>CM076904.1:35211555-36633076 GCA_039519145.1 Kokia cookei | reverse complement strand
AGTGAAAGAAAGGTGCGTGTTCGATCATCATTGATAAAAACCTCCCATTTGTTAAAATCAATCCAATACCTACTTGCAATAAGAACAAAGATCAAAACCATATCCTTGAATCATAAGGAAGAAAACCCAAAGATTATTTTTTTAACAATGGAACTAAGCATAATAATAGTACAGAATAACATCAAACCGCTTTTGAAATTGAAGTTTCTGGCGAAGCATTGTTACAATAGAGTCAATCTGGTGAACTCTAATAGGAACTGTCCTTCCTAAACTTATATGGAATTCCCTTCCCAATGCCACTTGTTCAAGTTTATGCTCTTCTTTACACAGTGTATTCAATGGAACATCAATATCCACAACATGGAGATTGGGAACCAAGGATGAAACTCTCTTCAAAAACTGACCCATCTCTTTCTTTGATATAGACGGTATAAAAACTGAAATAATTAACAGAGTAAATAAATAAATAAAAAAAGGCATTCATTCAATTCAAAATTATCGATAAAGAAATGTGGCAATTCAAAAAAAATACCTGGAATGTAAACGTGCAAAGCATAGTTGCCTTCGACGTGAGGGAAGCTTCTCACTCTACTGGGCTGACCAGTTTGTAAGTAATCCAAAGATCCTTTTTTCATTATCAGGAAAAAGAAATAGTTGATGAGCAAAAAAAGCAAAATATTTTAGTAAAAAAAAATTATGGGAAATTTGTTGTAGTTTGAATTACCAAGGGAATTGGGAGGGTGGAGGAGAGAAACAAGAGGCGGAGGGAGAGGGGACGACAGCGCCTCCTCCGTTTGGGATTTGGAATTGGCGGGAAGAGATACAGGAGGGGAGTGGTCGGAGTCGGAGTCCGATGAGTCGTCGTCTCCATATGTTGCTCTTAGCGCTTCCATATGGAATGGATAAATTGAGAAAGGTGGTTCTTCGTTTTCGAGGCTTTCCTTTCCTCTTCTACGGAACTGCTGCCACTACCAGTTCTGATGTTCGCTAATTGTTTGATTTATTTCCCAAAAGACGAAGGTTTTATTCCTTTAACGAAATTTGGGAGATTTTGATGTTTTTAGCCAAGGTTTTCCGTGGTCCGTCAAATTCAATGGTTCTCAGTTCACCGTTTAACGTAGATTAATTAAATAAATTGTTAAAATATTTAAATTAATTTTCCAATCAACCAATTTGATTTAATTGTAATTTTAGTTCCAAAACTTGATCGTTAAAATAGATTAAAAAATAACTTGGACCAATGATGATCAATACATCAATACATCCGTTAAACTTGATCGTTAAATTAATTGTAATCTCAATTCACCGTTTAATGTATATTAATTTTCTCTTAAAAGAATAATAAATTTTATATATCATCAATACATCAGTAATACTCTAATTTGGACCAATGATGATCTCTAGCAAGCAATGCAACATCTGATATCCAAAATCATCTTCGACTAAAAATAATAGCAATTAAATTTAAATAAGTTCAATACGCAAATTGTAAATTAATTGTTACTTTATTAGCAATACATTTAGAGGATCAAAATAAAAACATACTAATAATTGAGTAATTAATTTACTTTACGAGTTTTAACCATTAAAACTCAATTAAGAAATACTAACATCAACAATGCGTAGTAATACAACAAGGGATTGAATGAAGAACATTAAACTAGTTTTAATTACTCTTAAGAGTTTCAAAATCTAAAGAGTAATACAAAACTCCGTTGATCAAATATTAATTAGATTGAAAAAGAGGGGGTTTTAAGAATTATCTTGAGATGAATCCGAAGAAGCTTTCTCAGAAATGTTAGGGAATCTTGGAGGAAGTTTCGTTAATGGTTCATCATCTGAAACTACACCTTGGTAAGCTAATCCCAGGGCATACCCTAATGCCCTTGAAACTGGCACTGCTACAGCATTTCCAACTTGAATGTACCTAGTATACATATACCACGCCGAAAAGAATATCATAATATGACTCAATCATGCAACAATAATTATTAAAATTTGGTTAAACTAGAAAATGATATGAAAAATAGCCAAGACTTAAACCGGAGGAAAGACCATAAACGTTGGTTTCCATATGCTTGAAGGCAGTGTTGTTGGAACCATCCGAACAAAATAATTGAAAAGATTTCTAAACAAACCACTCAAAATTAGTAAAAAACCTAAAACTGATATAAAAAAAGCAGTTGAACCAATTTATATATATATATATATATATATAAATAATTATTTTTTTAATTGTCATTGAATCAATAATAGAACTGAAAGGTAAAAACCAATGAGATGATTAATTTGATCACTGTTCCAATTTTTAAAACATAACCTAAAAGTTGAAAAAAAAAAAAAGTTCTCAAAACCAAACTAATAATCCAACCATTTAAACTATTGACTTTTAATTCAACCCATTTAATTAAATAAATTCCTAAAAAATTAAAAAAAAAAAGATAATTGGTTAAACCTATTCCAAGTGTTTAATGGATCACCCAACCTAGCCCATTTTTTAACTAAAACTCCAACCGATTCCCATTCAACAAATCCAATTGACTGATCAGATTTAAACAACATTGCTTGAAACCAAATAATTGCAAAAGAATGTGATCAAAACAACATAATTGGAAAAAGGCATCGTTAATACAAGTACCTTTCCTTGACGGGGCCAAAAAGCTTGTAGTAATCAGGGAAGCCTTGCAACCTTGCGTTCTCGCGAATCGAGAGAACTCGGTCTTGTTCAGGATGCAATATCGCCTATCAAAGACATCCCAGATCATTGGAACTCGTGAATGTTATGGTACAAAAACATATATAGTTATAAAAATTAAAAGATGAAAGTAAACTAAAACACTAAAACGTATAATGTGTGGATAAATTATAACCTGATTATGAGGCTCTGCCCTAGTGACCACTGTGGGTACAGTTTCATCCCACCATAGACGAGCAAATGGTCTACAAAATTTCATAACAGTAAGGTTATGTGATTCAAAAGTTTCTTTTTTATTATCACAGACGGGTGACAGACAAAAACACTCACTTGCTTGATGAGCCGCCAACAAAAGACATGGCATACTCAGGGACCTGTAATTGTTTTAATAAAAATGTTATGCAGTGCACCATAATGGAAGCAGATTAAGAAGAATATCAACAATATCAAAATGAAAAAGAGTACCAATGGTTTTCCGGATTCCAAATAAACCCTCTCAACGTTAGGATCCCATTCGACTTTGTTACCACTATTAACTATAACACCTGGAAAGTCTCTAAAATTTGCCCCCTAAAGTTGATAAAATGAGAAATGAGATGAAAGAAGTTAGCAAGTGAAGAAGCATAACAGAATAGAAAGCCGATTGGGTTGAAATAGGGAGAAGTGATGTACCTTCCTTTTGGGAACCCGGCAAACACGTTGGTAATCATCAGTATTGAGTTGAAGTGGACGATGATCATAGAGCAGATGCTTTATTGGTTTTGCATTTAATGAAGAAAAGCCAGGCATCTCTACAAGACAAATAAAGAAATAAATCATAAAATACTCATGTTGGACATACTTGAATAACGCCCTTCCAAAACATTTTCATTAACATGGACTTCAGAGAATGTATATAAATAAATAGCAAATACGGAAAGTATGCATACCCTCTCTTGTTAACCTGATGAACCGTTGAAACTCTGTTTTAGGATCTTCGTCATAGTCCATTTCATCTTTATCCTTATAATTTCCAACCTATATGGATTATTGAGTTACATAAATGTACATGTAACTGATAAATGAACTAGCTAAGCACTGAAAAAAAGGGGAAATATTCAAGTAATCTTAAAACATACCGATGGAAGGTCAGAAATGGCATCTTCTAGTAGAAGTTTCTTTTCCAACTCTATTTTTTTACCTTCTTCCCATGCTACAGTGTTCATCTGCAATTTACTAAGTATTGTGAGAATATGGAAGCATTTAAAAATTAAAATAAAAGAAAGGCTTTTGCACCTCAAACTCAACAGGTATGACACCTCTTAAGACAAGATCATGTGTAGGAAGTGGATATTGTGGCAATTTCTGAGAACAGTGTGTTAAGAATTTATTAGTGACATAATCAACACAAGATCAACATATTCCAAAAGGTTAATTATAAGACAAGAATTTTTTGTATTCACAGGAAAAAACTCACTTGATTAGGACGAGCACCCCAAAAGAAAGCACGCATACGAAATTGGGGAAGACCATAAGCACCAGCTGCCATCATTCCCATTCGGACTTGGTAATTTAAATGAATTAGTTTGCTCAAAGCATATCGTCCAAGATATCCCTCTGCAAACTTTACAATGTCAACAACATTCTCCATCAAAACAAACTTTGGCTTCAAGTACTCCACTATCTCCATGAAAACCTGAAGTTGTTTGTTCTTTTCATCTTGCAAAGGGTTATCCTTGTTTCTAAACCTATTAAAGCCGCTGATGCCTTGGCATGGAGGCCCTCCACATATCACATCAACATCACCCTATAGAACAATGGAAAAAAATACAGAACATACAAAGAATTTGTGATTGTAACAAAAACAAGGCAAATTTATGTTGTGAATACAGGAAATACTCCATGATTTTATAATTATCTTGTCATTCCCTAGAGATGCTAGTTTGTTGTGAGAAAAAGCAAGGGCTAATGTTATAGGTTATATATATTCCAGATTTGGGTTTATACCAGACATAGGTATGTACAAATTTTTAATTTTTTCTACGTATTTGAAGATTTTTGAAAGATCATATATATACACCCATATCCAAATATGTCAAACATGAGTAATTCAAACAAACTAAAGAAATAATACAACATAAATTACGTATGAATATCACTTAAAGAAATACATTATTTTTTTTAAAAAGTAGCATAGGAAAGTACAAGAGAAGCTTACTGGTAAGGGCAGAATTTTTGCTTTGAAGCCACTTGTAACAAAATCCTTCAAGCATTCTTGACAATCACTGTCAAAAAGAAGAAACTGTTAGAGACAAGTTTGCATATGTAAGTACGAAAAACACAATCATAAATACAGTCTATATACCCTAATCCGTCCAGAGGTTCCCATGAATCTTCTTCTGGCCCATAATTCTTCCAACGAACCTACAAAAGGAGATAGATGTCATGATGGAGTTCCCCAAAGTAAAAAGAACAAAGCTAATGTGAAAAACATTGCTAAAAAATTGGTGCTAGAATTGGCCACATGAGCTAAATAGAGCTATTACAGGCCAATAAACATCAATGTTGTAAAGCTCAAATACCTTTAAGTACAACCCACGTTCACCTTTCTCTTTCGGATCACCGTAACATATAGAAAGAAATTTCTCTACTTCAAACACTTCATCACCACCATCACCATCACCATCTTCATTTTCAGCATTGTCTTCATCTTCCTCTTCATCATTTTCATTTACATTTGAATTGAAAGACTGCTTCCCCAAATTCTCAGATTTTGACAATGAAAATGAAGCACACAGACGTTCCCATTCTTTTAATAATGCTAAAAAATCTTCAGCAGCTTCATTCCTAACCTGATATACCAAGTTTTAAATAATTCTAAGGTTATTACATGTTTTAAATAACAACAATAAATAACAAAATAAATTATAAATAAATTTTACCGTTGTTTCCGGATGATTCCATTGGAGACTTTCACATGCATATTTATTAATATCCACAGCCCATTTCTAAAATCATTCAACAAAACCCCAATAAATAACTAAATTTTATAAGAATTTACAAAATACAAATCACTTAAAACGCATAATTATTTAAATATTGTAAACTAACTCACAGTCACAAGCCTTAGTCCGGCCATATTTGCCCCAAGGCACAAGCCGGTTGACATTGCTCCACAACCAGAATACAGGTCCAGCAATGAAGCTTCCTCGGAACAACTGTTAGCTACATTTACTGTATCTGGGCTGTCATCAGAAATTGTAGATGAAGCTTCTTCGCTAGCATTTGTTTTCCCTTCTATGATTAAGAAGAAAAGAAATTATTAGACATTGAAGCAAATTAGTAAATTTTAAATGTCCATTGACGTACACTCAAAAAAATAGGTAGCAAATCAGGGGAATAACAGCTACCTGGGGGCAAGTTAGTGAAAGACGAATATTCCAATTTGTATAACATGTCACAATAATAATCACAATTTGGAATCTGTTTACTCTTCGCCTCCAAATCAACCTAAAAAACAATAATTATTATAGAGCATGGTGAAACAGTGAAAGACAATAAAATGAAGTGCAAGAAACGGAAAACGTACGCTCAAAGATACTTTTGCAATGTTAAGCTTTGCAACAAGACAATCCAAGGGATTGTCGTCTTGAATTTGTGAAAAGAATACACGCTTCTTGTCAATAAGGTGGCCTAACTTTTTAAGTACCTGTAAAAGGAATGATATTTAACGTTAAATTAAAAGGTTTAAAACTAATAGAAATAGTACAAAAGAATCATCTTACTGTGTCTTGAGCTCTGTAAAACCATTGAGCTGTAAAGTACAAATCTCCATCAACTGCCTCAAACATCTCAACAATTTTACATATATAGCAATCTTCTCCTTCTTCAGCCTATATAAATACAAACAAATAATATAAGCAGTTACCACTATGACTAAATCCATAGAGCTTTTACTAGAATTCTTCTCTGCTTATCAAAGAGAATCCAGAATAATTAGCGCTAGAAATCCTAAACATGTACTGCCAAACAGTTATTGAATATCATCAAGCATATTGTATATTTCCATATAGAGAAAAACATTCATCCTACCAAAGCCTGCACAATATCCAATTCAGGGGATGATAAATTTGAGAAGGTTCGCAAACAATCAAACGAATAAAAATATAATGACTGAAAGTTTAAGTACCAATCAAGCAAATGCAAAAGATCAATATGACCAACAAACAAACAAGACCATTATGATTTTAAATATGGTAAAAGAAATTATAAAGACAAAATAATAGATGGGAAAGTAATACTGACTTTGACATGAGCATCATCATAAAGATTAAATGTCATGCAACCATCCACTTTTGCCTGGGTATAGTGCCGTCGAGCTTGAATTATCTCTTCAGAGTCACTGTACCAAATAAATTGGAAAACTATCTTTAAGAAAAATATAAAATTTTGGGAAAAAAGTTATTCACTTTCTCTTTCCAATAAAACTTTATTTATCCGTGATTGTTCACCCAAAACAGTCAAATGCTTCTACGTTGATCTTTTGTAATGTTGAACTCAGAAGCCAAACCTTAGCCCCTATAAATTTATTACATCTTATGCATTTAGCATTCATTTTTACTATCTATATACATTTATTTCACAGCAAAAGCAATACTAAATAGAAGGCTGTTATCAAAATATTTTTGGCCCCAAACTAAAATGCTGGCTGATGTATTTTTAAAATAACCATTAACATTTTTCAAAAATGAATGTTAAGAAACTGACCGAGCTCTTAGTTATTTTAACAAAAAGAAATGCTAAATTGAAAAGGGGAAAAAAACCTGAAAACTTAAAAAATAAATATAAAAAACTTTGAAAAAAAAACTAATTCAATTAAATAATAAATGCAATGTGAATTAATAGTTTAAATGAACTTGATTTATGGGAAAATATTTACTTACCCATTCGAACTCTTTGAAACAACCTTTTTTGCTCCCTAATGGCAAAAAAAGTAAATATCATTAAAAAGGTGAAAGAAAAGGAATATTCAAAATTCTATTGCACGATTAATGAAAATTTACAACCTTAAGAAAACTTTCAAAAGATTAAACTTTTCCCAGAAGAGAAAAAGATATGATATGTACACCTTTCCTTGATAGCGTTTCGACCATCGCCGTCTAGCTTCCTCGTTATCGACAGGTTCCCCTAAAAACTTTGTTTCCTCCTCGTCTTCATTAACAACTACATCCTTTTTTGTCTTTTTCGAAATTTTTGGTGTCGTTTTGCTGCCGTTCTCAGTACCGTCAACTACCATAGCTTCACAATTCTCCGTCTCCAGAGGTGTCATTTTAGCTACACTAGGTTTTGACTTTTTAGCGGTGTTGCCCGCTCCAGAGGCAGAGCTTTCCTTGCGCTTACCACCACGAGAGACTTCACTGTTCTCTCCTTCACTGACAACGACGACTTCATCATTTTCCGGCTCCAGCACTGTCTTCCGATTTGGCTGGCTCGACCGAGTCGGATTCTTGGGCGAATCAGTGTCCTTCATAGGATTAGAAGCTCTTCGTGTGCTCGGCATTATCGGTTTGGACGAGAGAAAATAAATCCTTGACCGGAAAAAAAGGTACTTTTATGGATTCTGACCAGTCGGCGATGATTGTTCAGAGCGCCGGAGAAACTCTGATAGCCGGACTGGCGCCGAATCCGAAGTGAGGAATTGAGCTGATTTTGACGGTGGGAAATGGAGGGAAGGGTTTTGGGAAGTAGGAGGGAAATAAAAAGGAATGGGGGAAAATGAAAGGGTTTAATAATAAAAGGAGAGGCTCCAAAATCAAAGGGGTAATGAAAATTTCAAAATAATTGATTAAGCGGGAAAACAGTAAAAATGTATTGGGATTTGTGTCAACCATAAAGGCCGGGGCCCAAAACCAATTTACAGATCATTATTCAATTTTTTTTATTTTTCGTATTTTAAAGAGGAATGGAAAAAATTATTTTATGAATACTTCTCATCGTATTATTTATGATTTTTTAATTATTTATTAATATTTTAATAATTTTTTATATAATTGATACATATTTTTGATAAATTTATTACCCTAAATTCAAACTCATATTTTAAACTCTAAATTCAAACTCTAAACTTTAAATTTAAACTTAAGTTTAAGGGTTGAGTTCGAGTTTAAGGTTAAAAAATTATCAAAATTATGTGGTCTCACTTCAATTATTTAATGATATTTCAGTAATTTTTTCATGTCATTAATACATAATTTTGATATTTTTTACCTTAAACCTTACATTCGAGTTCGAGCTTAGGGTTTTAGATTCAGAGTAAAAAATTTATCAAATTTATGTATCAATGGCATGAAAAAATTTGTTGAAACGTCATTAGATAATTAGAAAGAGACCAAAGATGATGTGAAAGAAAGGATTCATAAAATAATTTCCCATGTATAAATGTTTGAGATATTTGTGAACAAATTTTAAAGTTATATTATGAATATTTAAAAATTCACTTATGTGTATTTTATGAAGTTTGAACAAAAAAATATATTATTTGAAGTTTAAAACTTTTCTAAAGTTATGATAAACAAATATATTATAAAAAATAATTTATGTGTTATAAAATACTAAAATAGTTATAATATATTTATTTATAAAAAAATGATTATCAAAAAGTATAGACATAATTTATTTACATGTTAATGTTATTGTCACGTCCTTAGAACTTAAATCTTGGAGCCTGCGGCCTTAGACGCTTCTCATTCAAACAACGCCTAAGTAAGCCTGGAACTTGAACAAAGCTAAAGTGCTTAGATCCTAGCGGAAGCAAAGGAACTCTGAAAGAAAAAGGCAAAACAAAAGACAAGAAAGAAATTTAAGTGAATGCTCTATGTATTCCTCAAAAGTGAAGTGTGTAATGAGGTGGGGGTAAGCCTCTATTTATAGTTGAAGTCCCCTTACATCCAACGGTTAAGATTGGAGTACATCGACGGTTAAGATACAAAGGTAAGAGTTTACAAAGATATGGAAAGAATCAAAAAGGAATATTCATGATTATGTGCCACTTGGCATATCTGCTTTGAAAGGTTCTTCAATCCCAAGTGTTGGGCTAAGTGATGATAGGCCCAAAATGCTACGAAGTGCTTATTGGGTAGCTTGATGTGTGCTAGTCTCGGGCCTCGGTGCGCGGTCCGTGACATTCTCCCCCACTAAATCTGGTGACGCCCTCGTCACTCGGCTAGCATGGTATCTGTTCACTTGGTCTTTGAATTGCCATAGACCCTCGACTAGTTCCCAACTACCTTCACTGTCAGGAAGTCCCTTCCATTGAATGAAATATTCGTGCCTTGGTCGGTAACCTGGTCGTCGAATAACTCTCTCGGCTTGGATCTCTCGAACCTCATTCTTATATGAGATATTCACTCCGATTGGCGCTCGGTGTGATTTGCCTCGATCTGAGTCTGACTTATCTTGATGGTAAGGCTTGAGTAAGCTAACATGGAACACTGGATAAGCTCGGATGGTCGGTGGCAACTCTAATCTGTAGGCCATCGTACCTACCCGTTTCACAACTCGGAATGGACCCTCGTATCTTCGTACAAGCCCTTTGTGCACGGTTGGGTTGCGTAAGATTCCTGTCAATTTGGCAAGGACTAGATCACCAACCTGGAAATTCACGTCCCTACGCTTTCGATCTGCCCACTTTTTGATCTGTTTCCCTACTTTGTGTAAACAAGCTCGGGCTAAGTCGTGATGCTCTTGCCACTCCGTGGCAAACTTGTGTGCTGCTGGATTTGGCCCATCATACTTGGTAACAACCGTGTTGGGTGTAAGCGGTTCTTGCCCAGTCACGATCTCGAACGGACTTTGGTTTGTGGCCTCACTCCGTTGCAAGTTGTAAGAAAACTGAGTCACATCCAACAGTTTTGGCCAGTTGCGCTATGTTGCACTCACATATTGCCTCAAATAGATCTCAAAGAGTGCATTCACTCGTTCAGTTTGCCCATCGGTTTGGAGATGAACACTTGTTGAAAAGTTAAAGCTTGATCCCATGAGCTTGAATAATTCGATCCAAAATCTCCCCGTGAATCGTGTGTCCCGATCACTGATAATCATCTTTGGCACTCTCCAATATTTGACCACGTGTTTGAGGAAAAGACGAGCTGCCTACTCGACTGGACACACCTTGGACGCTGGAATGAACGTCCCATACTTCGAAAACCTATCAACAATAACCATAATACTTGACAAGCCGTTAGTGTTGGGCAAATCAACAATAAAGTCCATGGAAACACTTTCCCATGGTCGCTCGGGTATGGGCAATGGCTGCAACAGTCCCACTGGTTTCTTCATATCTATCTTGTCCTGTTGGCACACAAGACAAGTCTTCACATAGGGTTCAATATCTGTTTCCATGTGCGGCCATTAATAGTTCTCTGCAATCAGTGCCAATGTCCGTTTCATCCCCGGATGTCCCGCCCACTTGGAATCATGGCATTCCCTCATGAGCCCCTTGCGCAATTCTCTAAACTGAGGCACATAGAAGCGATGTCCTCGAGCATATAGCAAGTCCCCTTCGAGCCAAAACTTTCTGGTTCTCCCTTCTTTGGCATAGTCAATGAGCATTTTGGCTATTGGTTCATGTGACAACCCCTCTTTGATGCGCTCCAATAGTTGTCCCTTCGGCAAGCTAACAAACTTCATGTTGTACTTTCGGCTTAAGGTATCGGCAACGAAATTCACCTTTCCTGGTTTGTACTCCATGAAAAAATCAAATTCTGCAATGAATTCTTACCATTAGACCTGCTTTGGAGACAACTTCTTTTGGGTTAAAAAATAACTATTGGCAACATTGTCTGTGTATACCATAAACTTGGACCCAAGTATGTGGTGTCGCCAAGTACGCAAGTAGTGTACTACCGCAGTCATTTCCTTCTCATAGACCGTGTACCTCCTCTCGGTCTCATTGAGCTTTCGGCTTTCAAAAGCAACCAGATATCCCTCTTGCATAAGAACTCCACCAATGGCAACATCTGACGCATCGGTGTAGATCTCGAATGGCTTGGTTTAATCTGGCAACATCAACACTAGTTCACTGACCATGGCCTTCTTCAATTTTGCAAAGGCTTGTTGGCACTCAATGCTCTAATCCCACGCCTTGTCCTTCTTTAGTAACTCGGTCAAGGGTGAGGCTATTTTGGAGTAGCCTTTAATGAACCTTCGATAATAATTGGCTAGCCCCATGAAAGATCTCAACTCTGTCACCTTGTTTGGCGGCTCCCAATCTTCAATGGCTCGGACTTTGGCCCCATCCATTCGAATCTTACCACCTCCCACAATGTGGCCTAGGAAAGGGACCCTCTGTTGGGCAAACGAGCACTTCTCTTCTTTGGCGTAGAGCTCGTTCTCTCGCGAGACTTTGAACACCTTTCTCAAATGCCCCAAATGCTAATTAAGTGTCTTGCTATAAATCACAATATCGTCAAGGTAGACAACAACAAATTGATCAATAAAGGGTTGTAATACCTTGTTCATGAGAGTGCAGAAAGTGGCGGGAGCGTTCGTGAGACCGAAAGGCATCACTAAGAATTCATACGAACCATAGCGCGTCACACATGCAATATTTGGTTCATCTCCTTCGGCTATTTGAACTTGATAATATCCAGACCTCAAATCTAACTTAGTGAGCCACCTTGCACCACCAAGTTGATCGAACAAGTCGGGAATGAGCGGGATCGGGTACTTGTTCTTCACAGTGAGCTTGTTCAAAGCTCGATAGTCGATACACATTCGAAGCGTCCCATCGTACTTCTTCTGAAAGAGTACCGGCGCACTATAAGTTATCTTGGACGGTCGGATATAACCCACATTTAGGAGTTCCTTCAACTGTTTACGCAAATCCTCTAACTCGGGTGGAGTCATTCGGTAAGGGGCTCTAGTGGGTGGCTCCGCATTTGGTACGAGTTCAATCTTATGATCCACCTATCTCTTTGGTGACAAGCTTTTGGGCAACTCGGTAAGCATCACATCTCTGAATTTTGCCAACACTTGTCCCACCTCTTCTGGGACCTCGACGAACTTGGTAGGTTGCTCATCAACCAATGCAGCTAAGTAAGTTAGTTCCTCCTTACGTATCCCCTTGCTAAGCTGGATGGCTGATAGCATCTTGGCTTCAACTTCGGCCTTTCGGGTTGTCGGAACAATGCATTTATGTTTCGGATCCAAAATACACAAACAATCGATAAATGAAACAGGGAACGCATTAACTCGGTCAAGGAAATTAAAATCACGAAATCAAAGTCATCTAAAGGGACTACCTTGATATTTTCCTTACCGATCCAACCTCTAAGGTTTAGCATGACTCCTTTTGCCACCCCCGCAATCGGAGCCTCTTTGGAATTGACGGTTTTAATAAACCCACTTGCCTTCTCAACACGAAGGTCAAGTCTCTTGGCAGCCCGCTCGGACATGAATAATTCTGAGGCACCGGTGTCCACTAGTGCACTCATCTTCTGACCTACCATGGTGATGTCGATGAACATCAGTCCTTTCTTCTTATGACCCTTCTTAACCTCCACGGAGCTAATGATTGAGCTAAGCTTAAGAGTCTTCTTCTCTTCAGCATCCTTCTCTTTGTTGGCAGTGGGTTTCTCATTTTGAGGCGCCAAGTACTTTCCTCCACAATTGTAGCACTTGAAAGGCTCGTTGTTCTTCTCTCAAGGTTGCGAAACTTGAAATTACTACTTGTCGGCTTCTCAGACCCCTTCTTGGTTAGTATTTCCTTGTCTACCCCACCATTGCCTTTGGATTTTGGCTTTGGTTTGGTAGACTCGAACCTTTTAATCTCGAACTCGGCAATGGACTCATCTGCGAACAAAGCTTTGGAAAGCTCTTAGAACCCATACACTTCAACTCCATTTTGGCCCATCATTGGAGTCCATCCATGAAGGCAAAGAATCCTTCTTCCTCGGCCAACTTTGGGATTTGAAGCTTGAGCTCGGTGAATTGCTTCACATAGTCTTGAATTGAGCCAGTATGTTTGAGTTGTCGTAACTTTGCTCATGCTTCTAGTTGCGTATTTTTGGGATAAAACTATTCCTTGAGCTCGGACTGGAACTTACTCCATGTTGTAATGAGAATTTCCCTATTCTCTTTCTCGGAACACCTATGTCGCCACCATAAAAGAGCGATATCAGTCAAATATACAGAGGCATTGTTTACCTTTGTTGCTTCGTCATTGACCCCCATGGCTCAAAAGTGTTGCTCCATGGCCCAAACGAAATTCTCAACATCTTGGGCTAATCGTGTCCCTGCATATATCTTTGGTTTTGGGACATCGATCCTAGGTGTGGGTGCCGCTGTTTTTTACATTCTTTACGGCTCTCTTGTAAACGGTAAGCTCACTTCGGAGATCCTTGATCTCCTCCACCAACTTGGCTTTGGTAGCTTCCCTTGCTACTTTAAGGGAATTGTCCCGTTAGTCTAACTTCTCATACATGTCGTCGAGAAGTCCTTGAACCGTAATCATGACTTATTCTTTAAGAGAACCCACTCTCTCAAAGTATGGTTCTGTCTCTTCTTGGGCCTCATTGACTTCCTTCATGGAATCTTCAAGTTTAGCGACCTTCCTCTCCAAGGCTGAAATGATGTCCTTGGAACTCTCTCTCTTCTTCTTCTCAGCAGCAGCACAAGTCTCTCGTTCAACTACTGAAACATCGCTTGAGTTTTGTGGTGCCATTTCTCTCACTCGAACAGGCTCGAATACTACTTGCAACGTCCCTAGAACTTGAATCTTAGAGCATGCGGCATTAGACGCTTCTCGATCAAACAACGTCTAAGTAAGCCTGGAACTTGATCAAAGCTAAAGTGCTTAGATCCTAGCGGAAGCAAATGAACTCTGAAAGAAAAAGGCAAAACAAAAGATAAGGAAGAAATTTGAGTGAATGCTCTATGTATTCCTCAAAAGTGAAGTGTAGTGAAGTGTGTAAATGAGGTGGGGGTAAGCCTCTATTTATAGTTGAAGCCCCCTACATCAAACGGTTAAGATTAGAGTACATCGACGGTTAAGATACAATGATAAGAGTTTACAAAGATATGGAAAGAATAAAAAAAGAATATTCCTGATTATGTGCCACTTGTCATATCTGCTTTGAAAGGCTTTTCAATCCCAAGTGCTGAGTTAAGTGATTATAGGCCCAAAATACTACGGAGTGCTTCTTGGGCAGCTTGATGTGTGCTGGTCTCGGGCCTCGGTGCACGGTCCGTGACATTATGTATTATAAAAAAATAATATACTTATTTATAAAAAAATATTTCTCTAATGAATTTTTTAATTTGACATATTCAAAGTTTCAAAATGTGGTTGAAAATAAAATTTGTAAAAAATATTAATTAATCTAATTTTTTATAATAACTACTTTTTCTAGTCTCGAGCATTGTGTCACGTCTTTAAAACTCAAATCTTGGAGCCAGTGCGCGGTCCGTGACAATTGCATAGTGATATATACGTTTATTTATAAAATTAAGAAAAAGAAAAACAATTATGTAACATATTTAATTTAAATAATACTTAAAAATAAATTATATTTTGTAAGTAATATCACAAATTTATAAAATATTATTTGTGTACAATGTTTAGAAAGACATATTATAGAATGATAATTTCACTTTTCAATTCTCGTTGCTTTCATCACTTGCAAAATCGATATAAATAAATTAGTTATATTATAAATGTAAATAATAATGTTGGTTTTTTAATTATAAAATAAATACTTTATATGTACCTTTATTGTAATAATACCTCATGGAGCTCTTCATGGTTCAATTTGAATCGGGCGCTAACAAAATTTTAGACTTGATTTTTAGGTTTAGGTTCGATTTGGTTTGAAAAATAGATTTAAATTATTGTCTAAACCCGACCCGGATTAAAATGCTAAAAATCGAGTTTGACCTAACCCGTATTAAATTTTTTAATTTTATTTATTTATATAGAAAAAATTTAAAAACATAATACACCAAATTCTCCCAAAATATTAAAATGAATGTTTGCTAACCAATTAAAAAAAAATTATACTTCAATAACACTAAGATAATGCAATGTAACAAGCAAATACCTTTAAAATAGTAGTAAAATTAACATTAAAACAAATGTTATGCAATATGCAAATACTAACAACAAAATAATAACAATGTAATAGTGAAACGATAGCAAGACAGTTAAAAAATAAGTAGAAAAGCAACATCAAAACATGAAAAAAAAGCAGCAAAAACAACAGTTTTTTTTTTTGAAAATTTGGGTCAGATAGGGCCGAGACCAAGGCAAAAAACCTTACCAGAGACGTGACACATTTTCTATATAAAACTTATTTTTTTTATTCAAACCCTTTTTTCGAACATATATTTTTATCCACACACTTTCATTTCTAAGCAACCTAGCTCATGAACATCTCTAAATTACCTCATAGACTATATTTTTTTGTGTATGTTTCATTTTTCGTGCTTTTCTTGTCTAACTTGAGAATAATTATAGTGTATTGTAATATCAAATTGGAATAGCGAACTCTTTCATTAGAAAATAATTTCAAGGTAGAATAATCAAATCCTACAAAAGTATAAGAAAATTCATTAGAAAATAAATCATACTAATTAATACTAACTTGAAATATATAAATATATTTATGAATTACATAGAAAAAAATTTGACAAACTTATAAAAGTCACTGCATATTAATATGAATTGGGATTAATATTATCATAAATATATATTATAAAAAATATTTCAACCTTAATTAATTATTTTGAATTAAATTATAATTATATTTATATGTCAATTTAGTAATATCATGAAAAAAATGTATTCTCGTCCATTCAAAAGTTTTTCTAAACTTGTGATTTGATATACATATATATTACAGATAAATAATTTCTAAAAATATAACTTATGTAACAATGTAATTATAATTTGTACCAAACATGACATATGAGATTACGATGTAATTACATTATATTAAACAAGCATGTTTAAAGAATTACAATTATTCGTAATTGCAAGAGAGTGTAATTCATAAATTGATAATTACACTTTTATTCAATTACTTTGTGTTGTCCAAATAAATCCATAAATTTTTAAGTTAAAAGTATTTTTGAACCTAAAAGTAAAAACATTTTTTTAACTTTTACTTTTAGAAAGATGATTTTTATTTATAATTTAATATATTTTATGTAATATTTATTTCCAGTATACAATTGTCCAAATAAACCCATAAATTTTTGAGTTAAAAGTGTTTTTAAACCTAAAAGTAAAAACATTTTTTTAACTTTTACTTTTAGAAAGATAATTTTTATTTATAATTTAATATATTTTATGTAATATTTATTTCAGGTATACAATTATTTATAACATTATATATAATTAAAAGAAATTATTTCAATTAATTGCAATGAATTTTCATTAGCATGAAAGATTCTAGATAATATAATTAAAAAAATTTGAGTTTTATAGGCTATTATTAAATACATATTATTTGAGTTTATTTAATTTGAAATTCTAAAATAAAGTTTTAAATTTTGGAAGAAGTATAATTTCAATATTATAGTAATAAATTGATTTACACTATCAAAGGTAAATAAATAATAATTTATTTAATTGAATATTGATGTTTTGAAATTTAAAATTTCAATACTGAAAATAAAAATTGCAATGGAGTGAACAAGTTTAACTTAACAAAATTTTAATGCATTATTTTAGTTTCTACTTTTTTTCACTTTAATCTTTAATATTTTTTTACTTCATTTAATACTTAAAAAAATATTTTTCGAGTGATCAAAATGAAAGTGTAAATATGATGTGACGTATGCAATTCACTGTTGTTAAAAATTTTAACAATTGGGTAACTAAAATGAAAACGCTCTAAAAATTAAATAATCAATAAAATAATTTACTCTAAACTAAACCAAACCTAGAACAAATTACAACTTGGAACAAACTAAAACAACATCAACCAAAAATAATTTGAACTCGAATGATTCGAATAACTCAAATATAATATAATTTACACTCAAAATAAGCCCAACCCACTTAGGATTTTTTACTCAAATAATACAAAAAAAATAATTAATAATCAAAATGGTATCCCCAAATTATTATTTACCAAGATAGTATGTTTAGTTAAGTGGAGGGACTCTAAGTGGCGGCACTATGGGGTATTTTTGACACGTGTTTTTTTAATTTTTTTAATTATTTTTATATATTTAAAAATAAAAAAAATATTATTTAATTAGTGGAGGGACTTAAAGTGGCGGCACTCAGGGGGTTTTTTTCAAAAAATACGAAAAAAATACGACAAAAAAATACTTGACACCTAGTGGAGGAACACGAAGTGGCTGCACCAATGGAGGAATATCAAGTGGCGGCACTAAGGGGTGTTTTGCCACTTGCAGCACCTCATTGTGCCTTGTGTGTGTGTTTGTGTGGGTTTTTTAAGAGATGAAAATTAATTTGAGTGGTTTAGAATTTTTTGGTAGGTGATAAAAATTAAATAAAATAAAAATTTTTGTTATAAAATAGGTGGGAGGGGGGATCAACGAAAAATGAAAGAAAAAATAAAGAAAGAAGAAGGAAGAAGGAGAAGAAGGAGAAGAAGGGGAAGAAGGAGAAGGAAAAAAAAATGTAATGTGTTTATTTTTAAATTTAATTTTAAAATATTTTAATTTGTTAATTAGTAGTGGTAATGTGTTTGATTTGTTATTATAATTTTATTTGTTTAATAGGTTGATTAAAAGAGTAAATTAAGAGGAGTGGAAGAAAGGTAAGTTTAGTTAATATTTGAAGTATGGTTAATTTTAAAATATTTTAATTTGTTAGTTAATTTGATTATTTTAAGTTTTTTGTTTTCTTTAATTTAATTTTTAATTGATTTGTTATTTAATGTTGCTATAGTTGGTGAGTAAATTAAGAGGAGAAGAAGAAATGTATGTTTGTTATTATATTATTATTAATTTACTTTAATTTAATTTTACTAGTTAGTATTTTTATTTTGTTGTTAGTAGTAGTAAGTAAAAAATATTGTTCATATTTATTGATTTAAAATTTAATAATGTTTAAATTTTGTTAGTTTGTAACTTTATACAGGTCATAAGATTGTTTAATAAAGTGTGAAAGAAAACTATTACAAGTGTTTAATAAAATAAACAATAATCTATTTTTAAGTTGTAATTAAAATTAGTAACAAGTATGAAATTAAAAAATTAACTATATTTTATAAAAATAAGAGAGTTTTAATAATTCACAAAAAATTAAACTTAGCTAATTAATTACCAAAATATAATATAAAAAATAATTAATTATCAAAATAATATCCCCATCATATTATTTATCAAAATATAATATAAAAAATAATTAATTATGAAAATAATATCCCCATCATATTATTTACCAAAATGGTACAAAATAAATTATTTTGTACCATTTTAGTAAATAATGGTGTGTGAATACTATTTTGGTTTATAAATATATATTTTGTACAATTTTAGTAAATAACACATTTTGGTATTTAATTATTATTTTTGTATTATATTGGTAAACTTATGTATTGAACTAATTGATAATTTTTTTTCAAGTTACAGAATGACTTCATTAATTAACTCGGAACGTCCTCACATAGCCAAATCAGTGAATGCGGATACACACCAAGACAATATGAAAGTAAAAAAATTATTATTTATTCATTATGTCATTCACGATATTATTATTTGTTTACAAAATTAATTTTGGTTATACTAACTATTTTTGTAAATTAACAGGAAGAGCTCGTGTATCGTTCATTGAGGGGTCGTGCACAGGGCCTTAAATTTCCCCTTCATGAACGTCTGCTTCCGTACTTGCGGGATGCCGGATTTGCATCTGCGGCATTGATCCAAAAATTTTAGTTAAGATATGATTTAATCAGTGCATTGGTGGAGCGTTGGCGCCTGGAGACCCACACATTTCATCTGCCTTGTGAGGAGTGCACTGTGACATTGGAGGATGTTGCAGTCCAACTAGGGCTACCAATCAATGGTGTACCAGTCATCGGTGTTAGTTCGTTTCAAGAGCCGGCAACGATGTGCATCCAGTTACTAGGTCACTCCCCTAGTAATAACAATGACTTCACGTCGTTGTTATTTACATGTTGAAGAGCAATTTTCAGCACTTACCCGAACACGCAATTGAAATGGAGGTTTCTTGGGCCGTTCGAGCCTATATTTTGCTAATGATAGGGGGCATACTCATGCCGGACGCAAATAACAATAAGATCCACTTGATGTATTTGCCTTTACTAAGAGATTTGCGAAAGATTCATGAATATAGTTGGGGATCTGCGGTGCTTGCCATGCTATACCGAGAACTTTGTCTCGCCACAAACCTTTCTTCTCGGGATATAGGTGGATGCCTAGTGCTATTGCAATCTTGGGCACTATATCGAATGTCATTCTTGGCATCCGTTAGGCATCAAACATATGTTTTTCCACTCGTTAACAGGTGATTACCATATACCTTAAATTTTAATTATTTGACATATTTTATTAATTATATTAATCTAACAAGTTATTTTTTGTTTTCTTAGATGGAAAACAAAACCGGGGATCGGGAGGCAGTACACAGTTCCCATGTATCGTTTGATGCTAGAGCAATATGCTGGGGAAGGGGTATGTTATTCATTAACATGTTAAATTATATTACTTGACTAATATGGTTGCATGTTACTAAATTATATTACTTTAATCTTATTAATATTTTGACATGTTATTAATTGTGCAGTTCATCTGGACCCCATATATACAGTCAAAAATTATCGCTGTTATTCCCGCCTCAACATTCCTTCACTCAGACCAATGGTGCATTAACGCACCGATAATCAATTTTCAAACAGTGGAGTGGTATGCCGGGGATCGAGTACTCCGGCAGTTTGGTTGTAAACAGCCTATCCCGTAGTCGCCATTCCAATTAGGGTCTATCCATGGGATGGATAAAAAGGGGAAAGCAAATTTTGATTGGGGAAGCGTGTATGGACAATATGTTTATGTGTGGAACAACCGAATGAGTCGAGTACCTCCGATGGAGTACACTCCGAATTTACAGCCATCGGTGCAGTACATGCAGTGGTTAATTGAGTTTGGGAAACCATATTTGATTGGTGCTTCATCGACGATAATTCCCCCATACATGTCTCGACAAGATCGCCCCTATCATGTAGCTCCTGTCCCAGAGCCACAGCCAGTGCCAGAGCAACAAGAAGAGGAGGATGAAGAGGCATTGAATGACGATGATTCTTATCGTCCTGATTTTGCGGGATCATCACATATGTATTGCTCATCAAGCCAAGGATATCAGCCTCAGTTTGACGAGCCATCGCATACTCAAGCCAAGGATATCAGCCTCAGTTTGACGACCCACCGCAATACTCAAGCCAAGGATATCAGCCTCAGTTTAACGACCCACCGCAATACTCAAGCCAAGGATATCAGCCTCAATTTGATGAGCCACCGCAATACTCAAGGGAAGGATATCAGGTTGAGTTGACGAGCCATCGCGATACTCTATTCCTCCCGGGCAATACTCTACTCCTCCGTGGCAAATGGACCCTAATGATGATGATGAACTTGACGAGCAACCTCGACGTAGATGTCGGCCACCACGAAGATATACCCCGAGAACCACACCATCTAATCATGGATACTAGGGTTGTATCTAATAGTGTTTAAATTTGACTGTTGATGAATTATAATAATGAATTTTTCCTCCATAATGTACATATATTTTAACCTATTTGATCATTTATTTAAATTTCATAACATTAAACCTTATACTTGAAACCCTGAACCGTAAAGTTGAAAGGCTTAGAGACTTAAAGCGTAATTTTACCATTTTTATTAAGTGAGATATTTTTGAAGAAAAGTGTAGAGAATTTGAGAGATGAAAAATTGGAAGATAGATAATTTTTATGGTAAAAATATATTTTAGTCTAATTTCAGAAACATCAAACGAATTATAATTTTGAATTCTTTACCTCAAGATATAAATAATTTAGTGACTATGACGCAAGTGGACAACTTTGAAAATTAATGTAAAAATAAAATTAAGAGATATATGATGATGAACCGGGTTTAGGCCCTACTCGATTCGGATGACTGACCAATATGATAGGTTCATTGAGGGCAATTACGTCGAGTATGCCCAGCTAGACTACACAGTCTACACAGCTTGCCGCCGTCTGTTTTCTCCATAATGTCTATTTCGTTGCGGAGTCTGGTGATATGAGGACGACCTTTTGGATTCCTTCGTAAACCTTTGTTCGGGATAAGCTCGAAAGTCGTCGGAGGTACCTCCATGTGAACAAGTAAGGCAGGACGGGGAACTCATTTTCCCAAATACGTAACGTACGATGGAGAGTGTAAACGGGGTCGATGAACTGTTCAACATTAAGCGACACTTTAGCACAAGCTGCAACGACATGCGCACAAGGATAACGAAGTGTATCGAACTTCCTGCAATCGCAGTGTCTGTTTTGGAGATCAACCCCGTATGACCTAGGTGGGATACCAGGTCGACGCCCAATAGTCTCAATAACTTGAAATCGTTGAAACTGTCGTGAATATATTTCAACGTTCATCGTCCTCGCACTCTAACGGTTTGTATCTATTACATTCCTGACAGCTTCGATAAACACGTGACCAGCGTTCATCTGATCGATTTGTCGCGTTCCCATTACTGGCATCAAGGTAGCTAGCCTATAGAACGCAGCGGAGAACACGGATGAAATCGAAAGATATCGTATTCTCTTGAACATGCCGTTAATCGATTCTACCAGGTTGGTCGTCATTTGATCATATCGATACCCCTCATCAAAACTTTGAGACTATTGCCACGGCTCCATGGTACCTAACCACTCGCGTAGAGGCTTGTTCGTTTGACCTTCCATGTCACGCTCAAGTCTGGTCATTCTTTGCCGGAATCGGTGTGGCTCTAGCAAGCTGTAGGAATATTAAGAAAACATAAGTTACAGTCTAAAATTAAAACCTTAAAAAAATAATTTGGAACTTAATTTTTTTACCCATTTTCATAAGTTGTCTCCGTCAGTCTGCATTATTATATTCTCGTTAGAAGTTAGCCACAATGTGTCGGTTGCAGTAAATCGATTTTCATGGTACACCAGTAGGCCTAATGACCGCAATAATACCCTTCGCTCTATCAGAGATGATGCAAATATTATCGTTATGAATCACATGCCTCCGCAGGTTTCTCAAGAAGAATTCCCAAGATTCCATGTCTTCTTTGTCCACAATAGCGAATGCTATTGGGAGCACGTTTTGATTCCCGTCTTGAGCCACTGTAATTAGTAGGATTTGCATATATTTCCCATATAGTCACGTTCCATCTACCTGGACAAATGGCTTGCAGTAAGGAAATGTTTGAACGCAGGGATCAAACGTCCAAAATATATATTGAAAAATTCTTTTTCCCGACTACATGTTATCTGAGCCATAATAAGGTCGTGTCACCAACTCAATCGCAATCCCCGGTACGTATTGTCGCATTGCGGCTATCCATCCTTACAGCTCATTGTATGATGCATCCCAATCACCGAACAATTGTTTCATTGACATTTGTTTCGTAATCCATGCTTTTCAATATGAAACCCGATAATGGAATCGTGATTGCATGTCCACAATCAATGTAAAAACCTTGATGGTCGGGTCGTCCTTAACCATTGGCATGATATGTGTGCAGATGATTCTGGAATCAAGTTTTCGGTGGTCTTCTGACAAACGTGTTGAACTGCATGTGTGAGGCCCATCAATTTTTCTTATCTCCCACATCTGCGACTTCTGAATAAATGCAGCTCGCACCCGTCACTTGCAACCTTCCGTCGACTTCCAGCACTCTCCAATATACAATGTCGGTTTAGACACTGCGACTTTGTAGTCTATCGACACATTCATGCTATATTGCTTAATAGCAAATATGCATTCTTCCTTTGATTCAAATTTTTGGCCCACAAATAACTCTTCACAATCTGCTGCTACGGCCAATCGGTGAGCAGGTACTATTTTAGGGTATTCTGTGAACTCGGCATGTGTTGTATCAGGGTTTATAAGCGACATGTGTGCCCTTGGAGGATTATTGTGCATCACAATATGTGTAACTGGATTTTCGACTGGATATTCATCGTCATTCGCCCCTTCATCGTCAATATCATCTGGGACCTCATCCACATCCGGATCACTATCAATATCGACTTCATTATCAGAAGGAATACTACTATCATATCCACCATCTTGATCTGCATCATTCTCGGGTGCAGCAGCATTAAGATCGATGTCTAGCCCACGTACAATGTACGATACTGGAACCACTTTACACGGAGTTGAATCTTCATTTTCTATTGGAGTTGGATCTTCATTTTGTACAAGTTCCACATCAACTAACTCAGCAAACAATTGAACCGATGCATTTGGGTCACTTTGATTCGAACAATAAAGAGCGATTGTCTCCACGTCTTCGTCATCTACAAGTTCCATCTCGGTGAATTTGATGGGATCTATCGAAACTCGAAACTGGAAGAAAAGTTTCGAGATCCTTCTCCCACAACCTCTAAAAATTTTTGCACTAATCCTTGATTTCATATCATCAATCGAGATATTTCGACGAAATCTCATTCCTATTTGTTCCCGACAATCAAATATACATCCAACCGATGTTCTCGAAATTACTCCATCAAAATAAATGCATACAAAAAATTGATTATCCATCTTCAATAAATCTGTTAAAAATTAAATAAAATTTAATAAATAAAATATGATTTTACAAAGATATCATACTCAAATAAAATTAAAATTAAACACATTACCTTTCTTTCATTATTCTTTCTTTCCTCTCCTTCTTCCTTTCTTTCTTTCTTTCCTTTATTTCTTTCCCGTTTATTTGCTCCCCCCTTTCCTATTTTATAACAAAAATTTTATTTCATTTAATTTTTATCACAAACTCTAAAAATTCCCAACCACTCAAATTTATTTTTACAAATAAAATAAAATAAACACACACACAATGCACAATGGGTGCTGCTAAGTGGCAAAACACCCCTTAGTGCCGCCACTTGATATTCCTCCATTGGTGCCGCCACTTCGTGTTCCTCCACTGGGTGTCAGGTATTTTTTTGTCGTATTTTTCTCGTATTTTTTTGAAAAAAACCCTTGAGTGCCGCCACTTTAAGTCCCTCCACTAATAAAATAATATTTTTTATTTTTAAATATATAAAAATAATAAAAAAAAATAAAAAAATACGTGTCAAAAATACCCTATAATGCCGTCACTTAGAGTCCTTCCACTTAACTAAATATACCATTTTGATAAATAATAATTTGGGGATACTATTTTGATTATTAATTATTTTTTTTGTATTATTTGGATAAAAAATCCACCCACTTAAGTCTTTTTGAATCAATGAATGCAGTAAATTCCAATGACGTCATTATGAGAGCAAATGACAGCTCAATTAGAACAATCCATTCTATTAAAAATGCAAAATTAGTTTCCATTATCTGTGTTTAAATGTTTAATATTTAGCTCAAAACACCTGATCATATATAAGCAATCATAGCAGTTTGCTCCCACTTTTTGACTAACTTTCTAACTTTACTCATAAGTCACGAGCAACTATATTAGAATTAAAACCTTTGAGCTGGGGGTTTTAGGTATTACAATAATGCCTACCATGCCAAAGTGGGAGGAATTAGCAAAGAAGAAATGAGCCTTCTCAATTAGTTTGGACTCCAATTAAAAGCGAAACTTGCAATGGGATTGAGTAGTAGGGAGTTTGATGTTGTTTTTAAGTTTGATTTTTTAGTATTGTGGATGGAGAAACCAATGTTGAAACCTGTTAATTTTAGAGATCAGATTCAACTCGACTCTGAATTTAATTAAAATATAATGTGATTATTTAATACCAAACAAAATTCGTGCAAAAAAAAAAAAAAAGCAAGATTGTTTAAACATTGAAAGAGCCTTGAAAATCCTCTATTATTTCAATGATGATGAATTCACCTATTATCGATAATTTGATATTTGTTATACGTTAATATCTTACATAATCTATCGTCACTTTTCCACGGGCTCCTCCAAAACATTTTTTTTATGGAGAAACCATTGTTGATAGCCACTTTTAGGGATCAAACATAAATCAGACTCTAAATTTAATCAATACCTAATGTGACTAACAGATACCAAACAAATTTCAAACAAAAAAAATTATTGAAGATTGTTCAAGCATTGAGAGAGCCTTGGAAATCCACTATTGTTTCAATAATGATGAAACTACCCCTTACCAGTAACTTGACGTTTGTTATAGGTTAATATCTTACATACTCTGTAGTCACTTTTTCATCGACTCCTTCAATCCATTTTTTCGATGAAAAAATCATTGTTGATATCCACTTTTAGGGACCAAACACATTTCGATTCAAAATTTAATAAAGACTTAATGTGTTTATTAGATACCTTCAAATAAGAAAAAGAAACATGAAAAATTGTTTAAACATTGATATAGTCTTAAAAATCCACTATTGTTTTAAATGATGATGATGGACCCACCCATCATCAACAACTTAATGTTTGCTATACTCAATATCTTACATACCCCACAGTCACCATAACATCATTACAAGGGCTCCAAGGAAAGACCCCATGTCTACAAAGATAAAACATATTACACCCTAAAAAAATAATTATAAACTCCCAACATTAACTCGTAAAATAGACCGAGATTTATAGCATGAAATGGAAATAAACATGGCCTTAAAGCTCAAATTATATAATCAAGCACGTAAAAGGTACATATATATTTTTGAACTTATAAAACTAACATAGATTCAAAATATATAATATATTACACACCATGTATTTTATACTACATACTAACCACTGTCACCTGACAAAGCAAACCTCAAAAACCCCTTGTTTTTAACCATGGTGGTTAGGGTTCGGGTTCCTTGATGGCCAACGGTTACCATTCCCATTTTCAGTAGAACCACCACCAGAACCACCACCGGTTCCACTTCCAGCACCATATCCACCACCATGAGCACCACCACTCCCATAACCATAACCAGAACCTGAACCTGAGCCGGTACCAGACCCAAACCCGAACCCATAACCCCTCCCGAACCCATTAGGTGACCTCCCTGAACCAGAACCATAACCCCATCCACTACCAGGGCTTGAACCCCATCCCCAACTGTAGTCCCAGTTAGGACCATGGGCTGAACCAGTAGCACCATTGGAACCACCATTTGGTGCATTAGAGCCTTCCATGGATAGTGTTTTCCTAGTACCAAAAGCACCCACAATATTAACTGCAAACAATAAGAAGAAAAGGAAGAAGAAGGTGAAATGAAGGGACTTAAGTTGCAAATTTTTCTCCATTTTAGTGGAATGATGTGTATGAAGTGAATTGTTGATTGGGGAGGTGTAAGTGGGGGGGCGGTATTTATAAGGGGGGGTTGGATTTTGACATTTAAAGGCCACTAGTTGCGATGGTATTTTACTTTTTATATGGGTGCACATGTATGGAATGGATCGAATTTTTTTGCCCACAACGATAGAAGCACTACCACGCCTGAGTTCCACCACCGCCCTTTTTAACTTAAATTAAAAAGGTCAATTTCTTCTATTAGTCCTCTAAGTTATGGATTTACTATTTATAATTTAATTTATTGATTTTATTTTTTTGGTTCGATGATGATTCTAACCCAGGTTTTTTGTGAGAAGATGAACACCCGACCGATAGGCCACCACAACTAGGCTTTTTGAATTTTTCAGTTTTAGCATATGTAATTTATGAATTTTGAAATTTTAGTTATGATCAAATGATATCGGTTAAATCTACTTGGTTAAAGATTGCTATTAGTTTTACAGTATATGTGTAAAATTGTAAATTTAATCTATATTCTCTAGCTGGATAATTCTTAGTTATTATATGTTTTTCAATCTTTCAAATTTTAGTTTTTTTTTTTTGTTTTTGTTTTATGTGAGTAATATTTGAAAATAACAAATTTATATAAAAATTACATATCTGATAAAATATTTGCAACATCAAATTTTGAAAATAGTATAACTTAATAGCTATCATTTGGCCATGACTAAAATCTCAAACTTCTAAAAGGACATGTATTAAAAATGACCAAAATAAAGTATATGGACTAAATCCATAATGTGTGCATAGTACGGGGACTAATAGCAAAATTTAACCAAATTAAAACATAAAAACTCATTGTACATCAATATTTTACACTCATGATATGTTTCATTGTCTTGTCTTTCATGCCTTCCAAATGCATGTAACTAAAAAAAAAAAAAAAGGTTCCAAGCCACTAACTTTGTTATTTGGTTATCCATTTTAATGGATAAGATGTAATTAAATGTTGAAGAAATTTCATGATTTTGTCAATTCTTTTTTAATGCTAAGCTTGAGGAATGAACTTCCACATGGGTTATATTGCCTGAGAAGTCATTATACTGTAGGATGAAGAGTAAATTAATCACTCTATTATAAAAACAAGTAATTTATTTTGTGTACATTTAAATTTGATGTGAAAAGGAAAAAAATTAAGCTTCGGGGACCTTGAACATTAGAAAATGTTGATTTTTCGTTTTAATGTGAAAAATAAACAAAAAATTTGGATTATTTAGTAATAAAATTTTACGATATTATTATGATATTCGTCATTATCAATCTGTTACACGGTTATTTGATTAGATTCTCACTTGTAGCGTACGTGGTTTGCACCTTGAGTTTGCACGTGAGGTGTTTGCTTTTTTTATATGAGCTCACACAAGGTGAGTTCGCACCACCATGCAGGCGAACCCACACTTAAAAAAACGTATTAATCTTAAAAAAAAATACGTATTGAAGTGTATGAAGACATACATGACATCCATGAACAATAACTATATCATGTAGATAGAAAATTTAATCCTTTTAAAGGATAACACTCAACAAATATTTTTTTAAAAATAATAATTATAGGTATCACATGTTGTCTTATAGTTTAATGGTTGGTAGTCAGAGATATTGTACCAGCTGTTGATGTTTTACTTGATTTTTAGCATATTACGTGCGTAGTTAGAACGGGTAATTAGTGGACTTGGCTCCTTTTAGCTACGAGGTATAATATTTATTTTAGTCCCTTTTACTTGCGAGGTATTAAATTTAAGTCCCTTTTAAACATTTTTTTAACTTTTGCTCCTTCAAAGTTTTAAAATTTTATTTTGTTCCCCTGATGAATTGCTGGTTTCGCATTTTTATTTAAAGAGTTGAGAAACTTTCATGTGTCCTTGATCCTTAAACTGAAATGTCGAATTATATGCCAAAGTTAGGCATGGGTTGCCCCATGGGTCCAACAAGCCTTAGGGTCTCATTGCAAAAGCTAGCAAAAGAAAGAAGATATTTGGTGAAATGAAAGATATTTTTAGGGGTTTGAATTTCATGGATGTAAAATATCAAGTAAGAGAGAGGTATGGGGTTTGGGTGATGCTAAGGCAAAGTTGGTAATGGTGCAGGCAATTGAGTAGGTCGTATCTTTAACAGACCAAGCCAACAAGGCCACATGGAGATACATACGTACGTACATATAGCTACATACACACACGTACAGGAAGAAATCAGAAAATTTTCTTTTTGGAGCGAGGTTAGGTTATAAATTTTTTATGAGAGTTAAAACTATAACTTTGCCATATATTTTTGTAGTTTTTAAAAACATAATCAAAATCTATCATTGGATCAAATTATAATTTCACCATGTATTATTTTAAAATTTTATAATTTTTGAAGTGGTTAAAACAAAATTATCCCATTTTAAGCTGGCCAATCCCTACTAACCTCCTCACCTTCGCCTTTGAATGCATGCATACACATACACATACATACATAAATAATCACAAGCCAAGTAGTAACCATCCCAAACCATTTCTCGCCATTTTTTTTTTTTTCTAGCTAGAGATGGCAACAGGGAAGGAAGGGTCGAGTTTTTTTTCGTCCTGGTTTGACTTGACTTAGGGGCGGATCTAAAAAGGTTGACAGAAATTTCGATTTCTCTAAACTAAAAAAAATTCATTTAAACTCTTTATAATTATAAAATTTTAAATTTATAATGATATATATACTTTAACCTTCAAAAATTATAAAAAATTAATTTAATCATCTAAAAATTATAAATATATAAACTATTAAAATGATTAAATTACATTTTTATTATCGTAAAAATATATAATTTAATTATGATCTCCCAACAAAATTTCTAACTTCATTCTACCTCTAAATCGTATTTTTAAATCCGCCGTTGACTTGACACATATATTGTACGCAAAACATGATAAACAATTCCATCTTATTTTTAGAACAATTCACTATATAAACCCGAATCTGAAAATAAAAAGATAAAAAATACAAAAGAGATTCATACAATACGAGCATAAATGATTTTTTTAAAGAAAAAGAATGATTTGATACCTTCACAGAGAATGAACCGAAATAGCTCCACAAATCCTTAGGAATGGAGAGGCCACAGGGAGAATTGTAAAAAGAAAATAGATTAAATATATAAAAAATGTTTGGGAAAATAATTAATAATAAATGTGTAAAACTTGCCTACAGATTTGCAAAATATGGGCAAGAAATTAAGACTAAGCGAGGCGGCAAGAAACCATAGAAAACCTTTGGTAAAACAATGGTTTGATTTGATTTTCATCCCTCTACTTTGCAAAAATTAAAAATTAGTCCTCTACTTTAATTTGTTAAAAGTCTCTACACCTTACATAAACTACTGAATTTTTTTTTTGCATATAAATTGTTTTCCCCCTTCAGGATACATATAAACTGAAGAACCGTTGATTTTCGTTTATTCCAAATATATACATTTTTGTTAAATTGTTGATTTCGAAATCAATAACTTAGTGGTAATGCTCACCTGAAATCAACAATTTTATACATTTTTTATATATTCATCTAAACGTTATTTTAATGTTTACATTAGGATAATATTATATATTTAGTATAAGTTTTTTTGAATGTATTATAAATTACATAATATAAAATATTGTAGACTTAAAATGGCTTGAGCCTTGAATATTAAATCTCAAGCTCGATCCATATTTTAAATGGGTCTATCTTTTGCCAAAATTCATTTTTGAGTTTAATATTTTTACTTAAACCCTCTCAAATTTCAAATGGGCTTTCGAACTGGATAAATAGTCCCGGCCCATAAACAAGTCTAGGTCAGATGATTAAATGTTAGTGGTTTTGTTCTTTAGTATTGGGTTCGATTTCTCTTTTACTTATATTTGTATTTTTATTTCATGTTGTTTCAAACTTTGCTTTTATTTTTTAATTATTATTTTTAATACATTAAATTCTCTAGTTAGATAGTTAAATAATAGTGATTTTATCCTTAAGTCTTAACTTCAATCCCTCTCCTGCAGGATGCATGTTTTATTTCTCTCTCCATAATCGATCTATTTTCTTAAATATAAAAAAAATAGATACATTCCCCTAAATATTTTTTAAAAATAATATTTTATCCAAATTTAGCCCCTATAATCTTTAGTATTTTTTTTTTACCAAAGTAGTTGTAATAATTAGTTACTTGAGAGGAGAAAAAAAAGGTACTTTTTGCTTGTGGTGTAATGGGAAGAGAAAACAACTTTTGACTTCCACAATTTTATTTTATTAGGGGATCTAAATTTTCATCGCTTTCACGAAAATAATGTGATCTTGACACGTGATATCTCTTCCTTTTTCTTTCATGATTTTCCATTTTCTTTCTTTTTCATTGTTTGAAGTATGAGAAAATAAAAATCTAGGGAGTTTGTGTTTTTTAGACCACATCTTAGTTTGATTAAATTTTGATATTAGTCCATGTGTTGCAGGTAAGTTGTGATATCTATTAAATTTTTTATGAATTAAATTTATAATTTTACGTATGGTATAAGATTAATTTTAAAATTTAACTGAATAGATTTAATTCTCACTGTTTTGTCAAGACTAAAATTTCATAATTTTAAAAATATAAGATTAAAATTAATTGAATCAAAAAATACATGAAATAAAATTGATCAAATTAAAGTATAACTTTTATAAAATGTAAAGACTAGTAGCAGAATTTTACCTTTCAATTTCACATGAGCGAACCGTCCACAGAATCTGCAGAAACGTAGCAGCAATAATAGACATTTTTAAAACATTAAACTAAAGCAGGACCCTGTGTTAGTTTTTTCTATGCCACAGCTTGCACATAAACATAACAAAAACAGTATTATAATTAGATAAAATATATACAATGGGCAAAGCTAAAAGTAAGACGGAAGCCTGTCCTTAGGATGAATTGCATTTCGGTTTCTCTATTGAAAATTATCAAATTAACCATTATACATTTCAAAACATGTAAATTAGCACTTTATTAAAATTTTATATTAAATAATGACGTGGACGTGCTGAAAATTATTTTTTTTATGGGTAAACTATAAAAATGGTCACCCAACTATGCATTTTGTTCTATTTTTGTTACTCAACTATCAATTTTTTATTTTTTATTTTTAAAAATTTTAGAGTTAGGATTAAATTGATAGATTTTGCAAATGTTGAGGGTCAAATTTATTGAATGTTTTACAATTAGAACAAAAATGATAAATTTTCTAAACATCGAGGGCCAAATTTATTATTTTTTATATTTAATATCAAATTGATAGAATATGTAAATATTATAGAACTAATTTTACTACTAGACAAATAAAATAAATCAGCATAAGCTCAGAGTAACTAAAATATTTTCGAAAAGTTTTGTGACTAATAGAAAAAAATAATTGGATGATCAAAATAAAACAAAAGACGTAGTTGAGTCACCATTTTTATAATTTACCCGTAAAAAATAATTTTCAACACGTCAACATCATTATTTAACAAAAAAAATCAACAAATAAATTAATTTGCACGGTTCGAACTCATTTTTTCCAATAAAACATTGAAATGCAATCCAGTACAAACATCGCCCTAATACTTTTACCAAACACTTTGCTTAGACTCAATTAATGGGTTGTAATTGCACCGACACTAAGTTTTTGTTAGGGTTTTCATGACTTAAATCACTTACTTAACCACTTCCAATTTTAATTGATTAATCGACCCTTCGACTTAATATACATCTATTGACGTCCTTGTTTTTTATTTGTTATGTTTCATTAATTAATTTAATTTTAAATAAAATTGAAAAACTATGAGATTATTTTATATTGTTTTGTATTTATCGTAAAAATTATATAAAGTTTCGAGCAATACAATATGGAGGTTTACATTGTAAGGAATTTGAAAAGTCGCTAAACGTGTTTGTTTAAGACTCGAGAAAGTTGAGGTCATGCTTCAGTGTATGCGTACCAGAGGTATCTATAAATTGGGTCAAAGCTTGGCTCCAAAACAAATTCGAGTCTAAATTCATTTTTGGACCACCCCGCTTGATTTAAAAAACTTATTTTACTATTATAGATTAATAGAATATTAAATATATATTTTTTTAGTTGATATTTTTTATATTTTTTTATAATTAAATTTAAAATTAATTTATTATTATTATTTAATTTGAATTTGACTCGATATGAAAAATTCTTTGTCCAAGTTCAACCCAAAAATCAAACCGAGTTAACTATTTGACTCATGAACGAGTTTAATGGTTACTATATTTTACGGCCTCTTCATCTCCTTTTGGTAGAAGGGGTATACACTAATGGAGGAAGATTTGAATTGAGCTTTTTTTGTGTTACCTCTTTAGTAGAGTCAAATTTAACGTGGATTTAAATGATCGATGTGTTTAACTTATTTTTTATCTCATGTTACAATATTTAATCTTATCGTTTTCACAAGAACGCATCAATCATCCAAACTCACGCTTAGATTAGGATTGAGGTATGTGTCACGTGTGACTACCTTTGAGCTCAATGGTAAATTTGAAAAGTTGAAAACATTGACAATATCGGATCTGATATGATGGCAGTCATTGATGACGTCGTGACAATGCTCCTTCATAACATGCAAGAGGTATTAGAGTGGGAGGTGCCTATATATGCAGAAAGAATGAGTTTTATTAAAGAAACGAGATAATTCTTCATTATTAAGTTGACTCAAAATTATTTGAATTTAGTTTAAATTATATATTATAATTGGAAGGGGTTTGATATAGATTGATTAAATTAATTTGAATTATTTATATATATATTTTTATTTTATATAATATCTACATTTTATTACTTCCATAAATTGTATATCTATATTTCTGTTTAAACATTTGATCGAGTTGATGTCACGAGTTAATCGGACACGAATACGGTTAGAGAAATTATGAAAATATCTTTTTATAATTAAATTTAAATATAATAATATTGTTGATTGAGTTGATGCTACAAATTAACTCGATACCAACTTAGGGTTGATGACAATACAATGTTAAACCATTGTATTCATTTAGTATTCTTAACCTGTGTTTAAATTTTGTTTTACTGATAACTTAATATTTTTTTTATATCGTACACATTTTATGTATTATTATTAATTAATTCCAAACTATACATTTCATTGTTTAATGTATATTATTTTTAATTATGCATCTGTGTTCTAAGTACGTGTATGCGTGTGATAGAATTTTTACTATGTATTAATAATATTATTAATCAAGTTTGTATCAAATATTAATTTAATATCAACTCAAAATTGATGACAACCACATGAGAAACAATTGTAATGAATTTAATATTTATAATTTGATGTATTTATATGTTTAAGTTTCTTTTTTACTCACAAATTATTTATTTTTTCACTTTAATATTGTACATATTACATGTATTATCATTAATTAGTTACAACTTACAAACCATACGTTTCATACTTTCTTAACTCTTTGACAACGCATACACATATTGAACACACAGATACTCAAACTCATGTCTTCGAAAATAAACATCATTATCTTTTTCACTGGAACTACTCATTGGATTCTATACCTTCCATATTCTTTAAACTCATTAAATTGTACAGTATAAGTAAATCCCACGATGGCATTTGCTAAGCAATTTATTAATTATATTTTTATTTTATGTATGCAATCAATGTTTTAGGGATAGAAATTCCGATCATGGATTAGGATAATATTCGCATTTAGATTTTAAAATTATTATCCGCTGTGGGTGCAAATAGATATTCCTAATATTCGAATGCATGGGTTATAAAGATGATTATAATTTTGAATTTGTATATATGAAAAGAAGTTTAGCATATTTGAATTAAGATTTTTGTAAATTTGGATATCCAATAAAATTTTTTAAAAATTTGAAATTATCATTTTCTTTTTGAATTCAGATATCCAATGAATAATAAATTTTAATTTGGATAATAATACTAGTATAATTTTTGGATAATAAATATATTCATATTTTTAGATAAATTTACGAATTTTGAATCAAATAATTTAAAAACCGCAAATAACTGACTTACTATGACATTTCTACGATAATATATCAAATACAAATCAATTATATATTTTCATACTGCTAAATATTTTCATTAGTTGAGTCGATACTCAAGTTAATTGATATTGCCAAATTCAAACAGAAGTTTTAAGTTACTGGATTTATCAAAATTTGAGTTATGATTGTGAAATGTGCTAACTTCTATTAGATTCATTCACTTTTTTTTTTTTTCATTTGAGATTTTTTAGTATTCGATTATCACATTAAACTCGAATTAAATTTAAAATCAAATTAAGTTAAACTCTTAAACGGAAGGCAAAACTCCTCTAAATTTTTTTTTCTTCATTTATTTGACTCGAACTCGAACTCGAAATCTCGTATAAAAAATATCGAATTTTTTATCATTCAATCGAAAAACCTTTTTATATGCAATTAGTTAGTTATGAGTTATGATTGTTGAGGGCGGAAGGAAAGGCATAATTACAGGGATATAGATTGAAGTAGAGATTTAGTAGTGGAAGTAATTGGGCAAGGACCTAACTTAATTCCAACATGTCTAGAATCTAGGGTACATTGGTGGTTCCACAACTAGAATATCTTCCAATTTACTGGGCCATTCACCCACGAAAATTCATGTTTAACATTAGGATAAAGAGCCCCCATTTTCAATGGAGCACACCGAATCTATAAGCTCAACTTGTAAACTTCACCATCAATTGGCTCAACTCGTGTGGGACTGTTTGCCTAAAATGCTACGACAGGGATGGCAGTAGGGTGGAATAAAAGAGGTACTCAGATCTATTAGTGATAATTTTTGAAGGGTTTTATGGTGATATATCTAATATGGTTATGAGGATAGATGATTTGAGATTTGGTCTTTTGTGTATCATTGACTCAATGAATCTCTTGAGATTTAATTTTTTATTGGTTGATCGGTGTTTATCATCAAATTAATTTGATGATGACGATTGGCGAGATTAGGATGTAAAATTCAGCAATTTAATCAAATTGATGCATATTTGATTTGGTTTTGAATTATTTCAATATTGCAATTATTTCTACTTGTTATTCTCCTTTTGAGATTAGCTTGCAGACATGAGTACATAGTATTTGTGCATTAACTAGTAGGGAATTATATATTATTTTTGCATTCTTCCAAAAAAAAATACTAATATTAAAAAAGGTAAATTAAATATATATTTTAAAAGTGAAATATATTTTTCTTTCTTATTTTTACATAATTATTTTACAAATAAATAATAATCTTACAAAAACATTGTGATCAATCATTTCGTTTTCCTTTTCACTTATTGGCAAAGATGGTTAAGATTATTTTTCTTTTCCAGTGTCCTTTCATTCATCTTCTTCTCTTTTAGGTTACTTTCTTTTCCTTGTTTTTTAATACTATAAATCCGAATATAGTGTTAATGAAAATAATCATCTTGTACATATACGAAAACCCTTTTCTAAAAATTAAAATTAAAATAATCTTTTCTTTTTCGTATAACTCACACAGGTAGAAGTAAACCATTGCTACCAACATGCCACAAGCAGGCAATCTCCAAACGCGAAGTCAAAATCCTTTTTATGGGTTGGATTTTATTTTATATATTTATGAGAGTTACTAAAATTGAAAATTTTGATTTTAGGGTTGCTAGCTTCTCAACGCTGCTCTTGGTAATCCCTTTGACTTGAACCCATAACATGAGTTGTGAGATGAACACCTATTATCTATAGAACACATACGGATAACAGTAACACCGAGGTTTTTATATCAGGAGTCAAATTACATATACTTTATCTACTAAAAATATGAATAAAATAGCTCTTTTATATTAGATAAAATAACAAGTCGATCATTTTACTAAAAATTTTATTCATTTATACTGTTAAAATTTGACGTGATTGATGAAACAATCAGGCAATGACATATAACATGTGCCTCATATTAACATACAATGACTAATTTTTAAAGGTAAAATTTGATAAAAAATTTAACAGAATATCTAATTTACTTTCTGATCTAATGTAAATGAAATTTTAAAACAAAGAGAGCAAAATACGATCCTCTAAAATACTTTTACCGATAAATACAATATTGAAATTTGAGTTGAAAGCTTGCAGAGGCCAGCCCTATGCTCGGACCACCTCACATGCGATGCGACACCCCTCCATTTCCCCAATCCAAGTTGCCTCATAAAATTGGACCCAATTTCCTATTACTTCAACGCTGAAACTTGAGTACCCCTTTTGGCCCAACTTTCAACTATATTTAATTTATTTAAATAATAATAATGTCAATTCTCAATAGTGAAAGGTACAGTGAAGGAATTGACCCATCACTAAAACAGTCGCATACTAATTTATATACGTATGTTTTGGTTGGATTTGCTAATGATTTAGAAGGCTGAAAACATTTGCAAGATATTTTCATCCAAATTTGGCTATCTTTTGATGATTTATCATACCACTTAGCTACCCCACCCTTCCCTACTTCGACGTGGAGAGCAAATTTCAGTGAGTGTGTGAGGCTGTGAACGTTATCTACGAATAGAAAATAATATCTTACAAGGATCATGTAGTGTTAGGCGGTAATTTTACATTAATATAGTGTTGATGTGATTTATATATGTTTTAAATTTACATGATTACGTAGTGTTGGGCAATATTTACTCTAACGAGAGTGATCCCATATAGAAAAAAATAACGTTAGATGGTGTAGGAATTGAATCTTTATGTTGCTTCTCATGTGTAAGGTTAATATAATAAATGAAGTAGGGCATGTTGACGATATAAGTAAAAATATTATGGAGATCTTTATATTAAATATCGAATTTCATTTTATTTTTTCTACTTAAAAAATGAACAAAATAATCCATGTACGTCAAAAAAAAATATGCCAAATGATCTTTACTCGAACTTCCCAATATATCAAACATTACTAGCATATGCACCGACAATAAGCTCAATACAAAGAGCAAGAAATAGCATTGGCTCTTCCTTTATCAAATGGGATAATTGATGGAAACAAGTTAAAAGACAAACAGTGGGAACAGACTTAGCATCAACCCATGCATTGTTTTCTCAATCAATTTGAGTAATGCCACTAATATCATTGGCATGACATAGTAAAACTAGAAAAGGGTTAGTCATATGAACTAATTTAGTTTTTTTTTTAAATATTTTTAAAACATTTTTTTATACTTTTTGAATTTCTTTTTAGAATTTTAATATTTTAATACTTTTTAAATTTTTATAATTTACATTATTTAAAACTTCTTGTAATATATATATTTTAAAACGTGGTATTATCACATCAACAGTCATTTATATATGAATTATCAAGTCAGCATTATAATAAATGAGTCAGGTGTTATTAACGACCATGACAACGCAATATTGATAAAAGAAAATGTTATCTATCTATCTATAATATTATTTAAGCACTTTATTAACTTGATATCACTCTTAATCGAGTCACCAACTCAATTATAAAATTATAAAATATTCTTTTTTCTTTTTAATTATAATTAATATTGTCATAGTGACACTTTTGATTTTTTATACTTTTATATCATCTTTAAATAGAACAATTATAAATTACAAAATTAAGGATCGAACGAACACTTGTTCAATAGTATTAAATATAAAATTAATTATATCTATATTCATAATCTAACAAATTTTAGTAAAGAATTTTCTTTCACCCACATCATCGGTATGACAAATCTAGTGTTAAAAAAAGTTTATAATAAAAAAGGAGTAAAAGTATCATGGAGGCTATTGTATTAGGAATCAAATTGCATTTGTCCAGTTTACTCAAAAAATAGACAAATTAGTCATTATATGTTATATCAAAGAGTAAACTGGTACTTCTATTAAAAATTCCATCCATGTCTATTGTTATAAATTGGATATCAATACGAGGTATACTGGCACGCCAATGTCATTCAATCATAACGGTTTTCAACCATACAAATAAATAAAAATTTTAACAAAAAAGATCAATTTGGTCTTCAATCCAATGTACAATGATTAATTTATTTATTTTTTACTAGATGGAGCAAAATACTATTCGACTTCTAATCTAAAGGCTTCTATGATATTTTTATAAAAAAAAAAAAGACTTCTCTCATTTTTTTTAATATATTCAGGCCGTTGTTCCGGCCCAAAAGTTTTACTTGGGCTTATTAAATAAACAAAACCCACTCTCCAGTGGCCTAAAAGAAATTCATTTTCTTAATGTATCCCCAAACAAGAGAAACAGATTGGATAAGGTTTTGTTTTTGTTGTTTTATTTCTTATCGTAGACGGAAAACATCGGATTAAATTGAACAAACTTTCCAAAAGTGGATGTCCATTTCCGGGAAAATAAAAATATCCAAAAATGAAAAAGCAGGTAAATATTATCATTTATTATTCCACTTACTTGGCAGCATTAGCGCCCTTCAAAAGATCTTCGCCATTCACGCTTGCATCGTTATTTAATGCTTGGGTCGATCTAAGCCCCACTCACTCGCCTCCTCTGTTTCACAATCAAATAGGGATGGTTTAATTTTGACCGTAGTCCCTGTCCTTTCTCAACTTTTAAAATTTGTCTCTCTACTTTTAATTTCGAATATTTTATTTAACTTAGAATATGCCACCTTGAGTTATCAGGTTCGAATCTCACTCTATGTAAATAATGTATAAATTTTCTTTATTTTTCATTCTAATTTTAAAGCTCATTAGTCTTGTTTAATTTTATTTTAATTTAAATCTAAATATATTTCAATTTTTAATTCAATTATGTTTGTAATGATTGATTTTGATTATAGCTCTTTGGATTTATTATATTATTTGTGACTTTTCTTGTACCCTGATAACAAAATATGCGACATTTATACTTGTACTATTATTTAATCTTTATACCCTAATTTTTCGGATACCCACCCCTCCAAATTACCACTTAGAGTAATCTTTTTAAAACAATTTCTCGAGTATAAATTCATATGAGACCCACACAATAACCACCGTTTATTATGCTGAAGGTCATGTTCCATATGAAGTGATTGACAATATGTCCAATTGTCACCCTAACCACCTTAGTTAGATTTATGATGGCAAATCACTTGACAAGCTTGCCTTAAGATCACCAATGGAAAAGTGACATGTGGCACCTCGAGATCATGGCTAAAGATATATAAACCATTAGTCCTGTCCCGTGCATGAATGGTCTCTCTCTCTCTCTCTCCTTACTAAGCCATCATTTGAACCTTGAGCACTGTATACAACGATTCTTTGCCTTGCCTTAAGTAAGGTGAACCATCGTGCATCATTGTTATCCCTATCTTGTATGATTCAAGCATCAACACTGACTGAGTTGATATCACAACTCACGAGTTAACCAAACACTAACTCAATTATAAAATACACTATGATGATATTAAAACCAATACATTATGTTTATTAAAACTTCAAGTTAACCATTCAACGAGAGTTTTTATATAAACCTTTTATAAATATATATTTTACACTTATATTAAAGTGCAATTAAGAATAGGTATTCAAAAATAGCAAAAGTGAAAAACAATACTATCAATTGAATTTTAGTAACCAAGGTGACTAAACTCATTAAATTAAATGTAGAGGACTAAATTTCAAATGTCCCAAGAGTATAAGCACCCGAGGCAAAAATAGACAAAAAATTAGACCAATAGAAGTCATCGGTTGATTTGTTTCAGGATCAAACAATAAAATTACAGCAATGAACTTAGATGATTTTTTTTTTCCTTTTTTGAAAAACAACGCTGAAATGAGATTTTTTTGAGAAAAAGAAAGAGAGAATTATTGAGATTGAAGAAATTTGTTCTTGTTGAGGATGGTTTGTTTGAGTCGAGTATTGACGATTTCTTGTACGGTAAAGCCTTCGCCTCCATACAAGCCTCCTTCTTTGAGCTCTAGATTTGTTCATACGAAACGCGAATTAAAATCGAGATGGAGATCTATGGCTACCGAGCCGGATTCATCTTCCTCCGCGCCGTCTGTTGATTCCGATTCTCTCGCCGATAAAACTGCCGCCGGGTAATTTCTCTATTGCTCATGAAATTGAAATATTTGAATTTCATTTGTTATATGAATTGTGAGAATGAAAGTTTAGTTTAGTTAAGTTTGAATTTTGAAAAGTATAAAATAAATAAATTTCGAAAGCTTAGGAATTTATGATTTTATAAGGAATGAGAAGCTAGATTTGGATTTTTCATTTGTTATATTAATTTTGAGCTATGAAAAGCAAATTTGTTAAGGTTGAACTTTGATTATGTATTTTGAAATGTATAAGAGAACACAAATTTCGAAAGCTTAGGTATTTATGATTTTATAAGGTATGAGAAGCTGAATTTGGATATTTCATTTGTTATATTGATTTTGAGCTATGAAAAAGCCAAATTTGTTAAGGTTTAACTTTGATTCTGTATTTGAAATGTATAAGAAAGCATGAACGTCAAAATCTTAGGTCGATTTTAGTATTTTATAAGCTATGAAAAGCTGACTTTGGAATTTTCATTTGTCATATTAATTTTGAGATATGAAAGGCCAAGTTAGCTAAGGTTGAACTTTGATCATGTATTTGAAATGTATTAAGAAAACACAAATTTCGAAATCTTAGGATTTTATGGTTTTATAAGGTATGAGAAGTTAAATTTGGAAATTTTCATTTGTTATATTGATTTTGAGCTATGAAATGCCAAATTAGTTAAGGTTGAACTTTGATTATGTATTTGAAATGTATTAGAAAAATGAATTTCAAAATCTTAGGAATTTATGATTTTATAAGCTATGAAAAGCTGAGTTTGGATTTTTCATTTGTTGTATTGATTTTGAGTTATGAAAAGCCAAATTAGTTAAGGTCGAACTTTCATTATGTATTTGAAATATAACAAAAAAACATGAATTTCAAAATCTTAGGAATTTATGATTTTATAAGGTATGAGAAACTGAATTTGTTTTTTTCATTTGTTATATTGATTTTGAGCTATGAAAAGCTAAATTAGTTAAGATTGAACTTTGATTATGTATTTGAAATGTATTTAAAAAAACATGAATTTCAAAATCTTAGGAATTTATTATTTTATAAGGTATGAGAAGCTAAATTTGGATATTTCATTTGTTATATTGATTTTGAGCTTGAAAAAGCCAAATTAGTTAAGGTTGAACTTTGATTATGTATTTGAAATGTAGAAGAAAACATGAATTTCAAAATCTTAGGAATTTATGATTTTATAAGCTATGAAAAAGATGAATTTGGATTTTTCATTTGTTGAATTGATTTTGAGTTATGAAAAGCCAAATTAGTTAAGGTTGAACTCTGACTATGTATTTGAAATGTATTAAAAAAACATATTAGAAAAACATGAATTTCAAAATCTTAGGAATTTATGATTTTATAAGGTATGAGAAGCTAAATTTGGAATTTTCATTTGTTATATTGATTTTGAGCTTGAAAAAGCCAAATTCGTTAAGGTTGAACTTTGATTATGTATTTGAAATGTATATAAGAAAAAATTTCAAAATCTTAGGAATTTATGATTTTATAAGCTATGAAAAGCTGAATTTGGATTTTTCATTTGTTTTATTAATTTGATCTATGAAAAGGCCAAATTTGTTAAGGTTGAACTTTGATTATGTATTTGAAATGTATATAAGAAAACAAGAATTTCAAAATCTTAGGAATTTATGATTTATAAGCTATGAAAAGCTGAATTTGGATTTTTCATTTGTTTTATTAATTTGAGCTATGAAAAGGCCAAATTAGTTAAGGTTGAACTTTGATTATGTATTTGAAATGTATTAAAAGAAACATTAATTTCAAAATCTTAAGAATGAATGATTTTATAAGCTATGAAAAGCTGAATTTGGATTTTTTATTTGTTATATTTACTATGAGCTATGAAAAGACAAATTAGTTAAGGTTGAACTTTTATTATGTATTTGAAATGTATTAAAAGAAACATTAATTTCAAAATCTTAAGAAGTTATGATTTTATAAGCTATGAAAAGCTGAATTTGGATTTTTTATTTGTTATATTTTCTATGAGCTATGAAAAGACAAATTAGTTAAGGTTGAACTTTGATTATGTATTTGAAATGTATAGAAATGCATGAATTTCAAAATTTTAGGAATTTATGATTACAAAATGTGCAGATTTTGCATCATAGAAGGGCCTGAAACAGTCCAGGATTTCGCTAAGATGGAACTGCAAGAAATTGAGGATAATATTCGAAGTCGGCGAAACAAAATCTTTCTCCAAATGGAAGAGGTGAATGCAGTGCTTTTCTTTTAATTAGATTTTAGAGTTTTCGATGTCAATAGGGGAAGTTTCTGCATGCATTTATACTGAGAAAACCATATCATTGCTTAATCAAATGATACACCCCTCAAATAATATTCTTGTAGGTTCGGAGGCTAAGGATACAACAGAGAATTAAAAGTGCTGAACTAGGTATTTCCAAGGAAGAGCAAGAGAGTGAACTTCCTAATTTTCCATCATTCATCCCATTCCTGCCTCCATTGGTGAGATTTTCTTAAAAATGATTTGTTTTTGTTCCATCAGCCTATTGTTTTTACCTGTTAATAGATGAGATTAAATCCAAGTTGATCTATGTACAATCATATATCTTTGACCGGGTATTTCACTTGCAGACCTCAGCAAATCTCAAGGTTTATTATGTGACTTGTTATTCTCTTATCGCTGGAATTATTATATTTGGTGGACTTCTAGCACCCACTGTAAGTCACTCAAGCTCTCAACATTTGGAATCTAGTCTCTCTCTAGTTGGTTTGTGCTTTTAAGAATAGAATGAATGGAACGTGTTCCCGAGAGGATAAATCATTTGAAGGGAAATAGTCCATTATATATAAGAAAATTAGTAGGGAGATGATCACTTTTAATAAACATTTGATTTTAATATGAAAATACACATGATAGAATTAGATATTGTTTTTGGAATCATATTCTATTCTCTTACATGTCTTATTTCTTCTTCTTATACCCTAGCTGGAGCTTAAGCTAGGACTGGGGGGCACATCATATGCAGATTTCATCCGTAGTGTACATCTGCCAATGCAGTTGAGGTATGATTGATCCTCCTGGTTTGTAGTGGATGTTTAATATTCGGTATAGCTTAAGCTTGCTTGAATGCTACCTTTTTAACCACGAAGAAGTTGGTGTCCTTTAGGTTTCAGTGTAACACTTACCGCAATTGTTGCAAGCCATCTTTTATTTACTTAGAAATATTAGTGGGGAATTAATTTGTTAGGCAAGTTTGGCTTCTAGAAAGAAGTGGCATCTGTCTTTGTTACTAAATCTTAAACAGCGTATGCAATTTTGTTTCATTGTGGTATTATTTAACGTGGTTCCATTGGTGGTAAATGCAGTCAGGTTGATCCTATAGTTGCATCCTTCTCTGGAGGAGCAGTAGGGGTTATCTCAGCCTTGATGGTAGTCGAAATAAACAATGTCAAACAACAGGAGGATAAGCGATGCAAGTATTGTCTTGGAACAGGTAAATTCCTGAAACTCTGTTTTCCTAGGGTCCCAAGTACCCAGGTTCTAGACCCAAGTGCACTTATATCTGTAGGTTTTAGTTCGGTTAGTCAATGTTAGTTTGGATTGTTTCAGGTTTTAGTTCGTCAATAGTGTTATAGTTAAGGGTGATATCGGTTCAATTTAGTTCGTTGGGTATTTTAGATTTTTTGAACTGTCCATCGTAATTCGGTTCGGCTCAGTTCTCAATTTTTCTATATTAGCTTTTTGTTTTGGATTTTTAGACTTATTTTAACAAAATGAACTTTGTTTTATGGCTTTTGAATATTATTTGACAAAATTTCAAAGCCTTTTTTATAAATATTTCTAAAAAACAATAAAATTTTAATAACTTTTAAATTATTTTCACTATTTTAAATATAAAGTATTTATTTTTATATCATAAAAATATTAAAATAAATTATATATTAAATAAAAAATAAAATTTGGTTTGGTTTTGGATAACCGTGTTTTTTAAACTCGTATTTCATAAACCGTCCAAACACCTTTGTTCGGGTCGGTTTTTCTTGCTCAGCGCTAGTAATAGTTTGATTCTACAGTTTCTGGTAGCTCTTGCTCAGCCCTAGTAATGGTTTGATTCTACAGTCTACACTTTCTAGTAGTAGCTCAGACATGTACTCGTATTTGTATTCTGATTGTACTTGTAAAGTTTAAAAAAAAAAAAAGAATACTGTATTTTATCCTCCGGTAAATGCAGGATATCTTGCTTGTGCTCACTGCTCAAGTACCGGATCACTTGTTCTTACCGAACCAGTCTCGACACTAAATGGTGGAGACCATCCTTTATCAACCCCCAAAACGGAAAGATGTTCAAACTGTTTGGGATCCGGAAAGGTTTGTCATCTAAAAATATATGAGTCTCAGTGGTGTGTTGTTTACTTGTGCATATATCAACCGGGAAATTTGATGGCTTTCATTATTTACCTTTCCTTTCCAGATATAGCATTATTTCGCATCATTCATTTGTTCACTTGTGACCCTTTTTTGGTAACTTCGGCAGGTGATGTGCCCTACGTGTCTTTGCACTGGAATGGCAATGGCAAGTGAACACGACCCACGAATTGATCCATTTGATTAGAGGTGACATTCTCACCCTCTTTATTATTGGTTTTCAAATGTAGATACAAACAAGATAACCAATTCTTTGTATATATGCAAACATCCTTATAGTCTTCCCTTGCTGCAACAAAAATCGTATTTGTACTATTTTCCCAAACAATCCCTGTTTTTGAAATGAAAAACTTCAATCCACATTTCACTTCTTCCAATCATTATACTTTGATAAGGTTTTACACTTCACAAACAATGTTAGGAACATGATTCGTGTTGAAACTTCTAGTTCATATAAAAAGGAAACCTGGATATGGTAAAAATCATATCATACATACAAGTATGCAGCTGGATCTAGGTGTCTCGGTAGGAAAATTACTTAAACCATTTTGGGGTTTGTGGTTGTCCCTCTTAATAATGTTATCTTCTAGATTTAAACCTGTTTCTCCCATTGAAAATGCAACGTGCCTCATAATTGCACCCAACACTTCTTGATTATTTGTAAATACTTTCCCGCTTTGCTTATGATTGAATTACTGAATAAGTTTTTTTTTATAAATATAAATTTTAATATTAAATTTTTTTTTTCACCCGAATCGGATGTGACAAAATCTAGTATAGATAAAAGATTTTTGTAAAGTTCAACTTTATCTTAATTTAGTTGGCTCCATTGTTGCAACAACTTGATAGGTGTAGGTTCCAGTGCATAATATTTTCCAATTTAAGGGTTTGACGAGATTTATGGATAATTTAGAAATTGTATAAAAAAATTCGTAAAGACGAGATTGAGGATTGATTAGGTAGAATTAGTACACAAAAGTGCTTCCAACAGTAATTAATATGTTACAGAGCAATAATATTGGTTTCATGTTACTCAGTCCTCGGATACCATAGATTTCTTAAGATCCATATGAATATACAGTCTTCAAATATTAAAAGGAAATAAGTAGACTTATATTTTGTCGATTGAGTTTTAGTTTAATTGGCATGATCATTATTGTCAATATAGAAGAATGTGAGTTTGGGTGCATTGAAGCGTATTATCCTCTTATTTATGGGTTGAAGAGGGGTTATGGGTAATTGTAAGCATTATGTAAAAAAAAAAACATATTTTACTAATTAATATGAGGGAAGAAGATGTTAAGATATATATATCTCCCTTCCCATTGGTTTTGCTGTGATTGAGAAACTAACCGTTAAAATTTGTTGGCTTACGTTAAAATCGACTAATAGAAACCTTGAAATGTACGAAAACATTTCCTTTTTGTCTTAGAATTTGGTTAACAAAAACAATAATCAGGCTGGTAATAAGGAATACATGAGCATTATCATATTTATGCTTAATTATTGGTAATAAAAAGTCAATAATCTTAAAAATAACTTTATTTTAATATGACATCAGATATAAAATTATCCTAACAAGTAATTCGGATTGATCAAAGCTGGATGTCAAATAAGACCAACTTGCAACTAACCTAAATGACCATAATCTAAACTTGAAATATTACAAATTTAAAATAACTGGAAAATATTAAAACTTAAACCAGTACACTCATATTAACCTAATCTTGCCATCAATCATATCTAGTCAATAATATACCAAATCAAAGTTATCCAAAATTTTCATTTTTTACTTGAATTTTTGAATAAAATTCGATTAATTTAGACTCAATTTATTTCAATTCTAAGTCATATAAATTTTAAAATCATCAAATGGGTGAAAAAAATTGGAACCGGTTCATTGCAACATAAAACGCGGTGCCATACAAGTTACACCCAAGATGTTGGGTGTCGTTTAGCCGTAAAGTGCTTTGCAAAATTTCAAATTTAAAAACATATAATTATATCCACCTCCTGTCATCCACAGTTTATATCCACAAAATCATACCTTGAAACATTTAAATACACACGTATATGAAATATGTCATAAAGTTATATTTTGGAATGTTGTGCTCTAAATCAACTTGTAATGATATGCATTTCAAGTATTTATGATTTGAGTTCAAATTGTCACAGCTGACCCAACTTTTTTCCTCTATATATTTGCATGATTTTAGCATCCCACAATGTGTATTTCTTTTCATTTCTTGCTCTGTTTTTTGAGTTTTTTTTTTCCTTTGAAGTCCAAACAGAATGTTTGGAGACAAAAATCCGAGTTCGTTTACTACTGGAAACACAGCAAAAAAGAAGGGTTTGGATTATATTCCGGAATGTTACGTCATTTCGCCTTTGAAATCTTTGAGTTTGGGTATTGAGAAAGCTCGAATTTCGACTATTGATATGTCTCGATTACAAATGAATGACAATAAACGCTCAATCACCATTAAAGAACTTGGTGAAGCTTGTCGCCATAGGGGCTTCTTTCAAGTGAGTATTTTTTCCCTTAGTTTTGCTTTCACTCTAACTTCTAGTTTCGATATTTAGTTCGAGCTTAATCAAGTATTGTTTTCTAAGTTCAAGTTCGACTCGGAAATACAATCGCATTACTCCATTAGGCTAATTAAGTATTAATAGGTGTCACATAAGTTTTTTCCAAAACTAACAGTGGTAGTTATTGTTAGTTTTGATCCCCAAACATTTATAATTCAATCGTGATCTCTTAATATAAATTTTTGTCTTTGTTCTTGAATATAAAGATGCTTGACTTCAGTTGACTCGATAGCTACCGAATTGAATTCAAATAAATTTTAGTTTAATAATACACTTGTGTATATTTTTTTTTTGCATTAGGTTGTGAACCATGGGATTAGCCGATCTATTCTGGATGAAGCACTGGCAATGGCGTTCGGTTTCTTCGATCTGCCAAGTGAAGAGAAGCTTAAATTCAAGTCAAATGACGTTTACAGCCCGGTACGGTACGGCACAAGCTTGAAAGACGGGGCTGACAAGGTCCAATTTTAGAGAGTTTTCCTCGAGCATTATGCACATCCCTTGGATGCCTGGATTGATTCATGGCCCCATAACCCTCCTCAATACAGGTAATTTACATTATGTATATCGTAAAAAGTATCATAAAAACCTTTATATTAAGAGTTGGATTGCATTTTATCTCTTCCATTCAAAAAATTAGTAAATTAGTCCTTATTTATTGATCAAATAGCAAACTAAACCTTTTGTTAAAAATTTCATCCACTTCTACTAAAAGTTGATCATTGTATGTCAGGATAAGGTACAAGTTAAATGCGCTAGTTTTTAATAGTAAAAATGGATGAAATTTTTAACAAAAAAGATCAATTTAATATTTGATCTAATGTACAAAGACTAAATTATCATATTTTGAATAAAAATGACAAAATGCAATTTAATGCCTAATACAAAAACTTTCATAATATTTTTACATACACAATATATCTAACTCATCGTGCTTATTTGAATTTGTGACGTGTTTTCAGGGAGAAAATGGGCAAATATTGTGCACAAGTTCGAAAACTTGCCCTCGAACTAATGGGAGCGACCATCGAAAGCCTGGGGATATCCCTGAATCGACTAACCCCGAAAATGGACCGTGGCATGCAAGTCAAGGCAGTCAACTGTTACCCACCATGTCCTAAACCAGAAATGGCATTAGGGTTACCACCACATTCAGACTACACTTGTTTAACCATTATCTTACAAAGCTCAACACAGGTCTTGAAATATTGGACACTGATGATGGAAATTGGAAAATGGTCCCTGAACTTCATGGTGCATTACAAGTTCGTATAGGTGATCATTTTGAAGTGATGAGCAATGGGGTATACAAAAGTGTGGTTCATAGGGCTACATTGAACGGTGAAAAAACGAGGGTTTCCATTGCAAGTTTACATCGTTTGGGGATGGATGATAAAATGGAAACTGCTAATGAACTTATCGATGAGCAAAATCCAAAGAGAGATAAAGAAAGTAGTTTTAGGGATTTCTTGGATTTTCTTGCAAATAAGGATATTGCTGATGGGAAACACTTCATTGATACACTTAAAATTTAAAATTATAAAAAAATGGGTCTTCTTTTGTATCGGGAAAAATGGGTTTACTGTTTAGTTTCTGGATTTTAATGATATTAAGAGGTCTGTTTGGGGATCCCCTGTTTCTCTGTAATTTGATATTATTAATGAATAACCTTTTTTTAGTCATCTTTTCTGTATGGATTTGAGTTTGACTTCGGAATTTTTGGGATGTCACTGTAAGATCCAAACATTCTGGTGGCGTCCTGTCGGCAAGACAAGATTTTCTGTGTCTTTGTCTTAACTTCAGATCCAAACTATATAACAAACAAAAAAATGTTCTCCCCTCTGTCAACAGCAACAAAGAACAAAACCGGAGCTTTTACATTGGAAGTTGGAACAAGTTGATTTAATTGACTTCTGATATATATAGGTAATTACTTGGTAATGGAATAAAAAATCTCTAACAAATGGCATCAACCCATTCTCCTTTTTTTACTACATTAATAGTGTAGAGGATAATAATAGGGTAAATTATTAAAATAATTTTTTTTTATTTTTTTATTATATTTTAATAATTTATATTTGAAATATTATTTTTTAATCATTTTATCATGTTGTAATATTTTAGTTATTAAATGTTTATTATCGTTAACGATATAACAATAAACATATGTGACACTTTAAATTATTATTTTAAACGAAAATTTTAAATTAATTTTATTACAAAAATCTTATCGAGTGACATGTACTTTTAACCTTCATTGTACGACACCTTCAAGAAAAAAAAAATCTTAATACAGCTAGACATAGATCCTTAACATCGCGAGTTACCTAAATCAAACATGTGTAATGAAAACCTATACATTTCTTACGAAAATTCGATCAAACCAAAAAACTAAGGCCCAGAAAAATCAAATCATCATAGGACTCACTAAGTAAAGCCAAAGCATGATCTAATGTCACGGACTTAGATTTTTCCCACACAATCCGTGCGGCCTTAGGTCGTTTGTTTGCTCCAAAAATTCCTAAGTCAACCTGATTCCCAACAAATGAGGATTCAAAAGAATTTCCTCTAAGGCACCAACACAAAAGCGAAAGAACTTAAGATGAACAAATGAAGAACAAAGAACACAAGAGAGAGAGAGAGAGAGAGTTTTGAGTGAATGCTCTCAAGAATTCTTATTGCTCAAGAATGAAGTGATTTACAATGAGGGGAAGAGGCCTCTATTTATAGTTGAGCCTCCCCAAAATCAACGGTACAAATTAAAGTACATCAATGGCTAAGATAGAAAAATATCCACAAAAAAAAATCTCTAAGATTACAAGGATCATATCTTCTAAGATTGTTTATCTTGAAGATTGCATTTCATATTTACCGTCTTTGTATATGAACCTTCAATCTCTCCAAGCACTAGGCCAGTCCGATTGGGCCAAAAGACCTCCCTTGAACTCGATGGATCACACAAGTGTGCTATGGTTGCGGGCTCCCATGCGCAACCCATGACATTCTCCCCCACCGAATCTAGCGACGTCCTCGTTGCGTCCTTTGCATGGAACTGGTCTATCTTGTCTTGGAACTGGCACAAGGCCTCGGCAGGTTCCCAACTTGTCTCACTTTCGGGAAATCCTTTCCATCGAACTAAATATTCAAGCCGCGGCCGATAGTACTTCCTTCTGAACACACGATCTGCCTCGATGCTCTCAACTTCACGATCGTAGGAGACCTTTACCCCCATTGGTACTCGTTCAGACTTGCATCGATTTGGATCCTCCTGATCCTCATGGAATGGCTTAAGCATACTTACATAGGACACTAGGTGAACTTTGAGCTTTGTCGGCAACTCAAGCTTGTAGGCCACCTTGCCCACTCTCTTTACAACTCGAAATGGTCCATCATCCCGTCGCACAAGCCCCTTGTGCAAGCCATTATGAAGCAAAATCAAGTGGAGTTTAGCAAGGACTGAATCACCAACCTGAAATTGCACGTCCCTTCTATTTTGATCCGCCCATTTCTTGTTGCGTTTGCTTGCCTTGTGAAGGCAAGATCGAGCTAAATCATTTTGCTCTTGCTAATCCCTCGCAAATCGGTAAGCTGCTGGATTAGGTCCCGCATAACGAGTTGCAACAGCATTGGGTGTAAGTGGCTGTTGACCTGTCACTATCTCAAACGGACTCTGGTTCGTTGCCCCACTTCGTTGCAAATTGTACGTGAATTGGGTGACGTCCAACAACTTTGGCCAGTCCCTTTGTGTGGCACTCACATAGTGCTGTAAGTACGTCTCCAACAACGCATTCACTCGTTCGGTTTGCCCATCGGTTTGTGGATGCATGCTAGTGAAAAAGTTCAAGTCTGAGCCTATTAACTTGAACAATTTCATCCAGAACCGTCCCGTGAATCGCCCGTCTCAATCACTTATGATATACTGTGGCACTCCCCAGTACTTCACCACATGTCTCAAGAACAAACGAGCTGCCTCCTCAGCGGGACACTCCTTAGTTACTGGAATAAAAGTTGCATACTTCGAAAACCTATCTACCACAACAAAAATACTCGCAAACCCATCGGATTTAGGCAAACTCACAATAAAGTCCATGGATAAGCTCTCCCATGGACGCTCCTGAATGGGCAAAGGTTGTAACAGGCGGGAGTCTTCAACTCGACTTTATCTTGTTGGCAAACCAAACAAGTCTTCACATAGGTCTCCATATCTTCACCCATGTGAGACCAATAAAATCGATCCTTCAAGAGAGCCAAAGTGCGGTACATACCTGGATGGCCAGCCCATTTTGAATCATGACATTCCTTTATGATTTCTTTTCGTAAATTCCCGTATTGTGGCACATAAAGGCAGTGTCCCCGAGTGTATAACAATTCTCCCTCAAGCCAAAATCACCTTGTTTTTCCCTCTTTGGCAAGTTCATCAAATTTTTAGCCATGGGATCATGGGATAATCATTCTCGAATATGCTCCAATAGAGAATTATCGGGTTGGCTTATTGTCGCCAATTCCATCTTCCGGCTAAGTGCATCAGCGACAATGTTGGCACTTCTCGGTTTGTATTCCAAGCTAAAATCAAACTCCGCAAGGAAAACCTGCCAACGACCCTACTTGGGAGACAATTTTTTTGAGTCAGTAAACAGCTATTTGCAACATTATCAGTGTATACCACGAACCTGGAACCCAGTAAATAGTGCCTCCATGTACGCAAACAGTGCATCACAGCGGCCATCTCTTTTTCTTGGACCGTATATCGCCGTTCTGTCTCATTGAGCTTTCGACTCTCGAAAGTCACCGGATGCCCATCTTACATCAATACTCCCCAAATTGTGTAGTCTGATGCATCCGTGCGTACCTCATATACCTTGGAAAATCTGGTAAAGCAAGTACTGGCTCACTCGTCATTGCTTGCTTCACTTGCTTGAAAGCATTCTCACATCAAGGATCCCAATCCCATACTTAACCCTTCTTCAACAAATCCATCAAGGGTGTAGTGATTTTGGAATAGCCTTCAATAAAGCGCCTATAGTAGTTCACCAATCCAAGGAAATACCGCAACTCTAGTACCTTGATTGGTGGTTCCCAATAAGCAATAGCCCGAACTTTGCTTTCATTCATATGAATCTTGCCACATCTCACAATGTGACCAAGGAATGACACCTCTAGTTGGGCAAATGAGCATTTCTCTTCTTTCACATATAGCTCATTTTCCCTCAAGGTCTGGAACACCTCCCTCAAATGTCCTACATGCTCCTCAAGCGACTTACTGTACACCACAATGTCATCAAGATAAACAACCACAAAATGATCTAGGAATGGATGCAATACCTTGTTCATTAGTGTGCAGAATGTAGCTGGAGCATTCGTTAACCCGAAGGGCATTACAAGGAACTCAAAGGATCCATATCGAGTCACACAAACGGTCTTGGGCTCATCCCCTTCGGCTATTCTCACTTGATGGTACCCCGATCGTAAATCCAACTTAGTAAACCATCTCGCACTACCAAGTTGGTCGAACAAATCTGCAATAAGAGGAATGGGATACCTGTTCTTCACAATAATCTTGTTTAAAGCCCTGTAGTCGATACGCAATCTCAAAGACTCATCGTGCTTCTTTTGGATTAACACCGGTACACCAAATGGGGCTTTAGATGGTCTAATGAACCCCATCATTTAAAAGCTCCGTCAGTTGTTTTCGTAATTCCTCCAACTCAAGCGAAGACATTCTATATGGAGCCCTAGCTGTCGGCTCCGAATTGGGCATTAAGTGGCAACTTCTTGGGTAACTCAGCTGGCATCACGTCTTGAAAAGATTTTAATAACTGGCCCACTTCCCTTGAAATTTCACCAACGGATTTTAAACCCTCATCGACCTTCAAGGCGGCTAAGTAGGAGACTTCATCTATTCGTACTCCTTTAGCGAACTGGATTGCTGACAAGGTTTTCCCTTCCATGCTTGCTTTCTTTTTCATTCTTACCATACATTGATGGTTTGAATCGTTGATCACCATATAATTACCGGAAGGATAAATACCCATATTAACCTGATCAAGTAGGCTTAAACCAACCACAAAGTCATAATCATCAAGTGGTATTACCTTAATGTTGGCTTTCCCACTCCATTCCCCAAGTTGGAGTTCTACTCCCTTTGCTATACCCGTTATAGGCATGCTCTTCGAGTTCACTGTTTTAATGTGCCTCGAATCTTTCTCGATTTTGAGATCAAGTTCCCTCGCCATTTCCTCAGACATGAATAAGTCAGACGCACCAGTGTCAACAAGTGCATTCAATCCTCTGCCAGCCATAGTAATGTCAACAAACATCAGCCCATTACTTGTCTTATCTTCGACACTTCCCAAAATTCATTGAGATTTTTGGTGTCTTTTTCAATTTCCTTAGCACCTCCACGTGCTTCCATGGCATTAAAGGCTTCCTTCTTTGGACAATCCTTTATCTTATGTGGGCTTTGACAAAGATAGCACTTTAATGGCCCCTTTCGTTCCCATGGCTTGCCTTGACTAGCTTTTGGGCCATCATTCTTCTTGTCTCCCCTATCATTACCCTTGGCTTTTGGCTTGAGTTTGAAGGACTCATTATTCTCGGACTTCCTTCCTTCAATCTCCAAGAAATTTTCTACCTCAGCCATGACTACAGTCAATTCAGTGATGCCTTGGCGACGTAACTCTTGCTTCGCCCACATCTTCAACCCATCCTCGAACCAATAGAACGCTTCTTTCTCGTTCAAGTCTGATATCTGAAGCATCAACTCGCTGAACTCCCGTACATTTTCTCGAACAGTGCCTTGTTGCGTAAGCCGTCGTAACTTGGCTCGAGCCTCTTTCTCAGCATGCTTCGGGTAAAATTACTTCATCAACTCTCCTTGGAACTCCTCTCAAGTCCCAATAGCCATTCCTCCACATTTCTCATCCGTGGACCTACGTCGCCACCATAAGAGAGCACTATCAGTAAAGTAAATCGAAGCAGTGTTTACCTTAATGGCATCATCCTCGATGCTCATTGCTCGGAAGTATTGTTCCAATTCCCATAGGAAGTTATTCACTTCTCTCGCGGACCTATCCCCCTTGAACTTCTCAGGTTTTGGAACATCAACCTTGCGTTGCTTCGGTCTTGAAGCCATCATCCCACTTCCCAAGAGAGCCTTATAGATAGTAAGCTCCTCTTTAAGCTCAGCAATCTCCTCCTTCAAGGCCGTCACCAAGGCCTCAAGAGCATCATCTCTTACTGTCAACTTATCAGCAGTGGACCTAAGAGACTCCATCACAAACTCTTTGCTATCTTCCCTTAGATCATCAATACGGCTCATGGCAATCTCAAGTGTCTCCTTCATGTCTCCCATGGACTCTTCGAGATTGACCATGCGATTCTCCAAGCTTGATAGCATGTCCCTCGATCGACTAGCCTTTTTGGCCCTTCCGTGGGTCTCTATAGGCTCAACATGTTCAACGATTTCTTTCGACATCTTGCAGGGTGCCTTCGTAACACTAGCTCGGATACCAACTGTCACGGACTTAGATTTTTCCCACGCAATCTGTGCGGCCTTAGGTCATTTGTTTGCTCCAAAAACGCCTAAGTCAGTCTGATTCCCAACAAATGAGGATTCAAAAGAATTTCCTCTAAGGCACCAACACAAAAGCGGAAGAACTTAAGATGAACAAATGAAGAACAAAGTACACAGAGAGAGAGAGAGAGAGAGAGAGAGAGAGAGAGAGAGAGAGAGAGAGAGAGAGAGAGAGAGAGTTTTGAGTGAATGCTCTCAAGAATTCTTATTGCTCAAGAATGAAGTGATTTACAATGAGGGGAAAGGGGCCTCTATTTATAGTTGAGCTTCCCCAAAATCAACGGGACAAATTAAAGTACATCAATGGCTAAGATTGAAAAGTATCTACAAAAATAATCTCTAAGATTACAAGGATCATATCTTCTAAGATTGTCTATATTGAAGATTGCATTCCATATTTGCTGTCTTTGTAGATGAACCTTTAATCTCTCCAAGCACTGAGCCAGTCCGATTGGGCCAAAAGACTTCCCTTGAACTCGATGGATCACACAAGTGTGCCATGGTTGTGGGCTCCCATGCGCAACCCACGACACTAACACTTGGACGAAAAAACTATTATTTTGAAAGATCGTGCTCCTTCATGCCCAAAAAATAAGTGGTGATTGGGATCATGACCGAAGCAGAAGTAGCAAAGATGAGTGAGGACCGACTGTTCAATGGCCAAAGAGATTAGAAAACTCTAAACCTCCTGCTCGAAACCCGTCGTTCGGGATCTCTAATTGAAAATTTGAACAATCAATATTAAAAATTCAGAACTTAATTTTTTTAATTTATCAAATTCGTACAAACAACACCTAAATAAATTATATTTAAAAATATATAAAATAAAACTATATTAGATACCCGGACCAAATCCTAACTCGATAATATTGTGGAAAGAAGCATGCAGCAGCAGCAGCTTCAAGCGCGCCTTATGAAGTGTCTCTCCTGTTCTCACTCTCACTCTCACCTCCCACTACCACCGCCACAGCCGTTCTCTTCCCTTCAACGTTTTGCTTCTTCTCAACCCAAAGGTACGTCTGTTTCTTCCAAAGCCAAACTTTCTGCGACCAATTACTTGTTTCTGATTAATTTCAAGCTACAATGCTTTCATCTTTTAGGCATTTCATTTTCTTGAGAGGCAGGTTCTTCATTCTTCCCTTATTTTCTGTTTGCTGATGCTTCCGTTTCGTTTTTATCAGTGCTTTCTCTGTTCTTCGACTATGTGTAAAGCTATCAGATTTGGATTGGTCTAGCTGTTTTGATTGACTTAGAGGAGATTGATTAAATTTTCGTTGCATTGTTCTTCCTTCGTTTTTTGCTATTTTTTCTGATGTAAAAGAAAAGAGTTTGGATGGTAAAGATTAAACGAATAGTAATTTTTAGAATTAAAAATTGAAAATTTAACAAATAGTAATTTTAGCTTGTTATGGATCTATTATGTTCGAATGTCTTAGATTTTGATCAATTTCCAGGTATTAATCAAATACACTCCTACAATTTTGTTTTTTGTTTTTACTGTTTACACTTTATTGTTTTGACACATTTGAAGGGGATGAGGGGCAAGTTGAGTAGCAAACAAAACGAGAAAATTTGCACTGAGATGTTAAATTGTTGCTTGGACTCTTATTTTTTAGTGGAGTCTTCCAATTGACACTTGGATATGGGGATGTGACCTCCAAGGATCTTCAAAAACATGGAGAAACTTAGAAAAATCTAACCACACCCGTGTTGGATACATATTGATATCTGTATATGCACTCATACCCGAATCCGAGTAACATAGTATTAAATCCAAATTTGCAATATGAATTGATTGATTTGCTTTTTCTTTCACTTGCTTTGAACATTTCCTTTTAACTTTTTCTTATTGAGAATTACATTTCTTTGACTGGCTTAACATGTTTGGAAGTTTCGATATAATGTAGAAAACAACTTGCCTCAATCAAGCTTTTTTGCATTATCTTTTTAAGAAATCCATGGACCATCCTATTTATTAGGGTCTACTGTGGGGAATGTCCATTTTGCAATCGTGCATTTCTTTTGACAATATAAGAAGGGTCTCTGATGTTTCTTCAGTCTGGTTCTAATTGCATGTAAGAGATAAATGCCACAGAAAGGGTAAATAATTAAATAATTAAATACCATAGATATATGCATAAAAAATAGTCAATAAAAAAAATTAAAACTTGAGCATATAGACATCACCTTGTTTGTCAGATTCAGCGAAATACTTAATTTGCTAGACAACAGTGAAGTATGGTAAGATGTTGTCCAATGTAGATCATCTTCCTTTGTGATTCTTCCTTTGCGATGAAGGTGGTTAGATTAGATTGTGTCAATTTTTCATCAGTAATATAATTTTCATTATGAATCAATCATTGTAGGACAATGGCAGGAAACAGAAACCAAAATGGAGCTATGTAATCAAAAACTGATACTCAAGTGATTTCATGAGTCTTGTGTTGGATTGTTGTCTCATTGTTTATGCTCTTCCTTAGTCCTTGAGAAAGTTGACGTGTACAGAACTCGTAGTAAGGCTTGTTAATTGATTTAAAGTTCCTACTCTTATTGTATTTTATTTGGCTTTAATAGGTGTTGCAAAGGTTATTCTAAAGAAGGGTAAGACACAACTATTCAAGGATGGAAGCCCAATGGTTTATAGTGGAGCAATTGATAGAATAATTGGTAGACCACCACCTAAGACTGGAGATATTGTGTTGGTAGCAGATGGGACAGAGAAACCTATCGGATGGGGTTTGTATAATTCGGTTTCCATGTTCTGTGTTCGGCTCATGCAACTAGAAGAGGAAGCAACAAGGTAGTTAATAAAAAAAAGGGCAGGGTTTTGTAGTTAGGTTTTACTTACACCCAAAGGCAATTAACTTCCTTAAATTATGTCATATAGAGATCCTTCTTGTGCACTTGACATGGAGAAGCTTCTTGAAACAAGAATCAATGCAGCTATAGAGTTACGTCGTGGATTAGGGCTTCCTTCAGCCACTACAAATGCATACCGTCTTGTCAATAGTGAAGGAGACAGGTAACTATAACTTTGAATTATACTTTTTGATTGAAGATTTAAAGGGGAATGACATTTAATAAAATGCTACTGGTAACAACATCTGCATGCTTGACAGTTGCATCTATAATTTTTCTCTTAGAGTTGGATATAAAAAATGGTTCTATGTTACCTTTGCATAGCAGTGAGTGTTGAATATAGGTATAAATTCGAAGTGTGTACACTTTTCTATAGGGGTGTGTAGTTAGTTATTTGGTTGGAAAACCCTACTTTACCAACATCCCATAGAATCTTTGTTGTGGATGTTTAGTAGAAGTGATTTGGTAGTAATCTTTGAATGGAAGAAGTTTTTGGTAGGGACTTTATGTAGATTGATATGATTTCCTTTAATTACTGTATTAAGCATTTTGTATTTAAAGAGATGATGAATAAAATAAAGGCGAGCTGAATTTTATCAAAACCTTAAAAGAGATATGGGTGTCTCTCTAATGAATCCTAAGGCTACAGGCTCTTTTTCATTAGTTTGTGAAAATTGAGAAGAGATAGAAGGGAAGAAAGAGAGAAGAGACTGTCAAGAGGCTTTTTCAGCTGCGAGAAAAAACAGAGGAAGAAAGAAATAGAGAAAAGGAGAACATAAGGGTCAAAGTAACTTAGATACCAACCTCTATTTCTCATATTCATTTCTAATTTGTTTCTGGAGGCTTAACATCTCATTTGCAAATTGGATGTCACTGCTTCACTGTAGATTGTCAGGATTAATTGTTGATGTCTTTGGAGATTTAGCAGTGGTAGCATCATCTGCTGCTTGGGTTGAGAAATACAAATCAAAAGTTAAAGCATGCATCAGTAGCATTGATGAGATTAATCATATACATTGGAGACCTTCTGTTGAAATTTTAAAAGAAGAAGGAATGGATGCAGCAGATCTGAAAGAATTGCATCCATCCACTTGTCCCCGGAGAACTAAGGTAGAAATCTCTTGAAATATTGCACACTGCACATTAATAATAAGTTTGTGATGCACATTCTTCATCCATGGTGATTGAAAAGCAATGAAGTCTGAGCTTGAGATTACACTTTCATATCATGAAAGTTCATATACTTGTATCCTTGCTAATAAAATATTGTATAAGATCTGATGAGATTAATCATATGCATTGGAGACCTTCTGTTGAAACTTTAAAAGTAGGGATAGAAGCAGCAGATCTGAAAGAATTGCATCCATCCACTTGTCCCCAGAGAACAAAGGTAGAAATCCCTTGAAATATTGCACACTGCACATTATAATAGGTTTCTGATGCACATCTTCATCCATAGTGATTGAAAAACTATAAAATTTGAGCTTGAAGTCATGCTTACCATGAAAGTTCTCCATGTACTTGTCTTCTTGCTAATAAAATATATGTACTTCATTTAAGATTTAGCTATGACTGACAACATGATAGATAGACACATAAGAAGAATTGTTCCCTTTGTACATATTCCAATGACTGCTACTATCATACATAGATTGCAAGCACAAACTGTGGTTGTTATGCCATTGAGTTGCTCTTTTATGCCTTTGCTGTTGTTATATACTTTATCCGAAAGAAGCCACCAACTTCTGGAAGTACCATGCCATAATTGTGATAGCTGGAGCTGGAGCCAATATGAGGATATTGTTTACCGAATTATTTATTAATGCTAGATAACTACTGCATTAATTCTTTGTTTTTTGATTAATACTATGGCACCTCATGAAATTTCAAATTATAAAGATTTTTATTGGCATAAATCTGCACTTGTAGATTTTCTGAACGTTCTCATTTGAGGATTCTCCATCCAGGATTGCATCTCTCATTTATAAAATGAAGACAATCATTAGACTTCAGTCTCTCTCATTTATTGAAATGTCATTTTTCTTGATAAGTGACTGTGGTCACCCTTTTTGCTTTGGATTTCTGAAATGCTTCATACAGCTATTGCTCTGTGTCCTTCAGTTTTCATTTTAGTGCCATAGATTAACATGAGTTTTATAAGGTGTCTGTTACATTTATATATTAGGTTATAGAAAATGGAATATCTTATGCAATCTCATTGGAGGGTCAAAAGACAGGATTTTATGCTGATCAGCGGGAAAGTCGAATGTTCTTCTCGACGATTTCCCATGGTCAGAGAGTTCTAGATGTTTGCTGCTATAGTGGTGGTTTCTCCCTAAATGCTGCAAAAGGAGGTGCTATGAGTATTACCGGTACGTGACTGCTGAGATTTTTATTAATTGTTTGCTAAATGCCTACTTGTACTGAATGTTTTTGGTTAATTAAGAGTTGTCAAGGATGCCTGGCATGATTATTTAGATATTGCAGCCAACTAATAATAGTGCAAGGCCAATTTATTTAGAAATTTGTAAAGTAGAACTATCATAACCTAGTACTATGGTAATGTAAATTCTTACTCAAATTTAGTCATTTTCACTATCTGCTCGAAATTATGTATTTGATCCAGTAGTGCCAAAATCCGGTCATAGCCTATCTCATAGACTTTGGTTTTGCCTCTTTTCTTTGCCAAATAGCTTAATTTCTTAAAATTGGAAGAAGACGGCCATGAAAATCCTTAAAGTAGAGTCGAACTGGTACGGAATTGAAGTATAGCTAAATTGAATTGAGTAGTTTTTGACCTTAAGTTGCTTCCAAATTAACCATCTTGATATTCCTTGTCATAAGGTACATCTACGTAGATACTTCAAAACTCTTTCTCAATGATTGCAGATATTTTCAGGGACAGTTAATGTGATTCTGTCTGATATTCTTTTAGGTGTTGATACATCATTGCCTGCACTAGAGCTAGCCAGAGAAAATATTGCTCTTAACAATCTGGACCCTGAAAAGACATCTTTTTTGAGAGAAGATGCAACTGTATTTATGAAGGGTGCTCTTTCTAGAAATGAATCATGGGATATAGTTATTCTTGATCCTCCAAAACTTGCACCAAGCAGAAAGGTATTACTAATATATATATTATTTAGAACTATCTAATATCCCTTTAGATAAGGGTGCTCTTTCTAGAAATGAATCATGGGATATAGTTATTCTTGATCCTCCAAAACTTGCGCCAAGCAGAAAGGTATTACTAATATATATATTATTTAGCACTATCTAATATCCCTTTAGATAACATTGGAAGGTGACCAGAGTTCTCGTTTACATGTTCAGGCACATTCATGCAGACAGACTAATCTGTATGCCTTACTGTAATCTAGGTTAAAATATGTTACTGTTCCCTGCACTCTTCCTAAATTCGGAATTTAGTCCCTTTATTTTTATTTTTAGGAATTTAATTCCTCTACTTTTCAAATTTAAAAGTACAAGTCTAATTGTTAACATCGTTAAATTTAAGTTCATTGTAACGTCATTTTTTACATGGCCATCAAGTGAGGGGTTTTTTTTTTTTTTTTAAATTTCAAAATGTCATACCGGTGAATTTAACGGAAAAAATTAACTATGCTAATAATTGGACCTGAATTTTGAAATCTAAAAAGTTGAGGGACTAAATTCCAAATGTAGGAAGAGTATAGGGACTTAGAGTATATTTTAACCATTAATCTACTATCTAGTAATTCCTGTTTGAAATATTGTACAAATATCATCAAGTGAATGAGTAGAGATCAAGACAGCTTATGTTCAGTCAAAATTAATTTCTTATTCTTTGTTTTGGGAGGAAATCAAATAAAATTTTCTTTGCTGTTTTTCCAAATTAATTAAATAACAAGAATATGCTACATTTTCCTTATACTGTCACACAAATGAACATGTAAAACTTCTCATGCATCCCGATTCGGGCATCTCTCATATATGAATATTAAGCTGTGACTATGAGTCTAATAATACATCATATATGCTTTTCATGTTTCTCTTGGATGCTAATACTACCCAGGTTCTCCAAAGTGCTTCAGGGATGTATAGAAACTTAAACTCACTAGCAATGAAAATAACTAGAAGAGGTGGCCTTCTCATGACCTGTTCTTGTTCGGGAGCGATGACTCAAAGTGGGACGTTCTTGCGCACTCTGCAGGTAAATGATTTTTCTGTACCTGTACTTTCTTGAGCTCTAGAAACCATCTGACAATGCCTTGAATATATATTGTATGCGTAACTCTACAAAATTTGCATTATTACGAGAAAAGAAATTGGTTTTGATTTGTTACCATTCACATTGCCTTGTTACTATTTTAGTAATACCTTAAAAAGGCACTTTCTTCCACTTGAGGATAGGTAATGCAAGTTTTCTGCTTTATCCTTTTACTATTTTTGTTTCCCTTTTGAACAAAGCGAGATTTTATATACCTTCCATAACACAAGATCTTTATAAATAAAAATTTTATTTGTTACACTGAAAAATGAGACATTGGTGCTCTCAAGCTATTTGAGTTTGATTTGAAAAGAATTCGAACTCGATTTGGTAATTATTGGGCCGAGCTTGATCTCGATCACAAGTGCTAGCTGTCAATCGAGTTGACTTCAAGCTTAGTAATACTCGGCTTGCAAGGCTTACGATCTTCTCATTTTTAACATATGTTTTAAATATTATTATAAAATACATTATTGCCCTTAGTATATTAATAACTGTAAGCATTATTATCGAGCCGAGCTCGAGCTCGGGCTTGAATACATACGATCTTAATTAAGCTCAAGTTCAAGCTTGAGTACGAAAATTGATAAACGAGCTTGAGTAGCTTGATTATATCTTGAACCAAGTTTGAGCTTAAAAATAGATGTTCGGTCGAGTTCAGGTGGAATATCGAGTTTCAAGCTTTGAGTGAAGCTCAAGCTTGCTAGTATTCAGGCTCAGCTTGGCTTGACTTAATTACACCCATCATATGAATTTAATCCAATTAAGTAGCCAGATCAAAGCAGGTTTCACGAATAGATAGTTGATAGTTGGTAAGAAATTGATGATCTTCTAATAGTTGTTCTCGGAAGCAATGAAGCAAGAACTAGCTTTTGATAGCCTTCATTTTTATATAAACAATGATCAATCTAGAAACACAGAAGTTGTGAAATACATAGCTTGCTTTAGAGAAGTAGGAATATGGAAGAGCTCCTAAATTCCAAGTTTATGTTCTCTAAAACCAGGGTGCCGCCTCAATGGCTGAGAGAAAAATCACAGTCCTAAGGCAGAGCGGAGCCGGCTGTGATCATCCCATTGACCCATCCTACCCAGAGGGTGCATACCTTTCGAATATCCTGCTTCGAGTAATTTGACATTTCATTCTTTCAGAAGTATTGCATGATGATGATGATCATGGTGGTGATGATTTTGTGCTGTTTGTTGATTAAAAACTCTACTACTGTGTATTGAGATGTTGCTGAAATTATACATAGAATTTACTGATAGAAGCTAAGCTATCCCAGGCTTCAAATTAGAATGATTTACTGTATGAATTAGTCATTTCAGTACACACACGCACACTAGTATTTAATTAGAGTCCGTTATCACACCTTCGCACCCTTAAACGGACCTTCAACATTGAATTTCAATGAGCCTTCCACGGGTGGACTCTATATCTCGATCTTTGTACAATCCTTCTTGGAAGCCTTTGAATCTGAAACATACATCGCAGCTTCATCTGTGTTACTGGTTACTAATGAATTATCAAAGTTGTTCTTATGCATTTTGTTTGTAAAAACTAGTCTTTTCATCGCATCATTTGTCATTTTATTCCAATGAGTTGAAATCTAAAAATTGTGTATGTTTTGAATTACTGGATGGCAGGTAAAGGTATGCTGCAAATAATGTTTTTCATATAGCAATAAGATTTGTTTTCCTCATTTGATTTTCTCTAAGATATAAATATTATCTAATAAATCATCACTTGAACATACAAAGCCTTAAGAGTCCATTGCTTGCGTTTAATGAGTAATCCAAATTAGTCATTTTGATGGGTACATACCACACTTGCACGTAAGCATTCTTAACCTAACTCCTAATATATTGAACTATGGTCATTTTAGCATTAATGTACCAATTTTTCCATCAATGATGAGCTTTATATTAGATTGGGTTTATATTGTTATAAATGAAAGAATATTTGTTGTAAAAATAGATGTCAGGAAATGGCTAGCACTGTCAAAGAATTCATCAATTAAATACTCAATTTAAAAAAAAAAAGAGGAAAAAGATCTTGAAAAGACATGATATTTATAGGTAGAGTTGTTCAAATCGAATTAGTATTGATTGAATTAATCGAATTTCTCAATCATTTAATTATTAATCGAACCGATTTTCTTAAAAAAAATTAACTGAACCGAAATATTTCAATTAATTCAATCGGTTAACCGATTTTATTTTTTGATTAAAACAAATATAAAATATATCAAAAACAAGAATAAATTGAAAATATTTGTTTGATCAAATTAAAACTACAAAGTTTGTATTATTAATTATTAAGTTTAGTTAATTCAATTAATTACCTGATTTCAAACCAAATTAAATAATACCTGAACTTTCAATAGATCATTAGCCGACCTCCAACTGATTTAAATCGATTGACCGACAAATTAACCGAATTAGATCAATTTGACTGATTAATTACATTTTAACCAAAATTTAAACACACCTATTTATAGGTACCATACAGTGAGACTCAGTTATTTGTTGATATAAATAAAGATTATTTGATTAAGTGCTAGTTTTTCATTGATGCTGCAGTTAAAAGTGATTTTAAAAAGCGAGACAAAAAAGTACTTGAAAAGATGTAATTTATTAACATAAATAAAGGTATTTTTAATAATTTCAACTTTCAAATGCAAAAGTAAAAAACACTTGAATCGAAAAAACATGTTTTGACCGCTTCATTGCTTTCGCATCTGCGGCGGTAATAACCAGCAGCCCAGAAGTATAAGAACTAGATGAGATAGTAGTAGTATGATTTCAATATCTCCAAAGTGTATATATATGTTTAAATTATAGATATTTGATGCCCAAATTTTTTTAAATGTCAAATAAATGACTATAAGAACATTAAGAAAATAAAAGCATAAAAAAGTATTATGAATTATACCTGCTGATTGTACAAAATAAGTAAAACAATTACTTGGCTTAATGACATGTAAAGAGCTTTAGAGTCGACCACCGTTATACAAAAGTGTTGGGGTGGGGTGATTGCTGAGAGCACCATTTCAGCATCATGATTGTTTACCAATGGTCTCTTTAGCCTTTTATCGAATCCGAATCATTCTTTTTGTACTGTTGTAGAATGATATTACAATTATTCATGGTTCGGGCATCGAGGAGACCGTGATTCCACAACTTGGTCATGAATAACCTCCAACACCTGCCAATTCAACATAGGTAGGCATACGTTTATTATGATCTTTGGATTTTAGCATACATCCGATGTTATGTTGAAAAGGGGACAACAGCAATGCAATCTCATGAACATTATGAACGTAAGAATAGTTAAACTGCGACCGTTATGAGGTTTCGTTTGTTTCTGAGGTCTAAAGATCGCCCACTAGGTTTTTGTCTTTTGAGAAAACGGGTCTCGATAGGGAAGGATGGCCCTTGATTTCTAAAGCCTAAATCAAATCCTTGGCTAGTCGATGTGGGATCGTTTTTTATTACATCAGCCAATCAGAAACACTAGGAAGACGAACATGTATAATCAGACAAGAGAAAGAAACTACAATTGATGGAAAATAGACAAGCTGAAGTGCTAGGCTTAAATGACATAAATATTAATCAGAAACAAAAGGGAGATGATGTACCAGATGAGATCCGGGGCTTTGACAAGGTCCTGCCCATGTAATTTTGAAAAAGCTTCACATGCCCATGGAATATGACCATCTGCTAACACCCTGCCATTGTAGAAACAGCAGCACCAGGAGAAACAAGTGAAGATCTAATGAGTCACTCATTCAACTATGTGTGAAATGAAGAAACTGCCAAAGGAACACAAAAAAGACCAACATCCTGGGCCTCATATAGGTTGGTTTAAACGTGTTAAAACAAATTGTGTCATAGTTAGAGACAGGCCAGAAAAACTTATAATGACAATGATGTTTTGATTTCAACACCTAGTTCCAAGTGAGAATAAAAGAAATAGAAGCAAAAACCCGAAGTAAAACAGAAAGACAAGATTACCTTTGCTTTCTCACAAATGAGTTCCACATATGCATTATTTGCTTCTCATCTTTGGTTACATCAACAAAATCATCAAGCATCTGCAACATGCTAGAGCATCTTAATGCAATCTTCTAAATGCAAAAACAATTTTACCAAGATTCAATTCATTATAGCCCTAATGACCAACCCTGGCATTGCAGATACTCGGAGTCATTTTTGTAATGGGCTGTAAACATGAGTAATTACTGCATTATTTCTTATTATTAGTTGTTTGTTGACTGACTTCAGTTCCTATCTTGTCTACATCGCAGATATTGAGTCATGGAGTTCAATTATCTCCCAAAAAGAATTTTAATGAGATTAAAATCAATACATATCTTTTCATCAAATACCATTTATACATTCCTAGGAAAGAAATCTACTAATGTCAAAATGGTTACTTTACTTCTGATTGTCATGTAAGTTGGTGTAAATAATCCTAACTTGTTGATAACTACATCACCCTTCAATTCTTAGCTGTCCACTGACCAAAATCCAACACAATATGTCCTTCCACAAAAGCATCAAAATTGAAAGACTACGGAAGAGAAAACAAATAAAATAAACATACCCTTCGATCTTCAAAATCTGCGACATCGTCATCGACCTCATCCTCACTGTCTCTTTCAGACGTCACTTGATCTATCGCCATTGGCTACAAGCAGAGATGTAGAGTTTCACAGTTTTTGATGTATACATTGTCAGTAATGGATTTCATAGTCAACTATAAATAAGCTTCTTAACATCTCTTGACAAAAACTAACGCAAAGGCATATTACGCTGTATCACACACCATAACTCAAGGAGAAAATCAAAACTACAGTCCTCAGTCCATTTCACATGCTAGCTAAGCCACAACTAGACGCATTCTCTTATTAGTTGCTAATGTGTGTATTTGTGATAAGTGTAAGCAGCAGCAGCAAGCGACTTTTCTTTTTTTCTCTCTCTCCTCTTCTTTTCACACTGCATTATGGATATTATTGCATTTCCCAGAACCAAATTACAAACACAAACTACAAAGTTTTCAGTCACCTGTGCTCTATGTGAGTGAAAAAACTGTCGCTTCCGAAGGAAAGATTGGCTGAAAACACAGAGAGAATAATAAAATCAAACCCATATTCATGGTTCAACAATAAACCCTTTGTCATAGCAGAAAATGGGGCAAGGGTGGAGAGGGAAGCATATTATCTAAACAAGACCAGTCCAAATGAGCACATCAATTTTATAAGAACACACTTCCATCTTTTAACTAGTTGGTCGCAACTGTTATTTTTCAGTTCTATTACTAAACTGGGAGGGAGATGACGGATACAGGATTTAGAACATTTATGCCTGAATCAGGAATGGCAGTGGCCACTAGACACTTTGGGTAGTAGATAAAGTACTTTCCACCTCAACAGTTCTTGAGACCAACACTATAGAAAAACAATCATTCAACATTAGCTATTACATTAGCACCAAAAAATACCTAGTGTAGAAATGTACAAAAACTTGACGAGCAATGCCTTTAAATTCACAGAACAAATTCCATAAACAATGCTCTGATGAAAAAAAAGAAACGCATTTAACCATTGCACAGCTTTGGAATAAATTAGAACACAATGAATATATAGATTAAAAAAAATTTCGGGACATACTTTTTAGGTTCAGAACGTTCCATAGATATTTTTCTTGTCTTCGCAAATTGCAACAAGGAAGGGGGGCCAAGATTGTTTCCGGAAACTGATTGAACATGTTCAGAATCAGAATATGATTGTCCTGCAGTGTATGAAACCCCTGCAACATTGGAACTGGAAGGAAGATGTTCGGCACACTCCAGAGCACACATTATACCATTTTGTATAATGTTACCACCTGAGCAAGAGCCCTTTCATCAGTATTTGAAACAGAGAGCCTAGACAACCTTCCATTTCTAAAGTATATAGAAAATTTCGCTAAAAGTTAATATTTTTTATAAAAGGAAAAAGTTACAAGTAAATGGTCATATATAAAAATGTAATACCATGAGCCTTGTCAAGAAGCTCACAGCCTCCTGCTGGCAGATTTGACTCTAAGAAAACAGGATGTACATGCCTTGCATTTTGAACTAGGCCCTTCTGTCGTCTACGCCTTGAGCTGTGTATACATATGAGCTACCAACTTTGGTTCGTGGAAATAAGATGAGGAAAGAAACTCACTAGCATGTAAATGGAAAATTAAATAACTTACTAATATATAAATGTCTGTTGTTTAGGATCGACACCATCTGCAACAAGCTGAATAGAAAATATACACATGTAAACTAGAACAGTGCCACAGACAAGATGTATGGAAATAGGCACATTTATATGGTTACATTTCTCCTATCAGAAGATGAAGCTAACACCTTTATTCACCATATAGCTAAATAGAAGTACAGTGGCAGATTCAATATTGAGTCACACTATACTAGCAAATTTCACCTTAATCACTTGGCAAAAAATAAAACTTGAACTTTTAAGTATTACAGTAACCTTTTCCCTGTGAATTTGTAAGAAACAATTTTAAAAATGCATTAACATTAGCCCAAATCAGTTCATTTAGCCAAGAAGAAAAAATCAGAAACCAATACAGAATTGCAAGTCTTGTCAAGAAAATACTCTGACCTCAGATCTCCAACTATCAGTTTTGACTGAAACATTAACAGCTTGATACTCTTCAGTTACCTACAAAGTACCGATGTATTAGAAAATTTGGTATGCATGCATCAACTATCAGAATACCACCACAGATCCTGAAGTTTTACGAACCCAAAATTCAAAATTGAAGAGATCATGGGATGCAGGCAAGTGAAGCCTCAGACCCTATATAAAAGAAAAAAATTATGCATCAACCATAAATGTCCAAGTAATATGGATACAATTTCATTTGAATCAAAATGAAATAGAAGGAAAAATAGAAGCAAGAGGAACAACCTTAAAGCTAGCACATTTTACTAAGCAGAAAGGGCAAGAGAAGTCTTCAGTTACTGCAAATAAATGGAATTTATGACATTAAATCAATAAGCAATGTACAATGCAAAAATTACATAAAAATTCCAAACAAAATGCTAACGTTTAACTAGTTTATCAGAGTTTCTTGTCTACCAAACAAGGACTAGGAGAGAAGAATCAAAAACATTCTAGAAAATAATCCTTAGCTTGAGGGTACAGGCAGCTAAAGAAAAGGATGCAACCTCAAGAAAACCAGAATGTTTATAAGATTTAACCCCTATCCTGAAGAAAAAGATGTAAGAACTAAGAAATAATACCTTCAGTCCTCTGTAACTTATTGTTATAATATCTGTAATTAAAGATGACATTTCCTGCTCTCAACCTAAAACCAAAAGCAGCATAATGTCAGTCTTAGAGATAGACATAGAGACCAAGGTTAAATCACATCAAGCAAATGCACATTCCTTGCTTCTTTCAATATGATTCTTTTTCTGTGTGTGCGTGGGAGGGGGGGTGGGGACTATGTTTGAAACACAATAGTTAGTCTAAAGCACCTAATGTGACTATCTGTAGATTGGCATTTGGTAGTAAATCAAATTAAACATCAAAGCACCCAATAGAATCACTAATGACCATCCTCCACTTTTTCCTAAGTCAGATGTGCCTCATTTAGAGCACCGTGGAGCATATTAAAGAAATTACAAGGTTATTTCCAAGCACATTAACAACCAGGAAAGAGCAGGTAATATCAAATTTTCAGGGCATAGAAGTGGGAATAGATTTGATCAGACAGCAAAACTACTTTTAATGGTTACTATAACAAGGATTACCCAATAATATGAGGCAGCGATGAAGAGGAAACACCACTGCATGTGTATGAATTATAGGGAGATTTTTCCTTTACCCCAACCTCCTTAGCAGAAATGATGACCTGAAGCTGCAGTGGTTGGTTCTTTTGGAGTGAAAAAAGTCAAATTAAATGCCATAAGTAAAATATTTCTAGAAGACAATCAGAAATGTCTATTTAAAAAGAAAAAGAAGAAGCAAGGACATACCGCTGAGGAAGAACTGCTGGAATTTTGAATTAAGATGTATTTGTCCTCATTCGAACATTTCAACTGCAGCAGGAAAGGATAAAAATAAAATATAAAAGTAACCGCAATTCAGATACTTATCTAAGCTTTAATCATCAGTGCTTGAACATTCATCGCAATTTTCTATACTGGTTACAGTGAGCCATCTAAAGAAAGTTGTACCAGGGTTAAAGTATCATTCAAAAAAGAAATCAATGACAATAAGCAAAACTGCTTGAGACAAAGTGATCACTTAAGAAAAAACCAGATAAGTACAGGGAAACCTAATTGACCAACAAATGCTATAGCAACACCATCAACATCCCAAATACATAGAGCTCTATACTCCTAGCATAGCATTTCTATCAACCACTATACCCCTTTGATACAGTTGTAAAAATATTTTTGGTTTCTACCAACTTCTAAACGTCGTAGGAATTTTCATTGATGCACTCTTAGACGTAGACAGGTGGAGTTCAAGATATCCTTCAGCTAAAGCTGATTTTAGGATGAATTTTCAAGCTTAGAATGGCATGGTTGAACAACTTCACAAGTATATACCCAATAAAAATAGCAAGGAAAGAATCAGAGACTAAGGACTGCAGAGTCATTCCTTAAGAATATTATTTTATAATTGAGAAGAACATAGAAAATGGAGCACTGCCCTAGATGTAATTCTTTATGACTTGGCTATAGATACAAAAACAATCAAGAAAGCTTTCCCTGAATCTTAAACAATTCTTTTTTGCTATGACATTGACTAAAATAATAGCTAAGCAATTAGTAGAACAGTCCCCCAGAATTTGTTTTTCTTTAAATGATAACCAGAAAGCTATGATGGCACACCTTCAATAAGCAAGAATGCAAGTCAACAGGTAAAACCATCTCAGTCCTTTGTCCCGAACTCAAGTTTGGGGATTTTTCCCAAGACAAATATAGTGATTCTAATGGTATCCTACCCCAAAGGCAGCATCCTCCATTTGCTATGAGAATAAGTAGAATGTTAATGAAACAGAAAGAAAAAGTCACAATCAATAGCTAAAATTCATACTAAATTGAACTATTATAATGTAAGGAAGTTATGAAATACATACCAAAGCTGACAAGCAAAATGGCAAGCGAGCCAGATTTGGCCTCCATAGCTAGCTTATTAATCTCAGGGAGAATAAAATTTACTTGTGCTTGATTACTGTCATCAATGCCAGTGAAGCTAGTCAAGATACAAGCCCGACGAAAACGATAAACTGCAGAATACTTCATTGTGGGGTTCAAAAAGTAAATATATCATAAATGAAGTACAAAAAAAGAGTACAACAATACCAGAAAAGAAGATACATAGACAAATGGATTTAGTTTTAAATGTACAGACATAACACACCCTACCTCTGCAACCGCAACATCAGAAACTACCCTTGCCAACAAGATGTATAAAGGAAAAACAGTTTGTGTCAGTACACCTTCATTGACAATCCCTGGTACAGACACTGTCATTTGTATTCTACATATCAACCAAATAAAATGCAGTTAATAACTAAAATTTACCTGTATATAGCAAATTTTGATCAAGTCAAACAAGACAGCACATGATTATTAGAAAACAATAACAAAAAACTAATCATCATCAAAATTTAATTAATAAATCCATTCATAATCACAAAACAGAATAAAAATTAACCCCTATCATAAAGAAACTTGTCATTGCTCCCTAACTGATGCAAATTCCAACAACCATATGTATAGTCAAACATAAGAATCTGTACAACAGATTTGCCTATCCTAAAAGTTGCAACCATAAGCACTTTCAAGTTACAAACACATTGGAAGATTACCTCCTTTTGTGTTTTGCCTGAAGTTTGTAACGCAAACATCTTTGAAGAAATAATGGCTGCAAATTAACAGAAAAATCATTTAAAGATAACCACAACTAATAAGTAGATTAATATAAAAAAAATATCCGTGTTAGAAATCCCTTCCAATGAATTTAAAACTAAGATGGCTCAAAGCAGCATGTACTTTTGAACTGTCTGCAACGCCGAATGACACCACATCTTGAACAAACATGAAAAAAATAAAATGTCGAATGCAACAAAAAGCAGAAATATTACATTTCTTATAGCACGCCTTTGAAGAATGTTATAGAGTTCCACAGGCTTGCAATAAACCGATAGACTCTCTTCAGCTGCAATTTCCTCTTCAGCAGATAAATTCAGGCCAGAATCTTCTTGGCACATTTGATCTGTGCTTCTTGAATAGCTGGAAAAAAAAAAAGATAACATAAGAACCCCTCAACTCATGAACTTATCCAAATAGACAATACTCCAAAATCACACTTCATTACAACACAAAAACAAACAAACAAAAACTCTATAATAAATCAATAATAATCAAACATAAAGGCTCTAGAACAAGATAACACTCACAATGACATTGAGAAATACAATGTTTGCATGATCACATACTTTTAGCTTGACATTGTTAGAAAATACGCGAAACCCAAAACCAAGATACCTATGAGCATAACATATTGGCATAATAATATTAAAAATTAAAAGAAGAAAAAAATAAAACCCTCAAATTATGTGTTTAAAATCCCAGAGAACATACGAGGAGGTTTCACGAGCCACTAAAGGAATGCCCGGCATTCTTATTAGATAATCCTTAATTTTAGTATCATAGCTTTTCTCTCACCTAAAACCTGCAAAGAAGAAAACCGAGATTGTAAAAAGCTCTAATTAATTTTAAAAATTGAAGTTCATGTTTAAAAAAAAATTAACAATTCATCAAATATAAATCAGCTTAAATTTTTTCTATTAACGATTTAAAATTCGAATAAATTTTATTTTAAAATGCATTCGCCAATCTCTCCAAAGGAATTTTTTTTTAAAAAAATTTTGAGAGTGAATGGAGAAGTGTAGTAAATTACAAGACCTGAAATAGAAACAGCATATAAAATAGAGCCTAAAAATTAAAAAAAAAAATGGAGATGAGAGGGAATTGATTGAAAGAATAAAGATGAACTGACCTTTGAGAAACAATGAACACTAATTAATAGCTTCGAAATCGGAAGCGAAAATTTAATTTTGGAATCCAATTTGAAGCTTTCTTGAACGAGAAAATGGGAAATAGGCAAACAGTGATCTGTAAGTTTCTTTGCTTTTAGATAATAGTTTTTAGGCTTAATACCACTTTTTGGTCCCTATACTTTTGTTAAATTCTCACTTTGATACTTTTGCTATTATTATTTTTATTAATTTGACTTTTAGACTTTCATCCTGTAGAACTCAACCCCCAAACCCAAATTTCTCTTAAGAAGTTTTTAAATCCTAATGACACGATTTCATGTGTCAAAACAACTATAAAAATACTTTAAAAATAAAAAAATTTAAAATTACCAAAAAGATCATAAAAATATTAGAACTTAGAAAATTATAAAAAGTAAAATTATTTTTTATATTTATAAAATTTTCATAAATTTATTAATTTTGTTTGTTTGGAATATTAGGTATTTTATAATAGTCAACAATGGATTATGATTTTTTTTTAGTTTTTTAAATAGTTTTCTGAGTTTTAAGATTTTTTTTTATTTTCAATTATTTTTTAGTTTTTGTTATATTTTTAAATTTTTTAAGTGGATGTTTTTAATTTTCTTAACATGTGGCAGCGTGATATTGGCTATTTAGAGTATTTTGCATCAAAATGGAGTATTTACCTCTACAAAATTTGATCTGAAAGAATGCCTCATTTGATTTATAAATAGGTTGCATTGTCGCACATCCTTGGGAGTATTGGTCAAGTGCTTGTACTATTTTTGGTTGTCTTTTTGCTTTACATTTGTGCACTCTTGTGTTAGACTTGTATTGGAGAGTAATGTTGATTTGTAAGTGAGGTTTTGGTTGAGAGATTTGTAACAAGTTAGGGTTATATATGGAGATTGCAATTATTTATTTGTGTAAAGACATATTGGGGTTTAACCAATAGATGGTTGGATCAATTGTTGAAAAATCATTCACTAAGTGAGGTTTAGCAGAGTAGGGTTAGTGAATATGAATTGCATTAACAAACCTCTTGCGTTTATTATCCTTTTTTTTATTTGCTTACTGCTTGTGTTTTATTCAAACTCGTATTCAAAATATCTACTTGAACATACTATCTTAATATCAAATTGAGCAGAGAGCAAATCGAGGTTCTTACAATTTGTATCAGAGCAAACTTCATGACCTGTTTGAAAATGAATCATGTGTTTGGTTTGTAACTATGGAATTCATGAGGGAAAGTAGTTCAATTTCTCGAGACATGTTGCTAATTAGTTTAGACAATTATACATATCAAAAGGCTCATATTAAGGTTTTCATCATGTCTAGTAATGAAGCTGATTCGGAAGCTGTTGAAGAAGGGTGGACTCAACCCATTGTGACTGCTGATGATGGCGCCATGATTGCCTCTCGCTGTCCTTGCGGACCATGAGAGAAATCAACACCAATAACAACAATTAAATAATCAATAACTACGTGCGGTGTCTACAAAAGTGACAGGTCAATTGTAATATTTGTAATGTTAATGAAACAATAGAGGATTCCAATTATCGAACCCAAGGGATTGCCAATAAATGTTTTTGTCAAGTTAATTACAAGTTAAGCAATTGCTAATCTAATTGAATCAAAAATTATTAGTGTAAATTCAAATAAGATAATATTTAAGTTATATCTAAATTAACAAATAAAAAATAAGCGTATATTGATATAAATAATATTTTAGATCAATATGATACAAATATCATATCGATATAAAAAATTACATGCATGACTGGATAGTATGTTTGATTGACATGTTTTATGATAGAAAAATCAAATGCTTATTTTCTTTTCTCTTGTTTTTCAACTCTACCAAGTAATGGATGGAAATAAAATTGTTTTTCTTTTAATTTTCTCATCTTTCCTATCAAGCACACTTACGGAATTGTTGGGTAGTAGGAAGGGTTTGCAAATGCCCTAAAAAGATATGATTCTTAGTTTTAGTCCATAGCCCCTCCTCGATATTTAAATAAGAGGATAATGTGCTTTAACCCACTCGAATTTATGTCCTCTTACACTAACAACAATATCGATACCAACTGGACTAAGACTCAATCAGCAAAAAAAGATTAAAAGGTGAAATTTAAGGCTAATTTATGAGTGAGAGATGTTGGGTGAAAAAAAAAAACAGAAATATTAAAAGGTGCAATTTATGCGTGAGATATTGGAAAAGTAAAATGTAACGTATGGCTCATTTATGAGATTTAAAATTGTGAGATACAACAATGCTTGAGCTGTAAAGTGCAATCGGTTGTTCAATATTTTCTTCCCCGTTGATTCAATTGGTTAAACCAAAAATTGAAGGTATCATTCATTGAATTTTTAGTTTAATTTTTAAAATATTGATGATAAGAACAGTTATGTTAATAAATTCAATTTTTATACTGCTATAAGTGAATAAAAATATAATTACGTTTATTTTCTCTAAATTGAAAAAAGAATAAACGTTGATGGTCAAAAAAGGTTAAAAATATAATTAGAGTCATTTTTACAGAATATGCAAATATTAGTGACCGAATTTATCATTAAGTCTAATTTTATTCCATTCTATTTTCAAAACATCAAGGTTGCTTTCTTTGAATTTTGGTTTACTTGACTTGATTTTTATTAGATCTTTTTTTGTGCATTTTCTTAAACTTAATTTTTATTTGTCTTCTTTTATTCAATGAGTAGAATAATCGATAATCACTCCTCAACTCCAATTTTTAAAATAAGAGGATAAATACATTTTAGTGTGTTCAAGCTCACATCCTCTCATATTGACAACAATACTGATCTCAATCGATTTAATATTCAACCAACGAAAAAAATATTAAAAGGTGCAATTTAAGGCTAATTTATGAGTGAGAGACGTTGGGCGAAAAAAATGAAAATATTAAAAGGTGCAATTTATGGGTGAGATGTTGGAAGAGTAAAATGTAACGTCTGACTCATTTATAAGATTTAAAATTGTGAGATACAACAGCTGTAAAGTGTAATCGGTTGTTGAATATTTTATTTTTCGTTGGTTCAATTGGTTAAATCGAAAATCAGAGGTATCATCCATTGAATGTTTAGTTCAATTTTTAAAAGGATAAATTACACTAACAGTCACTCAACTTTGGGGTACCGAACAAAACAGTAACATAGGTTTCAATTCAGTTACTCAACTTTCGAAAAATACCAAAACAGTCATCACTAACCATTTTCCGTTACAGACGTAACGAAGCTACCATTTTCCATTACAGTTCCGTTACATACTTAACTAAACAACCATTTTCCATTCCCCTCCCATCCGTCTCCCTCTCCTTCTTCCCCACCATCCCTCCGCTTCTTCTTCAATTGTTTTTTCATTTTCCTATTTACAGATTTGGTAAGCAAATAAGATATGGCTTCCGTAAGGCTAGGGCTGATACTAGGAAACGTGTCAAAGGCAGATTTGTGAAAGCAGACGAAGAATATGATTATGATCCTCTCGTTGGGCAGAACTTCTAAGGCGAATTATGGAATCATGCCCTTGATCAAGAAGGTAAAAGATTTAATAAGACGATAATTAGTCCATCTAAAAATGTTTGCAAATAATGTTATTTATAATGGCATGATAAGCATTGAACATGTAAAATACAGTCATTTAGGATCACATATACTTCCAAACTCAGTGGAGTCAAAATGATAATTACTTGTCTCAATTAGTGAATGGAACTTTGAGTGATTCAGCTTTATTTGAGGTCTTGTCCTTCATAAGTCTGTTAGCAAAACGACACCGAGACTCTAGCCTACTTTTAGTAAAGAAAGAAAAGGTCTACAATGGATCAATTGCTAAAACAAAGAGCTTATTGTAGAATACTAGATTGAATAAATTAAGAAATCAGTAACATTAAAGCGAAGACATTATGAAGAAACACTGAAAGTTTAGTCATCTTCAGATTAGCCTGCTTTTATTTGGTTTACAGGGAAAGTCAAACAGCTATTCAAATAAGGACTGCTGTAGAAAACAAGTTTTTTGCTAGAAGTAGGAGGGGGGATGGTGGCGAAGAGAGGGAGAGGGATAGAGAATCAGAGTAGGGGGAGGGATGGTAAGGAAGAGGGAGAGGGACGGAAAATGGTTGTCTAGTTGAGTCTGTAACGGAATTGTGATGGAAAATGGTTAGTGGTGACTGTTTTGTTATTTTTCTAAAGTTGAGTGATTGAATTGAAACTTAAGTGACTGTTTTGTCCGTTATCCCAAAGTTGAGTGACTATTTGTGTAATTTATCTTTTTTAAAATATTAATGATAAGAACAGTTATGTCAATAAATTAAAATTTTAAATTATTATAGTATTAGTCATAAAAAATTATGAAATTTTACAATGATATAAGTGAACCTCCCTTTTCATTAGTTCTTTGATTGTGCATTTTCAAAACATCAAGGTTGCTCTCTTTGAATATTGGTTTACTTAACTTGATTTTTATTAGTTCTTTGATTGTGAATTTTCTTAAACTTACGGCTCGTTTGGTTCACTGAAATGGAATAAGACTGTAATATAATATAGTTGTAATAGAATAGAGCTGTAGCCTATAATCAGTAATCCATCGTTTGGTTGAATGTAATGGAATGGAACTTTAATAATGTTCTTGTGTTTGGTTAAATAAAATAAATTTATAATAGCATAGGAAAAAAGTTAAAATTACCAGAGTATCATTAACAAAAAATTGGATAGATAGTTATTGTTATTATAATTAAATTTTTTTTTAAATATTCTTAAATGTAATTTAAAAAAAATAATAAATAATTTAATCATAATTTAATATAATTATTATTCAATATGTAATATGTATATTCATATTAAAACATTTAATAAATATAATAATTTTTAATTAATATATAAGTTATTTTTTTTATTTTTTTTTTGAATTTCTCTTTTAATTTTTCATTAATTCATCCTTTCCTTCAAATGCTCTCTTTCTCTCACTTTGAAAGATGAACCGTTCATCTTTTTTTTTTCGGAAAATCATCTTCTCTAGTTTTTTTTTTTAATTTCAAAGGGAATGTTGATTGTTTGGCAGAAAACTTTTTATTAAAGTCTAAATTTCGGTAACAGTCGCCACCCTGATTGTGATAAACCCAAAATAATCATCAGATTTTCCTCTTTTTCTTTTCCACCTTAGTTTTTTTTCCTTAAAATTCATAACCAAAATTCAGATCTACATAAATTACTTGCATGTCAAAATTTTTTTCTTCCATATTGTCATCTGTTGCCATCAATTGTCGATGTTCACTCGCCTCTTTCGTGTCTCATTCTCTCAAAACCCCAAAAATTAATTATTATTTTTTCATCATCAACCACCATGTCCATCATTTCCATCCACCATTCACTACTAATTGAATACTCATAAATTTTAAGAACTCTCATCTGTAATGTCTGTGAATTAACTCAATTAAAGTTTCTCTTCAATTTGTTTCAAGTTTTTCTATTGGAAATGTTTGAATGATTTTTGTTCTTATCATTTTTTCTTTTCTCTTTTGGGTTTTCGGTTGGATTAAAATAGAAATAATAGAAAAATATTTATTCAAAGTTGTTTGGAATAGCCATTCAAGAATTTAAAATAAGTTAAATATATCTTATTATTTAATTCGAAACAATTTAAAATTTATCATAAATATGGTTTTAATAAATATTAGTTATTTTTTAACAAAAATATAATTATAAATTTTGTTATAGTATAATTAGCATATCGTAAACTATTATCATTATTTAAATTCAAATAATATTTATTTTAACGGTAAATTGAAAATGTAGTGAGAGAGGTGAAAGTTGTTAAAGTCAGTCAAATTTGAATAAACAAAAGACTCTGTTTTAAAGACAGAAAGCGTGTAATAAGATGAGTACATGACAGATTCGTGATGTTCTTAAATATGTTCTGCAGTAGAAAAAAGACTGACATGAGTTATTAAATTATATGCTCATCTGTAATTTTGTCAATAGAAAATTTTAAAATTACTTACCTTAGTCGCAATTTTTTCTTTTCAAAAAGTAAAGCAAAATAATTCAAAATTATTTTATAAGTTCTTAAGATTACGTTTGCACCATTTATTAAATTTGATTACACTCTGTTCATGTTTTGGACAAATTATTAATTTTTGTTTATATTCGATATTATAATTATCTAAAATATTTTATTAATATATTATTAATTTTAAATATTTTTAAAATTAAAATAATAATATTAGGCTTCAAGTTAATTTTAAGTTAAATTATATATAGCTTTTGCTGACATACCCACATTTTTTACCTGATAAATTATGGGATCTTCAAATTTTTAGTTTAATTTTTTAAAAGTTCATAATTCAAAGTAATGTGAATTCGAGCCCTCAACCCTACCTTCACTCTAATAAAAAAAAAATTCAATGCTATTATTTTTTCAATTTCAATAAATTCATTTCCAATTTTTTATACTCATAATTTTTTATATTAATAAACAATGAATAAGTTAAATCAAATTTCTATACGAACTTATATTTTCCTTTGTAATAATTACTATTTTCATTCACATACACAACTTTTCTCATTTAAAATTTAAATTATATATTATATAATGTTTAATTTAAATATCCAATTTTACATTATTGGAACCAACAACACACAAACTAACAACAAAAACAAGTAGAGCTTATTACAGTCAATTACTTGGAGTTTTTAACATAAACAGACAGCCACATCATCCTCCCGAAGTTTCTAATGCTGCTTTTAAATTTAGAAAAAAACATGTTTTCATCATCAACAACATAACAACAACATCATCATTAAGGATCGGTTTAATGGCCACTTGATCCTGAACTTCTGCACAGCTCCATTACAAAAGCATGCAGTAGAGGACTAAATTAAGAAGCCGCTGCACCGGTGAGCTGCGCCGCCCTATCTTTCATCTCCCGTGCCTTGCTAGCCAACTTCATCCCCGCACTATCCAACTGATCCGCCGCCGGTGGGTGCCTCCCCGTCACATACCTGTATATATAGTCATTTAACAATAAGAAAAAGCTACTAAGAGTAGCTTCAAAGCCCTATACTAAAAATAGACCCCAACAGTCGGATTGAATTTTTCTCTTCTAAAAAAAATTAAAAAAATTCATCACTTAAAAAGAAAAGGTAAATTAGTCATTTCGTGTTAACCTAATATGATTAGGCTGACGGAATAACTTTGTACGTAAATTAATTATTTTTGTTAAAAATTGTACTGATTAAAGTGTATCTCATACTAATTTATGAAATTTTTAATTATAAAAATCTATGAAATTTCTAATGAAAAGATCTTTGTTTTTTATCTTTGATAAAATTTACTCTCTTTAAATTTTGATAAAAATGTAGACTAATTTACTATTTTTTAAATAATTAATTTAACTCCAGTACATGAAATTTCATGGTATTTTTGGAGATAATTAAAAAAGAATAAAAGATCAAGGACCTGTAAATCCAGGACAGGACCGTGACGGCTGCAACACCGAAACCACCTGAGGCGACGAAACCCGTTGCCAGGAGAGCTGTTGCAATGAGAGCAGGGACAAGAACTGGACTGAAAATAACGAAGAGTGGAGTGGCTATGGTGAGAGCAATAACGGTGCCAGCTAGGGTTAAACCGGAGAGAATGAGGAGGGAACCACCGGCTGTTGCGGCAGTAGCGGCTTTCACCATTTGGTGAGCCATTGGTTGAGTGTTTTGGAGGTGGTGGTCAGCCATTGATTAAAAAAAACAAAGAAAAGAACTCGAAGAAATTGCTAGTAAATGGAAAGTATGTATGATATTGGAGAGAGAGAGAGAGAGAGAGGAGAGAGGTGGGTTATATAGAAGGAAAAAAGGGGGCACGTGTAAGAAGAATGAAAGGCACGTGGTGAGGATGCTTTCATGCAGGGGTTGCATGTAAAGAAATGGCTTGGTTTTAGGACACGTTCATTTTTGTCGGGTTTGATTTTTTAGGTTCTTTGAACGATACGACGTATAATGCGTGTATTATAAGAATTAAAGGGTTCTAGTGGAAGCTATTCGAAGAGGTAAGGTTAAATTTTATTATTTTTATTATTGTTGTATTTTCTCTTTGAATTTTAAATTTTAGTCCTTATCTAAATGGTAATAGTTAGAGTTTAATTTGGATGAACGATGTGTTTACTTTTAATGAGGTTAAAGATAACGATGACGACGAGATTAATTATTGTAATGATGAGATTAGATAATATAACAATAAAGTTTGTGTTTGGATTCAAACGTTATTATAACGATGAGGTGAGAATAAAAAGAACTATTAAAGATAAAAATTAAATTTATTATATATTTATTTTAATTAAAAATAACTCAAAAAAAATGTTATTTTTGTAAAACAATTCTCCACGGGAGTAAATTTACTCTCATTGGAGTATAAAGCATCAACCAAAATTGAGGGGTGTGATACAATTCAACCATCCTATCGCACTTAATCACAAGTGTAAAAAATGAGTTGCTGCACCGATTAAAAGGTATATGCCATATTGATTCCATCTCACCATGAGTGAAATGGTATCCAAAGGAGCCTAAATTTATTTGACTAATTTCAATTATTAATCATGTATTATGCATATATTTGTAGATTTGATTTATATTTTTTAATTAGATTGTTTTAAATTTCTATATTTTTTCTAATTTTAAAATTTTAATTGTAATAAAATACAAAGATTAATAGTAAAATTTAACCAAAAAATAAATAATAATCGCATCACATATTGTGATTAAACCGTGTTGATCGATATTATTGTCAATGTCTGTCTTAGGACGTTGCTGCGCGACTGCAACCATAGCAGGGTTCGACACGGTGGGGCTGATTTATTCATAGGCTGTAAAACTCAAAACCGATTGTTCACTTCAAAAAAAAAAAAAGTAAAATTGAATTTCTTTGTAATATTTTGGGATTTTAATCAGCATAAAATTTAAGTGGTTACAATTATGGACCACACCAAGCATGGGTCATAAGCTTGTGAAGTGTTGGGTCAAGTATGAATTGGGTTATAATCCAACATAGTTTGACTATCACGCATTACCCAATTTTCAACTCCATTCTATTAAACCCTATAATCAAGCAATTTCATTCAATTCACAACAAAAAATAATGAGAACATTATAAAATTGTTAGATAAGATGTATAGCAAGGTTGAGGTCTCGAGTCTTGATAGTCCGGGTTTGAGTCACATCATATATAATTGTTATATGTGCTTTTTTTTTTTTTAATTATTAAATTTAAGTTTTATCATGTGAATCCCATTAAGATTTATTTTGATTTAAGTTCGGATATATTTTAATTTTCAACCTGTTATGTTTTGTATTGAGTTATCCTAATTATAATTGATCGAAGATATATTATTTGTAATTTGTATTTATGATAATTCATACTTATAAATTCCTTAAAAAAACATTGCAAATAAAAACCTCTATGATTAAGTTCAATTAGGCTTATGCATTGTTGTACTTATCAAAAGTTATTCCTCTTTACTAAAAAAAAAACTAAAATTAAATCTAAAAAATATTGAAAAAAAAAATGAATGGCCAAAATGAAAAAAAATATTAAAGTTGATTAAGTAAAATGAGTGTAGAATAATATTACCTAACTCCAGGGCATTAGGGCAGCTGGTAGAGACCCCCACCTCCTACAATGGAAAATTTTTATTTAGGTTCTTTAAAATGTTCAAAATTTTAAATTAGTAAAGATAAAATTGCATTTTGGTCCCTCTACAAATGATAAAAAATGATTTAATCCTTTAAAAATTATAAAGATATAAGTTATTAAAATGATGAAATTGCATTTTTATTATCGTAAAAATTACAATTTAATTTTTATCCCTCTTAAAAAAATTTCTGATTTCGCCCTTGCATAACTCTCAAATTAATGATGGATAACCAACATGAAAACATTTGTTAACAACTAAACCTTATTATTTGTCTCATGTACCAGAAAAATAGAAATAATTAGAGGAAAGATTCCAGAAATAATAATGAAGAATAATCATTCATTCATAATTATTATTTTAGCCCAAATATATCAAAATATTTTTGGCTTTTATATGAAAAGAATATTTAGTTGGAAATTCAACTAATTAATCATAGCGACTGACGACCCTCAATAATGTTTTTTTTAATAATGTAAACAAATTTTATTAATATTTATTAAGTCGATTTGTATAGAGCTCATATTGTTAAAAAATTTCAATTTCGAATTTTGTAAATAGAAAAAATAGCTTTAATTGAATCGATTTTGTTAAAAATGGTTCGGTGTTGAATATATTGGTGTGATTACATAGTAATGTATATGTTTAAACTTTCTTAAACTTTTAACAATGCACACACATCTTACTCACACAGATGCTTGAATTCGGGTCTCTTAGGATGAATAACATCCTCTTAACCACTGGAACCACTCGTTGAATTCTAATTGAATCGATTTTAAATTTAACCAGAACGTAATATATCTATTGAATAATAGAAACTAAAAGCAACGTTAAGGGAAATGGCCGGAACCTTGCCCCTAAAAAAATTCAATTCAATTTCTCTAAAAATAATAAATTTACAAATTAATTTATGGTAAAATTACATTTTATTTTTCAAAATGTAAAAAAAAATGATTTAATCCCTTAAAAAATAATAAAATTATATTTTAATCTCCCAAAAATTTTATAATTAAATTCTAACTTTTAAAAAAAATTGATTTCACCCCTAATAAAATATCTCAAAAATAATTTTCTTAACTAATTTTGAAGCATGTTAACAGACTTTATTGAAGTCGCGAGACAATAAATTGACAAGTACTTGATATTTGGAAATTGAATTATGTTTTTTTTTTCATTTTAGTCCTTACGTATGCCTAATTTCTCAACTGACTGCAATTTTTTTATTTGAAAAGTCGTACTGTTTTCAATATCTCTCACATTTTCCAACAGCAACGAAGAAATATTGGGTACCCTCAATTTCTTGAATTTTTAACAAGAATAAATCTTAAAATTACACATAAATTTTGATTTTATGTAATTTTAAGTAAAAATTTTGATTTGATATAATTTTTATAAACTATTGATATAATTATCGATATAATATTATTTTAAATTTATATATGACATAGCAAATAATTATATCTATCTAAAATGTAAATAAATATAGATCCGGAGTTATTGCATCTTTATTTATTGGAGGATCCTCGCCGTCTGTTAGGGAACTAGTTATGGTGTATTCTAGTCTGTTTGCTTTGGATTAGAGTGTCCTTTTGACTCGTTGCTATTATATATTTTTTTAAAGGTGTACAATCGAATAAAATTAAATTTTCATATATTCATTTGAACCATAATCAAAATTTCATGCATATAATTGTATTAAATCAAAGTTGATGTGTCAAACTGCACATCTCTCCAAAATTTGTAAATAATTTTAAGATTATTCCTTATATAAAAAAATAAAACTCAAATTCTCATGTTATTTGTCATCTGTTAATTAGTAGAGACACATTATTAGTGTGGTTTAGATTTTAGCAATGAGAATATAGAAATTTAAAATTTGAAAAGCAATGAAGAATTTTTTTTTAATATTAATTTCATTATAAATTTTTATTATATCTATTTTTTTTAAATACAATGCTTAGAATTATTCATATTCTTTCCTCAATCATTAAATAAAAAGATAACGTGTTTCAGCATATTCGAATTCATGTTCTCTTATATTAATATTTGTATGTAGACCAAAAATTGTATCCTCAAAACAATTCAAGAAATTGATCTGATAAGCCAAAGGATATACTCTCGCTGCAAAATCAAAGAAAAAAAAAAACTAGTGCCTTTTTCTATCCACACAACTTCAATTTGCATTACAATAAACCAATAAAAATAAACAAAATATTTTTTTTTATGATTCTTTTCAACATATTTAAGATTCGAATTTAAATTTTTCTGGATACTAATTAAATTTTATGCTTCATGAAAATTATTTTTTGAGGTTCATATTTGTCTTTCTCGCAAACTTCATTTTTAAAGTTGGAATCCCCATAATTTTTAATTCACAAATACCTGTTCCCCAACTGGCAATAGACCCAATTGAAACACGGGGGTCAACTCAGCCTTGTTAGATCCCAAGCTTCTCGTTCTCTTGGGAAACGAACCATTGGGCGAAACCGAGTCATTTGTTTGCTCCACGTTTAGCCTTAACTCTAACAGGTTCAGGTTCATTGTTGCCGATCCGATGTGGGAAATTAAGCAAAGCCCTTGGACCACGCATCTTATAAGCTGCTCGATCATAAACCAAAGCAGCTTCTTCAGCTGTCTCGTACGTACCTAACCACACTCTTGCCCCATTCCTAGCTGAGTCCCTAATCTCCGCCGCAAATTTCCCCCACGGCCTTTGCCTAACTCCACGGTAATGTCTCCCTTTCACCACTTTTTGAGTCAACCCCATTGGCTTCGCGTTTTCCGTAATCTCTACTGGTTCATCTTCGGGCTCGGGTTTAACTGTCGTCGTCGTCGGTGACCAACCGAATTTAAGAGCTTCATGAAGGGAGTTGTAGATGATCATGTCCTCGGAGTCATCGACTTTTAAGGGCAAATCACCCCAGTGTTCTGTCAAGCAAGAGTTAAGAGAAGTAAATTTAGACGTTAGAGGATATCGATGAGAAAGGTTAACACTGTTCATTTTAATGAAATTTTTAGGGCTAAGCTTTTGAGATCGAATAGTGTAAAGCAATGAAAAATCAGAGTGAAGAAAATGGAGGAGAAAGAGATTGTTAATGGACACAAGTTAGAGAGTGAGATCGTATTTATAGATGAGAAAAGAAATTTAAAATGAAGGTAAAATCGTATTTAAATTTTGTTATTTAGCAAGTTGGTCCTTTTAAAAAGACTGGAGCAATTTCGTTTTGAAAGTGAAAAACTAATATTCACAACAAAAAAAAAGTGAAAAATTAATAACAATTAATCATGATTTTTTTTTTTTTTTCAATTATATATACTTTCGATTGGTATTATAACGAATTTAGCGATTGATGTTTATATATTTTGGATTAAATTTGTTAAAATAATACTAAATTGACAAATGTGTAAAATTTCGAGAGATAAATTTATTATCATGCCAATAAAAATTATGTACAATTGATGAAAAACATTAACACTGTAATTAATTGTCGTTAGTTGCTCACTTTCGAAATTGGTGAGATTAAATTGCTCTATTTTTTGAGAGGGGTCAGTTTGCTCAATATCAAAATTGAGAGGGATTAGAGAGATCTTTTTGCCAAAAATAAATTTCAACTTCTTATTTTCATCCTTGTTTCTAATGTTTTTGAAAAGAACCAATTTGTTCAATATCGAAATTAAAAGAGATCAAAAAGATTTTTTACCAAAAATAAATGTCAAATTTCAGATTTTCATCCTTGTACTGTATTCAATAAGGAGATTTGATCTCTAAATTTTAATTTAATATAATTTGATCCTCTCACTCAATTTCTTTTTTTAAAACGAACTCGATTAAGAGTTAAAATTATAATTATATTTTTATTATTTTCATTTTAAAAAATCTAGCTCAACTTCATGATTTCAATTTTTTTTTTAATTGAACTTAACAAATGGCTCTAGTAGAAAAGATATTGTTCATCTTAAAAATATCGTGTTCGGGTGTCTGTATGTGTAAGATGTGTGTATTGTCAAAAAATTTAAAAAATATGAACAAATACTACCACGTAACCACACCTTATTATACGAAGAGCTGGGTTGTATTCCGGTGCAATACGTTTAACTTTCTTTTTATATCACACTACACTATTTAATCTTCTCACTAACATTATTTTTACACTAACCGTAAATAAATACACAAAAGTTACCTCAATCCCCAAATTCACACAGACTATAATTTGAATTAAAATAAATTGATAATTTAAAAGGTCGGGGTGAATGTTTGTCTTTTGGGAAGTGGATGAAATATCCAAAATGCAAGTGGGCAAATTGGAAGGAAATGTGGGGCACGTGAAGGGAATGTCTACACGTCTATCACAGGACAAGACAAGTTCTATATTACCTACGGGTGGTTTCCGCAATTCTCAACGGTTTACACGTACATCTATGGGCGGAAATGAGAATGAATGCCCGAAAATTATTCAAATCCGATTTAATAATTATCAAGTTAAATTTAAATTTTGAATCAAATTCGAATTTAATAAAATTTAATTTAAATAGTTGATGAGTTTTTGATTAACTTTTCATTGTTAATATATATTTTAGATATTTTATATTATTGAATTATATTATCATTTTTAATATATATATTATTGAGTTTGGATGGGACAGATTAGTTGATTTTGATCTTGGTTTAACCCCTATAATTTAGCCATGTAGATGAAGTCTAATGGCATAGGGCGCAAAGTGGATAAGGTTTATTAATTTGATTTTTTGAAGTTTCTTATTTATCATCATTGTGATATTAATAATCTATATTAATTTACTCATTATTTGATAAATTTTCTTTGTCAACTGCATAATTCATTTACTTTTTAACAGTTAGGTTAAATTATGCTATTAGTTCCTATTTTTTATGAAAGTTGTTGATTTAGTTTTTATACTTTAATTTGATTAATTTTAGTCATTGTATTTTTAATTTGGTCAATTTTAGTTTGTGTACTTTTTGAATTTTAAAGTTTTAGTCTTGACCCAAACAATAGAAGTTAAATCAGTTTGGTTGAATTCAATTATCAGTCCCATGCGATGCATACAATTGTAGGTTTGGTCCATATTCTACAATTGGATCATTCTAAGTCTTTGTATTTTTTCGAACTTTGAAATTTCAATCTTGATTGAATGATAGTTGTTAATCCATTAACTGGATTTTTAGTGAGTAATGTGTGGAAATAACAAGTTGACATGGCATTACACATATGATCATATATTTAGAGCATCGGGTTTTGGAAATAACAAAACTTAACTTAATGGATTTAACCGTTATTGATTAGCAAGGATTGAAATTTTAAAATTTAAAAAATATAAAAACTGAAAATAACCAAATTAAAATACAAAGATTCAATCTATATATAAAAAATATTACGAAATAAAATAATTAATATGAATGGGTTTTGCTTTAACAAATTTACATTCAACCCCTTTTTTATGGGATACATTCAACTATTTGGATCAATGAAAAATGTATATATTTTTTAATTCAAAAAGTGGATCTAAACTCTCATTTTCTAAAACACGTGTTAAATGGGAAAACTTTTAAAAGGTTGACATGGATTCGACAAGTTTATGCTTTATGTTGAAAAACAAATGTAAAAATGAATAAATTTCTCATTTGAGATTTATAATTAGGAATAGAAAATTATAATTACAAATGGCTTTATATTCAACCAAGGGAAATGATCATCTATTTTGGCATTAAACAAAATATAATTGATAAATTTACTTGATTTTTATATTAAATAGAGAATAAAAAAATTATAATTGAAATATGAAAGTCAAAATCAATTATTACAAATATATTATTTATGTGAACTGAAATTGTGACATAGGTGTAGGGCCTTTTAAATTTAAATAGATGGAAGTGATTTTCTCGCTTTTCTTCCTTCTACGTTTTAAAATGCAATTTGTCAAAAGGAAGTTTAAATTTAAAAAAAAAAAAAGTATAGCAGCTTTAATTTAATTTAGTTAATTAATTAAATTTACGATTATGATAGGGCATGCCCCATTGTCTTCACTCTTTGTTCCATTATTTCATATTATTTGCCGACCAAACTCTATCTTATCTGTTTTTTTTTTTCTATTTTTAATCTATATATTAATTGTTTTCTATTTAATTCACGGCGAAACCATAAAATTTTTACGAAGAACTATTACATTTTTTAACCTTTGTTTTTTAGGGAAATGTATGTTTGGGTAAATTACAAAATAGAGCAAATTAATATCAATATAAATGAATTAAAAATTAGAATAATTCGACTTAAAATTTAAACATGATAACAATATATGGTGGGAATGATCACACTCAACTACACATAATAAAAAATTTCAAATATAAATACTTAAGGATTCAGAGTTCCATTCTTATTAATGGTGTCAAGACTTCGTTAGTTCTATAATTATTTTTATATTTGTATTTGATACATTATTCATGTGTAATTTTATATACTGACAATAAATTATTTGTTGTTATTCTATTAAAAAAAATTTAATAAGTAATTAAACTTTTAATGATATATTAATACATAAACAAACTCTACACTAAATAATGTGTTAAATATTAATATTTTTTTTATAAAATTAGTTGTAGTTCCTTTTCACAACAATTGTTTTTTGTTTCTTCCAATAACTAATATAATGTGCGTGAGTCACGTTACGTTAATTAAATTCGTCGAATTTGATTTTCTACTTTTGATAGAAAACTTGGACGAATTGTTGATAAGGTCATAAAAGAACAAAAATTGATTTAGGAGGCAAGTCTTTTATATTATAATTGTACTTTTAACTTAAGACGTAATAATGAAATTTCGAATAATTAAAGTAATATCACAACAGTTGTTTAAAGTTTAATGTTTCGGACACATGTATCAGGGACGAAGTTAGAAATTTTTTTTAAAGGGTTAAAATTAAATTATAATTTTTATGATAGTCATCATTTTAATAGTATATTTCTTTATAATTTCTAAAAGATTAAATGAAATTATTATCATTTTTAAGAGATCAAAGTGTAATTTTATCATTGATAATTAATAATTTTATACATTTTAAAAGATAAAAATGTGATTTTTTTTTTTAATTTTTGGAGACCAAGGCCTCTGCTTGCCCCCTCTCGTCACCCATGTTCACTCTAAAATTGTTCTAACCCTTTGTTCAAACATGTATACTAATCGATCCTGATCTAGTTTAAACAACATTCTTTAAGTTAAAAATTATAATTAGTAGGCTCATTTATATGAAATAATTATAATTTTACTTAAAAATTTAGACCTTATGTAATTATAGGAAACTAATTTAATAAAAATTGTATTTCATAACTATAAATATACTGCTATGAGTGAAAACTAGTTATAAAAAATTAATTCTTTTAAAAATTTGATTATTGTAATAAAATATTTATATAACTAATATGTTATATAGAGTGGAGCCAGAGATGAAATGTCAAAGGTGGTCAAGATTGAAGCGTCGAAAATAGTGAATGCATAGGGGTCAAGGGGTTTTGTTTGTTTGTTGGTTGGTTAAAAAGTGGCGTGCGGTAATGCCCAATGGCCATGCCTTTGCGTGCCTTACGTGCCTTCGACGATCCCACCATGCCTTTTTGTATTATTGTAATATTAAAAAGAATATATCATTTTTTAAATTCTATTTTAAATTTTTCTTCATCTTCCATTTTTATTTTTTTTTTAAATTTGATATATCATTCATTTTCGGATTTTTGACATTTTTAAATTAAAATAATATAAAGTTATTAAATATTTAATTAAACTAACATAATTTTTAAAAAATAATATAAGTGATCAGAAACTTGAATACTATACACATACTTGACTCGAATTCAATTCACTTGACTTTTGAATATATTTAATTATAATAATTTAGAAATGATCACGAAATGTTTTTAAATTAGGACATTTTGCAATATAAAATAATGTTGATGCCCTTTACAAAAAAAAAAAATTTATTAACGTTATTTGTGAATATTCATTTCAACAATCTTTTATCTACTTCGAATGGTTTAAAGTTTTTCTTTTAAAAGATTTAGTTATTTTATATTTAAAAATATTAAAAAAATTTAATATTTTTTATTTTTTATTTCAAATTCAATAAGGATAAATATTAAATTTATACATGAACTTTAATTTGTTGCAATTATATACGTGAAACTTGATTGATACAATTGTATACATTTAAAGAAATGAATATATATACATTTATTTTCGTATTAGATTAATATAATTGTTTGTGTAATGCAATATATCAACATAAAATGACACTAATTCAATAACGTTGTTAATGACTTTTGAAAAATTGAATCAAATCAAAATTTCATGTATAAAATTACACAAAATCAAAGTTCATGTACAACATTATTTATTGAAACAAAGTTTATATATAGTTTTGATATTTGTCCCAATTGAGTAAAATTCATAACTTTATCCTTGTTTGGTGTCTATCCTTCACACCTCTATTTTTGCATTTCAACTTCGTAATAGTAACAACAACAATAATAAATATTATTTTCGAGGAATATCTAATTTATGATATTTTGGAGAATTCTTGAGGTATTAAATTCAAATTTTATCATAAAATTGAGTAATTTTATTTTTATATGATTTAATACTTGATAGTAATGATAATATTTCATCAACTTCATATATAAAAGTATAAATATTACTAAATTCTATATCTTATTTTTTAGACTTTAATACTATATATAGTTGTAAAGGTCAATTTCTAATATTAGTCCCCGTACTTTATAAATTATGAATTTAGCTTTTATACTTTGATTTGGTCAATTTTATAATCATTGCACTTTTCAAATTGGTCAAGTATAATCCTTGTACTTTCGAAATTGAAACTTCAGGAGTTAAATTAGTTTGATTAAGTTCTATTATTGGCTTTGTATTATGCTTAAGATTGTAAATTTAGTCCATATTCTCCAATTAGATCATTTTTAGTCTCTATGTTTTCGAATATTGAGATTTTGGTCTTGATGTAAACGACAATAGTTAAATCCATTAATTGAATTTTTTTTTTGTGAGTGATATGTGACAATAATATTACATATATGAGAATATGTTCGTTACATCAAATTTTAGAAACTGCAAAATTTAATGAATTTAATAGTTACCGTTTGATCAAGATTGAAATTTTGAAATTTCATAAGCACAAGGACAAAAAATGACCAAGTTAATGTGTAAAGATTAAATTCATAACTTATGCATAGTATAAGGACTAATAGTAGAATTTAACCAATTATAAAAGAATTAAGGGGATATTGCTTCAATGGACAATGAGTTGGCTTGTTGACGATGAATACGATATTGATTAATATCATGGGGACATATTGCATGGTACAGAATATCTTCATTCAACAGTCTTCAGTTTTCAACCCACATGTTGCTGAATCAAAATCAGTTTAATATCTCAAATTCATCTGATGATATGATAGTTAAGGATGTTAATCGCTTTAGATGTGGTCTGAGTTTTAATCGTGTTTATTGTTCAAATTTTATTTTATTATTGTAATTCACTAAAAAATATATATTTTAATATGTCAAAAAAATTTCCAATATATAATTACACACAAGTGTCATGCTAGAAAATTTGGATTACAATATAAATTTTGAGAGCTAAAATGTTTTAGGATGAGTTTGGATAGACGATGCGTTTACTTGTTGTCAGTGTAACAACAGTGATGACAATGAAATTGATACTGTATCGATATTGTAACATATGACAAAAGTGAATTAAACGCACAGCACCGTCCATCTAAACTCACTTTTAAAAGATCATTTAAATTACTGCATAATATTAATATTCAATAAATCAATATATAATATGATAAAAGTTTAAGATTATTAACAAACTATTAGAATAGTAACTAAAATAGAAGGTCCATTAAATGAATTTCAGTAATTGTACCTTTTTATAATTATTCATAATGTTTTTTTTTTTCAAAATTGTTAGAATTATTTTATCTTTGTCAATATTAAAAATATATTTTTCAATATTTAGAAATTTAAGATTATAAAAATAATCAATCATAATTTTTTTAAGAATTTATATTAATCAAAATCAATATCCTTAGATTATTCAATCAATGTGAAAATAATTTTGTATAAAAATTTTAATCTATTCCAAACAAAGTAATAATCCTATTATTTTATAGAGTAAACAATAAAAGTTGTCAAAAATTTAGTTAAAAGTATTAAAATATCAATAATTTATTTTGTTAAAAATTTTAAGAGAGAACGAGAGAATAAAATAAATTTAAGTGAAAGTGGTGAATACCGAAAGAAAATAAAAAAAAATAAAATTTTGATTTTAATGGATGGATGGATAAAAATTAATTTATTTTTATATAAATTATTTTTAAAAAAATAAAATCAATTCACCACTTATATAATTTTTAATGATTATTTTGGGGTCAATTGATCCGCAATCTTCAATGCGACTCTCTTAATAATTTCGCATTTATATACAATATCATATTATATTTCAATTATTTTTTAACTCATATACTTTACTCGTGTCTCAAAATAAGTTGCTATAATTGAATTATACGAATTATTCAAGTTATTCGAATTGTAAAATTTAACTCAATTCAAACTTGAAACTTAGATTACTTATTCGAGTTATTTATAAATATGACTTGCATCAAGTGTCTATCTACGCAGTGAAAATGATTGTATATGATTATCAGACACAGAAAAATATAAAAATTTATCTTTATATAAATAAATTCTAGTTTTCTAAACTCTCAAAAGTGGTTTGTGGGAAGGTTTATAAATTATTATTACAATTAGAAACGTGGTAGTTAAAATTCTACAAAACATTGGAAATGGTAATAGCCTCGGTTTTGGAATGGTCAAAAAGTCGCTTTGGGCAAAACTTTCAACATTGCTTTGGTGAAGTTTACATTTTACAACCATTCCAAGTCCACGGCACGTGCAAACAGTAAATCCAAGTATTTGAAATCCTCACGTTTCTACTGCATACTAATTTAAAGCTAAAGATAAAACATTACTCCTAATTTACAACATCTCAAACTATCGAAAAACAAATCAAATTTCTTGAAATTTCTTTTCAAATATTTATTATCCGACTTCGTTTTACTTTTATGCACAATATATTTAATATTTTTTTAAAAATTATTAAATTCATATGTTTAGTAAATTTTAATATCAATCAGATAATATAATTAAAATAAAAAATTGTTGTGTGTTTTTAATGTCTGAAAAATTACGTATTTATAAAACATGACTACTGTTCATTGAAGTCACATCCTAGGTAATTTTCATGTATGTTAACACGCATGTTGTTCTAGGCTCAACATGTGTTCATTGGTCAACTAGTTTGCTGTCTGCGAACACTTACAGACATGTGAACTTGACTCGCGAGCCATATTGTTATGATATTTCCCGTTACCGACCCGAAACTCAAATATAACGTAGACTATCGAAACCCGAAACCCATACATCAGGGGCTCACGAGCCCAGTTTGCATATCCTTGGATGTTCGTAGATAGAGGGTGCGAAGACAAACGAGTGGATCAACGAACACGTGTTAAGTTTAAGATGACATACGTGTCGGCACGCATGAGACATCACTTTGGTGAACAGTAATCATGTATTATAAATATCAAATTCTCTTGACCTTAAAGATACACAGCAAAATACTCAACATACATAAATTTAAATTTAAAAATTCAGATTTAAATTTTATAAAAATAAAAACCATCCAACCCAGTATGTTACTATCGGTGAAACGGTTTCATTACACACCGACTTTTGATTATTCCGAAGTTTTGTTAGTTTTGCGATCATTACCAAGAATTTATCTTTATTTATCATTTTTTAATTTAATCTTAATTTAATCGAGGCGGTACGGAAGTAAAACTCTTTTAACAATTTAAAATTTAAATTTATAATAAATTTCGGTTCTTTTATCTTGGATTAACAAAAATATGGATGTGAATGGAATTATAATAATTTGGTTTTTGCTAATTTACATGATGATAATTTAAAAAGAAAAAGTATAATTTTCAACTATTAAACGAAATTTTTTTAAATAAGAACAAAATTATTAATTTGAATACTCTTAAAAAATATAAATCGCTATCTAAAAGTGATGTGAGAGGGGTGGAGGATTAAAACGGGAGTGTAGAGGAAAATGCCAAGTTGGATGATGTGATTGTAACCTCCAGTTTGGACCCATGGTTAAAGGATAGGATACTTCCGGTGTCTATCCTGGAACCCTCCTATGAAGATCTCCATGTATCTTCTTCCGCTTTATATACTAACCCACCACACACTCTCTTTTCCACTCAAATCCATCACCTTCTCCTCCAACTTCATTTAGCTTCCCAAAAATGGCTTCTTTCCAAGATACACCATCTGCTTTAGAACTCATAAAGAACCACTTCCTTAATGATTTTGCTTCATTGGAAACCTTTCTTTCACCTCCTCCAACACCACACTTTCATAAACAATCCACCCTGAGCCAACGTCGTCCTTCTATTAACGTCACAATTCCACCATCCAAAGTTAACATAACCTCGACCGCCACGAAAGCCGTCGAGGAACATGACGAGAAAAGGCATTACAGGGGAGTGAGAAGACGACCATGGGGTAAGTTCGCCGCCGAAATTAGAGACCCTAATCGAAAAGGTTCTAGAATTTGGCTCGGAACTTTCGAAACCGCTATCGAAGCCGCTAAAGCTTATGATAGAGCTGCTTTTAAGCTACGTGGAAGTAAAGCCATATTGAATTTCCCTCTCGAAATCGGAAATTCGAACTCACCTGAATCCCAACCCAACTCGATTTCCAATAAAAGAAAAAGAGAAGAAGGAGAAGAAGAAAAAGGAGAAGAGGAGAGGAATGTAGTGAAAAAGGAAGAGGTAACGGAAAACGTAACAACGACGGGGATATGTTTAACGCCGTCTAATTGGAAAGGGTTTTGGGATAGTGAAGATATGAAGGGAATATTTAGTATTCCTCCATTATCACCTTTATCCCCGTTTGGTTATTCTATTTCAGGACTTGCCGTTATGTAAAGATGGTAGTGTCGTTTACGAAATAAAGAAAGGTTGGTTGACGTGACGGCTTGAATTATCTACCATAAACGGAAAAGTTAACAGCCGTCAAGAAATAGATGAACGAAGAGGTGTGTGTTCTGGATTAGTATTAGTATTGGTAGTGTATATCTTAGCTAGATTTGGCATAGGCATTCTGTCAAGGTAAAATAACGTTGATTTGAGTGCGTTGAAACCTATTATTTATAGGTTAGAAAGCGAGTATAGATAATTTTAGATATGGTATAAAAAAAAAAATCAAAACCTAAGGTTATTTATTTAATTAAAATTGTATTTGTTTCTTGATTTGTTGATTTAATGAAATTATTATTTCATTTTTACAAAAAATTAAAAAATCAAGATCTTGCCATCATCAAGAGGTGAATGAATCATTTAGATCAACCCTTTAGTTTAGCAAATATTTGTTATGATTAATTAATTAAGATTTATGTAAGGGGTTTTTTGTTAATAAATTGTTGGGAATGTTTTTAATTATTTGATCAAATAATATTAATTAAATATAATTTTTTGCATGGTTACTTATACGTTACTATAATCTAGGGATAAATATAAAATCTATATGTAAAGGTATATTTTGATACATAAATTTTGACTTGGTGTAATTATACATATGAAATTTAGATTGTGGTTCTTAGGTATACATGAAAATTTGATTTTTAATTCAATTATACACATTTAAAAAATAAATACATATATTTATTTTCATATTAGATTAATATAATTGTTTGTATATTCAATATATCAACTTATAATGATGTCGATTCAATAATTTATTAATAACTTATAAAAATTTAATAAAATTAAATTCCGATCTTTATCCCCAGTGATGTATAATATATATTCGAAAGCAACTATAATATAATCTATATATGATAACGTAAGAATAGGATTTTATAAAAATTTCAATCAACAATTTATTTTTTGTTTTTTGTATTAAAAATAAACCCAAATGGAAATTTTAAAGAATATTTTATAAAGTTTATCAAATACATATTAACACGCAATTACATTTAATAAAATTTAAGAAAGTTAGTGAGATTATTAATATTAATATTTGTTAATATAATTTTTAATATATAGGATAAAGATGTTTAGTGTAAAATATAATTAAAACTGAATTTGATACAATCTATTTAGATTTGAGATCATATTTACAATACTTGAAGGCTTCAATTCTCGATAGAAGAAAAGTCCTCATCTAAAATAAAGTTTTTAATAAAATTATCAATATAAATCTCAAAACAACATGTAAATTTTGATTCAATAAATAATTTTAAACGTGAATTTTGATGTTGTGTACTTTTATACATTGTTTTTTTTATTTGATTCAATTTTCACAAACTATTAAAATCCCTATGGATATAGCACCATTTTGTGTTTACATATTATATACTCAAATAATTATATTTATCTAATATAAAAATAAGTTGATGTATTCATAATTTGCAGTGTGTATAATCGAATCAAAATCAAATTTTGAGTGTATAATTACACAAAATTAAAATCAATGTATCAAATTACACATTAAATTAAAGTTAATGTATTTTGATATTTATCCTATAATTATTTGAACATTAATTTGGAGTTGGGAGGACCGAACAAATTTTTTTTAATAAGAGATGAGTGTGTCTAAACTTGAAACATACATCAATTAAATACTTAAATATAAGTTTTTTACCATTCCGCCCATGGTTCAATCGACTAATTATTTGAGTTTTTAAATTTAAATATTTTGAGTACAATTTATTTTAGATTTAAATTTCTTTTTTATTGTATTTGAGCAATTGGAAGTTCATACTTTACCACTTGAGATACTATAATTGTTTGATCAAATCCCCTAAAAAAAAAAAGAAAAAAAAAAAATATATATATATATATGCAGGTGACTTGAAACCTGTTAAATCGATTACCAAATACATCACTTTACTTTAAAAATCATATTCTCAAAATTATATGGAACACGTTTTACAAAGTGTTTTCCAATAACATGGCGAAGAGATGCATGCAAGGTTTGATTATGGGGTAGGGGTCTACATAGCAAGTGGTAGAACAAGTACTTTTTCCCCTACGGATGTAAGTTAGGAAAATAGAAATCAGTAGCGGAGCCAGGGGTTAAAATGGAAAAATTTTCAGTTTAGTATTTTATAATTTATAAAATTTTAAATTAATATTAGTAAAATTGTATTTTGGATAAAAATTTGATTTAATTTTTTAAAAATTATAAAAATATAGACCGTTAAAATAATGAAATTACATTTTTAATGTCGTAAAAATATATATTTTAATTTCACCCCAAAAGAAAAAAAATTCTTGCTCCGCCACTATTAGAAACAGCTTGAAATAGCTAACTTTGCATCTGGTCATCTTACACACAAAATCCATAATGAAGGTGTCAAATAAAATGACAAGAAAGTTGGAGGGTTAGTTGGGGTGTGGATCCCTCCAAGTAGTCCACTCCCTCAAGCTCCTTACTTGCCGAACATGTAGATGGATATGGCTTGAACAAGTTGGGAGGTCCCAACAACCTCCGGACATATATATATATAACATGGACATGCAAGGACAATCTTTTTCACTTAAGTTGCTGTCTGTAGAGCCAAGTTGAAGAACAGCTATTAAAATGACCCCATGTTTGGGCTGCTTTAATTGTCAAAGGATAAGATCATCCAGCACGTAGTACTTGGTGTTAAAACCGTGTGCAGAAACGGTTCCAAGCTACTGTGGGCAAACCACAACACTGAGATTAAGCGACGGGCAATGCCGGGGCTGGGATTCCTATTTACGTATATACTCCAACTCCTCCTTCACTTCGTTTAATATTTCAACGTTGGAAATTAATTTCGGTTTCGACAAGTGGGAAGCGATAATTTATTTTTGGAGAGGTGAGAGGTCGAATTTGAATTTTAAAATTTTGTTATTATATTAATGTAAAATTTTACAATTTATTAATGGGGTTAAAATATAATTATTTATTTTTGAAGAGATCATAATTGAATTTTACTATTAAATTAACTTAAAATTTTGTAATTTTTAAAACACTATTTCGAGATGATTTCTTTGTTCTCGTTGATCTATTTTTTTATATTAATTTTATAAAATTAAATCAAATATATGTTATAAAATTAAGTAATTCTAACTAAAAACATAACAAGAATATTTACAAAACCAAAACATATTATATATCTTTATAAAATCAAGAAATATAATTGAAAAAAAAAAACAGTAGTTATAATAAAATTGAAATACGTGTATTTTCGTTTAAAAAATAGCATTTCAATAAATATAGATGAAAGAATTTTAAAAAATTCATTTTAACTTGAACTCGAAAATATTGATTAAAAATTTGATTAAGTTTTAATTCAATTAACATGGGCCAATGCAAGCGTATGATGATTCGAGTGCGCTGAAACACATTATCTTTAATTTATGAGTTGATAGGAGTTATAAATAGTTTCAGATATTAATATGATTCGAAATTATAATAAAATTATATTATAGTAAGCATTCATGAATCCAAAGGATATTTTTTTCCCCCAAGGTGAGTCCCACACTTGAAAAAGCTGTCAATTTCCATGGCAATAGGAAAGGGGGATTTTGATCTTCACTGTATAAATAGATCCTCAGTCATTTCAACTTCATATCCAATTTCATCATATACAAATTCCTTGAAAACTTTACCAATGGCGGCTACCTTTGAAGAATCAACAACCCTCGAGTTCATTCGACAACACCTTCTCGGTGACTTTGCCACCGCCGATGCTTTCATAAACACCCTCGATTTCGGCCTCTGTCACCTTCAACCCCAAAGCCATCAACTCCCTGAAATCTTCACCCATGGTGTAAAACAAGGAGCTCTTGATTTAGAACCAGGGCCGATAACTAAGGAGCCACTTTGTGAAGAGAAAAGGCATTATAGAGGTGTACGAAGAAGGCCATGGGGAAAGTTTGCGGCGGAGATCCGTGACCCGAACCGGAAAGGGAGTCGGGTATGGTTAGGGACTTACGATTGTGATGTCGATGCTGCTAAGGCTTATGATTGTGCTGCGTTTAAAATAAGGGGTCACAAAGCAATATTGAATTTTCCACTTGAAGCTGGAAAGGGAAGCCAGCCACGGGCAGTTACTACCGGGAAGAAAAGGAGTAGAGAGAAGAGAGTTCAGTTGCCGGAAAGTGACGTCACGTCGCCGGGAACTAGTGAAATGGCTTGGGAGGTGAAGGAAGAAGAGGTTGAGCTTGATGATGAAGATCGGGATGGACTGTCTCTCTTGACTAGAAAACGTGTTATGGTAACATGTTAGATAATGTATTAAATGCCCGAAACTCACCATATTTAAATGTATTTTGTATAAATGTATTTTGTAATAGTATATACATAAGTGATGAATGTTATCAATTAGAAATCACGAGAGTTAGGTGAGATGATAAATGTCCCTTCTACTTTAATCAGTGGTCGAGGATTCAACTCTCATATTGAGTATAGAGCAGCTTTAAAATTCGTGATCAACATTTGCCTCTTAATGGACCTACAGAACGCGAAAGATTAATTATTAGATTTGTTACCAATTAGAGTTGTGTTTTTTTTTAAATAAAATGTAAGAATTCAAGAACTTATTGGACAATGAATTGTATATAAAGTTGCAATTGAAGCTTTTGTGGAGAGGAATATGGCACAATGTTGGTCTTAGTGTGTTTTTTTTTTTTTTTTATAAATATTAAATTTATATATGAATTTTGGTTTAATGGATAATTTGATATATGATTTTTTATTTGGTGTAATTATACATAGAAAATTTGAATTGTGATTCATATGTATTTGATTTTGATTCAATTGTTCACGTTTATAGAACTGAATGTATACAATGTATCAATGTAAAATGATGCTAATTCAATAATGTTGTTAGTGATTTGTGAAAATTTAGTCAAATTAAAAGTTTATGTATAAAATCGCAAAAAATCAAAGTTCATGTATAACATTGCACATTGCATAAAAGTTCATGTATAGTATTTATATTTATCCCATTTAAGAATTAATTGCTTAGATTTTATTTTAGATATTTTAAAAAAATAATACATTGATTTTATTAAATTAGGAAAAAAGGTTAAAATATGTCATAAGCCTCTATACTCTTCATAAATTTAAAATTTAGTCCCTCTACTTTTTCACATTTCAAAATCTAGATCTAATTGTTAAATAAAAGTACATGAATTTAGTACCCTTAACAATTGGACTTGGATTTTAAAATCTGAAAAGTAGAGAGATTAAATCCCTATAAATAAAAATAAAAAGACTAAATTTTAAATTTACAAAAACACGTATTTTAACGTTAACATTGGATTCATCGGCCACAGATGTTCATCCCATATTTAATGCGTGGGATCCATCCATAGAGTTTTACTTGTGTGGTAGTTTAGTAGCGTGCGTTTGTGAATTGTGAACGTGCAAGTTGCACTTGAATTATATAAAAAATTATATTTAAAAATTGATTTCACTGACTACGTTCTTTTATGATATATTTTTTGATAGTGTATAAATTAAAATTGTGCATGACCAATATATTAAATATAAATTAAAAACAATTCACTAATTTTAAAATTTTAAAATTTTAAAATATCTCCTTCTGATTTTTTTTTTCCCAGTTCTATCAATTAAAAAAAAAAAGTTATGATGATATATGTAGGAATTTGAGTGCAGATTCATTTTAAAGTTCAAGTTATTGTCAACAGTGGAAAAGAGTAATGCTTAAAGTCTAGATATTATTTGGACTATCACACATGCATTGCTACCCAAAGATATTTATGATAGTTTCTACTCAAAAGGGTTGAAATTAGATGATAATAAAAATATTTAAAATATTTTTTTAATAATTTTCGTGCTTGTTTTATGGTTTATAGAGTTTTTGTGATTGTATAATTAGAATAATATTATCTTTAATATTCAAAATTGCATTCTCTCATTTGGAGTGTAATGTATCTTATCACTTTATTTTTATGATGTATATATTATTATTATTCGATTTTTTAATTGTAAATAAAATTATAAATTATAAATACATCGAATATATTTAATTTAATTTATTAATTCTAAAATTTTGAAATATCTCTTTTTTATTTTTCTTTCGTTAGTGAGTGCTATCAATGAGTAAAAAAATGTAACTAGAATAAGTAGAAATTTTGGTGCACATTCATTTTCAAGTTTATGTTAATTTCAACTGTGGAAAAGAGTATTGCTAAAGTCTAGACAGTATTTGGACTATGTTTTGCACGTGTATGAATTTTCTCATTAGAATAGGTGGAATTTTCGAATATAATGTTTCAAATTACTTATAATTTTTTTTAATTTTTAAATAGTAAAATAAATATGTTTTAACGTGTTTAAATCTATGTCTTTCTATTTTAACAATAATGTTAATGTCAATCGTTAAAAAATATACTTAAATGAATAATGATTCGTAACATAAAAATATATTTTATCATTACAATATATAACAATAGGTTTAATTAATTTTAGGTTGATTCAAATTGAATTAGGTTACTTTCTATTTTAAAAAAATCCTAATGAAGATAAAACTATTGGAGTTCAAAAGAGGGACTTGAGAAAAAACACAAAGTGGATAATAAATTCAGATATTCAAATTCAAATAAATTATTCACAAAAAGTAGAATAATTTGGATAACAGATATTTAAATCCGAATTCGTTATCCACAAAAGAAACAAATTTGAATGGTGAATACCTAATGGTTAATATTGTCTTTGTTAGTAGTTTGTAATGTCGGAATATAATCTCATATTGTTAAGAAAGGTATAAGTTGAATGGTTTATATATACGATGTTCTTTAATAAATGGTCTATTGAGTATCAATAAGATAAGCGCTTTGTGATATATAACAATGAACTCTAAATCTTAAACTTCGAACTTTAAATTTAAGGTTTGGATTCATGGTTTAAGTTTGAGATTTGAGATTCAGTGTTTAAGATTCAAAGTTTCGAGTTTAGAGTCTTGAATTTAGAGTTCAAAGTAAAAAATTATTAAAACTATAACATAAAAAATTACCAAAATATCATTAAACAATAAAAAAAAACATAAATAATATAATAAAAAAATCCATAAAATAATTTCTCCATTATCATCAATTTCAACCTTTCATATCCATTTCCCATCCTTTAGATTTCCCAGCTTGCTCTCGTAGTGTAATAATAGAATAGCTGGATGGGTATTACACTCAAAAGTCAAAACCATGCGTATTTTTTTATATTTCAATTTCTATATATTTTATCTTACCTATTTTTAGTTTCGATGTTAGCAAAAATTTTGAAAGGGTTGAGTTTAAATTTTAGAAATTTTGATTATTATATTCAAATCACATCATATTAATATTTTTTATCAAAAATTTAAGGATATGTGTAGTGATTCACACGGAATTATTTTTTAAGATAATTTAAATTTGACAGAATATTAACTTTAAAAGTTCTTATAATATATATTTTTCATATTTTTATCCATAATAAGTTTAAAAATTAAAATGTAAAATTTAGTGTGATGAAAGGACAGCAAATAGTGTGGCGGTGAACTCCGAGTATTGATCTGATAGTTAAAAGTATTTATTATTTTAAGTATAATTTGAGTTTGAATAATATTAATACTGTTTGTAATTCATAAAAAAAAACAGTGTAGTGGTTATAAAACATGTTAATGTATTTACTTTTTTTAGCTAGATTTTCTTTTAATAAAAGGAGAAAAAATACTAAACATTAAATAAAATTCCTGTTTTTATTTTTACTCTTAAAAATGTTTTATGGATCTAATCAGGAGCATTCAATTTTGATATTTCTCATGAGGGTTCATGCGAAAGAACAGTGAGGTAGATAAGAGGGCAAGCAATGATCTTAATCCCACAAATGATAAAATTATTATTTTTATTTTATTGAAATTTATAAAATTATACATTAATATAACGATAAAAAATACACTTTTTTTTTTTTTTTTTTTAAATTTATAATTCATCTCTCTGATACTTCAAAAATAATTTTCTGAGTTCTCTGATTGCGCCCACAAAGGCACATCTAGACTAGTTTTTCACTGATTTTGCTTTCTCCCTCATATTTATTGTGATTACAACTTGTTTGACTACTTTTCATATATTTAGGTGTTAATTACATAATATTGAGTGCTATTCTTGCTTTCTATTGACAGCTTTTTTTCTATTATGTGTGCTCGTTGTATTTTTTTATCTTCTTTACTGTCATGATCTTGCTTTCCCCGAGTAGCATATATCAAGCACGAAGCGAAAAATATTTTAAGTAGATCGAAATTAATCGTAATTTTATTATAGTAGAATTGTAATTTTATCATCTAAATAGTTTATATTTTTAAAATTTTAAAGGGTTAAATCAAATTTTAACAATTTTAGAAGAAGTTAAAGTGTAATTTTATCTTTATTAATTTAAAATTTTAAAAATTTTGACTGAAAATTTTTTTATTTTAGGAGTATCGAGTCCTACCAATCTCTAAATACGCCTATTGCATAGATACATCTGCATATGAGAGTAGCTTTATTGCAATATGTTTGTTGCATACTATCTTTCTTGCTGTTGCTCCTTCAATATTTCTTCCAATATATTGTGTCATTTTTTTTTTCTGCAATCTGAATTTTGAACCAAATACTATAAGATATTTTAAGTACCAATTTTCAACAAAAAAAAAATTTAGATAACAAAGTAAAAAACCGTGAATAATTTAAAGACTAAATCATGACATCAATTTTTTAATAAATATATTAAAATATTTTTTATTTATTGATTGGGATGTGACTCATCTTTTTAAGTTTTACTCGATTTGATGTTATATTTTAGGACATGTTTTGATTTTGATTTAGTTTTTACAAAATACAAGTTATATTATTGATATAACACCATTTGATGTTTATTTATTGTACAGACAAAGAATTATAATTAATTACTGTAAATATAAATAAAGTGGTTTGTTCTTTTTCGAACGTATACAATTGATTAAAATCAAATTTTCAAAGATGTAATTGAATAAAAATCATGCACATTATAATATTAAATCAAAATTGATGTATAACAATACACATTAAATCAAAATTTATATACAATTTTAAATATTAAACCTTATCGAAAAAAGAAAAACACTTCAATTTCAACTTGTCTCTTTGCAAAATATTACACAACTCTTTATATTATACTAATTCTTGCAATACTAAATAAGACACGTATTATAAAATCTTATGAAAATTTTAAAATAGTTAAAAATAGGTTAAAATATTATGAAGTCTTATAGAAGTTCCAAAAAAAAAAATGTACAGAAATAAATATAAAATTAAAAGAAGGGTTTCTGGATAATTTTCCATAAGTGGGGCAAAACTGTCCCAATCCCAAACTCGAAAATTTTAAATTAAAAACCTACCCTGCCCAACCTGTACCCAATTTTCAAAAGCAAAACGACTCCTAGAAATTTGGATTGGATCGGAACTCGGTTAGCATTATTTTGCCATAAACCGTACCTAGATATCACTTATCATGAGCCGACAACACAACTTCCAACCCAAAAGACATATCTGTTAAATAAAAGGGACTTCTGCAAGTCCAAGACCCATCACATACTTCTTCCAATAAACATAAGCAACAAATAAACAAGCACTACTATTTAGAGAATAAACGACAAGGGAGGATCAGAGTTTCAGGGTCCAAATGCATGTTGTTCGAGCAAGCATATCAATATAACAAATTAACGATCAATGTCATGTTATGTGAATACATATGGTGTTCCAACATATATTTGACAATAATATACACTTTAAGAACGTCTTCTTGGCCTATGCAAATGTGCCTACTTTGTTTTCAAAGTAAAAAAAAGGAGCAACGAAAGATCCACATAAGGATTCAAGAAAATGGATAAACATCGGAATCTGAAAGAAACTCTATCAAACTAAATCTAAGAACAGAGAAATTAGAGATGATTGATTTTAATATTCTGAAAAATCTAACTTGCTTTTCACATACAACACACCTTGTATTTATACACATATTATTGCATCTGTTATCTGTTAACTACTGCTTAACAACTTAACAAACTCACTACACCAGCTATAGTGTGAACAGACTACAATTATTCTGTTATTCTAATAGAATCAAAGTAACTGAAATATCTATGCTGATACAGTTTGAAGCAAAAATTTCCGGTTCAATATAATGTACATATAGGTTGGCAATGTGTCATCATGATATCAAATTCTTGAGACAATCCAAACTGAGAACAAATATGTAGCAATCCAAATATGAGCTAAATGCAGATGGTAAATCTACCATATGAGAGTGCACGTGCAAGGAAGAAGTTTACCAGATATGAGACTGTCTAAAATCACAATCCTTCATGGTGACTTCACAGCGTCGAAGTTTAAGTGATTTTTGCAAATTATTAGAGGCAAAATATGAGGCCATGATGATGTGTTTACATTGGAGCATATATCCATCGAATCTAAATAGATGTAATCTTCATGTTGTTGATCAAGTCAATAGTATCTTTACAGACTTTCCCACCTGTTGATTCATCACAGTTCAGGAAACTCGGCTGGTTTGTCGAAGCAAGAAGTCTAGCCCACATCCTATCAGTCAACTTCACGGTGTTTTGAGTCTCAGTAACGTGCTGAAACAGAAATACCATACAGCGACATTCCAAGTTAGACATCAACTCCAATGAGTACAAAAACAAGGTTAATTTGCAAAGAGGTGACAACAACCAATTATCTTCAGTTTTGGGGGGTTGATGCTTGTAAGGTAAGGGAAAAACTAGTTGAATTTGGAATAAGTTAGTTCATGGAGAAACATTTTAACTTCAAAAGAATAAATGCAATTAGATGTCAAGCACAATTATTAGATTTCAAAATAAAGTTAAAGCCATTGAAAACTCTAAAACTTACAGAAATTGGAATATAGGCGTGTCTGCTGTTTACAGGTCCAACCGTGAACCCTGTATATCCAGCCATGGCCCCATGCACAGCACTTTGAGCAAGAAGGGTGCAGTAAATATTGTCTGATGCATTACTCGGAATAGCTCGTATCATGTATGTAGGATCTGGAGGATGAAAGAAAAAAAAAATTTTAGTTTTATCACATGAAATAATAAGAACAAGCAGTTCCGATCTAGAGGAGAGTTCAAATTTTGTCCACTAACACTCAAGTAAAGGTTCTTAAAATGAAAAGATGTCTCATGTGAAATTTGGTGTCCGTGCAAGTAGATAATTTCAAACCAGCTGCTTTTATGATGACAGTTAATTCACTGAAATTTTGGTAGATGACACCGAGAGAAAAACAAGTTACCAAGAGGTTTGCAGTAAAACTGTGGCTCATGATTTCATGTTTGGTCATAATATTTGAACAAGGTTTCTTTAAAGTACCAAGCATAATGAAACAGACAGAAGCATCTTATTTCAGGAGGGTAGCACATGATCAACTGCATAACACATCAAGTAATTGCAGCACCAACCATCATTTACCTAACTATTTGCAAAATATGGATTATGCATATCCAAGAAACTTCCTGCGGTTTCAGTAAAATTAGCATGACAAAACACCCAAACCTCTTAACCAGGATTATCTTAACTATAAAAATGACAGATCAAATAAAATTGCACTAGCCACAAGGACAAGAGTGGGGATAAAAAAGATATGATGTTGAACTTACCAATGAATTTCATATTTATTGCCATCTTCCGCTCCATAGTAAAATGATCCTGCATGAAGTAGTAATAATTAAGGGGAAATGATAAAAGCACAGGAGAGAAGAACAAAAAGAGGGCTGATTACCACAGACCCTTGGTAACACAATAGAGTTACAATTTCCTCCAAAAGTTATAATTATATACCACGAGCTGTCGTGTAATACACTAAAATCCTTCTGTTATGGAGCTCAAGAAGGAAAATTACTACAACCAGAAATCAAGAACCAGACCAAAGAAAAGTTTCAACTCAAACAAAAATGTTTCACGCAACATAATATTCTTGTGGTGCACTAAGATTTTCCTCTCGGTATATAGTTCAGAACGCATTAAAGAACACCATCTTTTCTTTTTCTGACTTCCTAGATTATAGATGCTTTTATTTCTAAGCCTGCATTGATATATGATTGTATAAAATGAAATTAAATACATAATCCAACAAAGGAATATTAATTACAACTAGCACCCACTTCAATGCTCATTTCAATGAAAAACCTTCTGGAGAAAGGTTGCTTAAGGGAAGGAGAAATAAAAGCCTTAGTTTTTTTCCTTAAGGTATTATTGAGACTGTGATACCATTATGTACTGAATTAAAAATCTGAAACTGATAAGAGAGATTATGCACCCCACCTTGATGTTTTGGGTTAACCAGAGACCAACATCAAGGAGAAGCCTGTTTCCAGATGCATCTTTCTCATCAATTCCTTGCATACTTTGAGCAAGATATTCCTGACCAGCTCCTTCAGCAACAACAATAACTATATGTCCATTCTCTTTTAACCGCTCTTCAATAAACTCAAAGAGTCCACCTTTGCCTTCCAAATAGAATGGTGATTCTGGAATTAAGCAGCAATCCTGTTGCATGTCAAATATTATGACTTTGTTAGACATCAACCACACAAAGATGAAGAATTTAAACCAAAATATTACACTTACTCTTTACTCAAATTGAATGAACTCTTGGGAAATTGAAGCATGGGGAAATAAACAAATATAACAAAAAGGACAAGAAAGGGTATAGTCATCTTATATTCAGTGTAATTCAGAGGTATTTATCTTATGAAGCTAGTTGCATAGAAAATGGGACCAAGACCTTACCACATCGCGACTTGCCAGCGTTGCAAACATAGCAATGAAACCTGCATGAGTAATAGTTAAAGAGGATGCCAGCCACACCACACCACACACACACACACACACATAATATGCATTACCTCCATATATAGTAAAGAGATATGATAAATATCCCCTTACTACATAATTATCATTTAGTTTCTATGAAGTTCAAAACACTAACCGCTGTATCTTCCCATGAGTTTGACAATTCCAATGCCATTTTCCACACTTTCTACCTCCACATGTGCAGCATTAATGGCTCTTTGAGCTTCTTCAACAGCAGTATCAAAACCAAAAGATTTGTCAATCACCTTAAGCCAGGCACAATTATAATCAGTCAGTTTAAACAGAAGATTGCAACCTTCAAAGTTGTATATGAAAATCATATTGTTATAAGAGCATTAAAAAAATATAATCCATCGTGGCCTTGCAAAGGGATTTTAAAGAAAAGAGAATATGATGAGAGAAACAGAAGAAATATGTAAAATTTAGCAGTCAACAGTTGGAAAAAGAGGCCCCGTAATTGAATAATTATTAAGATGCTTTACACTCCAAACATTCTAAAAACTGCAGATACAAAGAACGCCACTTTATTTGCTTGTACCCAGGAACAGTATCCTCTTTGTTAGAAGTATTTATAAGCTATAAAATTCACTTGATATAGGACTATCTAAGACCCAAATGATAGGTGCATGGATCTAGTCTAAATACTAACAGTAAAACATACTTTATATTCTTTGTAGAGTTAACAAATTTGGTAGTCATATGACCACTGCAAAATACTACCTAATTTTACTCTCTCATACATTATAATATTGTGGTTGAACTTACTGCAATATCATTATCAATTGTCTTGGGTATGCCAGCAACTGCTACCTTAAGACCACGCTTCTCAACTTCCTTGAAGAAAATGTGCCCATAGGAAACAGCAGAAAGTAAGAAATAGAAAAAATAAATTCCAAAAAGATCAAGATGGATACACCTAAGTAAAAGGAATGATCTCGTGTTGGAAGACCTATTACCTCATAAATCCGAGATGCCCCCCGCTGGGTTCCATCTCCTCCAATAATGTAAACCTGAAATCCATAGAGATTTTGACAAGCTACCTGCCAGTGAGGGACCTTTGTTATGGACAAGAAAGCAACTGCTTACCTGATTGATTCCCCTGTCCTGGATGTTATCAACAATCTTTTGAGTATCATGACCCCCTCGTGAAGTGAGAAGAAAGGTGCCACCACGTTTGTGGATATCATTCACAACTTTGGGTGTTAATGTCAAGGTATTTTTAGAGTAAAAACCTCTATAACCTCCCTAGAAATTTCAACGGTATAACGATGAAACAATGTTGCAACCAACTAAGATTTAATACAATCAATGTAAAAGAATGTAATTTAAGTTTAAGAGAACCGAGAAACATACATAAAGATGAAAAAAAACAGACGAATGATCGCAAAGTGAACTGCGCAATGTACTGTGGAATCTAGAAAAACTAGAAGCTCTTTAAAATCTTTTCACAGCAACAGTCCTATTAAACATGTGAACATTTAAAGGAGCCACCATAAAATATTTTTCAAGTGAAATAAAAAAAATCACATGCTGAAAATAGATGCACTAGTCAATTATTTTTCCAGGTGACATGAAGCCAGTATTTAGGGCCTTGTATCAATTAATAACACAAAACATGCAGCAGTCCTGCTAGTATGAATAGTTTCTCGTAGCAGTAAACATCAACTCAGAATGATAGTTGCCATGTTGCATATTGCCATACTAAAACCATGAATCTGTAAAATACCAATTGAATATGAAATAACTAGGTAAAAACCTAGACAATCTGAATCAATAGTTAAAATATGAACTTGAAAACAATTAAACTAAGCTCAAATGGAGACACTTTATCCATAGAAAACCATCTTGTCTTTCTTGCTGAAAGAGAAAAATGGCTAACACAATTTCAGATTTTAAAAACTATGTTCATGCACAATTTTTAAACGAATATAAGAAATATGAACAGTAGATATATTCAATGAGTAAGCAAAAATTACACGAGTTCAACAAAAACAATCCGCACATGATCAAAGAAAATGTAATATCAAATGAACTAACCTGAATGCCAAGTATATCATCAACACCATACATATAGTTTAATCCACAGACAATCTCCCGAATGACTGTATTGATCCCTGGGCACAAACCACCACAAGTTACTATACAAGCACGCACTTCCTCTGATTTGAAATATACCTGCAATAAAAAATGCATTAAATAGGCTAATGAATCCATGTCAAGAGCATGATGACATCTTAAGAAACATACCTTTTCACGGGGCCCTGCACGCCGGAAATGTACTCCTCGGGAGCTATCCTTCTGAACAACAATCTAAACGAGACAAAGGAAACAGATAAGACATTGTAGGATCGAATCAAATAGAATAAGTTTATCAGGACAACTTTGGGAATGTGTTTTTCTTCATTTTCTTCTTCTATCTTGGTTACATACCTTCTGAGCTACCACATCTTCTGGACGAACAAATGTTTGCCTGGCAAGAAAAAAGATTAAAGTATAATGACCATGAAACCAAAATTGACCACAACTATTACGAAAATTATACCCAAAATAAGTGGACTTACTTGACGATAGCATATGCTTGGCTATTTTGCAAGGGATTTGGATACGACTGAAAAAAACAGAGATATGATTTATGTATAAAAGGAATACAAAACCAAGAAGTTGGAAGAACTCAAATGCGGTCAAAAACCTAATAAATAAGATGAAGAAATACAGCATGGATATCAACAGATTGGACGATAGTATAAATTGTAAGTGCATATGGAAGTGAAGAGAAGTGACATTGAGAGATAACTAATTGAATAAGTGAAGTCAGAAGAATCGCAAAGTAAGATTTAAGGTGACAACATCTCTTTCAATGCACTTCTTAAGTCCCTACAAATGTGAGAGATTTTTAGAAATCAAAGACACTACATTTTGATACTTTTCTTACTTAAATACTTTCCAAGTTCTTTCATTGATGGTTTCCAACGCAGCTCAATTATTTTAAAAATCTAACATTCATCTAATTTTACTCCAAATCACTTATACTCAAGTACTTCTCAATTCTTTTTTATTTTTTTTATAAGAAGAGTTCATTTTGCCTTTTTTTTTTTTTTTCCATATTTTCTCTTCCAATTTATTATCAACACCAAATAACAGAAGCCCGAAATTCCTAATCATTACAAGAATGGTTTTCTCTACACTAATCCAACTAAAACAATTCCAAACTCGGAAAAAGAATCAACAACAGTCACGAAAGCAAAAAATAACAAAAAATAAAATATGAAGGCTGAAAAGTGAAGTGAATACCGGCAAATCAGGGAGGAAATCAGTCAGGTGAGGGACATCGTCAATGACCAACCCATCATCCACCGCCGGATCTGAAACCTGAGCTCTGATCGGTATTTTTTGGCGGGAAAAAAGCGGATTTTTGCTGTAAGAGTTTCGATGCTTAAAGAAATTCAAGGAATGGGAACATCGAGATTTCGGATTGAGGATGAAGGTTGAAGTTGGTATAGGAAAGGCACCGCCGAATGAACTGGAAATCGACAAATCCATTGGAAAATTTAAAATCCAAAAGGTTTTCAAAGATTTGTGATTTTTGCGGAAATTCTTTTGTAGTGACAATAACAAGTAAGAAATGAAAGAGCCGTGGAGTCGTTAATTTTGACTGTTTATTTCTCTGATGTAAGAAAGCAGTTAAGTCAAAATAGGCTTATGATCATTGGTCAGTTAACAAACATTGGATTCTTTATATAGAAATTTTTTAACTATTTTGATAATATTTTTCTCTTGGTAAACAATTTAGGAAATTCCTTAACTGTTAGAATGGATCAACAAGAACCAAGGTGATCGTTAATCGATTGCGGCCTCTTATGTTGAAATTACTGCGACCAAATCAAGCCAGTTTTATAGCCGGCAGGATGTGAATACATGGTTTATTAAAATGGATTTGGAAAAAATGTAGGATAGAGGACTTTGTGGAAAACACCTTGGTTGATGTATGTTGGTCGTGTGCTGTATTCTTACAGCATCCTTTCAGGTACTGTACAATGGTGAGACTGTGAAATCATTTCGGCCCATTCATGGCATTCATTAGGGGAACCCATTATCCCTGTGTTTATTTCTGCTATGCAGGGAGCAACTTGGACACTTAACCGACCCTCATCTTGATTTACAAGGCGAAGCTAAAACAGTGAGTCATGTAACTTGATCTCTTTTGTCTTTGCTCTGGATATAAGATTAATGGCTCAATACTAAGTTCGATGAGAGTGGATGATTTGAGGGTGTAGTTAGGCAGATATTTATTCCATGGGCGTGCTGTATACACTTTACAGTCCATACTAGAAAAAGTGCGCAGAAAGCTCAATGATTGGAATGCTAGTAAACTTTCCTTAGTTGGGTACGTCACTCTTGGTAAATTAGACATAGTCAATTGAGACCATTGTTGCAAGCCAATTTGCGGCAGGGGCTAAGCTTAAGAAGGCTTCGTGATCAAAATAAAGTATTATTGTTGAGGTTTGGGTTCTTGAAAGTTTTTAAGTTATTTAAAAGGCAAGTGTAGCATGTGAGTAATGCCTCATTAAGTCTGGAATCGAACAAACATGAAAAAACTATTCTAAAAACCAAAAAAAAAGACCGAATTCATATAGAATGTTTCGGAAGCTCTATAACTCTACACCTTTCTATAGCATTTAATAAGGTTAAGTGGGAAGGTTCTAGAATGTGATATTGACCATCAATTAGGATTAACTGTAAATGTTAGATCATTTGAGGCTTGTTTATTTAAGTAGAGACTCTTTTCACTTATTTGTGTATTCAATCTAGCTTTGAGTAATATAAACACTTTCATGTGTGCCAAGCCTCTCCCAAGCGAAAATCAATGGTTAATTTAGGCTCGTTGGTGAAAGAATCGAGTCTAAGGCTGTATGCAACCGAAACTAAAATATCGACACGTAATACAACAATGATATTTTCTTTCCTCTTTGCTAAATTTAAAGCTTCCAACAACAATGTATTCAAGGAAAATCCTTGCGTTCACTAACAAATTTATTTAAATAAAAATTATTCAGTTCAAAAAATTATGAATATAGAATATTTATTTAAAAAAATAAAGAAAACTAGGATTAGCAATATAATTTAAACGTATACAAAGTTTGAAGGAATTAGCAAGTTTTATATCTCCATCAACTCCTCCCTTTACTCCCGTGCAAGGGTGAAAAAAATTTACATGAAATTTCTCTCTGTCTTAAAATTTTCCAAATTTAAATGTATTATTACTTTTATATTTAAATGATCAAAATAAATTTTATTAAATAATATCATCAAACATGTAATATAAAAGAAAAGCACATGCATTAATTTTTTTCTCCAATTAATTGTTTTTTATATTAATTATAAATGACTAAAAATTCCAAGGTTGACCATAAAATAATAAATTAATATAAAAGTAGTAAGAGTGAAGTTGATTTTATACTTGTGGTGGAACATTTAAATGCACCACAACATTGCTCTAACTTGGGATAAACTATTTTGATAAATTTTTTATTATATAATCATTATTGAAAATAAGTGCTTTGTTTATTATATCAATTTTGACATAATTATAAAATTTAAAAATATTTTTATAATTTAAAAAATAAATAATTTTTTTGGAATTTTTTAAGATTTTTTTGAGAATTTTAAAATTTTTAAAATAATTTTTCAAAATTATTAGTAAAAATATTGTAAAAGTACCAAATTGAATGTTTTAGTTATAGCTCAAGGACCAAATTAAATATTAACCCTCGAATTAATATGTCACCTCACTTTTTCGTTAAGGTTATAACGGTAATTAATGGATGAGTGACCAAAACATTATAAGTTGATAATTTTAGTGATCAAAATATAAATTTTCATAGTTCAGTAAAAAAAAGAAAATTTTCCGAAATTTAGAGACATTTTTATAGTTTACCCATTAAATTATTACATTGTGAATTTAATGTTTAGAATTCTATTTAACTTAAAATTCAATTTAAAAATGATTGTAATTAATAATTATAAATTAAATTACTTAAATGTGTAATTATAACCACTGTAATAGCACAATTTTAGGTAAACTTTTTTTCTAGGTAAACTTTTTTTACAATTAATAATTATAAATTAAATCATCACATTTTATATTTAGAATTCTATTCAATTTAGAGCTAAATTTTATGTAAATATTTATTAATTAAACATTATTAATTTATCAAAAGTACTCAAATTCAAATTTTTTTCCATTGGAACCACCCATCTAAACTCATGTGTTTTTAGATATATTATATTGTATATTATTGATATAAATTTTATAATAGTTTTAAAGGTATTTTAAAGTCAAAATAGGTTTTCTGGCTGGGTTTACTTTGCCGTGTTTTATTTCTATAGTGGGAAGGCCTGAACAGCCTTTCACGTTTAATGGACTTTTCAGTAAACGGCCTTCAAAACTTTCAATTGGCCCAATTAGTTTCTCAGCCGGTTAATAAAAAATGTAGATAGGTGTAATTTTGGTCTCAGTCACCCTCCTTTTAGAAATTCCTTTTAAATTGCCAAATAAACAAATCTTTTTATTTTAATAATAATAAACAAATAATAAACAATATAATTTAAAAAAAGTTTCCTTATAAGTTGATTTCAATAATTTTATTTTAATATTTATAATACACAGTCACCATACCTTTAGAATTTTTTTTTAAAAAGACTAATCTCAAATATGTGAAGAGTATAGGGATAGGGACACAATTAAACCTAAATAGAAAAACAAAAAGTATCTCATTAGCTATAAAATGACTAATTTAACCTTCTCAAATTTAGAAGAGAATTTCAGGAAGGCGGTTAAACCCCAGGCCCAGAGTATCCCTGAAAACGGCGCCGCGCTTAGGGTTTTTGAGTCTACTTCTTCTCTTTGGTTTGGAAGTTGATTTTTTTTTTTTTTTTTCTTTTTTGATTCTTAAAAATCCCAAATCGTTCTCTCTTTCGTTTCGATTGTTTAAGAAAGGAAAACAAGAAAGGAATGGCGAGTTCTATAGCTTCTCAGCTACAGGCTATCAAAACGTTTATTCAAGTTGAGAATGAACCTCAAAAGCGTCCTTTAACTCGCCCTTCCATTTTGTTTAATCCCAAAGAAGCTGCTGATATTGATATTGATTCTATTTTGAACATTGCACTGTCAGGTTAGTTCCCGCTTTGTAATTCTTATTTCTTTCAACGAAGGTTGTTGATATGATATGTTTTGTTAAAAAAGAATTGTTTCATGCTGTGTTTAGGGCTAGAGATTCTAGTAGGCGTGGACGAAAGGTTTAGAAACTGCAAGAATGATTTGTTCAATCTCAAGAGTAAAGAATTGGATAGAGAATTGATGGGAGTAGATGAAAATAATCAAATTAATGCCTCGATAAGTTCGTATTTGCGGTTACTATCAGGACATCTTCAACTTCCTGCCTCTCTTAAAACACTTGAGTACTTGATACGTCGGTACAAGTAAGTATTAGTTTTCACCTTTTGTGATAATGTGTTGTTTTTAGTTTTTCACCTTTTGTGATAATGTTTTGTTATTTAAATGTTGATTTTTAGTTATTATTATTATATTTTTTCTGTTGTATGTAATGTTTAATCGATCGGCATTGGCATTTACAGGATTCATGTTTACAATGTTGAGGATTTGGTTTTATGTGTGCTTCCATACCATGACACGCATGCATTCGTTCGAATAGTTCAGTTAATCAACACAGGGTAAGGAAAATGTGGAGTTTCTTTTTTTATCATCCCTTGGTTATCACGAATAGTTGTTTGTAAAGGGTGGGTTGTTTTTCTTGATTGGTACAGGAATAGTAAATGGAAATTTTTGGATGGTGTTAAAGCCTCTGGTGCACCGCCTCCTAGGCCTCTTATAGTGCAACAATGTATTCGAGATATGGGAGTTTTGGAGGCCTTGTGCAACTATGTGAGTTACTGTTTGTATAAAGTATAGTAATTTGGTTGCTATCGCCTGGTGATTCTCATATGAATTATTATCTGCTGTAGGCATCTCCGACAAAGAAATTTCAGGCATCGAGACCAGTGGTTAGCTTTTGCACTGCAGTTATTGTTGAAGTTTTGGGTTGTGTTGCAACTATTGACAGTGACATTGTGAAGAGAATCCATCCGTTTGTAGCTTCTGGTCTTCAATTTGGTGCAAAAGGAGGTTCTGATCACAAGGTATTTTGAAGGCATAAGTGTGATTATTTGGAAATTATTTTTACTATTCCTTCTATTTTGTTTTATGGTTTTGTCCCACGAGATTTAGTTTGCTGATTTCAAGATGTAGTTAGATTGAATTATATACAATTTTTATGTAGGCTGGTGCTTTGATGATTGTTGGGTTACTAGCAAATAAAGTGGCATTGGCTCCTAAACTTGTAAATAGTTTGATTCGAACAGTTGCTGAGGTTGCTAGGGAAGATGGAAAAGAGTCAACTGATTTTCAATGGTTTCGGTTGGCCCTTATGGCTTTGATAAATCTTGTTCAGGTAACAGCATCCTTCTCCTGCCAGTTATGTAATTTGCAAAAAACAATTTCATCCTGAAATCCTGTTCTTAATGAGTTAATAGTTTCAATCATTCTCTGTTGGTGTGGTTTTGGCATTTTTTGCTTGAGGTTCACATGCATATCATTTGTGAATTTGATTTCCATATTTTTACTATGGTTACATGTTTGACAAGGGAGCTTTGTGTCAGTTTCATCCATTTATATGTTTCAAGTTTCAACTGTTGTATCATACCTTGAACAGTTCATGTTGATTTTCTCATGATGCACATGTAAAAAAATATATTAGCTTGATCCATATTTTCATTCTGTCGGTGTTTTAGCCATACTATCTCCGTTAAATTACTAACTTGAGATGACGCTTAGTACTTACTCTTTTCTTTTAATGGATCCTTTTATATGATTAAAGGGACGTTTTGAATAGGTGCTCAATGTGCCTTTCTTACAAAAAGGTTCTGGTTGGAGTCACTCAAATTGAGAATCTAGTCATCCTTGCAATAAATGTTAGGTTCTATTTTTATTGGTCTATTTTTCTTAATGTAGTTTGTGTAAATTTTGCAGTCACAGTCTGTTGATGTATTCCCAAAGAAGGCTTTGGAAAGTTTGAGGGATATCAAGTAACTCCTTGTTTCTTTGAAATTGTTTAGAAACTTAATGCAGTACTGCAAGTCTTTTGTCACCAGGTTCAATTGTAATTTACTGGGTTTTTTGCATGCTTTGAAAGGGATATTGGTGCTGTTCTTCTCGAACTATCCAATGAATTTAACATCGATAGATTCCTTGCCATACTGTTGGAAGCTCTGGTTGATCAAAGGTGTGAAGCTGATTCGTTTTTGCTACTTGTCCTGCTTTTTGGCGTACTTGCTGCTTCTAAACTGATTTTTGTTCATTGCAGTTCTTATGATGACTCATATCATCTTGCTTTAATATCAGTAATAGATTCAGTTCCTCTGAGGAATTTAGTGGATCCTATTGTCTCGAAGATTCTACTAACCTGCATGAAATTATCTGAGAGAGATGGCAAATTTGTATCTTCTGAATCTGGTATGTCTTATTCTTTATCAACATTTTTCTTTCATTTTAAATTTTGTTTCACAGGTGCTCAGGGTACTCTTTATTTACTTTGATATCTTTATTTTTATTAGTTTTGGACTTCGTTGGCTAACTGTCTATTGTACGCATACCTTTTTTTCCACTGGTGCTAATTATGCCATATTTCTTGTTCATCTGTGAAATATTTTTCAGTAACCTGGGCCAAGAATGTTTTAGCTGCTATTAATAAGAATTATCAATCACAATTTTATGGAGCTGTTCACAAGTTCCTAGAGGTTAGTTTGACTATGACTCCATATCTTTGCTTGTTTTTATCTTTTTCATGCTTTTGGTCTTATGTTTTTGTTTTGGTCTTTACTTATTCTAATAGGATGCCAAAGTACAAACTAAGAAAGAAGACACTGTGTGTGAGTTATTGAGTAAAATATTGGACGGGAATTTAGATTTATCGATAGCCTTCTCAGAGTCCAAAATCTGGTTTGCATCACACCATCCTAAGGTATTATTTAGCATCAAAATATTTGGACTTTTGAATATGTGTTCAAGGCTTCTTATGCTGTGGTGCTGTGATGTAGCCCGATGTTCGACGTGCTACATTTTCAGGGCTTAACCAATCTGCGATTCTTAAAATGAAGTCTCTTGATGCACAGGTAATCGTATGCATTATACATGTTTTGGTTTCTGCAGTGTTACTTATTTGCTGCTTCAAACCTTTAGTTTGATCTGATAATGTTGTCTCTGGTGCTTGAATAATTCATTCTTTCTTTTCCGGACAATACTTCTAATATTTTTTAGTTACTTCGTTGTTGCTTGACTCTTCTGAGTTTCTTTAGATATGGTGTTTTTTTAGTACCTTCTTGCTGCAAATTGTTTTGATTCTTTGCATTATTTGTGTTTTCTTCTTCTTTCTATTTTCACAGATGACATTTTGTTCCCCTTTTTGTGCTTTTTCTTAAGTAAATGGTAGTGCCCCACTTTTCTCCCTTCTACTTGTTCTACTCTTTTTGGTATGACATTGGTGTCTAATTGTTGTAGCAGTCTTATTAAGATCGGTTGGCAAGTAAATTGGCTCTTTTTGGAAGAAGATATTTTTATGTGTGTGTTTACTATATAAATTAGGTGCATTAGATTATCTCATTTCTCGACTGATGTTTGTTCCATGATTCTGTTGGCAGAGGCTTGTAGCCATTAAAGATGCCGTATTGCACCAGCTTCATGATGATGATTTAACAGTAGTTCAAGCTGCTCTGTCTGTGGATGGATTGACTGAAGTAATTAGTTGTTCGGATCTTCTTGAAGCATTACGTGATGTGCTTAAGAAATGTCGAAGTTTTCTGACATTAGGTCAGTAAGTTGAATTTTGAAATCTTAACTGTCTCCACTACTGCCTCTAAACTTCCTGGAGAAAAAGAGAAGTATAGGTTCTTCACTGGTTTTTTTGTATTATTCCAATTTACACCTGTTGCCAAAAAAAGGAGAAAATAAACAAGTTGATAAAATACGTACTTCCCTTCTAATTCTGCAGTGGACTTGATTAGCATTGCTTAATGATTTTGTTTTATTTGATTTGAGAGTGAATTTGTTAACTGATATTGGTATATGGTGGATGTTCTATGGTTGACCTAAGGAGATTATCAGGCATTTAAAAATTGAACACTCTTGTAACAGAAGTTCTTGAGTGAAGTCCCTCTGAGGTTTATTTGTCTTGCTCGTGTATTAAATGAGGTCATGTTAGATAAAAAGCAGTGGTAATAGTTTCTGTTTACTGCCTAGGATTTGTTCAATTGAATTTATAAAATAGTGAGGGTTTAGCACAACAGAATTGCAGGGGCTTTGTTTCTTATGATTTATGCTCTTCATTTTCAGGTTCGTCAGTTAACTCTACTTTGTGTTGTGATGTTGCTGTTTCATTCCTAAGGATTGCCATGCTCAGCTTCCATGATCAGATAGATTATTTGAAAGAAGTTGCTTCCATGATATTCTCACTACTACTAATTTTGCCAAAGGTTCTTGTATTACTTAATTTCTTAAGGTTCCCTATTCGGACCTATTAAGCCATACTTCTGTTCTTAATTGATGTGTAATAAATTTACCTGTGTGCAGACTCATAGGTTGAGTTTGAAGGTTTTGGATTTGGCCAAGACAATAAAATGGCCATTTTACCAGACACTTACAGCTGCATCTGGGGAGGAAGTGGTGAGTCTTCCCTTTCTTTTCTTCTTCCTTTTATGAAGAAACATGAGCCTTTTGGCTGTAAGAGTGTTATTGGCTGCCATTTTTGTGTCTGTAACTTTTAATTGTATGTTAAGCATCCATCCTAAAACCCATTGGTGATAAGATCACAAGAATATAATGTGGCTGATGAATGGGTATTGAGTTTCGGATTTGTGTTTTATTTGGTCATATCTTGACTTAAGATTGAATTTCGGAACTGGAGCAATCTCCCTCTAGTAGCCTGTATGAAATTGCTATATATTTTGTCCTTGGGGGATCAACAGCTGTCTAAATTTTAGAGGTAACAGCGACATTTGATTTAGGTGAAAGTCTGGTTGTAGACTACTTGTTTTTCACTTTAAATTTCAATTATTAATTATAGTTGTTCACCTTTTAGGTTCTATGTGTGCTGAATAACTTTGAAATTGTAAAAGTTGCAGAAATTACTGTCAGGATCCTCAGTTGATGCGGAGGCTGTTGGCAGATTTGAGAAGAAAATGCAGAAGCGTGGCACTGTATCTACAGTGAATATGGAAATTGTTAGAAGTCTATCGGAAGAGTTCTTGATGCAACCTACTGAGTATATGCCTTGGCTTACCGGAAGTTGCGACAACTTTAAATCATCAAAGACCCTTCTCTTTTTGGTTCTGATGCAGTCATTTTCTATATCGATAAACAGTATGTTTCTTTACTGTTTTGGTGGAATGCATGAGTCTTGGGATTTCTGCTGTTTTGCTAACATTTCAGTTTTACTATATTATCAATAACTTAATGTGCAACTTTTTGATACTTTATTCTAATATGTTTGCTTTTTGTGGGTGATTTAATGTAAAATTGATTTGTTAGTGAAGAAACTTTGTAATTTTGTTGAACTCTTTGCGTCATATATCTCATCATAATTTACCTGAAGTTTTCTTCTGCCTTGCTTTTGCTTTTTGCACCTATACTAAGTGTTTGTTCTGTTTTTTTTTATCCATTAGATGGAAAATTTTTGGTACTTTTTGATGCATGCTTTCCAGTTCTGAAGTCTCAGTGGGAAGCTTTCTGGTCTACACTTGGCAACACTCTACAAGAGGTTGAAGTCAATATTTCTGTTATTATTTGGTGTTAAACTGCTCTTTACTTTTTTGTTCAAATTATTCAATGTTTTCTTCTTTTGTTTTGTCAGTTCAATGAAGAGATGCTTGATTGGGATTGCAAAAAGTTTCTAGATCAGCTTTTCGTTGCTGATGTTGATACAGTAAATAAGAATATTCTTATATGCCTATTCTGGAGGATACTTGATTCAGCAGTCAATGCTGAATTCTTTCTGGTTGTTGATACTTTTCTTGTTTTCTGTCGCTGATTTTCTGGTTGTGTTGTGTTACTCTGACCTTTTCTTTTCTCTTTAGGATGACAATGAGAATGGTATTACCCGAGTTCAGGATTTCTTCATCTTTGTAGCTGGTTCTAGTTTGAAGGATGCAATCAAGAAACACCTTCAAGAACTTGTTGAGAAGCATCTACATGTCTTCCTTACGAAGTGCAAAGTTTCACCTGTTCGATTTCTGTCTAGGTTTTATACAGCAGAAGGTGTTTTATCTGGTTTCCCCTTTTTCTTTTTCAGTTTTCAAGGGTGACATGCATTTATCCTTGCAAAGTTACAGTGTAAAATGAATTTGAAAAGACTGTTGCTTAAGCTTATGTCTGTCATTGATTTTGCAGAAGTTCCTGCTGCAGTTCAAGTAGAGAGCCTTCATTGTTTCTCATTTCTTTGTTCTCAGCTAAATGATAGACTACCATTTGAACTTTTGGCTGAATTTCCCTCACTTCTTCTTCCACTCACCAGTGACAATCAGGTTTCACCAGTTTTCAAAATTTTTAAATGCTGGCTTGTCTTAGGAGCTCATGATGGTCTCCTTTTTCTTTTTAGTTCTTCATTGTGTTTAAATATGTGAGATCCTGTTTTCAGGCTACTAGGATTGCTGCCATGGACTGTATTGAAAAGCTATATAAATTGTGGTGTCAAGTGGACTTCTCCAGCAAGAAAAATGGTATGATGGATGATATTTTTTTGATATGGTTATGTTTATTCACCTTTTTATTTAAACTATAACTGGAATTGGATTATTAACAGGAAATACTGCAATTTGGAGCCATTTTCTTGATGAACTTTTGGGCTTGATGGTTCAGCAAAAGAGGCTTATATTATCTGACAAGAATTTCCTCCCTTCTTTCTTGACATGTTTGCTTGGTTCTTCTTGTGAGAGCATTTTAGTTTCTCCAAACATTGAGCAAAGGTATTGACATGCTTTGTTTCTTCTCTAATATAATTTATTGCCTGGCATCTACAATAATTAGAGCCTAGTCATTCTACCACTTAAAATAGTTCAGTTATTTGCTAAAAAAGATGTTCCTTTAGTTTATTTCCCGCAGTGGAGTGAACAGTTTGCATTGTAAATGTAATCTTCGATTGCTATATGTACTTTCATCTATTGTGTTCAATAGATCTGGTAGAATAATGTCATGATATATGAGATTGAGTTTTATGTTGTCTTTAGCTAAATTGTTCTGCGCTATTCATAACATACGATTGTTTCCATACTTTAAATTGTATAATCAGGCTGTGCTGTTTTTAATGAGGAATAATATATTTCTCTTTTAATATTCTATTTCAGATTTAATAAATCTACAAAGGAGAAAATTCTGGCTTTCATATTAAGTTCTGCTCTAAATCTCTCTGAATCTGGAAAGGTTTGCCCTTTTAGCTGTTCCCTATTTTTCCTCCCTGTTTAAGTGATATTATTTCAGGGATTATTGTTATTTTCATGTGTGACGAGTGATAATGACTTGAAAATTTTTTATTGGCTTGATCTTGTTGGCAGCTAAAGGTTTTATCTTTGCTCAAAGGATTAGGCAATGCTATTCTGCATGTTAAAGAGATTGAGGCATTATTATCTCTGCTTCTGAGAAAACGAAGTCAATGCTATTTTGACCTGGACAACTCACCCCTGAAATTATCAGAAACTGAAATTAAGATCCTGTGCTTGCTTTTGGAGGTAGGGTTTTAGTTGGTTTGTCTTATATGGGTTTAAGATAGGCATGCATCTCTGTATTTTTTGTCATTAAATTTTAGTATGATTTTATGATCATAGCTGTTCAATGATGATTTTGTCCACTGCTTGTCCTAGATGTGTATTATGCCCTCATCTCTCGGTGGACAGTTTTCTGAACATGTGTTCAAGGCATTGCAAGTATTAACCTCCTCTCAACTTGTATTTATGTACTAGGGTTTCAGGACTTAATCCTAAGCTTTTATATTTCTTGTTTCAGTTGGATTCTAAGTCTCCAGAAGACCCTGCCATTAAAGAACCCTGTATTACTGTTTTACAAAAGCTAAACAGTCAATTCTACAGTGGCTTATCAAATGAGGCACAGGTTATTATTATCAACTTCTATTAATTTTCTGGGATGCGTTACTTTAAATTTCAATGTTTTACCTAGTTGATGAATTGAAATAGAATGTTGAAAGGGGGAAAAAGAACAAAGATATGTGTTCTTGTGCGGTGACCAGACGTGCCTGAGGGATTGTATTATATGTCAAGTGGAAGTGTTCCTGCAGATTTTATATTGATAAACTGAACTTGGGAAATGCTGTGTGTGTATATTCTGATCACTGCTGGATAAAGCTTGGATTGTTTGCTTATCCTTGAAAAGTTTTTCATACAGAATCATTATTGATCTCTTTGTGCAATTAGTTGTAGCTGATCCTGTACGGTTTTTGGTCTTTTTCTCTGATGTAAAAATGTTACTTTCCCTTCGTTTGTTCTTTGGGGGCGGATGGTTGTGGTTGATACTTGATATATTTCTATAGAGTGCATGGTTATCTAATATAATTTACATAGGGTAGATGTTTATTATCAATCTGTTTGTGTGATGGCTGATGGCTGTTATTGATCATTTCAATACAATATTAAATTGCAAAGTTAATCTTGGGTGAATGGTTTTTCATTAATTTTCTTTTATTTGTTCTGTCAGGGTCAAATGTTTCGACAGCTAGTGCTTTTGTTTCACAATAGTAATAGTGATATTCACAGTGCAACCAGAGATGCATTGCTGCGTTTAACTGTTTGTTCCTCCCTCCCTCCTTTACAATTGCGCTTTCCTTTCTCTTTTGATGAATCATTTGAATATTTCTTGAATAGTATGTATAGTTAGTGCCAGTGTATTTGCTCTTCTAAGCTCTTGGTTCATATTTTATTAATCTTGAAGTTGTTTAAAAATATAGGATTAACTAGTACTAAATTTTGCACGTCTGTCAGATTTATGTTTGGAAAAGATTTTAGAAGTTTTCTACAGTTTGTCCTATGCTTGATGCAATGTACGTGCAATAAGTTCTTGGTTTTGCACAGCGACCATGATTTACATCAGTAATACAGTGATAAAGGACCAAAATGAACCTGAATGTGTTTGTAGTTGTTTGAAGATATTTTGGTTAAAATATCATGTAATTTGAAACTTTTCATGACACCAAGATCAGGGTGTGATAAATTTATCTCCATGCTGTGGCTTTTACATTAGACAATAAGTTCCTCTTGGAGTTCTTTTTGTTGTACAAAGGCAACTGTGATAATCGGCTGCATTCTTCTGGATGTCATAGATTGCTTCGTCTACAGTAGGTGAGATGCTTGGTCTTGTATTGAAGGAGGATCCACTCGCAATTGTTTCAGCTCATGGAAAGAAGAAGAAGAAATCAGCTGCTAATCCAAAGCCTGGTTATGATTTAGTTTTTAAAGGAGAGCGGACTCTCTATTTTCTTAGCTCCCTTCTTGATGTGTTGCTTCTGAAGAAAGACATATCAAAAAGGTTTGCTTCTACAAATGATATTTCTCTATTTGCATCTATTTTTTTTTGTGATATTTGTTTAAAATTGAAGCCTTGCCATTTCCAATCAAGTCTAATTCCTCCCACAAAATAATTGTATTTTGTTAAATGTTTTAGGCAGTTCCTTGTTGGTCCCTTATTTAAGCTTATCGGGAAAGCATTCTCCAATGAATGGGTACATGGTGTTCTCAGTCAAGATGGAAGTTGGATACAAACTTCTGGTGTTCCTCAGTCGAAGTCTACTGTAATTGTTTATGTACAGCAAACATTATTGTTAATTCTGGATGATATTTTTGCTTCATTCATGGATGAAAGTAGTTCCCTGAAGGTATGCCTACTGTTCCGCAGTTGAAAGTGTAGAACATTCCACTGCATCTAGTTCCCCTTTGTTTCATTTCCTTTTTTCTTTATTGATTTTAGATAACACCTATATGTCATTGGCAGGATGGCATAATGGATAAAATTGATATCAAACTGCTGGTTGATTGTGCTCGTCTGACGAAGGATGGAGTAACCCGCAATCATTTCTTTACCCTGTTATCCACTGTTGCAAAGTTAGTTCCCAATCGGATATTGGAGCACATACTGGATATACTTACGGTTATTGGAGAATCTGCAGTCTCACAGGTTTATCAAACTATCTTTTGGCTTTATCTGTCTTGAACTGTATCCAATTAGTCAAATTTCTCATTATACTCTACTAACTTTTAAAGAAATCCTGGACAACATCTTGAACACAAATCATTGTTTTTTTCCCATCAATTTAAAACTCAACTTGTTTGGAATATGAACTATTTCAAAGTTTTTGGAAACCTTATCTTCATTCTTGAATGACTTTTTATTTACAAATTATTCTTTTCTGAACATCTATCTACAGACTGATAGCCATTCTCAACATGTGTTTGAAGATCTTATATCTGCTGTTGTTCCATGCTGGCTATCTAAGATCAACAATACAGAAAACTTGCTTCAGGTAATTGTATCTTAAATATTTTCATTGTTTATGTATATCTGGATTTGTTGTTTCTAATACTCCAATTTGGCTTGGTTAGATTTTCGTAAACATATTGCCTGAAATTGCTGACCATAGAAGGCTGTCGATTGTTGCATTCTTATTGAGGTATCATCTAAACTTAGAACCTGATTATTTTAGTTGGTTTTTTTCAGTGTTTGCTTGAATTAACTTTGTTTTCTGCAGGATTTTGGGGGAGAGTGATAGTTTGGCTTCATTGTTTGTCCTCCTTTTCCGTTCATTAGTTTCAAGAAAAGGACTATCTTTCCTCACAGATACATACTCTTCAGATAGTTTCTTGTATTCTGCACACCAAGACTGGGAGTATGCCTTTGCCGTACAAATATGTGGGCAGTACTCGTGCCTGATTTGGCTTCCTTCTCTACGAAAGGTTCTTCAAGTAATGAGACCGGATGATCTCACTCAAGAAGTGTTTATGCAATTCTTCTTTACCATGCGTTTTATTTTATACAAATTGCAAGACCCAGAATTTGCATTGAAGCTTGAATCTAGGGAGAACTCAGATAGCATCCAGGTATAAGCCCATACGCTTTTTAGAATTTCTTGTTGTTTCTAGTTAGCCAACATATTGCAGACAAAACCAGGTGTTTCAACCAGATTTTGATGCATGTGCATATATAATAACTAACCCTATTCATTTTGTACCATGGAAAATATTTGGATCATTTCATTTTTCATTTTTGACAAATTACTTGATGCTATATGCTATTCGTTCAAAAAATCTGTGTATTTAATTGAATAGAAGTTGTGGATAGATTGAATAAGGGTTTATCGAGTTGAAGTGATAGAATGTAAGGCTCAAGGTCAACCAAACTTTTTCCTTTGATTCGAGTTGGGCACTAGTTAGTTTGATTATCATGAAGACATGAACTCAGTTAAGAATATACATGCATCTCACTAACATTCAAAAGTTGAGTATTAGAATACTTGTTAATTGAGCTACTTAACCTCGAGCTTTGCTCAATTATGAACAAGTTGAGCCAATTATAAACCCAGTTGAGGTCGATAACTCTGATGTTGGTTGGTTTTTACTTTTTATACCCTTGAGTGAAGATCATTTCTTTTAAATTTTGTAAGCCACTTTTCAACTATTCAGTGAAAGAATAAAGTCTTGTCTGCATTACTCCTTTTACACAATTATGGTGGGTTAGATCTTGCATACTTGGAATCCATGTAACATGATAGTAGCCTATTATAGTTGGATGATTTAATTTAGATTGCTTCATTTCATTAATTTGGTTGTAACCTTTCATGATCTTTTATTATTATTTTTCTTTTTTTTTAAATTTTTTATTCTTGGACTTTGAAACTTAAAATCTATTATCTTTCTAAATTTTTCTGTAACTCGTTTGCCTGAGCAATTAGCTGACTGATTGTGTTTTCTGATTCTCATTATATTCTTATGGTAGTCAGAAGCATTATCCGGATATGAATATTATTTTGCTTATTGCAGAGGAAACTTGGAGAACTTGTAGAGCAGGTTGTCTTTCTCTTACAAGTTGTTGATGCAAGAAGAAAGAAAATAGGAATTCCAGTTGCAAGTTGGAAAGAATTTAAGGCATGTGTGCATGCTATATTGAAGACAATTACAATGAGTATGATGCCTTCCACATGCTTTGAATACGTCACCAAATTACTTGGCAATGCAGATAAATCTGTGAGAAAGAAGGTAATGTGGCTACTTCAGTAATTTCCTGTTTCTATTAAATTTGGGGATTTGGATTTTTGGGACTGAGATATCTTCCATTACAAGGTTCAAGTTTGTGTTTTATGCTTAAATTTTGCACAATTCAAATGTCTGTAACACTGTATCTCAAAATTTTGGTTGTTTTTGGTCATTTTTATACAGTTCTAAATTCTTAGCGATGAGCTTATTATTTAACCAATAAACTGTACTTGCAAACAGGCTCTCGAGATATTATGTGAAACACTTAAGGACCATGTCTCTGTTAAGTCAAAGCACAAGGAAAAAAGAGATGTGAATCCAAATTCAAATAGCTATGAGCTCCATTTGGATGATACTGCTCTTGAAAATTTTCAGAGGATGTGTGCAGAAATTGTTCAGATAGTTGATGATTCTATTGATGAATCAAATGTGTCATTGAAACTGGCTGCACTTTCAACACTGGATATCCTGGCACAGAGGTTTTCTTCTAATCATTCAGTCTTTGGCATGTGCCTGGCATCAGTTACAAAAGGCATTAGTTCAGACAACATGGCTGTCTCTTCCAGCTGCCTTAAAACAACTGGCACATTGGTTAATGTCCTTGGACCAAAGGCACTGGCTGAGCTTCCTTGTATGATGGAAAATGTTATTCGGAAGTCTCGTGGAGTATCTGTGAGTTCCTATTTAGAAAGAAGTGATGAATCTACTTCCATTTTGCTGTCTATTCTTGTCACTTTGGAGGCAGTTGTTGAGAAGCTTGGGGGATTTTTAAACCCATATCTTGGAGATATCATAGAACTAATGGTACTTCATCCTGCATATGTGTCAGCTTCAGATCTAAAGCTGAAAACCAGGGCTGATTCAGTGCGAAAGCTCTTGACTGATAAGATACCTGTAAGTCTTCATTTAGATATTATTTTTTTCATTTTTTGTTTCCCCCTCTTTCTCTGTCTGGAAACTCCGACTTATTCTGCCTGCTAATCCTTGTTACTATTTCTTCTGATTTTGTTGCCAGGTTCGACTTACTTTTCAGCCTTTGCTAAAGATATACTCGGGTGCTGTTAAATCTGGAGATTCAAGCTTGGTGATTGCTTTCCAAATGTTAGCAGATCTAGTTAGTAAAATGGATAGGACATCTGTTAGTGGTTCCTATGGAAAGATTTTTAACCAATGCATGGTTGCGCTTGATTTGCGTCGGCAACACCCTGTTACAGTTCAAATTATTGATGCTGTAGAAAAAAGTGTAATCAATGTGATAGTTTCTCTTACAATGAAACTAACAGAGAATATGTTTAAACCTCTTTTTGCCAAGAGTATTGAGTGGGCCGAGACGGAGTTTCAAGATGTTGCTGGTAGTGGAACCACGAATATTGACAGGGCTATATCATTCTATAGCATGGTTAATAAACTTGTGGAGAATCATAGGTGATTAAATTTTTCTTTAGTTTTTTATTCATATTTGATGCGGAGTTATGGTTAGTTTCTGAATGGCTTCTCAGTGGTGTGGTTCACCTTTATCTTCATCAGTTCCAGATCTCAATGATTTTCCTTTTGAATTCATTTCTGTTTCTACTTTTTCTGTCGCTTGTATATTGAAGGTTTGTGGTCCTAGATGAGTACATTTTGGTTATGAAAAGTGATGCATGACTATACACAAATTTGATAACGTGCTGTTCTATTCAGGAGTTGGTCATATTACATGGAACTCCTTTTATCGTAGAAATGCTGCAATAGTTCTCTGTTGCTTAGAACAACTTGCTTTATATATGTGCTTATTATTTTTTAATCAGTTGGTTTAGAATTATATGCTGTTCTTCCAAAATGCAGGTCTTTATTTGTCCCCTACTTCAAGCACTTGGTCAAGAGTTGTGTACAGCTGCTTAGTGATTCTGCAGATAAAGCTTCTGATTTAGTACGGAAGAAAAAGAAAGCCAAGGTTCAGGAGGATGGGAATATTGTAAATGGCGGCGTATCCCTTAAAAGCTGGCATCTTAGGGCATTGATCTTATCATCACTACACAAATGTTTTCTCCATGACACTGGAAGGCAGAAGTTTCTTGATTCATCAAACTTTCAGGTTAGCTAATCTTATTTTCTTAATTGTAGTTTTTTTGGTTCATGGACTTGGTTCTAATTAAAGTGTAGGTATATGTTAAATTATTCCTCAACTGTACACACATATATGTATGTATTCAATCTCACATCTAGGTGACCCTTGGGTATTAAGGATTTCACTTTTCAGATGCCTACAATTCCTTTATCTTGTATATGTTGCCCTTCATCTATTTACTGAGCATTCTTTGTGTAGCATCTTATTTAGAAACTATGGGTAATAAGTTTCTGTTGAATGACTATGATAATTCATTTGGTTAGGGTAGCTTATCCAGATTCTAATTGTTTTAGCTGATGTAACATCTTGAATTGTGCATGCAGGTTTTATTGAAGCCCATTGTTTCTCAGCTTGTCATTGAGCCTCCAACTTCCATTAAAGAGCAGACTGATGTGCCATCTCTGAAGGAAGTAGATGACTTGCTGGTTGTTTGCATAGGTCAGATGGCTGTTACTGCTGGAACTGACCTGCTGTGGAAGCCCCTGAACCACGAGGTGGTTTTCTATCCTTTTTGCCCTTTTGAGCTCAGAATTGCAGTCTTTTTGATACCTTGTTGCACAGCCCTCATATCATCTAATATGTTCAAGAAATGATAATTTCAAACATGACAACATATGCTTTGCATTTATCTTTTGTGTATTTCCATGTTGACTTGTATTGTTATTTCAAATACGACAGGTATTGATGCAAACACGGAGTGAGAAGATGCGTGCTCGAGTGTTGGGGTTGAGAATAGTTAGGGAATTTCTGGAGAAATTAAAAGAAGAATATTTGGTACTGCTACCAGAAACCATCCCCTTCCTAGGTGAATTGCTGGAAGATGTGGAATTACCGGTCAAATCATTGGCACAAGATATCGTCAAGGAGATGGAGACTATGAGTGGCGAAAACCTTCGTGAATACCTCTGATGACAGTCAGGGTATGGTAAATCATTACCCCAATTTTCATTTATCTGGGGAAAAACCGTTGTATGAGAAAAGGGTTGAAATAGCAAGTCTCAACTTTCAAATTAAAACTAGTTATTATAGGAAGCTTAAGTTAGAGGTCAAGTAGTGCCTGCCAAATTTTGTATGCCTTGGCCAATGGCCACCTTTATTTATTTATAAAATATCCGTTTTGTTAATGTAATATAATTTTTTTAAAATTTTGATATGAAGCTTTTGCAGCGGTTTGTTTGTACTTTGTATGAGCAATGCAATTTTAAGAGTAATTATGATGCATAATACATCATAATCCAGGTGCATTCTTTAAATATCTTTTGGTCGAAGTAAAGAATTGAAGGTACAAATTATGATGGAGATATCAATAATAGTTGAATATTGGCATTTAGAGATTTGTGTCATAATCATCTGAAATTCTTTTTAAAGAAATTCATTTTAATCTTAAATTTAGCAAATATAAAAGTTTAATGATATGATATTAGTATATAGGTTGATTGTTGATTTAATTAATTTAACCAATCAATTCAATTATGTCTTAAATAATAGTCACATAATCAATTTTTGATGAAATTTGTGCTCAAAGATCAAAGTAGATTTAGTTGTTAAATTCAAGTATATAAGTGAACAAAAAAGTACATATAACAAAATGAATTTAATGAAGGATAAAAATAGATTTAATTGTCAAGTTTAAACATTAAAATGATAAAAAAAAAAGTAACAAAGTAGACTTGATTATCAAATTTAAGAAAAATTATATTATTTCTTAAAAAATTATTCCTCTTATTTTTTTCTATGAATTATTACATTTTAAATATTTTAGACTTATATTTTATATATTTTTGGGTGACGTGGATAAATCTGGTGTTAGTATCGAGATTGTTTGATCAGTTAATATGCACCGCACGATTTACTGACTTTTCCTCTGTATCGTTTTCGAGTGTGGCTCAGTTACAGTTAGTGAGGGTTTAAGGCTTTGAAAGCTGAAGCAAAGCCAATACCCCCTTTGGATTGTAAAAGGAAATCAGATTTCATTCCTCAAAAAAAAAAAAAAAATGCTACCGCGATGGAGCAGAGCTTTAACTCATCTGTCAAAGCTACGATCATTCAATTCCATTGAATTAGGCAAAGATTTCAGTTCGATTCATCGCCAAAGCTATGCAGCTGTGGCACCTGCACGTGCTCCTTCTGCTGATTCCTTCCCAACTACCAAATCATCGGTAATATCTTTTATTTTCTCTCAAAAAATCAATGTGAATTGATACCAATATATATCTTAAAGATCTTGTTTTCGGGTTGTTTATGATCTGGATTTTTATTTTTGAATAGGTAAATTTGGATAAAATGTTTTGGTCTAAGCCTTGTTCATTGGCTTTGGCCCCAGATTCTCCCCTTAGAGTGGAAGACCCAAAGTATGAAGGCATTAAGCGTATTGTTCTCAAGATGATGCTTTTCTATAGTAAACAAAGCAAGTCAATTCGAGGGGCTAATGTTATATATAGGCGTCTCCTTTCCCAAGTTGATAAACCTGCTATTTATGAAGGTCTCTATCCTCTTTTATTTATATATATATATGAAAGCTTTTGTTAAATTTTGGGATTTTCCTTTGGTTGGCAATAACATTGGTCTTATTTATGTGCAGTATTTAACTTGGAGAAGACGTTCAGGATGACGTTTTCTCTGCTTGTACTTCATATGTGGCTCTGTTTACGCCGATTGAAAGCTGAAGGAAAAGATGGTGTTGAATTAGGACAGTACGTCTATGAGATTTATAATCATGATGTTGAGCTTAGAGTATCTAAAGCTGGGGTATGTTGATCTGCTGTTTTGGATGAATTAGGATGACATCGCTTGAGGCTTGAATAGTTGTTTTGAAGCTAATTTTATTATCTTTGAAATGGCAGGTTAACTTACTTTTGACGAAATGGATGAAAGAATTGGAGAAGATATTCTATGGAAATATTGTTGCTTATGATGCTGCCTTGCTTCCGGAGGCTACACACGAGGAGCTAACAGAGGTTATATGGAGGTAAGATCTTTATTGGAACTTGTTCCGGGCATTTATGGTTGTCCTCATTGCAACTTCTGTATTAATTCTATGCCTGTGCAAGGAAGATTAGTTTTGTTTAATAATTGATATGCCTGCCATTTAGAACTATAGTAAGTGATGTGTAATTTGTTAAACCGAAACTTGGTGATTCCCAGTGGATAGCGATGAAATTGTGATGTAAGAATTAGACTTGGTCCCTTTGTCAGTTTGGGTGGTGTGATGAAGTTGTAGCCACTCTCAGTCCTTCTGAGGTTTATCAAACCCAATCTTACTTGCATCATCATTTCGTATACATTTTTGGCAATGAATTTACTCAGGTTCAAACATTGGTTTGAAATTTTGCAGGAATATCTTTTCTGATGATGGTACATCCAAGCCAGATGCTGCCGCGTTACGTACAGTCCAGGCATGTTCCCATCTCTTTTTTTATGCCATTGTAATTAACAGTTATGTAGGATGTGGTGTTGGTTCGTTAGGTATTTTCTTTAGTTCCTTTTTGAAATGCCAATATATCCATATTTTAACCTGTTGGAGAAGGACGACTGTGCTCATAACATGAAATACAGTATGAACAACAATATAAGTTTATTTTGAGTTGATTTACGTTTTTGTCTGCAGGCGATGGCAAGGTATGTTCGTCGTGAAGTCAATTGCCTCTTGTTAACTGGTAGGTTATTTTTTATCAGTCCAACTAACTAATTGACGGTGATTATTTATTGGGAACTTTGAGTTTATGATGTTGAATCCAATGTCTTCAAACTTAACCTAAAATTTGGGATTTAATTTGCAGATAAAGAAGCCATGTTTTCTGGGAACTTCATGTTCACCCCATTGGAGAGTAGCTCATCTGATTCAGTCAGAAGGTAGAAAATGGGAAGAAGCTGCTTTGGGGAAAGAGGGAAAATATTTGAAAGAAAGAAATAATGGTGGCTCATGCTAATCTAATATGCTTGTAAAGGCTTCATTATATCACAGTTAAAAGTAAAACTGTTTGCTAGCATTTGTTTATTTCATACAGCAGTAGGATTGTTGGAAAAAGATATTGATGCATTCTTGTAGCCTTAATTGCAAATTATGCAATCAAGTTTGATTTGTAATACCTTCACTGTCTAAGATTCTGTTTGTTTTGCATATATGCGTATATATACCATGTAATAAGTAATCTTTCATACAGGAGAGAGAGTTTGGATGAAATGATGAGCCCAAAAATATGTCAAGGAAATCAAAACAGGGCTGCCCTTGTAACCGTTTTCATCTGCATCAAAATCACAAATCTTCTTGAAGCTGCCACCCTTTAGATTGTAGTGTATAGCCTTCTCAGGTATATGCAGCACCATGTATGCTTCTTCATCATTTGCTTCCCTAACAATACAAAGAACCGAAAAGACATAATAATTCAAATCCGAGGAACTGAATAAGTCCGTACCATTCCTGGATATGCAACTGTTAGTAGATCAATATTAATGTTATACTTCACAAACCATCCAGAGTAATCACTGTCAATCTCGTACACACTGAATCGAGTTGTTGGAGGTTGATATATTTCGATAAGATGCAAATGGTTTTGAGATTCCCCGAAATACCGACACCACCTAAGGTCTTTCCAATCATCAGGAATTGGAGGCATTGGTAAATCTCGAAGTTCCTCGTCTTCGAGGTTGAAATAGAAAGAAGTTTTGTTCCATGCACCAAGCCAATGAATGGCACCATTGCAAAACACCCCACCACCAAACCCAGTGTTGACATGGGCAAGGAAAGGCTTACCGGAGAGTCTCCAGGAACGAGTTTGAGACGAGTATATTTCGATTTGTTAGCTCACGTAGTTCGATTCTGGATCATCCGAAATACTGATCCATGGGTCGGGGTTTCGAACACATACAACTCTATAGTGAAGTGACTTGGTTGGATCAAATGCTAAGCTCAAACGACATACAATTCTAGCATTCTGCAGGTTACTTGGTAAAGGAATCGTGACAAATTGTTTGGTTGTAGGATTATAAATGAAATAATCATAATTGAAATTGTTGTAATAACGGGAGCTACGACATAATAGCAATCCATTGCATGATTGCACAACTTTCAAACCTAATGGGTGGTTAATGAAATCTAGATGCTTAAAGGGAGAATCATCAGTTGATGATTTGTTTCCAAGAGGGATGAAGCCATATTCAGGTTTGTTGGCTTGATAACTTAATTAGCCCATGATGAGGCCTGATATGTCGAGAGAAAGGCGACGAGAGAATCCGGGTTCGGAGATGATAGAGTGCCAGGTTTTTGAAACGGATTTGAATCGGAGAACAGATTTAACAGGTAAACGAGCTAGAATCAGTATCAGAAGATCACAGTTGTTGGCAATGGCCTCAGCATTTTGAGAATATTTATCGGATCTTCGGACAATTCGTATGCGAGGTCTTTTCTTGGAAAGCATGTTTTGGAGGGTATTCGAATGGAAGACAGAAAGAAAAGAATGAATTGTCTCATGTATCATCACTTTGAAGCTATATATATAAATAGAAATATGACAAAGCTGCTTTCTCAATACTCCTCTTAAAGCAATGGAGAAAAGAAGCTTAGTTTGAAGATTTCCATGTACGCCTGGAATCGTTGACTCGCAAGGTTTATATAAACAAACTAGAAAGGGGCCGATTGTTGATTTAAAATTCCAGAAAATCCATTAATAAAATATGATACTTGATTCGATTCCTTTGTAACATGTCTATCAATTCCATGCCTGAGTAGGGAAGAAAAGCAGTGTTTAATAATTGACATGCTTGCCTATTTGCCTATTGTTACGACTTTTTATTCTAGCTGAGGGTCCTTTGAATAGATGTTTATTTCTAGTGTCGTGTGTATTTTTTTTTTTTTTTCTTACGTTACAATATCGTTACAGTATTTAATAATATTTTCATCGATGTTTTTACACTTAATCGCAAGTAGATGTACCGTCCATCCAGATAGACCCTAAAACAATATATAATCTAGTAATCTTTGTGACTTAGGTTTGGAGCCGTTTCTGATTTGGGTAAAAATATCAATTGTGGACTAATTCAATAATTATTTTGTATTTTTTTTAGAATTTATGATTAAAAGGTAAAGTTAATAATAACAGGTCGTTGTTTAACAGGAAACGGACCTGCCCTTAATGGAGGGTTATTGAAAAAGCTGATCAGAGTTAGATAAAGAAGGTAGATGATAGCGGTAAAGAAAGTGGAATGAATTTTCGATGAATATAATATTTGAGTTTAGATGGAATCAGATTGAGAGGACTTGGAAACATCCAGGATGGCCTTGAAGCCAGTCACCTGGTCTGGCTTGTGCAAACTGACGTTGAATAATGAGTCCTATGGTCTGCCACTCACACTAACTTAACACCTAAGCTAAATATCAAGCTTGCTTTGTAAAAACCCAAAAGTTAAAAAAAAAAAACACCCACACACACACACACAATCTTGTAAATCCATCAATAAATGGTTGTTCGTAATCCCCTCAAATTTATCTGATCGTAATCTTTAAAGAATAAATATTCACAATTATTAAATTCATTATCTTGTAATCCTTAAATCATTTATAGGACACTTTAATATTAGTCTTTAATACTTTGTAATTTATGATTATTTTATTATTTCGTCAATGTTTGAATATTTCGTTAATCACTTCATCACTTAATAATAAAAATAGATAAAAAATTTTAATATAATGGTCAATATGTTTTTTTATGTAATTTATATAAATTGAAATTTTTTTAGTAAAAACAAAATACAATCAGAGTTGAATCTCTACTATAAATTTATTTATGTTTTCTTTCTTCAAATAAAAGTTAATTCCAACTTAAATATTTAGGTTTAACCATAAATTTTTAACGAAAATCAGTTCCTATATTTGTTTATCGCGCGGGGCGAAGTTGCGTGTGGATCATGGCGTTGACTACTGTCCTTGCACTGTTTTGATGTGTGACTGACGGTAATTTAACACCTAAATTAAATATCAAGCTTGCTTTGTTATGCAGTGCTCAATTTTTGGTTCTTCATGATATACAGATTCTGTGAACTTCCACACTGATCATGGCACTGTGTTTCAGTTTCAGTCTAGCAATTCTTCTGCTAACCCTTATGATAAGCTTAGCAGGCAGCGATGATGTTGAATTCATCTACACTGGCTTCCGGCCAGCCAATGTAAGCCTTGATGGCATGGCACAGCTCACTCCCAATGGGCTCCTAAAGCTCACCAATGAAAACATGACAAGCTCAGGCCATGCTTTCTACCCTCACCATATAAACTTCAAGAACTCAACCAATGGTTCCGTTTCTTCCTTCTCTACAACCTTTGTGTTCGCTATTCTTTCCAAATACCCAGGTTTGAGCAGTAACGGAATGGCTTTCGTGATTTCACCAAGCAGGCACTTCCCCGGAGCTCTAGGAAACCAGTATCTCGGACTCTTCAACAAGTCCAGTAACGGAAATGCCACAAACCACATTGTTGCTGTAGAACTCGACACGGTACAAAGTACCGACTTTAATGACATCAATGACAATCACGTTGGGATTGATATTAACGGGTTAATTTCTGCTAAAGCTTTTCCAGCTGGATACTACGAGGATGGCAATGGCAGAACTCAGTTTAGAAACCTGAGTTTGATCAGCGGGCAAAGGTTACAAGTTTGGGTGGAATATGATGGGGTAGGTAAGCGAATGGATGTTACTTTAGCTCCATTTACAGTTTCTAAACCCAAGACTCCACTTTTATCTTTGCATCGTGATCTCTCTTCAATTGTTAACAATGAGATGTATGTTGGGTTTTCATCCTCAACAGCTCCTATTCTCTCATCTCATTATGTCTTGGGTTGGAGCTTTAAGATGAATGGTCAAGCAAAAGACCTTACCCTGTCTCAACTTCCAAAGCTTCCTAAACCAAAGAAAATATCAAGGCTTTTCACAATTGGGTTGCCTTTGATTTTAGTGACTGTGATTTTGGTAGCAGTTTCAGGTGTTGTTTATTATACAAGGAGGAAGAGGAAGTTTGCTGAAGTTGTTGAAGATTGGGAGCTTGAGTATGGTCCTCATAGATTCAAGTTTAAAGATCTATACTTTGCTACAAAAGGATTCAAAGACAAGGAGCTATTGGGTGCTGGTGGATTTGGAAGAGTCTATAAAGGAACTCTTCCAACTAGAAAACTTGAGGTTGCAGTGAAAAGAGTCTCACATGAATCAAGACAAGGGATGAAACAATTCGTGGCAGAAATCGTGAGTATTGGTCGTCTCCGTCACCGAAACTTAGTTCAACTCTTGGGATATTGCCGACGTAAAGGTGAACTACTTCTAGTCTATGACTACATGCCTAATGGAAGTCTAGACAAGTACTTGTTCAACCAGCCAAACCTCACCCTTAATTGGAGCCAAAGGTTCAAAGTCATCAAAGGTGTAGCATCAGGATTGCTTTATTTACATGAAGAATGGGAGCAAGTTGTGATTCATAGGGATGTTAAGGCTAGCAACGTTTTGCTTGATAGTGAATTCAATGGAAGATTGGGAGATTTTGGGCTTGCTAGATTATATGATCGTGGAACTGAACCACACACAACTCATGTTGTGGGTACAGTTGGTTATCTAGCACCAGAGCATACTCGGACCGGGAAAGCTACACCCTGCACTGATGTTTTTGCTTTTGGGGCATTTCTGCTTGAAGTTGCTTGTGGAAGAAGGCCAATATCACAATCCCCAGTAGATGAAGTCATTTTGGTTGATTGGGTGTATTCTTGTTGGCGCGAAGGTGATATTGTTGAGGCAAAGGATCCAAATTTGGGTTCAGATTATGACGTAGAGGAAGTTGAGTTGGTTTTAAAACTTGGGTTGATATGCTCTCACTCGGAGCCTGAAGTAAGGCCAACTATGCGTCATGTTGTTCAGTTTTTAGAAAGGGATATGGCTTTGCCAGAAATATCATCATTTTGTCTCTCTTCTAGTGGCCTAGCATCTGCCCATCGTGAAGGCTTCGATGAATTTGCCAAGTCCATGTCATACACATCTTCCTTCTCCAAGGGATTCTCCCATTCTTCTTCTGTTGCACCGTCTCTACTTTCCGGTGGCCGATGATTGTAAACTTTTCGTAGGGTTTTTAAAGAACAGTATCAGAAGTAGTTAGTTTCTATGTTGGTGAATCCAATCTTTTCTATTTTAATTTGGGTTTTAAATAAAATTATTAATATTTATTTATATGTTTTTATTTTATTCTATGATGATATGTTAATTATTTATTAATGGTGTATGAGATTCAACAGTGTATCAATATTATCCTAAAATGATAAAAATTTATAAATATATAATAAAATTTAAAAAATTATAATTAAAAATAGTTATAAAATTAAAAGATAAATATTTTAATAAATAAATGAAGACATGAGAAGCAAATTTTACAAAAATCCCATCTCCAAACTCTAATATTTTATGGGGATAATATATTATTGGATATTTATATTTGACTTTAATATTCAATTTGATATTTGATTTTTTTTGTTTCATTGGCACTTGAGTTTGACTTCAACGCTTAGTTTGGTACCTAAGTTTTTTCAAATTGATACTTGAGTTTTTCTCTCCCATACAAGTACCTAAGTTTGACTACAATATGTTCAATTTGGTACTTAAATTTTTCTTTTGTCCTAATTAAGTATCTATGTTTTTTTACTAGAGCACATATATTAAAGCCATACTAAGTGCTAAATTGAATATTGAAACCAAATATAAGTACCAAATGATATATTAACTATATTTTTTTAAGAAAAAGCCTAAAAAAGTCAAGGTGGGAAGTTTTTTTTGCCAACCCATTGGGGACCAATGCACCGGCCCTATAATGCTAAAAGCAAAGGAGAGGCTTTGGGGATGTGGTCCTGTTTGAATCTGCAGATGCCAATAGAAACTTTTCAAGCTCAGCCCCACTCATACATGGAATGGAAGGCTTAGGCAAACTCTTTGTCACTAAGTCACTTTCTTCGTGTCAAATATTTACATTTCACATAATTTTAAGTTTGGGTTAAAGATAATTTTAATTTCGTCATTCGAGTCAATTCAAGTTGAAACGATGGATGTGATAGAAACTTTTCAAACTCAGCCCCACCCATACATGGAATGGAAGGCTTAGACAAACTTTTTGTTATTAGGTCACTGTCTTCTTGTCAGATATTTTAAGTTGGGGTTAAAAACAATTTTAATTTCATCATTCAAGTCAATTCGACTTTAAATGATTGATTTTTTCCCTATCAAATTGGATTAAGTCAAATTTCTAAATCCGAGTTAGAACTAGTTCATGAATTTGGAAAGTCATTGAATTCACAGGTTCGGGTTCGGGTTCAGATCGAGTAGACTAAGGACGGGTTTGGATAGAAAATTTCAAGCTAACTCACTATTCGGCAGAACTGGATTTTATAATATCAAAAGAAACCAAAATTAAAAGTAAGATTAATGATAAATTTGACTACTAACGTTTGCATATTCTGTCAAAATAATCTTAATTTTATTTTTTACTCTTTTTTGGTCATCAACCTTTTTTATTTTTTCAATTTACTTTTTCTAACAAATTTAATGAATAAATTTAAGATTTCAATATTTCTCTTCTTTCAAAGGTTTCAATCCCCGCAAATTTATTAACGATACTTTCATTAAATCTATTAAAAAGAACAGTTTGAAAAAAAAAAAACCAAAAGCATAATAACATATTATCACTCACATTTTCCTTTACTTAAATCATATCTCAAATCATTTCGAGTCTTTTATAGTACAGTCTGGATGTGATGACAATTCCAGATTTTTCAATGAATTTACAAGAATTATTTCAGACATGGTAAACTAAAAGGCATTTAAAAAGGATTTACTAGGGAATGTGGTACATAGGATTCGGCAACTTAAACGATCGTCTCGATGGGTCGGCCCCCAATAAATCGCTCCATTGATCCCCGGAGTTACCCACAATCCTATAACCCTCTCCTACCATCTCACTCCTTTTCTCTGACTTAAAAACCACCGCTAGCTTGCTGTGCTGTTCCGAGTCCCTGTGTGGAACAATAGACGATGATCAGTTGGCGATTACAAACATCAGTAATTCCGGCTTTTGCAGGATAAACAAAACATTCCTAGAAGCAAACATTGCTTCACGAAGTGAAAACTAAGGTAAGAATGAAATTTCAACGATTTCAACTTCAATCAGATATAAGCATTGTGCACAGACATTGGCAGTAAAGCCAAAAGTCTCTCATGATTTCACTCCAAGCAGGAAGGCATGAACAAAATATGTATGGTATAGCCACATCGGGTCCTAACAAAATGACGAGTCGAGCCCCAACAAGCTTTGGCAAGGCATGAACAAATTTAAAGCCAAACATAGCATAGAAACAAGTTATGATACTCACTATTACCGATCCGTTAGTCGGTCAGATTTTGACCCGCACTCCGTATGGGTTCGCACATACGTAATGTGGGCGAACCCAAGATGGGACCGTGCAATATGGATTTGGCCTACACATAGTGCGAACCGTGTATATACGAACACACAAAAAAATACTCAGCAAAACTAGTATCATAGTATCCAACAATTAGAACTCAAAAACCACCATAAAAACACCATTGCAGTCCAAAAATATTCAGCTAATAGGATCCTATAAATAATGAATTAAAAGTGGTATGATGTTTGTTTACCTTAAAATAAGCTTGTCCCAACGTCGAAACCCTGCTTTGGTAAGATTTTCGATTGTAATAGACCTGTGTTTTTCATTTCGACCGGTGAGTAAGAAAACTTTGAACCCTAAATCTAAAACCTTTTCATAAAATTTCAGGCTTGGTTCAATTGCTGGTGCCATCCCCTTTTGAACCCACTTATCAAATTCAATGGGATCAAAAATCTCTAACCTGCAAATTATCAATGAAACCCATATTAAAATTTCGCACAAAATTCAATTTCCCCCAATTTCTTAGCACCCAAACAGCTTACCCATAACCATGCTCAATGTAGTAAGGAAGATTGGACAACAAAGTCTCATCAATATCAAAAATCCAAACATCTTTTCCATCTCCACTCAACTCGAGGTTTTTGGCGTAAACCCCAGCCTCATTCGAAACCCTTTCGAGATCCAGTTTATAACCATGACCGGCCATATAATTTTTAACATAGCCCAGACATTCCTCGGGAATCGTCTTCCAGGGACTCAAATTGTTGGCTTCGACGGAAAATCTCCAACTAGTACAGTGTAAGTTGAGTTCATCATCGAATTTTTCAAACTGGGTCTCGATAGCTTCTGCGTATTGTATGATTAATGGTCTTGGTAGAAGATGAGAGTTAAAGGCGGCATCGTGAGAGGAAGTGAAGGAAAACAGAGAAAAGAGAAGGAAAAGTTTTAAGAAAAGCATGATAAAATAGAGATTGCAGATCATGAATTGAGGAAAAATCTGGGCAATCAATTGAAGACTCAAAGAGAGATTAAGGGAATTTGAATTCAAGAGATATTAATAAAGCTGCTTGCTTTATTTGTGGGCTGATATATGGAGATTAAAATGGGGCAAGATTAAAAAAAGTGCGTTCCTTTGGAGTTAGGAGAGAGAAAAGAAAAACCCTGTGAAACAGTAACCTTTGCAGGTTCGAAGAAGAAGAAGACAGTTACGTGTTGTTCGAATGCAATAAAGGGCAAGGTTTTTTTATATTTTAATTCTAACCCAAGTCCTTGTAAACATTAATCTTTTGAAATTTTATCCTTTTATGTTAAATTTTTAATTTTTAATATTCAAATGTTTAATTTAAAAAATGCAATCCAAATTATTATATTAATATATTCAAATTTAATAATTTCTTAGTTTAAATTTAATTTTTAAGTTGTGCAAGTAGAAAGATTAATTTTTTTTAATTAACAGTAAAGGGACTAAAGTTTTAAAGATGGAAAGAGTTCAGAGACTGAGGGTTAAATTAGACCCTTTTGTTTCCTTTTCAGTGACGGATTAGGTAGCGTCGGCTTTTATCTTTTTGAACCAGGATCAAAGAGGTTGTTAAGTGGGACCCATTTGGCCGGTGGAGCTGAGATGATAACGTGGCGCTTTTTAATTGGGTTCTCTTATGTGGCCAAGATTAAATAAATTAATTAAAAATTGACCATGTTCACATTATAGAAAACGTTTCTTAAAATCAATTCCATCAGAGGTCAAATGAAAAAGAAATATATTGGAGTCTTCGATTGATTTAATTTTTAGATAATTATCATTTTAATCCTTTATTTAAAAAAGCATATATTTTAAAAAATATATCTTTAAATATATTAAAAAAACATATATTTAATTCAATTGTACATTAAAAAAAAATTTATACAACCTTTTTTAATCCGCTTAGGATCTTAAATAATCTCTTTGCCTTTTATTATTAAGGCATATAAAATTAAAAATTTCTGATTTAGTGATGAGTTTATGTGAATTTTAAGTTGATTGATATAAAGTTCAAGATTCGATCCTGTAATTATATAAACACCTACACCAGAGTAATGTTTAAGGAAAGAAATTAAGATAATAAAAAAGGGTAGTAACAAGAACATGTTCCATGGAATTATCTTGATATTGGCTCAAAACAAAACTAATTTTCAAGATCCTCCACTATATAATATACAATTGCATTTCTTACAGATGAAAATACTAGCAAAGACTTACAGTGGACTTGAAGTTGCAGAAAGAAAGCATATATATATATATATATATGCAGTAGTGGGATTAGGGAAAAGAATATACAGTAAAAAGAAGAAAAAGAAATCATTGTTTTCTGGACTTCCACTCCAAAATTGCAGAAAGAAAAGAGTAATTTGGAAGCAGATTCTTATTTGGCAAAGCCAAATTTGTCATTGGTGATATATCATTCGTTTCAATCCATTTCTCTATTGCTTTGCGCTCATATGTGTATCCATCTGCAGCCACACATGGTTCATCCATTACATCCTGTTAGGACAAAAAAGAAAACACCCCAAATTTCAATCAGACAATGGAATAGGCATTATGAAACATCAGTGCATATGCTACTGGTGGTGTGTTCTTTTGAGTGTATATCCAACGTACAATGACGACAAATCCTTGTTTTCATTTGCCAAACTGTAGAAGACTATCTCTGCATACCTTTGATATGGGGCAAATGAAGTGGTTAGATGTGCAGACTGTATATTGGAGATTGAATTTCGGGCCTTGTTTGCAACCTCCTTCATTTTCTCTAGTATGGGAAGTACTCGGTCTTTCAAACCAGGTCGGTCTTTACGTCGAAGTTCAGCACAACTCAGTCCCAATATAGCTAATTCCTTTGTTTCTTCAACTGGCCAGTTTCCAGCTTCTGAATCTAAAATTCTGGTTAAGTTGTTGTTACCGATTGCTGTTTCCACCACATGAGTTAGTGCTATAGCGGGCTTTGCGGTGAGCAACTGCAGTATTATCATCCCGAAAGCGTAAATGTCAGATTTTGGAGATATCAACCCGGTTCTTTGATATTCGGGATCGATATAGCAGAGTGTTCCAACAGGTCCAGTGTCCTTGTACACGGTAAATGTAGAGGAAGAATCTGTAGTTATCATCATGGAAAGTCCTACATCGCCGATCTTGCTCCTAAAGTTATGATCAAGTAATATGTTCGCAGGCTTAAGGTCACGATGAATGATTGGTTCGGGCTTTGAGTTGTGGAGGAAAACAAGAGCTGAGCCTACTTCCCAAGCAATTCTGTATCTTTCGAACCAAGGGATTGGTGGCGTATTGTTCTTCCGCAGCAATCTGTCCTCCAAGCTACCATTTTCCATGTACTCATAAACTAGACAACCATGTTCGGGACATGCACCGAGAAGGAGAAGTAAATGCGGATGACGAATTTTGGTCAATATTTCAAGCTGAAACAGGGAAGAAAGACAAGAATTTTTAGGGTCAAATCACCTCATAATTATCTATGAACTATTATGGCTTTGGTTTAATCCAAAAAATTTTGTACCTCCTGCTGGAATTGCTTAGTTCTACCATTTTCTTTTGAGTGGAGAACTTTCACCGCAGCAGCGGTATGATGGAATATGCATTTATAGACAGTTCCATATGCTCCCATTCCAATTCTAAGATCTTCCGAGAACGAGGATGTAGCTGACACAATCTCGTCCCAAGTGAACTTCTGGTATTGCTGGAGGGGACCTGTAAGATAATTCTCGAGCTTTTCTTTTTCTTTAGCTTCGTGAGAGGCTTTCGTCTCAGCCTCTCGCCTCAGTGAAGCTTCTCTGTCAGCACGTCCCTTCACATGCACAGCTTCTCTTGTAGCAGCTTCACACTTCTCCTTCTCTTGTCTAGCTAATTCTTTAGCTTCCTCCTCTTTCAAACTTACTTCCTTAAGCTTCATTGCTTCCTCTAGGTGACGTTTACTTAGAGCATTCAACTGAGAAAACAGTGTTGACAGAGAAAGAAGTGAATCAGTCCATTAACTCGAACAGATGATGGAGAGAACAACTTAGAAAAGTAAAGAAGGTCAGTGACCATGATGCCAAGTAGCAGCAAAGATGTGATTCGGGAAGAAGGCAAAGTCAATATAATGCAACTAACCTTCTGGGATGCATCGATGGTCTCACTTTGAGCTGCAGCTTGCATTTCTCGAATGTGTCTGAGTTCGGTTCTCAGCTTTTCTAGCTCAAAGTTGATATTTACCTACATATAGGTGCAAGTTTCATATTGAATTCCAAAACTAAACCCAAAGGCACTATGCATTTTCAGTAAAAATCACATTTTTCTTCACTAAAACATTTGTTTGAAGCTAAATCGCTACTTAGAGGTCAATGGAAATTATGAGTTACTGCATCTTATAATTTAAGCATCATTCAAATTCCGGAGTTCACCTATGCATATCCATTAACTAAAAAGATGATGACACAAAAGAATGAATTTCCTTATTCATAAGGCTATCATGATGCATAATGAAATACCATATAAGGCTATAATGATGCATAACACTCGTCCCGTTTTTGAACAATAAAGGCCAAACCTACCTGACATTCAGACGGATTATTGTCTGGCTGAGCATCCAAGGTTGATATTTGATCTGATAACCATGATTGTTGATTGGTTGGCAAGCTTCTGAGACTAGAATTTCGACTGACTGCTTCTCTAGATTCTGAACCGTTGGGACAAGAGCTCATATCATCATTCTCTGCTGCTTTGTCAAGAGATTGGCATTGAGAATGGTTGTTATCAGGAGATCTAAACTGAGTGGACTCACTCGATCTGAACTGGTTACTCGCAAGAGAACTCGTTCTTGAATGTATACACATTTGATTTATCGTTGAAAGCGCTTGAGATCTCTGCATCGGCAGGGCTGTAGAACGGAAAGTAGCATAGGCTGCCACAGAGCCGAATTATGCAGTTACAGAAAAGAGAAATTAAGGTTCTCCATGAGTAGTTTGTGTCAATCGTTTAGTGAAAGATAAGTACCTGTCTGCGAACTGAAACTGTAGTCCGATGAGTTCTTGGAAGAAAAACTTGTTTCGCTACTGTCACCTTTAGTGCTTCCATTCATCTCTAAATCAGATGGCCTAATTGATGTCAACTTTCCTTTAGAAACAGCATAGACTGTACAAAAGCTTGGAGCGCAGGCTGATATTCTCGAGGACAAGTTATTTTTCTTAAGCTTCCTACAGATATCATCATATTTACAAAATTAGTGGTGCAGCTAGTGGATAAGAGTAAATATAGAGCATATAAGTAAACAGATATGCAAAGACCGGCTCTTTGATGTTCACTTTCCTTTTCCTAGGACGAACCAGAAAAGGAAAACCTGATATGCAATACCCCATTTCCGAGAATATGAAAATCAATGCATCAGTAGATTTTACACAACAGCAACTGGTTCATATCCAAAAAGGTATTGGAATTGCTTTTTTTTTTACTATGTTGTGTTAAACTACCTTGTAAATATCCCACGAGATGAAGCTCCGATTACAAGTCTAGTGATAGTGTTCTTTGAAACCTCCTCTGCTATTGCGTTCGCCACTTGGTCGGATTCAATAATTATAATATCAGCTTCCACCTTCAGAATTTAAGCAAATTTAGTTCACTTTTTAGGGGAACATGCACAATAAGATTCAATAAGAAAAATAAGAATATACCTTTCTTTGAGCACACATTTTCTTATAAGGAAGAAGCATTTCATTTGCCTGCCATTCCAGTTCCTTCTTATAGGCTGCAGCTACATCTTCTCGAACTTGTGAAATCGGAAGCAAGTTCCCCACTAGAATCGATATGATTTCAGTCAATTAGCATTAAACATAGCATTCTTAAATTAATGACATTTTCCCAAATATTTAACAAAATTTTCTCGAGAAACAAACAAGTTAACTATCATCCATGAACAGATACACTAATCTTTGAGAACCTTCACTCACTTGGTGTAGGAACAAGTGTAACCTTCGCACGAACATGTAACAACTTAAACATGACATTTCCTTCAGGAACGAATTTGTCCAATGCCCATTTAACCACATATTTGCTTTCTCTATTTTCATTGATAGCTATACCAATAGTTAAAGTTGGAGAAGGTGGCAACACCAGTTCATTTTCTGCTTCTTCTTTCTCTTTCTTCTCCATTATTCAGCCAGTTTCTTCTTATAAGACCAAATAATCTGCAGCTTCATAGAAAATACAATGTTACAATTATCCATTAGCAACTCTACTTGGCTTGGAACTTGAATATAAGGAAAGAACCTGCAAATTTAGTACTCTTTTGGCATGTAATCAATAGAGAAAGATAATGCCCCTTTTGCTTAGAATATATATATACCTATATACACATACAATCAATCAAGGCAATTTAAAGAAACAACTTCATGAAAGTAGAAATGTACAAATTAAAAATATTTATATTAAAAAGGGCATTTTCCATTGGAGCTTAAGCTTGAAAAAAAAAACAGACATAAATGAAAAGCTATACCCTTAATTCAGATAAATCAAGAACTAATAGAAACCCATAAAAGTAACACAAATATCAAATCAAAAAAGAGGAAAAAAAAAAAAAAGTACTAAAAAAACATACCAGCTTCCTTTGCAGCTCAACAGCTTCAAGAAATCCACCATTTTTACGTAAACAATAAACTAAACTACATCATACTTAATATATTTTTTACTATTACTGATATAATATATAATAAATTCAGATTTCAGAGTCAACTATGAGCGTTTACCATGACCACAATTTCATCAATTTGTATTTTGACTTTATTCTTTCTGTTCACACTGCTACTCGGTTTTTTGTTCATGTTAAAGGAGACAAAAATGGTTGGTTGCTTCGGATTAGTATAAAAATGGAAATATTTGGTATATTCCTTCCAAGATAATCATCAGAAAAGACTTCATATTTTTCGGATATTATGGTAAGATTTATCAAATTTGTTTAGTTCAAAGAGTTTGAGTTGTAGCCGACTTCAGCTGGGTTTAATTCTTAGTTTAATCCCTTTACTTTGGAAACTATTCCAATTGGATAACAATGTCGTGGGTTCATTTGCTATCATAAAAAAGCAGTAAAAATCAAATATTCAATTTTACATATTTATTAACAATTGAATTAAACCTTTTTTTTTTTTTATAAAATATGAGGACCAAATTCTAATAAACTAAAATATAAAGATTATTCTTAAATTTTACACAATAGAATGATAGGAAGGGTCTATTCAAGGATATTTATTGGTACTAAAAATAAGGAAACAGTCAATTTGTTCACATGACTCTTCCTCTAAAATTGTTTTATTTTTGCTATTAATTTATGGATTCTTCACACATTTTATAATTTTAATTTTAGTATTTTAATATTTTTAATTTTTATTTAATAATTAAAGTTTAATTGATAACATTTTATAGGTAGGAGAGAGTTATTTTTACTTTTTTTTTTTTCTTGAAACCGTATTGAAAATTTTACAATTTTAAATTTAAAATAAAAACCTTTTAATCTTAGAGTTAACATTTTTATTTGCTTATTTGACCTTCTACATGTGTAAAGTTAGTTGTCAATTAAATTTTAATTATTAAAATCAAAAGAATGAAAAGCTAAATAATTAATTGATCGAGATTAAAAGTAAAAAGATTAAATTTTAAATATGTAAATAGTACAAGGATTAATCTTTAATTTGTAGAATAAGTGGTCAAATAGCATGTAGTTTATTGTATATATAAAATTGAACTAAATTTCATTTTCATTGATTTTAATGATATATATTGGGATTAAATTTTATTTTTTTGAAATATCAAGAATTTAATGTAGGTTTAGATGGGTGATATGTTTATCTGCGATTAATATAAAAATAGTGGTGATTATGAAATTAAATATTATAATAATAATATAGCGTAAAATAAAAAATAAACTAAATGTATCACATTGCATTGTAATATTAATCTAAATTCAAATTTAATCATTATTTTATAATTTTAAATATATCGAGCAAGCAAGAAGATTGTCACAATTATGGCATACTACTATGCTTTTTCAATTTTTTTTTCTATTATTTTAAATAAATAAAATTATTTTAAATAAATCTTCAACAAAATAAAGGTCTTAAATGGCATATGAAGCATGAATAGTGAAGCTAGGAATTGCCCTTTTTATTCCATATTTTTTTAATCTCTATTAAAAAAATAATTACTAAAAGATTGTCACAATTATGACATACATATTTAAAATATACACGTGCGTGGAAAAATATATACAGTAAATAATCAATTTTATTATTTAAACTAAAAATAATATAATATATGTAGTATGTACAAAATATAAAAAAATATATACCATATTTTTCATGCGCTATTTTTACGGTGATTAACCGAATCGAATTAATATTAATCGAATTAATCGAATTATATAATTTTTTAATCATTAATTGAACCGAAATTTTTCAAAAAATTAACCGAATTAATCGAAATATATGTTTTTGTTTTTTATTAAAATAAGTATAAAATATGTCAAAAAATACATTAATAATGTTCATTTATCTTGAAAATTAATTGAATTAGTCGAAATTTTAAGGCTTGAAACACTATCTAATTAAGTTAGATTAATTCAGTTAATTACCTGATTTTAAACCGAATTAATTGATAATCGAATTTCTAAAAAATTATTAACCAACTTCCGACCGAATTAAATTAATTAATCAACTGATTAATCGAATTAAATTAATTAAATCGATTAATTTAATTTTAACCGAAATTTAAACACTCTTAACGATTTTTTCAATATTAATACATCAAAACAAGTTTTTATAACTTTTGTCACTCCATTATATAGGTGAAAAATAAAAGAAAAAAATTGACAGAGAAATATATATATATTTATTTTCTAAATTAACGGTATTTTCTTTGGAAAGAATAAATGATAGTTTTTTAAGAGATTAATTTTAAATTAGGTATTTTTTAAAATTGATTTTTTTAAGGACATTGATGACCAAAGTTAAACAAGTGCCAGACTCTTCTTTCAAGGGGATTTTTTACTTAAATAATACAAAAAAATAAATTAATAACCAAAATGGTATCCCCAAATTATTATTTATCAAAATGGTATGTTTAGTTAAGTGGAGGAACTCTAAATGGCGGCACTAAGGGGTATTTTTGACACGTGTTTTTTTTAATTTTTTTTATTATTTTTATATATTTAAAAATAAAAAAATATTATTTTATTAGTGGAAGGATTTAAAGTGGCGGCACTCAGGGGTTTTTTTTCAAAAAAATACGACAAAAATACGACAAAAAAATACCTGACACCCAGTGGAGGAACACAAAGTGGCGGCACCAATGGAGGAGTATCAAGTGGCGGCACTCAGGGGTGTTTTGCCACTTAAAGCACCCCATTGTGTCGTGTGTGTGTGTTTATTTTATTTTATTTGTGAAAATAAATTTGAGTGGTTGGGAATTTTTAGTGTTTGTGATAAAAATTAAATGAAATAAAATTTTTGTTATAAAATAAGAGTGAGGGAAGCAAATAAACGGGAAAGAAAGAAAGAAAAGAAAGAAAGAAAGGAAGAAGGAGAGGAAAGAAAGAAGAAGGAAAGAAAGGTAATGTGTTTAATTTTAATTTTATTTGAGTATGATATAAATGGGTAAAATCATATTTTATTTAATAAATTTTATTTAATTTTTAACAGATTTATTGAAGATGGATAATCAATTTTTTGTATGCATTTATTTTGATGGAGTAATTTCGAGAACATCAGTTGGATGTATATTTGATTGTCGGGAACAAATAGGAATGAGATTTCGTCGAAATATCTCGGTTGATGATATGAAAGCAAGGATTAGTGCAAAATTTTTTAGACGTTGTGGAAGAAGGATCTCGAAACTTTTCTACAAGTTTCCAGTTTCAATAGATCTCATCAAATTCACCGAGATGGAACTTGTAGACGACGAAGACGTGGAGATAATGATCGCTCTTTATTGTTCGAATCAAAGTGACCCAAATGCACCGGTTCAATTGTTTGCTGAGTTAGTTGATGTGGAACCTGTACAAAATGAAGATTCAACTCCGTGTATGATGGTTCCAGTATCGTACATTGAAAGTCAATCAATCGTACGTGGGCTACACATCGATCTTAATGCTGCTGCACCCGAGAATGATGCAGATCAAGATGGTGGATATGATAGTAGTATTCCTTCTGATAATGAAGTTAATATTGATAGTGATCCGGATGTGGATGAAGTCCCAGATGATATTGACGAAGAAGGTGCGAATGGCGATGAAAATCCAGTCGAAAATCCAATTACACATATTGTGATGCACAATAATCCTCTTGGGGCACACATGTCGCTTATAAACCCCGATGCGACACATGTCGAGTTCGCGGAATACCCTGAAATAGTACTTGCTCACCGATTGGCCGTCGCAGCAGATTGTGAAGAGTTGTTTGTGGGCCAAAAATTTGAATCCAAAGAAGAATGCATATTTGCTATTAAGCGATATAGCATGAATGTGTCGATAGACTACAAAGTCACAGTGTCTAAACCGCCATTGTATATTGGAGAGTGCTGGAAGTCGACGGAAGGTTGCAAGTGGCGGGTGCGAGCTGCATTTATCCAGAAGTCGAAGATGTGGGAGATAAGAAAAATTGATGGGCCTTACACATGCAGTTCAACACGTTTGTCAAAAGATCACCGGAAACTTGATTCTAGAATCATCTGCACACATATCATGCCAATGGTTAAGGACGACCCGACCATCAAGGTTTCTACATTGATTGTGGACATGCAATCACGATTCCATTATCGGGTTTCATATCGAAAAGCATGGATTGCGAAACAGATGGCAATGGAACAATTGTTCGGTGATTGGGATGCATCATACAATGAGCTGCAAGGATAAATAGCCGCAATGCGACAGTACGTACCGGGGACTGCGATTGAGTTGGTGACACGACCTTATTATGGCTCAAATAAAAACATGCAATCGGGAAAAAGAATTTTTCAGTATATATTTTGGACGTTTGATCCCTGTGTTCGAGCATTTCCTCACTGCAAGCCATTTGTCCAGGTAGATGGAACGTGGCTATACGGGAAATATACGCAGATCTTACTAATTGCGGTGGCTCGAGACGGGAATCAAAACGTGCTCCCAATAGCATTCGCTATTGTGGACAAAGAAGACATGTGATTCATAACGATAATATTTGCATCATCTCTGATAGAGCGAAGGGTATTATTGCGGCCATTAGGCGTACTGATGTACCATGGAAATCAGTTTACTGCAGCCGACACATTGCGGCTAACTTCCAACGAGAATATAAGAATACAGACTGGCGGAGACAACTTGTGAAAATGGGTAAAAAAATAAATTTCCAAATTATATTTTTAAGGTTTTAATTTTAGACTGTAACTTATGTTTTCTTAATATTCCTACAGCGTACGAGCTAGAGCCACACCGATTCCGGCAAAGAATGACCAGACTTGAGAGTGACATGAAAGGTCAAACGAACAAGCCTCTACGCGAGTGGTTGGGTACCATGGAGCCGTGACAATGGTCTCAAAGTTTTGATGAGGGGTATCGATATGGTCAAATGACGACCAACCTGGCAGAATCGAATAACGGCGTGTTCAAGAGAATACGACATCTTTCGATTTCATCCGTGTTCTCCGCTACGTTCTATAGGCTAGCTACCTTGATGCCAGTAATGGGAACGCGACAAATCGATCAGATGAACGATGGTCACGTGTTTGTTGAAGCTGTCAGGAATGCAATAGATGCAAACCGTCAGAATGCGAGGATGATGAATGTTTAAATATATTCACGACAGTTTCAACGATTTCAAGTTATTGAGACTATTGGTCGTCGACCTGGTATCCCACCTAGGTCATACGGGGTTGATCTCCAAAACAGACACTGCGATTGCAGGAGGTTCGATACACTTCGTTATCCCTGTGCGCATGTCGTTGCAGCTTGTGCTAAAGTGTCACTCAATGTTGAACAGTTCATCGACCCCGTTTACACTCTCCATCGTACGTTACGTATTTGGGAAAATGAGTTCCCCGTCCTGTCTGACTTGTCCACATGGGAGGTACCTCCAACGACTTTCGAGCTTATCCTGAACAAAGGTTTACGGAGGAATCCAAAAGGTCGTCCTCATATCACCAGAATCCGCAACAAAATGGACATTATGGAGAAAACAAATGGGGGCAAACTGTGTGGACTGTGTAGGTTAGCTGGGCATGCTCGACGTAATTGCCCTCAACGAACCTATCATATTGGGCAGTCATCCGGATCGAGTAGGGCCTAAACCCGATTCATCATCATATACCTCTTAATTTTATTTTTACATTAATTTTCAATGTTGTCCACTTGCGTCCCAGTCACTAAATTATTTATATCTTGAGGTAAAGAATTCAAAATTATAATTCGTTTGATGTTTCTGAAATTAGACTAAAATATCATTTTAGCATAAAAATTATATATCTTCCAATTTTTCATCTCTCAAATTCTCTACACTTTTCTTCAAAATATCTCACTTAATAAAAATGGTAAAATTACGCTTTAAGTCCCTAATCCTTTCAACTTTACGGTTTAAGGTTTCAAGTAACAGGTTTAATGTTATGAAATTTAAATAAATGGTCAAATAGGTTAAAATATATGTACATTATGGAGGAAAAATTCATCATTATAATTCATCAACAGTCAAATTTAAACACTATTAGATACAACCCTAGTATCCATGATTAGATGGTGTGGTTCTCGGGGTATATCTTCGTGGTGGCCGGTGTTTACGTCGAGGTTTCTCGTCAAGTTCATCATCATTATTAGGGTCCATTTGCACCGAAGGAGTAGAGTATTGCCCAGGAGGAATAGTGTATCGCGATGCCTCGTCAAACTCAGCCTGATATCCTTCCCTATAGTATTGCGGTGGCTCGTCAAATTGAGGCTGATATCCTTGGCTTGAGCATTGCGGTGGCTCGTCAAACTGAGGCTGATATCCTTGGCTTGATGAGCTATGCATATGTGATGATCCCGTAAAATCAGGACGATAAGAATCATCGTCATTCAATGCCTCTTCATCCTCCTCTTCTTGTTGCTTTGGCACTGGCTGTGGCTCTGGGGCAGGAGCTACATGATAGGGGCGATCTTGTCGAGACATGTATGGGGGAATTATCATCGATGAAGCACCAATCAAATATGGTTGGCCAAACTCAATGAACCATTGCATGTACTGCACCGATGGCTGTAAATCCGGAGTGTACTCCATCGGAGGTACTCGAGTCATTCAGTTGTTCCACACATAAACATACTGTCCATGCACACTCCCCCAATCACAATTTGCTTTCCCCTTCTTATCCATCCCATGGATAGACCCTAATTGGAATGGCGACTGCGGGATAGGCTGTTTACAACCAAACTACCGGAGTACTCGATCCCGGCATACCACTCCACTGTTTGAAAATTGATTATCGGTGCGTTAATGCACCATTGGTCTGAGTGGAGGAATGTTGAGGCGGGAATAACAGCGGTAATTTCTGGCTGTATATATGGGGTCCAGATGAACTGCACAATTAATAACATGTCAAAATATTAATAAAATTAAAGTAATATAATTTACTAACATGCAACCATATTAACACGAGTCAAGTAATATAATTTAACATGTTAATGAATAACATACCCCTTCCCCAGCATATTGCTCTAGCATCAAACGATACATGGAAACTGTGTACTACCTCCCGATCCTCGGTTTTGTTTTTCATCTAAGAAAACAAAAAATAACTTGTTAGATTAATATAATTAATAAAATATGTCAAATTATTAAAATTTAGGGTATATGGTAATCACCTGTTAACGAGTGGAAAAACATATGTTTGGTGCCTAACGGATGCCAAGAATGGCATCCGATATAGTGCCCAAGATTGCAATAGCACTAGGCATCCACCTATATCCCGGGAAGAAGGGTTTGTGGGGCGACAAAGTTCTCGGTATAGCATGGCAAGCACCGCAGATCCCCAACTATATTCATGAATCTTTCGTAAATCTCTTAGCAAAGGCAAATACATCAAGTGGATCTTATTGTTATTTGCGTCCGGCATGAGTATGCCCCCTATCATTAGCAAAATATAGGCTCGAACGGCCCAAGAAACCTCCATTTCAGTTGCATGTTCGGGTAAGTGCTGAAAATTGCTCTTCAACCATGTAAATAACAACGACGTGAAGTCATTGTTATTACTAGGTGAGCGACCTAGTAACTGGATGCACATCGTTGCCAGCTCTTGAAACAAACTAACACCGGTGACTGGTACACCATTGATTGGTAGCCCTAGTTGAACCGCAACATCCTCCAATGTCACAGTGCACTCTCCACAAGGCAGATGAAATGTGTGGGTCTCCAGGCGCCAACGCTCCACCAATGCACTGATTAAATCATATCTTAACTCAAATTTTTGGATCAATGCTGCAGATGCAAATCCGGCATCCTGCAAGTACGGAAGCAGACGTTCATAAGGGGGGAATTTAAGGCCCTGTGCACGACCCCTCAATGAACGATACGCGAGCTCTTCCTGTTAATTTACAAAAATAGTTAGTATAACCAAAATTAATTTTTAAAACAAATAATAATATCGTGAATGACATAATGAACAAATAATTATTTTTTTACATTCATATTGCCTTGGTGTGTATCTGCATTCATTGATTTGGCTATGTGAGGACGTTCCGAGTTAATTAATGAAGTCATTCTGTAACTTGAAAAAAAATTATCAATTAGTTCAATACATAAGTTTACCAATATAATACAAAAATAATAATTAAATATCAAAATGTGTTATTTACTAAAATTGTACAAAATATATATTTATAAACCAAAATAGTATCCACACACCATTATTTACTAAAATGGTACAAAATAATTTATTTTGTACCATTTTGGTAAATAATACGATGGGGATATTATTTTGATAATTAATTATTTTTTATATTATATTTTGGTCAATAATATGATGGGGATATTATTTTGATAATTAATTATTTTTTATATTATATTTTGGTCAATAATATGATGGAGATATTATTTTGAAAATTAATTAGCCAAGTTTAATTTTTTGTGAATTATTAAAACTCTCTTATTTTTATAAAATAATAAATTTTTTAATTTCATAATTGTAACTAATTTTAATTATAACTTAAAAATATATTATTGTTAATTTTATTAAACACTTGTAATAGTTTTCTTTCACATTTTATTAAACAATCTTATGACTTGTATAATAAAGTTACTAACTAACAAAATTAAAACATTATTAAATTTTAAATCAATAAATATGAACAATATTTTTTACTTACTACTACTAACAACAAAATTAAATTACTAACTAGTAAAATTAAATTAAAGTAAATTAATAATAACATAATAACAAGCTTACATTTCTTCTTCTCCTCTTAATTTACTCACCAATTATAACAACATTAAATAACAAATCAATTAAAAATTAAATTAAATAAAACAAAAAACTTAAAATAATCAAATTAACTAACAAATTAAAATATTTTAAAATTAATCATACTTAAAATATTAACTAAACTTACATTTCTTCAACTCCTCTTAATTTACTCTTTTAATCAACCTATTAAACAAATAAAATTATAATAACAAATCAAACACATTACCACTACTAATTAACAAATTAAAATATTTTAAAATTAAATTTAAAAATAAACACATTACCTTTTTTTTTTCCTCTCCTTCTTCCTTCATCTTTCTTTATCTTTTTTCTTTCTTTTTTCCTTCATTTTTCGTTCGTCCCCCCCTCCCACCTATTTTATAACAAAAAATTTTATTTTATTTAATTTTTATCACTTACCAAAAAATTCCCAACCACTCAAATTAATTTTCACCTCTTAAAAAACCCACACAAACACACACGCACGGCACAATGGGGTGCTGCCAAGTGGCAAAACACCGCTGAGTGCCGCCACTTGATACTCCTCCATTGGTGCCGCCACTTTGTGTTCCTCCACTGGGTGTCAAGTATTTTTTTGTCGTATTTTTCTCGTATTTTTTTGAAAAAAACCCCTGAGTGCCGTCACTTTAAATCCCTCCACTAATAAAATAGTATTTTTTTATTTTTAAATATATAAAAAAAATTAAAAAAAACACGTGTCAAAAATACCCCTTAGTGCCGCCATTTAGAGTTCCTCCACTCAACTAAACATACTATTTTGGTAAATAATAATTTGGGGATACCATTTTGGTTATTAATTTATTTTTTTGTATTATTTAAATAAAAAAATCCTCTTTCAAGGTGTAATAAAATATATTTAAAAATAACAATATTTGTCAAAATCTAAGTTCTGTTTGTCGTAGTATATTAAATACTAATATTTTTAAATGTGATTTAAGTTAATTTATTTAAATACATTATATAAAATTTATAAAACCCAAAATATCCTTAAAATATTTATTATTTTCTAAAAAAAATTAATTTTTTAAATATCAATTAACTCGTTATACTAATTTAATCAAATGTTTTAAGATAGAGATTAACCAGTTTTTGCAAAATTTCTTCGTGATTCTAATTTATGTAAATTGAGAAATTGCGCTCAACTTTTGTGAATTAATAAAATATGTAGTAAAACCCAAAACTAAAATTTAACTTTGTCTACCTTAAAAAAATTAATTTTGTCTAATAACACTATCATTGATATTGACACTTAGCTAGGTGAATGTTAAACTTATAAGTAATTTATTGCATTAATGTTTGCCGGGTTCCGACCCAAATTAAATGAAAATTTTTTATTTAGATTTTTTAGGTTTTTATATAGTAAAAATAAAATTACATTTTGATTTTTTTAAAAATGATAAAAATTTAATTTAATCTTTTAAAAACCATAAAGATATAAATTACTAAAATAATGTAATTATATTTTTACTAACGTAAAAATTATAATTTAATTTTGATCCCTAACAAAATTTTGACTTCGCCCTAATGATTTTCAATTATCTTTCTAAGTTATCGAATCTTAAATTTGTTAAATTCAATTCCAATCTTTGATTATTTGTTTACGAGTAGTTGAAATGATTTTGAGTCATTTTTGTGATTCGATTATTGCTTGGCGTTTAAATTATTTAAATTCGTATTTTTATAAAAATAAAAAGTTTTAATTGTTTAAAATAAAACAATAAAGATATGGTCAAATATATATACTATGATAAAGATGATAAAATGACATAGACTAAGATTGAATTTTTTGAGGTTTAAGATTAATATGCACATCAAGACGAATATTTTAAGCTAATGTCTTTCGTCAATTATATCTAATTTTGATTGGTATGTAATAAATTTAGTCTTCAATGTTTATATATTTTGTCAATTTAATTTTTATTCTTATAAATTCAACAAATTCAACCTCAATGTTTAAACAATTACACAAATATTGCGAGATAAATTTATTAAATTAGGACTAAATTTTACAGAATATGTAACCTTTGAATGTTAAATTTACTATTATACCAATAAAAATCATGATAATTGAGAGGACCAATTTGTTAAGTTTCAAAATTATTTATAGATAGCCACAATCAACGCGTCCATTTGCTTCGCTTTATTCCACCGGTCTTCCAATGTCTCCCCATCTACCTTTTTGGTGCAAAATCTGACAAACAATAACACCGCCAACCACTCATCTTTATCTTATACTCCCAACATTACTCCTGTAATAGCCAAGGTACTTCGTACTGAAGCAGCTGCCACAGCACAGCTCATAAAAATGGTGAAAGCTATCAGGGTTCATCAACTCGGTGGACCTCAGGTCTTCAACCCCATGGATTGGGAAAAGGATGTGTTCACTATGTCAGCATGAGTTGCCAGTAATGATTATCACAGAAATCATTTATTTCCATTCTTTAAGTACAGGTACGGAAGCTGTTGGAGAGGTGATTGCTGTGGGACCTGGACTGACTGGCAGGAAAGTCGGAGATATCATAGCTTATGCTGGTGATCCTATGGGTTCATATGCTGAGGAGCAGATTCTTCCAGCAGACAAAGTTGTGCCAGTTCCTCCTTCGGTTAACCCTATTATCGCTGTATCCATCATGCTGAAGGGTATGACTGCCCAGTTTCTAGTACGTCGATGCTTCAAGGTAGGTTGCTTGGATACAAGTTGTTCATAACTTTAATCATAGTATAGGTTTGGTGCTTGGTTATTTGCTGTTTATCCTGATTCCTGACAGTAACTCTCATCAACTAATCTTATTTAAATGTAGAAACAGAGTCGTAATTGTATTAACAAAAAGTTTTAACACAATATCACGTAATATAGGTCGAATCCGGACACATGGTTCTTGTTCATGCTGCAGCTGGTAGGGTTAGATCTTTATTGTGCCAATGGGCAAATGCACTTGGTGCCACTGTCATCGGAGCTGTCTCGACCAAAGAGAAGGCGGCTCAAGCAAAGGAAGATGGATGTCACCATGTTATAATTTAAAAGAGGATTTTGTTTCCCGTGTCAATGAGATGACATCTGGCAAGGGGGTGGAAGTTGTCTACAATTCTGTAGGGAAAGATACCTTTGAGGTAATCACGGTTTTGAGAGTGATGCTCTATCGTCTACTTGCTCGTTCTTACTTTTAGGATGAATGTATTATTAAGTTGAGCCATTAAAGGATTACATTATCCACTGGCGAAAAATTATATAACTTCACTGAGCTTTGCGGCATTCTACTAAAAGTTTTATATTTTGTTAGGGCTCGCTGGCATGTTTAAAGCCCTGTGGCTATATGGTGAAGTTTGGGCAGTCATCCGGTACACCAGATCCAGTTCCGTTGTCTGCACTTGCACCCAGATCATTGTTCTTGACTAGGCCTTCCATGATGCAATACACGTCAACTCGGGATGAGCTGCTGGAAACTGTAGGGGAAAGTGTTTGCTAATGTTGCATCAGGCGTATTGCGGGATCCCTTGTGAGGAGCATCTCAGGCACATGCAGACCTCGAGAATCGCAGAACAACTGGATCAGTTGTGCTGATTCCACGAAAGCATCTTCGTTGTCTTCTCATTTGGCTTTGAACACCAATTGCATGAGAAAAATAAAAGACTATAACGTGTGGGATTATGTAAGAACTTGATCTATATATACGGAAGTGCATGTTGAAGGCTTGAAGCCGCAGCTGAATAAATTATTGCTATGAGTTAAGCATGTATATATATATACACATGGTTTATGTAATGATGGAATTGAAATAGGAATAAAAGAGAATCAGTGGTACAAAAATAATATCCAAAATTTTGTGCACCTCGATGGAAATTAATTTATTGGACTTGAATGTTAAGGACACTAGGTTGCTTTCTTTGTTCACAAATCCAGAAGTAAGGCCTCTTCACTGTTCCGGCGAGCAGCAGCTTGGACAATGGTAAAAGTACCATGAATTTACTCAGAAAAAAAAGTAAATCAGTCCATACATATTAGATAAAGAGTAAATTATTTTTCTATAATCCATCTATTTCTATGATTAAATGCTCACATTGATGTTGAAGCAATAAAAATTCCATCTTTTGGACTGTCTACACATTAGTTTTAAGAAATTTAAGTGTTACTTCACTACACATCATAGTTGAAAATGAAAAGGGTTAATTCTGACATTAGGACTTCACTGTATCACGGGTTTGGTCGACATAGAAATTTGGAGTTTAATTCTTGTAATTTGGCATAAATTATTCTTTTTATTTTTAAAATGTTATTAATAGATCCAAATTGAAAATACCATTAGTTGTTCTCGCTAAAATGATGGTATGAAATTTTTTTTTTATTGTTATTCCATCACACCATATGAACCTCAGAGTGAACCGTTTTCAACCAGTAATAAAATTACGGTAAAAAATCTCTCCAGTCCCTCTAAATTTTAAATTTGAGCAAATTGATCCCTTTGAATTTGGAGTAATTAAATCCTTGCCAGTTTCGAAAGTGAGCAATTAAGGACAACTAAGCATGACATTAATGTCTTCCGTTAATTGTACATAATTTTTATTGGTATGGTAACAAATTTAGTTTCAATGTATACATATTTCGTCAATTTGACTTTAATTCTTATAAATTCAACAAATTCAACCTCAATGTTTCCATAATTACACAAATGTTGCAAGATAAATTTGTTAAATTAGGATCAAATTGATAGAATGTGTAAACTTTGAGGGTTAAATTTATTATTGTACCAATAAAAATCATGTACAATTGATGAAAAATATTAATTTCGTGATCAATTGTCCTTATCTGCTCACTTTCGAAATTAACAAGGATTAAATTGCTTTGATTATTTAGAGGGATCAATTTGTTCAATTTCAAAATTGAGAGGGGCTAGAGAGGTCGTTTTATCTAATTATGTTAGCCGAATGTTTTAGGCTACTAAAAAGAATCCAGTTATGCCGTTTTATGACGGGGACTAAAAACAAAATTAGACCAAAAGAAAATAATAGCATTACAGAAAAATTTTCATTTTGCATGCTATATTTCTCTCAAGAAAAAGCTCTCGACACGAGTTTTTTTTCAACCCTTTTATCGAATTTCATCATGCATCATATATAAAGCCATGCAAACTTTTATTTTTTGCATTATGCCCCTTGTGTGTAATCCTTCTTCTCATCATCCACCTCTCCAACAATTGTTTTCCAAAACCAATGATCCCTCCACACTTTTTCCATTTGTTCAATCGGCACATTTTTGGTCTCCGGCAACAGAAAGTACACGAACGCGGTCATCGCCACGACCCATCCTCCGAAAAAGAAGAAAATCCCGGACTCGAAACGGCAAAGCATGGCTAGAAAAGTTTGTGAAATGAGGAATGTCAAGAGAAATCCCATTGCCACTGTAATGCTTTGTCCTGCTGATCTAATCTCCAGTGGGAAAATCTCACTAGGAACTAACCATCCTAATGGTCCCCATGACCATGCAAAACCAGCTACGTATGCACAAATTATAGCTAAAACTAAATAAGCATACCCTTTGCTTAATCCGCCATGATCCCCTAACAAAATAGCCATAATTACTCCTACTGTTATTTGTGTCACAAACATTTGAATTCCTCCTATCATAAACAAGGCCTTTCGGCCCAGTTTATCGACCACGAGTGCTGATACGAATGTCGCGGTAGTACCGACAAGGCCGGTCACGACTGCGGACATGAGTGAAGCACTTTCACCTTGGCCAATGGTCCTAAATAGAATTGGTGCATAAAATGTGATGACATTTATGCCTGTTACTTGTTGGAAAAATGGTATAGCTATTGCCATTACCAATTGAGGCCTATATTTTCTTTGTATAATTTTCCGAAACGGGTGGTTGATGGTTTTCGAAATCGAGCTTGCTTCGATGAGATCATCTAGTTCTGCTTGGACATCGGTGGTGCCGCGTATACGTTGCAACACGGTTTTGGCCTTCTCAGGATTATTGCTGTTTTGGATTAAGCTGTTGGGTGTTTCGGGGAGGAGGATTGCTCCGATTGTTAGGATTGAGGCCGGTAATGCAGCGAGTGCGAGGGAGATTCTCCAACCCCATCCACCTTTGATCTTTTCGGTGCCGAAGTTTATAATGTTAGCCGAAAGAACGCCGAGGCCGACGCCACATTGGAAGCCAATGTTCATTGCTCCTCTGTGTCTGGGAAGTGCCATTTCAGAGATATATAATGGGACTGACTACAAACCAAATGCAACAAAGCAAAAACACAATTAGGTCCCAAAATATAAGCAAATTCGAAGAGAAGGTCTAATTATGGTTTTGGTCCTTCTATAATGCTAAAATTTGAGATTTAATCTCTCTACTGTAATTTGACATAGTTGTACACGATTTTTTTTAACGATCTTAAACATCTCGCGGACATAAAATTATTAGTAGTTAAAAATATTTAATGAAATTATGCCAAATTAAATCTCAAAATTGAAGCATGATGGAGGGACTAAAACCATAATTGAACTGCAAATATAACTATTGTGCGTACCTGGTTCGCAAATCCAACCCCAACGCCTAGCAAGAGACGACCGAGTATCAACATGTAGACGTTAACAGCCGCACCACCAAGTGCTGAACCAGCAAGGAATGCAGCTCCTCCTATAAGGATGGAGGGCTTGCGACCAAAGGCTCCGGTCACCGGCGATGCCAAGAAAGACGAAATAAGGCCAGCTATGTAGAGTGAGGACGTAAATGAAGTCAACAATTGGCTGTCGAATTTGCAGTAATTGCTGATTTTAGCATCTTCTTTCATCTTTGTGTAAACTTTTGGAAAAAACTTCTTCAAAAATGGCTCCATCGACGTCACTCCACCTTTGTTACAACACAACACATGCCTCCAGATTAGACATAATAAAAGATTGATATTGATGTTAAATGGATAAAAAGTGGAGAATAAGTGCAACTGCACGAATTCGAAATGACCCAGGTTGATTCGACTCAAAACCAATCTAATCCACTCGGGTTTAGATGAAATATAAATTAAAGAAAATTTTGCATATTGATGTTAGATAGATAAAAGTAGAAAAGAACCTGAAATTCCAAGATCATAACCAAAGATGATTCCTCCTATGGCAGCCATCATACATGAAAGAAGTACAAGCAAAGTTAGCCTGCCACTGTATTGCCCACCTTCACTTGTTGTGGCTAACCCAACCGCCATGGCTCAATTCCACCAAGTGAGAGATTTGAGATTCGAGATAATGGAGCAGACTTTGTTTGAATATTGTGTTATACAGCTAATAACTGAGACCAGACTGTACCGTTTTCTTTGACTCTTTAATCTTCTCTAAAATGTCAGCTTCTGGTTTTTCAGATTAACCAAAACGAGTGAATATAGGCACTCCACGCAAGCTTCAAAATAATGGTCTCACTTGAGAGAGCTTAACAACATCTTGCCAAATTATCTTTCCATATTCACATTCTATGTCCTAAATGATCTCTCGTCTCAATCGCGGAGAGGACAGCGTCCATCAATATCCTGGGTGAATTCAGAATTTTTTTAAAACACTGAAATTGAATAATAAAATTTTATAATGTGTTAATTTATAATTTCATTATTTTTAAAAATATTAAATATAATTCCCTTTATTTGAGGGCAAAGTACATTTTTAATATAAATTAATAATTTAATCATTTAATAAGATAATTATTTCATTTTAAGAATTCACCCATGCCTAAACTAATTAAATAAACAGACCAAAGTCGGTAGAAACTAAGCTGAGCGCCATACCTATGGCTTAAATCAACATAAATTTCAACTCCATGTGATGGTTTGATGGTTAAGAGTTTTCATCGTCTCAAGTGTGACTTGAGTTTGAGTCACGTTTATCGCGTTTGTTGTTCTGGCTTTATCTTGTTATTGTAAAAAAAAATCAACGTAAATTTAATTGGTACAAGCTCTGTATTAAGAGTTAAATTGTATTTTATTTATTTACTTCTATTAAAATTTTATTTATTTTTACTGTTTAAAATTGAAATTGATGATAGAATAACTAAAAAGTTACACGTAGCGTGCAATGTGTGTCTCATTCTGACATATAGAGATCAATTTTCATAGATAGAAATAGATGAAATTTTTAATAGAAGAACCAATTTGTTCTTCAATCTAATATATAGAGATCAATTTGCTCATTTTTTGAATAAAAAGACAAAATGTATTCTGATGTTTAGTACACCGCTTAGTGCAATACCTTTAAGAATGTCAAATGTGAATTTAGATTTATGAATTGGATGAGTTAAATTAATTTTGCATCGAATCTATTTCAATTTAATAATTTAAGTCTTAAAATTTTTATGTCATTTAAGGTTGGGTATAGACCTGTCCATGTCTGCTCAAAAAGTAAGAGAGTTTTGATAAAAATATAGGTCTAAAAAATGGGCTTAGTGAATAAGACTTTTTTGGCCCTGAGCTCGGTCCAACCCAAATTTGCAAAAAAAAAACAATTTTTTTTGTTGTTTTATATTATTTTGTTGCTATTTTCTTGTTGTTGTCTTGCTATTTTACTATTATTTCGTTATTATGTTGTTATTATTATTTGAATATTATATAACTTTTGTTTTATTGTTGATTTTGTTATTATTTTAGAAGCATTTGCTTGTTAATTTGTATTTATCTTGATGTTATTTAAGTATACATATTTTTTTTAAAAATCATTTTTAAGTTGTTATGAAACATTTATTTTAATATTTTAATATTTTTGATATATTATATATTTTTTAAAAATTATAAAAATAATATAAAAATTATTACCATTTTTATCCGCTTGAACAAAAAAATTAAATTTATTTTTCGGATGAATTAAACCTTGACTTAACAAAAGGGCCTAAAATTTTTGTTGGACCATAGATACTTGTAGTGGGTGTATTTTGAGTTCAAATTCTAATTATTTCAAAACTGAGTGATTCAGATAATGCAAATCATCTCGAATTAAAATTACTGTTAATGGAATGGAATTTTCTGTTGGAAATGGCGAGGTTAAAGGTCGATTCTATATTTGTGCGACAATCAAACACGGGGAGACATGGGGCATCTGATTATCCCTACGCCGCTTTGAAGACGATAGATATTATGATTATGTAAGCTAAACAAGTCAAATTCGGAAACGTAAACCGAATGGGCCTCTTAAAACTTGGGTTCTACTATCAACGCTTCCATTCGCTTCGCTTTATCGCACCACAGTCTTCCAATGTCTCCCCATCTACCTTTTGTGTGCAAAATCTGACCAATAACACCACCAACCACTCATCGTTATCTTATACTCCCAGGATTAATCCTGTAATAGCCAAGGCACTGCATACTGAAGCAGCTGCCACAGCACAGCCCATAAAAATGGTGAAAGCTATCAGGGTTCATCAACTCGGTGGACCTCAGGTCTTTTCTTAATCTTTCTAATGCTTCATTACTTTGCTATTACAATTTTTATGAGTTTGATCGAATAGTTCTTTGGGGAAGTTAAAAATGTGTTTTTTTTGTTTTCATGCTTTGCCGCATGCTGTTTCGGCTTCCTTTTTTATTCTACTTTGATTCAATTATTCTGGGTTTTGTTGTTCCGCCCTTTTTTATTTAATTTTGATTGAATTAATTCTGGGTTTTCTAGAAAGTTAATTTTTTGATAAAGAAGGATCATACTCTTGTTATGAATGTTGTTTACATCCTGAGAATTTTAAAACGGAGCTTATGTTGGAGTGTTTATGGCTATGGTTTGCTTGAATCGATTTCTTTGCATTGGCTATATAGGTCCTTAAATGGGAGGATGTTGAACTTGGGGAACCCAAAGAGGGTGAGATACGTGTTATAAACAAAGCTATTGGATTGAATTTCATTGACATCTATTTTCGGAAAGGAGTTTATAAGGCTGCTACCATGCCCTTCACTCCAGGTTGGTTCGATTTGTGTGAAAGTTTAAAAGTAGAACAAGTTTGTACATTATGAGAAATGCAGAACATTCCAGGCTGATATGATATGTGTTTTGCAGATTAGTTGAGATACAAAAGGTCTTTCTAGTTTGTTCTAAATGCTAGGCCTTGGAATCTTGTCACTTGAATTTTAGGGGTTCTTTGAACAAATTAGTGTGATTGCACCGAAGTTCCGGAAAAAATAGCTCAGTTAACATTTAGCAAGAGATGAAAAGAGTAGCATAAAAGTTTGTAAATGACTCTTTATGGTTGATTGTTGATACTTATTTCCATATCATAATTTAATTTACTTGGCTTACTTAACCATACTAAACTGTAATTTAGGTCTTCAAGATAATGATCAACACAATCAAATATATTTAATCTTTAAACCTGGACTCTTTTATGGATCGGGAAGGTGTTATGACTATTTTAACCAATGGAACTTTAGATGTCCAATGCAGTCTATATTAAACTTACTTTAAAATCTGAATGAAGTAATTCTCTGACATCTTTTTCAGTAAGTATTCTGTTTCCTTGCATGTCCTGTAGTAAATGGAACACTGAATTTATGTTTGAGATTTTCTCTTCCATTTCATCACGTAGTAGCCAACCCCATGGATTGGGAAAAGGATGTGTTCACTATGTTAGCATGAGTCTTTTCCAGTATTGATTATCACAGAAATAATTTGTTTCCATTCTTTAATTACAGGTATGGAAGCTGTTGGAGAGGTGACTGCTGTGGGACCTGGACTGACTGGCAGGAAAGTTGGAGATATCGTAGCTTATGCTGGTAATCCTATGGGTTCATATGCCGAGGAGCAGATTCTTCCAGCAGACAAAGTTGTGCCAGTTCCTCCTTCGGTTGACCCTATTATTGCTGCATCCATCATGCTGAAGGGTATGACTGCCCAGTTTCTAGTACGTCGTTGCTTCAAGGTAGATTGCATGGATACAAGTGGTTCATAACTTTAATCATATTATAGGTTTGGTGCTTGGTTATTTTATCTTTATCCTGACATTAACTCTCATCAATTAATCTTATTTAAATGTAGAAACAGAGTCGTAATTGTATTAGCAAAAAATTTTAACACAATATCATGTAATATAGGTCGAATCCGGACACACAGTTCTTGTTCATGCTGCAGCTGGTGGGGTTGGATCTTTATTATGCCAATGGGCAAATGCACTTGGTGCCACTGTCATCGGAACTGTCTCGACCAAAGAGAAGGCAGCTCAAGCAAAGGAAGATGGATGTCACCATGTTATAATTTATAAGGAAGAGGATTTTGTTTCCCGTGTCAATGAGATAACATCCGGCAAGGGGGTGGAAGTTGTCTATGATTCTGTAGGGAAAGATACCTTTGAGGTAATCATGGTTCTGAGAGTGATGCTCTCGTCTACTTTGCTCGTTCTTACTTTTAGGATGAATCTATTATTAAGTTAAGCCATTAAAGGATTACAATATCCACAGCGAAAAATGATATAACTTCTCTGAACTTTGTAGCATTCTACTGAAAGTTCTATATTTTGTTAGGGCTCATTGGCATGTTTAAAGCCCCGTGGCTATATGGTGAACTTTGGGCAATCATCAGGTACACCAGATCCGGTTCCATTGTCTGCACTTGCACCCAAATCATTGTTTTTGACAAGGCCTTCCATGTTTCAATACACGTCAACTCGGGATGAGCTGCTGGAAACTGCTGGGGAAGTGTTTGCTAATGTTGCATCGGGCGTATTGCGGGTTCGGGTGAATCACAAGTACCCTTTGTCCGAAGCAGCGCAGGCACATGCAGACCTTGAGAATCGCAGAACAACTGGATCAGTTGTGCTGATTCCATGAAAGCATCTTCGTTGTCTTCTCATTTGGCTTTGAACATCGATTGCATGAGAAAAATAAAAAACTATAACGTGTGGGATTATGTAAGAACTTGATCTATATATATGGAAGTGCATGTTGAAGGCTTGAAGCCGCAGCTGAATAAATTATTGCTATTAGTTAAGCATGTATATATATCTACACATGGTTTATGTAATGATGGAATTGAAATAGGATTAAAAGAAAATCAGTGGTACAAAAATAATATCCAAAATTTTGTGCACCTCGATGGAAATTAATTTATTGGACTTTGTTAAGGACTCTGGGTTGTCTTCCATTTATTTTCTTTTCTATTTGTTTTTCAAGAAAAAAAAACTCCGTCAAAAAAACTTTAAAACCCAAAATGCATAAAGATGACGAAATCTCATAATCTTCATAAAGCTGAAGAAATAAATGTAATGCACTTTTTCAAAAAAAAGGAAATGATGCAACAAAGTTGGTAAACTACAGGAATTTAATTTGTTGAAATAGAAGACTAGGATCTAAATCTGAAACTTGATAAATTGCAGTGGATGTATATACATACCTCTTTCACATCATCTCTCAGTCGAACACAAGATGCATTTGCTGCACCAATAACAATATCATGAGGTTGGTGGCTTTTCATGATCTTAAGGACCCGTTGCTGATCATTTTTCTTGCGCTGCTGGTCATCAATGGTTTGTGACCGTAAGGAGAAGGACCTGGCTTCCAATGTATCAACAATACTTCTGATGAATCTAACATCACAAATATTGTTGCAGGCTTCCCAGGCCCCCAGCACTGGTGTAAGTATGTTCTTTTTTCCTCAAACTTCCTGTTTGAACGTGTCAATCAAGCAAGCAAAAGGAGGTCCCCTCAATATTCTGTTTTTATTTGAACCTCAATTGATAAGAAAATATGCACACAAACATCTACCCATCTGCTTGAGTTAAATCAAAAATCTGCCCCTCCTGCGGTGTTCAAACAGGAGGTTTGAGGGAATAAGAACATACTTACACCGGTGTAAGTAATGGCTTGCTTCTGGGGCCTGGGAAGCCTGCAACAACATTTGTTAACTGAAAGGTTGGCATGTAACCATCTTAGACAAATCATCTCTGTATGAATCATTGTTAACTGAAAGGTTGGCATGTAACCATCAACCAGCTTGACTCTTATCCCTTTAGACAACTAAATTTCAGTTCGTCCGCACAAAAACAGTAAATTATTGGCCACATTATAATCTATACAGAATTCATTCAACCAAACCAACTGTTTGACTCATTATCAGCCATTTTTTCTTTATGATGAGAACTAACAAATGTTCTACAAAGCTCACCTTGCAGACAAAAGGACGATATCAAACAAGCTTGGAATGCTCTTTCCCACTGAAGAAAAACAAGAACTGCAAAACCAAATGAGTCCGGGAATAAAATCTCACTATCTTCTCCATATTTTCTCGTATTCCTATCGAGAGTTTTGTCTTACCTTATTGCATCGCTTAAACATAGAGGGACGAAATCTCAATTTCCATGGCCATAAATTCACACGAGACTCGAAGATGATAAATGGGTACTGGGTCTACCGTGGATCACCAAAAGATGCACACAACGTTGGAAAGAAGCCTTCCTAAAATAATAAAAGTTACAGTGGTTAGAACAAGAACTAGGAAGATTAGACAAAGGGGACAACAACTTCAAGGCTAAACTTGTTTTACCGGAGAGGAGAACAATCACTGTATTTTACTGAAACATATCATCCCAGAGCCATATAATTAAACAAAACCCAATAATCTTAAAGCAAGAAACTATCTTTTACTCAATAATCTTAAAATAGAGGCTTATAGGAAAAAAATAAGAAGATGCAAACATTAACTAAAGAAACAAACCAAATGTGTTGGAATCTCAGTAGACTTTCATGGAGATCCAAAGCCAAAGCATGAGAGAAAGTTTGTTGTTTTGATTGAAAAAACAATTATGTTCAATAGAATCTTGAGAGGACGACAAAAGGATCTGTTACTAACCAAAAGCACTTTTTGGTTTTGAAAAAATTACAAATTTTAGCTTTTCTAAAATTAGAAAAGCACCATAGAAAAGGAGGAAAAAACAACTTACTGCAGTTTGTTCAGCAGTGCTTTAATAAAAAAAAAACACTTTTTGAGTGAAAAGTGCTTTCAAAAGGACTACTAAACTGAAGGGAGCCTAAGTTTGGATACTGGTAAAACTACCATGAAGGTCCTACGCTAAGAAATAGATTGCTTTTTATTTTTTTTTACTACAAAAAGGTAAATCAATCTTTATATTTTAGAGTAAATTATTTTTATGTTAAAAAATTCATTTATTTTTACGGTTTGATGTTAACATGGCTGATGTAGTAATCAGAAGATAACATGTGGTATATTTATGCTGACGTGACGGGATTAATTCAAGTAAAATAAAATTTTTAATAGAAAAAATAAATAAATTTATTTACAAAGAGTGAAATGGATGCAACTTTATCTATGGTAGAACTAATTCAAGCAATCAAACAATAACACATCATCACTTAGCAATAGAATGAATAAAATTTTTAATAGAACGATCAATTTACTTTTTAACCTAATGTATATAAATTAATTTGTCCATTTTCAACTAGAGGAGGCTAATTGCAATCCACATCCTAGTATAGGGGCCTTCAAGGTATTTCTACCACAGATTTTTGTTCGTGTTTGTTATTTATTTTAGGCTTAAACAACAAAATGGTATATAAACTATACTAATTTTCTCAAATTGCTACTTAAACTTTTTTTTGTCAGAACTGATAACTAAAATATTAAACTGTTACTTATTTTACCTCAACTGTTAGTCCCGTTAAAAAAAAAATTTCAACCAATCATAACTTGCCCAGATCTCTATTTATTTTATTCATTTTCTTATATTTTCTTCTCATTAAGCAATTTTTATTGAACTTTCTTACATTTTCTCATTAACCAAACATCCAAAATGCTCCTACCATTTTATCATTTTCAATCTTCAACTGTTATTACCATCTTCAAGCTTTTAATCTTTTTTTTCTTCACTCAATTTTTCCTTACATTTAAACGGAATGAATTTAAAAATTTAAAAAGAAACTGAAAATTTGTTAGAATTTCGAAACTTTGTATCTTTAAGCTGGAATTGCAATGATTGCTTTAATGACGAAGCCTGTTGAACTTTTCTTTTCAATATTATTTGCTAAGGCGCAATAATACTGAAGCTTCATAAATTCTGTAATTTTTTAATCCACTTCTGTAATTAAAATTTTAATTTATAATGACTTCTCGATTTAATTTAAACATTTGGTATCAATACATATATAAATCGGTATAAGTTAGTTGTTTTCCCTCAGACTTGCTTGCTTCACATAGTCAACAAGAGGGTTGAGGGAAAAATAACTTACTTACACCGGTGTAAGTATTGATAAGGGACTAAATGAATATATTGATAAGCCAGTTTACTAACCCGCCGATGCAAGTGAAGGCCAATTTTGGTTTTGTTATGGATGTGCTTATGAAGTATTTGGGAGATAAAGCCCCAAAGCACTAGGTGCTGCATTTTGTAAGTTTAGCAGTTTGTACATGAAATTTATGCTTTGGTTTTAATTTTCCTCCTATCAAATAAGATACAAAGTATTGATATTCAACAAATTTTTAGCTTCTTTTTAAATTGAATATTTTTAAATCCATTCCGTTTTAATGTAAGGAAAGAATTGAGTGAAGAAAAAAAGATTAAAAGCCTGAAGATGGTAGTAACAATTGAAGCTTGAAAATGATAAAATGGTGAGAGCTTTTTGGTTATTTGGTTGATGAGAAAATGTAAGAAAATTTGGTAAAAATTGCTTGATGAGAAGAAAATATAAGAAAATGGGTAAAATAAATAGAGATATATGTGACAAGTTATGATTTGCTGAATTTATTTTTCTAACGGGACAAATAGTTGGGGTAAAATGGATAATAGTTTAATAATTTAGGTACCAATTTTGACAAAAAAAAAAGTTTAGGTATCAATTTAAAAAAAACTAATATAGTTTAGATACCATTTTATTGTTTAAGCTTTTATTTTAAAGTTTATTTGTGTTTGTTCAAAATTTTAAATTTATGCTTGTGTTTGTTTATGTAAAATTATATATTTATTTTCATTCGTTTAATTTAAATGAATTTATTCGTGAAATATTAAATAAACATGATTGTAAACATTAAAAAAATATTTTTATGAACATATAATTAATCATGTTCACAAATAATATTCATGAATAATAATAAATAAACATATATTTTTTATTTTTAGATATAAAATAATCAAACGCAAAATTAATAATTATATTATAAATATAAAAAATAAGTTTACTAATAAATTTATTATTAATAATGTACTACTCTAGCAATAAACTATTTTTTTGGGGGGTGAATAGCAATAAGCGAATTTTAAATAAATTAAACAAATATGAATAGACATAAATTAAATAAACTTTGTTCATATTTTATTTATTTAATAAAATAATCTTAAAATATTATTATATTTATTTATTTAACTTGAAAAATGAACATAAATTAATTTTTATTAATGATTAATTAATTTCTATGTTCATTTAACACATTAAATTTAGATATAATTTTTTTTCTTAGAGTTACCAAATTAAATATTAATTTAATATTATTTAATCAATAAATTTTTTGTCATTTATATCCTTATTTTTTATTATCATTTCTTCTTTTTAACTTTTTTAATTATTCTTTTTCTTTTACATTTTTTTATTTTTAAATTTAAAATAATAATAAAGTAACATTATCAAAACAATTTTTTACTTTCTCATCTATTAATTTATGAACTTATTTAAAAGTCTTCAAAAAAAATATTCATTCACTATAATATTTTTTATAAGTATATATTAAGTAAGTAAATTGTTTGAATAAATATATATAATAATTACTAATAAATTATTAATTTTTAAATAAGTGTTAAATTTTGATATTAGTTGGAGGATAGCGGGAAAAATACTAACAGTAATAAAGTTAATCATTGCTTTTCTCTCTCCCTCTGTAGACGCTGCAATTTGCATTTGCTTCCTTCCCTTACTAACAGACTCACCCAACTCTATATATATTTTCCCTGCTTTCATTTCCTCTCTTCTCTTCTGCGATTCATTTATTTTCATCCCTCGTTTCCCATTGTTTTCTCATTGTTGATTTCCAAATTTCTCTGCAAACACTTGACTCTTTGTCCTCAGATTTCAACAAACCCAGTGTATATCCCTTTTCTCTCTTTTTTTTTTTTTTTATCATTTTGATCGTTGCTTTGCATCTTGTTTGGTTTCTAAGAAACCGCGGGAGAGAAAATTTTCAGAGAAAAGAAAATATACAGTACTAACTAATTTAGTTTTCTATTTTTTTTTTTTGTACTTTGAAGCTTTTCCGTTACCTCTCTTGTTTGATCTTTTCATTTAGCTCCTTTGATCTTAATTTTCTTTATTATAATTTCGGTTCTGTGTTTAGTATATACCTTACATTCCCAGTATTTCACGGAAACCCTAACTCACTCCTCTCCATGCATCTTTATATATTCAAATTATTTCTTCTTCTTCTTTTCTTCTTATTAATATGGATTCAAATCAATTTCGATTTGATTTTCATTTTTTGTAATTAACATATTTTCAGATCAATGGAGAAAAAATGGCAAAAACTCGATGAAGATGATCATGATCATGAAGCAGCGGCGAATCTCACTGTAATTACACGATTTTTTTTTTCCTGCGCTATTTCCATGATGGTTTTTTCGTTTGTTTTCTTCTGTTAGACATACATACACACGAGCACTTGTTTCACGCGCCATTCTTTGCACTACAAAGTACGCGTACGTTTTCCTTTTGCCGCGAACATGTAAGTGTAAAACCCCCTTACGTCTACCACGCGCTCGCGTCTACTCTGCCTTACCCTTCCCCCCCACACCCTTTATTTTTCGTTATAGCTCAGATAGTCTTATGATTATAACGTAAAGAAAAAACGAAGCATGGATGAGGCTGATACTGTTTGGCAATAGCAGGAAATGATCTACTTGAAAAAGCAAATGTCAGAACACTGCTCTAAGGACGCCGGAATGAAGCTTTCTTCGAGCAGACAATTGGTGCTCCCTTCCTCACTCGACGGTACGTAGCTTTTTTTTTCATTATGCTCTATTAATGAAGTCATTTTCATTCTTTTTTATTTTACAGATGCTGTTGCTCATATTAGAGTTGGGTCTTACTATGAAATTGATCATTCCACTCTTCCTACGAACACCCCAGAGCAGCTCAAATTAGTTCGTGTTCTCATGGTAATAAATAAACAAATTTTTTGTTTATAAGTATAGTTTCTGAATCCTGGTGATAATGTGTTTGGTGTTTTTTGTTTGTAAGGTGAGTAAGAAGTCTAAGTGCAGCGTGTCGTTAAGGTACCCAAGCACGTATTCTCTTCGAGCACATTTCAGCGAACGGAACCCGAAGATACTGGATGCGAAGATGTTACCCACATTAGATGAACAGTACGCCATGGGATCGGAGATCGCTGGAAATGTTTTATATCGTAGGATTCCACCGCATGTGATTGCAGTGCAAAGGAATCAATGGAGTTTTTGGGTAATGGGGGTTTCTTCTCCCAAGGAACAAGAAATAGGGAAGAACCCGAGTCCAAGCCCAGCTGTTATTACCAGCTATGTCAACATGGTGATTAAGAAAGGTTTGTGCTGGTCTGAGTTGGTATCCCCTGGGATGCTCCGATGGGGTCGGCGTAGGCAGGTTAGGTTTTTGCACCGACACGTGGAGGAGAGAGGGTCAAGAGGTTTTAAAGGAGAAGAGGAAGAGAAGGAAAATGAGGAAGACAATGAAGAAGTTGATAAAGAGGAGGAAGAAGAGACAGTTAGTGATGATGAGATCATGGAGACAGATGGGAAGAGCTGTAAGAGGAAGGTCTATGGAGAAAAGAAACCGAAGCAGGAGAATGATAAACAAATTACTCTTTACAAGCCAATTAAGAGAAAAGAAGTCAAAAACTCTATTGAAAGATGGTCTGTTCAGAGGTGAGTTATAGTGTTATTGATTTAATTTTTTTTAACTATTTTTCTTTTATATAAATCTGGTTTTTCTAAGTTTGATGAATGGATATCATTAAAGGTATAAATTAGCTGAGAAAAACATGTTGAAGATTATGAAGGAGAAGGGAGCAGTGTTTGGGAACCCAATACTAAGGCCAGCATTGAGAGCAGAAGCAAGGAAGTTGATTGGGGACACTGGTTTGTTGGATCATTTGCTGAAACACATGGCTTGGAAGGTAGCTCCTGGAGGTGAAGAAAGATTCATGAGGCGGCATAATGCCGATGGGGCTATGGAGTATTGGTTGGAGAATGCTGATTTAATGGACATAAGGAAGGAGGCCGGGGTTCAGGATCCTTATTGGACCCCTCCTGCTGGTTGGAAGCTTGGTGATAATCCTACCCAGGATCCAGTTTGTGCTAGAGAGCTCAAGGAGCTTAGGGAAGAGATAGCCAAGCTAAAAAGGTATGGAACCTTTCTCTTTTTACTATATATTTTATCATTCAGTGCTTGCTGGTATTGGCCTTTATATGTGCTATATGATTCGAATTGCTTTCATTTATAAAAAAAAAAAAGGGTTATGCTGGAGGCCAAAAAGACTGATGAAAATCTAGCTCTTGTTATCACCCCAAATTCTTCTGTTGCCAGCCAAAACGTGGTTCTTGATGCTACTACTATGTTACTTCCATTGAAGGTAGATATTAAAGCTTGACCTATATTGTTTACCATCCCATATGCTCTTCTCTTAGCACTTTATTGGATTACTGCTCAGGAAAAGTACATGGACTTGATGAAATGGAAAGCTAATATTGAGGAGCAGCTCGGGCAGATCTCAAAATCTTTATGTGGAATGGAGGTATTCATCACTGAGTCACTCAGTTTCCTTTAGCTGAAGTTTATATATGTACTGTTTTTTCAAAGAATGTGATGATGAAATGGCATGGATGATGAATCATGCAGGAAGAGATGGGGAAGCTACGATCAAAAGTGGAAGCTGCAAATGCCCTAATCATTATGGGATCAACAACACCGCCATTAAACACTGAAAGTGACAAAGCTATACTGGTAGTATCAGATGAAGAAAAAGATAGTTACCCAGAAGAAAGGATCCCATCAGTTACTAGAAAAAAAAGAAGCCCAGTGGCAACCGCAGAAAGTAAAGCAGCAAAAATTCAAAGGCTGAAAAGTGGGTTCAGGATATGCAAACCACAAGGGACCTTCCTATGGCCAAACATGGCTTTGTCTCGTCAGGTTGTTGCTCCCATTGATGACCTACTTGCGGTCCCCACGCCTCCCTCTGTCAGCTCTTCCACCACCACAGCTCCCCGTCGTAGTCCCCAACTGACTTCCAGTGTCGAACCACTGGCTGAGAGACGACATACTGTTGCTATAAAATACTTACCCACATCTCCTTCACTGCCTCCAGAGGCAACGACTGAAACTACTCTCATCAACCTCAATGAGATCCCCGGCAACCTCCACGACCATGGATATTGCGGGTCTCACAGCTCACCTTGTCCACTCACCTACCAGAGAAGACATCATCATTGGACAACCTCCACTTCCTTGCCGCGAGTATATATTATATATATATATATATATATATATTCCTGCAATACCCTTTTCATTCATTAGTTCTAACATAACTCAAACTGACATTGTACTTTCACGTTCCTTTATAGATGATACCTACTAAGAAAGAGAACGAGACAAGCCAATGGGAGGAACAGCAAAGGGGATACTCATCACATTCACCTTCTTCTCCAAGTACTTGGTTGGCTCTATCTACTCCCAGCTCTTCAATAAACAAAAATCCCAGGCGAGGCTAGAAGAACACTACACTACTATTATATATATTATCATCTATATATACACACATTGGAATTTAGGGAGAATAATACCCATATTTAAACATTTGACAGTCCTTTAATCTAAACAAATCCCTATCCTATAGCTTCCCTAAAGGATGTTACTATTATCAATATTTTAAAAACATTTTTATAGGTTTCTTTATTTACTTTCATTATCATCACCTACGCCTAGGAGACCGATGTTACTATTATCAGTGTAACATCTGTCTATCCAAATTCAATATAATTTGGTTATACTGAAATTTAATTATATAAGTAAGCTTCAATACCAGCTTATTATATTTCACTCGTTGATTTTTATCTGCTAGTACTTCCAACTGAACTTGAAAGTCAAGTATTATTTACTGAATTCAAACTAATCAATTTGGTCCAACTCGAAAATATTCCAACCATAAATATTTTAATTATAAAATAATTTAAACAAACATCTCAAGATTATATGTTAAATTCAAATAAAAATTTAAAATGATTTGGACCAATATACTCAATAACGCGGACTCAAAAAGTTGATCTAATAATACAAAACCATATCCGACCAACTTAGTTTGGCCATAAAAATTATTAACTTGAATCAGAAATAATAATATCACAAAATGATTTAAACCGAAAATAGTGAGAAGCCCAAACCCAATATACAAACACAAACAAAAGCCCTAGTTCAAGAAAAACTCAAAATTAGACCAAAACATATTAACAAACGAAAATAACTTGGGTAATTTACCCAAATAACTCAAAAATTTTGATTATTTACGAAAATGACCCAAATTCAAAAATATACTCTAAAATGATCTGAAATGAACAGAAAAAATTGATATTGGTCATCTAATGGTCGACACCACCCACCCAATGATTGGTGTCAGACATAAAAATTTGTGTTTTTTGGTGTTGGCCATGCAATGGCCGACACCTATGTATTTTTTTTAATACGGTATTTTATTGATATACGAAAATACGAGAATTTGAAAAAAAAAATTTTGCATGGTCGACACCCCTTTTTTGTCAGATAAAAAATACAATTTTTGTGTGTTGGCCATACAATAGCTGACACCCCAATTTATTTGATAAAAAAAATCAAATTTTTGGGAGTTGGTCCCTTTTTCAAATAAAAAATTTCAAAATTTTTTGGTGTTGGTCATGCAATGCCCGACACCCCTTTTTTTTTTATAAAAAAATTTCAATTTTTTTTGTTGTTGGTCATGTAATGGCCAACACTCCCTTTTTCAGATAAAAAAATTTCAAAATTTTTTAGTGTTGGCCATGCAATGGCCGACACCCCCTGTTCTCAGATAAAAAAATTTCAAATTTTTTTGGTGTTGGTCATGCAATGGCCGACACCCCCTGTTCTCGGATAAAAAAAATTCAAATTTTTTTGTGTAGGCCATGCAATGGTCGACACCCCCTTTTTCAAATAAAAAAAATTTCAAAATTTTTTAGTGTTAGCCATGCAATGGTTGACACCCCCTTTTTCAGATAAAAAAATTTCAAATTTTTTTAGTGTTGGTCATGCAATGGCCGACATACCCTTTTCAGATAAAAAAATTTCAAAATTTTTTGGTGTTGGCCATGCAATTGCCGACACCCCCTTTTCTCGGATAAAAAATTTTTAAATTTTTTTGGTGTTGGCCATAAAATTATAAAAATTTAAAAACATTGCATGGCCAACACCAAAAAAATTTGAAATTTTTTTATCCGAGAACAGGGGGTGTCGGCCATTGTATGGCCAACACAAAAAAAATTGAAATTTTTTTATCCGAAAAAAGGGTGTGTCGGCCATTGCATGGCCAACACAAAAAAATTTTGAATTTTTTTTATCTGAAAAAAGAGTTGTCGACCATTACATAGCCAACACCCAAAAATTTGATTTTTTTTATCAGATAAATAGGGGTGTCGGCCATTGTATGGCCAACACAAAAAAATTGTATTTTTTATCTGACAAAAAAGGAATGGCCAACACCCAAAATTTTTTTTTAATTCTCTTATTTTCGTATATCAATAAAATACTGTATTAAAAAAATAAAAAAACATAATTTTTTATGTCTGACACCAATCATTGGGCAGGTGGTGTCGGCCATTAGATGACCAATATCAATTTTTATTGTTTATTTCAGGTCATTTTGGTGTATATTTTTGAACTTGGGTCATTTTCGTAAATAATCAAAATTTTTGGGTTATTTGGGTAAATTACCCGAATAACTTAGAATCCAAATTGATAGCTATCTGAAATGATCATGACTCAAAATCAGGGTGAAGCTAGAAAAAAAAAAAATTTAGAAAGGGCCGAAATTAAATTGTAATTTTTATGACAGTAAAAATAAAATTTCAGCATTTGAATAGCCTATTTTTATAATTTTAAAAAAATTAAATCAAAATTTTATCAGTTTTAAGAGGGTCAAAGTATAATTTTACCTTTATTAATTTAGAATTTTAAAAAATTTAAAGATTCTACATAAATAAATAAATAATCATTTTCGGGGTCGGGGCTAGATACGCCACTGCCCAAAATCATTTAATAAAAAAAGAATTAAAAACTCGACAATATCACAAATAATGAGCAAGTGAAGACTTCTTGACTTGGGTCCGGATTTGCGGGAATAAGTTGCGATGGGCTGTGCACAATTTTCAGCCCACTAAATTTGTGAAGGTCTTGAAGCTTCTTCCTGCGTGCAGAAACAGCAGCTGAGGCGACAACAATCGACTATATACTATTGCATAGGCTAAACTACATTTCTCGCTACTCAATTATTATTAAGGTATTGCTATTTTGATTACTTAAATATCAAAATTATAGATATTATTGTCAATTTTCATTTTAGTAACTTTTTCTAAATCATAGCCTACCTTTTTCTTATTGAAAATAGCTATATATATTCTATCAGTTTGGTTCACATTCTAGAAAATCCTTAAGATAAAACTGGTATATAGAGTAAATTATGAGTTACTGACTAATTATTTGAATTATGGTCAATGGTACTGATGACTAACAATCAACCACAAACCCCTTTTATCTTCCTTCTTTTTTCTTTATTGGCTTCTGTTCTATACATATAATATTGAAACGTGGCTACTCCACTAACTTTATTTATGCTTTCTTTTTTATTTTCTTTTCCATCCCTCTCCTTCTCAGATTTTTCTTTATTTATTTTTTTCGAATATATTGGTTTAATTACATGGTCGTATCTGTTCATACTTTCTTAACCCTTTGACAATGCATGCACAGGTGCTCGAACCCGGGACCCCTAGGATGAACAACATCCTCTTTACCACTGGAGTCACTTGTTAGATTCGATTTTTCTTTATTTTTATTTTCACGAAAATATATTTGATTTCAAAATTAAAATCCAATCAATAATTCTATTAACACATATTTAAAAATTTGATTTAAAACTTAAAGTTCAATTGATGAAATTTAGATCTCAATTGATAACACGTATTTGGATTTTACAAAAGTCGGTTAACGGTGTTATCAATTGGGATTAGGGGCATAATTAGACCTATATTTGTTATCTTGTATTTTTTTTTTTAAGTTAATTGCAATCACAAATACAAATATAAATAATACACATATATTATCTACCACCGTGTAATAATTACAAAACATGATTAAATTGAAACAAAATAACTCTAGATAGGGCCTAAATAAAAATAAATTTTGAACTGCAAACCCACATAAGGATTTACAAAATCTGAGTCTTAAACCTAAGAGCTCAAAGTTTTCGTGACACAACCTTGTATTAAAAAGATTCAGTGTTATTTGAATCGATTAAATAAAAAATTAATTAATATATTAATCAAGATATAAGGGTTTAGTCTCAAGTGAATCGAAAAAAATGGACGATTGAATCAATTTAATACTATAGATTTTATAAATTTTTCATTATTATTAGATCAATGATTGAATCAATTGGATCGAAAATTAATATTTTTAATGGTTGGATGACTGGTGCAATACTTAAAACATTGGGTCCCAAAAAATTGTATTAAAGATGCCAAACTCTTGTTCTTCATCAATGGGTTTAAAGTATATAAAGAAATCCCGTAGGAAGAAAAGATCATCAAACCCAGCAGAAAAACCCAGACTGTCATCAATGAAACCCAACGCCCGCAGCAATCATGAAAAGAGTTGCAAGTATCGTGGTGTGAGGATGCGAAGTTGGGGCAAATGGGTGTCTGAAATACGTGAACCCAAGAAGAATTCAAGGATTTGGCTGGGCACATTCTCCACGGCGGAAATGGCAGCTCGAGCACACGATGCAGCCTCCCTAGCTATCAAAGGTGAATCAGCTTACCTTAATTTTCCCGAGTCAGCTCATCAACTTCCTCGTCCTGCTACTTGTAGCCATAAGGATATTCAAAAAGCTGCTAATGAAGCAGCCCATGGGAATGGCAACGGAATGGTTGGTGAAGAAGAAGAAGAAGCAGAAGGGGAAGCAACAAGTTCGACTACAACGTCATCGGCGGATAGTGATCTAAGTATGTGGTTTGACCTTCCTGATCTCTCACTTGAACCAGATGGAACCCATCATCGATTTGGTTTCAATTCATGGTGGCAACATGAACAAGCTGGAATTCACACTGATTTCCAGTTTGAGGAAACGATCATGGAATCAATACCGGTAAAATTATCATAGAGGCCCTTGTACTAGAAGCAGATTACATTTTGCCCCTTTATTCAAAAAATAGGTAAATTAATCTCTGTATGTTAGATGAAAGAGCAAACCGATCCTTTATGTTAAAAATTTCATTCATTTTTACTATTAAAAACCGGTGTGCGTAATTGACAGAATATCCATACAATTACACATAGCGTACTACATGCACGTCATGTTAACGTACAAAAATCAGTTTTTAACAACGGAATTGGATGAAAGTTTTAACAAAATGACTAGTTTATTCTTTTATCTGATGTATAAAGATTAATTTGCTCAATTTTTCAATAAAAGGAATAAAATGCAATCTAATTCTTTATATAAAAACCTCTATAATGCTTTTACCGATGAATACCTCACCATCATAGCTAATGGCTTGGGTTTAAAGAATTTGGGGCTATGGATGTTCCTCTATTCACCAACTTTACATGTATAAAGACTATTTAGTTCATTGTATATGTAATAACGGAACCTGAAGATTTCATTTTGGTCAGGGTATAATGGGTTCCACACTATTTTCGAAGATTTCATCATCATAATAATAATAATCTCATCAGTTTGTAATTGTTCTTTCCTTTTTCAGGCAAAGTTAGAAGAGAGAGTTATCTGTTAGGCCAAATCAAGAATAGGGTTAATTCTATCAAAAGTCCTTACATTATGACAAATTTTATATTGGTCTTAAATTTCCAAACATAATTGAGATCTCAAAGTATCAATAACCTCTTAATTTAGGCATCGATTTGGAGCATATTTAACATGACTCAATTACATGGTTGATAAAGATACTAATAATTTAAGGATTCCATTAGAATATTTTAAATTTTAAGGACCAAATTAAAAAGTAAATAATAATCCAGTAGAATGTTATCTGAAAGCGTGAAGCATGCTAGAAGTCGAGTCAAGTCTTCTGCTTTATGCTTTTCCTTAAGTCTTGATTTATTTCATGCCGTTTCTTAAAGGCAAGAGTCAAATCCTTCCTCTTTTATCTAAAGAAATATTGGGGCTTTAATAATTTAGCCTTAGGGAAAAAAAAAGGTACGATCTTGATTTAAAAACATAATATTTTTTAGATTTTTATATAATTTTTGAAAAAAAAATCAACTGATATCGTGACACTCTTATAGTATCTCTTGTTGGTGTTAAGAAAAAAAACTATTTTGTTTATAGAATTCAAGTTTGAGGAATCATATAAATAGAAAAAAATTTAAAGATTAAGTTGAGAGAATTTATCAAATTGACGAGAATAAAAATTAATTTAGTATTACTTTTAAAAAGTTTGATTTAATATTTAAATATTTAATATTATTATTAAAAAATATTTTTTTTAAAATAAAATGATTATTTTAAATACGATGTTGTAAAATTAAAAATATATATATACAGTTAAATGATGTTTTAATTTGCAATAAAATAAAAAAATAGTTTATTGTAACTCAATATTAATATTTTGATATAAAAATATAAAATTTAAACATTTAAAAAAATATAAATTTCGAGTGTTTTAATGTTAAAAAATATTATTAAAAATTAAATTGTTGATTTTAGTTATAATGTTATAAAGTAATAAAAATAAACTATTATTTTTGAACAATTAATATAAATTATTTAAAATTTAATTTAAATATATAAATCATATTTATAAACTATAATTTCACATCAAATTGATTTGACTTGAAAATGATTTGAAAAGGAAAGAAAAAGAAGGCATTATTAAAGAAGGTTTTAACCAAGGTTAAAAAGGAAAAGCATGGTGGTACAATTATAATTCATCATTCATAAACACGTGTGGTAAATAAGAGACAATGGTTGGACAAGATTAGCCCACGTCATGGTGGTAAAAATCCGTTCTTTTAATTTTATTTTATAAAATTTTATTTGTTAGCATTTAAAAAGTTAAGAAATTGGTTCCAAAAATAGTAGGCATAATGAATAATTCAGTTAAATTACAATTTTTCAAACCAAAAATTGGCTGAACGATTAAAATATTAACGATATTGGCATCACATCTAATATTGTAATTCATGTATATTAATATGATTTAACTAAATTTTGAATGTCAATGATTAAAGTGATAAAAATGAAATTAGGACTAAGTGATAAATGAATAAATATTATGGACTAAATTAATTTAATTATTAACTTTTATTATTTTGTCACTTTGTCCATTATTCTTATTTTTAATGATTTTAATTTTGATTTTTTAAATTTTAATTAAATTGTTTTCTTTTGATCGAAAAACTATTTGAATTGCTAAAATTTTAATCGTTATGATGTCACAGCTCATATGATAGTTTACATATAGTTTGTTACTAACATGAATAATTATTTAAAAGAATTTTTTTTTTTTTAAATTTATTGATATTTTAATTTTTATGAATTGTACATGTACACGTATGTTATCACGTTGAATTAATTTTTCTATCTAAAAGAAAATAAATTAAACAAATAAATTAAAAATGATAAAAAAAAATTTATTGAAAATTTAAATCAACCATCTGCGATTTGATGTGGAAGTGTAGAGTACACATGTACAAATATATGCATTAGTCAGCGTCAAATTGGAAGGACCCCAAAAGTCCAAACCAAATGCATGCAAGGCTGCAATAATTTAATGCTTGCCTGGGCCAAACAGTACCTACCCTTAATTATTTTTTGTTTTATTTTTATTCTGTTGTCATTTTATGGGGATATAGCTTAGGTCACTCATGCCTCATGCACATTAACCCAAAGCTAAAACTTACAAAAGAAAAGAGAAAAATGAAAGGTTAAAATATGTTATAAGCACTTATACACTTTGCAAATTAAGAATTTAATTTTTTTTTATTTTTTAGATTTTAAAATTTCGGTTTAATTATTAACATTGTTAATTTTTGTTAAGTTATGTAATTAAAAAATGACGTTGTAATAAATCAGAATTTAACAAAATAATTTTAACACTGTTAACGATTGGACTTGAATTTTAAAATTTAAAAAGTAGAAAAACTAAAATTTTAAAAATAAAAATATAGAGGCTAAATTCTAAATTTATGAAGAATATGGGGACTTGTGGCGTATTTTAACCAAAGACTAAACTTGGCAGTATTTTGGAGGCATGAGATGAGGTAACTAATGCCGCATGCTGACGTATATATGTAATATTAAGTTTATTGTACTTTGATTTTGGTTCATGCATGCATGCATGCATAGCCCCGAATTGTTATCCTTTTTCAGCTCAATTTGGCAGAATCAAGGTAGGCTCGAGTTATAACTACTCGATTGAGAACCGACACGTGATGCAAAAGGACGAACTCAAAACCTTTAAGATTCAGAGGTTACACGAGTAAGTATACAATATAATATAAAAGTAAGTAAAATTTATTGAAAAATTAAAAAAAATTGAATATTGAGTTAATCGAATCAAGTTGTTAGATTTTTTTGAGTTTTGAGTTTTGAGTTGGAGTCCAATTGAATTTTTCAAAAAAACTCAAATAACACATTGGTATAAATATCCCTTTGATCCCATAATACTTTTACCTGATTTAATTATTGATACGATTAAAAATTAACATGACTAATAAAATCATAAGATAATGACACGTGTCGTGTCGTATGTATCTCGTATTGACCCGTTTTTAATAGTATAAAGATTAATTTACCTATATTTTAAATAAAAAAAAAAAACAAAATATAATCTATTTCTAAATAAAGCGATGCTTATATTTCTTTTACAACTATTCAACGTTGGAAAGTGCGAACGAGTAATCAACATTTGACCCTTTGGTAAATATTGGAGGAATTTTAAGAAACAACCGTATGGGTATTTGGTTGACAAGGCTCCCGGCCTATGTTTTACAATTTCGCGGCTCGGTTCTTGGCTGCAAATCTTTACCGTCCATAAGTCCATTCGACTGGTGAGCAAATTATAACCAAAACTAATTCCTACTGGTTTACCAAGTTTACTTTCTTCTAATGTTAATTAAAATTTTTAATACTTTTTAGCTTTTAAATTTCAAAATAATAATATAAAAACTTAATATTTTATAGAAAAATTTAAAATATATAAAACTACTTTAAAAAATGCCTAGAATGATCCTGCACAAATGGACCTGAACAATCGTTTGTTTAGGCTTATTTTATGTGTAAAAAATAATAAATTTTTTTATATATTTTAAAGTTTTATTTTTTTTGCCATATGTCAAAATGTGAGGCTTTCGCGTGTTGTTATTGATATTGATTGTCAATGCCATGTCAAATATTTTAATGGTGGTAATCAAGTACCTTAAAAAAATACCAAATTCACTTGCAGTTTCCAAATTTAGGTACCAATTATGTTAAAAAAAATAATTTAGGTACTAAGTATGTAGGTACAAATTGCCAAGTTGCTTGAGCTCGTGCACTAAATTCTTTTAAAAAAGGTCTTCTTGGATTAGACATCAACTTTGATATGATTTTACAAGCACAATTATAACAACCAATGGGTCAAAATTGATTGATGGCATTAGGGCATTGACTGTTTGTGGTGTACCAAAATATTACAGAAGAAAGTTAGAGATAAAAGAGGAGAAGAAAGGGGAAGAAGGAAAGAAATAAGAACACAAGATAGAAGGGAAAGAGAAAGAAAGAATTAAGAGGGCATTCCTATTTCATGAATGACTATATCTTTATAACTAGCTTACCTGTGTTGTTATTATCATCAATATTACCCTTTAATGACTTATGCGATTACTGTTTAACCTATACAAAAACATTACTACCGTATCACTATTTGGTATCAAGACAATATTGATGGCATTCATCTGTGTTGAAGAAATCTTTTACCATGAAAATGACATCCCAAAAAGACTGCAAAGGGATTGCACTTCATTAAGATTGAAAATTTTGACTTTGATTTCCTCTATTGAGATTTCTTGCCTCAGTTTCTCGTTCATTTTTCTGGTTATTATTACATGATCAATACATTCCTTAATTCTATTATAATAAATCACGTGTTGCTTAGATAAAAAATTCCGAAAATATGCTATGAGGAATCCTTTTATCTCATATTCATCACTAATTCAGTTCCTAATGTAGCTCTCGATCCTATTCATTTTGTTGTTCACTATAGTACCATAAAAACCGTTAATATATAGACTTTTTCTAGTAGTTTCTCATTCAAGATTCTTAAATTTCCTCTTCCTTCACTCTTCAAGTTTTTTCCTAGAATTTTTTTGTTAATTGATCCGATAAAAATAATGCATGTTCATCCTGATTCATTTTCTCTCCGAACCTTAATTATTATTTTAGAATTATCTTCTTTTCTATCTCGATTGTTATTTCCACAAAACCGTGGTTGAGCACTCGACCAGCCATTTTGTTACTGTGTGGATACATTAATATACAATTAATGTAAAATAATTAGATATAAATAAAATAAAAGTACGAAGGTACCATAAAATGTGTTAGATCCTAGTGGTAAAGTCATTCTTTCACCTTCGAGGTCTAGGGTTCGAAACCTCCTTTACACGTTTTTTGATAATTTTTTTTGTCTTCCCTGCTTCGTCTTCTTTCTGCCGGAAACTCTGAAACCGCCATGGATGTCGACGGCCCTTCCTCTGGCCGGCGAAAGGTATAATATTTTTCTCAGTTTTCTTCCACGATTTTTTTATTCCGTCGAATATCGAGATCTCGAGATGTAACGGTTTGATCTAGCTAAATTTGTCATGGTTTAACCTTGCTGTTCTTTTTCCAGGTCCGATTCACTCCTAAAGCTCCTCAATCTTCAAGAAAGCCCAAACTCGCTGTTGCCAAATCGTATAATTCCTATTTCCCCCCTTTTTCTTTTCACTGTTTTCTGTTTGGTCTCTCTAAGTCTGTATTCATATTTCAAAGAACGCGTAAATTTTATTCATCGGTCAAAATGCAGTGAAACGAGTGATGAAGTTGAAGAAGCTGCTCAGGCGCAGTATCTTCTTGGACATTTCAACGTACGTAATTTTTATTTTGCTAATATTGTATCTTGAGTTTCTTTTCTCTTTAAATTCAGGTCTTTGGTTCATTTTTGGGCGTAATATTTTCCATGCTAGAGAGTTGAATTTATTTGCCCATATAAATAATATGTTTACCTTGTTTTTATTGTATTATTATTTGCTAGTTACTACTACTAGTAGTAGGGGGAGTTTGTACAATTGATGCATACTTGTTTATACAATATATATATATATATATATTGCAGAATTTATGATTTTTTTAAAGATAATAATACTTTATATAAATTATGTGTGGGATTTATTCGGATATTGTACTGATTTAAGTTCGAACATATTTCAATTATCAATTTTTTAATAGTTGATTGATTTTGACGATAGTTATTTAGATGTGTGCTATTTGTATTTGTAGTCGTGATTATATTTGTAACCTAAAAAAACCCAATTAAATATTATCTAATTATCATTTATGATAGTTTTTACACATTAATTTTGCTAAATAAAATAAATAAATTATATATATATATATATTGTATTCCTTCATCCATATTTGTGCCTGCATTGTCAAACAGGGGCCAGCAGCATACATTATCCCTAGATTGAACAAATACCCTTTGTTCATTTTCACAACAAAAAATTAATACATGAATTGAATGGCTTTTATTCTGTGAGTAAGATAAGTTTTTGTGCCATTTGCATCCAAGATGTTTACATTCTTCGGCCAAAAGCTCATATGTTTGCTGTTGCATTTTGCAGGAGAATCTAACGCGACAAAAGCCGAAAGTTGAGAAGAAATGTAATCCTTTATCAGCTTTTCTTTCATTTCTGTGTACTTGTTTTTGTACAGGAATCATAGAATAGATTGATGATAGCAGGCAATGAATACCCTTCATATGGTATCTTCTTGTATGCATATAAAGTGTTCTATAATTTCTCTAGGTAGTCAAGGTAAAGCCTAATTGGTGGCTAGCTTTGTCCTACAAAAAGCTGGTCCCGGCGTTTAATCCTTCTTTCCTGACTCGAAGTTGACATGAAATTTGTGAAGATAGATAATGAAATTCGGTAGCATACTAACTAGCTTTTCGTAAAAGATGAGCAAAAAAAAAAAAAAAAACCATTGTGAGGTTAGAAGAAAGCATTTAGAGAAGATCCATGATAAACTAACTTAAATGAATGTAGGTATGGGTGAAATGCATGACTAATTGTTGTGGTTTAGATAAGTTTACATGGTGAAGGATTATAAGAGCTCCACCTTTATATTCTATTAGCTATTTCGAGTTTGCACGGAATTTTCTGCTGGTAATATTCAAATTTTGAGTCTGCAGCTTCTGTGCAAATTGCATTTGGTCCTGGAGCCCCATCATCCCCTTCATTGAGGTCATATGGCAATAAAAGAGCTGGTAGAATCCTAGATGATTTGTCTTCAACTTCCAAAGAAGATAGCGCTGCTATATGTTCTTCAGATGGTATTGAAGCACCAGCCCCAAGAGTCAAGAGTGAATACAGAGAACCATGGGTAAAATTTTGCCTTTTATTCATTTGTCTGTGAATGAGAGCAACCTCATGCCTGCATTCGTCTCTTACGAACTGACACTGTTTGGTTCCATGACATTGCAGGATTACAATCGCACTTACTATCCTACTACCCTTCCTCTGAGGAGACCTTACTCGGGTGACCCTGGTAAGTTTTCTGTGTCGAAAATGAGTCAAATGAACTCCAAAAGTGTCTTCTTACCTTCCCTGGAGGCAATTTTAGATAATATTACTCTTTTCATATGAATGAAACCTGTGCTTGCAAGTACTAGTCATACACTTTTGCTTGTTTTCGTGCCTTGCTTGTAGAACTTCTAGATGAAGCAGAATTTGTAGAGGCTGCTAAAAAGGAATATGATGTGACAACTATTAATCCTGCATCAGATCTTGGGCTACTGGTTGGTGATTATATTAATAATAACGTTCCAACCCCTTTAAATTCTATATTTGTGAGAAAAGTATCTAAAATAATGATCATTGGTGACAGGAGGAAGGTGGCAAACAAAAGATGCTCTTCTTTCAGTTCCCCGGAAATCTTCCTAGAATTAAGCAACCAGTTAGCAAGAAGGGGAAAGAGAAAGCTGAGCACTCGGTATCATCTGATAGGTTTGGATCTTTAAAGAAAGGATGCCGGTTAGAAGAGCTGCCGGAGGGATATGTGGGGAAAATGCTGGTTTACAAGAGCGGAGCAGTTAAGTTGAAGATAGGAGAAACACTATTTGATGTGAGTCTTACATATACCTTGCTTGATACTTACCGAAGCATAACTATACCGAAATCAGAATTCACTGAAACTCAGAATGACCCATAACTTAAAATGATTTAAACTTGAAAATGCTCAAACAAGTAACCCGAAATGACACAAACACAAGTGTCAAACCCATTGAACAAACCCAACTAGCAAGCCCAAATAGCTTGAATACAAGAGTGACCCAAACTCAATATGAAAATTTTTTAAAATCCAAAATTGACCCGACTCTAAAACAATCCAATCCGCTTTATTGACAGGTTTACTAACATTCCCAATCTCTATAATCTTTTTGTGCATTTCTCCATGGATTGCAGCGACAGTTTGGTCTGTGGATGTGGCTTCCAAGTTTAATCTATTGGTGCTTATGCATATTGTAAAGAATTTTAGTAATAAATATATTTTGATGGAAGCTTATAGGTTAAGAAATTAAATGCAGGTATCGACTGGTGAAAATTGTGTGTTCGCACAGGATGTTGCTGCCTTCAATACCGCAAGCAAACAGTGTTGTGTCATTGGTGAGGTAGGTCAACGGGTAGTTGTCACTGCAGACTTAAGTTTTCTTTAGGACTGTAATCATTGTCAGAAGAAGAAGAAGAAGAAGAAGAAATCCGGTGTTATCCAATCTGATTTTCTATTTTGAATAGGATATTTCAACTCTCAAATATTCTATATGTGAATTCGATGTTAGTAAATTAACAAATTTTAGATCTTAAAATAGTTTGTTATTAAATTATATATGTTATACGTGTCTCGTCAAAGTAGGTTTTGCCAATCGTGTAACATTGTCTATGAACAACTTCTCAATAAGATTGATCTTTGTCGGTATATGCATGACCAATACATGAAACGCCTTTAATCTATCTCACCAAGATCAGTGTTGAGGGCCTTCCTCACATGAAGCACACATGAAACTCCATCAAGTCCGCATTAGTCTGATCACAGTCGGATTATTAAATCCACCGTGTGAATTGTTATCTTTCTCCTCCCTTATATTTTTACCCTCAACAAATTGATACAATGAGCATGGACAACATGATTAATCCTGACGAGAACATCTCCAAGAATCCCACTGCTACAACCAATCCACCACACAAACTTTTCAGATCGGTCAAGCGGCTATCAATGCACTTCCATGATGGGGTGTGAATCGACTACTTCCTTTTTGTTCATCGTTTCACCCTCAACAATTTGATACAATGACTCTCAACATACCTCCGCCGTGTGAACTATCGTCTTCCTCTGTTCACACTCAACAATATTTCACTAAATATTTTGACTTAGAAAATTTGAAACTTTTAGACAAGAAATTCAACAAAAATTTTCCCTACTAGTTTAGTGTTATCAAACTATATTTACAAATAGGAATTTAAATATTTAATGAGATAAAAGGGGAAAATAGGGTTGGCCCAAAATATTTCAAATCTAAATAAAATAAACAGGTTGGGCCCCCATTTCAAACATTGTCTGAAAGATAGGATCGATTCAACAGCCCACTTGAACAGGACCAAGCAATGGGGGTAAATTTGTCAATTCAAATAACCTTTGTCATGCCTTCTAAAACCCTAATGAGAGATTCCGACTACTTAAGTATATGATATTATTTGAAATTGGGCAGCAGCTCCTTCTATACCCAAATCAGACACCGCAGGAGCTCAGTCAGCCATGGGTACGCTATTTTTCTTTACCATTTCTCATCTATTAATCCTTACTCTAACAACTGTTTTAATTTCTCATTTGCTTTCTCGTTTGATGTTAATATGATAATTTGAAATCTGGAGTTTGTTTATTTGTTTTTGTAAATTAATCGATTTTTTCCTCAGCTTGATATAATGTCCTTTAATTAGAATATAGAAGCTTGCTAAAGCTTTGGTTTTTACTGATTAGGTTCTCAGCTTTCGTTTTTAGATTCAAAGACTAGATTATGAAAAATGGTTTTTTTTATGTAGATGTTCGTTTTGGTATTTTGGGTTATGATTTGTGGTGATTTTAATTTTTGTTGTGATTTTTGTGAAATTAGGGGCTTACAAGTACGTGTCAGAGCTATGGAGGAAGAAGCAATCCGATGTGATGAGGTTCTTGCAGAGGGTGAGGTGCTGGGAGTACCGTCAGCACCCTTCCATCGTGCGAGTTAACCACCCAACTCGCCCCGACAAGGCTCGTCGATTGGGTTACAAAGCCAAGCAGGTAAATTGATATATCATTTTTCTTTAAATGCTGTTTTAAGCTACTGCAACCTTATAAGGTTTGGTTTTTGGTCCTGTCTTCTTTAATTTATTATATATGTGTTGTTGTAGTTGTAACACATTCTAGTTATAAGATTATCCTTTGTTTTCAAAACAGCATAGTTGAAATGTTCATCGAGTTAAAAGCCACAAGAGAAAGAATTCCAAAGGAAACTGAAGCTTCGGGTAGGGAAAGTTTTTTTATCCTGAGATTTGAAAACCAGAAGTGCATGGTGACTGGAGTTCTAAATTATTCTTTGTGTTAAATCGATTTACTTCGGTTAAGTGCCTAGTTCAACTTTGATCCATGCAAGGACAATTTTTTCCTTGTTTTATTTGAATTCACTTAACTGGCAATTTCTGCTTCTGGATAAAACTGGGGTGGTAATGTTTCTACTTGATTACTATCTAGTGCCTTGTTAGTCTTTTAATCTCTTTAACTTCCTACATATTTACAGTGGTAACTTGATTTCATTTGTGTTAAGGACATTCAATGTGCTGTTAATACTTTCTCTACGTGTATGTTGTATTTGGTGGCTAATCTGCTTTTTAACAGGGTTATGTTGTCTATCGTGTCCGTGTAAGGCGTGGTGGGAGGAAGAGACCAGTTCCTAAGGGTATTGTATATGGAAAGCCCACAAACCAGGGTGTTACCCAGCTGAAATTCCAACGTAGCAAACGTTCAGTTGCAGAGGAACGAGCTGGCCGGAAGCTCGGTGGTCTTAGGGTCGTGAACTCTTATTGGATCAATGAGGTGAGTTTTAGAGCTGAGCCCAATTACATTAACATTAGTTATTCATCTAAAGAACAATGACTGATTAAGTCCATTCGCAACATTTCATGCTCATAGCATAAGGAATAGCACCAAACAAAGTTATATCTTGCATCTTTATAGATATTATATCTATTTTGTATGGAATCGATGCACACCAATCAATCGTATTGATTTTGTAACGGAGTTTGATGCTCAACTCATTGTGGGTGCTTAATTTCCGATTTGTTTTCTTTTTCTTTGTAGGATTCAACTTACAAATACTTTGAAGTCATCTTAGTTGATGCTGCCCACAACGCTATCCGCAATGACCCAAGAATCAACTGGATCTGCAATCCGGTTCACAAGCACAGGGAACTCCGAGGACTGACCTCTGCTGGCAAGAAATACAGGGGTCTTCGTGGCAAGGGGCACTTGCACCACAAGGCTCGACCTTCAAGGAGGGCAACCTGGAAGAGAAACAACACACTCTCCCTTCGTCGCTACCGATGAACCCCTGGAACATACTTGGTGTTTTTGTTACTGCTATCTTGGCTTCAATACTATTGTAGGGTTTATAAGAATTTTGAGATGGTTATATTGTGTGTGGGACATCTTGAAAATCTTTAATGGTAGAGGCTATCGAGATTTATGTGCTCACTGAACATGTCCAATGCTATTGTCATATCGAGATTGTGTTGTTTGAGTATTTTTTATTAAATACTAGAAATGGGATTTTAGTTTTTACCATTTTTATTCCTTTTATAACATCAAAATACTAGAAATGTTGAACATAAAAAGCATTATCATATCATGGCTGGCACGAGCCATCAGGATTGTTTCTTTTCTTAATATTTCTATTATTTTGTAGCTCTCTTTGAGTCTTTAATGTGTGTGTGTGTGTGTGCGCGCGCGCGCATGGAGCTGTGATGCAATGTCACCCTTTTTTAACTCATTTAGCACTTTGTAAGTTGTAATTAGATGGTTTTGTTTTGAAAGGAAGTTGTAAAAGAAGAGGTGATGGTTAACAAATAGCACTCATCATTACGATTTTATAGTAAGTTGGTATCCAATTCACTTCCAACTAACAAGATCAGGGTTTCATAATTCCATATTCTATTATAATGTAGGCACAAACTGAACATGTTCTTAATCCACACAAATACTATTACTTAAATTAAAACAAATTAGGTACATTATTATGTGCTATTGGTACAAAGTTGGGATAGTGGTGGTAGGTGACTGTTCATCTAACGGTTGAGAGCCGTAAGTAAGTAATGGTCTCCTGAGAGATTGGAGTTAAGAGTAGGAAGAGAGAGAGCTGAGAGTATGATATGAGGGAGAGCCCTCTATATATTTGTGAGTCTCAAAAAAGGACGTTTCCGATCATCCTCCTAGACATCACGCGTCATCCTTGTATTAATTCCGTACTCCCTAAAATCTAATTGATTTATTATTGTCTTATCTTAGTAGGTATGGACTATCATGTCAGGACAGTGGATATATGTGATATACAGGTAACAAAGTATTTTGTCCACGCTAGTGGTATGGTCCCCATGGTGTGAGTTCACGAAATCTTGGGTTTGTGAAGTTACAAGCTCACATAATTTTGAGATCACGAGATCTTGGTCTTGGAAGTGTTTTTAGTTTGCAAGAAATTTATGATCCGTGACATTAATCAATAAAACTGATAAAAAAATTAAATAATCTCACCAAATATACATATCACACAACGAGTACAATATCATAAACCAAAATTTTGGTACTCTACAAATTACTTCCTTAACAAAAATATTTAGTAAGACATCAGCTAAATTTAATATGAAAATTGAAGAGTAAATGTTGGTTGAATACCCCCCTCCAAAAGGAAAGGACAATTATCATCCCATAGCCATATCTTGGACTCGGTGAGACAAATATTGAGATGCCCTTAGTCTAGATAGGTGCTAAAACTGGTTGCAAATTCCCCTACAACTTCTCTACTTGATAAAACAATCTGCCTCAAGCACCCAATTTGACTCAATATCAAAGCTTTTGCATCAATGAGATCCATATGGGGAGGCATTATCATTTGGGTATGTTTTTTAATTACTCAAAATGAAAAAAAAAAAAAAAGGAGTGAAAATTCTTTAATTAGTCAAATGAAGCAACAAACAACTTCACCTATTCCTAGAGCTAAAATGTAAGTGTAAATGGTTTAGTTTAGTTATTTTTATACAAGCGTTAGTTAAAAAAAAAAATCTTATTTTTAAAGAGTAGAAAATATTACTGTCATAACATTTTTATCTTTTTATATAAAAAAGATAACGAAAATTTTAAACTCAGACTAAATTTTTAAAAAAAGGGTGGGATTTCAACTTACAACACCAAAATGCCTAACATTCTAATTTGTCATTCAAATCAAAATGTTATCAATTTTTTACATAATTTTTTATAAATATAGTTTTCACTTAATTTTTTTTTTCATCCATATTGTTAACGTGTCATAATCTAATGTGTTCTTAAAAGTAAAAAAAAAAAATCATGTTACTTGTTCTTAAGAAAAAAATTATTTTTTAAAATACGGTATGAAAATTTAGACATAATTAAATGTTGAAATTTGTTATATTAAGTCAATTTTTTTCTTCTAAATTATTAAAAAAGAAATTTACTAGAACAATTTGCTATTAAGGCTAAAATATTATACATATTTATATGGTTAAAATATGTTATCAATTCTTTTATTTTGGTGAAATTCAAGATTTACTCGGAACTAAAAATATGCCAATCATAAGCATCATTAGAATTTCCGTCAGAATTTATTAATTTGACATGTCCATCAGATTGTATTCATATGAGATGAAATATATACCTATTCAACTTTTTTCTAATATAAAAAATTATAGATTGAACTGAAAATAATGTAGTAAATGGAGGGTTAAGTCTCCCAAAATCCCAAAATCTCTTTAGTCCGTACTTAACCTTGATTGTTATTCCTTTAGAAGGTCTAAATCATAAGGTTATTGCTCTCAAAATAAGTCCCTCACATTATCTTCATATTAAAGCATCTTTTGAAACACAAACCAAATGGGAGAACATGGCATCTCATCATAATCTACTGGGCCCCTCCTCCTTTTCAAATCCTCTTTGCTCTCAACCACTGCCCACTGTTTTCATTAAAGCTTTCAAATGTGTAATTATTATGAACATTTTAGGGGATCTCATTTATCTTCTTTAATTAGCTTTCTAATGAATCCCCCCCCTAAAAGCTTGGTTAATTTTGTGTGTTTTCAAGATAAACAACAAAAATTTGTGGCCCATTTGCCACACTACTTACCATTTCACCTACAAATCATCTGCTGAATGTAAGCATGCATAGCATCTACACAATTGAATAGGTGTATAGTAGTCTTAGGATGGGTTTGGATGGACGGTACGGTACGGTACGTTTAATCTATTTGTGTCTCACGCTATATCGCCGTTTTGCATACTAATTGCAGGTAAATGCACCGCCCATTTAAACCTACCCTTAATGAAGAGTATGGATGCATACATAGTAAAAGATGGAGTTAGAGAGAGGGAGAGAGGGGTATGTCACATGCTAAGTTCACTCAACCTTGGAACCTAATAATTTTGTTTTCCACTTAGGGAAATGAGAAATAACAAAATGTTGGGATTAAGGACCTATAAATCTATGTAAGCAAGGGAACTACTGTGTTTAAATTTTATTGCAGAAAACAAATGAGAAATAGTGGGTCTCTTGTTTTTATAATTTGGTCATCCAATGATGTTATTTTTGTGGAGAGTGTGTTCAAATTCTTTCATCATTCTCTTGTGGAACCCTCCTCCCATTTTTCTCTGTCTTTTCATCACAGCGTTTTGGATCTCTCTACTTAGTCTTTGTCCTAATTGCCTTAAGCCCTTGATTACTTCACAATTTGATTAATTTGACCTTTATCACTGAATCTACATGTGTGTATATTACTTCGACAATATTTCAGTGCTAGTCTCCGTTGGGGATGAGGACGGGACAGCATCAATTAAATCTTGGGTCAAGCATGTGAGGATGTTTGCAATTCTTTCTCTCGTGTGTAAAATATTTCTTTCTTTTTTTCTTTTTTTTTTTTATGAAAATTTAATTATAAAAAAAGTTAAAATATGTCATAGGTCCCTGTACTCATCACAATCTGGAATTTAGTTTCTTTACTTTTTAGATTTCAAAATTCAGGTTCAATTGTTAATTCTATTAATTTTTTTTCACAATATTCACTTGGTATAAAATGCAACTAAGCAAATGGCATTATAATGAACTTGAGTTTGAAAAAAAAATAATTTTAATAATGTTAACCGTTGTACTTGAATTTTTTTGAGATCTGAAAAGTAAAGGAATTAAATCCCTAAAAAGAAGTATAAGGATTAAATTCCAAATTTACAAAGAGTACAAAAGCTTATAACATATTATTAAAAAAGCATTAGGAGAGCACGTCCTCCATTTAAGGGTCCAATTTAGCTTGACTCCATTTTTTTGGTATCCTCTATTTCTGTTTTACTGTTCATTCATGAGGTTTAAGGTTCCTCTTCGTAATAATATCTTTCTCCAAGATTCGAACCCATGTTATCCGCTTAGAAATGTAATGTTCCTTATCACCGCACTCAACATTTGCTGATAACTTGACTCCAAATGTAATCCGTACCCGATAAAACTATTAGACACCGAAATATCCGAGGAAAAATTGTTTAAATTGATCTTTCAATATTAACATTGTAAACAAAATAATTAATGAATTATTCAATTTTTTTTAAAGCGAAAAGTAAGCCCTAAACTTCCAAAATTTTAAATAATTACAAGTATGACATAAAGCTTAGATGTTAAGCAAAATCAATGCTAATTGTGGCATTTTAGGAGAATTATTCAAAACCAAGGAATGATAAGTTTTAAATTTATGCAAAAGCAATCACACCATCATTGTAACTTGGTAGGCTTATATATGAATTTAAACTTGGTGTTTGCTTCAATAAAAATTTGCCTCACCTACACCCACACCCACACTTCATTAAAATTTTTTTGAACAGTTTCATTATAAATTTTAATTATATCTGTTCTTTTTGACATTATGTCTAGAATCACTCATAGTCCTTTTCCAACCCATAAATAAGAGGATAATATGTTTCATCACACTCGAATCCACGACCTTTTACATTAACAACAATACTCATACCAATCGAACTAAGACTCGATCCACCTTTTATTAAGACTTAAAATCATATTCTAGACAATTAATAGTCGACCCACTTGAGTCATTTTGCTAATTTTCATTGCCCTTATGCGTGACTTCAAAGCAAAACAGCCAGCAGCCACTATAAACCTAAATGAAAAAAAATCATAAAATAAAGTGATATGCTTTTGAATTCGTGTTTGGTTTAATAATCATGGTGTTCATCATCTCAAATGTAATTTAGATTTGAGTCGTCTTAGTCGCGTTGCTGTTATAACTTTACCCTCGTATCTCATTAAAAACCCTTAAAATATAATCGTATTTTTAGATAAACCAATATATAAATTTTAATTAAACCCAAGATGAAAAATTTAAAATTTAATTATCATAATTTTTTTTTTAAAAATGTGACACATGGCATGAAATTAATAAATGTCCGGGAATATATTAAATTGATTGCATGATTGCAAGGTTGTTATTTGTTTGGAAGATTGATGGATTAGTACTTTAATGGGTACCAAATGTCTGATGGAATGTATCAATCTCCAATCCCATGGAATAAGAGTATTTTGATGATCAAAATTAAGACCCTTCACTTCACTCGCTTGTGGGTCACTTTATTTACTTTTTAACTCGATGTTATGTGACAGCGATGTTCACTATCTACTACACCAACCTACTAAAATCCATACTTTATATTAAATAATGTTAGGCAAAGCTTTGATATCGACCAGAATAGATGAACACTCGATCAGTAATAGATCACAAGTTGAGGTTCGATCTGATTTGATCATAAGAAATTAAGAACTTGAACTAGTTCAAATTGAATTAAATTGACCTAATCTCGAAGTGATCGAACTAAGCAACCCAAAATAACTCGAATCTAAAGTGATCAAGACCTAAAATGATTTGAGCTCACAACAACTTGACTTGAAGAAATTGAATCTCAAACTTGAATGAATGATCTTAAACCTGAAATTGATCCAAACTCGAAAATTGAAAATGATTTGAAAATTTTAAAACCCAAATTTACATCCATCAAGATCAACCAACCAAAACGAATATGATCCACCTTATTTGAAGGACTAAGCAAAGTGTTTAATTACACTTCTAAGGAACATGGTTTGTCTATGGTTATTTCATTGGAACAAGTAAATACAAAATAATTGAAACCTTAGGTGGACAAAATTTGAAATGGTTTGAGCTCATAATGACATGATCCGAAAGCTCGAATTTGAAACCCGAATGATCTGAATATAAAAAATTTAAACTTGAAATTAACTCAAATCTAAAATAATGTATTCTCGAAGTTGACCCGAACCAAAATAAGCTGAAAAATATTAAACTGGAATTGATCCAACCCAACTCAAAACCAAATGAAACTCATCCATTTAGAGTTCTAAGCAAAGTGACTGCTATGGAACCTGAATCCCCACTATTATTTCATCTAAACTTAAGACATGCATAAGGTTTTGTTGATAAAACTTGTCGAATCGCGTATCAAAATCAAACCCTTTTCTTTTTAAAGAAAGCATATTTTGAATAACTTGTAGCATATGAAAGCAACGCAATTCTTTGCAAGATTTGACATTGCTGCGTTCTTATCTAATAAGCAACCGATGGATATTTGGCAATATATACATAGAATTCCAGTCCTTCCTTTTGTTGTTGCCCAAGACATATGTTCTGTTCAAGAATCAGCACAACTTTGCTGAAATGGAAGCCAATATATTGAAAGGGACGAAGGGAGAAAGGAAAGATAAGGCCGAACCAAAGGTCGAATAATTGCGTAAATGTAACTATTACATATCATTTTCAGTGTAAAGCAAAAGAAAATGAAGATAATAGAACAAGATCATCGAGTGCATTATTCAAGTTTTAATGGGAGAATGTGACCCCATGCACGTTTACACACGCACTAGCGGTTCATAGAATCGCACACAAAAGCATCAAATTACTCGACTTGGATGATAAGAGAATGCAATTTCATTGTCGAAACTTTAGATGAAAATGGACATAACCACTCGATTTTATCATCCAAAGCTGGAAAATTTTGAAGAAAAAACTAAAAATGGGAAATTTCTAGGACAACTTTCAAAGATTGTCATGTGCCAATTTGTTTTAATGTGATTTTCCCCACTTTATGATCAAAGTATGCATGTAGTGGAAAATAGAGGAATTACCCATAATTGTTCAAACATTGATATGATTAGATGAGGATTCTTCTTCTTGTTTTGCTTAACAAATAGTTTGAAAGTAGCAATGTAAGTTTTGATTAATCAAGCTTGATATTCAAGATTAATTTTGTAATTAATTTATAAAATTAAATTGAAATATCTTATGAAATATTTTCAAATAATATAAATAGGTGTTCGCATAATAAATTGGAATCGACCCGCAGTCTGCATAGTTCGTATCCTTATACAGGCTCGCACGTGTTGAGTTTGCATCCTTTTATGAGCTCGTATGGGGTGGGTTTGCATCACCATGCAGGCGAACCTACACTTAGAAAACACGTGTTAATATTAAAATAAGGTATATGTTGGCATGTATGAGGATTTACTTAGAGAGTTACATATAAAAATCGTATCATATAAATAAAGAAATTAACCCTTCTTGAGAAACAGACACACAAAAACACTCAACACAACTATGCTTTAAATATGGTAAATCAAATTTCTTTTAAGTGTTTTCATATATTTAAAATATTATATCTATAGATAATTTTTAAAAATAAATAAAAATTTTGAAGTCAATAGCCGTAGAAAAGAAGTCAATGTGCAAGTTAATCAGATTGGAAAATGTAGCTGCATTCATTCCACTAACATTCTTCATGCGTGCCCTATGCTCTTCTTCAATTTTTGTAGATGAAGGAAAAAGAAAAAAAAAGCCAATCGACACTATGATATTGTTTTTTTTTTTTTTGAGTAATGATAAATTCAATTTTTTTTTCTTATCACATTAGCTATCAATTTTCAAATTTTAATTAAATTATTTTGTTTTGAATGAAAAAATTAAACGAACTGTTAAATATTATGTTAAATAATATTGGTGTTGTAGTCTACATAATAATATATATATATATTTCATTGTTGATGTTGATAATTATTATTAAAGTTTTTATGAATTTTTTTTATTAATTTTATGAAGAACACGCGGATCAGCACATAAATTCCTACATCATTGTTGTTAAAATTTAAACATTTCAATAACTAAAATTTAAAGGTTAAAGGTGAAAGTAATTTAAAATAAAGAACTAATTAGGATCAAATTGACAGCAAAAAAAAAAAATTAAAAGTTAAATTTATTATAATATTTTTTTAATATGTTTGTGTTGAATTATGATTCTTATATCAAGTCAAATTTGAAAAATAATTTTTCAGTTAAACTCTGTTTATTTGTTTCAATTAAACTCTGTTTATTTGTTTGAGTCAAATTCTTATTAGTCTAGATTATTTCCGCAGATCAATTCGTTCAGAGATGGAAACAACAAGGTTCGACATTGTGAAGTTCGATGGGGTCACAAATTTCAATCTGTGGCAAGTTCGGATGATGACAATTCTTCTTCAGACCGATTTGAAAAAGATTGTTACTGGGAAAAAGCCCGATAATCTAGATCAATCACAATGGGAAGAGCTTGATGAAAAGGTCTTGTCTGCAATCCAGTTGTGCCTCACAAATAGGGTATTGCAGGAGGTATTGATGGAAAAGACCTCATCCGTCTTGTGGAAAATACTAGAAACTCTTTATGCGACTAAGTCTCTGGCTAACCGTTTAGTGTTGAAACAACGTTTATTTACGTTTCGCATGAACGAAGGTGAGCTTCTTAGAGATCACATCAGTCAATTTATTACTTTTTTGAATGATTTAAATAATGTTGAGGTTCAGATTGACAATGAGGATTAGACTATGCTATTATTGTGCTCTTTATTCCCTTCATACAAGTCTTTTAGGGAGACCTTGATTTATGGTAGAGACAAACTCTCATTCGAGGATGTGAAGGGTCATTTATTGAGCAAAGATAAACTCAACAATGAGATAGCAAGGCAGATAAGTAAGCTTCTATTTTGGTAGCATCAAAAAAGCGAGACAAAAGGTGCGCTATTGTAAGAAATTAGGTCACGTCAAAGCAGGTTGTTACAAACTGCGAAATAAAAAAGCTGCTGAGAGTAACGAGGAAGATTTAGCTGGTGCTAATTTGGCCGATGAAAGTGGTGATGATTTCTTGTTAGTGTCAACGAGCGAAAGCTCCGAGCTTACGTCCGAGTGAATCCTAGATTCAAGATGTTCTTTTCACACGTGTCCCAACAGAGAATGATTCTCCATATACAGTTTGGTTGAAGGTGGAGTTGTGTACATGGGAAACGATTCATCCAGTAAGGTAATCGGTATTGGTACTGTTAAAATTAGGATGCACAATGGTACGATTAGGACACTATCAGATGTCAAGTATGTACCTGATTTACGAAAGAATCTCATCTCCGTAAGTATTTTAGACTCAAAAGGTTGCAGAATCAAAATCGAGTCTAACGGCATTAAGGTGTGGATCTCTCGTTTTGTTAAAAGGTAAAAAGACCGGCAGTCTTTATATTCTGAAAGGTTTTACAGTGACCGATGAAATCGAATGTCCCTCATCCATTACAGAGTTGAAGTCAACTCATTTGGAGCGGAGACAACTTGGTCATAGGAGAGAAAAAGGTATGACTGTTTTATTGAAGAGAGGTTCTCTTTTTTATGCAGGTTTTAAAAAGTTAGGGCACTGTATTCGAGAAAATCACACTCGAGTTAGTTTTGATTTGGCAGTGCACAAGTCGAAGGCTAGAAGACTTCTAGCCTCTAAGCACAAATTCGACTTAGTTAATTCCCTGCATAGTTCAAGATAGGCCCATGACGGACTTTGGCAAAGATGACATTGTGGAAATACGAGTCAAGGTGGAGATTTGTTAAATTATGACTCTTATTTCAAGTCAAATTTAAAAAATAATCTTTCAATTAAACTCTGTTTAATTGTTTCAATTAAACTCTATTTATTTGTTGACCTAGAAATTTAGCTTATAAATAGGCTCTTTTACAATCTTAGAAAAAATATTCATTAGATACATCCATTAAATTTTAAAACTCTTAACACTTTTGAAAAATTTAGTGTATATTTTAAGGGTTTTTTATTTTTAAATTTTTGGGGTTTAATTTTTATCTCCATTTTTGCACTTTTTATTTTTTTGTCATTATAGTAAAATTATCTTTGTCCTTGGTTTTTTTTATCTTCTTCGGAGGGATTTTTTTACGTTAAATTTGTATGTTCAATTTCTCAATTTATTCCGCTATTTTTAACTTGTTCATTACTTAATCAGGTTAATCTTCAATAGATTGAACATTTGATAATTATATTGAATTTTGATTAAATTTGAAATGGTGTAAAACTGAATCAGAAAATTGAAAGGTAACGAGCTCTCCTTATTATTGGATTTCGATTAAACCATTTTTATGATAGAAAAGAAAGGGAGAAAACCATGAGAAAAAGGCATATCGGTGAAGGATTTTGAGGAGCAACAGTTAGGGCGGAAATTGAGACGATAAGTTTCACGCGTTGGCTTCACAACGGAAAGCAACCGACCAATTGAGATGATGATGGTGATGATGCATGTTGATGATGGCAGTGCCACAAATATGATGCATCCTTTGCTTTGCCCTGGTGGTAGGGTCATGCATGCATGCATGCTGCCATGCCATGAACATCACGCCAAACACACACCCCGGCCCCGATTCTCTGCACATGACAGGCACGTGAGCCCTGTTTAATACTGCCATTCTCATCCCTCCTTAGCCTTCCTTTTTGCAAGTGATGGGTATAAGGGGTACAAACGAAGTGGTGAAACCAATTTGGACCCACCCCCCATCATGCATTCTCTCCCCCATCCTAATTTGGGGTTGAGTAAAATTAACAAGAAAAATTCAAAATTTAATATTTGGCTGGATTTTAATTTTGTTATATATTGAATATAAATCATGTCATACCTGAGATATGATCTCTCGTCATCGTTTAGTTAGTCCATTTTCCAACTTTTCTATCAAAGACACGTGTGCTCGTCACTCATGTCAGCCTGTAATGTATAGTTCAGCCAGTCATAGTTCTGTTCACTTTTCCCTATTCACCAACATCCTCTTGAGACCAACATACTCTTGAGGGCACTTAAGGACACGCATCACTTCTAAATAAATAACGTGTCACCACGCATGACATTTAATTAGCGTTACTACATCATACCAATGAATCATTCCTTATAAATACGAAAATAAGCCTTCACAAAGGGAAAAAAAATGAATATTCAACAAATTTCTTTATGAATTAAATCTCAATTCAGTAATATTACATAATAATTGAGGCTTTAAAGGTGTATTGTGGGCATCCCCACCAGCAATTATATGTTTTATGTATGTTTTTCTTTTCAAATGTTGAAATGTTTTACCCATTTCATTTTTTTTACTAAATGAATTAATTATGTATTGTAAGAGCAAAAAAAGGTATATATATTACCAATAATTAGCATGTCGTTGGCTGTTCTGTGACATTGCACAAGTGATTTAACAAGGTTTAAAATTAGATTCTTTAAAGCAAAATAATAATAATAATAATAATAATAATAATAATAATAATAATAATAAAGTGATAGAAGGCGTGGAGCTTAAAAGGCGAAGCAATTAGAAGGCATGCATGCCGAACATTATTCGCCTTTTTGCTTGTATTTCTCAAAAGACAAATAAAAAATATAAAAACATAACATATTTAAACACGATTTATAGTTTCACATTTGTACCTCTAAATATAAACAAATAAAATCCTATTAAAATGAATTATCAGAAATAAAATTTTATTTTAATTGTTATGATATTTATTATTATCGATTCATCTTGTCTTAATACTAAAAAAAAAAAAAAGGGTTGAATGGAGGCTTGCGAAAGTGTTACTAATCTTTAAGAAATACTTTTTACCGGCATTAATCATACAAAGTAAAAGGGCATCATACAGAAAGCTACCCTTAAAACAAAGTCAAACTCATTGCAAACAAACAAAATAGTACTACTCTTTACTATTGACCATTTTGGTATCAACTTGTTCTCTTCAGGTGAACTGTACACGGAATTTGAGATTAAGAATAAATCACAAACATGGTGAAACTCTCAGAAAGCATCTACCTTTGTTTCCCTTGCCTTGAATTTACCTCTATAAACTAAAGATGAAGGTTCTTACATCCACCTCAAAACGCCCCACATCCCGACCATAACCATGATCCTTCATTTTCTTCTTCTCTTCTTCTATCTACTCATTCCATCTCCTCCTTTAGTCCTCTCTGCTTCTGCACCACCTCCTCTGCCTCTGCCTCTGCCTCTGCCTCTGCCTCTCCCTCTCCTCTCCCTTCTCTCCTTGAAATCCTCCCTTAATGACCCTTTCTCCACTTTCGAAGATTGGGATCCTTCCCCTGCCTTTTCCAACCCTGGTTCCCATGATCACCCGGCTTGGTGTTCATGGTCAGGTGTCAAATGCAACCCCATTACTGCTCAAGTCACGTCTCTTGATCTCTCTTTTCGCAACCTCTCTGGGATGATCCCGCCCGAGATCAGGTTTTTGACTAGCTTGGTCGACTTCAATTTGAGCAGAAATTATATCAATGGGCCGCTACAACCTGCCATTTTTGAGCTCACTCAACTGAGAACTCTCGACATAAGCCACAACTCCTTCAATGCAACATTCCCACCTGGGGTTTCCAAGCTTAAGTTTTTGAAACTTTTTAATGGATTCAGCAACGATTTCATTGGCCCATTGCCGCTCGAGTTCATACACTTACAGTTCTTGGAACAGCTCAATCTTGGGGGAAGCTACTTTGAAGGGGTGATACCAGTTGGCTATGGAAGCTTTAAAAGGTTAAAGTTCCTTGACTTGGCAGGAAATGCATTGGGAGGTACTTTACCACCCCAACTAGGATTCTTGACCCAGCTTGAACACATAGAGATTGGCTACAATGGGTTTGCAGGCAAAATACCAGTGGAATTTGCACTGCTATCAAATCTCAAATACTTGGACATCTCGAATTGTTCACTTTCAGGTCTACTTCCTGATGAACTTGGGAATTTAACCAAGTTAGAAGCTTTATATTTCTTCAAAAACAACTTTATAGGTGAAATCCCAGTGAGTTACACAAAGTTGAAAGCTTTGAAGGTTCTTGATTTATCTGTTAACTTACTCAGTGGTACAATCCCAGAAGAGTTAGCTTCTTTAACTGAGCTAACATGGTTGAGCTTAATTGGCAACAACTTTTCTGGTACTATCCCGCAAAGCATCGGTGAATTGCCAAATCTCTACACTTTACTTCTCTGGGACAACAATTTCAGCGGCATTCTCCCACAGAAACTGGGTTCAAATGGGAAGCTACTGAGTCTCGATGTATCATCAAATTCTCTAACTGGGCCACTCCCTCCAAATCTTTGCCAAGGAAATAAGCTTTTCAAACTCATCCTTTTCAACAACAGGTTCACAAATGAGCTGCCAAGAAGCCTAGTGAACTGCACATCGCTTTCCAGATTCCGAATCCAAAACAATCTCCTCAATGGTACCATCCCATACGGCTTCGGGCTCTTAAGGAACTTAACATTTGTGGATGTGAGTAAGAACAGGTTTACAGGCGAGATTCCTGGGGATCTTGGCTATGCACCAATGTTGCAGTACCTTAACATCTCGGAGAACGATTTCAACGACGAACTGCCAAGCAACATATGGGGTGCACCGAGCTTGCAAATTTTTTCAGCCAGTTCATCGAAGCTCACAGGCAAAATCCCAGATTTCTTTTACTGTAATAACGTGTACAAGATCGAACTCCAAGGTAATTTTCTAAACGGAAGCATCCCTGGGGATATTGATCGTTGTCAAAAGCTATTGTCTTTGAATTTAAGCAGCAATTTGCTTACGGGTATTATCCCAAGGGAACTATCGATGCTTCCTTCGATAAATGCGGTTGATCTTTCACATAATTTGCTCAACGGAACTATCCCTTCAAGCTTCGAAAACTGTAGCACTCTGGAAAATTTCGACGTTTCTTACAATTTGCTATCTGGTCCAATCCCATCGTCCGGTCCAACATTTCCCAATTTACACCCTTCCTCATTCTCCGGTAACGAAGGACTTTGCGGCAGAATTGTAGCGAAACCGTGCCCGGAGGCGTTGGCTACAGGTGATATGGAAGCTGGTAATAACAACCAACAACATCCGCCTAAGAAAGCAGCGGGAGCTATAGTTTGGATTGTGGCAGCTGCTTTTGGTATCGGCTTGTTCGTTCTCGTGGCTGGGACCCGTTGTTTCCACGCCAGTTACGGCCGTAGATTCAACGATGATCGTGAGATCGGACCGTGGAAACTAACCGCCTTCCAGCGGCTAAATTTCACGTCGGACGATGTGCTGGATTGCTTGTCGATGACCGATACGATCATAGGGATGGGGTCTACGGGAACGGTATACAAAGCCGAGATGCCGAGTGGCGAGACCATAGCGGTGAAGAAGCTGTGGGGTAAGCATAAAGAGACAGTGAGACGACGGAGAGGGGTATTGGCGGAGGTGGAGGTGTTGGGAAACGTCCGGCACCGTAACATAGTGAGATTATTAGGGTGTTGCAGCAACAGAGAGTGCACCATGTTGCTGTACGAGTACATGCCCAACGGGAACCTCGATGACCTATTGCATGGCAAAAACAAAGGAGACAATTTGGTGGCTGATTGGGTGACTAGGTACAAAATCGCTCTCGGGGTGGCTCAAGGCATTTGCTATCTCCACCACGACTGCAATCCGGTGATCGTCCACCGTGATCTGAAGCCGAGGAATATTTTATTGGATGGTGAGATGGAGGCTAGAGTGGCGGATTTTGGGGTGGCCAAGTTGATCCAAAGTGATGAGTCCATGTCGGTCATTGCTGGCTCCTATGGCTACATTGCGCCAGGTGCGTCTACCCATCTTTCAGTTCATTTTAGTTTGAGATTATGGAATCTTGCTAACCTGCGGTTATTCCTTGTTCATGGTCGGTCCATACCTATGAAATTTTGTGTGCTAGTTTTGGTAAATTTTGTGCATTCAAAAGAAAATTATAGGATAATATTTTATTCAAATTCTCGAATTTCATACAAAAATTTAAATACAAAATGATTCCTAATTCGAATTAATCCCATTTTAAATCAACCCAAGTCTTGACCAGTTTATTGATGGGACAATGGCACTTTTCAGCTAGTGAATCTATTACATTCTTCCCCTTTTTGTTGATTTACAGCAAAAGTGGGTCCATCCCATCACACTTAGTAAGGTAACAAACAAATAAAAATGGAATAAAATTTAATTCCATTTAAACCATATATAATAAAAGGTTTTAATTTTTTTATCCCAAAATGATTATAATATTATTTCAGTAACATTATGCATAAATCCACCCTCTAATCGTAAATATTCCACGATGAATTCCAAGGGATTGTGTAAAACTATTGAGTCCAACTTTAATTTGGTTTAGACTCGTGGTGGTGCGCATTGCGCACAAGTAAAAAGCCTATTTTGGCACCGCCCGGTTTTTTGTAACTGTTGCATGGGCGTGAAGACTTTTGCTGTATTTGTTGACGCCGTTTATATTGCTTTGCTTGTAAATCCTTGTAAGTTTGTAAGATAATATTACAAGGGCGGGCCCATCCCAGGGACAATTTTGTCAAAGCCTTTCGATTCATTACATCATGTTGTGGTCATCATTAACGTTGTTGTGTTTTTGTTTGCAGAATATGCTTATACTCTACAGGTTGACGAAAAGAGTGATATCTATAGCTTTGGGGTAGTGCTGATGGAGATTATAAGTGGGAAAAGATCGGTGGAGTCGGAATTTGGTGATGGGCACAGCATCGTGGATTGGGTTAAGTCTAAAATCAAGAATAAAGACAGGATCGTTGACGTTTTGGATAAAAATGTTGGGGCAACATGTGCATCCGTGAGGGAAGAAATGATGCAAATGCTTAGGATTGCGTTGTTGTGCACCAGCTGCAACCCGGCGGAGCGGCCGTCAATGAGGGACGTCGTGTTGATGCTACAAGAAGCTAAGCCCAAGCGGAAACTACCTGCGGAGGGGAGTGGTGTTGTCAATGGGAGCAATGTGGTTGTTGTTGGCATTGATGATTCTATAGTACAGAAGGCTACACTAGAATGTTAATATATATATATATATATCATTACTTTTAAATGGTGACGATTTGGTATACGAGAAGTGGTTTTCATTTTTTTTTTCTTCTCTTTTTTCCTTTCAATGGAATTTTCAAGTTCTATTAATACATACATATATTTTAGATGAGAGTTGTAATTATATTGAATTCGGATTAAATTTAAAATTGAATCAAGTTAAACTTCAATTTTTTTTTTTTCCATTTCAAACTTTTGACCAATAAATCTAACAGGGGTCTGTAAATACTTGAAGGGTTTTAACGATGCTCAAGGGTAACCAAGGACAAATAAAAAGGAATAATAATCCATAGCCCGTGAGAGAGCCATTCGATTCCAAGGTTTGATGCATGAAATTAATTGCAATGGTGGTAAGACATAAAATTAGAGACCCAATTAAAATATAAAGCCCACACTAGGTTCAGAAAGATGGATGGTGGAGAGTTGATGGACACTCAAAACTTGAGTGAGTAGCTATTAGTGGGAGCTGTCCGGCTTGTTAGTTTTTTTTTTTTTTTTTTTTTTAAAAACTTTTACACGATCTAGACACACGTTCATATGACCCTTATTTTGTTAAAAGTGTTTTTATCTTTTAAAAGTACTGCAATTTGATCCATGTTCATTCTTAAATTTATCTCAAAATTCATGTCAGAAAAAGGTTAAAATAATATTGAATGTTACTATGATTTTATAATTGAAGTTACTATAATTTTAACCGTTAATTATTTGTAATTATTCTGTTTTGTAATGTGATATTCTATAACTCGATTCGGACGACGGGAACGGGTTAAATTTAAATTAATTTGAGCATAAAAAATAACAACATCAACACTAACACTAGCAGAATCAATTTAAACTTAAATGATCTAAACAAGTAGCCTGAAACAATTTAATCTTAAGATTTACGCGTATAATGATATTATTAAAAAAAACTCAAACTTAAAACTAAAATGATTAAAACCTAAAATGATATAAATTTATAATGATTTAAACTCAAAATTAATATGAGGCTCAAAAATTTTAAAGCCCAAATTTGATGGTATAAAAGTAGATACAAAGATGAAGTAAATGACTTTTAACATGTAACTCAAACTATAAAGGATAATTATTTAAATGGAAAAACGATATTAATTTGATTTGAATTGATTTAACTCAAAATTATTTCTACTTATTCAACTAACATATACAACTAAAATAGATTAGAGGCTTGATTAACATCGAGATTATTTCATTACTCTTCTTCAACCTATAAATAAAAAGATAATGCGATCCATCGCACTTGAACTCACATTCTCTTGTATTAATAATAATGTTCATACCAATCAAGTTAAGACTCAATCAACTGCTTTTTTACTTTTGCATTACAAAATTTTATGAGATGATTTTCTCAGTGAGGAGTTTGACCTTTCCTTGACTCCTTAGCTGCTTGGATAAGCTGCACACGTAGTCTCTGCTGAGACACCTGATTTGTAATTACACAAATCAAAACCTTAGGAGGAATGGCTAATGGTCTCAAATCAGTGTAATAATCAAAGGAGCGCACCAATATATATTTTGCAGAAACCAAGGTGAAAACTTTCTCCATTTCTCCCGAGCAATGTTTTTCTTGTTCCACCATGCTTATAAGCTCAGTAACCATATACAGGATTTTCTCCACCGGCTGCTCCCATTCACATCATTACAATTACAAATATAGAAATTTCAATGTACAAAAAGTGCCAATTACTTTAATTATATATCTAAAACCAACCTGTGAGAAGATGTTTATAATAGTGGCTTCTATGCCATCCATGGCTGCACTCACAGCTTCATACAGAGACTCCACATCTACCTGCATGCACTCTACTGCTTCAACATTTTTCCTTCTTATAATCAACCTTGCACTCCGATTTCTCCATAATTAATTAACCAATACTAGCTAATTATTAAGATATAAGTCTAATTTTGCTTCTAGCTAGTCTCTATGCTCTTTGAACATATACAAGTTTAACCTCGAAATCTAATCTCTTCACTAATTATTTAATAATTGATGTCAAATTAATAGAACTATGAAAGGAATTTTGTTAAAATGAATTAATTTTCAATGATAAAGAAGGATCAGAAACCTTACAATTTCAAACTCGACATTTTTATTTCTACACGTGTGATATTGACTATATGTAACTTTTCTATTATTATATTAAGAACAGAGTATAATCCAATTTAACGAGATTTCCTTGATCAAATATAATATATAAGAATTAAATTTTAATATGCAATATATACCTTGGCATCTTCATTGAGAGGGACTCTACCTAGGATTGCAGAGAGTTTACGAATCACCCGGCTAACAGCTCCGTGATTTTTGGCCTCCAATTTCGCCCACTCGTTTAGTAGACATAACTGTGGACCTATAATTTGATGTAGTTTGATCTCATGTATCAGCTTGTCTAGTTGAATTCTCTTTTCTAAAGCAGAGCTTCTTATCTTTAGGATTCTTAGCCACAAACCAAACAATTTATCCTGAAAAATCAAGTATTAGAAACAACATAATCAATTTCTCTCTGAGTTTTGAATCAAGTTAATTTATAGTAGTTCAGTTTGAGTCTTGATATTTCTGAGTCATTCAAGTTGGAGCTATTTTCAGTTTGGAACATTTTGCGTTTAAACCAGTTGAATTCATCAGTAGTGTTCTTTAAGTCGTATCATCTTCGGGAGAATTAAGTAGATTTCGGATTGGTTTAATCTAAATATAGTCGATTTGAAATTTAAATTTGGATATTTTGGCTTTGCACTGATCAGTTGGTGTTTAAGCAATTTAAATTTAAATCAACATTTTAAATTCAGATCATTTTTAGTTTGAGTCGTTTGAATCATATCGAATTAATTGAATACATATTCAAGTTAATTGGATTGGAGTTTTGGGTTTGGTTCAAAATTTACTAGAAATAACGTATAAATTTTAAAAATATTATATATCTATATATACGTGTACGTACCTGTGCATCTGCATTCACAGCGGTCATGGCAACTTCAGCTCTAGCATTCACAAACCTCCACTGCAACATCCTATTATAAAAAACTCGAAACTGATGATGCTCTTCTTCTCGAATAGGCGACACCTTCTTTTGCCTAAAATACTTTAAAACCCCACTTACACCTTTGGAGTACTTAGCCTTTACCTGAGTCGTCGACCCACAAAATCCTTGTGGCTCCACTCCTACCACCAACGGCGAAGACCTACCTGGAGACAATGCCCAAGCCGATGGAGAACTCGTCACTGATTTTGATTTCTTTATTGCACCACCACTGCCACGCTGCTGCATGAACCTAACCACCCCATCTCTACTCTCTTGATGGTTAGGCTTCTTTTGCATGGTGCTGGTGGTGGGGTTAATGTTCTCTCCATTTCTTACGGTTCTTGATGACCTTGTCGTCGACTTTGACCTGTGAGCCGAGCTTTGGGTCGAGTTTATCACCGGCGGTGCCCTGTTTAGGGCTGAGGTTCCACTTCGACTCCGCAGTAGGTGTGGAGATACGGACCTTGCCTCCGACTGATGGCGGCGCGTCGTCAATGACGTTTCCATGTTACAAATTTTATGTTCAGATTAGATGTGTTTGCTAAGTGAATAGGGTTTTATTGAGAAAGTGCAAATCCATGGTTTAAATTGCATTGCAGCAGTTTAAAATACATTAATGGAACTAAGTATAAGTTGATGTCACGTTGATGAGGAATATATATATATATATATATATGAAATGCATAACAGTAGTGAAGATAGGTAGGTGAAGAGAAGACTATTTTCCCTCACGTCAAGGCTTCCACGAACAAGGAATATAATTTACGACCTCAGAAAATTTAATTAAATCTTTATCTATCTTATTCATTAATCTACAATACATGCAATTTTATAATTAATAATATATCTACAATGCATACTATATTATAATTAATAATAACATTGAAGTGGATTAAATAATATCTACTACCTACCATGCTATCTAAAATCGGCTTTATTTGCATTACATAAACAATTCAATCATTTATTATTGATTGAAGATAGAAAAATTGTTTTTAACATCTAAAATTTCAACACAAAGATCAACCTGTTCATTTTTTTAATTTAGATGGTTTAATTTGGATAAGTTTTTTCAGAATTTTTATTCCTTTTTGGCATCTAACATGACCTCAATCTTTTCCAATTCTTAGAGTTGAATATATATGTATTAATTAATGACCATGAAGTTAGTGGCTATACTCAAAGCCATGACCTGAATCAACCTCAACCACAAAATCTGCTTGGTGTGTTGGCAGTGACGCATCATCTATGTAGTGACCTTGAACATTGTTGGGGTTAGGAAAGATCATCCATTTGAACATTCTCCTCGTTAACATCACCATCTACTTGTTCCTTTGCAATTAGTTCCTGTGACACGGTTTCAGCGTCAGGAGCAGTAGCAACGGCTTTAATATCTACTTGTGTCAAATCTTAATCTGCAATGGTCATTCTGGTGGCTCCATCTTTCACAACAAGACTATTTGAGCATGCTTGTTATAGACCCTATAAGCCTTGTTGTTGTTGGAGTCGCATAGGCCACCATATCAGTAAAACGAGCAGGTTTACAAGTTTCTCTTTTGCTTTTCAAGAACACAATGCTCGCAAAATTCTAACTTGCAAGCCATTGCTGCACCTTTCAACAATCCTCCTTTTGCAAGGATTTCTCACCAGCATGTCCCAACTGCATATGCCACAACTTGGTCAAATTCAGCTTGTCATCACTGGATGCTACAACTGCTGCCCCCAATAACTGTAATACCTTGGAAGGAATACAAGTTATTTCTCCTAATGCATCCCATTTCCACAATTCCATCTCTCATAGTAACAACTGAACCTCTGGGTTCCAAGGCTCCCAAAGAGATGAAATTTTTCTTCAAAGTGGGTATATACTGAACATCGGTTAGAACCCTAGTTGATCCATCCTAATTCTTCACTCATATCGAACCTATCCCAACTTTTTTGCAGGCGTTGTTATTTCCCATATAAACAACTGCTCGATCTAATTCAGCTAAACCAAAGAACCATTCTTGATTAGGGAACATATGATAGGTGCAACACGATTCTAATATCCACTCAACCTCTACCTCTTGGGTTATCCTGAACTTGGGAGAAGAAGTAGAAAAAAAAATATATATATATAGTGATAATTTAATTCTTCCTCGATGGAGTATATATGATAGGTAAACCCATGCATGGTGAATTCACAATTCATTGCCCTGATACATTTAGCTACATTCGCCCCCTACAATTACTATACTTTATAGTATTTTTTTTTACTTGTTTAAATATTTCAAATACAAATTGCAACTATTTCAATTTTTATCGTTCATCATTCTATTTTTTTAATCTTATTTATGAGATCCAACAAATAAAAAATTTCAATCACTATCTTTTATTTTTAGTACTCTAAAATAAAAACTTCACAAAAGTTTGTTAAGAGCTCTTTTACTTATTCCAAAGTTGCTTGTATCTTCCATTGACTTTTCTCACGACAAAAGGCAAATTCAACTTTTCCAAGTTTGGTCTTTGACTTTGATGTCACTCTCCTTTTTGGCTTTTAGCTTTTCGAATGACCTCTTCCTACCAATGCTTCTACTACATTGCTCTTACTTCCTTTTTTAGTTTTCTTACTGAGCTCATAGCTATACAAAGCACCAGTTACTTCATTAAAGGTCACCCTATCCTTTTCATAAAGTAAAGTCGGGTTGCAAGATATCCAAATTCATCACAAAGCGATGATAGCAACATTAAAGCCAATATCTTCGTCTTTAAAAAAAAAGGTTTCATCCAAGCTCAGTAAGTCAGTCACTAACTGATTAAAAACTGCGATGTTCATTTATGGTGGTGTTTGGTTGATGATCAAACCTAAACAATCTTTTTTTCATGTAAGGATGATTTTGACCACACCTTTTTAGGAAATTCTCTGCAGAAGTCTCATTCTTGAAACTAAACTTCTACTCTTGAAAAAGACAAGACCGAATCATACCATATGTCAAGCGATTGATGTGTTTCATTCTTTTTTCTCCATATCTTAGGGTTTTTCTTTTTCAATACCCAATGTCTACCTTGTTGAAACGAAGCGCCTAACACCTCGCCTTGCCACATGTTGAGATGACAAGTTCCATCAAACAATTCTACCAAAAACTTTGCTCATGGGTGACGAGCTTGACAACGGCATTATCGCCATTTCAACACCTACTAACAATATTCAACAGCAAAGCACTTGCTGCTAGGACAGTGAGTTTAGTTCAGGAACAGTGCACCAGGTAAGTTCCCAGGAAAAAAGAGGTGAGTTATAAAGACACACTTAAACATCAAGTCTTTCGTAGTCAAAACTTTTTTTTAGACATGCAGTCTTACACAAGCCAAAGAACCGTGATTAATCTTTAATAGTGAAATTTTCCTTTCCGATGTGGAAGACCAGACAATGATACAACTACCCAGCATATTAAGCAACACTTCTTTATCGAGACTTTGATATCAATTTTTAGGGACACCAAGTAACATTCCACACGAATGTAGCTTCAATATTAAACACCAAGAGTGAATTGAAATTACCCAAACACAACAAATCATTATTGAATATCAAATTATGATAAATAAATAAAAAAACCAATAAACGCAGCTAAAACAATAAAAGAACAAAACATCAAATTTACAAAATTCAGCATATTGCCTACGTCCTTGGAGACTCTAGATAACTTCACTAATACGAAAAATGTTATACTGAAATGCTTAATTAAAAGGATTCCCAAAATGTATACTTAAAAAGTACACGAAAGGGTGCAGAAGAGTTAATTGTCTTGAAACAATGGCTAAAAGCCCTAATTCATACAATGGTTGAGGCCACATAACTTTTTCCCACTTTCTATGCGGGATTTAAGAAGCCAACCGTCCAACATTTACCTCGTCACTGAAAAAGAATCCCAAAACAGACATACCCTTTAATTGTCAAGATTATAAATGTATTAAGAGTTGACTTAACACGTATGACATTAGAGATGGGTTTAATTTATTCTGACTTTTTTTACATTTTATAAAATAAATTTCAGCTTAAAAACACTATTTTACATTGTTACTTAAAAATAATTAATTATAAAATGAAAAAATATACACCATGGTTTTAGTTCTCAAATTTAACAAAATTGGGTTATCTTCAATTCATGAGTTATGATGAGAAAAGGTGCATTTTCAGAAAGATTTGGCAGGAAATCCTATAGTCATTAATGTGAGATTTGAATGTAAAAACAAATAAATAACATCACCCCCACAGCCTATCAGCCAGGTAACCACAAGAACCTATATGGCAAGGACTTAATCATAAATATTAAAAATTATTTATTAAGGTAACCAATTAGAGGTTTTTTATTTATACAAAAAGTAACTTTAAAATTTTAGAGAAAAACCCCATTTTTGGCTAAAAAGGCACGTAATAAATGTTTTCTTTTCTTTTCTTTTTTTTTACAACATTCACTCCCTTATTTTAAATCATCAAATATTTCATTTGGAATCAATGTTAGGTTGTAGTATGAAAAGTTACAAAATAAGCACTTAATTATTTAATTTTTTTTTTTTTTTTGTCACCAACAGGCAAATTGCGGGAGGAAAGATAGCTTGACAACTTTTAAAATTAACTTAATAGCAACTTTAACCCTCAATATTTGTACAATGTGTCGATTTAATATTTACTCTAAAAAATTAACACACAGTGTAATTTGGTCTCTCATTTATTATTATTATTATTTTTTTTTTGCAATTTTACTTGCTTTTATGACATTGAGTGTTAATTTTAAAAGAGAGTTAGTATTTTGCCCACTGTTAGTGGAGTTTTATTTTTTTTTAAACTTCACAAGCAAGATTTAGTACATGTTTCTATTTTAATTTTTTTAATATTCTTTCGAGACATATGACAGCATTTCATCCCTGCTTGTGGATCACTGATAATAGATCAAATAATTTCCGTTCAAAAGAATGAGAAAAATTAAAATTTATTATCTTGAATTTTATAGTGCGAATGTAACTCACATCCTTAATCAACCATAATATTATAGTTTTGTATTTAGAACTAAGGAAATTTATGTGTTTGTTTTATGGTTTATAGAAAAAAAAAATTAATTTATAATTATTTTTTTAATAATATCATCTTTTAATATTTAAACTTGAATTCTGTCGCACATTGAAATTATAATATTTATTAGTAAAATATTATAGCTTTAAACGAAAATAAAAATACCGCCGCTTCTTCCTAACATCTTTTAGATAATGGAGCAAAATTATGTAATATGTTTAAAAAATACTAAAATTTGAATCTTAAAAACTCTTTAAAAATAAATGTTAGATTAAATTCAAATTCAAAATAAAGCAGATAAAATCTCAATTCTTTTCCCTCCTCAAAGGAAAAGAAATTGGGAAATTTCTTGTAGAAAAGAATTTTTTAAAAAATAGACATATTGAAGGAAGCTAGAGAGTTATAATGAATGCTTTATAAGTTGAATTAGTGATTAAACCGATCAATCAATGCGATCGACTTGATTATTACTCTAATAATAATTATTTATTTATAAATTTATAAAAAAAAACTTAAAAAAATATAATTTAATTTAATTTTTTTTCAACTATGATATTCTTATCGCTTTCTAACGTTTAACTGAAATACTGACCGATTTTCAGCTCAATCGATGTATACTAGTGAAAAGAAATAGGCAAACCTATGTAGGTATTACCCAACTCAAAACAGACAGTCACTGTGCATTATAGGGCCTGAAATGGAGGCATATAATTGTCATTTCATTCTGATACTAAGAAGATCATCATCATGAGTCATAACCTAAGTACCCACTCTACCTAATCCCCTCCATGGATTTCTATTTCTTTTCATGGTACTCCACAGTATAGGCTAGCCCTAGAGAACACATAAATTTATCCCAACATACATACATACAGGGATATATATTTGACTTCAGTATCATCTGTACAAAACAAAAGGTAATCTTTGAGTATCCAAACAAAAAACAAGAAGATCAGAGAAAGGTTTTCAGATATTTCATGATTAATATTAGCATCAACAGAACTCCCACACCATAAAACCAAAGAAAATCATATGAAATTTTCCTTGAATCAAACCCTGTATTAGAACTTCAAATACATTACCAGTACAGTAAAAGATAACAGTTCATTTGCTAAAAGAGACCTGAAATAAACTAACCACTGTGTCTAAAACTGAGTAAAAAGAAAAAGCCCACTGTTTCAATGTAAATGAAGAACCAAAAGATAAGCATTATAGCTTATACACAAAAACCAAACTTCATTTACCATTCATATAGCTTTTTCAATGATGGAAGGCTGAGGGCATTGAATTCTGAGCTAGGCTAACTTCATCGTCATCTTGTTCTGAAGGTGGTAAATTAAGATCAAATGGGTGAACAGTAGGCGAAGGCATCATGTGAGCCAGATTGTTAGGAACCGCTGGTGAGTAATTATAATGAACTTTCTTATGGCCACCAAGTGCTTGACCCGAATGAAACACCCTATCGCAAAACAGGCATTTGAAAATTCTTTGTTGATGGATCTTTCGAGCAGTAGCATCACCACCATTTTTACCTTGTTGTTCTGCTCGGGCAATCTTCTTGTGTTTGTGATTGTGACTAGCTCTATGCCCACCCAAAGCCTGGTGAGATCCGAAAGTTCTACTGCATGTCTCACACTTGTAGCACTTTTGGTGAGCCTTGGCCGCAGTAAAGACCTCATCATCGTTCTCGTTACCAAAACCCACACCATCACCAGATATTTCGTAACCTTGGGTTAGTTTTGGATTATCACTCCGTTGATCCCTTGAAAGCATTAAAAGACATAGTGCAGCATCTTCAATAGTGAAAGGTGAGCCCACCGTGTCAGTTGGTGAGTCGGTCATCGCCACGTCGGAGGAAACCTTGCAAAGAGTTTTAGATCTTTTCCGAGATGGGTTCTCAGAAGATTCAGTGGACTCAGTAGAAAGTTCATGTTTGGTGGAAGTAAGCGAAGAAAGAGGAGCGTTGGAAGAAGAAGAAGAAGGTGGTAAGGAGAAAATAGGTAAGTGAGATCTCATGCGAGCACCAAGAGCTTTGCCATTGGGGAATCTTCGGTCACAGGTCTTACATAGTCTGGGATTTTGGTCCATAGCCGTAAGCCAGATGAAGAACACGAAAACAAAGGGAGTGTGGGTTAAAAGAAAGAAGGGAGATTAGGTATTGTTGTTTGTTTATATAAATTCTTAAGCGTTACTTTGCCAAATCAGAACATAAGCACACACACCCACTCTCACCTTGCCTATTTTATTTTATTTATCTCTATTTTTTCATTATTATTTTAATTAATTAATTAACTGCTCTCATTATCTTATAAGGTGCCAAACTCGCAAAGAAAAGGAAATTCCAATATATATATATATATATTATAACCATTTCTATAGGTATAAATTATGTGTAATAAAAATAAATAAATTGACTGTTAATATTTAAAAAGATTGTAAATTGTAAGTGGTAATTAGAAAGCTGGATACGCTGTGATCTCAAGCTAATTTACCTACTTTATTTGTGTACATGTAAATTACTTTTTAACTTACTTTATTTTATGGGGAAATAATTTTCTATTTTTTTTAAAGAAAGATATATAATTTGATAAAAATTATTTTTTCTGATTTGAAAATATTCACTTATTTTCTTGAAATTTGACGAAAATGTGAGTACAGTCACAATTTCGAAGGATATATTCGAGTAATTATAGTCAAAAATTATTCTAAAACGCAATTAAGTTGATAGTTATAATATATGTAGGTCTATAATAGAATGAACCTATAGAGGATCCGCATATAAACAAAAATAAATACAGATTGAATTCAAACATAATTTAAATAGAGTGAGACTTGAACTCGGGGTTTTAAAATTATTAAGGCCTCGTTGGCTTTAAGCTTATGTTTAAAAAACCGTTATCAATGATAATCATATTTTGTTTTTGTCGTTTGTTTTACTTTTTATTTAATATTTTTTTACGTAAATATTTTATTATAATATTAACCCAATTTTCTAAATAATGACATAAAATAATTTAGGGTCTATTTGAACAGCACAGAGTAATTTAATAAAAGTGTAATTATCATGGTAGTAATTACAAAGAATTGCAATTCCTTAAACGTGTTCTGGCTAACAGAACGTAACTACATCGTAATTTCTTATGTCATATTTGTAGTATAATTTGTAATTACACTGTTACAAAATTTATATTTTTAAAGTATTAGTTACAATAAAAAATTATTAGTATGATAAAAATAATCTCTAAATAAGTAATCAAAATTAAAATCAAATCATCATACATGTTATGTTAGTCTAAAAAGTAGTCGATCATACTATTACTAATAAAAATGGTAAGAAAAGTAAATACCATGTACAATTTTATCAAATTGTTCTAGTGTATATTTGTCGGGTTATTCTCTCTTTTAATATTTAATATATACTCCTTATCATCATATGTTGGTCCTCGCCCAAGCTCATCATCATCTGAATTTGAATCCACACCATTAAAATTGTCAAAATCTCCTTCTTCCACATAGTCTACCGAGTACGGATTGTGTCAGTTACCCTTATGATCGAAGTTATGAAATACGCAACATGCTAGTATTAGAAATGTCTTTTGAAACAACAATTATCTTATCAACTTAATATTTGTTAGGAGTTAATTAAAAATAAAAAAAAAATAAACTAAATAATATCAAGGGTATAATGGTCATTTTATATAAATGGGGTTTATGAGATTATTTTTTTTTCCCAAACACGAGGGAAATAAAATTGATGAGTAACCATCATTATCCAAATATTATAATAATAAATGAAAAATTGAAATATAAATGGTAGCTTTTATTTTTAAAATGGAAGGTAATAATTGATAGATTTTGAGGCTTAGCTGCTTTTCACACCAAATAAAAGTTAAAAAGAAGAACATTTGATTGACTGCTCAATTTGGTACGAAATTCCAATCTAATTTCATTTTCTTTCTCATGATTTGATGAATCTGATAAAGATGAGTTTCAGATTTTTATTTTATTTATTTTTTTTTTGAAAAATAAACCTAAATGATGAGATATCAGCCTAAGTAGAACAAGTTAAAAGACAAGCAGGCGAGCTAATATGCAATGGATTTATATCTATTCAACTTAATTTGTAAAAATAACGTCAATATTTTACTGCTTTTTTTAATTTATTTTTCTTCTATTTATATACCGAATTTATAACTATTTCAATACAACTTTTTTTAATAAATCGTTATAACAATTTCATTACAGTTAATCGTTATAAGAATTAAAAGGCGACATATTTATATACCAAAATTATAACAGTTTCAATATACTCAATCGTTATAAGAATTAAAATGTGGCGTTAAGAGGTTGAGAGGGGCTTTGGTTTCTCTAAAATAAAAAAATATTATTTTTAACTTCATAATTTTTATGAAATTGCATTTTAATTTTTCTAAAAATTATACAATTTGATTTAGTCTTTTAAAAATTAAAAAAAAAAAAAAGATATAAGCTATTAAAACGATAAATTCGTATTTTAGCGTTCATAAATATATCAATTTAATTTCGATCCTTGAAAAATTTTTCTAACTTCGACTTGATAAGAATTGAATTGAATAACTAACTCAATTCTAACCAAGTTAAGTAATTAAGTGAGAGTCGAACTTAAAAATTTAAAATTACTATAATCTAAACTTTATTATTGAACCAATAGATCGTTTTAAATCAAATAAAATTAAACCGTAATTAACTAATTAAGTGAAAGTCAAATTGTTTGACTCAATTGCAACTGATCTACCTTCCCTCGATGCCTCCAAGTAATATATTACGGTTATTAAATTCGCCCCTGACTATCAGGGTCTTCAGTTGGAGGTCGTTATTAAGAATCAATCTTTAATTAGAGGCCGTTATTTAGAACCAATATTGAGTAATTTATTGATTAGATTGCTAAGACAAGTAAGGAGGTACTCAATCTACTTCCTCTTTAAAATTAAGGGTTTCAAGACATGAAAATATCACATTGCCCTCAATAAAACAAAGCATGAAAAATTAAGTGATTTCAGGTCCAAGTCGCAGCAGCAACATGCCATGCAGCGACTTCACAAGGCAATGCACACATCTTCATCTACCAACTCTTTCTTCTTCGAACTCGATTCAATTTGAATAAAATCGATTAAAAGACTCAATACTAACTAAAAATTACTTAGAAATAATGTAAATATGAGTGAATAAAAGTCTAAAATACGAGAATTTTAAATTTTTGAATTTCAAACAAAACATATTTAACAAGAAATTTTGAGTATCATAATGGTACTAAAACCTTTCTCGTGAATAATCAATGATCGAATTTTATATTATTTATATTAACTTTTAAGAAATATATTATATAATTGTTTTCGCCCACATCGTGAGTATGTTACAAGTTTATTCGATATCAAATAAAAAATAAAAGATAGTGCTATGATAAAAAATTGTAATATGATATACTTAGCGATTTAAATTTTCTTTTACTCACAATTTAAATTATTATTTTTTATTTTAACTTTATACATATGGTATATATGCTATTATTATTTTTAAACCTTATGATTTATTATTTATTACAGGCTATTTTTAAACGCACTTATGTTCTAAATATGTTATTTCCACGCGCATACGCAATTAATTATAAAATCCCTAATTGAGGTGGTATCACAAGTTAATTGGATGTCAACTCAATTGTATATAAAGATTAAGGGTGGGTTTGCATGGACGGTGTGTTTATCTACAATTAGTAGGAAAACAATGGTGATGGTGGTAACACTAGATATTGTAATGATAATATAATGTGAGACAAAAAATAAACTAAACGCATTGCACCCCACCGTTCATCCAAATCTATCCTGAAATAAACTTCATATTTTAATAAAAACTTAAAATAAATTACCAATACAATAAAAAAGAAGAGTTCAATTTGCGGAAGGGAATTGTCAGGAAAAAGTCCACTGTTTCAATGTAAAATGAAGAACCGAAAAGAAGCATTCTTATATATACACACAAAGAAAAACAAAACAAAACAAAAAAAAAAAAACTTCATTTGCCATTCATATAAACTTGTTAAAAGATGTAGGGCATTGGATTCTGAACTAAGTAACTTCATCATCATCTTGTTCTAAAGCAGGTAAATAGACTGATTCAACAGTAGACGACGACGAAATGGAAGTTTTATGAGCAATCGGTGGTAAGTAACCGAAATGAACTTTCTTATGACCACCACCAAGTGCTTTTTATCACAGAAATGGGCATTCAAAGATAGATTCTTTGTTGATGAATCTTATGACCAGTAGCATCACCACCATTTTCATCATCTTCTTGGGCGATCTTCTTGTTTTTGAGTTTGTGACTAGCTCTATGCCCACCCAAAGCCTGGTGAGATCTGAAAATTCTATTGCATGTCCCGCACTTGTAGCGCTTTGGGTGAGCCTTGGCTGCACTAAAGAACTCATCATCTTCTTCATCCATCTCATTATCAGAACCCACACCAACATCAGATATTTCATAACCTTGGGTTGGTTTTGGGATATTACTCCGTTGATCCCTAGAAAGCATTAAAAGACATAGGGCAGCATCTTCAACAGACAAAGGTGAGCTCACCGAGTCAGATGGTGAGCCGGTCATCGCCATGTTGGAGGAGAACTTGAGAAGAATTTTAGATCTTTTCCCGGTTGGGTTCTTAGCAGACTCGGTGGACTCTGTAGAAAGTTCATGTTTGGTGGAAGTGAGTGAAGCAAGAGCAGGATTAGAAGAAGAAGCAGACGGTAAGGAGAATTTACCTAAGTGAGATTTCATGTGACCACCCAAGGCTTTTCCGTTGGAGAATCTTCGGCGACAGATCGTACATAGTCTGGAATTTTGGTCCATGGCCGTAAGCCAGATGAAACAACACAATAACAAAGGAGTGTGGGTTAAAAGAAGGAAGGGAGATTAATATTGTTTTTATACACAATTGTTAAGCTTTTCTTTGCCAAATAAGAAGATAAGCACAGAACTACTGAGTTGTGTGTGGCTTAATGGTAAAGGCTAAAAGAAGGAAGGGAGATTAAAGATTAATATTGTCTTTATATACAATTGTTAAGCCTTTCTTTGCCAAATAAGAAGATAAGCACAGAACTACTGAGTTGTGTGTTGGCTTGATGGTAAAGGGTACTCATCGTCTTAGATGTGATTTGGGTTCAAGTTATATTAATTGTATTTATTATTTGAGTTTTGTATTACCAAAAAAAAAAAAAACACACAAAATCCAAAGTAATTCTCACATTACCTAATTTATTAATTTCTATTTTAAATTTATTTATATAAATTATTATTGTTGTATCAGGTGCATAGTAAATCAGAAATTTACTAGTTTAAATATATTAATTAGTTGACATGATTGGTTAAACCATCTCAATCAATGATAATGCGATAAAAAGAGAATTTACATTGAAGTTTATTAAAAAACTTAAAGATTTTTTATTTATCAAGTTTTGCTTGTTTTCAAAAAAGATTTATAAAATTTCACTAGAAAAAGAAAATTGAGATTGAATCTCTTATATTTTTGAAAGAAATATGTCCCCATTTATCTAGCAAGTGGATATTTTGATATAATTTAGTTGATGCATCTACAAATTAATCACATGTGAGCTATCAATTCGCAACCTGTAGTTTGTGAGATTACTAGTTTAATTATTTGTTTAAGAACAATATTTCGAAATTATGTAATCAAAATAATTCTTGCTAATGTTGGTGAGTTTATTACTCAGATTTTTAATAATTACTATTTGCTAAATACTCGGTGTGAGTAAGTATTGCAAAGCCTGATAATTATGTGTATAAAATAGTTTAGCAAAATTTATGAAGTAAATATCTTCAATTAGTAGCTAAATCATATCTTTTGAGAACAAAAGTTTTTATATATGTGCATGAGCGAAATCAGAAAATTTGTTTAGGGGGACGAAGTTAAATTGTAATTTTTAAAATAATAAAAATATAATTTTTTAAAAATTAAATTAAATTTTTATATTTCAAATGGATGAAAGTGTAATTTTATTTTTATTAATTTAAAATTTTAAAAAATTTAAAAAAAAAAATTATTCAAAAATACTAAAACCCAAAAGGACATTTAAACAGCAAACACAACCTAGCAACCAAAACACAAAAATAATAAAGAAACAGAAACCGCAAGAGGGAAGCCCTAATAGAGAAAAACAAAAGCCCAAAAGAACTTATTTTAGAATTTTTTAATCTGTAATGTATGTTTAAATTGTTACACCACAATGCATGAAATGGATATTCAAAGGAAGTTGGAAATATATATTAATTATGAATCTCTTTATTTTATTAAATGTTTAAAACAAATTAAAATTTTAATTTAGTCATCTTTCTCGATAATCAATCACAATCATACCAATTCAATTCAATTAATTATTTTCAACTCACCCTAATATCATGTCATGCAAAACAGTATAAATATGCAGCAATTAAAGTGATCCGAATCATAGAAATTGTAACCGAACACTCGAGCTACTTGTTGTCGGCTCTCGCTTTTCCTTTCCCTCTCGACGATTCAGTGATGTCGTTAACTATGAATAATCACAAAACATATCAAATTATCAAATTCCAATCAATTCACAAGCAATTATCAATTTATGAAAAATATGTAATTTATTTAATTTAGTCCTTAAACCTAGGGCAAACATAACTTTCAATCCAAAGCTTCAAAATGAAATTCGATTCCAGAATTACTCATTAGGGATCTCCTATTTCTTATTCCTATAGAAATTTCATGTCAATTTTACATTTTAATCAATTTGATCCCCTAATATATGGAATTAACAACTAAACTTTACAATTTAGCTCTTTTTGTAATCTAATATTTATATATCATAAATTCATACTAATTTCATCGAATTCTCAACAATGGTAACTTTCAAAACTTTAACAATTTTATAAAGTGATAAATGGGTTAACTAAATGAAGCTCTCATTACCTTAAATTTATAAAATTACAAAAAAAAGTACTTGAATTACTTACCTAATTGCTTAGCCGAATGGTAGGAAAAACCTTGAAGTTTTCTTTGTTTTTCTTTTATGTAGGACGGCCTAATGTGGAAGATGAAGATAAATTTCTTTCTTTTCTCCACAAATCATATCTATACTTAACTCAATGTTGTTTAAATTAAGTTAATTATGCTTTAGTTAAGAAGTAATCTTAATTCTACTTAATTAACCAATCATCTTTACACCGTCCACTAAGTCTTATTTTAACAAAGTCTAATTGTTATTTGGGACCTTTAGTTAATTACAATTTAAGTCTTCAAGTCATTTCTTAATTAAAGATCTATAATAATATTTACAGGCTCGAATTACAAAAATGAGATCTTAAAACCACAATTTTCGATACCATTAAAAATTAAATTGTTACAAAAATGATTTTTTTTTTTTTACTTTAATATTCGAATCAATTTTTTTAGCGCCCGATGACTGTCACCTCCCCTTGAGTGGCTAAAATTCAACATCGACAGCTCTACTAAGGAAGGTGTGGAAGGCAATGGAGATATTCTCCGTAATGAAAAATGCTACACACTCGTGATTTTCTCGTGCCTCCTGGATTCACTACTCCTTTATGTGAGATTCTAGCTATTTGGGAAAGCGATTGTCATGTTCTTTGCTTGCAAGTGGCACATTTCACATAAACTAGCTATTGAATATGATTGTGATCTTGTCGTCAAGTGGTGCACTGATCCTTCTCTAGCACAGGGTCTCATTGAGAATTTCATTAGAAAGGTTATCCAGATTTTTGGGTTGTTCGTCATATATCCCGCAATACTAATATGAAAGATAATAATCCCACCAAAGTAGAGGCCAATAGAGACTATTATTTATTGCAATACTTTGCTTAACCTTTTCTACTTCCTCAACTTTTGCTACCCAAGTGTGCTCTTATTTTAGTGTGTTTTTTTTTTTTCTCAAGTACTCGATTTTGTTTGTTTTCGACTTTGTATTGAGTTTTGTTGAATCAATAAATTTGATATCTTTACCTATAAAAAAATGTACATAAAATGATTTAATGAATTCATCGAATTAAATATAAATTTTAAATATTTAATATTAATTGTAAATATAATTTTTTTATGAATAGAGTCAAATATATTTAGTTTTATAGCACTTCAATGTGTAATTAAATTTTACTATAAATTTTATTATTTTGTAATTAAAAACAGAAAAATGAATAAATTAAACAAATAATTAATGTATAAATAATATTAAGGGTATAATTGTCATTTTATTTAAAATTTTGTTTTTTAAAATAGATCTCAGGAGAGTTTATAATTTTTTTTTTAAATATGACGAAGATAAGTGGACATTCTTAAAATTATAGGAGTCAAGTATATTTTACATTAAACTTGATAGGTTTGAAATATATATGATAGATTTTATTTTAACTTGTTGCAAAGTAATTTTGAGAATTAAAATGGCAGGTATAATAAATTATTATTTTTTTGTCGAAATTAAAGTGTTCATTGTCAATAATAATAATTAATCTTTTTATTGTGTGTGATTTTCAAAAGAATAAACGGTTGACATGTATTCTATTCTTATGACCGGAGATCGAAACCTCATATAATTAAGATATGAGACAAACAATCACCATCTATTTTGCATACCAACTAATAGTTAGAAAAGAATAAAAATACATTTGACTAGATTAATTAGATAAACAAGCATAGAAGAAAAAAGTTGACTGCTCGTACGAAAGTCCAATCTAATATGTTCGATGAAATTGACATTTTTTTTCTCATGATTTGATGAAATTGACTTATCAGATAAAATCAGTTTCATATTTACTTTTAAATATTTGAATTTAAAAAATAAAGAAGTCTAAATGATGAGGTATTAACCCAAGTAAGGAACAAGTTAAAGACAGGAAGGCGAGCAAATATAGAATGGGTTGGGCTGTTTATATCTTTACAACTATATAAAATGATAAAATTTTAATTTAATTTTTTAAAATTTAAAAGTTTTTAAGCTATCAAACTAATTGCATTTTAGCCATCATAGAAATATACAATTAGATAGAGCTCGTCATTTATTTTAGATTTTGATGTTTGCCCAACCCCCCCCCCCACCCCTTTTTTTATCTTATGCTATTTGAATCTATGTTTTCTTGTTTAGTATTGGAGATTACATAAGTTTATTCCATGGATGCTGTTTACTGTAGATAAGTTTCCATTCTTAGCTTTCATCTACCAAGTCGTTTCACCATTTTTTTTTCTATTTGTAAGTGGCACTGGAAATTACCTGCTCGGCTTAGAAGCAACAGTCCTCTGGACAGTGGAAACACCATCCACGAATTTTGTCCGGAAAAGAACATTAGCGTTGTTAAACATGCCCTCTTTCAGTGAAACTACGATAAACTGCAAGTTTGAACAACAAATGTTCAAGATCAGTTCAATGACTAAACTCCATTAAAACTAGGCAAGCCATATCAACATGAATACTTCCACCACTGCATGAATGGCGGTGCATTGTGTATCAACAACACCATTGTCCACATGTCAGACTTATACAGACTATAACTTATCACATTCATCAAACCTGAGATTGTGGAAAGTGAGCTTTAATCATTCTCCCTATATTCTGTGTGTGGCTTAGATCAAGTGCTTGGCATCGACCTGTTGCAACGATGTCGAAAAGAAGTCTTATCACTTTTGACTGTCATTCCATGAAAAAAAATGTACTCAAAACAATTTGTAGAAAGAAGTAAAACCAGAATGTACAGTTCCTAAAGAAAACACAGGCCTGGAAAATGATCATGATCGTGCAAGTTTGCATATTTGCTAGTGTCTATAAATGCATAAATCATCTTTTTATACATGATAATCGCCTATTCTGTCATTTTATGTTGTTATCATGCTTTTTGTAATAATTTATAAGAATAGCATCGTCACCAAAAACCCTGTGTGGACTTGCTGAGGGTTAGTTATGAAGATGCCACTTCCCCATAGCATGAAAATTAAAACCAATTACTTAACCGGACCCACTTTCATGAAACAATGAACCTTACTGAGCAGAAAAGAATATCAGCACCCTACTGGTTTGGGATGTGTGCAGGTATTGGGCGGGCAGTAGAAGCAAGTAGGAAGAAAATAAGCATACCTAGTCAAGTATATAAAGTGGAGCAGGGTTAAACAGCAGCAGAGCCAATATTAAAGAAAGTGCAAGTAGAGATCTTTGACCTCCACTTAGTTCAGACAAGGACTGTTTCCATACACCTCCAAACGCAACACGCACCTCAAGACCATCTAAGAAGCTGCAACCTTCTGGGGGTTCAAGATTTGCCATGGCTCCGGGCAAAAGTGTAGCAAAGATGGACCCAAAGTCTCTTTAAGAAAAGTGCATCATGAAGACCCAGCAAAATTAACTTTTAGACACCTCAAAACCAAAATAACCATAGGAGAGATGAAACATAACATCTAAAATACGAGATTCAAACAGATACGTAAAATGCAGAAAAACCAAAGAACATAACGGAAAGTAATCCTTACTTGTTAACTTTGACCCAAGTGACCTTAAGTGTTTCTTTCTTCTTCTCATCTAGTTCTTCAAGCGTCTTCTTAATTTTAGACTTGTCATTCTAGACAGAGGAACCATAGGATAAGGAAAAGTTAAATGCTAAAAAAAGGATAGATTGAGAGTATCTAACCTCTACAGTGTTTTTCTTGGACATCAGATTATTATATTCATCTTCTGCTTTCCCAAACATTGCCACTACTTTCTTGTTCACTCTTTTTTCAAGGCTTTATGAGAGGCGACCAAAAAAAAATTGAAAATCAAGTCAAACCAAGGAAAAGTGAGCAATAACCTCTCATATTATTAGAAGATAATAAGTATGATATTGTTCTGGACTATATGAAAATGAAAATGAAAAAAATTTAGGACAGAATTTATTTAACTCTGCACACCTTGATTGTTCGGCTTGAAGCTTGTCAAGTTCTTCCCTAGTTTTAAGAGGATTACAGGATGCAAAATCATAATCTGTTCCACCTTTGCCAAAATATTGTCTTTCAGTAGCAACCCAGGCGTGCTTCTCAATCAATTTGTCAACTTTCATGGAGCAATCTTTCTGCTCCCTCTCCGTTTGCTTTGCCTAAGAGACAATAATAAGTTGTATTTAACTGCATCAAGTTATAGGAGACCTACATGGACTAATAAAAAAAAACTTACCTCATTTTCCAACCTTTTCCTCTCAAGCTTTATGTCACTAAGCTTATGCTGAAGTGTTTGCTGCTCCTTAATAATGCTGCTAATTTGGGAATCACACTCCTTCCTCTTTAAACGAATTGAGTCTAACTCAGATTGCAATTGGTCATGGTTTTTATTTAGAGTATCAACCTACACCAGAGAGCGTGGAAAAAAATTATTTTTATAACATAGAATTAAACAAGATAGGAATCTGCCAGTACCTTGGCCAGTTGTTCTTCTACTTCCAAATTAAGATTGTAAATCTGTGTTCCCAAGGAAGCCAATTGGCTCTCTAAAGATGATTGTTTTTGTTTAACTGCTTCTCATTCCATAACAAACATCTCAATTTCATTTTCATGCTCCTAAAACATGCAACAGCAAGTCCCAAGAAATGAATGAGCCAAAATAAACTTAGCCTTCATCTGTACTCAAAATTAAACCACAACCGATTACTAAAAGAAAACAAGGGAGACTTAGACATTCAAATTCCACAACCACCATCCCCCACCCCCACCCCTACCAAAAAAAAAAATGGTAGTGTGACTAATGCCTATAATGGTAACCACATTAACTAAAATCCAAAAACATCTATAAACACAAATTCACCATAATCTGTGTCTCTAGAATCAAAAACAATATACCAACGCGGCATAAAAAGTTCAAATAAGTTGACTCTTTGTTTCTTCAAAATCACTCTTAGAGGAACTACCAAAAAGTTTCAATATACCTTAAGATCCTTTGAAGCCAACAACATTTGAGATTTTGTAGCCTTAATCTTTCTCTCCAAGGTTTTAAGTCTGCCCTCTCTGTTATTCTCATGATCCCTAATTGATTTCTCAAGTTCCAAAATTGCACTAACATGCTTTTCATACAAAGTGTGCTTTTCTTTAACAGCTGAGTTTGCTACTTCAAGTTCTTGCTCAATGTTCTTTATCATTTCTGCAAGCTGGTTTCATTTAAAAGAAGGAAATGAGAAAATTAAACAAAGAAAAGGAAAAAAAATAGGGGCTTCATGATGGCTTAAATGAGTTAAATTTATTGGTTAAAAGTATAATAATCAAAAAGAGAGAAGTGGAAAACCTTATGATGCTCATTTTTCTCTGCTCTGTTCTGGAATAAGGAAAGGTCATGCATTTTAAGTTCTAACTGAGCTTTAAGGTGCATGAACTTTTTCTGAAGAGGCTGTAGGTCTGCAATCTACAAGACCAGAAAAATGAAGACAATAAACAATTGAAAACAGTGGAAATTTGATTTACTGTAGAAACTGGCTCTTAAGTGGTAAATAAACGTTCAAAACAAAATACAATAGAACCTGGGAACAAATAGAATGCAGATTTTGCCATTCATAGAAAATGTGATTTTGAATATCGGAATAATTACTAAAATCAAAGATCCAGTTAGACAATACAGCTACCAATGTATTGAAAATCCAGCATATGGACAAGTGTCGATCTGTGCAATTGATCACACGGCAGCAATATTTCCATGAATGGATTAAAGCCATGCAGACTATTCAGTCTTAAATTAATGAATCATAAACCGATAAAAATGTATAACAAGCCCCCATCAAAATGTAAAATGCAAAATTTGACACTGACTTCATAATTCTGATGATCCATCAAAAGCAAGGGTGCAGAGTGTAACATTTTTCTTTCCAGGAAGCCAAAAAGAGAAGAACAATTAAGAAAGGCTAAAGGATGTTATATAATGCGCAACGATTGTACTTTTAATCAATCCTCTCAATCAATTCATTTGCTGATAAGAGCGAGCATGCTAAAGAACAATTACAAGTCAGAATCTGAATGGAAATAGTATTTGCTATGGAGTAATTTTTCATACAATTTCTTCTTTAAAAGACATACCACTAGATAGAATGACAAAGAAGGATAGTATCACGTATAGATTTGTGTCGTACATGATATAAATCAACTAGTCGAATCTTAGTTTCAATCACATAATAGAATTAATCCTCAAATTGGCAGTTAACAACAATAACACAAAAATAAAATTAAAATATGTTCTTATTAATATTAGAATCAGATGTATCTAAGATAGCAAGTGATTATATCCATACATCAAAAAACAATTCAGCTAACTCTTACAAGAATCTGACAATACACAAATGCATCAGTAACGTACTAAATATTAAAAGATATTCATTCAATGCAGATTACCTTCATTTCAATTTCAGATAACCTCTTCTGATGACCTGCAAGTTCTGATTCACACTCTGCTAAATCACGAAGTTGTCTAAGCAGATCAACCCCACCCCTGTGAAAAAGGTTTCAATTTTCAAACCTCTTAATTTACACAAGTAACTACTTGGAGACAATTACTTAGGACAAGTTATAAGAAGAAAAACAGTCACTTTCTAAAAAAAATTTAAACGTCCACTCCAACCTTTCCAAAAGCAAAATGAAATCTCAAGTTTCAGGAGAAAACAAGAGGGAAGAAAGGACAAATACTAAAATACTTTACGAGAATAAATAACCATGTACCTGCAGCTTCCACCAGTCAAAAGACCACTAGGTTGAAATAGATCACCTTCAAGGGTGACACTAGGAGGTGCAAATTTCCCTATTAAAAGCAACCTGCAATACGTTGAGTTGAAAAGAAAAGAAACCATACATGAACTGACAGTTAATGCTGTTTTCAGGTGACAAATAAAGGTAAAACTTAGACATGAGCTCTAGCCAAATAAGAGAATAGTGAATCGTTTCACACTGTTCAAAGAACCACATATGAAAGCATTCAGATGGACATGCCTCCTTTGCAGCATCAGTAGTTTTACAAACAAAAGTAGCTCCAAATACATACTCCATAGCACTCTGCAGGACCATTCAAAACTTCAGAATAAGACATTAAACAAAATAAAAGTTACCAAAATTTCCATCCCGGCTACTTAAAAAGGTTCAAAAGTATGCATAGCTCAATTAATACCACATTAAATAACTTCCCACCAGCAGTAACCTACAAATTGATTTAAACAGTTACCATATAAATTTGATGGTAGGCTACAAATATACCATTTACGTGTTGTCAACCTCTAAGGCTGCCATTGCTGAGCTATCCTTCACTTTTATCAGTTTTACAACTACTCCTTTCACCTTTGACCTATCAAAATTTTTCATAGGATCAGAATAAGTGAACTGAACATTTGCTAGCTGTACTGAAAGATCTTGTACTGTATCTTTTAACTTCTGGATGAGCTCCAACTCAATTGCACGGTCCTAGATAAATTTGTCCATTAAAAACAATTTAGCCAAAAGAAAATTCATGGACATTCCACACTGGACAAAGAAACATATAAGGAACCTTCAAAGTTTCCATCTGGCCTTCTTTGTGTGGAAGAGATTGCAATTCAATTTTAACTTTTTTCACATCGTTTCTCCTAGAATTAAGCTCATTCTCCACCTCAACTGCTTCATCACGCTTTGACATTAATTGATGCCTTTTCTCTTCCAGCTCCTTTCCACAATGGCTAATTTTCGTTCTCAACTGTTTCAATTCTGTTTCAGCAGCCCCAACTGCAACCTTAGCATCACCTAGTTGATCTTCAAGGCATTTCTCCTCATTGCCACTGCTCTTTCCAGCTACGATAGCCTGCCATTTTAATGACAGAAAAATTCCTCAGTAAACTTGGTTGCAAGAAATATAATGTTTATTAAATAAAAAAGAAAAAGCTCACATATGAAGGTGGTTACCTGGTATTCGTTTTCACGCTCTTTCAAACTCTTAGAAAGGTCCTCAACTCTCTTTTTCAGATCAGCTGCTCCTTCTTTAGACTTACCTGGTATTCGTTTTCACGCTCTTTCAAACTCTTGGAAAGGTCCTCAACTCTCTTTTTCAGATCAGCTGCTCCTTCTTTAGACTTTTGCACAGCAATGGCTTTCTCTTCTATAGACTGCTTCAAAACTTCAATATAGTGAATAATCTGCAACAGAAAATAAGAAATACAAGTAATTTACATGAAAACAAGATAAAGATTAAACAAATTGAACAGAAGATAAACAGATGCTTGAGCTGATGCTTATAAATCAGCAGAGATCGGGGCAATAAATCAATAACCTTTTCAGAATTTTCTTTCTCACCCTTGAGAGTATCCTCCTTGCTATTCAGCACAGAAACTTCCTGCACAAGTTTTTTTGATAAGGAATCTACTTCATCTGATAAAGCTTTAACTTCCCCACCCAAATTAGCTTCCTTTTCAGCAGTCAACTTCGATATGTTAGTCTCCATATCTTGAATTTCCACCTTTACCCTTTCTGTATCATTATCTATTTCGGTGATTTTTGCCTTCAATCTTTGGACTTCACCAACCGCACTATCTCTAATCCTCTTTGCTTCAACGTAATCATAAGCAACACAAAATCTTTTAAGTCTATCCAGCTCAACGTTCCCATTAGACCATTGCACATACTGCATTCGTTCTTTCCTTAACTTCTCCAAAGCAGGCAGTATTTCCTCATCAAGAAGTTTATTAATCTCATCAACCTTACTCTGTTTCTTATCAAGTGTTTTTAAAACAAACTCTTTCTTTGTTTCATACATCCTCGTCCCGGAAGCCTCTTCGAGCATAGATAAAATCTCGGGAGGCTTCATATTCAAAACCTTGGTGATCCGACCTTGCATTATGAGGAAATGCGGATTGTTAACATTAAGTTGAACCGAATGGAAAAGATTCTGCACTTGATTCGGCTGCGCAAGTTTTCCGTTGATCAAATATTTGTTCCTTCCACCAACCACAATCTACGAAGGTTCCAATAAGATTTTCAGTTTTAAAAGATAGAGATAAACATGACATTTGCAGCAATATTTCAAATTGAAACAAAATCATAGCTGAAATAAAGATAAGAAGAAGACAATTACGCATCACCTACTTGTCGAGTTACAGTGATTTCAGAGTGGTCCTCGTAACCGAGTGGACTCCGGGATCTATCGGAATTATCAAAGATAATGGAGACAGTAGCCTTGGTAATTCCGGCTTGGCGTTGCTTGTAAACGAGCTCTTGGAGATTGGCAGCACGAACTTGTTGCAAATTACTGATCCCTAAAACAAAGCATATGGAGTCGAGGATGTTGGATTTACCAGAGCCGTTTAAACCCGTTATGGAATTAAAGAAAGGATCGAAACCAGGGACTAGGGTCCTCGTTGCGTAGGATTTGAACCCTTCCAAACATATTTCCCTGATGTACATCGTGCCTTATATTCAGGGACTCATAGAAGGAATACTCTAGAATTTGAAAGAAAAGAAAATCGCATGAAATTGTGGAGGAAGTAACGGTAGTTGGGGCGATTAGATTCACGTTTGGAGCGAAAAGAGAGGGAGGGAGAGTGTTCTGAGTTTGGAGCCGCCGTACTCAGTAAGAGGAAACGGCATCGGAGATTGAAACGGTGGTTTTTCAGAATTTCGAAAGTCAGCGTTTGAGATACTGTGTTGGTGGTGATGATGATGAAACTGACGAAACCAAAGGGCGGGAAATGGATGTGCGAATTGATTTTTCGAAATCTGACGGATGGGGAAGCCCAGTGATTTTTTTATTTTTTTTTACAATTTTATCGTAATTAGTAGGTGATTTTTTTAAGGAATAACAATAAAAATTAATGAATGGAATTGTATACTTTTTTACATATTGTTTAAGTAACATTTCAACTTTATCTATTTATCATTATTAGTTTTGGAAAATTAATAATCTATTATTTTACATTTTATTTATTACATTAAGCCAAAAATATTATTTCAATTTATCAGAGAAATCACATTTTATATTTTTATTTTTGTTTTCATGTTTAGGAACAGTAATGGAACGGGACGAGGACAAATGTTGTTAAATTCATTGTGACTTCACGATTAGTATGTTCTACTCTAGTGTTTGTTTTGTTTCATTATGAATATATAATTTGGAAAAAAAAAAAAATTATGAATTTCGGATACATTCATCTTCACTTCATTTTATTTCACTTCGCTTCAATTTAATTTTAGTTATTTATTTTTAATACATTATATTTTTTAAATCATATAAATATTTACATTACATTATAATAATTTCACTTTTTTAATAGTTTATATATATACAATAATAAATTTATAATTTCATATAGTGGAGTGGGTTGAGACAATATCAAAAGAAAAATACTTCATTTTTTGTTTCGGTTATTTTTTGATAAAATTTGAATCGGAGTTCGAATTGATATGTATTTTTAAGTAAATAATTATAAAAAATATAAATAAATAAATATGTCAAATAGTCAAATAATTAACTCATATAATTTATAATAATGCTTTAAACATATTAAAAGTAATATAAAAATACAAAATATAATTTTACAAAATATTATTGTGGTATAGTGACCCATTTGTTCTAAGTGACTTGTGGATAACATATGAAATCTAAATCTCTTACAAAATAAGAAACAAAGTACAGAAGAAAACAAAGCACAGTTAAACTCCAATTGTTCCATCGGAATTCACTCTTCCAGAAACATGACCGGGGAACACAACATTATCATAGAGAAGCCCAGCCACTGCTGCTCCAATCAATGGTCCAACCCAATAAACTGCCTGGTTCTTGAACCGACCAGCAACTACCGCGGACCCAAAGGCTAATGCTGGGTTCATTGACCCTCCAGAGAATGGTCCTGCCGCCAGCACCATGCCTCCCGCCATCAATCCTATTATCAGTGGTCCAATGCTCCTCAGGGGACCGCTTCTTGTGTCACCACCGGCATAAACAGCGTACACCAAACCAAATGTTAGCACACCTTCTACCATGGATGCTCCGAACCCTGTCATTTCACTTGCAATTGCATATATTGGAACATCCTGTAAATACCATTTATGTCATTTTAAGGGCAATGAAAAAGGAACTAACTATATGATGGTGCAACAACAGATGAAATGATATACCTGGGAGACAGTGGCGACCTTCAACAAAAGGCAAGCCATCACAGAGGCCAACATTTGAGAAACCCAGTAAAACAGCGCAGTCGAGACACTTATATGACCCCCAACTGCCAACCCAAAGGTGACGGCCGGGTTCACATGCCCACCGGAAACGTTTGAGGCAATGTACACCGATGAGGACAGCGCGAAGGTGTTTGCAATGGCGACTAACACCAGACTAGACGGATCGGTTGCCGTGTCCGACATCAATTTCCCTGGTAAAAAAATAACAAGACGGTGATATGTCATGTAAGGGGAAAAAACCCAGATTCATAAACAAGAATGAAAAGGCACTAACGTGAAGCCATGGCAGAACCGACAACTACATAGACATAAAAGAATGTGGAGATGAACTCAGCAAGATAAGATCTGAGGGCATCGGGGGTAACAGATTGCTTGAAACGGGCAGTGAAGGAAGGGGGAGCCATTTCGTAAGAAGAAGAATATGATGAAATGGAGATTGTTTTGAGTATAGAACAAAGAGTTGGGATTTCTGGTTTAATTGCTTTTGACTACAGAGAAGATGGGATGGAAGGGGCGACGGAAGTTTATAACAAGCATGAAAGTTTGCGACCTGTTCATGTTCAAAAGTTAACTGCCCACTAGTTCACGTTGTTTCTGGCGGTTCATACCGTTACGTTGATTTGGCGGGGAAGCCAACTGTTAAATGTGTACGGCTTTGGGTACCTGTTAAAGGAGACCTGATCAGGGCGGATCAGAATCGGGCCGATATAAAATTTTGGGTTTGTTCTCTACGTTTACTCTTGAACTAAAAATGAGTCAATTTAAATTAAAATTGTTATACTCAAACTTATTTAATTTGTTTATATTAATTTGTTTATATTATTTGATATCAAATTAATTTGTGACATCAAATTAATAAAAATCTTAATAGAGGTATAGATAAATAAATAAATTATTATGTGTATCCATGTCTTCTAATCTCTTTAAAAAACCTTAAACATTTCTTAAATTAATTATCACCTACTTTGTTAACTCTTATAAACAATATAGATGATAGTTATTTATTATTGATAAAAATAACCTATATATTATTAGGTGGTAATAAAGTTGTTCATGTGTCGGATTGAGGATTCAACTCGAGTTAAGTAAAAAAATTTAAATACGTTTTTAGATTCGGTTTGACTTGAAAAATGAACTTAAAATTTTGTTCAAGTCTAATTTGGATAAAAATGTTAAAATTCGAACTCGAGCCATCCGTAAATTTTTTTATATTATTTTTATATAAAGGTAAATTTAAAAATATAATACATCAAATCTAATAAAAACATTAAAATAAATGTTTCCCAACAAATGGAAAAAAATTAAAAAATTATACTTAAATATACTAAAATAAATGCAACTTAACAAGCAAATACATCTAAAATAGTAGTAAAATAATAAAACAAGAGTTATACAATTTTCAAATAGTAACAACAAAATAATAGCAATATAATAGCGAAATGATAACAAACAATGAAAACACAGTGGCAAAACAGCAAAAAAATAGTGCAACTTTTTTTTGCAAATTTGAGTAGGGTTGAACCCAAATAAAAAAAGCTTACTCAAGACTTAGTCTATTTAAAAAGTGGGTAATATTATTTTGTCCAAACTTATTTTTCGGATCTATATTTTTTTCAAACCCTCTCATTTTTAAACAAGCCATCAAGCCGGATAGAGTGACTCGACCCATAGACAAATCTAGGTGAGAATGACATTTTCTCTTCATTTGATAAATATATTAGAATAAAATTATGCATTTTTAATAATTTCACAATTAAGTTGGTGTCTTCTAGTCAAATAACACTAAACTTATTTGGTTGTTTATAAATACTATAGAATCTAGCTGTTTATACTAGAGATAAAAAGAATTTAGTGGGTTGTTTTTTTAGAAGAGCCGGTAATTTTTTCAATTGTAAATGACATATTTTACCTTTACTTGATAAATATATTGTAAAGAAATGATGTTTTTGGTAATTTCATTAGTGAATTACTTTCACAAGTGAGATTAAGAATTGCAAATCATACGACACATGAATTAAGCTGAATCTAATTGTAACTCATTTGAATCTACCTGTGAGATAAAATGCTCCTTAGCTCACAAGGATATATATTCAAGGTATGTTTAGTATTGTTTTTAAGAAACACATTTGAAATAATAATAAAAACACTTTTGAGATAAAAACAATACTAAATAAGATACTTTGGAGTTTTTCAAAAATGTATTTAGGACAAAAAAATATTTCGGAAAAACACTTATTTGATCAAAAGTACAAAAAAAAAAAATTAATTTTATTCAAAAGTATTTTTTTTGATCTAAAAATGCTTCTGAAAAATAGACTAACTTTTAAGGGAGATCATGACTTATTAAACCAAAGGGATAATTGATCGGATGAAGACTACAAAGGATTCATAAGAGATCAACGCAGGGAACATGCAAATATTAAAGCTAATAATTGACCTTGAACATTTTCTCTCTCTTTCTAATTGACCTTGCTTCCCAGTAGCTCAGGATGCAACTCTCCGCACACCTCTCTATGAATTGCCCTCAACATTCTTCTAACTTTTATCATCAACAATTTTGTCATTTTTTAGTACAATTAAAAACTTACATTAAAATACAGAGAGAAGAGAGATTTTAATACCTGTTATCTATCTACACATTATACTTGAATTTAATTAAAGCTAATAATTGTTGGTCACTTTCCAATGATGTTTTGTTCTTTTGAGAATATTTGATAGAAATGGTAGCTTTCACAAGCCACCGACTCTTTGGACGGCTAAAGTTGACTACTTATTTTATTGGTTTGATGAGAAATTGTTACTTTCAATTGTGTGCCCCCAATCATGTATGATATAATATCATTGTTGTGTGGATCTTAAATTTTTTGGATTAATTCAAACCAAAATCTTTTAAAATCAACAAATGAACAAATTACGATAAACATTGGTCATAAAATAGCATAATAAAATCAAATGCCAGCTCACATCTTAATCCACTTTTGGGGCTGAAATTTTTAAAATCTTCTGATTCACACAAATAATATGCGCATAAATATGGAATGCTAAGTACTGCCAAAAAATAGATAATAATTAAATGAACGAAAAATCAGTGTAGCAAAGAATATTTGGATCCACCAAAGCATTTTCCAGTATGCTGCTGCTGCTGCTGCTGCTGCTGCTGCTGCTGCTCTAAATCTAAAATGGCGTTCTCAGTCACAAAAACAATTGAAAAATGAAAATCCCAAGTGATTTCAGGCTGATTTCCTTACTATTATTAGAAATAAATTCAATTTGTGATGGGAAAATATAAACATGGAATTGCAGAAGATTTTCAGCTTCTACAAACTAGAAATTAATCAGCCTATATTATACATCTGCAGCAATATAGAAATAGAAGTTTCAAGAATTCCACACACCCGGAATTCGAGATTGATCTTTTCTTTGATCGTTGTCTCAAGTATTTTTGTGCTGTTTCTCTATGGTAACTCTCCAGCACATCTTCCTTGTAAAGTAAATCTCTGGTGTCTCCTATATCGTCGGTGCCGAAAAATACGTCTCCAATGATGCCGCGATTGATCGACGAGTGGTACAAAGAATCAGAAGAAGACGTGGAGAGGGAAGAAGATTGCGATGGGTATTGGCCTCCACTGCCACCACCACCACCGCCTGCATGATCATAGAAGCTGCCACCGTCGTCATAATTTGGGATTCCTCTGGCCATGGAAAAGGGCTTAGGGGAGGAAGAGAGGACTTTGATTAGGTTATGGAATTTTTCTAGTCCATTCCATTCGGGAAATAGATAACAATAATGGAGAGTGATTTGACCAGAAGGTATTTAGCCGAGTTCAATTATATCAATTAAGGGTTAGACTCCTATCAACATTTAAACTACGACGTTTTGCAGCCATACGCAAGAGGATATCATTTTCTGATTCCAATATTCCTTTATTTATTTACTTATCTTGATAAATTAATCCAGAATAATCGATGAGTTTAAATTAAAAAAAAAAAATCAAAAATTGAACTAAATCGGTTTTTTTTTTGCAAAATATATTTAATGAATATTATTTTCTAATTCTTTTTTAATTATAAGCTATTATTAATTTAGGTTGTTTATTAAGTAATGAGATTTTGACTCTTAATAATAAAAATTAAAAGGAAAAAAATTGAAGATGTGAATATAATATGCTATTGGGCTTAGTGTATCGGCACTGGATTAGATTTGGATTTATATATATTAATATAGGCTTAAATGGTAAAAGATAATGACGTGACGGTTTTAATTTATAAACAAATGGCGTTGTATATTTTATTTTGTATGTAATATCACTAAATATTAAAAATTCAAAAATATTAAAAAGTTAAAAAACTGTTAAAATTCTTTAATTTTAAAAAAAAAAGCTAAATTATGAAAAAATATAAAAAATCATAAAAAATAAATAAACCACAATCTCTGACTCTGTCTAATTACTTCCTTCAATCATCATTAACAATAAGATTATTTTGACAAAATTATTGTCACTTATCATTTATATTTTGTAATCTAAATGATGTCATATTATTCACCTATTAAGAGTTGACATTTGATTTAGGAAAATTTATTTTATAAATTTTTTTATCATATCATTTGTAATCTATTTATAGTTGTTTAATGATATTTTAATATTTTTTTATGTTATTAATATATAATTTTGGTGATTTTTTTATCATGAATTTCGAATTCGAAATTTGAATCCTGTTTAAGTTCATGTTTGAGGTTCAAAATTTGAATTCGAATTTAAAATTCGAGTTTAAAATTAAAAAATATCAAAATTATATATCAATAACATGAAAAAATTACTTAAATATTATTAGATAATTAAAAAAATAACATAAATAATACGATAGAATTATCCATAAAATAATTTTTACTCTCAAGGTATATGTATGATTTTATCTCTTTTCGTGGCTCAAAAGGATTAATTACTCTATTTGTGCTTGAAATTTTATAATTCAATTTGAGGATATTTTTAAAAACAAAAATTTTATTTTGGGCTTTGGCCCCAATAATTTTACACTTTATTTCGATCCTATTAATAAAGAATTTTTGCTTCGCCCTCGCCTCTCTCACCTATAAAGAGCATACATTCACCATTTCTCTCACCTCATACCTCATTTGTAGGTCCTCCATTGGGTTCACTTCCCTATTTCTCATCATTTTTCTCCTCTTCAATCTCCAGAATAGTAAATTCTCCGTCCAAACAGGGTGCACTGTCTTGAATCTTCACTACACACTTCTGAATATCAACAAAACTTGAAGTTGATAATTGTTGAATAAAAATTTCTAACCCAGGTTTTTTACTCAAATAATATAAAAATAATAATTAATTACAAAAAATGTATGAAAAATATATTAATTACGAAGATAGACATTTGCTATAATGTTCTGATGGTATCGCTTGACAAATTGACGACACCAAATTAACATGTAATGACTAAAATATTCAAGGACCTAATATAAAATTTACCTTTTTAGTTGGCAACGGCAAAAAAAGCTTTAAGGTGGCTCCAAACAGTGTCACGGCACCAAATGTTAAAAAAGATAAATTGCTTCATAAATCTCTTTATTTATTATTTTAACACAAAAAATAAAGAAGCTTCTTATCAATTAGTCCAAAAATTAATTTTATAAAAATCTTATTTCAACTAGAAATAAAATTTATTTATTTTTCGAAAAATAATTATAATTTTATTATCAATTTGATTTACGGACACAATATAAAATTATAATTACAAAAGTATTAGAAAAATTTTATTATTTATAAATTATAATTATTAGTTAAATTTATAGTTTTTATGGACACAATATAAAACTATAATTATCAAATTTTTTATAAAATTATTTTTTTGGTAGAAATTTTTTTGAACTAATTGATAAGAAACCTCTCTATTTTTAGTGTTAAAAGGGAATAAAAGAAAATAATAAACAAGGGGGGCTTATAAAAAAATTTACCCTTGTTAATGTTGGGTGCCGCACCCTAAAGTTTTTTTTAAGCTGCCAACTAAAAAAGTAAATTTTTATATTAGGTCCCTGAATATTTTAAATCATTACATTTCAATTTGATGCCGCCATAACACTATAGCAAATGCCTATTTTCGTAATTAATCTATTGTTCATACCTTTTTCGTAATTAGTTATTATTTGGATAAAAAAAACCCCACATAATAGATGTATTAAAATTTAGTACATAAAAAGAGGATAATAAGAAAAAGTTAAAGTACTTTCTAATAAATACTTAAAATTTTATTTAAACTTAATTAGAATTTCTCATCATCATCTCTTAACAACGACACTAAGCCTGAGTACTTGAAAGAAAAAAAAAAACTGCACCGACTGTAGCCAACAAATGATTTTTTTTCATCTGTTTTTCATGCCTGAGAACTTATATAGAAAGTTCATAAGGTATCAACAATTTCCACCCAATTTCAATGTGTCTGATGGAATTAACTCACTTTTCTGAACCAGTTAAAGTATCAATTGTATTAGTCGCATTGATCGGAACATTGTACACCAATCTCGAAATGGTACAAAATATTTCATATTTTTCTGCTACTTAAAAGAATTATTGGTAGTAAGCTTCTTCATGTTTGAGCACTTGTATTGGTTAGTTTCTGTTTTAAGTGTTGTTAGGAAGAGCTTTCCTGTGGTTACATTTTTGTAGCAAAAATATCGATAAAACAGTACACTAAAACAGATCGATATTAGCATGACATCCATCAATGCTATACTATCTCCTTTTATTGCTTGGGCACGAGTGAAATGAAATTCAAATTTGTTTTAATCGAACTTGAAAAACTTGTCTCATTTCATATCCAAGTTTTAGTGCACAAACCGAAGATGAACAGAGCGTGTAAAGTAAACGATCCTTGCATAGATGGGTTGAAACTTTTCACCAATTTCCATCGCACTTTCCATTTACGATGAAACTCAAGGACTAAATTGCAAGAAAATTTAGAAAAATCATTCTTTCTCTAACCAAAACATTAATTAGGCATTATTAATTTTCAATCTAAGCAAGGAAGGAGGTTTAACAAGCGGACGAACCTCCGTCTTGAAGAGAAGGAAACAAAGCTTGTCCACCGAGAAGTACAAGAATCCTCCGCCGGCGTGCGTCACAAACGACCCAAAACTCTTCCCCACTATGCAATGCCATGCCGGTCCGTACAACGCATCAAATTCCTGCATCCGCAAAAATCATTTTTTTTAAAAAAAATCCTCAAAACCCCCAACATCCAAAAATGTGACCGAGAAAGCAAGATTTTAGGTTTACCTTCTTAAGGCACATTGCGAGCTGCGTAGGTTTGTTAATACCTGGTTTGTTAGCGTCGACTAAAGCTCTGGCTCTCCGGATAGCTCGCTCTTGCATTGCGAGAGGCATATCGGCGGATCTCAGGCGGACGTTCAAATCGATGGCCATTGCTGCTAGTTTCAATTGGTTTGGAGGAGGAGGTGTCGGGGGAGCTCTGGCAACCGGCGGCAGAGATGAAGAACGCTGGAGCCTACATTGTGAAAGATTTTTGGGTCTTTCGTCAATATTTCTTCGTCCATTATAAGAACGTTGTCTCTCCATTCACTCAAAACTAGTTGGGTGTGTTTTTCGAACGATGGTTACAGGGAAGAAGGCAAGTGTCTTCAAAGTTTGAGCTTTGACTGACACTGTTTCTATTTGATTTATTTGGACTCAAAAAAGAGGCTAACTCCTGGGTTATATACTCTTTTAGTCCTTTTTATTATGCTGAAATTCGCGGTTTAATCTCTCCACGGATTTTTTTTAATTTTTATTTTGTTATTATTTTCTACTATGAAAAGGATGGATATTAAATTATAAATTTTGAGAGTTTAAAATGTAATTTTATTAATATTTTAAAAAATAATAATTAATACATTTAAATAGTGATTTTAGTGGAGAAGAATATGTTTATCGTAGGAGATTCGGGTTCGAGCATTTGTGTATGTATCTTGATAAAGAGTTGAAAGTATGAACAGATATTACCATGTAATCACACCAATATATTAAAAAAAATTAGTTTTTGAGGGCACAGGGGTTAAGGCTGTTCGCAGCTCATATTCAACTAACAAATAAATATATGTCAAATGCTTAAGGTTGTTTTAAGAGGAATAATTTAGACTTTTTAATAATATTATAAAACAAAATATTAAATGCTGTGGATGTGAAGTAGAAAACTTAAATTTTAAATATTAGCATAGTAAAAGGACTAAAATTAAAATTAGACCAAAAAGTTTTTATTTGCAATTCAAATTTAAAAAAAGAAATAATGGGAAGTGTGACGTTACGGGGGAATGAGTGCAGTGCAGGCTACAGGCTAAAGGCTACGGATATAATAACAGGGACTAGGACTCGTAAGTAACCAAGCAAGATAGAGAATTATTGGATCAATTATTTTTGTCTTGAGGTTGAGGGTGTCCTTCGTTTACTCCAAGATATGATGGTTCGGTTTAGTCGTTAACGTCGAAAGTTGGTTTGAAATTTGAAAGAATTTAAATAAAAATATTAGATTCATAAAATAAGTTTGGTTAAAATTTTTAAATTCGTTTAAAATATAGATTGAATTTGAATTTGAATATTTAAATTGTTAGTTTAATTCAATCTAATTTGTTTTAAAGTTTATAATAATTTATGTTATGTTAATTTTATATATATTATATATTTTAAAACACATTAAAAATAAAATTATATTAAATATATAATATTATTTTAATATTTATATTAAAATAATGTGAAATTTAATTATATAAAAAAATATAATAAATAAAAATTTATAAAATGTTAAAATGTTAAAATAATATAATATAAATATTAAAAAAATCTAAAAAATAATATGGATAATCATTTGCAAATATAAATGGATTGAAATAAAATTTTAAACTCATATTTCAAATTGAATCGAGCTTGAATAAACCTAAAATATGTTAATATCATGTTTAAGTTTGATCCGAAATCGACTTTCACTTGCACCAAACGGAAAAAACAGAGTAAAAATAAGTGGAAAACCAAGCCTTTTGGTTGGGATGATAGTTATTTGTAGCAGTATAATAGTGAAACCAAAGCTCCCAATAAAAGGAACAAACATGGGAAGGAAAACCGATATACGAGAGTGAAATCCTGACCATTTATAGCAAAGCAAAGATAGACAGGTAAAGAGTTTCCATCTAATAATATTGAAGACTTTGTTCATCAATTTTCATTCATTAGTTCTATGAGGGCCAATTTCTGTACCAACCGGCCCATGCAGAGACCAAGCCACTGATACCAAGAGACAGAGGATGGGTGCAGAAAGGGTTTGGCTCGATCTCTGCAACTGCAATTATTAAATCAGCAACATTTGCTGCCACTGCCATCAGTCTCATCACCCTGTCCCCTCTTATCTTTCTTATCTTCTCTTTTGCATCTTTTGAATCTTCTTCTTCTTCTTCTTCTTGTAAAGCAATGAGCTTCCTTTCGGCCAAAACCCCTTGTTTCATGATGATCAAATCTGAAACAATGAAGAAAATATAACCGAATGACTCACCAAATGCAGATACGAAGCTCATCCTCTTAGCCAACTTGGCATCTAATGTTCCAATCCTCGATAGCCATAGAAAGTGGTCGAAAAAGAAATACACCATCTCTCCTGCATTAGCAAGTACTGCTAGGAACTTGAATGTTGGGGTGGCACCAGGGTTCCTTCTCAACCCATTGAAACCAGTGAGGAACCTGCCTGTTCTAAAGGCTTTTCTGCTAAGACCAGAGGACACCTCCCATTGTTTGAACCTGTTTGCTAGGTCTGGGTGTGTGGCTTCTACTTGCCAGTTAACAAGCTTAGAGACGTATTGGAAGGTCTTCACAAGCTTGTCAATGCCATCTCTCTTGGCTAGAAAGATCACAAGCTTGTCTACTGTGTCATTCATTGTTGATGTGGTGGTGAGGGTAAAGGTTTTTTGGGTGTTACTGATAATGATGAACCTAGTGAACACCTTATTTGATTTCTTGACATGTTTAAGGAGAGTGAGAGCCACAGGAATTTTTTGGTTTCGGGGATAATACTACAAGGGATTTACCTTGTGGATTTAAGCTCCTCACACTCACAACCAGTGGTTTACTTCTTGTTTTCTGTTTTATTATATCAACAGCAAATTGAGGTGCCATGTGGACGTATTTCTTCTTCATATAGTAACACATCTTATCTACCACATATATAGGATAAGCTATTTCGTATTTGCCCAAACACAGCAGTGAAACACAATGACTGTGCTTCATCATGATTGGTGTCACAGTCTTAAATCCACCTACACATACGACTGGGGGGGGGGGGGTATGCTATGGACTAAAGGTTGTGAGCAACACAGAAGATAATAAAGGAAGCACATATACTATCTTCATATACGTGATTTAAAACATCCATGACATGGAACTGGTTCTGATCCAAACTTGAAGCACTTCTCTACAGCTGCCTCAACAAGTACAATAACTTGAGGAATATATTCTTCCATTCTTCGAACTGTGTCACCGAGGTCAAGGCCTTGGGCTCCCACACCACCAGTGGCAGCCACCCCAGCAATGTCAAAGGAGAGGAGAACATCATCCACGTTTGAGATAAGGTTTGAAATGTTCCTTCCGTAAGTGTAAGTAGAGAATTAAACCAGCTGTTCTGTTGATTAGCTAACTTGTAAACGTGGGCCGTAGCAAGCATTATTTAAACTTGGGAGTATGGGCTTCTCGTTTCCCTTTGTGAATGGAAGTTTTAGGGTCCTCAACCCGCATACTTCTTGAGGGCCTAGCCCTATGATTAGCCTTAAAGATCATGGGCTCGTTTAGAAAATTAGATAGAAGGAATACCATCCATGTCCCAACACATTCCCACACAAAAGTTTATCCTTGAAAGATACGCTTTGGATCGCTTTATCGTAATTATGTGTCGGATCGGGTTTAGATTAGAATCATAAAAGGTATTTAAATCAATTTTCAAGTTCTAGTTAGGTTTGAATAAAAAAATGAGCTTATTTTTTTGTTCAAGTTCGACCCAATGTAAGAAAGATAAACTCGAGTTTGTCTTGACCGACTCGTATTTAATTTTTTAATTATTATTATTTAGAAAACATTTTTTTAAAAATATAATACACTAAATGCATTAAAAACGCTAATAAATGAATTTAATTGCATTAAATATAATTTTTAGAATTTTGTATTTGGGTTGAGCTATTTAGTTGGATAAGTTCTTTTTTGAGTTTTGGGTAATGAATTTAATTGTTATTTGTTAGTGATTTAATATAAATATGAATATATAACATTATTATTTAACATGTATAACTAATATAATATTCTTTTATAATATAATATATTCGGGTCGGGTCGAGTCCAACCGAACTGATTTCAAATCAAAAAATTTTATTTGAGGATCAACTCATATAAATAACATACCTTAAAATTTATCCAAATTTATATTTCAGATCTCGTATTTATTTAAATCTTTCTTATTTTTCAAGCCCATCTTCAAGCTTAGAGGAGAGACTCCGCCGTGATCTATCATCAATAACCATGTCCTCGTATTTTTATTTGTACTTGATTGATGGGGGAAGGCACAAGTGGGCTACCAAAATAGTAAAACAAAATAAAACCAAAACAAGGTAGTCTGTATATCCCACAGGCGCACACCACAAAGACTACAGTGTTATAAAGTTGACCACCCAATCATCACACCGCCCCCCAATTGAGACACTGACACCCACCCTTTTGTCTTCTAAACTCCGACTTGCGGGGTCGTCTTCAAAGTGCTACGACTTCGAGGAGCCTTTCTTTTACTCACTGTATTTGTAATTATAAGATAAGTTGTACTACCTATATTTATAAATCTATATTCAATGTTTCATTTATACATAAAATAATTTATTCATTAAATCAATATATAAATACTGATATTATAAATCAATTCAATTGAAAAATATTTTTTTATAAAGTAAAAAATATGGTTATGATAATTTTTTTGTTTTTTTATATCAAATTTATGGAAAGATATTTAAATTTAAAATTAATTTAAAAGAAAAATAATCCATCAGTCAAGTTGCAGGAAAAGTTAGAGGTAGGGTAGAGAAGATGGTGGTATGCAAATCAAGCAATTCATTCAGTACTATATGAATGCAAACAGGAGGAGAATAGGCTGCGCACCAATTCTGACTTGTAGCAAAAAAAGGTAAGGCGTACATAGAGAAGGATTGGTCGACTCGAGCTGGATTCCATATATAAAATCTCTTTATTTTTTATCATTAACTCCAGATATAAAATTTTTAGCTTCCAGTTTTATTAGCTAAAGGCTGTCTAAATTGGATTGAAAATTACGGTGTTATTTTTAAGAGTAAATAAAATTTGATTTGATTTTTTGAAAAAATTAAAAAAAAAAATTTTTTTGAATTAATCGAATTAAGCTTTTGAGTTAATTCGAATAAATAATTTGAATAATAAATTTATGTAAATACTATTTTGGTTACTGTCAATTTTGAAAATAAGTAAATTAGTTTCTCTCAAAAAAATTACAAAATATATTCAAAATAATTTTTAAATTTTAAAATATTTATAAAAATTTCAAAATTTATATTTTTTTAAAAAATTCTAAAATTGAAAAAAAAATCTAAATAATTTATAATTTTTTAAAAAAATTTAAAAATATTCTAAAATAATAATTTTGGATATAAATAAGTTATTTAATGATTCAAGATTATCATATTAAAATATCTTATCTTCTTTTACTTATTTTGCTTTGAAAAATTTTTCAAATATATATACTCTAATATGAAATTAATTAAACTATAACAAAAATTTTATTTAAAATATTTAATTTTTTAATTTAATTTGAATAAATTTATTTAAATTAAATTAAATTAAAATAATAAAATAAGACTCATCAATTTAATTAACTTAAATTTTTTTATTATAATCGATTTTATGGAATGCTAACCCTTAATTATTAGGGTAATTTATCCAAGTAACCCAAAATTTTTTATTATTTACGAAAATGATCCAAGTTCAAAAATATACTCTAAAATGATCTAAAATGAATAATAAAAATTGATATTGGCCATCTAATGGCCGACACCACCTGTCCAATGATTGGTGTCAGACATAAAAATTTGTGTTTTTTGGCGTTGGTCATGCAATAGTCGATACCTATGTATTTTTTTAATATGGTATTTTATTGATATATGAAAATACGAAAATTTGAAAAAAAATTTGGTGTTAGTCATTGCATGACCGACACCCCCTTTTTTATCTGACAGAAAAAATTTTGGTGTTGGCCATTGCATGGCTGACACTCCCTTTTTATTTGATAAAAAAAATCAAATTTTTGAGTATTGCCCATGCAATGGTCGACACCCTCTTTTTGTCAGATAAAAAATTCAATTTTTTAGTGTTGGTCATGCCATGACCGACACCCTTATTTACTGATAAAAAAATCAAATTTTTTTGTGTTGGCCATGCAATGGCCGACACTCTCTTTTTTCAGATAAAAAAATTTCAAAATTTTTTGGTATTGGCCATACCCTTTTTATCTGAATAAAAATTCAAATGGCATGGTCGACACCACCTTTTTTTCTAGTAAAAATTATTTTTTTTGTTAGTCATGCAATGGCCGACACCTCCTTTTTGTCAGATAAAAAATTTGAATTTTTGATGTTAGCCATTGCATGGCCGATACCTCCTTTTTAATCTGGTAAAAAATCAACTTTTTTTGTGTTGACTATGCAATGATCGACACCCCTTTTTATCTGAATAAAAAAAAAAATTTGTGTAGCCAATTTTTGTCAGATAAAAAATTTATTTTTTTTGGTGTTGGTCATGCCATGACCGTCACCCCTATTTATCTGATAAAAAAATTAAATTTTTTTTGTGTTGGTCATGCAATGACCGACACCAACTTTTCCTCATTTCTCTATTTATAGAGTTTAGGTTTTTTATTTTTAAATTTTAAGTAAGAAATATTTCTCTTAAAATAACAATAAAATGATAGTGTTTTTTCATTTATCATTAGATGAGTGTTTTGTTTTGGGGGAGAGTTGTGAAGTGTACAATCGAATTTCGGGGTTGAACTATATACTGCCATGTATTGCTGGAGTTGAATTATATACTATCATATGAAGAGGCAAAGATATGTCTTCAATGGTAAGACGATTTTCTGTGCCATTGAAGACTATCCGAGATATCCAACGTAGATAAACATTATCTACGTTGGAATAATTTGTTATCACGAAAAATATTATTGAATAGCTAATCCAACGTAGATATATTGTTACCCTATGTAGGCGTTGTGGTAACCTTGTAAAGGTTATGCTGTCAAAGGTCGGATGACTTTCTCCGTCATTTAGCAGGTAACCGAGACTGACTGCATTGTGTATTACAAATTAAAAAAAGGCAAGCCGAACAAGTTTCACGGTACTAACGCTTGCAGCTCGATATTCAAGCAGATGGACATTATCTATGTTTGTATTTTGTTATATAATTTTTTTTTTTTAATTTCGTGTATTAAAATTAACAAATAATTGTAATTTATTTTATCTGTAAATTTAATTTGTTGCTTAGTAATATGCAACAATATTTTTATTTTCTTGTATTAAAATAATTTCGAATTACATATAAAAATATTAAATATGTTGTCAAAATGTGGGGAAATAAATATTATTGAAAAAGATGATATAAATTTTCAAAAAATAATAATTAGAATATAAAGGAAATTAGAAATTAAAATTAAAATATACAAGAAATTAGAAATTAAATTTAAAATAAAAACGAAATTACAAATTAAATTTAAAAAGTAAACGGAAAAAAATTAAAATTGAGTAGATCCTGACGACATCCCCGATGCTGGTATGTAACAGTTCGCCTTCCTCCAAGCTTGGCGAGGTCGAGACCGTAGTACAGTTTGTTCAGGAGGCGTTACATTGGTGTTGTCAGCTCATCCTCGGTGGTGTCAACGTTGGGTGTCCCGATCGGCGTACGTAGAAAGGTGGTAAAATCGTATGTATTGTCAACGTAATCGAGAGTAGGTTGAGTGACCTGAGGTGTTGAGCCAAAAATATCCTCCATTGTCGGTGTACGTTCTTCCGGATGGATCTCCGATTGATATGAGGAAGAACCAGAGTAACATGAACGTTGAAGGTCAGGGTCGACGCCAAAAATTTCCTCCATGGAACGATGATAATAATCGTGCAGCAAAAAAGACAAAGAGCCAGATGTTTGATATTGAGGATCGAGTTGGTGCTCTTGCTGGTACTCGGGTTGGTCATGGGCCTTGTAATCGAGCTCGTTCGCGGGCTAGTACTCGAGCTCGTCATTGGGCTTATTCTCGAGCTCGAAATCTGAACCGAGGATCCGACCACGACGTCCATATGCATTATTCATCGGACCCCATCGGTTGCCTTCCAGAATAAGTCTCTTCAGCGTATACTCCCCGAGATCAACCACCGACATCCCATATGCCATATACCATTGTTTGTAATATAAGGTACTGGAATAATCCCTGTTACACAAATACAATGTTGAACACCTATTTGCCCGGTCATTCCAAAGCATGATATATGCTTGAAGATCATGAGCCCAATTTATTTTGTTTCTACCATGTCCCTTTTTGTCGAGCTGGTGGATCTCATCGAGTTGGAAGAGAGGGTTTGAGATATGTTGTATAGCATCGAATTGTCACAAAACCCGATCCCCAACATGCCATTCCACCATATGAAAATTGAATACTGATACATTACACGAGAATAGTTGGTAATTCTGCTGGTAAACAAATGGTGGAATGAAAGGCGTAATTTCGTCTAAGATATAAGACTGCCACACGAACTGCACAGTATAAAAACACGAATTTAGTTAAAAAAATTCGAAAATGTAAAAAATATCAGATTTTTTTGTAAAAAAATAATTTGAAAATGTAAAAAAATATTTGTAAAAAATATCATATTTTTATTTTTTTTAAATCGAAAATATAAATAACATTTTGAAAATAGAAAAAAAATTGTAAAAAATTCAAAAATATATATTACATCATCTCCTCCATATTTGTCTAACCAGCGACGTAAATGGAGACATTTTTCGTGTCACACAAGTCCTGAAACTAAATGTCATCTGAAAAATTGAAAAATAATTAATAAAATTTAACAAAATATAAAATCGAGACATCGAGTCACCTATTAATTAGTGGCATCGAATATGGCATGTGTCCGAGGTTGGCAATGGAAGGCAGTCGGTATAATATCCATGATTGGAGCAGATACGTGCAGTTGCCCATGGCATGAACTGCGGGATTTGTCACTCGACAAAGCTCCCGGTACAATGTCGCCAACACTACTAAGCCCCAACTTAATTTTCCCACTGCATTGAAATCATTCAACAATAGGAAGTAGATGATGCTTATTCTATTTTGGCTAGTATCCGGAATAAGGATACTGCCTAGTAACTGTAAAAGAAAAGTGCGAGCATGGTAGATAATGTCTAGCTGCGTTGGATTTTGAGGGAGATGTCGAAAGTTATTGTACAGCAATGTAAACTTTAAAAACGGTAATTTTCTGTTTTCAGTGTCCGCGGCACCTTGCCAAGTAACCGATAGAAAATGCCACAAGGTTGTCTAATATACTCGAACCCGTTACCGCATCACATTCAACGGGTAGCCCGAGCTGAATTGCAACGTCTTCTGATGTAATTGTTGCCTCCCTACTCGGGAGGTGAAACGTGTGAGTCTCGGGACGCCATCTTTCGACTAAGACCGTTATTAATCGACCCGGATATTCATGTTTTTAATGCGGGCAACAATCCCGAACCCCGCATCTTCTATATATTGTTGAGTCAATCTATGGGGCTTATAGCCCGGATAATGATGTCGGGATCTAACCACCCTATAGAATTCCGGATCTGCTCGAATCGCGCCCACATAGTGGTTGTCATGATTAGGAAGAATGATGTTCGGATCCATAATGTGATGGACGATACTCGATCAACGGCGGACAAAGTCGATCAACGACGATAACGGCGGTCAAGTACACAACCTTCTGTTTCAATTCCTCCAGCAAAACACGCTTGTTTAGTCTCATTCCATTTTTGTCTCGACTTTCAAATACATAACTTTCATCATCTGTATTGATAATTTTTCCATCAAAATGAACATAAACAAAAAAAAAAAGTTGGAACTCATCTTGAAAAAACTTGTGATCATAAAAAAAAGAACATAAATAAATAATTTGTTGTGCTGTTAATGAGAACAAAAAACTCAAATTTTTAGTACTGACGGTTATATATATCTGGTGTTGTGGTTAAAAGTCGATATTGGCCATTAACTATACTAATGTTCTTTTTCTTTTGATTATTTTCGTTTATTTCTTAAAATTAACTTTAATTATTATTTTTTAATATATTTTTAATTTGTCGATAATATTTATTCCTTAACATTTTCACAACAAAATATTTAATAATTTTTTTAATTAATCAAAATTATATTAATACAATAAAATATAAATCTTGTTGAATATTACAACAATACAAATTAAATTTACAGCTAAAATAAATTATAAATAATTGTTAATATTAATAAACGAAATTTTAAATTTTGAATAATAATACAAAATAACCTACAATACCTTAAACTTGCGCAACTTGTCTCAGTTAGATAATATCCATATGCTTGAATACCTAGTCAATTTCAATAAATTCTTCTAACTCTCAAGCAATATGAAACCATATTGCTTGAATACCTGGCCAAGTCATCTCGGTCGGCCGTTCGATGACAGAGTTCGGTCAACCGACCTTTGATAGCATAACCTTTACGGTTATACCACGTAGTTACATTTAGCGATAATTATATCATCTACATTTAGGATAATATTCATTGACACAGAAAATCGTTTGATCACTGAAGACATATATTTGCCGCTTCACATGACAATATATAATTCAACTTCGGCAATACATGATAGTATATAACTCAACCCCGAAATTCGATTGTACACTTCACAACTTTCCTCAAAAACAAAACACTCATCTAAATGATAAATAAGAAAACACTATCATTTTATTGTTATTTTAAGAGAAATATTTATTACTTACAATTTCAAAATAAAAAAACTAAACCCTATATATAGAGAAATGAGAAAAAATTGGTATCGGCAATTGCATGACCAACACAAAAAAAAATGATTTTCTACCAGAAAAAAAAAGCCCAAAAATTTGAATTTTTATTCAGATAAAAATGGGTGTCAGCCATACAATGATCAACATAAAAAAAATTTGAAAATTTTTTATCTGAAAAAAAGAGTGTCGGCCATTGCATGGCCAACACAAAAAAATTTGTTTTTTTATCAGTAAATAGTGATGTCAGCTATGGCATGACCAACACAAAAATTTTAAATTTTTTATCTGATAAAAAAAAGTGTCGGCCATTGCATGGCTAACACCCAAAAATTTGATTTTTTTTATCAGATTAAAAGTGGCCACCAAATTTTTTTTTTGTCAGATAAAAAAAGAGGTATCGACCATACAATGGTCAACATCAAATTTTTTTTTTTCAAATTATCGTATTTTTGTATATCAATAAAATATCATATTAAAAAAATACAATGGTCAACACCAAAAAACACAAATTTTTATGTCTGACACCAATCATTGAGCAGGTGATATCGGCTATTAGATAACTAATATCAATTTTTACTGTTTATTTTAGGTCATTTTGATATATATTTTTGAACTTGGGTTATTTTCGTAAATAATAAAAATTTTTGGTAACTTGAATAAATTACACTAATTATTAAGTTCATCCAGTCCGACAGTGACAGGAACAGGCAGCCCATAGGAATACAAGGTTGGCCGAGTACTATGTCCAATTCCACTTGTACTAAGATCCTAAACACGATCCCCATCATGCCATGTAATTTCTCCAAAATCCGACATGGCAGTTGTGGGTCCCAGACCTCGAAAGAAGGAGTAGGATGTACGCCTCCTCTCAGAATAATGCTTCTTGGATATGCGAATATGCTTTTCCGACTCCATCCGCCATTTCCATTATTTAACTCTAGCCTCACCTGGATTGACGGAAATATCCTCACTTGTTTCCCACAAATCACGCTTTCGCCATTTCCCTCATTTTTTGACCGGTGTGACCCAATTGACCCTATCCTCAAAAAAAGCGACCTGTTGGTTTGACAAATTTCTTCATGCGGGAAGAATTGAAAAACCTGCATTATCTATACTTATCCTTCCTTGTTTGCTTCATACTCAGATTCAGGGTTTAGTCCTTGTAGTCCCTCTCAAAAGAAGAAATGGCATTGGTAACCAATTTAATGGCTTAGAATACTGAAAAAGAAAAGCATCAAAAGAGAAATAGTAGCCACTCAAGTTGAGATGCTTTTTATTATAAGGTGATAAGGAAATTAAATTTCACTTCCATTTTATTTTTTGCAAAAGTAATTCTCGAAAGAGATCTATTATTAGATCTGTTCATGGGTTGGATTATCTGTTTAGGTCTAAAAATTCGTTCAAAAATTAAAAGGGTTTGGACAAAAATATTAAATTCGAAAAATGAACTTGAAAAAAAATTAGGTCCGTTTAAAATATAGATTGGGCTCAAGCTTGAACATTCAAAGCTCAAGCCTAGCCCAACACGACCTGTTTTAAGTTTATAATACTTTATATTAAATATTTTTATATATTATGTAATTTAGAAGACATTAAAAAAATTTATACTAAATATATAATATTACTTTAATGTAAACATTAAAAAAATGTTAAGGTAACTATATAAAAATTTTTAATAAATAAAAAATGTATAAAATTATTAAATAATAAAATAAAACAATATAAATATTTTAAAAAATATATGGATAGGTCTAAAATGAGTTTAAGTTAGTCTTTTGCAAATATAGATGGGTTTTTTGCAAAATTTTAAGCCTAGATTTCGGATCGGGCTGGGTCGAGCTTGGGCAAGCATAAAGTATATTAATATCATGCTTAGGCCCGACCCAACCCATAAGTACCTCTACCTGTTATGGTGTTCGCCATTATCGACCCACTACCGGATTATTCGACTGGGACTGACCCGTAGCCTGCATAGTAGGCATCCTTACATGAGCTCGCACATGGTGAGTTCATATCCTTATAAGAGCTCGCATGCGACGGGTTCGCATCACCATACAAGCAAACCCACACCTAAAGAACACATGTTAATTTTAAAATAAATTACGTATTAAAATGCACGCAAACCTACTTAAGATGTCACATTAAGTAGATAAATTAACCTTCTTAATAAATAAATTCTCAAAAACACTGAACAAGACCATTACATAATTTATGCATGCATAATCAATTTCTCGCCTTAGATTTAGTAAATTGTAGTAAATTTTTAGGGGAACCAAATAGCATTTTATCAATAATTTTAGGGGCCTACATAACAATTTTATCAATTTTTTATGCAAATATAGAATCTCATCCAATTGATTACTCAAATTGAATTTTTTAGCATTGGGAATTGGGACCACAAAGACTGCCATCGCTTTTTAATTTTCTTTTTTAATTTATCAAAAAAATAATGCTTGGCCAGTTGTTGAGGGGCAATTGCGTCAGTTTAATAAAAATGAGGTGATCCAATCAACGAGGAAGAAAAATACTAATATGAAAATAAGTAGGGGTATATTTGACAATTCAAACCTTTAAATTATTATTTATGTCAAGTTTAAGAATCCTCCCTCCCGCTGCACTTGGAGCTTGAAAATCCGTGTCGTTAACAACTGGGGAAAAGAAAAGAAAAACACAGAGCAGAGAAACAATAGAAGAGAATTTTTAGGGAAAAGAAAGAGAGAAATCAAAGGCAATATTGCAAAGCAATCTAGTGAAGTCAGCTAAGCTCGAGGTAACGATCCTTTTGCTTCCTGCTGTATTTTCCTTCATGTATCTGTTTAGTCAATATCGAAGCTCTAATTCTTGTAAATTTGCTTTTTTATGCTAATTTTCTGGGTTCTTCTTTGAGATTGCTTTGGCGTTAATGTTAAGGGGAACTCCCCAGGATGGAAATTTGACCATTTGGGTTTTATTTTTATTTGGAATGGTCAAAATTTGTATTGGAAACTCTGGTACCTGTTTCTTGGCGATTCTCTGTTTTTTCCATGTGGAATCTGTATCGACACCTGCGTTTGATCGTGTTTTGTTGCGTTTTTAGCTGCCGTTTTTATGAATCTGTTGGATGTTTTTAAGATTCCATTGAATCCTCTGTTACGTTTCATCATTATTCGTTATGGAACTAATTTTGCTTTGGTTACAATCTATTTCAGGGGTCCAGTTAATATTCTATGTTAAATTTGAGACTGTTTCATGATTGAAAGCATTAACTTCAATTGGGGTCTTTTCTTTACTGAAGACAAGGAATACCGTTTTTTTTATAAGTTTCTAATTGAAGGACTTGTTTCCACTTTGAAACCTTATTGAATTTTGACTAGGTTTTCATGGACTTTTCCAGCACAGTATCCCAATTTTAGGAACTTGATATTGTTATATTTCTGTGGATTTTGAATTTTTAGCAGCATCTCAATTAATTTCTAGGAGCCATATCAACAGTATAACCTATTTTCAACAATTTGACGAATTTTTACTATTTCTGAGTGATAGCCGATCAAGTATTTTCTCTTTGTTTGATTTGATTTAGAGCTTTCCTTTTCATTAAGTTCTGTTTTTGATTGAGCAATTATTACTTTGGAATTGTATATCAAATAACAATCTAACCTAGCTTATTGGTTGTCTGATTTTGGTGTACCAGGGGAAGTTGGAGCTCTACTTGGTCCTTTTTCCTTTATTTTGGGGGAATCAAAATATATGGGTTCACAACATGAATTGCCAGCTGATAGAAGTTATAGCAAGCCTCTTGGAATTCGATTCTTGGAATACATTAAGAAAGCGAAGCTTTCCTATGAAAGTCATCAAGCCATTGTCTTGATCGTAACATTTTTCGCATACACTAGCTATCATGCGACGAGGAAAACCATTAGCATTGTCAAGAGTGTCCTTGATCCCCAATCATCTGATATAGGCTTGAAGTTCCCATGGAGGATAACATACTTTAGTGCTCCACCTGAAAGCAAAGGACTTTCATGGGTTCTAGGAGATGGTTGGGCACCCTTTAATGGATCCGATGGGACGACCTTGCTTGGTCAACTTGATGTGGCCTTTCTTTCAGTATACGCTTTAGGAATGTACTTCTCTGGACACTTGGGTGATAGAATGAACCTAAGGATCTTTCTGACAGTGGGAATGATTGGAACTGGCTTGTTTACTTCACTATTTGGTGCTGGGTACTGGGCTAAAATCCATAGCTTTTACTACTTCCTGATAATGCAAATGGTTGCTGGGTTATTTCAATCGACAGGATGGCCTTCGGTAGTTGCAGTAGTTGGTAAATGGTTTGGGAAGAAAAAGAGAGGGCTGATTATGGGTATATGGAATGCTCACACATCTGTTGGGAACATTACTGGTTCTTTGATTGCTTCAGCACTATTGAGCTATGGATGGGGTTGGTCCTTTGTTGTGCCAGGTCTGTTTATTGCTTTCGTGGGCTTGGTGGTTTTCTTTTTTCTGCCTGTTAGTCCCGAATCAGTCGGTGCTTATAGAGAAGAAGATGAAGTGGATTCACTTAGGAAGAATGAAGAGGAAGAGGGAGTTACGGAGCCTCTATTGGTCTCAAATACTGAGCTGAAGGAAAAAGCTGTAGGGTTCATTGAGGCTTGGAAAATTCCTGGAGTTGCTCCTTTTGCTTTCTGTCTCTTCTTTGCCAAATTGGTCGCTTACACATTTCTCTATTGGCTTCCATACTACATTAGCCATACAGGTATTCTTATTTATTTCCTTCATATACATTTCTCTATTGTAGTTTTGAATGCTGTTCATGGATTGTGTGTGATACCATTTGGATATATGGTATTCTTAAAAAACATGCTAAACTTGGCTGACCATAGATGATTCATTTCTGATTAGCCTTTTTTTATTTGATCTTGCAGCGATTGAGGGTAAATATTTATCCAATGAAGCGGCTGGAAACTTGTCGACATTTTTCGATATTGGAGGGGTGATTGGAGGAATCTTAGCTGGACACATTTCCGATCGTCTAGATGCCAGAGCCATAACTGCAGCAACTTTTATGTATTGTGCTATCCCTGCTCTCTATTTCTACCGTAGCTACGGACATGTTTCCTTGGTGATGAATGTAGCTCTCATGTTCATCTGCGGAATGTTTGTAAATGGCCCCTATGCTCTTATAACAACTGCTGTCTCAGCAGACCTGGGAACACACAGTTCATTAAAAGGGAGCTCCAAGGCATTGGCAACGGTAACAGCAATCATAGATGGAACAGGTTCTGTTGGTGCTGCAATTGGACCATTATTAACTGGTTACATCTCTGTTGAGAGCTGGACTGCGGTTTTCACCATGCTCATGGGAGCTGCACTAGTTGCAGGGCTACTGTTGACAAGGCTTGTAGTGGCCGAGGTGGCAGCTAGGATTTCCGAATCAAGGCCCCAAGGAGGATCACAAACAGGATCTGAAGCTCCAGAACTGGACGTTTGATTGATTTTGCAGGGGCAACATAAGCTCCACCTGTATAAATAGTGTGATTTTCATATTTTTCTTTGCTATAGTTATAAAATGAAGAGGGGAAAAGCTTTCATTATGACTTGGCAAGGAGAAGATTTTTTTAGCCTTCTCCATGATTCTAGTTTTGACTACCATGAAGTTTTTTTTATTTTTATTTTTATTATAGGAATTATTTGGAGGGAGAAGTTGGAGTAAAAGAAAATAGAAGAGTAATGAGAGAGGTTTTTCTCTGCCAATCTGTATGTACATTCTGTATGTTACACTATATTAATTGATGAAGGCATCATTCAATCCGGTTCCTTATTAAAAACTTTTTTTATTTAATTCAACACTTGTCAACTCACTTAGAAGTTATTTTATTTCCAGGGCATATGCAAATAAATAAATAAATATATTAAGAAACTATTATTAATTATTTTAGGCAAAGAATTATAAATTTTTAAATAATTTTAACTATTTTCTTCTCTTCAATTAAAAATAAAAAATAAAAATAATATGATGACGACATTTTTTTTTTTGCCTTTCCCGCAAAAAATAACTGCTCGTTTTATTCTGAGATTTTTCTTTAAAAAGAAGGAAAGAAATGGTCGGTGAATTGCGAAAACTCGTCGTAGCATTTTCTTCATCTTCTTTAGATCGAATCAGGTTTCGTGTTCTTTTCATCATATATATCTTTTATTCACTTAAAATATCTATAAATTCTTAGATTTAGCTTCTCGAATCTATCAATTCTTGATCTTTATGGAAAATTTTTTAATATCTCCAATTAGGTAAATGTTCTTGCTCCCATTTCCGTTCAGTTCCCTAATTTTATTTGGTCCTCCATATTCTTTCGGTTTTCAGTTTTTATTTGTGGCAATTAGGATGAGATTTTTTTATGAATGTTAAATGGTATAAGATTATTCTTTAATTGTAATATAAATCATTCCCTGAATATAATTTTGCTTTTTCTTCGTGGTCATTCAATATAGTTATGCTTTATACGGTGGCTGTTTCATATTCCATCTACAATACATATGTCTTCTTTAGAAGGAACCAATTAAAGAGATAAGAAAAGGATATGATCTTTTAGAAGCTGAAAATTTGTCATAAAAAAGTTCAAGAAATTCTACTATTTGTTATTTTTTCCCCTTTTGTTGATTATATTTGGGCATGTTTTTTCAGGTTCGTATGCTTGCAAAGTAGCCTCAGTAATTGACTTCATTACCATCGAATGTGCCAATTTCGAAGTTTGCTATTATTGCCCAGTGATTAGTTATGTTTAGTTGGTTCTAATGAAAATCAGCAAGTTCGTTTTTTGTGGAAAAGTTGTGTTTGTCACCAATGAGTGTCAACTACTTGGTGATCTCAGCGTTCTCTACAGCTTTAAGCTTTATAGCTCTTCGACTTCGGACAGAATTTTCACTGGATAAACTTCAAACTGATGGGTTAATCTCTGAGAATTTTAATCATACGGAAAATGTCAACCATGTACTTGAGCTTCTTTTGGGTTCTTACTCCTTCATGGCTCTGCTGGCAAATTTTGTGCTCAATGTATTTATTCTAGTCATCCTTACTCTAAAGGTTAGTTTAGTCTGTTTCCATGAGCCTTAAAGTATTAATGATTTTGAAAATTTGAATTTATAATGAGAGCTGAACCCCATGTAATCTTTGTCTGTCTTAAGACATTACTCTGATATGAAGCAAGTATATGCTGTGATAGTTTTGCAAGATAATTGACGGTTGTCAAAATTATTTATTACATTGGAAGAATGATTTGAAACTCTGAACACTCTGAAACCAGATTGATACTTTGATTCCAAGTCCTGGCTATAAATAAAAGCTGTGGAAATGTGAAGCATATATGTCACTTTCTGATAATTGTTTGAAGTTCTCATGATTCGATTTACAAGTGCTCCATGTCTGAAATTATGAAAATGAATTTCAGCTAGTTCTTGCTAATTAGTGGGTTTTTGTTATCCATTTCCTGTGTAATTTGTTTTTTTAGCTTTAATGAAATAGGCAGGTTTGTTTTGGAGTTTATATATCTAAGAGTAATTATTTATTGTTATAGTAAATTTATGCTGTCTTACTTTAACCTTGTTTCACTCTTTGGTGGTTCCTTCTTCCATGTGCAGACTGTATTCTTTGGTCAGTTATACCCTTCAGAAATTCGGAAATTAATAGAACGCATTATCAACTATGTTATCTACAAGGTAAATGTTTTAACTGATTTAAACAATATTAACCTGTAATGGATGGTTTCCTGGATTTCTGATATTTTTAGTCTGTATCTCCTTTAGGCATATGAACACGCTATTTCCTTCTTTCTTCTTAAGAGAGTATGGCTATGGAGAGTAAATTTGATGATGCAGAAAACTGACAGAGATGACAGTGCTTAGGGCAGATTTAAATTGAGGAAGTTCTTAGTGCTCTTGGTAAAAGGTTTAATTGAAGATTTGATTGTGAATAGTTACATTTTATTGGACAAGCAAATGCTTAAGTTTTTCTAGGGTTTTAACACAACTATTAATACTTTTAATGAGGAATAGATGCTTTTTGAGTTGATGAGTATTGGTCTCTTGTATCAGAATGTCATCATATTGGGCTTCTTGATGGCTGGAGACCACCTGGTGAAAATTGAACCACCAGCTGTTGTGAATTATTTTTGGTCTGGCTCACCATTCGGATTCCTGAGACAGTACTCAGGATAAGGTCCCTTTGTTTAATTATATTTGGCTTCTGAGGAAGAATATTAAGCTGCTGAAGTTAGGTTTGTACAATTCATGATGACTAACTTTGATCACCATTTCTTTTCTCACCAAATAAGAATAGTATCTTTCCCTTGGTCATGGCTCATCTCAAGGGCCACTTTGTGGGTCAAACTTAAATATGCTGAATGCTGATGGTTTTGCAATATGATGGATACACCGAAGGATGGGTGGATTGTAAAATTCATTATTTGTGTGAGGGTGTAAGAGAACTGTTTTTTGTTCTAATGCATTGACTAAAGGATCGGATGGAAGATGCATATGGACAAATGAGGATATACATGGTTTTCAGAGAATGGCAACCTAGTCAGTAGAATAAAGAGAAAGGAAAGAGAGGAGAGCCCCTTGAGGAAGAAGAAGATCAATTTACACTTCTTTGATTAAATTATCAGTCTGTTTGCTTGTAGAAACCTCATGGTCCTCAGATATATTACAGGAAATCAGCATACCATCCCCAATTTTTTTTTTCCAACCCTCTGTATCTGTAGTGTATGACAATAGGTACTGCTGTATTGGTACCTTAATTGATTAATTGAACTAAATATGTTGTGTGGGTTGGCATAAGTTGTTTGTGGTTGAATTGCTGATACTTTCTTATGGTGAAAACTAAATCAGGATTGAAATTGGTATATATTTGGGATCATTTTCATCTTAAGTTAGCTTGACATGCTTTCAAGATTTTTTCTTTCCTCTTCTTTCTTTCTTTCTTTTTGCTAATTCTGATATGTATATTGATGGATATTGCACAGGAGACCTTTTTAACATTAGTTATTCCACCAACAATAATCCAAGCAGGTCTTTGGTTAATCTGGTTGACTGTTATATGTTGTCTAAAGGTATACTACTTGTGATGGAAATCTTGTTTTTAGCTGAGGATGGAAGAGATTGAATTTGAATTGCTTCTTATGTATCCTAACATTTTCTTGAGCACACACTACAGATGTTTCAAGCTTTGGGCAGGGATAGACTTGAGCATTTGAATGCATCACCTTCTGTTACACCGTGGGCATAATTTCGTGTCTTTTCAGTGTTTCTCTTTGTCCTATCTTTCAGTTTGTTCTGGTATTGCTCTATGTCTTGTACTTTTGTGAATTATCATACTTTTAGAATGCATGGCAGCATTAGAACTCAAAGGCCATAATGATATTAGTTATTTTTTATTAGGAATATGAATTCTGTTGTTGATGCCTCTATTTTGGTGGCCGGGACTTACTGCCACTCTGAATACTGAAAGCAGAATAAAGATGGGATTGAAAATATTATTGAAGCCTGTACAGTATTTTGAGGTTATCTTACACAAATAACCTTGTTTATCGGATAGGTCCTAACTCTAAAGTGCCTTAAAGTGAACAGTAGCTTCAGAATTGTACTTCTTCGTTTCTATCTGTCTAAACTCAATAGTGCCTTTAGAGTGCAATTCCATGACGTTAATTTTGGTGATTCTATGCTTGAGGCAAACAGTATAGTTCAAAAACTTGTTCCTGAGTTGCAGGTAGTGGAGTTTCTGCTTTTTATAAATTGGAAGAAGGCAGTTTGGCTTCACACAAGTTCATTAATATGTGAAATATCCTTGTTTTTTTTGTGGGTGCACTCAGGATATGGCTGAGCTTTGGGCTATACAAAACACTGAATCCGTCTATGTTTCTGCTGTTGTTTTTTGAGCCTCTCAGTATTACTTTTGAGACCATGCAGGTATGCTTGATATACATGTGCAGTTTTTATGATAAATGCAATCATTCTAGAAGTTATGTAACACTTTTTTTTGATAAAGTTATATAAAACTATTATTCAGTGAAAATATTGGATCCTGGTTTGATTAGGTGGCTTTGTTATATATGGTATTCTATGCAGGCAATTCTGGTTCATGGGTTTCAGCTGCTTGAAATATCATTCCATGCAGTGGACAACGCTGCAGACTGCCAAAGATCAAAACTATTTCATTTATCAGTTGCAGGTATTTCTGCTCTGTTTTTTTTTTTTGGCATGGATGTAAGTACTTTGTTTGTTGATAGGTTGGCTGGATGTTCTCATACTTGATGGTTCCCTACTTTAGAATGCCATGACTTGAAGAGTTTTGTTTCCTGAGATTGCTAAGCAAGTGAGCAATAAATCAAAGGGATTTCATTATATTGTTCTCATTATATTGTCGTCTCCATTCTCATTAACATAATCCTTGTTACTCTAGTTTTTCATATTTACTAGGTAAGGACATATGAATAAATGGAGAAAACTGAGGCACCTGTTCTTGTATTTGTGAATGTGATCTATTCTTCAGTATCTATACGACTTTGAGCTATTATGTTCAAGTCTTTCAGATTGCAACATTTATGCCTTCTGGTTATTTGCAATTTCATTCATGCTTCTTGTTAAAAATTTTCTAGGCTTGCAGGTTTCATCATATTTGTCCTCTAGTAATTCTTAAGTTCTTTGCATTCCTTTACTATGTGACATTTTCCCCCTTTTAGAATGATTGTTATTTTCTTATTTATTATCTGGCTGAAAAGGGCGAGGTTCCTTGTTCTTAGCCTTCTGTTTGTTCCCTGCACTTTCTTCATCTTATTTTCTTTTGACGATTGCGCCTACAGGTTTGTTTTGGGAATGGAAAGGCATTCTTATTCGCAATCTAGGTTTCTTCCTTGACTTGGCAACACTGATAATGGCAGTTGGCCTTTATGTGCTTATTTGGTGGCTTCATGGCATGGCATTCCATCTAGCAGATGCAGTTCTTTTCTTGAATATACGCGTAAATATTCCATTGTATTTGGAGCATTTTACAGCCCAATATTGATAATATGACATCCCAATACATGTTCCTTCTGTTCACCAATTCAACTTTTTTGAGCAGGCATTGCTAACTGCAATTGTGAAACGAATAAAGGGATTTATCAAATTAAGAATGGCATTAGGTGCTCTTCATGCGGCACTTCCTGATGCAACATCTGAAGAGATACAGGCATATGATGATGAATGTGCCATATGTCGGGTATGCTTTTGTTTTTTTAATTGTTTCCTTTCTGGTTTCCGTTGATTTCTTAAGGTCTAACTAACTATGCAAAGCTCAGGAATCTATGGCCAAGGCTAAAAAGCTTCATTGTAATCACCTTTTTCATCTTTCTTGCTTAGATCTTGGTATGATTATATGCTACTATCAAATTTGGTTTTTGTGTTTGCTATGTGTGCAGCTGAACCTAATGCTGGATATTAATATACCATGCCAGGTTGGACCAAGGTTTAAATGAAGCTTACTCATGTCCAACGTGTAGAAAGCCACTTTTCCTGGGCAGAACAGAAAATGAGGTGAATTCCCCTCAAATAAATTCTGGACTTGATTGGCAAAATATGCCTGGTCACACTTTAGCTACCGGAGTACTCCCAAATCAAATGCAGAACCCAGTGGAGGGCAGCCCGTGGAGGTTTGGTTCTTTTAAATTAGTCTCGCTAGCTTGCCTTGAAATAACAGTGTGTTCTACTTTCTTTTTGAACAATCATTTAATCTAGAAGTTAGTATTAAAGTATGATTCATTTAGTGCCCTGAGTATCACTGGAATTCTTTTGTTGTGCCTTGAATAGTTTATAGATTTTCTGTTAGTGAGGGTCAAAGGTGGTTTGCCCCAGTTTTTTTGAAATAACCATGTGTTGTACCTTCTGTTTGAACAATCATTTAGAAGTTCGAATTGAGATGGGAAACTTTTACTCTTGATCCTGGTTACAAAGGAATTCTTTTATTTTTTGGGTAATAAGTAGTTCTTTCATTGTTAGGTAGGGTTAAACTGGTGGTCTGCCTCCTTTCTTTATCAAGGAAGGAATTAATTTAGGTTTGGGGGAATGGTAGGTTGGATTTTGATGGACTTCAACTCCATTAGCAGCAAACTGCTGCCCTACATCTGCTGCTGTTATCGCTCCATATCCATGTCCTTAAAGAGAAAGATTCCTCTGGTTTTAGAAAGAAGTAAATTGCATTGCATGCATTATTTCTTCTGTTGATGCAGGAGTCAGAAGTGAGATGGCAACTTTCAGATGCCTAAGATATAATGTTTATTGCAAACCCAAAATTGATTTTGGAAGTGAGTTGGAAATTCTTGTTCTCTTTGTTGTTCTTCAGGATGCTTATTGATTGATATATATTATTTGGTTTTTGTAGGAGTGCAGGACTGGATTCGGGATGGTTTCATTCTTGGCCAATCCAGAGTGTTGATGGAGCAGGTCCTTCTACCGGTGTTGGATCTGTTGGACTTGGGAGAGTTCATATGATGATGAGGCTTCTTGCATCTGTCGGAGCTGCTGTTGAACATACTGCTTGGAGCCCCTTGTCCATGAATCTGTCTCAGGCTGCTGCATCTGCTTCATCAGTTCCACCAAATGTTGGTGGAAGATACCCTGGAAATGCTGGCAGTTTACGTCTGAGGACTACCCCAAGTACAGGAAATGGCAACATAGCAAACATACTTGCCATGACTGAGACTGTACGAGAGGTTTTGCCACATATCTCAGATGAGATGATTATTCAGGTATGGATTTAATACGACAATTAAGATTTTTAACTTGCAGATTTTACTCGGTTCAGTTGAGTGTTGTTTTTCATTTGTTAAAAGATAAAAGGAAAAGGAAAATTATACGAGGGAAAGAACAGCTTGGCTAATTGAAATTATTGTTTATTATAATTATATGAAATGATGTAATTTGACATTGGAAATTGCAGGACTTGCAGAGAACAAATTCTGTTACTGAAACAGTGAATAATCTTCTTCTCCAAATGTGATGATGTTGGGTCTCCTTGAACACATGCTTCATCCATTCTAGTTCATTAACAAATACCCTGGTCTTTTGGCATATGTGATACTGATGGCAATGCCAATGCCAACCTTTTGTGATGTTGGGATCAGAGAATGGCCAGTTCCTCTTATATAAATATATGATGATGATTGGTTGCGTGTATATGAATTCAAGGTTGGTGAATCAGATGGTGTACATTGTTTTGTTAGATATTTGTATGAGAATGGTGGCAGTGGATCCAAAACTCTCAACTTTACTTTGGGTTTTAAAGTAGAATTGTAACTACACCCACAAGTTTAATAAAAATAAAGCAAACTTTTGATCTTGCATTTACTGAAATTCGATTAGTAGTACTTAACACACCCACAAGTTTCTTTCCTATGTTTGAGAGTAGACTAGATTAGGCAGGGCTACAGAGTTGAAGTGGACAAGTTGGCAGTAAAAAGGTAGTTTTGTCGACCCAAGACCCGGGGATTGTTAACAGTATGAGCAAACATCAACGTAGTTATTGTAATAAATAAAATAATGATTGTCGGTAATTGTTGTGGTGAAAGTAGGAGGGGTGGTCATCCAAGCAGGCGACAATTGAATCGGAATTGCTCTCCATATGGGAAAATGTTGCATTTTGTAATCCTCCATTACTGTTCCACTCTTGTCACTCGTGCATGTGTCTTTTTTGACTACATCAATCTCTCCTACCATTTTGCTTTGAATATATATTTGTACTTGCAATAAAAGTTTGGTGGTGCTGCTGGAGTTCTCTCCTTCGGTAGGGTAAAGGGTCTAAGTTTTTGGGGGCGGCATTTAGTTCCCTCTCATGCTCTTAGACAGTCAGCCTCACATCCACAGCAAGCATCTGCTTTTCATGCAATAGTCGGCCACAAGAAACTTGTTACTTACTAATTAGATTTAATTCCGAATCCAATCCAATCATGTCTTGTCTATTCTTCTTCATCTTTGTGTGCCTGGCCATGCATGCATGCAATGCACGACATCTTGGAGTAGTCATGGACGACAATGATGCATCCAATAAGAAACATCTTTTTTCTACCAAGGTAAACCTTTCTTCTCTCACTAGTAATACCCTTAATTGATTTGTGTTTCTTATTTGGGATTTATTATACATAATTGCAGGTGGTGGAAAGTGTTAAACAGCTGAACGAGGAGCAACCAACAGAAATATCAGTTAGAAGCATAGTTTTCCATGAGAGGAAGGGCAGACAAAAGGGGTCAAAGACAACCGTAGGTGTTTCAGCTCGGGGCAAGGAGTTGGATGAACGTAGTGGGTTTTTCTCTGATTATTCCAGACCCAGAACACGCCCTCCTTCTCATAATTGAACTGTTGCCTCCATTGTTATTACTAGACCATACTATTATTTGTTTTGTAAGCTCAGTTCTTATATGTAAGTATCAAATATACCACACCTGCCCTGCCCCCTCATTAACTTAATACTATTACTTTCCATTTTATTATTCATCATTACCCTTTCTCCTTCTTCTTCTTTATTTTTTTAATTAGCTCCTGCAGAATGAGGCAACAATAGTCAATCACATAGGTAAACCATAATAACTCTAACTCCCATCTAAAATATGAATTGCAAAATCGCATTTAATGTTTTTTAAAGTTCACCTCCAAATTTAATGACTATTTTATATGTTTTCTAATTTAGTCTAAATCTTCAAAACTCTTAATTTCTAAGAGCCATTGATAATTACGATGCCAACTTACGTAATATTTAAATTAAAATGGGTAATATGACCGATAAAACGCATGCAAATAATATATTAATATATGTGTAGTGCTTTTGTATGGTTTACCGGTTAAATATTTCTTCCTCATTCTCTCACGAAAATATAAACTATTTTTGCTCTTCTCTAAAAAGTAAGCTTAATTTAATTGTCTTTTAAATATCCCGAGATTAAGTCACCATAATCTTCTTATTACTAATTGATCCCTTCCAGAAAATGGGATTAAACTTATTAATTGTGAAAATAGTTTTGATTTAGCTAAGATTGACTCCAAATCCAAGGATAGGGTCCTACAACCAAAAAACCAAAATGAAGGGGACCAACGGCTATGCTTTATAATTTATTAATCAAGTTTTTAGAGATTAATTGTAATTAATTAAGGTAAGAAGTGTTCCCAATCCCCAAAACCAAAATTCAAACATGCTGAGTTGAAAATGAAGATCTTGTAAGTACGAATTGCAATGCAACGGGACCACTTCTGTCACGTGTCGCAATCTCCTCCGACTAGACAAATATACATACATGCGCCTTAATGATATATATATATATATGTATATTTTGGGGTGACAAAAATATGTTAAAAATCTGATGCACCATAACCATTACCTTTATGGACTATTAATATAAAATATTTATACACAAGTATCTCATGTTTGACGCCTCGTGTCACGAAAAGTATCACTACCAATGTTACATTAAATTCAATTTTGTTCTAATTTTTTGAACACATCAATCCCGCATTGTTATAATAATTAGTATTATGTGTGCAAAATAAGATGAAAAATTACGAGTCAATCAATTAACTTTGTGTCGGAATTTATGGGTCAAAGGACAATTGTAGATAATTTCTACGAGGCGTAGGCATAGGCCTCCCAAAAGATAGTGAAGGTGTGTAAAGGTTTTCTTGGATCGGACAGAGATTGACTCTCAAGTGCTAATGCAGAAAAGAGTTTGACTGTCAGATCCACTTGCCAAACAGGGATGAAAGTCGATTTTAATTATCCGATGATGCTGAGTGGAAGGGGGTGAGCATTATCATAAGGTCCCATACAAAATAAATGAAACACTTTGCATTAGAAAAGTACATGCTGCTTGATTAACACTATTTGTTCCTCTCTAGTCTCTACTCTCTTAAACATGATTATAACTTTAAATTAGTTGATTATTGACTTATATACTAAAATACTATATAAAAATCAATACTCCTATAGGAATACAACCATAACTTCATCCATTTTTCCTAGATTAATAGTTGATTTAGACATTTGGTGGCGGAAGCAACCATTTGCTACCTTCAATAAAGCCCAGATTTAAGAATTCTTGGACAATATTCTCAGTTAGCTGTGCAGCAAATGGCACTCGCCCAGATGGATCAGCCCCTGGCCCTGTGTTCTTGTGTTCTCCGTAGAAAACAATTCCGCAAATTAACCCCCAAAAAAAGCACCATTGTCAACTTCTCTAATCAGTGTAATAAAAAGAAAGAAGAAGCTTGCTTTTGGAGGGTGAAGCTTAGTAAATGAAACTTACTGGGCGCGCTCAGGTTGTAAATTATGAGACCATCCCTCGGGATGGATGACTTCGCTCATATCAGTGTAGGCAAAAACAACTTTTGGACTGGTCTTCCAAGCTCTACCCAGATATGCACCTTGCGCTGTTCTAGTAATGGTGCAATGTACAAAAGAATAACCAGTGTTCTCGTCTTGACTTTCCCTTGCTTGTGCTGTGATTACTGTTAATCCCGTTTCCCCTTCTACGTATAATTCTGTGTTCTGCATGGTCAAATTATGGTATGGTGTTATACTGGGAAAAAAATTGCCTGTGTCGTTAAGCTTAACGTATAGCAGGTGCCTTTTGCATTGCATCATGTTTATGGAAGTAACCCATGATTAATTATGATTATTACCAGATACAAAGACTTTCCACTTCCGAAAATGAAATCAACAGTGCCTTGAATATAACAGTTCATAAAGAAATGGTTGCCCCTATCATCACACAAAGTATCTTGGAAACCAATCATCTTGCAGTTATAGAAAGCCGCCTCATTGCCGGAGATTCTCAAGGCAACCGCTTGTGCTCCCTCCCTTTTCCCGTCTGGTCTCGGAGTTCTATGTATATGCCAAGAAATACAATAAATATTCAGTAAAACCTTGGTTAGAAGAACATATACAATGACATATATTATCCAATACTTAGTTGCTTACTTCTATAATGATATTAACAGCCATGAAGAAATCAGACTCCACAATAAGGGAAGCACTGTCTACTGTTCCATAATCATGTGCGGTACCATCGAATGTCAAAGTTGGCATCCCGTCGGGATCCCCAAGGAATGTAATGAATGGTTTGTTTCGTTCAATTTTGATTCTCTTTATAAGAACCAGGTCCAATCGATATAATCATGCGTTTGTCGTTCCCTTCGGGAACGCTCTCAATGGCTTCGGTTATGGTTTCAAAATCTCCACCGCCACCTTGCACCACTTTTACCACTGAAGGTTCAGTCTCGGCCAGTGCAAGGGCAGGGTCTATGCTGCCAGTTCTCTCAGACGCAGGCATGACGTTGGCGTCAAACCACGCACTCACTTGTGATTTATCTTCGGGTATCTCTGTTGAAGCTTGCGATGAAACAGTTGGAGCAAATATGAGAATTATGGTAATTAGTGCACCAACTTCAACGTTTCCGATTCCTATTCCTGTCATTTCTTTTCAATGTTCTTTTAAGTTTATGAATTTGGTTTGATTTTTCAGAGCCTGTAAGGATTCCAATTTATAAGACAATTATAGTAACCCCAAAACTCTTGAAACATGCAATTTGGAGGGTTCCTCGCTTTGCTATTCATTTCTGATTTTTCCTTGGAGCTGGGTACAAGTTATAGACCAACCATTTCCTTTTATATTCTCAGAGACTAAATTTTGATTTCTTTATCACAGGTTGAATGTGGATTGCTAAAATGTTTATTATTTCAATGAAACAATTTGAAACTCTAAAAATATTTATAACTGTTCATAGTTCATTCGAAGATAATGTGTTTTAACGTGCTCAAATTCATGTTCTCTTGCATTGACAATAATATTCATGTCAATCGAGCTAAAACTCAATAGTCAAATTTATTTTCTTTCTAAACTAAACTTGTTATTATTTGTTTTTCTTTTTCTTATTTCCATTGGTAAAGCTTTAATTTGTTTTTCATGTTAAAAGTTGTAGCATTTTGATAGAGAGTTAAATTTTAGAAATCATTAAATTATTTGTAGTTAATTAGCATTTATATTAATTTAATTTAAAGAAGGATAAGTTATGGGTTAAATAGATAATATATGTCAATTTATTTTTAATTGATCAAATAGGTTGATTTTAGAGGAAAAGTTCGTCCAGTTGAGCGAGTTTTCTGTACAGTTGACAAGAAAGCTCGTCCAGTTCAGCAAACTTTCTGCTGACATGTAAGGAAAAATGAGCCTAGTTGAACGCGTTTTTTTTGAAATTTTCAAAAAACGTTTTCAACTAAACACGCTTTCCCTGACAAATCAGTAAAAAGCTCGTCCAACTGAACGCGGTTTCACACACTCTTTTCAAAATCGAGCTATTTCCTTAATTATTGAAAAAATAATTACCTATTTGACCAATTAAAAAAATCAAAATATTTAGCCGTAGTTACAAGTTTAATGACAAAGATATTAAATAGTTTATTTATCGTACTAATTGTCATGTTAAGTATATGTATACATACTTGTGGGAGACAGATTCAATTTTTTATCATCTTGCCACCGTCCATTAAAGGAAAAAGAAAAGAAGAAAAGATGAAGGTTGCCATTGCCGTCCTTCATTATCAAGGTTAGGAACAATTTTTTCCTTTAATTTTTGTTAAAGATTAACATAGCCCAAGCAATTAACCCTTTAATTGTTAAGGTTTTGGATAGATAGTGATGTAGAAAACTTAGAACAAATATTGGTGCATGAAGCCATGGAAAGGTTAATGTTTAAGCTTGTTTACGTGAAAAGCATGTTGAAGATGAAGTGGGTTAGTCTGAAATAAAGCAAAACCATGTTAAAGCTTTAAAGATAATGTTGAAACATTATGGGCCTATGTGTAAGGGATAAGAACTTTTGAGCTATGTTATAAATTTATAGTCTAAGGCCCTTAGAGTACAATTATAAAATTGGATTTAAATTCGATTGGGTAACTTATAAAATACGAAATTTGGGATATAAAGAACCTAATTGAAAATGATATATAAACTATTTAATTTGAATGTTTATAAGTCAAGTATGAGAGTTTAATAATGCTTTTATGCTTGGATTACTAAACAAATATGAAAACAAAGTCTGGATCGTTGAGAGATAACGTTTATGATCCTCTCGAATGCTGCAGATTTGAACCATTGGTCTCATAAAAAAAATTATTTGTTGTTGCATGAATTTCATTGAAATCGAGTTGCATTAACACCAATCCACATTCCAACAAGCTTTCTTTGCCTTGTTTCTACATCCATCGGAACAAAGATGACACTATCCAAAGAGTAATGAGCCCTATTGAAAGTAATTACAGCCACAAATGAGTCGTACTCTTGAGGTAGTCAAACAGAAAAGGTGGCAATGTGTTCTATCTTAAATACAAGGCTTCCATACACTACTAGTGTATCACTTGTTTGTTTAATTTTCTTCTCATAACCCTTAATTGACGAGACAGGTGCATAACGTCTATTGTGGAGTGAACGAAGAACAATCTTGACAACGTACTCCGAATTGCTAATGATGTTTCATCAACAACTAATTGAGGTAAGATGTATGCGCTAATTGTGGATAATCGTAAAGATTCAAGGACATAAGCATATTGTACATATTGCACATAATCTTCATTTTACTTTTTTAAACCCATCATCAGAAACAACAAATACTGGTGAAATCAGTATCGATCCATCTATTTTTTATTTTTTATTTTTAAATCGAACATAATAAATCATGATTTATTAAGTTTTACTTAAAGATTTACATCGCGGATCTAATAATTTCATTGCTTAAATTTCCTGATATTCACAAAAATAATTAACTTAATGGAATAGGTATGAGTTGGTGGGAATTGGGATTGAATTTTGTAACAATTCCTACAAGTAGGATTAGGATTGGGGCATCCCAATCAGAAGTGGTATCCGAGTTGCCAACCATATCTTCAGCATTGTTATGATTAAGAAAAGGGTGTGGCTTAATGGCATGTGGCCGCTATTGCCACGTTCAATTTCAGTTCACCCCAAACAATGACATGGAAAAATGGGACAACCCCTGCTTTTGCTTCCGTCTTTTTCAACCCATCTCTTACTCCTCGGAACATATCCGAATTCTGAATAAAATAAGAAGCAACTGTCGTGTGGAAGCCAGCACGACTGGGTGGTAATGGGAGTAGTCAAATGGTGGTTGAGTCCCCCCACTCAATCCACTTCCCAACGTTAACCTCATTATTGTGAGAATCTGCTAATTTTGGGCAAAGCTCATCTGTGTGTGATATGGAAGGGTAAATTGTTAAAGCAAGCAACAATATCAACGTTCAAATCTTTAATTAATTAATGATGATTTTAATTGAAGTAGTGGAAAGGAAAAGATATATACATCAACATTTGCTGGGGTTGAACCGCGTTGAAAAGAAGGAAAGAAAGAAAGAAAGAAAATTATTTGGAAATTGATGGGTGGAGGGAGGGACTCAAATTCCAAAAACCCTGATTTCCACCCCTGAGTGTCAAGCGGGTTTAATCGATTTCCCAATCCACCAATCGACATTGATTGATTGATTAGGGACCACACTTGAATGGCAACTCTTAAACCCAAATTCAAACATCTCATGGTGCCTTGTATCAATATTAATGAATTACCTAATATCAAAAGTGAATGCAAACAAAAAGAATTCCTCCTTCTCTTCTCACTCATGGATTGGCCTCCATCAAACAACCTACAATTAAGTAATTGCAATTTCTTTTCTTAATTTTAAAACTTAAATTATATACAAATTTACTTGTTAAATTTATATGATATTAGACATGCATTAAAAATCGAAAATAATACAACTTACTTTTGGAAGAAACCAAAATTAAAATATTAGGATCACCGTTGGAAAGATGAAGAATGTGAAAATGGTGTGAGTAGTTGCGTAAAATGATTTTAAAATTTAAGGTTTTTTTTAAACATCAATAAAATTTTATCATATTATTAAATTTAAAGATGTGAAATTATTATTATACACTCGTTCATAAAAAAATTATTTAATGAACCATTCTCACCATCTTATTCATGTTTAATTCTCAATTAATTAATAACATTTCAATAAATTTTTTCATATTATTGACAAATAATTTCGGTAATTTTTTTTACCACGAACTCTACATCTAAAATCTCTAACTTTGAATTCAAAACTTTGAACCCCGAACTCGTAACTCATAACGCTTGAACCTCTAACATGTAATGTTGAACCTTTGAATCTTGAACCTCCAACTCGTAACCCTTAACCCGAACCCTTGAACATTGAACCCAAACACTAAACTCAAAACCTATAACCCTAAATCATTAAACCTTGAACCTGAACTTTAAACCAAATACTCAAGCTCAATCTTTGAACCACGAGGTTTGGGGTTCAAAATTTAAGATTTAAGATTCGAGGTAAAATAATTACTAAAATTATGTGTTGATGATATAGAAAAAATTACACAAAAATTAATATTTAAAAAAAAAATCAGTTGCACAAAAAATAAAAATATTAACTTAAGGAAAAAAAGAAAAATGTTTGTTTATAATATAAAAAATTAATTACTTTATATAATTAAATTAAATTAGAAAAAATATTGGATATAGATAAACGTATAATAATATTTTATTATTTTAATATCTAAAAATTATTTTTTTAGATGATTGATGTAATTTATACTCATAATAAAAATTAATTTTGGAAGAAACAAAAATTAAAATATTAGGATTAACATTGGAAAAATAAAGAATGTGAAAATGGTGTGAGACGTTGGGTTGCGGTGCATGTGAGGCGGACGCTTTTCTCAGCAAAATCTCAACTACAGGTTAGCAGTTTGGAGAAAAAGGGAAGGAAATCCTGATTTCACATTTAAATAATATCAATGTGAGAAAAGAAGAGCGAAACTTGTGCGGTTTCTTCCGTTCATCCCTGCCTTCATTACAGGGCTGTCTGTCTCATGCCACCGGCTGCAGCAAGTTAATGCTCCACAGGTTAACACAGTATCGGTGTTTAAAGGAACCGGTTAAGCGCGTTTCCGGTGTAACAGGCAATAAAATATTTGGAAAATCAGTGAATGACGTTTTCCATTCATACACAACAAAAGGCCCGCCTTCCTCTTTCTCTTTCTACTACTTGTGTCTTATTTCATCTTTTTCTCTTACTTTGATGCTGAAAAACTTCTTAAAAATTCTTTCTTGATTTTTTTTATTTCATTTTATTCAAATCCCATTCTTCGCTACGAAGAAGAAGATACTGTTATGGCTCTGCTTCTTTTGATTCACATTGCTCTGTTTTCTAATCTCTGTTTTGCCGCCGACCCTTCCGTCTTCCTTGATTTTGAACTCTCTTACACTACCCTCTCCCCTCTTGGTGTTCCTCAACGGGTTTGTTTCCTCACTACTCTCTGTTTCTTTCAGTATCTACACTTTTTGGGATGGTTCTGTCTTAGATTGTTGAAATACATCAGAGGGTAAAAAGGCGTTACTTCATAGGTCATTGATCTCTTTAAGTAACTGCATCTACAAACTGGATTGTTAGTGAACTATTTGTGATTTTCCACTAGTATATCATATTTGTGTTCTTTCATTAGTAGTTAGCATATATGCATGTCGCGTAGGGCCTCACGGCTTGTCCCCGTGTTTGAAAATCTGGGTACTTATGAAAGTTCAAATTGCCTTATTCATGTTTAATTCATCTGTTTGCAGGTTATAGCGGTAAATGGGGCGTTTCCTGGTCCTGTTGTTAATGTCACAACTAATTACAATGTGAATATTAATGTTCACAATCAGTTGGACGAAAATCTTTTGTTGACTTGGTAGGATTTCAGTGTTTCCCTTGGGATATTATTACTAATGTTATTTGTTCAAAGTCAGGTTCTGAAACTTGAGATTTTACAGGCCAGGAATTCAAATGCGGAGAAATTCATGGCAGGATGGTGTTCTTGGCACCAACTGTCCAATTCATCCCAAAAGGAATTTTACTTACCGATTTCAAGTCAAGGATCAAATTGGGAGCTATTTCTACTTCCCCTCCCTCAATTTTCAAAGAGTATCGGGTGGCTTTGGTCCCATTATTATTAATAACCGGAATGGTATAGCAATTCCTTTTGCTCATCCGCATTCTGACATTGTCCTCTTGGTGGGTGATTGGTATACCAAAAACCACACGGTTAGTAACTGATGAAGGGTTGGGATTTTGATTTTATCTGCATTCTACTTTTTCTTTTTTGCAGTTTAAGTCTAATAATTAACACACTCTTCTTTTAGGCATTGAGAACAACGGTTGAGTCTGGTGAAGAACTGGGGATGCCAGATGGAGTTCTCATTAATGGGAAAGGACCCTATCGCTATAACTCAACTCTTTTACCTGATGGTATTGTATATGAAATCATTAATGTTGATCCAGGTATTCTTTTCAAACTAGTTTGCTTTGTTTTTCTTATCATCTGGAATATGGTATCATCAGTTACAGTAATTTTTCTGAGCCTGATTTAAACTGAATGGTTTTACCTTTTGCGTTGGCATTCTTCAAGCTTTATCTAAGATATACCCCACACCCTTGAAAGTATTAGGTTTCACGTGTTTCATGTAACATCAGCTGAAAGGGGTTTTTAGTTTTTACTGTATGAAGTCTTAATCTGCAATGGCATTGTGTTTTGCAGGCAAAACTTATCGCTTTCGAGTGCTCAATGTTGGGACGTCTACTAGTTTGAACTTTAGAATAGAGGGCCATAATCTTCTCTTAGCAGAAACCGAGGGATTCTATACGACACAACAGAATTTTACCAGCTTTGATATTCATGTGGGACAGTCATACTCCTTTTTAGTTACCATGGATCAGAATGCAACTAAAGATTATTACATTGTGGCAAGTGCTAGGTTTGTGAATGAATCAGTGTGGGAAAGAGTGACCGGTGTGGCCATCTTGCATTACTCCAACTCAAAAGGACCAGCCAGTGGGCCTCTGCCTGTTGCGACAGGTGATATTTACAATCAATGGTCAGCAATGAACCAGCCTAAGGCCATCAGGTTTATGCTCACAGTTCTTTAGCATGTGTCTAGATTCATACTTTCTTTATAAACTTCTAACGGCACCTCTTTCTAAAGTTGGCTTATTTTTAGAACAAATTTGTCTGCAAAAATTCACATATTGAACTCTCTATTTTGTATTGATTAGGCAAAATACTACTGCAAGTGGAGCTCGCCCAAACCCCCAAGGGTCTTTTCACTATGGTTCAATTAATGTGACTGACACATATGTGATACAGAGCTTGCCCCCAGTTAGGATTAATGGGAAGTTTCGTGCTACACTGAATGGTATCTCTTTCGTCAACCCTGATACACCAATCAGGCTAGCTGACCTGCACAAAGTAAAGGGTGCTTATAAGCTGGATTTCCCTAACAAGCCACATGATAGAACTCCCCACATGGACCGATCTGTCATTAATGCTACATACAAAGGATTCATAGAAATTATATTGCAGAATAATGACACCAAAATGCAGAGTTTTCACATGGATGGCTATTCATTCTTTGTGGTCGGGTAAGAAGCTTATACATAATGTGCCAAGTGCCAAACTGCAATTATGTTTTATAGTATTTTAAGCAACTCCTGGGTGTTTTATGTAGAATGGATTTTGGTGTGTGGAGTGAGAACAGCAGAAACAATTATAATAAATGGGATGCAATTTCTCGGTCCACAACTGAGGTTTGTTTTTTTCTAACAACAACTTGTTCTCCGCTGTGCAGTGGCAAGTCTTAATTAATTAATACTTCTATTGATTGGTTTTATGTAGGTCTACCCAGGTGGATGGACGGCGGTCCTTGTATCTCTTGATAATGTTGGAGTATGGAACCTTAGAGTGGAGAACTTGGATAGATGGTACCTAGGCCAAGAGACCTACATGAGAGTTATCAATCCAGAGGAAAATGGCAAGACAGAGATGGTCCCTCCTGATAATGTTATTTATTGCGGTGCCCTGCAGAGCTTGCAGAAGTATGTATATATATATCCGATAATGAAACCTTGTTAAAATTTCTCTCCATCCCTTCCTATTACTAATGGGCTATTGTATTTGCAGGGACTCACAAAGCTCTTCGCCAATGGCTCTGCGCTGTGGCAACTTCAAGCTGTTTCTAGCTCTAGTCATCACAATTTTAGCCTTGTTTTTACACTTTTAGGTGACTATTCAAAGCTTACAGCCCCTAGGCAGTTTGTTATCTTTCTCTGGTTTGCTCCTATTTGATAGTTAGATTAGGTATGCAAATGAAGTCAGACCTCACATTATTCTTTGTTTTGGTGTTAAATGTTTCTCCTCTTTCTACATAACTGTAATTTGCATCATGAGGGGATCCATCATTATGTACTTCACATACTGCTTATGCCTAACCCATTCTCTATACCATTGGACTTCCCTAGAATACCTTGCTTCTTCATTCTTAAAATTTTGCTTTCTATGTTTCCTGGGTTGATTTATTATTAACTTTTTCAAACATTACTTGTCTTGATTCTGTAAGTAGAACAGGACCTTTTTATGGTACTTATGATAAGCAGTGTTCTGTGGAATTTTTGAGTGTCTGAGTTCTTCTATAACATGACTTTAACTTGAAGCAATGGGGTATCATAATTCATAATCTTGATTTAGATTTTCACACAAGGGACAATTCTTCTCAACTTTTAGCACGAGTGGGGCTTAAGGAGCTTTATAACAGTTGGGATTCTTTTAGGATTGAAGATAAAAGCAAGAATATTTTGCAATATCTAAGCTAGGCGGATTGTTGGCTTTGTCAACGGAGTATCCAACAACAATAGAATCACTAAATGGTATGCACAGATATGATCACTAAATATTATAAAGTTGATTCTAATTATGTAAATACAACAAATTTTCTTGCACCATATCATGTTATATGATATCATTTGAGACAACTCGCAAATTTTTTAATTTGATCCACTGAAGTTTTCGAAATGTAGTCGAAAAAACATTTGTTTTAAAAAAGTTTTCTATATGAACATCACCATAGTCTGATATTAAAAAAAAAAATAGATGTACAAACATATTGCATATTTCATAACCCCAAAGTAAAGATTGAACAAACATTGACTCATCATTAAGAAAAAAAAACTCTATCTCTTCCATCCAATCAAACAACCCTCCTCACATGATGATTTGATATCCCAAAAAATTAATTTCATATACACCAAATTGTGAAGGGTCATATTATCCGTTTCAAACAAATAATTATCGTAAAGAAGCTTGAAATCCATATTCAAATATATGGTATATACATACTCAATTATCATTATTTTTTTTCTTAAAAAACTCCATATATTTAAAAACAGTCATATTAGAGTACCAATAATTGTGCTATCAAGCAGCTTTAACATAACAAATATATACCTCTTTATCATAGACATGACTAGTCATTTTATAACTATGATTGAAACTATGTCCATTTTATGGACTTTGATTATAACAATATGTAAGGATGATTAAGCTTGTTGTAGTTATTTATTCTTATCGCAGGTGCTCTCCTTCATTTGGAATTGTTTTCAATCGTACGGAAACATGCACCCTCCCTTTTGACTTTGCTCCATTCTGTCTCCATCAATTTGGTTAATTGATTCTTGCAGCCTAAACCCTCGGTTAGAAGGAAGGAAATGTGCACCTCACGATAGTCAAAGAGAACAGTTGACATTTCCTCTGTATTTGCGCTTCTTTTTTTTCTCTAACCTTGGATTCCTTGTTTCGAATATTAATGTCCATCTCCGTTTCTCCTTCATGTGCAGTGAGTTGAGAAGGAGGAGCACTATGAGTATGTCCATGGGGAGATATCTCTTTGGTTAAAGTGAAAGCCTTCTTGACTCTTGTATGAGTCTGAGTAAATGTTTTTACAATTCAAACTTCAAGCTTTTATTTTTAAAATGGATTTTATAGTATTTTTAGTTCATATTAAGCAGTACTCATGCTCAATCACTTTGCTCCCCTCATCCTTCGACACTTCTTCATCACTGTCTATGCCCTTTCTTGCATTCTCTCGCTCCACCTTCAGTCGAATCAAACGTAAATGTTCAAGGTAGGTTATTTCTTGCTTCTTAGTTTCACTCGTCTGCATGCAATGACTTGTATCATATCTGCTATATGTCCTTTCTTGTACGTACTTTGCCCTTCAAACACCTTTCTAGTATCAGAACATGCAAGAATATTTTGGGAGTTTCGAATGCCCTTAGGATATAAGCTTGTAATTCTCTGAAACTCCGGAACTTGCTTTTCATACTCATTTTCATGCATTCCTAGTCATTTTGGCCTCTATCTATAGCTTGATAGCCACCTAGTTTGCTCAAATATATTTTATATACCTTTTATTATGTGAGATTAGGTATCTCTCTACCTTTATGCTCAACACATTTAAGGATTACGTATTAGCAGAAACTTGACTTCCACAGCAAATTTTTTAGGGTGACTGAACTATTTTGGAGTGGCTTCTACGTTTAAAAAAAAAATATATACCTACGCATCTGTGTTGCGTGCCTCACTTGCGTGCCTCACTTGCGTGCCAAGCTTTCCAGCAAAGGTAGCATTCAAGTAATCATTTTAGACAAGCTGAGACAATTTATATTTGATTCTGGTCCCACCAGATGTTTGTTTGATATCTGTACATGCTGCTAGGACCCTCATTGCAGAAATGGATCTTTTTTATCATCTTTTTCGAAATTGCAGCAAAGCATTTAAAGTTGCTTTACTTATAATCCAATCAATAGTCCATAAGAAACAATTCTAGAAACTAATATAGATCACAAGATGAAAGAAAGAGGCAAAGGAAAGTTTTTCTGATTAACTCTACTATTCATTAACAAGGGCATATACAAGCTTATAAATATCTTATCACCTGTCGGGTCGATCAATAAACAATAATATATGTGCCTCGGGCTGTTAACTCAGTTCCTCACTGCAATACTGCTTATTTCCCCTCACTAATCATATTATTAATTTAATACTACCAGGGAAGGGAAGAGCTAGCAATCGTTATATAGTTTTGATATGTACAGAAAATTAAATAATAATTTCCTTCCCTTCTTTCGTTTTTTTTTGCTTTGAAACTGAATATGCTATGATTAGTAATATATACTGTCGAAAAAGTTTAAGCAAAGGACCAGTCACTTCCACAGATCAGTGTGACGATTGGATGTTGATGCATTTTCCGGTACCATTTCTTGTTTGTTTAAATGTCTGATGAGCAAATTGGCGTGCTGCGACGAGTGGAAGACATTCTTAGCTGAAGCACTTGAATAGTTATTTTGCTTGGCAACTTCTTCTTGACTGAGTTGAGAAGCCACAAACTTGTCAAGGATGCGCCAATCAGTGACTTGATCCGCCGCATGCTCATTGTTGGTGTTAGCATAGAGTGTCTGCAAGTGTTGCTCATGGGTTTCCTGTAGAGTGCTTGCATTGTTGATGTCTAGGCCAAATGCTTCGACGGGTGGGTGGAGTAGCTTTGGGCTGTCAAGAAGTGGTAGCTGGAGGTAATGCTCATTTGGGACTTGGTACTGCAAATCAAGCCCTTTCTTGCAGGAATACGGAAGGTGGTGGTAAGCCATATTTTGCATTGGTGAATCAAGATCTGGAGTGAAAGAGATTTGGTCATCGTACCAACAAGGAGACTCATACTCACTGACTTTGTTAATAGCTGGTATTTTCTTCTTGAATACCCTACACACAACCCATCCTTCTTCCTGTGGAGTCCCGTTTTCGTCTGTTTCAAGGCGATACTCATGCATGATCCAGTCTGACTTTTGTCCATTTGGGGCTCGACCTTTATAAAACACTAAGGTCTTCCTCATGCCAATCAAGTCATGCTTAGAGTAAATAGCCTTGTCTCTGCCGGTTGCTTTCCAAAACCCAGCTGCAGTGGCTCTATTTGTGCGAGTTCCAGTTGGATACTTCTTATCCTTATGACTAAAGAAATACCATTCATTTTGCTCTTCTGTCCCTATTCTGCATAGCTCTGTTCAAAATACACGCAAGGTGTTGAATTAGTGTCATTTGGCCTTAACTTTGTAATCTACAAAGATGTCAGAATTTATCTACCTTGAAGATCCCATGGCTCAATTTTATAGAGATCAACATCTTTAATTACATCTAGGTCAATCCTTCTTGATGTAATTTTCTTCCTCAGGTAATAGGCCACAAGTTCTTCATCAGTGGGATGGAAGCGAAAGCCTGGAGGAACTTGTGAAAATGCATTCATTTTCCCCTGCAAACCCATCACCACACTAAACTTTGATTACATGAGATATTAATATATTTTTCCATTAACCGCACTCAGAAAACAGATGAGCACAGATCGATCAAAGAATTTATTGAAATGTACACTTAGCTACTAAGATTTTAAGAGCTAGCAAAATCCATGGTTTAACTAGTACTTGCACATTCAACTTGGGACATGGTTTTATCAAAAAAGAAGGAACAGTTAACGAACTAGTAAGAACTAGTAAGAACACTTACTTGCACATAAGTCTGATTTTCTTATAATCATATAATCTGTAAATTTCATTTTATAACTCTTTAGATTCTACACACATTCGACTAAATGAAGAAATCTACAAAAAACAAAAATCAAAGCAAGAACAGTTAACGAACTAGTAAGATAAGTCTGATTTTCATGAATTACATTGCAACTTTTTTTTTTCTTATGTAGCTTTCGATTATTTTCATTACCATGTTATGCAGTTTAAATTTAAATGCACGTTCCTTTCAGATTCAATGGCCGACATTATCATTGTTTTGTAATAGATAAAACTAGAATGAATATATTGATCGAGGCCAATAAGACAATAACATAATGAAGACAAGTAAACAAAATCATGTTAGTAACATTATCTTATGCATGTGTAACTGTCCTTTTGTTTCCCCTAAATTCTTTTAAAGAAAATACATGCAAAAAGGACGTGGATTCGAATCTGCTGAAATACGTTATCTTTTTATTTATATCGTGTAAAGAAAAAAAATAGGTATAATCAAATCAAAATCTGTAGAAAAAAAAAATTTTAGGCTTAGCTAAAACGTGAGGAAAGCTATCAATCGTCCATGTAAATGAAAGAGTTGCGTCTATAATCATAATAGATTAAAGTAATAGAAGCTTAAAAGAGAGAAAACAAAGTAATTAGCTTTCTTGTTTACCCCTTTTTTCCGCTGTTTATGGAAAAAATAACGAGAAGAAGAAGAAGATAAAAGCAACTGACATAGCATTTCATTCTTATCTTGTTATTACAGCAATAAGGTGCACACGAACACAGGCCGACATGCAGTGACATTAAAAGCACGTGACAAAACCCTTATGTCATCTCCAATGTAAACTCATGAAATGGCGAGAGATCCTATTTTGTGATAAAGAAACTTAATTGACCATGTATGCTTTCGAGGTTTACGGTAGGTAAAAAAGTCTAGAAGAACGTATTAATGCGTCGTAGAAAACGAAATATATTACAAGTACAAATGATAAATTTTTGCTGAATGTGTAAGTATGATGATCATGGGATTAGTGCAAGTTTTAATTATCCAAAACTGGTACAAATATGCAGTCAATGACAAAATGAGTTAGAGGCCCACTTTTCATTAGAAAGAAAAACCTGTAGATCTGATCAAAGATGTTCTTTCGACCCAAACTAAATTCATCCCATAACCTTAAACCTAACACACACACACACACAAAGTTTTATACAGTCTAAAGAAAAATATAGAATTGCGTGTGTGTGTGTCTGTAGAAAGAGAGAGAGAGAGCGCTCACGGATCAAGCAACCAAAGATCTCTAGCTCTTTTTTAACACACGGATCTGGAGTGATTGAATCTTCCGAGGAAGAATCAAGAAAATGCCTTTTTCTCCCGAAATATTATGTCGACAGTGTATAAACTTTTAACCATTCAGCAGGCTCCAAAATTGGACAAGAAGACCAAGACACAGAAGCAGTCAAGTGATTAATTAGTGGCAGTAGGCGGTCTTTCTTCTTCTTTATTTCTTTTAACAATTGACTCCAAATTTGGACAAGAAGACAAATAAAGAGAAAGAGAAAGAAACAAGTTACTAGATGTTTTTGTGGTCTCGGGAACTGAACCCAACTGCTTTGGACAAAGGATAGGTGGGATCGGATCCCGAAGGAAGAAAAAAGAGAAAAAGGAAAACGGTTTGGAGGAATGGAGAAAGAGTAGGGTTATATAGGAAGCAAAAGAAAAAGGAAGTGATTGGAGAGAGAGGGAAACCCTAATGATGGAAGAATTGGTAAGATGTATGTTAGTAATAAGCTAAATGTTTTCATTATCTATCATAACCAATCATTGTCTCTCACTGTCGGTTTGGAGCTAAATTGGTGCAGAAGCTTAGGGCGGGGAAATGGTGGCGCAAGATTGGCTGTGAGAAAGATGGCGAGAGAGACATACCCCACTCTTCTGCCACTTCCACCCGTAACTGACAACGACACTAATGAGTGTGAATGTTTTTCAGTTTCAAAGTCAGAGGAACCAACCACAACATGAACTGTAACAGAAATCATATTAGCTATATGGGGTGTGAATGAATTGTGATAGTGCTGGTCTGGAGTGGGGTGACGCAACCCAACAACCACCACCAGAGAGAAACGTTCTACTCCATGAATCTCCTCCCTTTCATTCTAGCAATGTTTCATTAAGAATACAGTGTGTGTTAAGAACTTGTGTAAGTTTCTGTTCCACTTTCACTATCACAATGATAATAAATATATGGGCAGCCCATCTTATAAAGAAAACACGCCCCTTATCTGCTCATCAGCTTGCGCCACTGTTACGGGGCTCAATCTCCCAATTTTGCTTCAACAGCTTGCTCATAGCTTTTATCCCTCCCGTCCCGCTCGCGTCCTTTTTCTTCAAGTAATAGTTATTAGGAATTAACAAGGCAAATGACGCCCACCAAACAACGATACGTGGCTCCGTTGAGTTGGTCGGTTGCTTTAGGAACCATGCTACTCCCGATTTCCAGTGGCTTCGCCGTCGGTCCAACTAACTTCCTCCCCGGGCCCGAAATAGATTTAGAAAAACTGGCGAACCACCTTTGCTAATACATTATGCGCTAACATCACTCTTATTCAAATCAATCCCTCTGTTACTAAATAAACTTAGTTTCTTTTATTAGTAACAAAATCAAATAAATTTAAATTTAATTTCTCGGGTACAATCGATATTTGAAGAAATACTGTTCAATTTTCGGTGCTGAATTACAGTATATTTTAGATAATCTGATCTTTCTTCAAAGACAAGGATATAATAAGGTAGTGATTCAATCAAAACTATGTAAGAAAATCAATTGATAGACTCAAATTCTGCTTTGATCGAGTGGATCCAATAAATTTTGTTGCATGAAACTCATTGAATTTTAAGGCATTTTTTAAAAAGAATAATCAAATTGTTAATTGTGTAGTTAAAATAACTTTTTAACAGGAAAAAAAAGTTCACAAGTGTATGATAATCTGTCTAGGGAGGTTTTAGAAGTTCTATTTTTAGATAAAATAGATAACGATTGTGCCCAATTTAATTTAATCCAATATGTTCTTGTTTTCATAAAAGAACAATGTTTTTTTTTTTTTTTTTAATTCAATTTGGTATAAAAAATTTCATTGCAAAATCATAAAAATAAATTTTAAGATATTAAAAATTAAATGATTTTTTAAAAAAATAAATGTCTTGGATATTTTCACCTATATTATGCTATACGTGACTGGTGCACAGGGGGGTCCCGCAAGGCAAGATGGATCGGAAGTGAATAATAAAGAAATACTCCCCCTGTATGGTCCGGCGTGGGCTAGCCACTATCATTAAGCTCGCACTTGAGGAGGTGGTGTTACACTTAGCTGAGCTTGGCCCTGGCCTGCGGGTCCTACTCACTCCAGGGTTGAGGGTGGGACTATCCCAAATTTCAGTGCACGTGAAATTTAGCAAGGCTGCTACTATTGATTACAAACCTTCTAGGGTTCTCTCTACCCATAACCCTTTCACTTCGATAATGCGTTTAAACAAGTTCAAACTTAAATTTTTTTGGTTGATTTAATATTAATGAATTAAAATTTAATCAATTTGTTGGTTTTATTCTCCAATTTATTATATCCTAGCTTCTATGTATCTAAAATTGTAATTATTATAAAACAGGTGTTTAAATTGGTAAAATAGATTTTAAAAAAATTTAATCAAACCCAAGAAAGAAAAGGAAATACGTTGACTAAAATTAAAAAAATATATAAAAATAAAGACATTAAGGCTAAAATGGTATATTAGTAAATAATACTTATGCTTTAACCCATGATAAATATATGGTAAGAAAATAGATTTGTTCATGGGTCGAGTTCGAGTCCTTGACAAAATTTTAAACTCATTTGATAAGTTTTGATTCAATTTGACCCAACAAATGACTCTAAATTTTTATTTAAATTTGACCCAGATAAATATTTTGTCCAAACAAAAAGAACTAATTATTAAAAGGGAAAATGGTTTTTATAAACATAGAAAGTCCCCCGAGTCGTGGGCTGGGTTAGATGAGTAAGGATCCAGCTCATATCTTCCCAAGTTTCTTCAATGGTTATTGGGCAATACTGTGTATTTATTATATAAAAAGAGAAAAATATCAAACCTAGCAAGGTGAACTGAACTCAGTGGAAGCTTGAATGGAGCCGATGCAATAAACGTAAAGAGAAAACAAGGGCTAGAATGAATACATTTATTATTGGCATTAATTAATTTAAAGCACGTGACTTAAGGTAAGTGCCACTGGCAGAGGCGCCGGCCATCGAGCCTCCGTATCATCCCATCGATATACATGGATGACCTAGGCGGCCAAGTCCCTTGCTGCTTGATCTAAACTCATATTATTAAAATGATACGAAACATAGATATCATTCATTTTTAATAATTTTATATCATATCAGTAATTTTATTTTGAATTTTAAAATTTTAATTTAAATTTTTAATATAAAAAATACTAAAATTAAAGATAAAAATACTAATAATTCAAAATGAAATTATTGATTTGACATCAAAGTTTTGGAAATGAATAGTATGCTCGTTTCTTTCAATTCTTCCATTAATTTCTCTCTCTCTTTTTTCCTTTCCTAAAATACCTTTTTGGGTAATTTATCTTTGGCTTATTGACAAAGACAACTACGATCCAATATTCTAAATAATCTATAACTAACGCCTCGCCAGTTACCACCGTACACGAAGTCTTCGCCTGTTGCGTGCCTTATTTCTGCATTCTTTTGTTTAGGCGGAAGCAAGCAAATGCATGCATGTTTCATTACGAAACGATTGGTTTTGGTCACCCCTGAACTAATGATATAGCATTATCCAATAGATAAATTGAATACAATATAGAAAAAGATGATAGAGAATAATTTTATATATTTTTCAAATAATTACAATCTACATATTTATACAAATTTTCAATACAAGAAGATCCTGTTTTATAGCCTAAAAATAAGATAATTAATTTCATGCCAATAAGTAAACAATTTGTCAAGGTTTACAACTGCTTTTTTTTCCCCTAGATTGCTGATGCTAACATACCTTCCATCATTAAAATTCAACCTCTAAGCCAAATCCCTGCATATATTGTTCCTTGGATATCTGCAAGTAGACAGAAACAGACTAAAAGGGTAACTAAACAACGGAAACGTTTAGTCATGAGCCTAATACAAAGGTTATCAGTGTTGGGAGTGGCGGCAATGGCGATGGGTTTGGTGGCTTCACATGATTATGGTGAGTCATTAACAAAGAGTATTTTGTTCTACGAAGGCCAGAGGTCGGGGAAGTTGCCTCCTACTCAAAGGATCACATGGAGGAAGGATTCTGCTCTTCGCGACGGCTTTCAGATTGGTGTAAGTCTTTCTGTCTTCCCTCTTGGGCAGCACAACGGTGTAATGAGCTAAAGTCTTTGTTTGACAAGTAATGTTGGACTACCCGAAAAAAAAATAACTATTGTGTGCTAGCAATAGCACTAGCGTGACTCAAGTTCTTACATTTCATGGGATTCATGCCTAAGAAATACTTGCATGGAACAGAAATTACGTAAAATAGAATAGACCATAAAAACTGAAAAAAAAAAATAGAAACCGTCTCTAGCTAGTTTGGTATCAGATTATATTGCTAATTTTCGTTCACAGGTTGATTTGGTGGGAGGTTACTATGACGCCGGCGATAATGTTAAATTCACTTTTCCAATGGCTTTCTCCATAACTATGCTAGCTTGGAGTGTACTAGAGTTTGGCCAATCCATGGGCAACGATCTGCAGCACTCATTGAAGGCAATTCAGTGGGGAACGGATTACTTGCTGAAAGCCACAAGCATCCCAGGCTTTGTGTTTGCACAAGTTGGCGATCCTTATGGTGATCACAACTGCTGGGAGAGGCCTGAAGACATGGACACTCCTAGAACCGCATATGCAGTGAGTAAAGAGTTTCCAGGGTCAGAAGTTTCAGCTGAGATAGCTGCTGCGCTTGCAGCCTCTTCAATGGTGTTTAGACATATTAATCGGGGATATTCTGCAAGGCTGCTCAAAAGAGCAAGAATGGTAAATGGTAGTATTAAATTAATTTATTTTCTTTGGATCTAGGAACATGTCCCATGAATAACACAACACTTGTGCTGGGGTTAGGTTTTTGAATTTGCAGATAAGTACAGGGGATCATACAATGAGAGTCTTGGACCATGGGTGTGCCCATTTTACTGTGATTATAGTGGATATCAGGTAAGGTTAGGGGAAACAATAAACATTCAAATGATCAGCTCAGCATATATAAATTAATAATGACTTCCGATCCACCTTATCTAATGCAAGGATGAATTAGTTTGGGGGGCAGCATGGTTACTGTGGGCAACAAAGGCTCCCTATTACTGGAATTATGTTTTAGCCAACGTTCAAAACTTGGACAAGAGTAGTAGCTTTGCAGAATTTGGATGGGATTCCAAGCATGCTGGCATCAACGTACTTGTTCCCAGGGCAAGTATATGTAATATTAGATTATTGTTTGTTCTTGAAAACATGGAGATTATCAAATATCAATGTTATAGTTTACTCATCTGCGCGCAGGTAATAAAGAGTCAAGCTCCTGAGCCTTTCATTACCAATGCAGACAAGTTTGTCTGCTCTGTGTTGCCTGAATCACCAACTGTTTCAGTCTCCTACTCGCCAGGTAAGGCAATCAGTTTTCTCTTACGACCAAACTCAATTCTATTTACTGGCTGACTGTAATGTCCATTTATCTATCTCCCTTCCCATCAGGTGGGCTCCTTAGTAAACCTGGAGGAAGCAATTTGCAGCATGCAACAGCTTTATCCTTCCTTCTTCTAGTGTACAGTCGCCCTCTGAGTAAAGACAGTCGGGTGGTCCATTGTGGCAATGTTGTTGCCACCCCTGCCAGGCTTATACAGGTTGCGAGAAGCCAGGTATTGAATTATATGATTATACATTGATGTCCATATCCCTGTGACCAGCTTTGTTTCGGGAATAATATATTGATGCGCGCATGCAGGTGGATTACATCTTAGGAAGCAATCCACTGAATATGTCATACATGGTGGGGTATGGCAAGAAGTTCCCGGAGAGGATACATCATCGGGGCTCCTCTTTACCTTCCATTACTCAACAACCCCAAAATATTAACTGCTCAGGCGGAGCCACCTATTTTTATAGCAATAATCCTAACCCTAATTTGCTAAACGGAGCTGTTGTTGGAGGACCTGATATTAAGGATTCTTATCCTGATTCCAGAGCCCATTTTGTACACTCCGAGCCAACCACATACATTAATGCACCTCTCGTTGGTCTCTTGGCTTACTTCAAATCACATTAATGATTAACCTTCTTGTTTAGTGGAATCAAACTGCTATCCTATGAATACATTGCTGATCTTCTCTATGCTTTTTTCTTCCTTTTTTTTTTACAGAAAATGAAAGAAACTTGATAAAGCACCCCAGAATCACACCAAAACACACACCTAAAACGGAATAACATGTTTGAATCTATAACGCACATTTAGGCCTTAGAGGAGAAAGCAATAAGAACACCATACACAAACAGCCATAAAAGCTGCTATAAATGCCAAAAAAAGGCTCAAAAAGTGAGCTGCGATGGAAGCCAAAGATTACCATCATCAGCTGTGAGAACACTCCAATCAACATATAACATCAGCTCCAACGAAACTGTCTCAAGCCAACACATCATCCCACATGATTCCCTCGTAGTAAAAGCTTGCAAAACGATCTCTTATAACTTAAGATCCTTATCAAGTATCTTCCAAAACCTTCTCCAAAGCCAATAAGCTCCTTCACCAAAATCATACCCCTTTACCGCCTCAGACAAGAACAATCATCATCGCCAGGGACTTTGAGTCCAAGACAAAAACAAGAACCCGAATATGATAACTGTACCACCCAAGCCATCAGTGGCGGAGCGACCTAAAATAGAAAAAATTTCATTTAAACCTTTTGTAATTTATAAAATTTTAAATTAATAATAATAAAATTATACTTTAATCCTAAAAATAATATAAATTTAATTAATCCTTTAAAAATTATAAAAATATACACGTTACTTATAACTTCTAAAAAGTTTACAATCTGAAAATTTCTTTACAAACAAAATTACTTTAATTCTTTTCTTTGCGGTTGAGTTTCAATCCAAGTGTCTTTACGGTTGAGTTTCGATTTAAAAGTTGTTTAGAGTTTATCTTTGAAAAATGTGAATTATTTTAGGTGTAGTTAAGACTTCTTCTTGAAATGGATTTGACAAGAATTTGGATCTGAAGATTGTATGAACTTAATTTTGAATAGTTTAATTCCCCTTAATGCTTGTCGAGATTTAATCTTAAAATGGATTTTATATATTTTACATTGGTGCAACTGTATTAAAAAGAGCTTTAATCTGAAGGTGGTTTAGACTTGATTTGAGTCCGCTTCAAGGGTTTTTTTAAGTTTGATCTTGAAAGACAGATTTATCATTCTTTTACTCGTGAATGCGACCTTCTTTAAAATTTCTTTAGGTGATGTTTGAAAACTGGAATTTAGATAAATTTTAACTTTGAAATTTATGGTTTATAAATTGGTTATTCTTAAATTTTGTGTTTGGAAATTAAAATACTTTAAATTCAAGATTTTGAATTGATCCAAATTTATTCTTTTAATAAGTCAAATTTATATTTGGATTTCATTTAATTTTAAGCCTTAAAAATATATATTTTTAAAAAGTTAATTATTTAGGAAGATTCTGAACGAATTGTTTAAATCGGGCTAGACCAATTGGTCGGATCAAGAATTGGCCCGGAGAAAGGCATTAGACCATTTGATTCAGGAACTGATATTGGTGAGTTAAATTGAACAAAAAAACTAGTTGATTAGGCGGTTGAACAAAAAATATTCAATTTTTATGAATTTTTTAATGTTCTATTTGATGGAACTTGACGAACCAATTGTTTCCATCGTATCGGTTGGATCGAAAAACCAATGGCTTGGCCAGTTCAACCTCTAATTCGACTTTGAAAACCTTGATTTTGAATAATGAAAAAAATTCATTTCCAACTTTTTAAGAACAATTTAAGATAAAACTTATTGCTTCTTTATAATCTCTTAAAGAGGTCTTTTTTTAATTATACTTTTGCGAACAAAGTGTAATTTTTCATTTTTAGATTTTTATAAATCTTTTGAGTTAAAACATTAAAAGAATTTTAGATGTTATCATATTTCTCGAGTTTTCGAGATCTAAAATTATTTGTGCACAAAAATAAACAAAACGTATATTAAATGATAAAACTAAGTGATACTAACATGATTTGTAAACAAAATGAATCAAGGCATGATTAAGTTAAAAACACATTCTTTTAAACATATAATTCATTACTACTTAAAACCATATCATCTACTCTTGTCTCATGTCCTTATAATTTATGTTTCATGCTGCTTGTAACAATTCACTTTTAATTACTTTGAATCTATTTACTATACTATTTCAATACCAATTCTGTTTTGTATTATAATGCAAATCATATACACAGAGAGAAAGTTGTCGTGCTATGATGCTTATGGCATTAAAAGGAGCTGCCTTTAATTATTTCCAAAACATTACGCGTAAACCTATTCATGAATTGAATTATTTATCCAAACTCGAAGGCTTGTTAGAAATTTAAAAGAGTTTGAAAAAAAAAATATTATTAAACCCAAAAAATTACTTGAGCAAAATATGCATTCAAACGTAACATTCGAGACACAAATCCAATCCGATCTGCTTTTAAATTTATAATGTTAATACATAAAAATTAAATCTATAATAATATATAATACTACTATAATGTAAACATTAAAAATATTAAGATAACTAAATTAAAAATAAAATAAGTACATATTTTTAAGTTTTTTAAAAAATAATATGAGCAAATTTAAAATGAACTTAGATAAATAAATAGGTTTGAGCAAAATTTTAAACACACGTTTCGAATGAAAACCATAAAATGTATTAATATGACGCCTAAACTCAGACCCGAATCCGGCCCACAAACACTTCTATTTTGTCTAAACCATCGAGAGCTGGTTTTCTGTTCCGTTCGTTTTTGAAAGAATCTCTTTTGTTTTAAAATATGAGGGTAGATACAGCTGGTTCAGTCCAAAAGATAGGCAACAGATGTTCCCCAATATATAGTATATAATGGATATCAGTTCATCACTTCAAACATTAGATAGATGCAATTTCAACTACTGTCACGTCTTGACCCCCTCAGTGCAAATCCACAAGCTCCTTCATCCATAAACCAACTACCCCTCGCATTTATTGCGACTATATTTTGCTCAATTACATTTTCACTTCAACTAACACCATTTCTTTCTAGTAAAACCCAACACCTTTCATTTCTCCAGTAGTTGGGCCCTCTGCATTATCAACATTTCCCATAAACACAATCCGACCTACAAATTTCACAGCAAACATCAACTTTTCACCCCCAAAAGATCATATAATAAAAAAACATACTAAATCTCTCATTTCCTCCATGAAGCAGAAACCAAGACCAGGAAAAAATGGAAGATGAAAAAATAAAAGACTACACCAGTAAGCCACAAGACAGCCTAGTGTCAGATTCATCCATACATGGACACAACATTCATAAAATATAAATATTTAAATATCAGCACCAACGTAAACAAAAAAAAGAATCTAAAAATTTCAAGCAAGAGAAAATTCTTCTTATAAACACCACTTGACCTTTTCCAACAGGCATAAATGACCCATAAGGCTATTCAGGATTTTGCGGACTCCTTGGTACAAAATAATATTATAAATTACTATTAACTTTTCTTTCTGTTCAAGGAAAGTACTCCAAGTTTGACATGCCAAAAAACAAAACAAAAGTAAAAAAAACATTCATGGCTTCAAAATCTATCCCATGACAGTAAACCAAAAATTAGTGTTCAATCATAAAATCACTCATCCAGTTCACTATAGAGACACATCTATTTTCTATAGTCAAATAAGGAATTAAACGCGGTATGAAATATTAATCAGAAATACATCCATTTGAGCACCAAAAATACATAAGAAAAAAATCTTGGCAGACTAGTATGGTGGTTTCATTTTTTCTCTTTTCAGTTCAATAGAGCAAGTACTAAAATAGGTAATTAGTAAGCATAGAATGGAAGAAAACAAAATGCTTACCATTTCGACGAACAGAAATCTCTCTCAGGCGTCGAGCCATACCACTGATTGGATCAGTGAAGACTTTCGTCTCCAGATTTCCCTCTAGATATAGAATTGTGCTACATCACCCAAGAGGAAAAAAAACATATATTACAATCAAGATAAAGAATGAAAGCATTTAAAAGGCATCACACCATGCTCAAAACCAGAAGCATTCAATATCCCACTCTCACCCATTCCAAGAGACACATTAGACACCTCATTTTGAATTTCATGCATAAACAGAACTAGTCGCCTTAAGTTTATATATTGCAAACAATGCAATCAGAAAACTGTTATGCTTAGAAATGATCCACTACAGTTTCCCCACCGAAAAACATGGAATGCACAAAATCCAAAAGCTACCTAGATTTCATCGGCTGATTAGTAGTTCTCATTCAGTCTAAACTCAGACATAACTAAAAATCCTTCAAAACCAAGTATTCTCTCGACAGAACAAGATTGACTTTATCCGGATTATTGCAGCGACCCTTTCTCATGCATTTCACATTCATTAAAGAAGGCTACCCAACTCTAGATGTAAATAGACTGTTACAAGAGCATCTTCAATAAAAGTGTCTAATAAATTTAATGATTTAGTAATACCAGAGCATTCACGCTTAATCTTTTACAGCATGTATGTACTTCTAAATCAAAAGAAAACACAGTAACTAACCCTTAAAATAACTTCTACAAATAAAAGGGTCAATATTAGAGATGGAAGGGACGAAATTCAAGGATAAGAAAATAGACATAATCTGAATATGAAGAAGCATTTCCGCATATTAAGTACAATGAAACCTTACCCAGGTAGAGCATGCTTCAGGAGAAGAGTTCCCAAGTGCTCTTGGTAAACACAAACACGATGCCACTGAATAGCACAGCGATTAGCATACTCCACTGGTTCCTCATTCCCATGTGGCCTCCTGTTGTTTCGAATCCCACCTGTCCCCAGGGAAAATAATGTAACTGACAGCCCACTCTTCAGTTTCTTCTGAAATGGGGTCTGCCCTACCTGTCCAACAAGAATTGCCTACCAACAGGAAAACCAACCCAAAGCCAAAGAACCACTTCGAGTTAGCATATACGACATTTTTGTCCTCTTGTTTTCATTTTAGAGTTAGCTAATGCCCAGAAATATTGAAATTTCTTTTAATAAGAGAGAGAGAGAGAGAGAGAGAGAGAGGTATGCAAAGCCATTAGAGTGAAAATGAATGCACCTTGTAAATGCCCGTATCAAAGCCATTCTCAAGGGGGGAGTCGTATAAACGACTCTTAGCGTTGGAGTCCTTGGCAGATTCTAAGGGCGTTGAGGATTGCGAAGAAGGTGAGTCCGGAAATGGATCAGACTCCGAGTCGGAAGTTTCAGCAGAGGAGGAAATGGGGGTGGAGGTGCAAAAGGGCATTGAAAGTTGAGGAGTTCTGGGGTTACAGAGAAGAGATCTATAAACCCTTCTAGAGAAATTTGCCATCGAATTCGCCATTTTCCTTTTTGGCTGGAGCTGGAAATTTTCGTAATGTCGCGGTGGTCGAGTAGGCTTAATTCTTAAACACAAAGCTTAAACCCTAGCAATAGTATGACTCACACACTCCCACATTTCAAATTTCAAAATTTTCTTTATTCAAATTATGTTTTTCTCGTAGCCATATTTTGTATTATTGAAAGGTTAATTATTTCACATGAGAAGGCTTATTACATTTATTTAAATAAAATAGTTATTTAATATACAAATGAAAAAATCCACAAGTATTAAATTTATTTAAATAAATTTTTTTATTACATTTTATGATGCAATATCAAATATTTGATTCCAAAAAAATCTATGTTAAAAATTTAAAAGTGTAAAAAGCCTTCAACTTGAACTTTCAAAAATTTTCAAATAACCACATGTTACATAATCATAATTTTTTATTTATTTTGAGAATAAGTACTTAATTAATTGAAAAAAAAAAAAAAGCACGAACTTGACTACTTTTTTTTGAAAAAGTTTGAAACTATTTACATCCTTAAGTTAAATTTAAAATGTTTTAGTATATATAATTATTAAATTAATTATATTTTTATATAAAAATATATATTACTTTTACTGGAACAAGCTTACAAACGAAAACTATTGTACATTATTAACAATATAAAACTGGGGAACCTAAAGAGACATACTGGTACCTAATTTGCATGTTAGTTGAAAATTCAGCCAAATCCGAACCATTTAATTAAAACAAGCAAACTCAACACCCAAAATAATAATAATAGTAATAATCGACTACAAAAATTGATTCACTTTGGGATGAAATTCAATGTCAACAGGTAAAAGAACGGAATAGAGGTACGTGAAGCAAAAGCAGCAGAACACTCTGAACGCAATGTAGATTTAGAACACAGAAAAGAGAAATATTAAGAGAGGAGCCAAAATTCTTACAATATCTTCCTCCCCACAATTACAGCAGCCACTCTTCCATTACTCCCTAACATTCATTTCATCCCCCACCCCCCTTCCTTTCCTTTTCCATTCTCAAACAGTTCAAATTATCCCCAGTTTTGTGTCATCTCTTCCCATGTTTCTCAGGCCCTGGCTGGCTGAAGAAGAGGCTTCAAAGGTGGTCATCACAAATTGTGCCTCCCATCCTGATGGACTCCCATTTGCCATGCATGCTTTCTTCTTTATTTTTTTTTTTTCTGGAAATAAAACACTTACCACTCCTATCATCTAAATTAAAGGATTCATTTAAATCTTAAAAATTTCCCAACTCCCCAAAATTGACTTTTAAAACTCATTCATTCAATTTCAGCTTTGTCTCGGCAATAATTAGGCTGTAAACTGGAGTACTATTTCACAAAGCCCACCAAAGGATACAACAATATATTTCTATGTTTCACATGGTAGAAACCAAGATATGTGTGATTTCCGTATTCGCATACAGAATGAGCCACTTCAATCTTCCATCTCTTTCATGATGCATACCACGATAATGCTTGTAGGAGCAAACACTACTTTAGCTTCATTCTCGGGTGATCTTCATTCTTTTGGCCGTAGGGGACATGAAAAGCTTTCTAACTGAGGCAATGGGATCATCAACCTGCAGAATAAAATCTAGGATGATTATAATCCTCTAGAGATGGTAAAGCTAAGGATGTTAATCCGGTAAAAACAAAAACCTAGGATATTCTAACCATCAAGGCTAAGCAACAGTTCCTATAACGAACTGCATTATGGATGAAGCCTAAATTTTACAACAGATTCAAAAATTAGAGTAAGATAGTAGAACTGGGGGTAAGCACACTAAATCAAATTTTTTATTAAAAAAACTCTTAACATCAAGCATACCAAATTCATATTCATACTCAGTTTCAAATTAATATGAATATATACTTCTGTTTCAGCACGAGATATACAGCAACACCTCCATTACTTGAATTAAGTAACATTTCAACTTACCTTAATCATGGAGGTGGATGAAGTAGAACACGCAGGTGAAGAATGAGGAAAATCTTTCCCATAAAGCAAAGCAGATAATGTTTGTTGCCATCCAGGTGCCCCACCACTCATTGATGCAATCCATGGACAAAAATGCCTGTGCTGCCTGATCGGATCAAACTCTGACATTTTATCCATATGTAGTTGCTTTAGATCCTTTCCTGGAAAATGGAGGCACATCAGTTGCTCACTCTTGTTATTAACTGAAAATTCATGAAATCACAAATAGGAATATAGCAACTGCAAATACCACAAACACAGAGACCATATATAAATTACATATCAAGAAAGACATACTTCATTACTAACCAGCTGGATTGCAAAGATCTATGAGGACTTAAGGAAACGAAAGGAAAAAAAAAAGAAGACAAGCAGTTACTGGATCAACCTTTCCAGGTAGCACTAGCATGAGATAGATCACAAAGTTCCTAGCTGATCCAACAAAAGGTTTAAAGTACAACATACTTGGGGCATTATTACGAAAGTTAAAAGAAAAAAAGTTGAATTCTAACTTTGCGGCAAAGTTTCACAACAGGACACTGTTGCAGGTTGAATCGTTCAAGACAGATAATTGTCAATGAATATAAACATGCCATCCCAGTGAAATTGAAGAGTTTGAGTGCAATCAGAGTTAATTATTGCCTTTTCATCCTTGGAGCACTCTCCTCTATCAGTCCAGTAAGAACTTTAAACTGTTCTGTTGCAAATTCCAAGACGAAAGAAAAAAGAAAAAATAGAAATTATATTAAACCTCGTCACCATTAAATTGAAAGCAATTCATGAAGATAGCCTCAACCACCATCATCACCGTAGTAACCTAACATGAATTTAATCAAGTACCATTTTCCAAACATCATATCTAGATAAATGCATATGTTGGTGGCTATGTTTCTTTTAATTCATCAAGGTGCAGTTATAGGAAGCTTCTTCTACATGACAACTCTAGCATGTTTTTTGTCCATCCAACAACTGATCTACCTCTCATTCTATACCCAGAGATCTAGAACAAAGGTTACATAAAATATTTTAGCAAATGCAAGAGCAAATCAATAAAACCTTGATGTACCTTCCACAGTAACAAATGATGAAAGTTTTATTAACAAGGGCATTAATTTTCAAACAAGGTACTTGGTTGGTCAAAAGAAACTACAGAACCATTTTGGAATCTACAAGCGAAAACTATAAACTATAAATGTCTAACCCAACTAGGTCTACAAGCAGCTTGAATAAGTCCATTCTTGAAAAGTAAAGTTGGAATCAAATCAGGAGCATAGGAGCACTGAAAATTTGTGACATTCTTGACAACACATCAGATGGAAAAGTGGGACAGAGAAGCACTGAATAATCTTCCCTCAGTCCATCTGAAATTATCTATGGATTTGGGTTCAACATGATAGACTGATGGGAAGTTATTCCTTCCATGTAGGAACATAGTTGGTCTCCTTGGGCTATACCGTACTAGGAAAGTTGAGCATTCTGCTCAATTGTACATACAAGGCTCATATGTTTCAAATATCTTCTAGAAAATTCTAGAAGTCTCCAACTCCTGCTTATTGAACAAAATCTAAACAGGAAACATAGTACAACTCAAACACCCAACTTGGTACGTAGACCTAAATTCCAAAAGACAGAAAAACAATAATGTGTAATGAGTATATAAACAAGAATCACTCAATCACACTAATAGAAAAGGAGAGTTCAGCAAATTAGAGCACTAATTACATATTCATCAGCTGGTAATCAGAGAAGTTATATATAAGTCACATGCCCGCTGGAATAGACCATTAATAGAAATTGAATGGCAAAACAGGTTTGATATGATATATGTATGAAAAATAAAATATTCACACCAAAGATCATAAAAGGCAAAAAAAAAAAAATCATATCCTAATTTAACTTCCTGTAACCTAAAATATTAAAGTGAATAGCATCTTCTCCCATTGAAAAAAATGTTTAACTTCATTATCAATAAACAATAATCAGTTAAAACCCAGCAAAGCCCCTAACAAAGGGAAGTAATTAACAACACAGAAAGAGGAAAAAAAGAAAAAAAGCATATCAACAGCGAAACTTTAATTTTGCTAAAGATCTTTTCCAATAACATTAAGAACAAAACTTATTGATTACAAATAATACTGCATTAATGCTTACCTTTGGGACAGGATAAAACCTTATTGTTTTGTACAGTCTGGACTTCAGCAATCACTCCTTCCTCGCTATTGGAACAAGTTTTTTCTTCTCTGGAGTTCATCTTGTTTGTGCCATCAACATTTACATCAGCTTCCAAGCAAGAGGCAACACATGTAGAGTCTCGATTAGATAAACAATTTTTTTTATCACAAACCTTATCTGGTTCTGCATTTTGTTCTGGATAGTACTTTTCAGATGTAACCATAACTGATGAATCATTAGCTTTAGCTCCTTCATTTCTAGGGGAAACATTAGCACCTTGAGTCATAAAAGAAGACTCACCAACATGCATGGCATCAGAGTTCTTTACTGCTAAGTTACAAGTTCTATCATTGCCTACCTTTTCAGGAAAGTTATTACTTTGGCAAGAATCTAGGACTACATTCTGAGAACTCTCTATTTGACCCCCAATATTAGAATCATCTATACCAGTACAAGGAGAATTTTCTTTTGCAGAGAAGTCAGTTCCTTCCATCAGTGCGGCGTTTCTAAAAGTATCATCTCCTGAACAAACATCATGGTTTGAACAAGGAGACTGACCACTGCTTTTAGAATTACAATTCACTTGACCATCCCTTTTTCCGTTTAAAGTTCTCAAGTCTGCTAATGGAACACCTAGCTGATTAACACTATTATTGAAACAATCTATTTCTCCCGGAATACTATTACAATTGGATTCTACTAGAGTATTTTTTGGATTACTGTATATCTGATCTCTAATCTCTGGATGATACAAAAGTCTAGCCCTTAAACTCTCACCAATAACAGGTACATAGATTCTTGCTTTAAAATTTTGTTGTGTTGGTGGAGGACCCCCAGCTATAGTTACTTTTGAATTTGAAGACTGCTCCATAGATGATGACCCACTATTAAAAGGAACCTCACAGACATTGCTTTCATGGCCGGAATCGTGGACTCCAGGATTGAAGTCCTCACATCCAAATAATCTGAATAACTCTACAGGCCGTTGGACAGTGGAGAAAGCCCATAATCCAACACTCGCGCCGCAAAGCCTGCAATCTAAAACAACAGATTTGGGATCATACTGCAATCCAAAAGAATTTTCAAAGTCTTTATTTGCCTCCAAATTCTCATTTTCATCAGTTGGACGGAAGCTGAGACGCAAATTTAGTCCATAATCAACTCCCTGGGATGAACTCAAAATATCAGCGTCTTTAACAAACTGATTCTGACCATCCTTGCAGTCAACTACATAAGGTAGTGAACGCGGTTCCCAGCCACACAGACTTAAAAGTTTTTGAGCCTGCAACATTTTCAGATTTATCAGTCTTCAACACAAACACAAATCCAGGAAGCCATAAAAGACAAAACCACAATCAACAATGCAGGACATGTTGTACAGTCATCAATTGGAGAATCCATTGGATTATTATTACTCCTTTTACCAGAAAGCAGGTAGAATGGTATGAAAATGCAGTAGAAGAAAGTTTCAGAAAAAAAAAAACATGCATGTTTAAGTGTACACGTACTTACGCAACTGAAACTGGCAGAATCCAAAATGAGAAGCAAGTTACATACCTGATAATACAAGTTGGCAGAATCCACAGCAGAACCATCTTCTATCCTTTCTAATTGAGAAAGTTCAGCGTTCCCTTTCAGACAATCCAGCATTAAGGGTTGTTTGAGAAATTGTTCAAGCCGAGGACTTCTCATAATTTCAATGGCCAAAGATGAAATAACAGGAAGAGCTATAAGTTGAAAGAGTGAGTCGGATCTCGCCCGAAATTTATCAACTAAATCAGCAGGCACAGAGGGAGGAAATTCAGCCAATCTTTCATCACAGACATTGTCAATCCAAGGGCAAAACAATTTGTGTCCACTATCCAGCTTTAAGCTAAATACCAAGGCTGCCTTCTCAACTGAAGAGTATAAAAGTTAAATAATTTAGCCTTAAAAATACAAGATTTTTCGAACTATTGGTTCAAAGTGAAGGAATATTTGATGGATGACATGCCTTGCTGCCGTGTCCAAGAAGGTGGAGTAGAAAACAGGAGACGTGCTCCACATGATTCACAGGCTATAATGTCCATATCCACATTGACCCAACCTCTTCTAGCACAATTAACAGCATTTACTACCTAAAACAACGGAAAACATGATCATCTCTTTATCTATTAAACCCAAAAGCTTAGGAAAGAGTATAGTCAGAATAGAGAGAGGAAAGATAAGGGAACCTTGGGCTTAGCAAACCAAGTCATGGATTTGAAAGTTGATAACCTCCTCAAAAAATCTCCTCTATCCCATGGTCTGCAAAGTGGAGCTTCAGACGCAGCTAAGCAGTGCTGCTTCTTTTCGACTGCGTTAGTATACGATGGAATGGGTCGTTTCTTCGCTCGTAATAGTTCTCTTTGTCCTCCCGTTCCCGGTGCCGGAGGGCTACTAATTAATTACAAATACATTTATAAAAAAACAAATAAATAGCAGTAGTTTAATAGAAATTTCATCAACTAGAAGGAAACAAATCAGTAGATAAAAGCAAATAGGGAAACAAAAAGGAACCTGGAGAAGGGAGTGGCAAATTTAGAAGAGTGGAAGAGCTTGTCCATGATCGAATGAAACCTCTTCTCTGGATCGTCGGCCATTTTATTCCCTTTATCGGAGAAATAATATCTTCGCTGTACAAAAGAGAAACGAAGAAGAAGAATGTTATTGAACTCCGCCTCGCCCTCTGCGTGGATTTTAAGATCTCTTGCCGCTCCTAGAACGACTGGGCTCTCCCAATTATTCGCTTTCTTCACCGCTAACATCAGTGCAGAATTTGGTCTTCGCTTTGGGCTTGTTAAGGGCCAGGCCGAAAATTAATTATATTGGCTCGGGGTAGCCCCAGTACCGCACCATTAAAAGTACACTTACATCTCCCAATTTTGAAGAGTTAAATTCAAAATTAGAGACTTCGATCCATATTTAGAAAAAGAATGCAAAGAAAGAACGAATTTATACCAAGAAAAGGAATTATTATGTTTTATTAATCAATTTGTCTAGTGGACTGGTTTCTTTCAGAAATTTGTTCTATCTTTTGAGAATAGCTCAATTAAATCATTTCATCTATGATTAATATTCTCTTTAATTTGATCAAAAATAGATTCAAAAGTGAATCTTTTCGAAAAAAAGGAAAAATGACACATACACAGATGTATTGAAGTTTATTAAATTTAATTCACCAAATCTATCAATTTTTATGTTTGAAAAATCAATCGACTTGCGATAATTTTTGAAATGGATATAGGCATTTCTAAGCTGATATATCTTTATAAAATGCGAAAAGTTATCTCTCAGCTTCAAAATGTATTTTGAATCAGTCAATTTTAAGTTCGAGAGTTTAAGTTATTACCATTCTAATGAGTTATTTTTTAATTTCGAAACGCGCTTTAAATTTTTATTTTAAGCTCGAGAACTCAAATTATTACTATTTTAATGAAGAATGTACGAGTAAAATTTTTGGACAAAATTATTATGAAAATTATGAATCTTTTCATCAATTGTAGCTATGTACACTTTGAGTTTGATCATGTCATGAGAAACATTACCTGTTAACGGATAAAAGTGGTGGGTGTTCTGCATATATATAAATATGACTCTTCATGAATTGTAGCTCATCTACACTTGAAATTAGAGTGTAAGAGAACAAACAAGCAAAACTTACTCTGTGAAAGGGGAGGAAACTACAGTGAAAGAGGGAGGGGCAGCAACGGCAGTTTGTATTTTACGTGAAGAGATTTGAGATTAATTTAAGACGAGATTTGGGGTTTTTTTTATTTAAAGATTGGGTTTTTTTTTAATTTGAGATTTGGGAATGTGAGTCCCAAATTGACTAAAGGGCATTATCGCCCAACTGAAAACTACTGGCCGCCATAAACTTGCCTACTGTACTTATACGGATACGGTTCCGACTAAGATTACCTTTCCCCCTCTTCTTTCTGACATTCAAAGTTCAAACCCCTGCATATGCAAAACCTCCCTCAGTTCAATTTTTATATTAAATTTACAGCTTCATTTTCTCATTTTTGCCCTTTGATTTTCCGCTTCTGCTTCTTTTCCTAGGCTCTGGCTTTATTTATACCAAGCCTAAAGGTAGACTTTTTCTCTTCGTATGTAAAAATCTCTTCCCTTCTCTCACAATACCCAGTATATGTAAAACCCAGAGAAGATATCACCTTGTTTGTCGGTTTAGACATGGCTGTAATGTTGAGGTATTATCATGTCTTCACTTCTTTCTTTTCTTCCTTTTCATTCCCCCTTTTATTAAGTAGGCTGTAGTTTATTTCTTAATATTTTGTGATATTAATTGTGGGGTTTCTATATTTCTTTATTTCCGTTGATTTGCATGATTGGTTTCTTTATTTGTTGATGAGTTAATGTATAATTGGGTGGATTTGATTCCTAAAGATCTGATTGAGGACCATTGACTTTTCTTAGTTCTTACTATATACAGTCCTTGGGGATTAAAGAAGTTTTATTAAGAAATTGTTATGATAAGTTAGAAGTATGAATTTTTTTCTATGTTATTATGGTGTTTATATTGTTTTAGTTCTTTTAGTTCTCTGAAGGAATGAAACTTTTTGGTGCGGACAAGTTTAGGATTATTGGTATAGAAGGATGCCCGGTCTTATTATGGATGATATTAAAGAAGAAACAGATATGAATGAAGTGAATAGGACTTCGTCACATATTAAGGAAAATGTGGTTTTGAATAAGTCCCCTAAGAGCTCAAGACAGCAAAGCCTTCGCGGTGCAGAATCTGCTGGTCACCTCAATAATGGGATGAATCAGGCTGACACCTCCATTGAGCAGCTTTACGAGAATGTGTGTGATATGCAGAGTTCTGATCAGTCACCCTCAAGGCTGAGCTTGATCATATGGTGAAGAGTCTAGGATTGATTCGGAATTGTGCCATCTTGTTGGAGGAGAGATGAGAGAAATTGAAATAATGCAAGAAGATATAGATAAACCAGAAGATGATAGTAATAGTAATTCCTCTTCTAAGAAGGGAGGTTCTTCTAGTGGTAAGAAGTCAGGGTTGTTGGACAAAAGCGAATCTGCAAGTGCAAAATCCATTTCTCTGGATCATGTCAAGAAAGCGTCTCAATCACAAATGGTCCCCGAAGTGTCAACAAAACTCAGTCTTAAGGGAAAAAGTCCACCTGAGAAACCTCCTATCAACAAGCGGACCGATAAGATTCTGAAGAAATCAAACACAGGAATTGTTTCCATGAAGAAAGGGAAAGGGTCGAAGTTACAAAATGGAACTGAGGATGCTTCTGAGTCATGGTCAGGTAATCCTGATCTTGGACCAGTTTTGCTCAAGCAAGCTAGAGATTTGGTTTCTGCAGGAGACAATCCCCAGAAAGCTCTTGAATTGGCACTTCGAGCGGCAAAATCATATGAACTTTGCGCCAATGAGAAACCCAACTTAGAACTGGTCATGTGTTTGCATGTTACTTCATCAATATATTGCAGCTTAGGCCAGTACAATGAGGCGATTCCTCTTCTTGAACAATCAATTGAGATTCCACTGATTGAGGAAGGCCAGGAGCATGCTCTCGCTAAATTTGCTGGTCATATGCAGTTGGGTGACACTTATGCAATGTTAGGAGAGCTTGAGAACTCAATAACTTGTTACACCACTGGCCTTGAAGTCCAGAAACAAGTTCTTGGAGAAACAGATCCCAGAGTTGGTGAGACCTGCAGGTATTTGGCTGAAGCTCATGTGCAGGCATTGCAATTTGATGAAGCTCAGAGGCTATGCCAAATGGCTCTTGACATTCACAGAGAAAATGGTTCATCAGCTCTTCTTGAAGAGGCAGCAGATCGGAGGCTTATGGGTCTCATATGTGAAACAAGGGGAGACCATGAGGCAGCTTTGGAACATCTTGTTTTAGCCAGTATGTCCATGGTGGCAAATGGCCAGGAGGCAGACGTGGCTTCTGTTGATTGCAGCATTGGAGATGCATACTTATCTTTGTCTAGATATGATGAGTCTGTTTTTGCCTATCAGAAAGCGCTCGCAGCTTTTAAGACAACCAAAGGAGAGAATCATCCAGCAATTGGATCAGTTGTTGTCCGGTTGGCTGACTTGTATAACAGGACAGGGAAATTAAGGGAATCAAAATCATACTGTGAGAATGCTCTCCGAATCTATGAAAAACCCACGCTTGGGATTCCTCCAGAAGAAATTGCAATTGGCCTCACAGATGTTTCTGCTATCTACGAATCAATGAATGACCTTGATCAGGCAATCAAGTTGCTACAGAAGGCCTTAAATATATACAATGATGCCCCTGGTCAGCAAAGTACAATTGCTGGAATTGAAGCACAGATAGGAGTAATGTATTACATGCTGGGGAACTATTCAGAATCTTACAACTCCTTCAAAGGTGCCATTTCAAAGCTACGTGCATTTGGACAGAGGAAATCTGCCTTCTTTGGCATCGCTCTCAATCAGATGGGGCTAGCTTGTGTTCAATGCTACACTATACATGAGGCTGTCCAGTTGTTTGAAGAAGCCAAGAGCATCTTGGAGCAAGAGTGCGGACCATACCACCTTGATACACTTGGTGTTTATAGTAATCTTGCAGGCAGTTATGATGCAAGTGGCAGGTATCAATATGCTTCTGTTCCTTTCTTCTCAATCTCATATCTATACCTGATTGTCAAAATTCACGACGCTACACTGACTTTCCTCGGGTTATGCTAGGTTTGATGGATCAATAAATATTTAACTAAACTGCTACCATTCTACTACTTTGGGATGCAGATTTTTTAATCCTCTTACCATGATTGTTGTGATATATGGTGTCAACAGGTTGGATGATGCCATTGAAATATTGGAGCATGTTGTTCAAATGAGAGAGGAAAAACTTGGGACTGCTACTCCTGAGGTTTATGATGAGAAGAAAAGGTTATCTGAATTACTAAAAGAAGCAGGGAGAATTCGGAGCAGGAAAGCTAGATCATTAGAAACCCTTCTCGATGCCAACACTCATAGTTTAAATGGTGAAGGAATTAAGGTGTGATAAGGATGAATTTATGTATTTATGATTGAAGATAATGTATTGTAGGACCCATTAAACTGAAAGAATGGAAGAAAAGAAAATGGAAGAATAGATTTTTTTTTTTATTGGCATGGGAAGAATATAAAGGGTGGTTGGGAGGGATGAACTAAGTATCTGGAGATTTTGGCTGTACCACTATTTGTTGTAATTCTATATTGACTGAAGGTTGCTTTTAATTATTTTCTATAATAACATCTCTTGAAGTATGGATATGCTCAGTGTTGCACAAGTAAAGGTTTGTTTGATCAAATGTAATTATTGGTTGCATAAATGCTAGGCATAATTGTGTCTTGGAGAGTTTAGAAGGATGTACATCAAGTGCCTCTACCATTCTACTCCAGGCTCGAGCTTTAATTCTTGTTCAAATCCTTTTTTTTATTTTATATATTTTTGTTTAAATCCTTATTTTTTAAGTGAATCTTTAAGCTTGAATGAATGACCCAACTCGTGATAAAATCTAATCCATGCTTTGCTGAAATTCTCTCAATACAAGTACTCTCTTGGTTGAAGGCACAACATTTTGATAGGATAATAATTGAATCAGATTGCCTTTAAGGTTGTTAACGTGTTGACCTCTTCTTCCATTAATAATTCTGAGTTTAGTATTATGATTAGTGATTGTTTAATGTTGAAAGACTCGCATCTGTCTTTCCTTCAAATACGCGACAAGATGCCAATAAGGCAGCTCACTTTCTTTTTAAGGTAGCTTTGCTCCGTGCAAAGCGATTCTCTTGGGATGTTCACTCTACTATTTCTTCCATTTTGATTTTGACTTCTTTATCGATGAGTCTTGAAGATAATAAAAACAGACCATTGTATTTAGATTGCATTTCAATTTAAAGGACCGACAAAAAACCGAGTCTAATACAACCCACATTAATAGCCCAAGAACAGTAATATCTTCGCTAAATCATAGAAAATGTCAATAAATCGTTAAAAATTACCACATCCATACTCTACCTAATGAGGCAAATCCAGAAATCATATTACTGCAAAGAAGAGTCATTCATTTAAGCTAAAACAACACAACTTCGAAAAATCCACAAGACCTTTTATTCTCTTAAAAACACACCTCATCCAAGTGCAAAACCAACACAAATTTGCATCACAGTCAGCAGAAAGAAAGGACATAACTTGGTATTGATTGAATAATACTTAGTTCTTCTATTTCTTTATTTTTTAGTTTCAGCATAAAGCAAGAGTGAAGCCTCACTTTGGGTCAGTGAAGAAGCCGTTGATACTGGGCATGATTTCAGGCGTCTTGTTGCGGACATATTTTCTCAAGAAATGTTCAGCATATTTTTCTCCCTCGGCAAAGTTGTCCAAAACCCCAGCAGCCCTGTTCTCCTTGCTTACCCTGTGAAAATCAATATATTCAACAGTTTAATTTATTCTCTCTCACAATCTTTTCACTAATACCAAAAAGGACAAAATTTGGCTTGATAATTTGCTTATTCGCTGTTCTTTTTTCACTTTTTAAAAGCAAAATAAGTTTTAATTTTCTACTTATTCGCGTCGACATATACATGGAACTGTAGAAAGGGCGAGCAGGAAGTGAACTGTAATAGTGTATATCCGGGTTTGATCCCTCTCTAGGGAATCCCTGATCAGTATTAAAAAACAAATTGGATGGACCGATTGACAAAAAAATCAATGCTGCAATTTGAAAACATCCCCAGGTGGCATTCTGTAATCTCGACAAGTAGCATTCCTCATTACGTGTCAAAAAATAGATAAATTTTGACAAAGATGGTTCAATTATAGAAGAAAAAATCCCTTTGTAAACCTACCCCGTGATTATTGTTAAATGAAAGTAGACTCATATTTGATTTAAAGGTGCTATCAACTTTCATTTGAAACCACATGTATATGGCCAGCACCACCAACAATAGATACAAACCCATTATAGTAGTAAGAAAAGCTGATTCCACAGCTGCAATAAAAACAACAATAATAGTAGCTTCCATACTTTCAAGACAATAATAGTATTCACAACTCCCTCAACTAGACAACTACAGCAGCAGCTTTCCCAGTTACTTTCACTAGTACAACAACAGTCGTAGCTTTGCCGAATACAGCAAAGATAACTTCCTTATCTCCAACAAATGTTTGGTACATGATTGGTGGTCCTGCTTATGTTCAAGGTCCAGCCCAGGGCCATCGGGCAAAGGTGAGGATTTCTTTGCTCATTTAATTGTTTTTTAGATTAAAATAAAGTAATATGATTTTTTTTATTTCTTTTTGTGGTACTAGGTTCTTTAGCATGCTGATATGTTTTATGCTGTAGCTAATTTGTTAATATTTGATTCTTGAATCTAAACTTAATGATTGAGGATATTATAGGAAGTGATGCAACTAAAATCTTTGTCCTATGTTGATTTAGGTTCTTTAAGAAGATGATAATACTAGCTTTGTTCTTGATTTCTGTCACCTTTACTCTTGATCTTCTTGATCATGCAATGGCAAGTATAGCAACTTCTTACAATGCATGATAAGATGAATGTTTCAAGTAAGCTATTTTGATCATTCCATCCTATTGAGGTTTTGTCTTCCAATTCTATCAAAAGCCTAACGGATTCACAAAGTGGAAGCGCTTCAAAGTGCCTAAACTCGATTTAACTCGATTTATTATTTCTCATTGATATAAAGACCTAGTACTTGAGCTACCCATGGCATATAAGTCATTTATGAGAAAATATGAAAGTTATACTCAAGTGGTAGCATCCTCCCTGTGATTGACCAATATGCCATAGCTCATAGGTCGTAGACCGAGACCACCATGCACAAACTCTTCAATTTTGACACTTTTATCTATTTCGGCACTCCTTCCTTATGAATCTACCACCAAGACTATCAGTAAAATTGAAACACCCCCCCACCAAAAATAAAAGGAACAATATGTTGAATTTGCTGAGTGCTAACAACTCTCAGCAATGATTTGTTTGAAAGGTAAAAAAACATTAATCTCAAATGCACTATTAATAAATCTCCAACAAATATCCATATATTTAAGAAATAATCATAAGCGTTTTATATATTAGAAATTTTGTATTCTATACTCGTATCAAATATAAATCAAATATAAAACACAACGAATTAAAAAAAAAAATCCCTATAAAAAGGCAAACTAGCTCATATATAACAAAAATCATAAATATATTAAATATGAAAAGAGACCTGACTTCAGGGTTGATGCAGATATTGCGCACCAACTGAAACCCGCAGATTCCGACAGCAACACCTACGGCCGCGAACAGCGGATACACCTGTAAAGAATCCCAAATCCCCGTTTCTTCTTATTAATTCATCAGATCTGACATTCTATAACCTATAAAAAAAGTGAAATGAACCAAGGAAATGAATCTGAGCTTACCTCAGGCCTCAACCATCGATTTGCCATCGAGCGCACAGCAAGGACGCGAAATCAAAGCAATAGATAAGCCAAAGAGAATAGAGAGAGAGAGCTTTGAAATTAAGGGAAAAAGGAAGAAAACGGGAAGAAAACACTACCTTTTATCTGGATGACTTGTTAGGGCATATTCTTATTTCTTTTTTGCTTTAAAATAATCATACGCACTTGAACCTAATTGGTTGGGTTAGAGGGCTAACGTATGGGATCTATCCAATCTGCTGATGCCGCGTGGATTACAGTGTTCTTTTCGAGGCTCTTGCTCTTCTTTGCACGCAAAAATGATAATATTGGGTAGGAGGAAAATGTTTATTTATTATAAATATATATGTATTATAATAGTGAGATTTAAAATAAAAATAGTCAGTAAATTTAAGTTTGAAATTAAAAAATAAGTAAAAATAAGATTTGATTATGGGTTGGATTGAGCTCGAATGAAGTTCGAATTGAGTCAATAAAATTTTAGATTCGTTTTAAATCAGTTACTTTTATATTATAATATTGTATATTTTTAATTAATATTATTAATTTTTTTGAATATATTAATATGATTATATATTAGTATTTTGTTCATACTTTTTTAATCTTTTGACAACGTATACACACCTTGCACACATTGGTGCTCGAATTCGGATCTCTTAAGATGAACAGCATCATCTTAAATACATATTAGTATATGTTATTTTTAAGTTAACATGTATGTTTTAAATACATAGTTTTTAGATATATATGTGTGGTTTACTATTTATAAAACATATCATTTAATTTAATTATAAATAATAAATTATTAAAATTTGATGCAATATTTTATACCAACTCGGAAGTCAATTAGATGCAAGACGTTACATTTGTTGTCGAAGCAATAAAAAAACAAGCATTAAAATAATCATCGAAGTTAAAAGTCTGAACAAAAATGAGTTAAGTGTGGCAAATAAGATTAAAAGATGTAACAAGTGATAAACGAACTCAGATAAGTTTGTAAACAATAAATTAGGGTAAAAAACAATCAAACATAGAACCAAGTTATAAGTATTGGGTTAAACTAGTAATTATAAAATTATGTCTTGAGACAATAAAATTATATTCAAGATATGTTTCTCTTATATTTAAATTTAAATTCAAAATTTCGTGTTTTAAGACAATGTAGCAATATCTCGAGACTTTAGTTATATGTCTCAAGATCAACATTTCTTGAAGTTTGGCATAATATATTTTCAAATGCCAAATCTTCATATTTTTCAAGTTGATATCATCATAGAAAACTATTAACCAATTATAAAACAAAGAATACATACATGGATCCATCCTCTAACCTTCCAAGTGCCAAATGAGCAAACATGCTTTAGTGCGTGTAAAACATAACTTTCCTCCTTGTTACCCAAGTTACTATATCATAAATATGCAGAATGGATTTCTTGAGTAAATGAAATGTGATAACTATGCGCTAGTTTCCCAAGTTACTAGTTAAGTGATTACTAACCTAGTCGATTTAGGAATTATGAATGCATTTCGAATCAAATTCATAGAAAGTTAAGCTAGATTATGTAACATCCGCGTTTTTGAACCGGATTTGAGTGATAAAATAGAATTGATAATTAGAAATGTTTAATTGAAGTAAGGAAGGTTAGAAAATTTTAAGGATTAAATAGTAAAGGAGAGAAAATATGAGGGACTAAATAGCGAATTATCCAAATTGAATTTTGAGTCATCATGGAATTAGATTGATTGAGGAGGGGAAAAAGAGTAATTTGGTGGAAGATATTTTTGGAGGCAAAGTTTTGGGCCAAAGTGTAAAGTTGGAAGGCTCAAGGACTAAGAGTACAATTTTACCATTTTTATTAAGTGAGATATTTTAAGTGAGATTTCTAGAGAATTTGAGAAAGGTTAAAAATCAATTAAAAGTAAAAAATATCAGCTCTTTTCATAGTTCAGCCGTCCATGCTCTTTTCTTCCATTTCCAACTTTTGATTTTATTCCAAATAGATCCTTCCATCATTTTTAAGCCCTCCAAGCTCCAAAATCTCCTATTTTCTTTGAAATTTCTGAAATAAAAGTATAGAAGGGGGTTAGTAGACACCTCAAACTTCTTATAGAATTCATTTTGAGGTGTTAGAGAGCATAGGGACTAAATTGAGAAATTTTGATTTCAAGGGTTAAGGTAAGAAATGGTTAAATTCTCAGGACATACATGTATTTTACTGTTATTTAGCATGAAAATTATTGAATTATAGCTTATAGCTTATATGTGTTTATGTGAAATTGAAGAGAAAGAGAAAAGAGGCAAGGATCAAATTGAAGAGAAAAGAAAAGAGAAGAGGAAAGAGTGAAAAGAGAAGGAAATCAACCTTTTTTGTTGTAAGTACTACAAGAGTTTTGAATTATAGTTTAATTTCTCTAATGGTATGTGAATTATTAGCATAAAAATTGTTATATAGGTACATAATTTGAATGTTTATAATGATAAAATGAAGGGATTAATGTGTGATTTAGTAAAACAGTTTGGACAGAACAGAGGATTAACTTCAAAAATTCACCAAAAATTGTATATAATGAGTTAAGGGTCAAATTATATATGTAATTAAAGCTTATTGAGTATAGTTTCATATAGAAGAAACAGTGAAAGAAAAGGAACTGTATATTTCGAGATATACTAGTTTTAGTGTAATAAGGTCAGAGTAGATTCGAGTTCCCCTGTTCTGGCTTTGAAAAATCATAGAAAAATATAAAAAAATTAATAGAGACTGAAATTTATATGTCTAAATCTTAATGAGTCTATTTTCAATGGAAACAAAAGGGAACATTATTTGATCTCTGTACTAAAAGATAGATAATTTTTAGTGAAGAAAGGTCGAAACTGTCAGGCAGCAGCGAAGGGGTAAATTGAAAGAATTTACTCTACAAATTGGCTAAAGTAAAAATTCTGGAAATTTTATGGTAAAAAGATGATTGAGTCTAGTTTCAGATAAATCAGGAGGATTATAATTTCGAATTCTGTAGCTCAAGATATAAATAATTTAGTGACTGTGACACAAGTGAACAACTTTGAAAATATAAATGTGAATTATTTGATGATGCATTTATGTGAGATAAATCACTTATGAGAAATGATGCTAATTGAGATTGTGCCCAAGTAGACAAATTAGAACCATTGTGATATTAGTGGCATGCCATTAAGGAACACTAGCGCGCTCTCTGTTTAGCACGTCTCGTGCTCTCTGTTATTAGCACTGTGTGTGCTTTCTGATTAGCACTTTGTGTGCTCTCTGATTAGTACTTTGTGTACTCTCTGTTTAGCACTGTATGTGCTCTCTGTTAGTACTTTGGTACTCTCTGTTTGTTTCGTATATCCTAACGGTTCTATGACAGTCTACTATGGGCTAAGCTATAGAAAGTGGATAAAAGTGTAAATTGTATCATTGTGGTAAGTTACAAGTTACATGTAAGTAAGACAAGAAGTTTATATGCTTGAGTACTTAAATGATCATTCATTACTTTTGTAGTGCTTACTAAGCTTTCACCGGCTTAACGCGTTTATTTTAACGCTTAGGTACAAAAGCTACGAGAAGTGGAAGTCAAGCTAGGGGACCTCTCATCACATCACATCACTATTGGAAGACTTCAGTTTAGGTACATTACTTTTGGTAAAAATGGCATGTACAAATGATACTATTATGTGTCTTCAGTGGATAGTTATAAATATTGTTTTGGATTACTAGGAGTTGATGAATTGAAATGATGAATTTTGAATAGAATAACTTAAAACACATCGTTTGAAAAAAAAAATTCGTTATACTCGTGTTAAAATCTCTGATACTGTATATAAGGCTTCTATATCGGGTTTATACATGTGAACCGGGTATAAGGGTGTTACAGATTATCTACCAGGTAAGCTAACCTAGACATCCTGTTCCTTGTTTTAGACTAATGCAATTAGTAACACGATGATCGATCAGTCAACTAGTTACTAATTAAGTTAATACATTTCTTTCAAATTTAAGAACTACAACTTAGGATCTCTTCTCAATCTCACCTAACTCATAGCTTTCCTCTCGATTTCACTATTCGACATGACCATATTAACATTCTACTCAATAGACTCTCCTCCTAGTCTCATCTATCTACATATTCAACTAGTGTTGTCAATTATCCTTTACTAAGCGTTTTAACATAATCAAACAACCAAGCAATCTTCAACATGCACATCAACTATACTTAACAACCAACATTCCAATAAACCATTAGATAAATTTAGCACAACATGGTAATCAAAACACAAACAACCATTCTAAATATTCAATTAGTAGAAATGGACTAAAGCAAGAGTAGTTGTAAGATTGTTTTAGTTTAGAAACCTAGTTTTTGAGGTTTGTTTATGGCTTAAAGGTTAAATTATGAGATTAATCACCTTTAAAGATTAGAAAGCTAGTTGTTTTCGTTTGTTAATTTTATTAAAAAGGAAAAAAAGAAAAAGAGGGCCAAAACTGAATAGGTGTGTGTCTATGCCTTTGCACCTTCCTTGTTACACAAGTAACACATAAAGAGGGATAGTTGTACACATCTAATTTTGTCTAGGTTTATGATTTCAAATTTATTGGAATTTGAATCCATTAAAATAGAGGTTATATGATACTTTTGAGTAAAATAAATTTTGATTTTGATTTTAAAGTCGAGTTAGTATTAATTTAGTTTGAAACTTAAATTAAAATATGGTTTTTTAAATTTGGACTAAATTGAACTTCTTTCATAAAATTTAAGGGCTTGAATTAGATTTCATGGTGGATATTTAGATATCCACTTATGGGTCCTTAGCTTGAAAATTTGAAAAAAGATACAAAAGATTATTTATTTTGAAAATAATGAAAACATTTTTATAAGTGTTTTGAAATAATTTTTAATTATTAATAATGAGGTTGGATGGAAGAGATCGTTTTGAGTCCAAATAAACTCCGGTCCAAGTTCATATTTGAGCCTAGTTTTAAGCTCAATTCAAAGAAACGGTTCAATTTTAAAGTCCATTTTATTTTGAGGCCTAAAAGTGCATATTATTATGATATTTCAGGTTATGGTTTTGAACCCTAAAATGGTTGCCGTGAATGATAAATAGAGAGACAAGAGTCAAAGTGGGAGTAAACACCACTTATTATTTTATTTTTAATTTTACTTTTGAAAATATCAAAAACTGCTAAATATATATATATATATATATATATATCGAAAATCAAAAGAAGAAGGAAAATGAAAAACATTTCTTTCGGATCAAGAACACATGCATGGAAATCTAAGATTTTTTTTATGCACGAATAATTTTTGGAAACCTTAATAGCCTAAGGGTTCGTTTGGATGGGTGTTTATTTCTTATGCAGTGCATTTATTTTTTTATTTGTTTTACATTATAGTATCGTTATAATTTTTAATCTCATTGTCCAGAGGCAGATAAGAGGGTTGACAGGGGTCCCAACCCCCTTAAAATAGTAATTTTTTCATTTTAACCTTTTAAAAATTTAAATTAGTAAAAGTAAAATTACACATTGATATCCCTAAGAATAATAAAATTTTGATTTAATCCTTTAAAAATTATAAAGATATAAAAATTTAATTTTAGTTCCCCAAAAATTTTCCTGACTTCACCCCTGTCACCGCTATTGTTATTTTTACATTAACCACAAATAAACGCATCGACCATCTAAAAGGTCCTTAAGTATAAAGATATAGAATATTAAATTTGAAATTTTAGTCAATTAAATCTTTATGAATTTCATTGATTTCCCTTTTAACTCATGCAAGGATTTTATTTTTCCTTGAACATTGCACAAATAACACACATTTCCATTATTTTAAAGAGTTTTATAATATTGCATATTTTGCCATCTATATTTTTTTCTGAATATACCTATTTAAAAACCATAATTTACTAATTGTACCTATTAGTAAAATAAATATTGTCAAAATGCTTATGCATGGATTAAAGAACTAGGACACTTCTCACTAGTCCCCACCGGAGAGTGAATGGTTCAAACTTAACATTGATGGGGTAATATTCTTGACTAATCAACAAGTAACAATCGGGTGTGCTTTCAGAGATGCAAATGCGACCTAAGTATGTGGTTTTTCTATGGGAATGGGTAAGGATAATATTTTCAAGGTGGAAGCGAGAATTGTGCTAGAAGGTTTGCGTGTTACATGAGGGAAAGGATTGCGACAGGTTGAGGTCGAATGTGATAATGCAGTTCTAGTGGAATCATTGTTGGTTAATGGATCTATCAATAACAGAATGGTGGAGCTACATTTGATTCATGGTGTCCTTAATAGTGAATGGAAGGTGCGCATTAGTCATGTTCGTAGATCCCAAAACACGATTGCTGATCATATAAAATAGTTGCGATATATGATCCTTCAAGTTTAATCGTTTTTGAAGAACCTCCTCCAATTCTGATTTAGGGACTTCTATTAGCTGATAAAAAGAGCTTTCATAATTTTTAAAAAGTGTGTTTTTTTTTTGTAATGGCTTTATGCTGTTCTTTTCTTAAAAAAAAAAAAACTAGGACTCTACCAAAATGGCTTATGTGCCATGCTTTATTTTATATGTCTATATATTATATACATAGAAGATATCACAACTCCTAACCTTTATAGATCACTTCAATGTTTTACACAACCCCCATTAATTAGATAATAGCAATTATAATAAGGATCAATCAGTGGCAAGCATTGGAATGGGTTCATGGCCTATAAATTTGTTGTTTGTCTTTAGCTACTCATTCAAAAATATTTTGAGACGATGGAAACAGTTCCCATGAAGAAGAAATTTGTGATAACCAATGCACTCTCCATTTTATTTATGCTTATTGCAGTTCAAGCCCAAAGAGTCTTCCCTTCTGATTCTTCTGAATTCCCTCAGAATTCTCAGGACATGAAATACCCCAGGGAGACCCAAAAGTCATCTCTTGAACAACAATCACATTCTCCCAATACCTCTCTCATGTTTCCTCAAGACCCCAATGAGCCTTTTGAAGATATCAGTGACCCTTTTGAATCAGGATTTCCTAATGAAACAGATTCAAATGTCAAAATCCAGTCATCTCCTCCATCTCCTGCACCTTTGTCCCCAGATACACCACCCTCACCTAAAAAACCTCCATATCCTCCTAAACATCCATGGATTTTAGATAACACTTGTAAAACAAGGTGTTCTACACTTTGCATAAGACACAAAGTTCCTCTTCTTAATAACCTATGCAACGAAATCTGTGGGAAAAGATGCATACTCTATTACTGGCAGCTTGTCTACAACTGTACCATTCATTGTGCATATTCCATGCCCAAAATTTGCAAATCTGGTAAAAAGACTCTTTTATGTCAGCTTTTCTTTTAAATCTTTTCATGGTATCAATATTTATTGTTATCCATGTTGTTTCAGATAAGAAGAAAGAAGCAGAATATGTGGGTTACTGCTATCACAAGTGCATCAAGAAATTCTAGGCTATGAATCTCATTTCATATTGCAGGGAGGGATCAGATCAGTTAATGGAATTGAGATCCATGGAACTGAAGCTATATTTGGTTATCTCAAATGGAACTGTCATTAGGAAGTTGATACTTTTTGATTGATGAAATAAAACTGGAGAGGAATTGTAATTTCAATATTCCACCTACTGGTTGCAATAACAGAATCATGCAAAGGACGAGTTATAATTGTCATTTCAGTATTTCACCTACTCAGTGCAATATTAACATCTTTTGATGCTCTAAAATCATGCAAAGAATGAGTTCCAATGCTCATTTCAATACCTCTCATATTAGTATTAGTTGCAATATTAACATCTTTCCATGATGGAATCATGCGAAGAATGAGTTAGAATTGTCATTTCAGTATTCCACCTACTCTTGGCATTATAATTAGAAACCTGACCATTACATGACCCAAATATAAAAACAACTGAAGCTTGAAAATTTATGAGATTTTTTTTTTCTCAGTCAAAATGGAATTGTTAAAAACAACCCATATCAGTTCATCAAAGATGCAAAAACAACATACCAACGCAACAAAAAAACACAACAATCAAATACCTCAACAACAACAACACTAGCCATGAATATTACCACGATAAAATGAAAAACGTCACAACAACCAAATATCACAACAACAACTTACCACGATGCTTTATAAAGTAAATTCCTCGACACACTTGCTTTCACTAGAGCTTTCATCATTCCATTCTTACAATGATTTGTGACTTCAAACTTTAGTTCAATTATATGTCTTCAGCCACCTTCAAAATCCGCAAACAATTTTCTTAGCGACCATGATCAGAGACTTCTATACTTCAACCAACTCGATACCGTAACCCGATCAAACTCAATAATCAAAGGAGACCGCGCCTTTTGAATCAAAACAGAAGACATCTCAAACCCTAAATTTATGAGAATTAATGACAAAGTACGTGTGACTTGAATCCCGTCAGTTAAAGAAATAAAATAGAGTGTGGGATGTATCCCGTCATCATGCCGCGCAAGTTAAATCCGTATAATATTATACTTATTCTATTAGACATTGATTATAACAGAGTTGTTAAACTCTTAAATAGATGTAGTCAAACTCCTCTTGTATTGAGTGTTTTTCAGCATAGAGAATTTCTCTTCTTGTGTTTGTGATTTTTTTATAAGAATTGTCCATGGAAAATCTAGGTATTTTTATTTTTTTTCTTATTGATTAACGATCTCCTATTATCATTATCAACGTTGATTTCACGAACCGCGCACCGAGGCCCGAGACTAGCACGCATCAAGCTGCCCGAGAAGCACTCCGTAGCATTTTGGGCCTATCACCACTTAGCCCAACACTTGGGATTAAAGAGCCTTGCAAAGTAGATATGACAAGTAGCACATAATCTAGCATATTCCCTTTTGATTCTTTCCATATCCTTTGTAATCTCTTATCTTAAGAATGTTTGATTAGAATTCCTTAGATTAAGGGATATTATAGATGTCATTGTATCTAGACCGTCGATGTACTCTAATCTTAACCTTTGGATGTAGGGGGCTTCAACTATAAATAGAGGCTTACCCCCACCTCATTTGACATTCTTCATTTTTGAGGAATATACAAAAGCATTCACTCAAATTTCTTCCTTGTCTTTTGTTTTGCCTTTTCTTTCAGAGTTCTTTTGCTTCCGCAAGGATCTAAGCACTTTAGCTTTGATCAAGTTTCAGGCTTACTTAGGCGTTGTTTGATCGAGAAGCGTCTAAGGCCGCACGCTCCAAGATTCAAGTTTTAAGGACGTGACAAGTGGTATCCGAGCCTATTCGAGTGAAAGAGATGGCATCACAAAACTCAAGTGAAGTTCTAGCAACTAAACGAGAGCCTCGTGCTGCTGCTGAGAAGAAGAAGAGAGAGTTCCAAGGACATCATTTCAGCCTTGGAGAGAAGGGTCGCTAGACTTGAAGATTCCATGAAGGAAGTCAAGGAGGCCCAAGAAGAGACAAAACAATACTTTGAGAGAGTGGGTTCTCTTAAAGAAGAAGTCATGATTGCGGTTCAAGGACTTCTCGACGACATGTATGAGAAGTTAGACCAACGGGATAATTCCCTTAAAGTAGCAGGGGAGGCTATCAAGGTCAAATTGGTGGAGGAGATCAAGGATCTTCGAAGTGAGCTTGCCATTTACAAGACAGCCGTAAAGAATGGCATGATGGCAGAAATAACGGTACCCACACCTAGGATCAATGTCCCAAAGTCAAAGATGTATGGCGGGACACGATCGGCCCAAGATGTTGAGAATTTCATTTGGGTCGTGGAGCAGTACTTTCGAGCCATGGGGGTCACGAACGAAGCAATAAAGGTAAACACTGCTTCTGTCTATTTGACTGATATCGCTCTTTTATGGTGGCGACATAGGTGTTCCGAGAAGGAGAATGAAAAAATTTCCATTGCAACATGGAGTGAGTTCCAGTCCGAGCTCAAGGAATAGTTCTATCCAAAAAATATGCAACTAGAAGCCCGAGCAAAGTTGCGATAACTCAAGCATACTGGCTCAATTCAAGACTATGTCAAGCAATTCACCGAGCTCAAGCTTCAGATCCCAAAGTTGGGCGAAGAAGAAAAATTCTTTGCCTTCATGGATGGACTCAAATGATGGGCCAAAATGGAGTTGAAGCAGATGGGGGTCCAAGAGCTTTCTAAAACCTTGTTCACAGTTGAGTCCATTGTCGAGTTCGAGATCAAAAGGTCTGAGTCTACCAAACCAAAGCCAAAATCCAAAAGCAATAGTGGGGGAGACAAGGAAAGACAACCAAGAAGGGGTCTAAGAAGCCGACAGGTAGTAATATCAAGTTTTGCAAGCCTTGGGAGAAAAACAACAAGCATTTCAAGTGCTACAATTGTGGAGGTAAGCACTTGGCGAGGAAGTGTCCTCAAAACGAGAAAGCCGCTGCCATCCAAGGGAAAGATACTGAAGAGAAGGAGACTCTTAAGCTTAACTCCATCATTAGCTCCATGGAGATTAAGAAGGGTCATAAGAAGAAGAGATTGATGTTCGTGGACATCACCGTGGCAGGCCAAAAGATGAGTGCACTAGTGGACACCGGTGCCTTAGAATTGTTCGTGTCCGAGCGGGCTGCCAAGAGACTTGACCTTCGTGTTGAGAAGGTAAGTGGGTTTATTAAAACCGTCAATTTCAAAAAGGTTTCGATTTTGGGGGTGGCAAAAAGAGTTATGTTAAACCTTGGAGGTTGGACCAGTAAGGAAAATATCAAGGTAATCCCTCTAGATGATTTGATTTTGCATTGGACTTAATTTCCTTGATCGGGTTAATGCGTTCCATGTTCCCTTTACCGATTGTTTGTGCATTTTGGATCCGAGACATCAATGCATTGTTCCGGCAACCCGAGAGGTCATAGTTGGAGCGAAGATACTATCAGCCATCCAGTTTAGCAATGGGGTGCGCAAGGAGGAACCAACTTACTTAGCTGCGTTGGTTGATGAGAAACCTACCAAGTCCATTGAAGTCCCAAAAGAGGTGGGAAAAGTATTGGCAGAATTCAGAGATGTGATGCCTACCGAGTTGCCCAAAAGCTTACCACCAAATAAAGAGGTGGATCACAAAATAGAACTCGTACCGAATGTGAAGCCACCCGCTAGAGCCCCTTATCTAATGGCTCCACCCGAGTTAGAGGAGTTACGCAGACTATTGAAGGAACTCCTAGATGCGAGTTATATCCGACAGTCTAAGGCACTCTATGGTGCACCGGTACTCTTTCAGAAGAAGCATGATGTGACACTTTGAATGTGTATTAACTATCGAGCTTTGAACAAGTTCACTATGAAGAACAAGTACCCGATCCCGCTCATTGCCGACTTGTTCGATCAACTTGGTGGTGTAAGGTGGTTTACCAAGTTGGATTTGAGGTTCGGATATTATCAAGCTCGAATAGTCGAAGGAGATTAACCAAAGACTGCTTGTGTGACGCGCTATGGTTTGTATGAATTCTTAGTGATGCCCTTCAGTCTCACGAACGCTCCCGCCACTTTTTGCACCCTCACGAACAAGGTATTACAACCCTTTCTTGATCAATTTGTTGTTGTCGACCTTGACGATATTGTGATCTATAGCAAGACACTCGAGGAGCATTTGGGGCATTTGAGAAAGGCGTTTAAAGTCTTACGAGAGAATGAGCTCTACGTAAAAGAAGAGAAGTACTCGTTTGCCCAACAAGAGGTCTCTTTCCTAGGCCACATTGTGGAAGGTGGCAAGATTCGAATGGATGGGGCCAAAGTTCGAGCCATTAAAGATTGAGAGCCACCAACCAAGATGATAGAGTTGAGATCCTTCTTGGGGCTAGCCAATTACTATCGAAGGTTCTTCAAAGGCTACTCCAAAATAGCTGCACCATTTATCGAGTTATTGAAGAAGGACAAGACGTGGGATTGGAGCAACGATTGCCAACAAGCCTTTGTAAAATTGAAGAAGGCCATGGTGAGTAAACCAGTGTTGGTGTTGCCGGATTACACCAAGCCATTCGAGATTTACACCGATGAGTCCGATGTTGCCATTGGTGGGGTACTTATGCAAGAAGGATATCCGGTTGCCTTTGAAAGTCGAAAGCTCAATGAGACAGAGAAGAGGTACACGATCCATGAGAAGGAAATGACTGTAATGATGCACTGCTTGCACACTTGGCGACACTACATACTTAGGTCCAGGTTTGTGGTATACACAGACAATGTTGCCAATAGTTATTTTCTAACCCAAAAGAAGTTGTCTCCAAAGCAGGTCCGATGGTAGGAATTCCTTACAGAATTTGATTTTCTATGGAGTACAAACCAAGAAAGGTGAATTCCGTTGTCGATACCTTAAGCCGAAGGTACAAGATGGAGTTTGTTAGCTTGTCGCAGGGACAACTATTGGAGCGCATCAAAGAGGGGTTGTCACATGACCCAACGACCAAAATGCTCATTGACTATGCCAAAGAAGGGAGAACCAGAAAGTTTTGGCTTCAAGGGGACTTGCTATATGCTCGAGGATATCGCCTCTATGTGCCTCAGTTTGGAGAATTGCGCAAGGGGCTCATGAGGGAATGCCATGATTCCAAGTGGGCGGGACATCCAATGATGAACCAGACATTGGCACTGATTGCAGAACATTATTACTGGCCGCACATAGGTACAGATATTGAAGCCTATGTGAAGACTTGTCTTGTGTGCCAACAGGACAAGATGAAGATGAAGAAACTAGCGAGACTATTGCAGCCATTACCCATTCCCGAGCGACCATGGAAAAGTGTTTCCATGGACTTTATTATCGATTTGCCTAACATTGACGGCCTGTCGAGTATTATGGTTGTTGTTGACAGGTTGTCGAAGTATGGGACGTTCATTCCAGCGTCCAAGGTGTGTCTAACCGAGGAGGTAGCCTGACTTTTCCTCAAGCACATGGTCAAGTATTGAAGAGTGCCAAAGATAATTATAAGTGATCGGGACACATGATTCACGGGGAGATTCTAGACCGAGTTATTCAAGCTAATGGGATCAAGCTTGAACTTCTCAACAAGTGTTCACCCTCAAACCGACGGGGAAACCGTACGAGTGAATGCACTCTTAGAGATTTATTTAAGGCACTATGTGAATGCAACACAGTGCGACTGGCCAAAACTGTTGGATGTGGCTCAGTTTCTTACAACTTGTAACGGAGTGAGCCCACAAACCAAAGTCTGTTCGAGATCGTGACCGGGCAACAACCACTTACACCCAACACGATTGTTACCAAGTATGAGGGGCCAAATCCAGTAGCACAAAAATTTGCCACTGAGTGGCAAGAGCATCAAGACTTAGCCCGAGCTTGTTTACACAACGCAGGGAAGCGGACTAAGAAGTAGGAAGATCGAAAGCGTAGGGACGTGAATTTCCAGGTTGATGATCTAACCCTTGCCAAATTGACAGGAATCTTGCGCAACCCAACCGTGCACAAAGGGCTTGTGTGAAGATACAAGGGTCCATTCCGAGTTGTGAAGCGGATAGGCACCATGACCTATTGATTGGAGTTGCCACCGACCATCCAAGCTCATCCAGTGTTCCATGTTAGCTTACTCAAGCCTTAACATCAAGATGAGTCAGATCCGGATCGAGGTAAATCACACCGAGCGCCAGTCAGAGTGAAGATCTCCTATGAGAATGAAGTTCGAGAGATCCAAGCGGAGAGAGTTATTCGACAACCAGGTTACCGGCCAAGGCATGAATATTTTGTTCAATGGAAGGGACTTTCCGACAGTGAAGGTAGTTGGGAATTAGTCGAGGGCCTGTGGCAATTCAAAGACCAAGTGAACATATATCATGCTAGTCGAGTGACGAGGGCGTCACTAGATTCAGTGTGGGAGAATGTCATGGACCGCGCACCGAGGCTCGAGACCAGCACGCATCAAGCTGCCAAAAAGCACTCCGCAGCATTTTGGGCCTATCACCACTTAGACCAACACTTGGGATTAAAGAGCCTTGCAAAGTAGATATGGCAAGTAGCACATAATCTAACATATTCCCTTTTGATTCTTTCCATATCCTTTGTAATCTCTTATCTTAGGAATGTTTGATTAGAATTCCTTAGATTAAGGGATATTATATATGTCATTGTATCTAGACTGTCGATGTACTCTAATCTTAACCGTTGGATGTAAGGGGCTTCAACTATAAATAGAGGCTTACCCCCACCTCATTTTTGTAAGGGGCTTCAACTATAAATAGAGGCTTACCCCCACCTCATTTGACACACTTCATTTTTGAGGAATATACAAAAGCATTCACTCAAATTTCTTCCTTGTCTTTTGTTTTGCCTTTTCTTTCAGAGTTCTTTTGCTTCCGCAAGGATTTAAGCACTTTAGCTTTGATCAAGTTTCAGGCTTACTTAGGCGTTGTTTGATCGAGAAGCGTCTAAGGCCGCACGCTTCAAGATTCAAGTTTTAGGGACGTGACATTGATTATAACATACTTGAATTATAAATATATATTATTTAATTACTCAAAACCTTATAGTTCAAAAAAAAAAAATTATTCAAAGATATAAATTATGGTTGATTTTTATAATTGATTTCAATTTATAGTTAAAATTATAAATAATTTTAGATATAAAATTAGAAGGGTCTTAGATAAATAAATGAAATATATTCACTATAATTTTTGAGGTAGACTTGTTTGTCATTGAAAAAGAGTTAAATCAATTGAAAATTAATATTTTTATTATTTTTTTAAGCACATTTGATAATCATAATAAAAAAAAACGATAGAATTTTTATTTATGTTCAATTAAAATAATTATAAGAACATTTCTATAATTAATTTAACTTGTTTGGTATGGTAAACATAATCCAAACATTTTTTAATTCTGATCATTACAACCATAGAGTGTGACTCTATAAATTCTTGTAACGTTAGCATTACAATCATATTATCATAGAAATGGATGAAATTTTAATGGAATGACAAATTTACTCTTTGATTTAATATGTGTAGATTAATTTACCCGTTTTAAATAAAGAGAACAAAATGCAACCCTAATCTTAAAACATGGGCTCCATAGTAATTTTACTTATATTATATGTGAACGTTAAAATGTTGTAGCTAGTTTTATTTCTCCAAATTTGTCAAATCTGATTAGCTCCAAACTGCGAGTGGAAGGGAAAAAAAAGTAATTTGCACTCTCTTCTCTTCACATTTCTCATTGACATCACTATCTCTATAAAGGACTCTTCGTTTGGCTTCATAGGTACTTGTTTACCAGCCAGTTTTTCTGAATTGCATAATGGGCCTGAATGCTTGCTTTTTTGCTGCTCCCTTGTGTGTGTATTCACCATTAAAGACCTAACTTCATGTTGCTTTTGTGGATTTTGTTATTCACTGTAAACTTATCCTCCGGTCAAAGTGAAAATGATGTCTTAACCAAATCTTGTACCATCTGCACCGGCTACTATAAATGACCGTATTTTGCATCTCTTTGCCAATGACTTTTGATACACTGATCCCGTAAGTCTCCATTTTTGTTGTCTCTGCTTAAAACTTGATTTCCTTTACTGTCTTCAAATATCTATAATATTGAGGTGGATGGAAGTGTAACTACAAAGCAAGGTGTTTGATTTGTCTTCACCGATGGTTCAAGGATTATATTTCGTTTATCGGGATGTCATTGCTTTGTTTCCCTAACTCAAGCTTGCTTACCCTTTATCACATGTTAATTTCATATGCATACAGGGAAGTGGTTCAGCCGGTGCTACCATTCAAATCTGTATTGAACAGCTTAAGCCACATGCTTCCCAACACGACATGGATGCCCAAGTGGCACTCAAGTCATTAATAGCTCAGTTACTGATGATTTTACATATATTCCTCTGGGCAAGTTATGAATGAATTGTTTGCTTGTATTTCAGAACACTTTACAGGAAGAGGAAGCTACCACACTCATCCTGCATCTTACTTATCAACTGTTATCTCAAGTGGTCTTTCATTGTGGAATTCGCTCCATGTTTATGCTGAAACAAAGCATCTAACTTCCACTGCTAGATAATGAAGAGCAAGTGGGATCCAATAATACATTTCTGTTGATAAGACATCCGCACAGGCTAAAAAGATATGCCATTTGAATGGTCGATTAATGGAATTCTACTTTGACTCAATCGCAACTAATAAAATCTCGTTGTCGTCGGTAACTTTTTGAAAAAAGATAAAATGTTATGCAAAAAATTGTTTATACGAATTCAATTTCTTTATATTCATGGATCTTAATTTAGTAAGTAAATTCATTATCTTTAATTCGTAATTCAACAATTGTCTTAATATAATAATCTCACTTTTATGTCTAAACAGTTAGACCACTCACCTATCAATCATCCTTTAGGCAGTAAATAAAACGTGTTTACTCTCTCAAATGCATTCAGTAAAACGTTCCACAATGAACAAATTAATACTCACAATATATATATATAAGAGGCTTCGAGGCTTGGTAGTATACTGAAAATCAATTACAATTCAACCTTATTAAACGACAACTATAGAATAACAATATATAATATACTAATAAAGAGTAATGTAAAATGGATGGTTTGAGATTTGATCTTTAATGTTATCTTTAATATTATCTCAATTCGTACTTCACGATCCAAGGAATCCAATTATCGGATCTGATCCAATCCCATCTTGAACATAAGTCAGAACATTTTAGCCAGTTACTTCAAAACTCTCCTCAACGAATTCGTTGACTATTTTAATTGAACAAATTGGTTTTTGACACTGTTCATCCTTTTTGAAGACTTGATTTGGTGGAGTATTACGACAAGGACAGGAGAGAAGCTGGCTTTCACTTTGTCAAGGTGAGTTCGTAGATCCATTTGAGCTGATGAGATTTGGATAATTCAAAATTGAGACATGAGAGCCATCCAATGGTAGTGTCCCGACCAACACTTATGGTACAACTAAGAAGAGCATGAGCACCATGCAATTTTTGATGTAAAAAAAATGGTGTCACTCGTGCCCACAGTTTACCTATGAAATGCGAGCCAACTCTCTCCAGCAAAACCCAAAAGTGACATAATGGCACAGCAAGCACTCAAGGGGAGGAAGCATGTTGGGACAGTATGCTTGCGTGGCTTTCAAACCATGCAATTTAATTTGCATCATTCACGTCTTTCTTCAATGCATTTGTACCTTTCTTTGGACGTGACACTTTCAGACAATATCCTCTTCCCTTCACCAAATAAATTTCTTCATTTAGGAGGGTCCTAGCAACGTTCTTTTCCATAAAATTTTCAGTGCATATGGAAATCTAACGGAGATGCCATTTTCCCTGTTCAACTGTTCCCTTATCATTGCCAGCTACAACATCAAGGGGTTCAACTAGAAATAGCTAGCGAGGAATAGCATTCACGGCTTTGAAAATTACAAACTTTACATGTGGAAAGGTGTCTCCAGTATCTGCCTGTGACAAGTGACAAACTGTTGGACGAAAACTTGATCAAAACATACATTTACGCTCTCATGAATTGATTTGTCAGGATTAATATGGTTAACTCTATAAAGGAATGCATTAATAGCCTTTCTTTATTGACACGTGAACCACCATAATGTTTTCTTTGTTATATTTTAAAAATGGTAAAATCTCTGTTTTGGTCCCTCTATTATGTTTAAATTCAAAACTTAACCACCACACTTTTATTTCTAACGTAATTCGGTCTCTATATTATTGTTAATATAACTAATTTTTCAATTAAAATGTTATGTGATTATATATGTAGTTCGAATAACCTAAAAATCTTAAAGATTGATATTGGCTTTCCATTTATTCATAAAATTGTAAATTTATTTAAAAAAAAAAGTTTATTAAATATAATTTTTTCTGTAGTGATGATTAACTTTGGAAAAGTTACTAAACTTTTTATGCTTTTCCTCTCTTCATTTTAGTTTGTTTATGTTAGAATTGTGTGTCCAAATTCTGTTACTCGTTAAAAATATAAAATACAGTGATAAAATAAGAAGATATGTGGGGGCGAATATCGACGACCATGTCGCACAAGTAGAATCAATATAGAACTACATTTATTCTATTTGACATTGATTAGAATAGGTTTTTCAACCTTTAAGTAGTTGTAGTCGAAACTCTTCTTGTATCATTTGATTTTCAACATGAGTGATCCTCTTTTACCCGTTATTTTTTCCGAACGGGTTGTCCAAATAAAATCTGAGCGTTTCATTTTTCTTTTCTCATTACTTTGCAATAGTTCTATTGCTATTATCGATATTTATTATAACATTTTCTTTATATAAATGATAGCAAAATATTTGTATTTTTTCTCTTATCAGATATCTTTTGTTCATACGATCGTGTTAAAGGTAAATATATGATGCGTGCTAAGTATAGTGGAAGACAACTATTTCTCAAGCAACAAATAATAATAATAATAATAATTCTTGAATGGGAGCAGTGTGGTTAACTACAAAGGTCCACTTGAACTTGTTGAATCATAATTGGGAAGTCATAATGCAGCGATGACCTGTTCATTTGAAACTATCTCTTCATTCTCCTGTTCCAGTGCTTTATATAGAAGCCACTTAATGTAGGTTTTGACTACATTGTTTTTGGACTCAACTTGATACTGAGTGAATGTCTGTCATGTTCACCCTTTTCCTACATAATTGTTGTTGTTTTCCTTCAAATTAAGAAACACCCCAGACACATCGAGTTCATCGTCAATTTCAACTATACCATAAATAAATAACTTGTCCAAAACCCACACACATGACACAGAGCAGCAAGCTAATGGCTGTCTGAAATAGAATAAATCCAAAATTGGAAACACTAGAGGACATATGATAACAAGCCATGAGAGGAGGCATCAACTCTCCATCAGAGCAGGCATGTAACATGATGGTGGAGTTGTCATAATGCGATGCACATAAACAAGTGGGGGCAAATTCATTTGAGTTGAGGCCAAGAGCAAAGAGCAAATCCCAGGATATTGATATACCCAACAAGGTTGGATCCATGCACAAACAGTAGTTGGAAGAGGTGCTTACAATTAGGACAAACACAGTTCCATCTTCTAATTTCTTTATCCACTAAAAAGATTGCTTGCTTTTCTCCCTGTCTGTACCATTATTTGTTGGTGGGTCTGGTGGTGGGATTTTAAATCACATTACAAATGGGGGGCAGAGAATCCCCATTGATTTTGGTTTTGGAGTTTTGAAGAAAAGGACGGCCCTCTTGGTTTCCATTTCCAAACTTTTGTGTTCTCTTCCCCAGTATGTTTTAGGAATTATATCAATTTTGCTATTCAACCCTCACATTCCTATTTTCTTTCAATTTCTTCTCATGGCTGGCCTTTGGTCGTAACATCTCTAAGACCTCGTTGATCGTAAATAGTCTTATGTCGAGAAAATATGTTAAAGAGTTTTTTAAAGCAAATAAAATATCATTTATCAGTGTTAGTAGAGAAGGTAATTGGATATTTGGGGAAGTAGAAAATACTGATATGTTGAGAGATATTAATCTGGGTATGGCCTAAATTGTGAAAACTAAAGGGGTAAAATTATAAACATTTAAAAGTTGAGGGGTTAAATAAAAATATGGAATAATTAGAGGACCAAAGTCGCATTTTTTTTTCTAATGTGTGAATGGTGAAGTTGTAAATGTTAAAAATTGGAAGGGCAAAATGATCCTTTGACAAGAGATAATTTTTAGTAAAACTACCAAAATGTCCTTCGACATATGTATTTAATTGGAGCCCTTGGATTTACTTTATGGAGATGGAAAAAATAGAGTCGTTAGATCAAAGACATTATATTATATTTATGAAGTTGGCAAAATATCGACCCTTAGATCCTGATGGAAATAGTGAAGAAATAATTGTTATTGGATTAAAATCATAAAAGTTAAGATTATTCTAAATATATTATAATAAATATCTCATATGGAAACATGAACAAATGTCTTCATATTCGATGCCTAAGAAAGAAATTTTATATTTTATTCATTTTAATCCTTTGCCATTAAATTCCACTAATTCACCTTAAAACTTTGGAATTTTCATGGCTACCAAAGAGAAAAAGTGAAATAAAGATCTTAAATTGAAAGTAAGAAATTAGAAGTTAGAAGCGAAAAAATTTGAAAGGAAGTGATGAAGGTGTGACATGAAGTATATAGAATTTTCTTACCATATTAGGTTTTTGATGAAAATAAAGACATGAATTAATGAAATGTTGGAGAATATGTTTAAGGGTTGAAAGGTTAAATTATATTGAAAGAATATGATTTAATTATGTTAGTTAATTTATAGTGAACTACAAAGTTAAAATGTTATAAATTTCACTAAAACATATTCTAGACAGCAGTAGTGTTGCAGATTTATAATTTTACAAGAAATTGAATTAAATTTTGAACTAAACGTGAAATCGAAAAAACGGTGTAATGAATTGTATTATAATTAATGAGAAAAATCAATTTTGATGAGACAGAATCAAGATGATTTCGAATTTCCATATTTCAACTTTGAAAAATAATTAAAAATTATATATATATATAAAAAAAAAAAAGAATTAGGAGATGACCTATATATGTATAAAAATCTAATTTTGAAGAAGAACAAACAACATTGTACAAGTTTGTACTAAAAGATAAATATTTTTTAATAGAAGAAGGTCAAAGTTGTCCAACAACAACAGAATAAGGGAAGATTTGAAGACAATTTGTATTAATTGGCTAATTTAAAAAAATTTATCATAATTTTTATATTAGTGGTGGGATGTCTAGTTTTTAAATTATTCATATTTGCTTTTTTTGACACAAACACTTAGAATTACTCATAATCTCTCTTTTAACTCATAAATAAAAATATAATGCGCTCACGTTCTCCTGTATTGACAACAATATCCGTATCAATCGAGCTAAAACTCAATCATCCTCTCTTTTTTTCTTTGATATAAAATAAATGATATTATTCAGGTAAACCTCTCCTACTAATAATATTTTCAAGATTCAAACTAGGTCCAAATACCTGAAAAAAAAAAAAGAAAATACCATTGTCATTTCTTCCACCATTAGTTGGTATACATACTTTCCTTTCTATTCTCTTCATCTTTGGTTGTTTTACCTTTGTTGTTTGTTTTACTTTTATGACATTATTAATTATCCATCATTTTTTTTTTTTGTAGAAGAAAGAAATTAGTACAAAATTAAAATAACAGACTTAATCATAATGTCTATCTCGAAATATTGCCTCGTGGATGTCTTTTTCCAGCAGCTTCCAAGTCAACATAGGGGGGTTGTCGAGTATCTCTAAGCAACTAATTTTGTCTTCACCAGTCTTAGCGATCACATCAACAACTTTATTGCTATCCCGAGAAATATAACGGAATCGAATTTGCCAATCCTTAGTGCACCAATCATGTATCCTTTGGATTTCGTCTATATTATTCACCGCAGCTAATCCATTTCGTACATTCTCCATTAACATTGCATTGTCACACTCAACTTCGACCTGTCGAAAGCCTCTGTCCCAAGCAATCTCCATTCCTATTAACACAGCCTTAGCCTCAATAGAAAAAAGGTCAGTCATACCTGTTTGCATTCTGAACCCGATAATATCGAAAATATAAAAATATATATGAGAATATATGTCTTGTAGCTGTGGATTAAAACCAAATATATATAATATTATTTTACATAAATAAAGTTGTAGCCTTATCTAGCTTGGGTTCGGTAGGCAGTGAACTCTAGAAGGCACAATTTCTCTATTCGCCATCTATATGTTAGCTTAGTGTATAGTAGTTGGTTTAACTGGAAACCGATGAAATATGCTATCTACTTATACAATCTTCGTACAAAGCTATAACAATATGCATAAAATGATAACAATTTGTTGCCCAAAACAAAGGAGCAGAAGAATCCAAAACATGACAATGATTAACACAGTTTCAATGTTTACTATGCTTCAGTCAAATGTCAAGCCCTTGACATGTGACTTCAAGATGTCGGCAACAAGTTAGATTATCTTCAAGAAAACTGATGTTAGGGGTAAAGGCCCTATTCAGTATTGTTTTGACTGCCCCAAAGCCTTTTTCGTACCCAAAGTAATCCTAAACAGTTGGCTGTTTCTATCAGACGTTGTTTTTAGCCCCTTGGAGGAGCATTATAAATAGACGTCTCAGTCTTGGAGAAACCCCAGACATCCATAGCATAGCATAGGGTTGAAGAAGCACTATCACAAATCATTGAGAGTTTGAGACCCTACCAATGACGAGTGTACGCTGCTCAAAGTCCTGTGGTAGTTGCTCTGTTTCCTTGACATGAAATATGAAGGCTAACTCTCAGGATATTTTGTTCTTGTCAGTTTGTTGCAATGAAAGATCTTGGTGACATGAAATGAAACAGAAAATTTCGTGTCTTTTCCTTTGGTACTATGCTTGATTGACAATCATTCTGGTAACAAGTAACTGCTACAAAGTTTTTGGGTTCTGCCACAACACAACAAAGCCAGTCTCATTCAGGGTGCTGGCTACTTTGGAAAGTTCAATGTGCTGTTTATCTTGATGTTTCTGTGTCCTTTCAGCAGGGTTAATAATACTGAGGAAAGAAGTTGAAATCAGTGGGGTGTAGTGTAGTTCGACGGGTCGTCCTATAAGGGAAAGCATGCATACTGCTGTCTCATATTGGGCTTTGCCATTAGGTACAGAGATCTATGGGTCTGACTGCCAAGGACGCCCTTTGCTAGAAAATAGTGAGGTCTTAGTACAGGTGACATTAGTATATCTCTCCACTAATAAAACGCCAAATATCATGGAAACGCTTTCCTGGCAAACATTTAAAAATTAAAAAGAAAAAAAAGACAACACCTCTCAATTTTTCAAAAGGACCAAAACCGCAATTCTCCCTTTTGAGTAGCCCTTGTTTGCAAAAAGAAAAGAATAAAGAAATAAATAAATTCAAGAGAGATAGAGATAGAGGGAGATAGAGAAAGAGGGGGAGGAGCTATAAGATTCCAAATTTTGCGCACTGATTTCCCCAATGAGAGCGGCCTTGGCGTTTCTTTCATCACACCTCTCAAACCATTCCTTTCTCTGTCTCAGTCCATCTCTTACCGCCCTTAACTACTCCTATATAAACATATCCATATTTCTTAGGCCTCAAAATATTTACTCTTCATGCAATGGCAATTGACTGCGTCTCCAGCATAGCTTCCATGCCTCACCATCTCAAAGACGACAGTAAAGATGAGCAAAAACAACTAGTTTTTGATGCCTCTGTGCTTAAATTCCGAGCCCGCATACCACAACAATTTTTATGGCCTGACGACGAAAAGCCTTGCGCTAATGCTCCAGAACTCCAAGTACCACTCATTGACCTTGGAGGTTTCCTCTCTGGTGACCCTGTTGCTGCGATGGAAGCTTCAAGGCTTGTCGGCGAGGCATGTCAACAGCATGGTTTCTTTCTTGTAGTTAATCATGGAGTCGATGCCACACTCGTGGCCGATGCTCATAGGTACATGGATAACTTCTTTGAATTGCCACTCTGCGACAAGCAAAGGGCACAGAGAAAAGTTGATGAGTACTGTGGATATGCCAGCAGCTTCACTGGCAGATTCTCCTCCAAGCTGCCTTGGAAAGAAACACTTTCTTTTCGCTACTCAGCTCAGAGAAACGCATCCACGATGGTTGAAGACTACCTTGTTAATAAAATGGGAGATGAATTCAGGCATTTTGGGTAAGAAATTCGAATGTTGTAAAGTTTTCTGTGTCATTTTTTCTGCTTATTGTTATTATGCTCCTCGATGCTGAAATCTTGAGTTTAATTGCCTGCAGGAGGGTATACCAGAGCTACTGCGAGGCTATGAGCAAGCTTTCTCTTGGGATCATGGAGCTTTTAGCCATCAGTCTGGGCGTAGACAGAGCACATTTCAGAGAATTTTTTGAGGAAAATGATTCAATAATGAGGCTGAACTACTATCCGCCTTGCCAAAAACCAGACCTCACTTTAGGAACGGGGCCTCATTGCGATCCAACGTCTTTAACCATCCTTCACCAAGACCGAGTTGGTGGTCTTCAAGTGTTTGTAGACAACGAATGGCGTTCAATCAGCCCAAATTTCGAAGCATTTGTCGTTAACGTTGGCGACACCTTCATGGTAAGATACTTTTCCATTTGATCCCTTCATTCTTTAAGTGTAGGAATGCTTTGGTGATTAAGCTGTGTGGGTTTAATTTTCAGGCTTTATCAAATGGAAGATACAAAAGTTGTTTGCACCGGGCGGTGGTGAACAGCCACACCCCAAGAAAATCCCTTGCTTTCTTTTTGTGCCCAAAGGGTGATAAAGTGGTCACCCCACCAAAAGAGTTGGTGCACGCATATAGCCCCAGAGTATATCCAGATTTTACATGGCCTATGCTGCTTGAATTCACACAAAAGCACTACAGAGCTGACATGAATACGCTCGAAGTATTCTCAAACTGGGTTCAACAGAGAAGCCACTGAACCGCTCGTCTCTACCGTCTTGTAAATTAGCTAGGTGTCAGTACAAAACAGACATTGCCATATCACTGGCCTCTCTGCCAAGAACATGACATTGGATGGGTAGACAGAAAACTGATTCAAGAGCTGGGATTTTTGCTACGAGTTGAAGGCAAGGTCAGGGGATAAGGGGTCAGGTGACAAGCATTTTAAGTGATGAAATGAAATACAAGACGAGATATGCTATAAGGAACCCAATAAACAGCTCGACCATCACTAAATTTTTTTTTGTATCTCCTTTGATAATATAGAAAGCTATCTATAGAATTACCTCTCTTCATGTTAATTGCTAGTTTCTCTTTCTTTTGTTATTATATTTCAAGCAACTTCTTTACTTAATTTCTTTTGTTTCATACTTGATCTTTCTCCATATCTGCCTAACATAAGATATACATCTTCATTCAAAGATTCACCAAACAGCAGCGAAGATTTGATTAAATACCCAAAAAGATATCATTCATTTTTGGATTACAAATGTGTTGATCAGAAGTTGCATCAACCAATAATCTTGTTGCATATGAAGCTGTTGTTGGAGTTACATGGGGCTTAAGGCTGCCACATAAATCCAAAGGAGGAGCTCACCCACCGATTGAATGGCAGACCTAGCTTTTCTCTGTAAAATGTATTCTTCTGCCAATATTTTATTGGGTTATTTGTTTATTTATATATATCTGGAGATTTGGAAGGTTGTGGTAATATATAGAATAGAAAGGAATACAAGCACCATTGTCGTTGTGTTTGTCTTTAAATGCTGCAACATTCTTTTGTTTATATTTAATAATAATTAACTCGAGGAAGATGATTGTAAAAAGAAAGAAAATATAATAAATAAATTTCACCCCCAAAAAAATATAATAAATAAATAAGGGTGAACTGCAAAAATAGTCACTTTTGTTTGTCTCATGTTACATTTTAGTCACTTATGTTTGAAATGTTACGTTTTAGTCATTTATGTTATTATTTTGTTATGAAATGATCACTCTGCCGTTAAGTTCCGTTATCTCCCTAACGATAATCCTACATGACAGTCCAACTAGATTTTAAGTGCCAATTTGGATTTCCAAATGGGATTATAATAGATTTTTAATTAAATAAATTTAATTAATTAAAATTTTTAAACCTAAATCTTAGTTGAAAAAATCCTAAACCCATTTCCACACACTTGTCTTCTTCATCTTCATCTTCTTCCCTTCTAATTTCAACATTTTTAATTATAAATCTGTCTCAAAACTTGAATATTTGGAACTCATTAACCCAAAGAAACTTAACGGGAAGAAGATATTGAATCTTTGAATCTTTGAATCTTTAGGTTAATGGGTTTTAAAGATTCGAACTTTGGGGCAGATTTGTAACTAAAGATATTGGAATCAAAAAGGAAGAAGATGAATATGAAGAAGAGAGGTGTGTGAAAATGGGTTTAAGATTTTTTCAGTTAAAGTTTAAGGTTTAAAAATTTTAATTAATTAAAGATTTATTCTCATTCCATTTGAAAATTCAAGGTGGCACTTAAAATCTAGTTGGACTACCATGTAGGATTACCGTTAAGGAGATAACGGAACTTAACGACAAAGTAATCACTTCGTAACAAAATATTAATATAAGTGATTAAAACGTAACATTTCAAACATAAGTGACTAAAATGTAACCTGAGACAAACAAAAGTGACTATTTTTATAGTTTACCCATAAAATAAAATCTAATTTTAACCATAGGTTTAATTTTGATCTAAAAGTTAGAAAAAAATTTAAATTTTATACCTGTGTAAATGGGTTGTTTTGTGATAAAATTAGAAGTAATTATTCCTTTTTGTTATGATTTTATTTTTTTCTCCTTTGGAGTTTTTATCTTTCATCTCAAATCTAGAATTAAATATTATTGAATCAATCACTCAAAAAAAAATTTCTCAATTATAGAAGATTTGTTGCGAGATGATCATTCATGAAACAACTTGCATATACGGTGGATTATCTTACGAACAAATCAAGAACAAGCAATCCCACGGACAACAACGGTGTGAGTCATCTGGCGAACAGGCCAAATGCAAGAAGAATGCGGACTATCAATTGACAAACTTTCTAGCAAACAACCATTGACGGACTATTTGACAAATTGTCCAAATAGGAACAAGACTCATGGGTACACCAGACGCGAGTTGCCTTGCTGATTGGCATGCTCTAAGCTATTGAAGGGCGAACAATCAAGATGCTAACCAACAATGCCAAGTTGAGATGCTCCAGACTATCTCAATGTTTTGATACACATTGGCAAGTTGTCAACTTATTTAAAAAAGTTGTTAGCCTATTTTATTTATCTTAAATTTGATAGGATAATTTTTTTGGTAGAAAGAAATAGAGTCAAATACAATCAAACAGAAATAACATTAGAACTTGATAGTATAGAAGTATTATCTAATCGGATCTGATCAACAACTTTAATAGGAGCAACATGAAACACACGGGACTCAAGCGAAAACTCTTTCATTAGACCTACCAATATATTGGGGGGGGGGCAAAAATCACTTCTCTTGGAATATGTTTAATGACCACTTACCAATCACGTTTGCATAATTCTTAAATACATAATATCAAATCTCTATTCGCTTATCCTTTGAAGCCACCATGAATACCTTTAATGGTCAGGACACAGTCAGACTCAAGAATAACCTCTTTCCAATTAAAATCCCATGCAAGATGAAAGCCATCATAAATAGTCCAAAGTTCAGCTTGTTCAACTGTACATCTTTCAATATTTCTCTCAATTCCCCAAAGCCACCTACTATGTTCATCTCTTACCACTATTGCCAAAGATGCAAGACCTAAAGACATGATAATTTTAACGGTGTTGATCAGACAGAAATCAATAATTTCAAATTCCTAGACTAGCCAATGTTGTAGTTGGTAATATTTTTCCTATATAAAACTACACTTTATATGTAAATTATGAATGTAAATTAAGAAGTGAAACAGGACAAAAAAATTGATTACTAAATTTTATCTGTCTTTCCTTTCTTCTTTAGAAAAACCAACAAGATTTCTCCAGAGTAGTCGTTATACAGTGCCTCACATGGTAGATATACATAAGAATTCCGAAAATGCTCATAAACATCCTCTGTCCATCATTGGCTTATCGGTTATCACTTCTTCCATCCTAATAAACATTAAATGTAAATTTAGGTAAGGCGAGACAAAGATTGGTTGCTTATTAGTGAAAACATCCTTATATCATCAACGTAAAAAAAAAAAAAGATAATTCAGGGAGAAAAAAACATTCATAAACAACTGGGAGAAAAACAAAGCTAAAATCCAAATGCTATCCCCACATTCCTTAGTTTAATGTATTATAATTTATCCTCAGTTATATTCATGGAACACGACAACAGGAAGGCTGGTATTTCAATTAGTAGAGTAAAAAAGAAGAAAAAACAAGAGTGCCCTTCATTACTTGGATGCTAATATTTAATACCCAACATCACTTCCAAGATTAGCTCACTCAAAGCTGTCCAATTTAAGGCTGTTTAATTAATACATGTAATGATAAAACAGGCATGATCAAATCGAGTTGGGAAACTTGGTTTCTTTCCAATAATTAAGTCATATTTCTACATAATTACGTGCTAGCATGCCCAACACACAACCCTTAATCAAAATCTCATTTCCTTTGTCCTTTCTCTTGGCTACATGGTGTGATAGTGAAATGGGAAGACGACGAATTGCTGACACTTCTTTCCCCATGTGTTTTTATCTTCTCTGAACTCAAGATCCCCTATAGTTGCTTTTTACTTGCACATTGGGCTCCCTAGATTAGCATTTCGCCACGTAACTTGCCTTCTCGAATTTTGATCTAGCCTCACATCGATCATTACCTTCTCGATGAATAGATCATGTGCGAGTGGCCTCCATTGACGGATTCCTCCGTCATCTACTTACAATACAAACAATGTCATGATAGGTGTTAGTACTACCACTAGTGCATGAGAATGACACAACTTTTCAACTTTATTCTATTAATTAGTATAGAGTTCGTTTCGTGCAATATATAAACCCATTGGTCTTTTGGACATATCTTGGGATGAGACAAAACATTTCAAGAAAGGTTTCGGAAATTGTTGCTTGCCACTTTGTGTAGTGCTCGATTCTTGTGTTTACGTGACATGTTAAATTTGTATTGTTGAGTTCTGCAAAGGTGTTTATGTTTTACAAGTGCATCATGGAACAAAGTACACAACTTCGATATTAACACCTTTGTCATTTTGTTGAAGTTTTAATTTGCGAAACCCACCATCTATATATATATATAACATTTCTTTTTCAAGCTGCATGAATATTGTTTGATAGTAAAATATGTAGCATATGGTAATTGTTAGGGTTTTTCAATTTTTAAATAAATAAAGTCGAAACTCCTTTTATATCATTCCGTTCTTAACAATATTATTGAATTTTTCCTCTTCTGTCCGTGGTTTTTCCCGCAAAATTTGTGTACCTTATTTTTTATTTTCTTATTGTTTTACCATCGTTTCATTATCGACATTTATTATAACACTAATAAAAGAAAATTTTAAAAAAGTATTTACAATTGCGAACCATTTAACCCAAAATTAGTAGACTTGACTTGTATGAATCAGTTGTTAAATCTTTTATCAAGCATCCATTTGAGACAAATTTAAACTGTGTGACCCCATCCCTACTTTTAATATTATATTAAAAAAAATAAAACTAGCAAAATAAATAAAATGTTAAGCCTTGTTGAGTGTTTTTGTCTCTCAAGGAGACTAATTTTCTTATTTATATGATACAATTTTTAAATGTGACGTTTTAGGTATGCTTTCATGCATGTTAATACAGATTTTATTTTAATATTAACACGTGTTTCCTAAGAGTGGGTTTGCTTGCATGATGATGCGAACCTATCATGTGCGAACTATAAAGGCTATCGCTATTGAATCTAGCAGGCCCATTCTTGACATTTTTGGGGCCTTAAACAAAATAATAAGTTGGAGTTGTGGATCCCTTAAAAGTTGGAAAAAAAATATTTTAGACCACTTAAAAGTGAATAAAAAAAAATTTTGCGTCCCTTAAAAACTGAATTTTTTTTTTTTTTTTACATTTTTTAAAAACTAAAAAAAAAAAAATTTGAATTCCTTCTAATCTTAGTTCTTGAGCAACCGCACTTCCAGACAAATCTCAAGACCGAGTTTGAGATCTAGTCAATCTCAATCAAATAATCGAGGGTAATGAATCAGTAATGAGCAACACCATAATAAACTTAAATATAGAATCATAAGAAATTCAACTGTTAATATTAAGTTTAACAACACCTAAAAAAAACTAATAAGTTTAACAGATTCATTAAAAAAAATTTGGTGAACACCACGTGACATTTTTTAGAATAATGTCAACAAATCTTATAGATAATATACACAGATAGCATGTCAAAAAAAAGAAATAATCCGTCGATATTATATTAACCATCAAACACACAATTAAGTGGCAGTGATGATGAGGCTCAATTTTATTAAGCCACACAGAACCCAAGCGGATAATACTATTTTAACACCTAAAATTGAGAAGCTGTCGCAATTCTAGCGGTTCAAATTTCCATAGGATAATCATTTTAACCGTATGATTCTTGCTGACTTCTTTTTAGAACACGAAATTTAACATTGTTATGTACATAAGATGTTGGGTTGGATTATGGTGGTTACTATTATATATGGTACAAACAGTTACCATAAATGGAAGTTTAAGATGGTGTTTTCACAGAGTCATAGTCAACGGTATTATTTTCATTGTTTGTGTGTTTTGTTCTCATCATCTCTCACGTCTCGGTCCTGGAAGAGATGTATTTAGAGAGGAAAAAAGGTTTTGGAGTGGAACCCTCACATCATGATTGCTTCCGTAATGGAGTTTCAATTTAACCCCAAGTTAGAATACAATCTAGGTATACTCCGATACAGGGTCGGTGAGCTTGGGATGTCGGAAAAAATAAATGGATTGGATATGATGTAATTACTGTCCTTGGTGGTATAGTGGCAATGTTCTTTTTGCGGTACAAGGGTATGACAATCGCTCCCCTTATTAAGTTTCTGTGGTGTAAAGGTAATTGGCTGTGAAATCATTCCGTTATAATATTATAATTGAGCTTTCCCTAATTATATAATTATGAAAGTTATTCAACAGGTGTTCGTCCAATGATTTTGTCACAAGTATGCTACCCTTAATCCTTAATCTCTTTGAGATAAACTCATTCTCTCAATATAATCTTATTTTATCTCATGGTAACCACTACATCTTCATTAATGAAAAGTCAATTGTTATTGAATAGCAATCAACTCATTTGTCACAAAGACAAATGACTCGTGGTCACATTTACTTTTCATCTATGTAATGCCGATGAGATGATATCATTTACCCATTAGTTGGGCTATGAATTTCATTATTGTTAATGATGCTACATACTGCAAAAGTTATATACCCAACGCACTAGTTTTCGATTCCTTATATATTTGAACTCAAGTTTTTCCTTACATCAAAGTGTATGATTCACGCATACATAGTACATCACCCACTCAGGATTAATGTATGTCACTTTATAAACGTCACAAGTGAGTAAATCTATAAACGGATTCAAGACCTATTCTACTTGGGTCATGTTCGATGTACTGTTAATCCATTCAGTCACATCAACGTCTCTATATTTTTGGAGTCATCTGCGATCCGATACTCAAGACAAAACATCTTTCCAATTGAACTTGATAGAGGTATATGAGTTTGTCAATCGCTTTGCTCATTTCTGATTAAACTAAGGAAAAGTTTAGATTCATATACTAATATAACTTGTCTTTCCGTATTACAATCTGATCACATAATATCTTTTAGTATTAGCTAAAACAATGAAGATTTGATTAAATACCAAAAAGAAGATGTCAATCACCTTTGGATTACAAATGTGTTGATCCGAAGAGCAAGGTTGCATTAACCAATAATCTTGTTGCATATGAAGTTGTTGTTGGAGTTACATGGGGCTTAAGGCTGCCGCATAAATCCAAAGGAGGAGCTCACCCACCGATTGAATGGCAGACCTAGCTTTTCTTTGTAAAATGTATCCTTCTGCCAATATTTTATTGGGTTATTTGGTTATTTATATATATCTGGAGATTTGGAAGGTTGTGGTAATATATAGAATAGAAAGGGTTTATATTTAATAATAATGCTGCCAAATTTTTTTTTGAAAACCAGAGGCGTTTTTGTAAGTTCCCATGTAATTATAATTGCCACTGTTCCAAACAGGTGTTAAAGGACGTGACAACGTAGCATTCATATAAATAAATTTCTTTTTTATTTTCATAAGATATGAATTGAAATTAAAATTTAAAGTTATAAAATAAATTATGTTGCCTAAAAATTTTTGTATTCATGCTTGATTAAATTACGTAATTACACTCGAGTGTGAAGTCCAAAGCTAGTCTTTTTCTGGTTAAATCAATAAGTCATCAAATTTTTTGTATTTGTTTATAGATTAATTCATTTGTGATGTTCATAATGTGGTTTACCTAGTGACTGATTATGTGTCCGTTATTTGTATACTTTTATGTATTAAAAGCTCAAATTCATATAACTAAAGAATCGAACGCTACTATGCATGACATAATTTCATTTACAATAATGAAATTCATAACCCGATAAAAGATAAATGGATCCTCTCATTAGCATTACATGATAGATAGAAAAATAACGTGATCACATTGTTTCATTTATTTAGGACAAATGATTTTATTACTATTTATTAGTAATTGAATTTTCTTTCAATTTCCCACAATCGACGTCAATTGTCATAACCATTAAATTACACATAAGTTTTGAAGTAGACTAATGGTTCACACCATGTGTGGTGTGGATCGAGCCACTATAAATGGAGGTTAAGATGGTATTTTAACAAAGTGATGGCCAATGGTAGAACTTTTATTGTCCAAGTGTCTCATTCTCTATCTCTTATGTCTCCATGATCTTGGAAGAAAAAGATAATTATAAGAGAACGAAGGTTTGGAGTGGATGTCTCACATTATGATTACTTTTTTAATAAGATCTAACTTAAACTTACGTTAAGATATGAACGGTATGAATTTTTATGGAAGGTTGGTAAATTTAAGAAATCAAAAATATTATTGAGATTAAATTTGATGTGATAATTGTTTTTACGAGATCGTGACGATACTTTTACACAAATATATCATGAGATGAGAGTACAACGAACATCAATCTATCACATCCAAAACCACATAGGTTGAAGCTTGAAAAAAAAATTAGTTTCAAATATATGCCGAGGATATAGGAATATTCTATTTTTCTGAAGTAGAGAAAAAAGTTCAAAAACAAAAAGAGAAATTGACCAACCATCACAAGTAGCCGTTTAATGGCATACACAAGTTTTTGTGGCTCAAAAATGTAAATGTCTGCGGCTGAGAAAGTCTTAGCACTCGACAAGTTTTGGTGACGATGTGGGAGTCAATATTTGGGTTTCCTTGAAAGAGGTCAAGTGAGTGGATTAGGCATAAAGATTAAATGGGTTGTGGAAAGCCATATAAATCTTACCAGGTTTCGGCCCACAATCATTGTCCCAGAAAATGGGATTGTGGACTTTCTTGGTTGAGGCCTAATTGTTATAGTGGAGTTATCAACTTTGTATCAAATAACAACTAAATTATATCATCCTTATGATACAAGTGATTGATTTAGTTTGAAAATTTTTTGTTATTTTACACAAAAAGCCCTAAAAATCCTAGCAAAATACATCTCAATACAATATTTAGATTCCATTATTGGATCGATTGTTGATACTCGAGGTTTCAAGAAATAAAATCTAGGCTTGTAATACCGCTTCCATTCTTGAGAATCGTAAATACTTCTACCGTCGACGACCTATCTGTAGGATTTTCTTGATAATTATGAAAAAATAAAGACGAGAGAAAATTTAAGACAGAATAGGGCAGGAGAGAAGAGCAAATTGTTCTATATATTGTCGGGGTTCTTTGGTAAGTTTCAACTTTTTGAAATTTGAGAATTTTTTCTTTTAATTTATAAGGCATAGTACCCTACTTCTTTTCTAAACCCATAATTTTTTTTGTAACTCCAGTTACTGGATTGATTGGGTTTTGAGTAACTTTCAGTTTTGAAATTTTGGAATTTTTAAATTTATAATACAAAATGTTCTTGTTCTTCTACAAACCCATCATTTCTTCTCTCAAATTTCAGGTAAATATTTCACTTTCAACTATATATATATATATATATATATATATATTACTTTTAATGATTTGGGAAGAGCGGAGTCGACGTCAATCAGCATGAGAAAAGATAAGAAGAAAAAAAGGTAAAGAAAGATGAAAATGAAAAGAGCGTAAAACAACAAAGCAAATGAAAAACGAATAGGATCAAACTAAATGGATATTTAATGTTTTTTTTTAATTCAAAGACTGATTTTTTATGAGACTGATGTGGAAAGATTAACTGCAAAATTATTAGTTTTTCCTTGCTGCAATTGATTTTTATATGAATTTTTATTTATTTTTAAAACTTTTTTTATTTTATTTTTACAATTATTGTTAAGAATATTTTTAAAATATCAAAATAATTTTTTAACTAGAACTTAAGGACCAAATTAGCTATTAACCCTTTTAATTAAGGTACAACATTACTTTTTTAACCGAAGTTAATAACCGAGTGAAAAAATGCAACAATTTAATAATATTAATGACTATCACGTAACTTTGAAAGTTGGGTGACCAAATGTATTTTTAAACAAAGTTTAGGGACAGTTGGTGTAGTTATAAATGGCACGAAAGTTGAATGTTACAAAATGGTAATCTAAGTAATATATAAAAACCAACTTTTATTTTTTTGTCATTAGAAATTAATAGGGTAGCCGATTTAGTATTAGCTTGGTTGACATTGACATTGTTGCCAATGCAGGAGAACATGAGTTTGAGTTCGCTGAAGCATATTTATCCACCTATTTAAGGGTTAAAGAGGATTATGTATAGTTTTAGGCATTGTATAAAAAAATAATTCTTCTTTTGTGGTATATCCTTTTATCTCTCCTCTACAACGATCCAATTTTTATTGGTGTCAGAAATTAATCGAGAGTGTCCGAACATTGAACCGAGACAGTCATGAGATGATTATGAGATTAGGAAAAAGAACTATTTATTAAATCATTAAATAGGTTACTGAACATAGTACATGGGCTAAATTGCAAAATGGTTAAATAAGTGGAAAGTGATTTAGGAATTAAACCAAGTCCTTGATAGCAAACTAGCAAAGGTTAAATTTACATTAAGAGATCAAAGTTGTCTCATCCATAAAATTCCACTAACTATTATAATGATAAACTATGGCCATTAGATTAAACAAGATTAATGGTAAATTAAGTCATTAAGCTTAAGTATATTTATTTAAGCTAAGTGGGAGATAGTGTATCAGCCTGGTTTTCAGTGGTGTCGGAAATAGTGGTTTTGGAACCACAACTCTTACAAGTTGAGTCATAAATTTATTTATTATTATAAGTATAATTTCGTTAGCATCGTATTAAAATTTGGTTAAGGAATTTTAATGCTTAGATAGTGAATCGAGTAAAAAGGATTAAATTGTAAAAGGTGCAAAGGTGAATTGGTTAATTTGAGGGACGAAGTGAGTAAATTAACCTAAAGGATTGTTAGTGGGTGGATTATCATGACAAATATTGATTAATAATAGGATAAATTAAGGTTAAAAAGATGATTAATTAAGTTAATTATGAAAGTCTAAGAAATTACAAAAATGTCATGTATATATATTAAATTAAAGAAAGAAAGATGATAATTTCACATTTTCTTTCTTCTTCTTCTTCTTCTTCTTCTTCTTCTCTACAAGGCTAAAAGGAGGAAAACTAGGGTTTTTCATTTTCAATTTTTTAGCTTTGATTTAGGTAAGCAAACCTTAATCGTTTTTAATAATTTTTGTGTTTTCGAGTCCGTATTAGCTTAATCTAGCTTATGCAAGGACTAATTTGTGAATCCGTCAAATGTTATAAAACTTGCCATTGATGAAAATGCTTGCTTTTGAAGGTTATGGATAGATTTGTGTGTTTGATAAATAGATTCATTGATTTTGTAAAGTGATTTTTGTTGGAATTAAGGTTTGAGGACTAGGTTGTAAAAATGATGAAAATACATATCCTTGTTGTGAAATAGTTGAATGGGGATGTTGGATGAATACCTATGGATATTTGGCTATTATAAAATTGAATGAAAATGGTTATTTTACATTTTTGGTTCTAAGAACTAAATTGAATAGAAATGGAAAGTTTAGGGGAAATTTCGTAATCCTTCTAAAAAAAGGATTTATATGTGTAAATTGATTTAAATTATATTATTTAACGGAGAATTGATTTATTTTGTGATAGATCAAAATCGGGTCACAGATCGTGGAAAGGGGAAAATCATAGAATAGTCCCTGAAGTTTCGCCTGAACTGCTATTTCATCCGGTAAGTTCGTTGTTAGATTTCCTATTTGAACTACTAATTATTACCTAATGAGGATGTGCTTGGAATACTTGGTGTATAAAAAGGATGACTCGTGTCTCGGGTTTGAGCATGAGAAATTGTATAAATGGAAGACTCATGTCTCGAGATGAGAATGAGACTATGAATAAGGAAGACTCATGTCTCAAGATGAGAATGAGACTATGAATAAGGAAGACTCGTGTCTCGAAATGAGAATGAAGACTCATGTCTCGAAATGAGAATGAGATTTTGCTTAAGGAAGACTCATGTCTCGAGATGAGAATGAGACTATGAATAAAGAAGACTCATGTCTCGAAATGAGAATGAGATTTTGATTAAGGAAGACTCATGTCTCGAGATGAGAATGAGAATATGATTAAAGAAAGACTTATGACTCGATAGAGCATAAGGATGTTTGAAGAGAAAATTTTGCGTTTTGATGTTAATTGTTGTTGAAATGTTTAATGTTGAGTAATAATTCACTATGCACGAACTTACTACGCTAGAAAGCTTACCTGTGTATTTTGGTTGTTTTGTAGATTTTGTTTTGGCTAGTTGAAGATCGGATTACCTCGAAGACATCACACTATCCCAGAGCTGGTTCGGTAGTTCTTACATCACTTGGTTATATGGCATGTACTAGGATGATGTTATATTTTCTATATGCTTACCTGAATTATGATACTTGTAGTATTTTGGTTAAATGATAAGTTTTGAATGTTTACTCAATGTTGTGTGAGACAACTAGTGCTTTGATGTTATGCTAAATCTTGTATTTAAACACAAAAGTGTTATTTCTTGCACCTTAAGTCTATGAATGAAGTTTTATAGATGAACTTGTATAAATTTGAGAATTCTGCATATTTGTGTCGATAGAACTCCTGCATGTATTGGTATAAATATAGGGTAGGAGAGAGGTTGTCTACTGACTTGAGTTGTACCGATAGTTGAAATTAAAGTTTCGGTAGTACTGAGCATATTTGTATTGATAAAAGTTGCAAAGTAAGACTTCTTAGCTGTCGGGAGTTTTTAGTATCGGTAGAAGTACAGCTAGTTTCGATAGTTGTTATACTTGTATCGGTAGCACTATCACAAGTATCAGTAGACGTCTGCATCGTTTCATAATTGTTTATTGACTTGACTACTACCGATACTTGTTCAACAAGTATCAGTATAAGTCTCCAAAAATCTGGAAAATAACCTATTTGCCCTTGTTGAATTGTATTTATAAGTAAATGATAACTTATGATGTGTTGGGTGTTTTTCTTTAATAATGTAAGAACGGTTGACATGATTTTAAAAGATAAACAGTGATAGATGATTGAGTGACTCCGAGACCCTAGTCGGCGACGACATCGAGTTTTGGGTGTTACAGATAGGATTTCTAAACATTTTAGATTAAACAATATTAACTATGATGTTAATGATTAACGTGATAAGTCTTAGACTAAATTATTTATTTATGAAAATTGATAATAAATATTGACATATTAAGAATTGCGAATCGAGTTTGGATATAACTGACATGCTGTAGGATTTGTATGTGATAGATAAGAGTATTTTGACACTTCGGAGCAACTTATTCTAGCACTTCAGTGCATATTGGTGTATCTAGAAATATTATAGTTTCGGTGGACAAACCCAAAATGGCAATAAGGATTTGCCTACATATAGTGTGAACCCCCTCAAATATACACGTGTTAATTTTAAGGTAAGATACATGTTATCATGCATAGAGATCTACCTAGTATATCATATCTATAAACAGTAACTGTATCATATAAATATATAGAATTAACTCATATGAAGGTAAACATACATAAAAACACTCAAGAGTAAGCTATATATTAGATTTTGTAAAAAAATAAAAAATAGTGGTATAGGGCTTCATTTGGTCAAAGCAAATCCAAACGTAGTCACTCTACGCTATCGGTGAACAGCAAGTCCAAATGAAAAAAAATAATAATAATAAGAGTAGGAAGGCAAGAAAGAAAAAATTAATAAATATTAAATCGGCAGTCCACATGCTTAAAGATGTTAGCACGAAAGGCTGAATCGTGAGATCCTCACTGGCAAAAGAGAATCTACCAGTGTCAATAAACAACATCTACTCCCTTTGAACCATTATTTTGCATGCTCCTAATCTGCGATAATTATTAATTCCAAGATACCTTGAAAAAGCCTAGCAGGCAACTTTTTACAAGGATTCCTTTAAGATTTTGAGGTGGGGGGTTTGGAATAAATACGCTGCCCAAAAAAGTTGCTACAATGTCTGGTATCATTGGCTCTGATTTACGGCCAAGTTCTGTCACTGTAACCCACATTCAGGCAAGGCAACAGCCCATCTTTAGGGCTACGTTATCCTACATACGTGGGTGAGATAAAGGTTGAAGAGAAATCACAATCTTCATGTATTTTTCTTATCATGTATTTATAGCATCTCTTTTTGCTACCAAAGCTATGATCGCAACATTGAAGGCAGGTGATCGTGGCTGAGGTTATTCCATGGTGCGACGTCATAGTGGAAAACATAGTGGCCCCACGTGGAGGGCACTGTCCAGTTGGAACTGGACTGGACCATATATTATTGTCAATGGCTACGTGGGGATGATGCCAGACAAAAGCAACATCAACTTGTGAGAGAATGGACATGAAACTCTTGTGGCCATGGGACCTCTTAATTCAAACCTGGTTTCTGTTTCTCGCCATCTCAGTTAACGGATGATCAGCATCATTGACGGAACAGTAGATGATATCATATGCCTGAAAAGAAGCATCGAAATGGGTTTTTTTTCTAGCAATTTTTATGGTACCTCTAAAAGATAGATCTACAAGAGTGTATCTATGAGTGCATTAGGTTACGCAGGTAAAGCATTTAGGCAGGAAAGCCTCTATGCCAGAAGTAACAATAATTACATTAAAAAGAGTCTTAGCTGCTTCAAAGGTGCATTTTGACAGTGTAGGATAGGGAATGTGTGGAGATGGAATTATAGTGCTTCAGGATATGTGGGGTTTGCAAAGATGATAAACATTTACGCTTTTCTTCTCTTTACATTTACAACAAAAGTCAAATCTGTAAATTGCTCTCCTGTATTATTACACTTCCAACTTCAAACATGGAGATTTCAATTTAGGTGGTCATCGACATGTTCAAAAATTTCCAGGGTTTTAATTGTTTTATTATCGCATGCTCTTAAAATGTTATTTAAAGTTACTTCAAATAAATTTTTATTGGGTGTCAAATTCCCTCTCCTTTTGTGGATATCTTTTTTCAAATTTATAAGACATGATATATTAAAAGTTACTAAATGTCATGTGTAACCACAAGTTACCCCTTTAAAAGTAACACATATCTTTACATATTGTGACGAGCGACAAACACACGTGTCCTTGTTAAAAAATTGGAAAACAGACGAGCTGAGCGATGACAAGAAGTCTAGTCTTGGGCCAAACACACGATCGAGTTACAGCGTGCTCTTTATTTCACATATAACAATTTTGTATAAATTTTCAAAGATAAGACATGATATATTAAAAGTTACTAAATGTCATGTGTAACCACATGTTACCCCTATAAAAATAACACAGATCTTTGCATATTGTGACGAGCGACAAACACACGTGTCCTTGTTAAAAAATTGGAAAACAAACGAGCTGAGCGATGACAAGAAATCTAGTCTTGGGCCAAACACACGGTCGAGTTACAGCGTGCTCTTTATTTCACATATAACAATTTTGTATAAATTTTCAAAGATAAGACATGATATATTAAAGGTTACTAAATGTCATGTGTAACCACATGTTACCCCCTTTAAAAGTAACACAGATCTTTGCATATTGTGACGAGCGACAAACACACGTGTCCTTGTTAAAAAATTGGAAAACAGACGAGCTGAGCGATGACAAAAAGTCTAGTCTTGGGCCAAACACACGGTCGAGTTACAGCGTGCTCTTTATTTCACATACAACAATTTTGTATAAATTTTCAAAGTAGACGAGCATGTTTGGGCAATTTTAGCAACAAGTTCGATTAATCCTAAAAACAAGTTTAATTGTTTGAGTAAATTAAACCAAGTGTAGGATAGAATATGCGTATACTAATGGCAGTGGGCAATAAATGACACACATATCATGGCTCGAGACATCTCAGACTGCATCTGCAACACTCAGTAATTACTAATATTTTATGAGTCAGAAAAATGAATAAATAATAAAGAGTGACTTCAGTTTAGCAACAAATTAGTTTGGGCTTGGTTGTGAAGGCATTTTAGGTGTTATTTTCTATGTTTCTGTTTCTGTTTCTGTTTCAGTTCAGGAAGTGTAGAACCTATAATAAATTTGTTCCCTGGTTGAGAATTGAGAAATGAAGAAAAAGTACTCGAAACCACTTTAAAAATCTTGATTTGATTTGAATAGAAAGAACTAACTGGTTAACCCCAGCAGCCGGCGTTTAGCAGCAGCCGCCATTCCTTTCCAAAATATCAGACCAGATCAGTAGTTGATCATATCGAGACCCACCTTTGGAAAACACAACCCCCTCCCTTCCCTTTTTCTCATCCATTTTTAAGGTATCAAACTGCACCAACTGCCCCCACCACCAAAACAATCACTCCACGATTCAACTGGAAAAAACAAATATTAATGTAGCATAAATTACAAGGACCTAAAGCTAAGCTCAACTCAGGAATTGATTAATGCGACATAAAGCTGAAACTAGCGTAAAATTAAATAAAGTGAATCGCTAATCTGTGATGGTGTCACTTCAATAGGGTGCACCGGACGAAGCTGACTGCACCTGTAGCAAGTGGTGGTAACAATCGGCTGCAGTAGGCCTCTGCTCAGGGTTCTGATCCAAGCACCTGGTTTCCAAGTCCCTCAGCATTTTAGGCACGTTTGTGAGCCCACAGGTCTTGACCAAGTAGCCTACTCCCCACACGTCCACTTTGACGCCGTGCAACCCCCTCCCCATTTCTGGCGCGTGCCTTCCACGCGCATCTGTATCCGCACCCGCCATTGTGTGTGGGTATATCTGGGGTGCACCCACGGCTTCGTCGAACCCACAAACGAACCATTCGTTCTCTGTGTCGCTCCGTCTCAGCACTTTGTCCCAGCCCAAGTCCCTGTGCATGAAGCATAAGTCATGTAGAGCTACCAATGCTTTTGTCACGTACTTAAGAGCTTCTACAAGTTGCTCACAGTTGATGGGCTTGAATTTGCACCCTCTAGGTTTAAACACCAATACAAGATCTTTTTCACATGCCCGACAAATAAGTTCAGAGTGCGGGATTCGATGATCCAATATGTCATATATTTCTTTCACTGCTGCCCATTTCTTCTTGTTCGAAAATGACCTTGTCACCGTATTTGGTGTCATTTCCATTATACTTCCATTCCGCAAATTAATCCTTTCAAAATCGCTGAATGGAAATTGCTTGTACGAGCCAACATTACTGATGGTATTAAAGCATCGATCAGCCAGCAAGGGCAACAGGCCTGCTATTCTACAGCAAGGCACTAGGGCTTTCAGTCTCTCTGAGGGGGAAGAAAGATCTACAGAATATAAATCTGTCCTTAAAATGCGATCTTGTGATCGGCTTAATGCGCAGAATGTTACCATGTAGCCAACAGCATAATAGCCTAATACGTACGGAAGATCCATGTAAGTCCATAGCAACTTCTCCACTAGAGAAGATGATGGGTCAGGATGACCTTCCCTCACTTGATCAGTCTCCTCTCCCCTCCACAAGCAAAAATTTCTAACAAAACCAGTCACGTTTGGCCATTGATCCTGCAAAGGCTCAGTTGATGATGAAGACGGTTTTCGGATAATAACAATTTCAACGGAACAAAATTTGGAGATAACCCTATTGATGCAATCGTCCCAAAGGCCAATAAAAGAGTCCCTACTTGTGGCAGTAGCAGCACTGAGACTAGGGTTGGTGCGTATGATTGAGCTCAAGACGTCATACACCATAGCTCTACAATCTAACAATTCACTAGTAGTAGTAAATAAAACTTCTTTACCGGCTGGCAAATCTCGGTACACATCTTTCCTTAGAGGAAATCGATATTCCTCAGGTAGAGGCTCTTGCAAGTGCCATGAAAGTTCAAACAAACCCGGCAGTATCGTTGGGGTAACTCGAAGACACCCAATGTAGTAGTCCGTTGGGTCTTGGAACTCCAACGGAGGCATTGCTGCAGCTAACCGAATAATAATCTTATCAAAGCATGCATATATAAAAATATAAAATTCAGTACAATACCAATAAATTTCAAACATGAAAATGGCTATACAAGCACTTTCTCCGAGGTAGCCATCGGAGAAGTCAAGATATTTCTTAGATTCTATTGCAATGTTCAAGCTAGATTGTCAAGTACAAACAATAGTTTTAATTGGACTTACATCTGATAGAGGGTTCTGCAAAGGGAAGCTGCGCTCTTTCAGTGAAACCTGGTTCATAGAGAGAGAAAGAGAGTGACTTTTGGATGGAGATTCCTGAAAAGTTTCAGAATTAGTAACATTAACGAACATGCCTGTAACAGAAGATGCAGAAGCTGCGGATGACTTTCTCCTACCAAACACTTTGACTTGCTGTCCATTGACGAATCTATCGACAGAGAAACCTTTTAGAGGGCCATCTTCAAAGGCTTCCATTGTGCAGGCAACCACGGAATCATCAAAGAAAGTGAGTTCATCTGCGTTTAAAAAGCTTGAACCTTGAAGTCTCAGTCTTCCTCTATGGTGCTCCCCTTCTTCCGCCCATAAACTCACTGACTCCTCCCATGTCATTCTTATCTTCCCAATTCTACGTAGCTCCTTGGAAGATGAAGAAGGAAGACCTAACCCAACGTCCAGTGAAGTGTCGAACCCTACCAGACTTCCTCTTGTTCCATGAAGGAAAGCATCTCCTCCGGTAGTCGTTACCAGTTGTTTTGTCCTCACTAAATGAAACGATATAAAACCACAACAACGGTCTGGCTTCAGTTATATTCAAGAATCTTAAAAAATAAAAATTCAAAGAAAGATATACAGGATGTTTGCTTACCTGAGAGAGGAAGTTCATCTACTTTGAATGGAGGGGGAGGAGGAAGCGGTCTAGGACCAGAAAGAACCGACCGACCATCATCACTTGAAGCAATTGCAGAAGCTCCTCTGCTTTGTGAAGTTCTCATGCGGGGCCCCATGAACTGAGACAACTCCTCGAAGACTTCCTCGTCAAAGGAAGCTGGCAATCTATGCAGTTTTCTCTCATAAGGAGAAAGTCTGAAGTAACTCTTGCCAACTTGTTCCCTTTCTCCCCCTCTCTCCCATTCATAAACTTTTCTAAACTCACCTAACATATTATCCCACTTAGTACCAGCAGTTTTGGCATCTCTATTGATTCCATGTTTGTTTAAAAACTCCGCTACTTCCCGATCTTTGTCAGCCCTGGTCTTGCCTCTTGTTGATTGGACTGCAACATCGCTGCCTGGAAGAGGACCAATCTCTTGGTGGCCACTTCTTGAAGAAGAGCCAGACGCATCAGACCCTCCTTGATATTGAATCCTCCAAGCCCTTGCTAACCACAACATTTCATTCGGTTTCCAGACGGGGCTCACATATTTTCCCTTTCTGAATTGGTGATGAAATTGTTGATCTTCCGGTTTGTTGGTTTCCTGGCCTGAGGTTGTGGATGGGAGAGGAGAGTGGGGTGGGGATGAGGCTGCGTCTGAGGAGGAAGCTGCTGTGGTCTGAGCCAGAGTTTGAGGGTTTATGGGATTTGTGGGTGACGGGCTTGATTCGCTGGTGATTATAGCCATTTGGGCTTGTGACTGTAGGGAAGATGGTGATGGGAGCAGTTTCCATTGGCCACTGTTGTATCGAGATCTCTTGGGATTGACAGACTCAAATTGTTGTTCAAAGGGAGAAGAAGTCGCACCAGTTGGGACGTATAAAGGCGCAGATATGAAAGGAGGCCCAGTCGCTGTGACCACAACAGCTGATGGTTGCTGGAGATGCTTTTGCCTTGATTCTGACGATTCCTCAAGGGGCTCTTTGGGAGAAGATGAGAGTTGTTGAGTTGGCTGGGGTGTTTGTTTCTTGGTTGCATCTCCTTTATTGCCACCCATCTCAAATGTGCCCGAACAAGAGACAGCCAGAGAGAAACCTTAGACAAGAACCAGAAGAGGAAGCGCCAGCACCATTACTGCTGAACTAGCTTGGTTGGAATACTGGTCTCTCTCAAACACTTATCTTCGTTTCATTAATTGCCAAAAACTCTGCAAGGGTTTTTTGTGCTTCTTTCGGAGTTTTATGATGGCCAACGTATCTCCAAAAGGGAAAGGTGAAAGCAATGGGAAATCATAGCAAGCTAAAGCAATCATCTAGGCCAAGAAAGAAGTAACAGAAAAAAGTCGGGATTGTGGAACTGCCATGAATAAGACCCTTCAGTTAATTATCAGTTAATACAACAACACAATGTTATGTTGATGTATGATTTTGACAAGTAAGAAGGCGCGGAGAGAGAGAAAGAAAGAGGTTTGTTGTATATTCTAATAATAATAAAGAAAATAATATAGAATACTCTATGCATGATTAGAGGGAGGGGTCATCATTGTACTGCAACTGCAAAACGCAGCCACAAAAATATTACCCTACTAGCATTGTTTTCTCGGGAGCATTGTATTTAATGGTGGTTTGTTTATTTTTTACTTTATTTATGGTTCTTGAAAGAGAGAGGTACCCGCGTCGAGTGAGGGGGTGAGTGAGTGAGTGAGCCTGGAGCTGGAGGGAGACTCTGACTGTGCGCGGTTCAGCGTGAGACAGCGTACATAGTTTTTTGGTTGCAGAAGCTATCCATCGATGTGGACACTTCAAATCCAAGTCTCTGCTTAAGCATGTTGGCTTTTCTCTCTCTTCTTAACAAGCTTAGAAGATTAACATTAATTTTTTTTTTTTTGTAAGGGAAGATGCTCTGCCTAACGGCACTTTGATTTGCTAGACTAGACTTCTTTTTAGCAAAAGTACACTAGAGTTTCATTTAATTATATTTATGACATATTCGAATTACATACTTCTGTTTTAGGTCCATAATTTACTGATTGACTCAAGCAAAAAAAAACGACATGAAGGTCTTGAAAATTTACGTGTTTGTTACAAAAAATGTAAAAAAACCTAAAAATTTTCTATTTTATTTAATTAAAAGTGTTTTTGCATTTTTTTTCCCTTATATTAGTTTTATACTGTAAATGAACATTATTAGGTTAATACTTGAGAAGATCTGGACATAGCCACTTTAGTTTTATTTTAATTTTGCGCTTTATTTTCTTTATGGGTTTCTAAACCTTCCTTTCTAATCAAAATAAATTTCAAAGTTTTATTCTATAAAGTTTGTGTAACACTCCTATATTCGGTTCATATGTATAAATTTGATATAGAAATATTATATTAAAGTTCAGTACAAAAAAAAAATCGAGTCATGTAAAAAAAATTTCATCAAACGATGCGTTTTTAGGCTTCTTGATTCAAAATAGCGTAAATTAATCATGTATAATTAAAATCGAGACTTAAAACCGATTTAAAAGAAATAAAATATGATTTTAGTCCAAAACACAATTTCAACCAAAATTCATCATTTCATTTCATCAACTCAAAGCATCCTAAATCAACATTTTTCATTCCATTAGGGTCATATGTAAGTATCATTTGTACATGTCATTTTACTTCAAAGTAAATTACTTAAACTTAAGCTTCAAGAGTGATGTGATGTGATGAGAGGTCCATTGCTCGACTCTAGCTTTCCGTAGTTTTTGTACCTACGTGTTAAGCCGGTGAAAGTTTAATAAGCACTACAAAAGTAATGTAAAATCATTTAAATACTCTTACTTATAAGCTTTTACTTTACTCACTTGTATCATATACCATGGCACATTTCATACTTACTTCCACTTTTCACCATTTAACCCATTGTAGACTATCATAGAACCCATCGGATAAATGGAACTAATAGAAAGTACCGAAGTACTTAACAGAAGCGCATAAGTGCTGGGGAAACAGAAGCACATAAGTGCTGAGAAACAGTAGGCACAAAGTGCTGAATAAAAGCACACACAGTGCTCAATAGTAAGCGCGCTAGCGTTCTTTAATAGCATGTCACTAATATCACAATGATTCTAAATTAGTCTACATGGGCATAATCTCATTTAACATCATTGTTCACAATTTATATATCACATTTATATTTCTCTTCACATATACATAATCATGTATTTCTCACCTTTATTTTCTCAAATAAATCCACAATTTCACCAATTAATCACACAATCAATCTTTATAATTAAACACATAATATTTTACACATATATTTTTCTCACATATTCATCATCATATACCTCTTACTTTTATTTTCACATTAATTTTCAAAGCTGTCCACTTGCGTCATAGTCACTAAATTATATATATCTTAAGCTACAGAATTCGAAATTATAATCCGCTTGATGTTTCTGAAATTAGACTCAAATATCTTTTTACCATAAAAATTTCAGAATTTTTACTTTAGCCAATTTGTACAGTAAATTCTTCCAATTTACCCCTTATCTGCTACCTGACAGTTTCGACCTTTCTTTACTAAAAATTATCTATCTTTTAGTAAAGAGATCAAATGATGTTCATGTCTATTTATTTTGAAAATAGACTCATTAAGGAATTAATCATATAAATTTCAGTCTCTAATAATTTTTCTATATTTTTATATGATTTTTCAAAGTCAAAACAGAAAAACTCGAACCTACTATGATCTTGTTATACAAAAACTAGTATATCTCGAAATGTACAATTCCTTTTCTTTCACTGTTTCTTCCATATGAAACTACACTCAATAAGCTTTAATTAAATATTTAATTTGACCCTTAACTCATTATATACAATTTTTGGTGAATTTTCGAAGTTAATCCTCTGTTCTGTCCAAACTGTTTTACTCAATCACACATAATTACCATTCTTATAATTATACATATCATTCTATTCATTTTATCACAATTAATCCCTTCATTTCATCATTGTAGATATTCATACTATGTACCTATATAACAATTTTTATGCTAATAATTCATATACCATTAGAGAAAGAAAACTATAATTCAAAACTCTTGTAGTACTTACAACAAAAAGTTGATATTCTTCTCTTCTTACTCCTTACTATTCTCTTTTCCTTTCTCTTCAATTTGATCATTGTCCCTCTTTCCTTTTTCTACAATTTCATATAAACACATTTAAGCTTAAGACTAAAATTCAATACTTTTTCATGCTAGATTATGAAAATACACATGTATATCATGAGAATTTAATCATTTCTTACCTTTATTCATGAAACCCCAAAATTCTAATTCACTCCCTACAGACTTTAACCCTTCAAAGTGAGCTCTACAAGGAAATTAAGGTGACTACTAACTTCCTTCTATGCCTTTCTTAAAGAAATTTCAAAGAAAATGGAAGATTTTGAAGCTTGAAAGGTTTAACAATGGTGGAAGGACTTAATTAGAATAAAAGCAAAAGTTGGATGGAGAGAGAATAGGCATGGACGGTTAAACATCATGAAAAAGATGATATTTTTCATCTGTTATTTCTTTTTCTTTCTCTCAAATTCTCTAGACTTTTCTTCAAAAATATCTCACTTAATAAAAATGGTAAAATTCAACTTTTAGTCCTTGGACCTTCCAACTTTACACTTTGGTCCAAAACTTTGCCTCCAAAAATATCTTCCACTAAATTACTCTTTTGCCCCTCCTTAATCAATCTAATTCCAATGATGACTCATAATTCAATTTGGATAAATTGCTATTGAGTCCTTCCTCCTTTCTCACAATTACTAATTAATCCTTAATTTTTTAATTTTTTCTTATTTTAGCTACATAGTCTAACTCTCAATTCTACTCTGTTACTGTTTCAAACCCAGTTCAAGAACGCGGATGTTACAGTTTGTGAGATCTAATTGTTCTTAATATTTTCTCTGTTCTTTCGTATTTGCATGTCTTCTACTTGAATATAATTGTTCAATTTTATTAAATATTTTACCAGTATTTGATAGCTTAGAACAATTGAATTGTCAATTTTAAATTTAATCCATTTATTGATTCTAATATTTGTGATGACCTGCATAATTGTTTGTGTAGCGTGGGCCTGCGATCTAACTTAAATAAACCCCGATTGTGTGTTTGTTGGTTATAATTAGGTCTTTTCCATTCTTAATGCTATTGATAGATTAAATCCTAAGCGATTATTATAAGGTTGTTTGTCAATAAGGAAAGTAATTATATTGAAACTACCTAAAGGGGCCAAAATGGTTAATAAAACATTCTTAACCATGTGTTAGTGGATGATGGGGTGTGTGTTAATTCAATTAAGAACGTAATGATCAATTAGTTAAGAAAAAACATAATTAATTATTGAGCCATGTATAAAAGCTTAAGATAGTGAATGTTTCATCTTCTTCATCCATTTTCTTACCATTGTCGTCTCAAATAAGGAGAAAAACTAAAAAAAAAAAAATCCATAACTTTCGGCTATAATTTGGTAAGCAATTTTAAGTCATTTTTTTTTTAATTTTTGTAAATTTGAGGTTATGTGAGTTTGATTTAGTTGAAGATAATTATACGGTAAAAAAGTTGGCATGATTGGCTCGAAGTAGGGGCGAAACAAGGAAAAAAAATTTAGTGGGATACAAAATAAATTATCTATATATTTATAACTTTTAAAAGATTAAATTAAATTTTTATTATTTTTAAGAGGGCTAAAGTGCAATTTTCTTTTTACTAATTTAAAATTTCTAAAATTTAAAAGGTCAAAATAGCAAAATAACCATTTTAAGGGGCTGGCAGGTGCGAAGGGTCTAAAACGAAATTGAAAAAACTTTAAAAGGTAAAGGAAGAGGAGGCCTGGTACTATAGCATACCCAAAAGTCAGTGCAATAACACTAAACCCAAGGACTTCGAAAAACAAGAGTCAACACACAGAAGCCTTATACATTGCTTTACCACAAGCCCAACTACAAGCGCAGGCCAGCCAGCAGTCAGTATTTGAAGTATTTCGGGTGAGTAGAATTTAATTCGATTTAAATAAATAATTTAAATTTAAATTTTAATTTAAGTTAAATTTTATAAATCGAATAATTCAAATAATAAATTGATGTATATACTTTTTTAATTCCCGTTAATTTTGAAAATGAATAAATTAATCTTTCTTTCAACAAAAATTACAAAAAAAAAAATTCAAAATGATTTTTAAAAATTCCAATATATATATATAATTCTAAAGAATATATAAAGAAAGTTAAAATTTTAAATTTTTTTAAAATAATAATTTTGGGACCTAAATAAATTAATTAATGATTCAAGTTTATCATATTAAAATATATATATATTTCATTATTTTTCTTTGAAAAAGTTTTCAAATTTATGTGCTCTAATATGAAATTAGTTATGTTGTAACAAAATTTTAATTTGATATATTTAATTTTTTTAAATTTAATTCGAATAATTTCACTCCGCTCAATTCAACTCGAATTTTCACTCGACTCGATTCGAAAAAATTTCAAATAGAATTAAGATGATAAAATAAGACTTATCAATTCAATTACCTCGAAACTTTTTCATTCGATTCGATCGAATGGTCACATGTACATATGTATGTCTTACATAAATCAAATCCATTATAATGGTTTGAAATATTATATCTTATTTCTTCCAAAAAATTATTATATCTTATAGTTTCAAATATGTAAGATGCACCCATAAATCTACCTTCTCTCATATTCCAACCACAGTGCATTCGTTTTTTTTCTTTATTGTGAAAAATTATTATTCTTTTACCATCAAATTAAAATATTTCAATAATAAGCATTTTGAAAATCTAAGTTTGAGGACAATCTCTATGCTATTAGGATTTTTAGGAATCAAAATCAGGGATGGAAATGAGGTAGAGTGGGGATAATTTTTTTTCAATCCAATTATTGTTCCATAGTTGGTACATTTTACTTTACCATTCATCCCGTTTTATAATTAATGTATAAATTTAAAAATATTATCATCTTTATTGATGTTGGATGCATCCATCATGATCTTACCCCGCCCTATCCCTTCCACTTTAATTTAATTTTTACAAGTTATTTTTAATATTTTCAATTTCATAAATATTTAAACATAAAACATTAGTTATTTTATAACACATTATATATTAGGGTAAAATGATAATTTCATATATTAGACAAAAGGATTAATACAATATGAGTTTGGTAACAAGATATGAAGATTTATATTGAATTTCGATCTCTCAAATAATTTGCAAGCGAAGCTTTGGGCTATCCATGAGGACTTGTGGGTAACTATGTTGGTTGGTATCTGGAGGTTGATAGTCAAGATTGATGCAATGTTAGTGGTCCGGTTTTTAATCAAACCACTTGATGAGTGTCATCCGTTTGACACCTTCATTGATGTTTATTTGATGCTGATAAATAAATGTTGGGTGGTTGAAGTTCGACATATTCTTCGTGAGGGCAAGATGCGTGCTTATCACTTGGCGAAATTGGTACAAAAGTCCAATGTGAGGTTCGACTTGGCTCATTACTCCTCCAAAGAATCTCCTACCCTTTCTACAAGTAGATTCTTGTAGAAATATATATATATTGAACAGGGTAGAACGAGACAAATAATTACCATAATTACTCTATATTCACTATTCAAAAAAAAAACAATCCACCCTACTCTCACCTCATATCCACTTTTTAGAAGGAAAAAAAACCTCTCCGAATGTAACAAGTTGATTCGAAATTCAAATTTTACCATCCCTAAACATAATAAAAGCAAATGAAATAAAGAGTTCAGACCTTTTTCAATCTTCCTATCATCATATGCATAAAAGAAATCTGAAACAAACCCAATAAATTCATCACAACTCAACACCTAAGATTTCTCTAAGGAAACTGAAATTCAAACCCTCCCAACAGCAACTTCTGGATTTCTGCTTCCATATTGCTCCTATGAGCAGCCCAGATTGCATCTTTCTCGTCTTCAATTCAAATCCTGCATTTCTAATCTTATTAAACACATCAGTATTTTATTCCATAGCAATGTTGTCTATAATGGTACCAAATAAGCCAAACAAAGCACCGAGCTAAACCCTAAGTTTATCTACTAGATATGGCAGCTCGCAATATGGAGCTCCCTTGCCACTTGCAAGCCAATAAATCAGCGACGGCAGCCAGAATTAGTCATAGTAGGATATCAAATCATTTAGCTTGGTTTGCAACCGGGATAGATCCATTTGTGTTGGATCAGTAACCTGCAAGACATGTTCAACAAAGATATTTGTGGTGAGCATTAGACAGTACTGGTAGTTAACAGTGCTAAAACTTGCATGTGTAAAAATACACCTCTGACTGAACAGTATGCATCAACCCTTCATTTGTTTGGCTGGAAACACAACGGACAACGTCAAGCCCCTCTTCAAGGATAGCTTGCAGGACTGTGGAGAGATGCCAGCTTTGGTCTCCAAAGCCACTACTTATCATAATCTCTACTCCGCCCGGGAAAGGATGGACTGCAACGCATGAGTTGATAGCTGATGAACTACCACTACTACTCCCTAGATCCAAGGCACTCCGATTAGATAATTTTTTGAGCTTATCTCTTTTTATACTCAATTCCCCGATCCTCTTTTTCATACATGTTATGTAATTCACTGCCTCGTTCATGTGATCGGACGCAGCTCGCTTTCCCTGTAAAACCCTAGCTATCAATGTTTAATTATTTTCATAAAGAAAGATCAAACTCCAGAATAGGCAAATGAAAAAGGGGGGGGGGGGGGGGGCATTGACCTTTATTGACTCAGGAGGGAGCAGTGATCTAAGTTTCTGATAGAGTTTGCCCATTTGCTGTCTCCTTTCCCGTTCGATTTCCTTGCGAACTATCTTCTTAGCATCATTGGCAGGAACAGCATAATTGGCATCATTATTGTTGGCCACCGCTAAATTTTTAAGTCCTCTGCCTTTTCCGGTTCTTCGTGTTAGATGACTTCCCTCTACAGATTCCCCAGATGCGAGATTCTGTCGCACAAAATCTTCATGATGGGAAATATCAGAGATTTCGTACAGATAGTCATCAATCTGGTGCGAAGGAAACATTGAACAAAGACACAGTGTTTAAAGCCGTATCTTTCAGAGATAATGGGAGCTAGGTTTAAATAAGGAGATGGGCCAAAAACTTTGATTGTTTTAATATATTCTTTGTTCTCATGTATTTTATTCATTTGTTGCTTTGTACATTAAAAAAATTTAGTGGTTTGGCAAAAAAAAATGTTGAAAAGTTGGTGTATTCAGCAGCAGTTCATGAATATCGTTCCATGGAAATTTGAACATATATTTCGCGAAGAAAATTTTGGAATAGATTATATTTTTGACAGAAACGAAGAATTTTATTTAATCGAGAATCTCTTTCAGATTGAATTAAATTAGTGTACTCTCCATTTTTGTTTTATCACCAAAAAGGAAAAAAATTAAGATAGAAATTATAAATTAACTTTTATTCATTAAATTTGATTATTCTCTTTTCTTCTCATAAAAAAAAATTTGAAGTATTCTCTATCGTTATATTTTTTTGAAAAATCAAGATATCACATTTCTGTTTTATGTTTTTATAATTTCATGTATCTTATTAAATTAGTGTACTCTTAATGGTTTTTGTTTTGGGTTGAATTACAGAATAAAAAATTAAAAGTTAAAATATGTTCTAAATTTTTATAAATTTTATACATTTGGAATTTAGTTCCTCATTTTTAGTTCAGTTGTCACTAACATTAAAATTGTTCTATTAAATTCACTAGTACAACATTTTAAGATTAAAAAATATTCATTCTATAGTCATGTAACAAAAAAATAATGTAAAAAACGTTGATGTTGATTTTTCCCCTAAAAATGCACATTTAAACTCGTCATGCTAAAATAAACTTTTTGTTGGAATAGTGTTTTTTTAAAAAAAATTGGCGTCAATATTTATATTAACTATTTAGACTAACTAATAACATTATAAAAATATAAAGATCAAATTATGTCAAAAATTAAAATATAAAGTTGAAATCACAAATTTAAACATAACAAAAAAAAAAAAAAGACTAAAATTGAAATTTAATATTTTATAATATTAAAAAGGAGAGAACAAATGAATTAGTGGGACACATTTCAATGAAGGAAGGTCCTTACAGCCTTGTATATAGATATTAATGGTATACTAATTAATTTACAACCATGCATGTTGGTACCTTGTCTTAAATTTTCAGTATTAAATTGTTAACAATAAAAAGTTTTGAGTATTGAATTTATATCATTAAAAAATGAATGAATTTATTTATGCCTATGTAAAATTATACTTTTATTATATTTTATACTATTAATATTTTATCGATCTAACTGTTATATTTCATATTTCATATTTAATTCATATAGATCATGCATGTTAAATTTGAAGTAAATTAATTAAAATTTTCTAACAATTTATTTTATGTAACCATCCAATAAATATTAATATATACACTGTTCTAAATTGTTATGATGGATATATTAGATCGATTTGAAAATTTACACACACGACAAATACAATTATATCGATAAATTCAATAGTTGGGTTGTTAAAATATTAATTTAACCAAAAAATGAGAAAAGTGTAGTTTTACACTAATGTAAGTGGATCCCTTTCCTTTAAAAGTTTGTGAAAATATTCGATACATTACCAATGGAGTTTTTAGACTACATAAGTAGGGTTAGAAGATTGACAAGTATCCTGTAAGGGTATAATAAAATATTTAAAAAAAGACACATGATAATTTTTTAAAGTTACTTGTAGAATAAAAAATATACACTGTTAGTATACCAAATGCTAACCCTAAAAATTATTTTAAATGTGTAATTAGATATTGGATTACGACAAGCTTATAATGTGAATGAAAAAGAATATAACAAATTTATAAAAAAATATATATAAAAATGTGTTTTTAATTGAAAGTTGATATAATGAAAATTATGATTTTTGGGTTCAAAATTTGTAATTCTAATTATATATATTTAAGATTTATCAAAAATATAAATATAAATTTTAAATAATTGTCGAATTTTAATGATTATATTTTTCTTATTGTTAACTTTAAAATTATTTCAATACTGAAAATAATGAAATTATTTATTTTAAAATTCGTAAAAGAATATATATGATTAAGTATGAGCCGACACTTTAATTTGAAGCCTTTTTAATTTATGTGGACATATAAGAGAAAGACATATTTTCCACGATCTCGTCAATGTCAAGGTGTGGGATGACATAACATGGCATCTACTTAGTGTTTTGAAGTTTGAGTTTGTGCCTGTTTTCTCTATTTTTATTTATATTATGCATGTTTACTTTATGACTTATGTTTGCAATTCGTGATTATCTTTTTTAATAATATTATCTTTAAAGTTTAAATTTATATTTTTCTCTTAAAAATACAATATATGTTGCAATTATATTAAACCACTTGTTGATGCTTTCTCCTCTTCTTAAACCTTTGTCTTCTATTTTAGAATAGAGCAAGTGGGCAGGTCTCTCTGTGTGCATCTTGCAGGTTTCATAACTTTGGCGGATTAATCTAATCGCTCTTAATTACAAGATGAATGAGTAAAGTTGGCGGGACCTTGTAATAAAGTGGATAAAAATATGAAATACACCATATGTCATGATCATATGGAAAATAAAATACATGCTGCGTAAATAATTTCGGAAATTTAATTATGCCTTTTTGTTAATGAAAATCGTTATTGATTAGTGTGATAATTGACGAATGTTGATACGAGTGATGGAAGCAATAAATTGATAAGAGATGAAATAAAAAAGCCTCCAACCTGATCTGAAATAAAAAAGACAAAATAGTTTGTTGAGATAAAATTTTAAGTTAAACTAAGACTATTTTGTGTAAGAATTGGCTCATTCAAGCTCGTAAATGTAATTCATCATGCAATAGCTCCAAGATTCGATTTCTTGATTTTCTTTTTTCATTCGTAACGAAATCTTGTACAATCTCATTCAATCTTCTCTTGATCTGCTTTGTTTTTCACCTCGTTATTGGGCCTTGAGGTAAAGAAAGCTCATCTCAACCATTTTCCACTTTATCAAATCAGGTCGAATAAAAATCCGTCAGTTACAGGTTTTTTTTTCTTAATCTTTATAAATCAATTGGACTTCAATTATTAAATCAAAAGACTAGGGGGACTAAGCTCCTCAAATTAAATGAAAAGAGACTAAATTTCATATGTGCAAGGAGTAAAGGGATTGAAAGCATAATTAAACCAATTATAAATATGATAGTTACATTTTTAGGGATAAAACTCAAAGTTACATATAAATTTTGATTTATTATGCTGTGTAATATGTGGACTTTGATTTCGTCAACTTATATTTATGAAACTTTGATTTTTTATTTGAATTTTTAGATTTTGATAGCAGTTGTATTTTAAAAGGTAAACTACATATATAAAAAAAATATTTTAGGCATCCAAAATAAAAATTTGAAATTTAAGCATTTATGTTACACAGTTCGATTATTTTGGTTGCTCTCGTTAAAATTACAAACGACAAGTTGACTTGACAATTAAAAAATCAATATAATAATAATTTTTTTTTTTTTTTTGTGTGTATGTGTGGACCTAAGCAAGAAATACATTATGGCTAGAAATATAATTATATATTTCTTTGAATTTTTTAGAATTAGGATCAAATTGAGATTCTTTATAAATTTTGAGGGTTAATTTTTTAAAATTATGATTAAATTAACATAATATATAGAAATCAAGAGTCGTTTGTGATTTTGACGAGAGTGACCAAAAGGATCAAACTATATAACATGGGCGTTTAAATTGTAAAATTTTTATTTTGAATGCCTCAAATAAAATTTTATATAATTGAGTAACTATTTGTATAGATGGATGACTATATGTATAATTATTGTGTACACAATAAGTAAACATAAATGAAACCAGTTAAAAATTCAAAATCACAATGTCATTATCACATATAAATGAAACCAAAATTCATTTATTACATTTCATAATTTTTAAAAAATATATATACTACATTCCATATTAAATAAAAAGTAAAAAATCATATATGTAATTTTAATTATTATTCCGATTCTTATAGGCTTTAACCAATATCTTATAACCTAGTAGGTTATGTTTTGTTGATCTAATCCTTCTTTATCTCATACTACGTCCACCTCTAAAATTTATTGTTCATTCATCCAGTTTGCACGTGATGAAATATATATATAATACCCGACTTCTTTTCCTATTAAAATATATAATTAAGCACCTTGAAAGAGTAAAAATGTGCTATTAGTCCCTGTATTTATTTAAAATTTGAAATTTAATTCTTATATTTTAAAAGTTAAAAAATATAGTTCAATCATTATCATTGTTAGTAATTTCTGTAAAAAAAATTTAACTTAACATGTTTATTTTTTATCACTCGTATGCAACTTTACGTTAGAGTAATTTAATCCATATGTCAAGTTGGCAAATTTCGATGAAAAATACTAACAATTAAGGACTTAATTTTAAACTTAAATTTCAAATTTTATCTAAGGACAAGGACTAATAACATAATTCAACCTATAGTTTTCAAGAGTGTTTGTAGGGTCCGTTGAATGAGTTGTTCCCTAACTACTGATAAATTGTGGTTTAGGACCTAAATCTTGCTTTTTGGTTTTAATAACTTATCTTTTACATGGAGTGTTGGGCATAGCCCCAAGTTAAGGATCCCGTAATGGGGAAAGTAGGCAATTCAGAAGCTTTCCTCTCTTTTCTTTTACTTCTTTCAAAGGAGATACCAAAGAATTAATAATTTCTTGCATCCAACTTCATCAAATCCTTTCCCTATTGGTAGATTTAGGCTTGCTTGGTATGGAGGGAAAAAGTATCATGGAAAAATGGGTAAATTATTTTTTGTATGTTAAATTAAAAAACAAATTAATTTTTTTATTAAAAATTTCTATTCATTTTTATTGTTAAAATTTAATTCCTATAAATCAACATAAGGTATATGTGTCATGCTATGTTCATTGTCTGGTTATTCTGTTAACTTAGCCAGTTTTTAACAATACAAAGGGGTGGGATTTTTAAAAGAAACGACCAATTTGTTCTTTGATCTAAAGTAAAGAGACTAATTTGCTATTTTTTAGTGAAAAGTTTGTCAATGGAGTTTAAGACAGTTTACTTCAAAGTAGAGTATATTTGGCAAAGAAAAGCAATGAAAACCAAGAAAGATTTCCCAGTTGACATCCAGGTTAGGTCCTGGGGAATGCATATACATGTAGCCCTTCAGCCATGTGAAGGGTGAACATGGTTCGATACGTAGCCTCCTTCGTCTCATCCACAAGTCGGAATTTGAACAAGTAAAGGAGCACAGCAGCCATGATTTTCATTTGCCTGTATGCAAATTCCTTCCCTAGGCTGATGCGAGGCCCAGCCTAAGCATACAGGATAAATCACAATTCAATTAAAGTCGATTTGAGAGTATTAATTCAAGATATCCTCTTACCTGAAATGCGGTGAACTTAAAAGGACTCTCCGGTCGAAAAATACCATCCTCATCAAGCCATCTTTCCGGCCGATATTCAGCAGCATCTTCTCCACAAATATATGTCATTCTTCCCATTGCATAAGCCATGTAATTAATCCCATCTCCCTTCTTTACTTCAGCACCATCAGGCAGAACATCATCCTCTACTGATATCTTCCCATCCTGCATTAGAATCACAACAAATGAATGTATATGAATAACAAATATGCCTTCACCATGTACTAAATGTGCTTTTACTGAAAATATTACCATAGGAACTGCAGGATAAAGTCGAAGAGTTTCGGTTATTGCTGCATGAAGATAATGCATTCTACCTAACACACCATCCATTATCAACCTCGACAATTCTTCGGCACATATGTTATCCTTAGCTTGAGTTGCATCTCTGATTTCATGGACAACCTTGTCTTGAACAAGAGGATGTTTGTGAAGCATGTAAAAGAACCAAGTGAGTGTGCCTGCTGATGTATCTTTGCCCGCTATCATGAAGTTGAGAATTATATCTCTCAAGTATTGATCATTCATGTTTTCCCCATCAAGAACCGTGACAATATGTCTTCCTTCTCTCTCTGTTCATTAGGAAACAATTCACAAGTTAAATTACTTGAACCACAAGTTTCATGAGTTCTTAATCAATGGTGGAACTTACTCACCACAAGTTTTCATTTTCTATCTTCTCTCTCTTGCACCGAATCAAATCGAAAATGAAGTCATCAATGATTTTGACATTTCTCTTAAGAGCAGCTTCTAATCCTATATTGAAGAACCTTTTAACTTTCCAAAACACATCAACATATCTTCGAAACACGATAAAATTGGAGTCATCGAAAGCCTTGGTGAATCGGTTTGCGAACTCATCGGAGCCACATAATGCATTTAACTCGACTCCAAAACCCACCTTGAAGATTGAATCTAAAGCTGATTTCATAAACAAATCCTGCAGATGGTGTAACATTTAACACAATCAACACAAGGGGACACTCTCTCTAAATAAGTGCCTTAGCTTTGCCAAGCTCTGGTAGATTCAAAGAGTGAGAGTCCCTCAAAGTGTGAATCCGTGTGAAACCCAAGAATTTGCTATATACAAGTCATGAGTCAAGTTCATCCATATACAAACTCTTTAGTTTCACACTGTTTCGCCTGTTCAATCATTCCGAAACATTCTTACTATATAAACCCACAAGGACTCTTGGCAAAACGGGGAGATAAAACCATAATCGAACACAATACCGAACTCGTTGAGGGTTTAACCTGCAAATCCATAGCACGGTTAGCTACAGCTATAGTGGAAACTTTTGCAACCAATTTTGCAGCATTATCCCGAAATACAGCACTACTATATTCTCTCAACACTCTAGTTGAAAATTCATAGCTTGCAAGCTTCCGTTGATGACGCCATTTCTCTCCATCTACAGCAAAGATACCATCACCAAACAGATCTCTCATTATCACAATATGGGCACCCTGTATTTCCACAACACCAAAAATTTCACATTCTCATAGAAAGGAAGATAATAGAGATTAAAACAAGGCTAAAAGAAAGATTTACTATACCCTTCCATAATTAGGGAAGTTGGTTCTTAGTATATACTCGATATTAGCTGGATCAGTGGTATAAATCTCACTATGCAATGGCATAATCAGTCGGTAAGTGCGATGCTTCTTAGCTAGGGATGTTTGGTAATCAGAATGTGCATTGAAGTGTAGGAGCTGGTGTAGCATTAAACCAGCTATGGGAGGGCGTTTGGCCTTGGATTTTAATTCTGGAACATGGAGGAATAAGAATAAAGCTACAAATATTACCAGAACCGAAGTCAATGCTCCAAGCAGAAGTAAAACAAAGGGGGTTGAAACGAAAAGGGATATGAGAAGTAAGATAACAGCGGACGAAAGCAAGAGCGACCCCATGGTGAGCTGAGGCCTGTCCTGATATATTTCTTTGGAGAGTTCTCTGATATATTTTTCGGATGGGTATCTGGATTTTGCATCGAAAAAGAACAACACGAATAAAAAATGATGGGCATTGGGCATTCCGCATATTTAATGCTCCACACCTTAGACTTTACATCATAACCGATAGAAGATGGGGCAGTCATCACGATAAGGATTGGATTTTATAGAGATTAGTTAGTGGAAAATAGGCACATCTGTCGTTTTCTAAAATATAATTAGTGAAATAGATTTTTTTCGAAATTTAGTAACATAGATTGATTTTGAGTTTAGGTGGTAAAAGATAGTCTTTTTTTTTTTTCAAAAATATTGTATGAAACATTTTGTCTCAAATAATTTGTCTGGAATATTTTTTGAAACTTAATATGATGGTTGATTTTGGATGAGAATTATTTTTAAATAATGATTGTTTTGATGTTTCGAGTAAGAATTATTTTATGATGATGTTTTTTTTTGGTAAAATTTATTTTGAATAATGATTTTTTCGAAAAAAACATAATTATTCTAAATACAAATTGTTCAAAAAAATAATTGTTTAAAAATAATTATTCTTAAAATGCTAATATTTTAAATAAGAGTTGTACCAAACTTTCGTTGTTCTCAATAAATGTCGTTCTCCTATAACAATTACACTGGATGAAAACTAAAATCCTATTTTAAACATAATTATTTTGGACATATTTATTCTCGAAGGACATAATTATTCTAAACAACTTCCAAGCAGCATTATTTAAAAACCCAAGTAAACGGTGATAAACGCTGTTTGTGGCTATCAAGCCCAGCATGTTCAGCGGCAAGGTGATCCATCTTTCCAAAAGCAACAAGCGTAAGACTGCAAACCTAGTTGGGCCATTATTTTATCTTAAGATCAACGTGCCCTGAGATTTAAGACCGCAAATCTCCGAACTTTTGACTTTAGCATGCACTGTTAAACAGGAAAAAACATGATTCGTCTAACAACGTTGTAGAAAAACACCCATGTTCCCAATTTCATTTACAGCGGGGAAACAGACAAGGATACTAAAAATAAAACTTTGAGTGAGAAGAACACCAAATACACAAATATCTAATTCAAGTGATGCTCAGAAATGAAATTAGTAACTTCGCCAAGATAAATACAAGTGGAAGTAGCATCCAAACGCACAAGGGAAGTAGCATCATGATAGCGACGTGTGATCCTAAAGAAAACCCTCAACCCCACGTCCTGCACAAACATCCTGATAGATTGCGAGTGCTTCTTCCATTACTTGAGCTTGAGCCAGCAACTGAGCTCTTTTCCTCCCAGATGGATGCGTGGAGAGATAATTTTGTATATCTGAATCCCCTGCAGCCTTTCCTAACTTCTCAAACACTTTGGGAGCAACTCGAGGATCATAGCCAGCAGATGCTATGAAAAACAGATCAATGTAATCTGCTTCAAGTTCCATCATATCAGAGATGATATAATGGTTAAGTACTGAGAATGACTGTTTAAAACAAGGTTGCTTTCAGAATATTAAAGTAATTTTACAGGTCAAGGAAAGATAGAAGGCAATAAAACTTTGAGAAGGGAATTCTTTTGAGTAAATAAATAAAACATAAACAATCTCACAAAAGCAAGAAATCCTCATATGTGCTTATTCGTGTTTTTGGTGGGATTTATGTTATCCAGACTCCAGTGTGTTGGATAGCAATACTTCTAAAAAGAATAAGAATGAAAACTTCAAGTAACAAAAGGGAGGGGTGACGGAGTAGATGAGTTGTATTTCAGCAAATCCAATTGCATAGCCTGTAGTTTAAGATAACCAAAAGAATGAAATGATCTTTCACCATTCATTGGCACGTTATAAAGAAGATAATGATGATGAGGTCAAAAGAGAAGTCATTCACAAGTAAAGCCCTCCGGTTCCATTTCACAGTAACTGATTTACTTGAGGGAACAGGAATCTAATAAGTCTGAAAGAGATTCTATTTGCTTTGCAATTAAGCATAGCAGAATGCCGATGACAATTGCAGCATTTACGCCTTGGGAGACCAAAACTGGACAATACATTCAAGAATTTAGTCAGACAGGTAAAGTGGCATTGAATTCTGGGGTTCCAATTATAGCAACAAGTTTTAGAGAAAACTCAATGTTTTCTCGATCCTTATTGAAAAACTCCAATTTCTACTTGTGTACTACATAATTCAATCAACATTCGACAGAAGCACTATGGGAACATACATACCTCCGAGAGAAGGGGAGCCTCAAGAGGAGTGCAGACATTTTGTTGGCTAAATCAGGCATAACGAACTGATAAAGTATCAATTGTAGGATGTCAAGCAACAAATCCTTTGTTATTGTTTCGGCTATATGTCGAGTCACGGCATGTCCAACCTAATCAGACAAACACAACAAACAAACATCATCCCCATATCCATAAAAGAAAAAAGTAACAGCAATAAGGCTCTGCTTGGAATGGTGGGAAAAAAGTGATGTACACTTTCCATCCAAAAACAAGACAATTGAAAATTGTATAATTTTGAACTGATGTACACATCCAATCATTTTTCCTACTCTTATCATTCCAATTTGGAAGGATAACTTTATGCATTGGGATGGAAATTGATTATCCTTCAATTTTCTTTCCTAACAACCATAGTCAAAATTTATTTTCTTCCCACTTTTTCACTTCCTCCCTCCACTTTTCTACGCAACCAATCACACCCAAACATATAAGCAATATATAGTTATATACCTCATGTCCAATTATGGTGGCTATCTCGGCATCAGTTCTGAAATGCTCAAGCAACCCCCTGAACACGACAATCTTCCCACCAGACAAACAAATAGCATTAACAACAGGCCCGTTGACAACCAAAACTTCCCAATTCAATCCTTCCAAATGAGAAGTTGTCGGTTGTGATCCTTTCACTTGGCTTGCCTTCCTACTTATCATCGAGAATCTCATCTTCACGAGACCAGTTCATCCCCAAGTTGCCTTCCTTCTCACTCAATGTCGCCATTGTATCATGTACACTCTCATGTTCAAGTGAACTCTCCGGGGACGCATACTTCAAAGCACTCCATATTGGATCATGGCTCAACCCTCTTTGCAACGATTCAATAATATGCTTAGCTATCAGCCTCACTCTAACGCTTTCCGGGTGTATTGCAGACAATATCTTACCCTTAAAAGCTGCTTTCAGTTCCTCAAACTGAGATTCCCCCACTTTTTTCTCCGTTTCTTTAGACAAGAGCACTAAATGTTTTCGTTTTGTATAAGGAACAGTTTCTAAATTCCCAAAATACACAGTGACCAAAACCCCTGAACCAACCAAGACAATAATCATCGCTTTCCTTGGATTCCAGTGGATCCACCTTCGTGGACCCCGTCGCATAAAATTTTGAACACCGTACCGGTCGACATAGTAAAATCTCTTGTCACCTTTAAGAAAGGGATCATAGGTATAGTTATTAGAAATTCCTAGTCTTCGTGATATAGAAGAATATGAAGATAAGCCAGAAAACTTAACTCTGGTAGAAGATGAAACCGGAGAGCCAAGGTTCCGGCTGATTATTGAAGACGAATCTCGGATCGGATAACTGAAAATAGGTCGTGAAATGAAACTACTGCGCAGAGTATTAAACACAAGCTTTGCCCTTCTGCAGTACGCCATGAGGTTGGAAAATAGAAGTAAGTAAAGCCATTTGACGTCTGTTTACTATTCTTGAGAGGGGAACCGGCGGCTAATAGAACTGGAAGAAACCGAAAGAGAATTTGCGGAAAACTGAAGTTCGACGTGTCTGGAACATGGACAACAACAAAAGAAGGGCGATATGGATGATTCACCCGTAAATAAACTTACCCATGGTGTAGTTTACCCGCAAACAAACTATGCCAACATACCTTAAATACTTTTTTAAATTTTATGTTTCAATGGATTAATTAAAAAAAAAAACTATTTTGATTGAGCCCTGTATATTAATATAATGATGATATTTATATTTCGGCTGTGATTTGAGTTTGAGTTGTTTTAATCAATTATTTATAATTAAAAAATTATTTTTTAATGAAAAATAAAATATTTTGAAAATAAATAATGTTTTTTTCACAATATTCAGATGTAAACCTTTCATAAATTATTATTATTATTGAATAAACGTTTAATTGTCTAAGGAAATAAAAGTCTAATTCGAGCCATTCTTATCAAATCATAAATTAAAAATTGACTTTAATAAAAACAACAAAAATGTCCAACTTTTGAAATGCACATATCGTAAAAAGAATGTTCCATCTCATTTTTTTATACAAATAGATTTAACCTTTTCGAAAAAAATAATATTCATACTTTTAAAATAATTTGTTTTATGTTTGTCAAAAAAATAATTTGTTTTATATTATATTTTAAAAATATTATTTCTTCATATCATACTTAAATTAGATATCATATTTAATTATCTATATTATATATTATGTTTAGAGTTGTTTATGGATTTAGAAAGCTTGCTCCGTTAATAAGTCCAATTCAATTCAAGTCGAGTTTAAACAACATTTTTATATCTTTGATTAAATTGACTTAATTCAAATTTAATTTAAATAATAATTTTTTTTATAGAATTAAATTTGATTACAAAAGTAAATAAAATATTAAAATAATGAAATAGATTTTTTGGATAGATTAAGATAAAAATGGATATGAGTTTGAAATTTTTTTTGGAATTAAATCATGATCTAATTCATAGACAAGTCTAATTTAATCATACTAATTTTATTGGGTAATGATTAAAATACTATTATTTTACAAAATAAATTATATATTTTTTAAAATATTAAAATTTATTACATAATTGTATTATTTTATATTTCTCATTCGTAATTTATATAATTTATAATATTAATAAAATTTTTGATTGAGATGATCTCATAAATAAATTAGACACCAATTAAATTAAAAAAGTTACAAAACTAAACATTTATTTAAAATTTAAAATTTCAAGCACGTGTTGAATCCAATAAGTAGTTCCAGTGAAAAAAAAAGATATTGTCCATATTAAAGATATTGGGTTCGAGCGTTTGTGTGTACGCATTATCAAAAGGTTAAAAAAATATGAACAGATACTACCATGATGTAATCATATATATTAATTACTTTGAGAAAACTTTTAAGTTTACCCATGTTAGGGATTGATCCAAAATTCTCGAACATAAATACTGTTTTCCGCTAAATCAAAAGGTGTAATAGAATTAATTTTACATAATAAATTTTAATTTATGTACATTTCCCGTTGTTCTTCGTATCTAGTAGTAAAAATAATACGCCGTAATAATAGTAAGATCTTTTTATTATTAACGCGCCCGGCTATTTTCACAAATATGATCTCCGCCGGACAGTTAAATCCCAATTAACGAACCCCACCTACATCTATAAACCTCCCTCTCTTCATCCAGATTTCAAATTCCCAGAGAATCCCCTTCTGCATTGTTTTTGTGTTTTTTAATCCTGCAAAAAATTTGAAAGAAAGGACAACAAAAAAGGAAGAGAGAGAGAGGGATTTACGGAATGGCGATTTGCTCCTCGAGACGTGGAGTGCTTGGATCCGTTTATTGTTTGGTGGTGGTGCTATCATACGCGAGGATATGTTTATCGGCGAGATCTGATAATGAAATCCGGGAAAGGTTTTACGGTAACCTTATGAATTCGTCGTCGACGGGTACCGGCGAAGGGAGTATTGCCAAAATTTTCGATCGGGTTCTTGAGAAGGAGTTCTCCGAAAATGAGCAAACTGAAGGTTAGCCTTTTTTTCCCTGTTCATTATTTTTATATGTTTGAATCTCTTTAATTGGCCGAGAAAGCTCAGGGATTTTAAAAAAAAAAAAAAGGAATTTCATGATCTTGATCTTGATCTTTATGCTGGAGGTCTTGTTATTTTACAAGAATGCAGGCTCCATTTTAAGTTTAAACTTTCAGTAAAAGTGCATACCTATTCTATTAGTAGTTAAAATAAGTTCCACATAAAAGGACACTGCAGTAAAAACAATATAGCTATAAGACTAGTTTGTTTGTTTTTGTTTAATTATGAACAAGGAAAAATATCACAATATTTGTAGCTTGTCTTGTATGGCATCGAACTCAAATTTAGGCAAATTAGAATCTTCATTTCCCTTTTTACATGAATCTTCTATGATCATCATTTAGATCTCTGAATGATGTATGGGTTGCGGTTAATTTATGCACAATTTATTGGCTCTTTAATTCTTTTAGCTGATACTCTATTTTCCTTTTTTCTTCTTTTGTTAGGAACTGATGCAAGCAATTTCAATACTAGTGTAGCTGATCAGCAAGTAGGTTTGGTTCTCTTTTGAAGCCTATTGCTCCGACTGAAATTCTTTTTTTATTGTTTTGATACTAAGGAAAACTGGACTATAATGTTTCCTCTGTAGGTTCACTCTTTTACGAGTATATTGTTGCCAAGGCCCTATTTCTCATTTTGATTTTTAGTAGATTTATGGTTTTGGCTTCAGCTCAGATATATAAGCCTGCTACATTTGTTTTCTTCAAAATCTTTTTCCAAACTTTAGTAGGCATCCGATTTTAAAGGAATAAATAAAATAATCTACTGAGTGATCTTGTTTATGTGTATGATCACTGAAGATCCTATAATTATTGAGGAAAGGTTGGGTTTGGATATCATGCATATTGGAATTATGCGCCCTTTATTACCTTTGTTCCTAGGTGACCCGTGTGCTTACTGTGTAGTTTTCCTTTTGGTGTCTGTTTTAAGGATGCTTCCTTATATGCTTTTCAGGCTGTACTGGAGACTGTAGCTAAAATCACTCATGAGAAGGGGAAGAGAAATGATACACAAGAGACAAAGTATGAGAATACATTTATTTTTGGAGGAATAAAAATTTAATAGATAATTTTTTTTATGAGTTGACTTTTTTTTTCCAACATTATCAACAGTGGTACAAGAGCATTCCAGATTCAAGATGTCTTTTCCCTGGAAAATGAAGATTCTGACGAGACAACAACCTTGATTGATAAAAAGGTGTGTCAAATGTCAATTCCTCCCCCCCCCCCCTCTCTCATGATTAACTATGCAGTTTTATGTTTTTTGCTTTTGCTTTTAATTGAATCCATTCTAATTTGCCTTTCTCATTTGATGTTAGGATAATGTGTTTGTAATGTCAAATAGAAAATCCAAGTATCCAGTGCTCCAAGTTGATTTGAGGTTAGCATCTTTATCTCCTTTATCCTTGCACTATCTGATACTGTCTCCGGTTTCATATTAGTACAAGTTGGTTGGCATTCTGATGAATAATTGAAAACTATCCCTGTTTGGTTCTGGTACTGCCATTGAGTTTATAACATACAACTGAGATTTATGGTGTAGTAAATTGTCCTGTGATCCAACAAAAATTATCTGTAACATTCTGTATCACCCTTGTGCAGATTGATATCAGATTTGGTGGTTGTCATAGTCTCTGCTGCCATTGGTGGTATTATCTTTTCATGTCTGGGGCAACCGGTATGTTTATCTAAAATTAGCGTTTATTTACTTTGTGTTCAACAGTTTTCTTTTTCTTGAGTTTGATATGCAGCTCTATCATGAAAGTTGCTAGAAAGAAGTTGTCTGTCTTTACTTTTCCTAAACCTATACACATGATAGGTCATTGTGGGCTATCTTCTGGCGGGTTCACTTATTGGACCAGGGGGTTTGAAATTCATTAGTGAAATGGTACAGGTATGTTGTTTATAATAGCTTGAGCTTGTTGTTTCTTAATAACGGAGTATTATATGACTTAATGTTTTAGTACACGTTATTTTCTAGTATTGAGATAGCTTCACTGATGGTACCATGAAGGGGAAACATGCCTTATGATCCATGTTAAAGATGTTGTCTTGGAAGATATTTTATTTTTCTTTGTTAATAAATTCCTGAGACTCGCCTGGAATTATATCCCAAAAATGTGACTTTTCCCTGTTCATTTATTATTTAAAAATTTTTAGCTGATAGCAACTAATAATGCCTAAATTTTATCATCCAAAATTCATTCTCTGATGTCTTTTGCAAAAAAAAAAAAAGAAAAAGAAAAGAAAAGAAAATGCACTCAGTGATATGATTTTCTATATTTTTATTATTTTGACGATATGCTCATTCTTTTTTTGTAGGTTGAAACTGTTGCACAGTTTGGTGTTGTCTTTCTTCTTTTTGCTCTTGGGCTGGAGTTTTCTTTGGCAAAGGTTGGATGTTTTGGGAGTGAATTCTTACTTTCAGATGCTTTAGCATAGAAATTTCCATATTTTATTTAATGAAAGCTGTTTCATCTAATTCTTTCTGCAGTTAAAAGTTGTGGGGCCAGTTGCTGTTTTTGGAGGAATACTTCAAATTGTGATATTTATGTGCTTGTGTGGCATAATTGCAGTGGTAAGGTGTTTCTAGCACTTTGGTCATGTTTCCAACTAAGAGCACTTGTAAGATGGACACTAAAATAAGACATCTCTTAATCTTGCAGTTATGTGGAGCAAATTTATCTGAGGGTGTATTTGTTGGCTCCTTCCTCTCAATGTCATCAACTGCAATTGTACTTTTCTATTCTCTTTTATGTTGCGAGTATTTTTCTTTTATTTTTGGTTGCTATTTGATGCATTTAATGGTCATCCATTCTTTCTTTATATTTTTATCAGGTTGTGAAGTTTTTAGTAGAACGAAGTAGCACTAATTCTCTTCATGGTCAAGTTACTATTGGGACTCTAATTTTTCAGGTTGAAGAGAAGTGATGACCTATCAAGTATCTATAATTTAATTACAATTTGGATTCAGAAACTTGTTCTTGTTGTTGCATATCCATTCATTCCCTTACCTTTGGCCATTTCAGGATTGTGCTGTTGGTTTGTTATTTGCTTTGCTCCCAGTTTTGGGTGGTAGCAGTGGCTTGCTACATGGGATGGTTTCAATGGGAAAGCTGTAAGTTTCTTTTGGTTTTTCTACCTATCCTCTTTTACTTTTTGTTATCCTTCCATTTCTGCCCTTATTTCCAAAATTTGCTTTTGTGCTGTTGTTGGTGGTTGACTTAAATGGATCTGACACTTGCTGATGATCAATGTCAGGATGTTGGTATTATCAATCTATCTTACTGTTGCATCACTATTGTCTTGGTCATTTGTTCCTCGATTCCTAAAGTTAATGATGCAGATATCATCTCAAGTAAGTTGTTAACATATTTTATCTCTTTTATTGTGTAACTTGATTTGAATTAAGTTCAAAATTTTAGTTCATTTGGTTTCATTTTATTATCCAGACAAATGAACTTTATCAGCTTGCTGCTGTGGCTTTCTGCTTATTGTCTGCTTGGGTAAGTTTTGTGCTTGATTACAATACAACTGCTATATCGCTGCATGCAAAATTTCCCCATGACCTTTTTAACACTCTTGAACTTCTGTAATCCTCGCAGTGCAGTGATAAGATGGGTCTCAGCCTTGAGTTGGGTTCATTTGTTGCTGGAGTTATGATATCTACTACTGACTTTGCGCAACATACACTAGACCAGGTAATCACTGATTATTGGCAAGGCCTCTTACCTATGTACTTTAATGTATATTCTTATCTTTGCCTTGAAGGGATTTATTCTATTTAACTTTTCAATTAGTGTCTTAAGAATTTTCAAGGCTTAGCTTGTTTACTTTCTTATTTAGTATGTTTTAAGTTATGCATTGTTAGTCCATGGGGGCATGAATGAAAATCTATAAATGCAAGGTCTATTCTATTTCGAGTCAAGGCTCAAGGGTTCATTCTTAATATTGGAATTTATGTACTGGTTAACATTTTGATATGCATTGGAGAGTGTGCTGTAGGAGATTTTGTGCTGTAGGAGATTTGAGTCTAAAATAGGCTAAGTGGATATATTTCTTTGTTTTGCCAGATTATTTTATGAGCTGTGTTTCTATTCTAGGTGGAACCAATTCGTAATCTATTTGCAGCACTCTTCCTTTCTGGTATTGGGATGCTCATACATGTACATTTTCTGTGGAACCATGTGGATATACTACTGGCCTCTGTTATACTAGTTATTGTTGTTAAGACTGCTGTTGCCTGTGCGGTTGCCAAGGCTTTCGGATATAGTGTTAGGACATCTTTCCATGTAAGTTTGTTTTCCCACTCTTATGCACAAATAGCATCTTGTTTTCTTTACATAATTTGTGTATTCTATGCAATTTGTACTTTTATCATATAGGTTGGAGTGTTGCTTGCTCAAATTGGAGAATTTGCTTTTGTTCTTCTAAGTCGTGCCTCAAATCTTCACCTTGTTGAGGTACCTCTTTCTTCCTTGCCTTTTTAAAATGTGAACATGTCTACAATAAAGTTTTTTGTTTCTTGATGATTGATCTCCTCATCCTTTGAACATTATTCTCATTTTGTCATGCCCTTACAGTGGTTTTCAAAATAATGTTTCTTAATTCTAGAAAAAGGAGGAAAGATTTCATGTGCATGAATTGCTGATGTGCTTGTTGGTCTTCAGTGGAAGAATGATATGCTGGTTAACAAATGTAAAGTATTGTTTTGTTCAGGGATCTTTGAATATGTCAAAATCTGAAATTTTCACTAAAATGGTCAGATTAGATTCTTTTACTGAATTGAATCGCAAGAAGCTTAACTGGTTTCCTTGCAACTGTTAGAATCTTTATGTAGCCTGACATTTAAGTCATATTTATTGATTGAGCTAAAAGTAAATGTCGTATGACTATGCGAAAATCATTTTAGAATCTATGCTTTCAGTCTTATTTTACCCTGAATGCTGCTACTTGCTAAAGCTCTGGTCAGTTCAGAAAAGAATTTAATGGAGCTATTGTTCACTGCTTTTATTACTAGGAGGCATTTGAAATTTGGTCTCGTATTATTTATTTCTGAAGCAGGTGTGATTGGGTTGGTAGGAAAAAGGGGGTGGGGAGAGGGGGGGAGGGGGGGTTCTCTCACAGAAAGAACAAGAATGACAACTTTCTTGTTCCTTCAATTATGGATGAAACAGTTCAGCAACATTTTCCATTTATATGAACGCATTTTGCCGTAAAATTCTTAGCATTAAATATTTTTTTCCTGTTGCTTCAAGCTTGAAATTTCTGATGCTTTTAATTTGTTTAAGCATGTCTTCATCATCATTGTAAATTGTAATTGTTTTGTTGCAATCGTTGACTTCATTTTGGTTGACATGAAGGGAAAGATGTATCTTCTTCTTCTTGGAACAACAGCTCTCAGTCTGGTAGGTTTCACTGATCTGGAAATTACACTTTGAAGGTTTATAGTATGCTTTTCTTTGACCCTTTCATGGCTGCAAGCCTGCAACATTAACGATAGCAAACTACTTATGCAGGTAACAACACCTCTTATGTTCAAATTGATACCATATGTCCTGAACTTGGGGCTTCTTTTGCAATGGTTTCCCTCAGATAGCAGCTCAACAAATGAGGTCTCTCTTTCCATCTTCATGGAAATACATTATTCTCACATATGCATGAACATAGCTTTGCGTACAAACATGAGTTATCATTAGCAATCTCTGAATTACCAACCTTCTCCCTTAGCTTATAGACTTTGATCTAAACAAATTTGAACCTTATATGGAAATTGGTCTTCTTTTCAAATCTGTAATGGCATCATGACACTCATCTACTCTTTTGTCTACCAAAGTCCTCATGCCACTAGTCAGGCTAGGAACCATATTAAGAGAGCATTATTTGAAACATGCTAAGCTAAAGCGGACATAATGTTTTTAATGTATTTGTAATTATCGCATTGCAACCATTTTTGATATAAACATTCTCTAGCATTGAAAACCTGAGCAGTTGCACAATAACTGAGACTTTACTTGGTATGATGTGAAAAGAGCGAGGAAGGAAAATTTATTAATCATTTTATGAACAAAAATTCCATCCTCACTTTATTTCATCATTCATACGAAGCAAAATCTAAAGTTGAATATTGCTCGGGGGGAAGAACATTTTGATGTAATACTAATTTGTTCAATTCTGTTTTTTTGTTTTTGGCAGGAGAAGGTTTCCATGATTGAAGCACATAATAGGTTACACTGACCTTCAAGTGTTATGGTAGTCAGGTTATACTGGTATTACACTTTGGATCATAGTCATTTGCAAGTATTAGGGTTTAATATCACGCCAAATGTCATCGCTTGGGTCTCTGTTAACACGTGATAGTGTCAGTTACATTGAAAGTCAGCTGAAGTCTCATGCACGTTCATATATATATATAATATTCTTTGTGATTCTTTGTATAGTATATATTGATTTTGTATTTTGTATTTGAGCACTCAATAGCCGATTCTAATCTTCTCATGTTGCGAGTTGTAACCCTATACACTGATTTCGTCTGGAAGGTTGATTGAGCTTTACACGGATTCATGCCCCTCTGGGGCCGAAAAAGAAAAGTCATGAAATCTTTATCTTGATGTTGCTACATAAGACGGTGTTTTTCTTTTTGTGCTGTAAAATTTTAGAGTATTAGTACTCGCAAATATCATGCACACACACAGTAGGACGCATGCACGTCTAAAAATAATTACCCAAATAAAAACTTATCACTTGTTTCGAGTTTAGAGGCTCAAAATCAAGTGAGTTTTATATGTGAACAGCTTTTGGTCACCTGGCTTGATATGGGAGTTTTAAAGTGTTTTTTTTTTTTGGTATTATTCATGTTTATTTTATGATTTATGTTTGGAGTTGGTAGTTATTCCTTCTAATGATATTGTCTCTAAAGTTCAAATTTGTTTTTTAAGTGCAATGTGTCTCATTATTACATTTAACACTTGTTGGTTCAAAGGGTTATTTAATTTTTTTTTATAAATTTTTTGTGTGCAGTTACATTAATTTTTTTATTCTCAAATGAAAGGGATTTTTATTTAAATAACATAAAAAATTATTTATGAAATTGGTGCGAGAAAAAATTATTTACTAGAATTATTTAAAATGAACAGCAAAAGGTAGTATCACCATCTACAAAATCATTCTCGTAAATAATTTTTTAAAATTAAATTAGAAGGGGTGTCGCATGCAGGGAGGCGACGCTTGTTTTGCATGCCACCTTATTTTTTAAAATTTTATATATTTTAATTTCTTTTAAACCATTTTTAGTTTTAGAATTTTATATTTTATAGTTTTCATAATTTAATTTAATTTTATTTTATAAAAATGGTTGAGTTTTATTTTTATAATTTTATAGTTTTAATTTTTAAAATATTTTATAATTATAAATTTTTGAATATTTAAAATAATGATTGAGTTGATAATTTGTAAATATTGAGAACGAAATATATTAATTATTTTAAAAATAGAATTAACTTGATAAAATGTATAAAAATATTAAAAATTAAACTTATTATTATATCAATTAAAAAATCATATCGATATCCTATTTGATAACTAAATACATTTAAAGATAAATTACACTCATGATCACTTATACTCACCCTTTTGAGAAATCTCCATAGTGACAATAGAGCTGGTTCCATAGCAGCTAAATTAATCACCCTTTCACTCAAAAACTTATCCACCAATCAAAGCTCGTAATTGATGTTGTCTTTCATCCGACTCAGTAACTAATTCTGCCTCTTTCGTCCCTTAAAAATCCGTTTTCATAGCGCAAATTCAAAACTCCTCACAGAATCAAAATTGATTGATGCAAAACTCAAAATTTGCACGATAAACGAGGATAAAAATCCGCAATACTTTTTAGAATTAACATTATCAAAAATACATTAGCAGAACATTGTCACTAAATAATATTTTTAAAGTAGTCGAAAACTTAAAAGTTTTTTTTTAGTATTATTTGATAGATTTTGTTATCACCAAAAGTTCACAATATTCTTTTTTAATTACAAAAATTACAAAAATATATTTTAATTATTCAATTTTATCTTTTTTTATCATCAAATTATCTTAATTTTTTAGTGTTTTCATTTTTACTTTTGTCAGTAAGAAATAAAATAAAATAAAATAGTTGAATGATTATTTTATAATTTTTCATAATAAAGTGATAAAAATAAAATTTACTAATAATTTGATAATTAGTAATGCAATTTTCCCAATTATATATAAAAAATTCAGACAGACTCGCTTCAACAAGAAAAGAATACTAGAATAGAATAGAACAGAACAGAAACAAGAAAAATATATTATCGTTTCTCATTGTGTCTTCCAAGGTCTAACTCTAAGCCATCAAAACAAAATCTATTCTGAAACCACAAGCAGCTGCTGTCGGGTGGGTGGGTCATAACCCTCACCCGTTCCATTCAACCCGTAGCTCGTCCGCGACAACCCACCGCCATGCGTCTCGTAGTACCTCTCCAAGGTGTTGCCCATGGAAGAGGAGGCCTACTCCTCGGCTCTCTTATCCCATGCGCCCTCTTTTACTTCCTCCAACTCTACCTCAAACGACGTCGTTCTCCCTCCGATCCTTCTCCTCCTTCCACTTCCTCATCCAACCAGCAGGGGATGACCAGACATTCTTCACTCTACAATTTGCTTTCACGCGGACCGCTTCGGATATCTTCCCTCGCCACTTCCATTGCTAAACCCAACGACTCCCCTTATTGTATGGGGTTGGATAAGGCCTCGGAGGATCCCTATCACAGAATTGCTAACCCTGATGGGGTTATCCAGCTCGGCTTGCCTGAGAACAGGGTAACCCCTTTCTTTTAAAACATGCTTCCTCTGCCTGCCCTATGTTTCTTCTTCAAATATTCATGTTGCTGTTTCCTTCCTTTTTCCTTCCACAGTTGTGTTTTGATTTAATTGAGAAATGGACGTCGGAGAACTTGAGGGATTGGGTAATGGGAAGAGAAGGGGGCGATTTGAGCATTAGCGGGATTGCCACTTACCAGCCTTCTGATGGTACAATGAAACTCAAAATGGTATTCTCTACGTCTCCATATAATTTAAGTTTCTGTTCATTTTAGACTGAATTTGATGTGTGGTGCTGAATTATCTGCTGTCGGTTTGTTGGTGAAAATGTTATCAATCACAAGTTAAAAATAAGCAATTTCTGAGTATTTTGTGTGTGTGTCATCTTTGTGGAAAAAGAGAGTTCAATGTTTTCAACTTTTCATGCCTTAATTGGTTTAAGAGCTTAAGAGTCAGAGATGCCATGTAATCTTCTCAGTTTCGGACTATATGGCTTTTTCTTCCTTAACTGTGAGGTACATACTGTTGAGTGCTTATATGGTGGAGGCAGTGGAGCTAACTTTAATCTCTTTTTTCTGCACATTTGTTCATATTGATGGTGCAGATTAAGAGATGTGGAGCTATGATGGGAGCTCTATGCTTTTGTAGTTTATACTTTTTGCTATCATAGTAGCACCAAGCATAATGCAATTGGAATGTCGTATGCCTTTGAGACTGTCTGGTCTATTTCTATGTATTCATTTTTTCGTATTTTGCAGGCTATGGCAGGTTTTATGTCACGTGTTATAGGAAGAGATGTGTCATATGATCCGTCACAGATGGTTTTAACTGCCGGTGTGACCCCTGCAATTGAGACGTTGTGCTTCTGCTTGGCAGATCATGGGAATGCGTTTCTTGTTCCCACACCTTACTATCCTAGGTAATTATTTGTCCTTCATTCCCCCCCCCCCCCCATGCACACACAAAGTTTAATTAGAAAAGAATGTCTTCAGTTTTGACAGGGACATGAAATGGAGAACAGGAGTGGAGCTAATACCTGTTCATTGTCGGAGCAATGACAATTTCGTGTTAAGTATCAGTGCACTTGATCAAGCTTTTAATCAAACAAGAAAGCGAGATACAAAGATTCGGGGAATTCTCCTTTCAAACCCTGCAAATCCTGTTGGCAATCTACTTTCTCGGAAGATGCTTGAAGCTCTTTTGAAGTTTGCTGAAAAAAAGAACATCCATATCATATCAGATGAAATATTTGCAGGGTCTATTTACGGGGAGAACGAGTTTGTCAGCATTGCTGAAGTTGTTGGTTCTGATGATTTTGATAAAAACCGGGTTCATATTGTTTATGGGCTATCGAAGGACCTCTTTCTTCCAGGAGTTAGGGTCGGACTGATCTATTCTTTTAATGAGAATGTTTTGGCTGCTGCTAGAAAGTTAACTAGGTTTTCTTCTGTTTCTGCTCCGACCCAAAGACTACTAGTTTCGATGCTTTCAGATACAAGATTCATTGTGGAATATATTCAGACCAATAAAAAGAGGATACAGGATATGCGCAATTTATTTGTGGCTGGTCTGGAAGATTTAGGTATTAAATATAGCGATAGCAGAAATAGCTTGTATTGTTGGGCTGATATGAGAAATTTACTCCCCACTTATGGTGAGAAAGGGGAACTTGAGCTATGGGAAAAGCTATTAAATGTGGGTAAGATTAATTTAACACCTGGTTCAGCTTGCCACTGCATAGAACCAGGATGGTTCCGATGTTGTTTCACAACCATAGATAAGGAGGATATTCGTGTAGTCATGGAACGGATTCGAAAAGTTGTTGGTAGTCAGACATCATGCGGTTGAAATTTCATTGTCATGCTCAGGTGGACAATTTCTAAGTTGGATTTTGAACATGGGACAGCAGCTTAATCAAGACATTGTTACATTGGAGGCTTTGGAATGGTTTTCAGGGAGGGTAGTCTCTTCATGGCCTGGTTCTACAAGGATTTTGGTCTTGGTTGGGGAATTACTTTATTTACATTGCAATCCTTGAATCAAAATTATGGCTGTTCCAAAGGCAAAAATACAGCAGCATCAAGGAGGTCTTTCCTTGAGAAATTCCTTTCACACTTTCAGCCAGGCAGAGAGAGTAGATGGAATAGCATGGTAGATAGGTGATAATGTTCAAAGAAAAAGAAGATTATTTGAAAATTACTTGAAGGCAGTATTTGGAAGTATAACTTGGCTTTTACTTCAATTGTGAAATTAAAAAAAAAAACCTTTTATTTTTATAAAGTAAATATTATTATGAAGAAAAATTGGACACAAATATTTATTTTAATGTTTTTAATATTTTTTTTATGTATTATATCTTTATATAAAAAATAAAATAAAATAATTAATACTCGAGTTTAGTATTTATAATTCAAATTGAATTTGAACAAAAATTTAAGCTTTCTTTTTTAACTGATTCGAACTTAAACTTATCGAACATGACTTAAAATTTTATTAGGATCCAAGTCGAGCTATAAAGAGATGTACTCTGCAACAATGGGCTCTAATGGTTAAAATTAGAGGAGCAGCCATTAATAATCCATTCATTTTTATTTTAGGACTGCTTTATGTGTTGTTGATTTGGACTCAAATTCTATGAAGACCAGTCAAATATCTATGATTTTGAATTAAATATAAAAAATTTGATTTTTTGGTTAATATAACATTGTTGTTGAAAGTGGTTATCTCCGAACTACGCGCCAATCCCTCTACCCATTGCGCGTAATGTACGCCCACTAGTTATTTGCTTTTCCACACTTTACAAATATGGTATAACCATAAATCTAGCCCATAACATTTATCTATTTTATCACTTTGATCTTTATACTTTTTTTTTATCACGTTAGCGGCCCTCTATCTTCAAAATTTATTCAAGTTACTTTAAAATATATAATTTTAAATATTCAAACTTTGCACCAAAATTTTAACAAATAAATAAAATATATTTAAACTAAAAAACTAGTTATGCTAAATTGACTTTTAAGTTAAATTATTTTTTAAAAAGAATATCGAAGTTCATTCTTTATTTTAACATTGTTTTTTGGTCACCGTAAGTAGTAAATAAGTTTGGTTGTTAACCTTCTCTGTAATTTTCTTCGTTAGAAAACTCGACGACAATCTCTGACAAAAAAATTGAAAAAAAAAAAAAAAGGTTTGTAAATGGTAGTGTTTAATAAGAGAAATAAGGTGGAGCGCAAAATCCCCAACAAATTTTTTTAAAGAAATTCTGTACTCCAAATTGTTTAACAAATTCCCTCCGGTCGATCCGACCCAATTTTTTTTCTCCCTCTAAGATCGCACAAAAAAAAGCAAAAAAAAGAAAAGTTTTCTCCTTCCTCTCTGTTCTATGAACATTGTAAGTTCGAGGTTGAATTTCAGATTTCTTTTTTCGAATTCGCTATCGACATTCAATTTTTTATTCTATATTATTTGGATTTTGATAAATCGGGGGTTTCATTTTAGATATTTAATTATGCTTTAATTGTCTGCGTGTCTGCATTCATCAAACACAAAAAAAAAGTTTCCCATTTTGAAAGTATGTTGAAAGATTTCTACTATTTCCTTTAGTAGTTTTATGATTTTCCTAATTTTGGGAATTTCCGTGTTTGACCAGCTTCTTGTTTTCTGATTTTGTAGGTTTATATTTTTCTTGGGATTGGAGGTGGAATTCAGACCTTTTAAACCCATAATCCTGCATTTAATTACCAATTTACAGGTCTGGTATTGGTGGGGCATTTCCGAAATCACTAATTCGAGCGTTTCAATCTATGGCAGTTTAGTCAGGTTGCTGGTATTCAAACATTTCATGTTACACGATTCTTTTCTACTACTTTTACCATGACATTGGCTTCCTCAAAAACTTCTCTTAAAATGGCTGCTTTCCCACGAGGCTTTTCCTTCATGGCAGCTTCAATGGCATTACTAGCAATGTTCTTGATTTTTGCTTCTTGGCTTCTGGTTTCACATCCTATCACTTCAACTGTTAGTGAGTATATTTATGGTGTCAATAGGAAAATAGTTTTGCCTGCTAAGGATGTATCAGGGTCGACTTTAGAACAGCTCACAATGACTTCAAATAGTTCTGGTGTTGATAATAATGGAGATGCACAAGTATCCATTAGATCTGTTGATAAGGATTCATTGCGATCCCAGTCTAACAAACAACTGCCTACTACAAAAGATTCAGTTGATTTAAGAAGAAATGAGATACCAGCGGAACCTGTACAGCTTCCGGAATCGTCTTTTGGAGCAAGAGAAAAGAATGTGGACACTTCAAGTTCTGCATCTACCAATGCATCTGAGAGCAATTCAGTTGAGTCAGGTACAGTTCTTTTACATTCGTTCCAATCAACATTTCGTAGTTTTGCCTGCTTCAAGTTCTGCATCTACCAATGCATCTGAGAGCAATTCAGTTGAGTCAGGTACAGTTCTTTTACACTCGTTCCAATCAACATTTTGTAGTTTTGCCTGCTTCTATTTCTGATCAAAGTGCTGATAAGAATGTAGAGTAAGATCATATAATGTAAAATTGCTTACAATGAGTTCAAATAACTCTGTTGTTGATAATAATGAAAATGCACTAGTATCCATTATATCTTTTGTTGGTAAGGATACATTGCAATCCGAGTCTAATGGAAAGCTGCCTACTTCTCAAAAAGATTCACTTGATTCAAGAAAAAATGGGGTGCTGGAGAAACCTGGACAGCTTTCAGAATCATTGTCTAGACCAACAGAAAAGAAGGTGGACACTTCCAGTTCTGCATCAAGCAATGCATCTAAGAACAATTCAGTTGATTCAGGTAGTTTTCTTTTACTCTTGTTGATAAGGATACATTGCAATCCGAGTCTAACGGAAAGCTGCCTACTTCTCAAAAAGATTCACTTGATTCAAGAGAAAATGGGGTGCTGGAGAAACCTGGACAGCTTTCAGAATCATTGTCTAGACCAACAGAAAAGAAGGTGGACACTTCCAGTTCTGCATCTAGCAATGCATCTAAGAACACTTCAGTTGATTCAGGTAGTATTCTTTTACTCTTGTTGATAAGGATACATTGCAATCTGAGTCTAACGGAAAGCTGCCTACTTCTCAAAAAGATTCACTTGATTCAAGAAAAAAGGGGGTGCTGGAGAAACCTGGACAGCTTTCAGAATCATTGTCTAGACCAACAGAAAAGAAGGTGGACACTTCCAGTTCTGCATCTAGCAATGCATCTAGGAACAATTCAGTTGATTCAGGTAGTATTCTTTTACTCTCAGTTTGATGTAACATCTGATTTTAGATAAATTATTACCTGGCCTACTTCTTTTTATTTTTTACTGCTTTTGCTATAGTAGAGCTGGAATCTGCATCTTTTACTGGTTCCATATAGGAACTTGGTGGTTCTGGTTTATTATATTCTCTAACAGGTTTATGCAAGATCTCTAACATGGTATCTTTCTATTTTTTGGTTTTTTTATCAAGACTAGTGTCAAGTTTGTTTAAGGCTTACGCCTTGCTTACCTTTTATTCCCCAAATTATGGTACAAAGTTTCCGAAAGCGGAGGGAAGATATGCAGAATGTGATTATTGAAATGTTTTGTGGTCAATAATCTATTTTGTGCGGCATTGTTCAGAAATTGATGCATTCAAATGTTGAAGTCCCAATTCTGTGCTTACTATTAGAAATATATGATAATACTTCTTTTAATTTAATCATAATTTTCTTGATGTGCTAATAAACTGCTATGTAAAATATATGATTATTTATAGAAGAAAATGAGAGAGATAAAGTTCCATAGACATCTTGTCAGCTATATTGATCCGTGTATTCTTTGTGTGGGAAACAATGTTCTTTTTGAAGTCTTCCTTAAGTTTTTGCATCCTATCTTCTCTTCCAGTCCCTCTTTGATGTTCTGATTCTCATTTTGATTGGTTGGTCTCTAGGCTGTGATCTCTACGATGGAAAGTGGTTCTATGATCCACAAGGGCCATCATACACCAACTTCTCTTGCCCTATCATAACACAGATGCAGAATTGCCAGGGTAATGGGAGGCCTGACAAGGATTATGAGAATTGGCGTTGGAAACCCTCTCAATGTGACCTTCCCAGATTTGATGCTAAGAAGTTTCTAGAGTTGATGAGAGGAAAGACACTTGCTTTCATCGGTGATTCTGTTGCTCGAAATCAGATGGAGTCAATGGTGTGTCTTCTCTGGCAGGCAAGTACCTTGAATTCTCAAATGCCAGTTATTTCTGAAGAAAAAAATTGTCAAACTCTCAGATTGGTGCAACTCTGCACCATAATTTATCTAACAAAGGGAAGAATTCTGGTTTCTTTTAACTGGTTGTTCGCTTTCTTCAGTTTTTTCTTAGCTTCAAAATATTAGAAAAATGGTAAGCTTTGTGATAGGCTCTTGTGGCTTAGAGGTTTCATATATTATTAGCATTAGTAAAAAAAAAATTAGTAATTTTCTATCACTCTGTATTCTTCAAGTGTGAGAAACTAGATATGTACTGTGTGCACCTATTTTCATAATATAGATTGATCTTTTGGACTCTTTTGTACCTTAGTACCGGTTTCTCATGAAAGAAAAATGGTAGCTTTGTGATAGGCTCTTGTGGCTTAGAGGTTTCATATATTATTAGCATTAGTAAAAAAAAAAATTAGCAATTTTCTATCACTCTATATTCTTCAAGTGTGAGAAACTAGATATGTACTGTGTGCACCTATTTTCATAATATAGATTGATCTTTTGGACTCTTTTCTACCTTAGTACTGGTTTCTCATGAAAGAAAAATTAGGGATAATTTCAGGTTGAAGCTCCAAAAAATCGAGGAAACCGAAGAATGCATCGATGGTATTTCAAGTCCACATCTGTAATGATTGTCCGGGTATGGTCTTCCTGGCTTGTCCGTCAAACTAATGAAAAATTTGACTTTGCTCCCGAAGGTGTTACCAAGCTGCATCTTGATGCTCCTGATGACAACTTGATGGAACTCATCCCAAAGTTCGATGTGATTGTTCTTTCTTCTGGCCATTGGTTTGCCAAACAGTCTGTCTATGTATTGAACAATGAGATTGTGGGAGGACAATTATGGTGGCCGGATCGTTCTCTTCCTATGAAGGTCAATAATGTTGACGCATTTGGAATATCTGTTGAGACAATTCTGTCTGCTCTTGCTACACATCCTAATTACACAGGCCTGACTATTGTACGTTCCTTTTCTCCTGACCATTATGAAGGTGGAGCTTGGAATACAGGTGGATCATGTACCGGAAAGGTAAAGCCTCTTGCAACTGATGAACTAGTGGAAAATGGCTTTACGAGTATAATGCATAAGAAACAGGTGATGGGTTTTGAACTTGCTGTTAAGAAAGCGACAAATAAGTCCAAGTTGAGGATGATGGATATTACCAAAGCGTTCGGTTATCGACATGATGGGCATCCAGGCCCTTATCGAAGCCCTGATCCAAAAAAGATCACAAAAGTTGGCCCAGACGGAAAGCCTCCACCTCAAGATTGCTTGCACTGGTGCATGCCAGGTCCTGTTGATACCTGGAATGAATTAGTGCTGGAAATTATAAGAAGAGAATTTGAAGGTCATCAAAACTTTCCATGACAAAGGATAGATGTGGTTTCAGTGAGGAACTCCCACACGGTTGTGCCTTTGTAAGTGAATGAAACAGGTAACATATTAGAGACAGAGAGATGCATGGCTTGGTCCGACTGAGGCGATAGCCAGTCCTTTTGTTTATACACCTTTATTAAAGTCTTAGAGAGAAATGACCTGTTGTAGCGGATTGAAAGATTGATAGCTTGCTATATATATATATATATATATATATATTTATATTGATAGCTATTCTACTTTTTGTGATATTGTATCTGATAATATTTGATTGTTTTTAACAATAGGATTATTCACTATTTAAATTACTTTACATATCTTAGAATATGTTACATTATCTTGTTTGATAATATTTTATTATTTGTTTGATGGGATGTAATATTTAATGAAAGCATATTTTATTAAATTATTCTTGTAGAAATTGTTTTTATTTATTTATTGTTTACTATTAAAGTTATATTTTCTACCATCAAGAGTTGCGTACTCACTGAAGTTCTTTGTCGTACACTTTTTTTGGTAAAATTAACCTATATTCTATATTCATTTTATTGTTTATGAATATTTCAGGATTCGTGATCGGTCTCATTAATAATTTTATTTTTAGAGTTTAAACTTAATACACTTTTATTATTATCATGAACAAATGAAACTTTTTGAAAAATAATACAAAAATTTTCGTTTTCTCCAATCATATGCTTAGTGTTGATAGATTGCTTTTCTTGAAGCAATTTAACACGGAAGAAAAAAATTATTCTAAACTTTATAAAAGAAGAAATATATATTAACCATCACCAGAAATTACTTAAAGAAATAAGAGAGAAGACAATCCAACGAGTGGATTCAGTGGAGAAGAAGATGATGTTCATTCTAGGTGACTCGGGTTCGCACACCTGTGTGTAAGGTGTGTGTGCGTTGTCAAAAAGTTAAAAAAAATATGAACAAATACTGCCCTAGAGTTAAAAATATATAGAAAAAATTCTTCAATTCTCTCAAATTTGATATTGAATAAATTAATCCTTACAAAAAAAAAAAGTAATGCAATTTAATTTCTATCAATTTCGGAAATAGGTATCTAAAAATAATTAATCACAACATTAATATTTTTCATCAATTTTTCCTAATTTAATTGATATAATAACAATTTTAACCCTTAAAATTTACACATTTTATTTATTTTATAATTATTTTTAAAGATAAAGTTATATATTTTATTTTGAGTGTTTTAGATTTTTTAAAATTTAATTCATTTTTTTCAGATAATTTTTTAGAATCACGATCAAACTGACAAATATAAATATTGAGGGCTTAATTTATTATTATATCAATTAAAATTGTTATAACAAAGAGCATTAATTGTCATTAATTGCTAATTTTCATAATTAAGAGAATTAAATTGGTCCATTTTTTTAAAAGGACCAATTTGCTCAATCTCAAATTTAAGAGGGATTGGAGAGGCAATTTTTACCCTGAAATTATATATAAAGTTTAGGGTTTAGCAGAGGTTTCGCAGCCAGAGTATTTTCCTCTAGTTTTCGCCTTTCACTAATTTCAAATATTGAGGTATGGTTTTAGTTTATATGCTTGCTTTTATATTTTCCTGTGAAAGAAAAAACACAAATACAAGCCTGATATCGATATTAGATAACAAGATTTTTTTTTTTTTTTTTATTCTGTAAAAAGTGGTTCTAAATCCAGTTTTTGTTTTGTGCTATTGCTTGCTGTTGAGGAATATTTATGGGCTGTGAGTGTGAAACCCTGATTTTTGTTTTAGAAAATGTTACGCCATATTTGGTTTCTGTGTAGTTTCTTTATGAAATTTTTGACTTTGATATGCTGTTGCTTGTTGCTTTATGTGGAATAAGAAATTATCTGACCATATGTGCTTCATATGAGTTTTTGAATTTTTCCCCTTTTTGATGGTAGGTTTGATTCAATGGGATTGCGAAGTAATGAAGTTGAGAATGTCATGGAAGATGATAACGATGTTATGGATGATGTTAGCGAGGAAGAGTTTGAATCCGAGTCAGAATCAGAAGAGGAAGATGTGAAGTTGGCCGAGCCTTCGAAGAACTCCATATACAATAGAGATGGGCTTATTGAGAAGCTTGAAGATATCAGCTGGCCGGAAAATGTTGAATGGATGCACAAGCTTTCTCTTGATATTGATCAAGAGAAAGAGGTGGATGTGAACGATGACCTGGCTAGAGAGCTCGCTTTCTACACGCAGGCATTGGAGGGGACAAGGTTGGCATTTGAGAAGTTTGAGTCGATGAGGCTACCTTTCCTTAGGCCTCCGGATTATTATGCGGAGATGGTTAAGACAGATGCCCATATGCAGAAGGTGAAAGGCAAGCTTTTGTCACAGAAGAGACAGATTGAAGAGGCTGAGGAGAGGAGAAAGGCCAGAGAAGCCAAGAAAATTGCTAAAGAGGTTCAAGCTGAGAAGATGAAAGAAAGAGCCAAGCAGAAAAAACATGAGATCGAGGCTGTCAAGAAGTGGAGGAAGCAAAGGCAGCAGAGCGGCTTCCCCGCAGGTGGCAAAGACAGTGAGCTAGACTTGGGTTTTGAAGATGGTAAAGCATTCGAGAGATCCAGCAAGAAAGGGCCAGGGGTGTCACCTGGGGATCGATCTGGAGGGAAGGCAAAACAACATGGTGGTGGAAAAGGTAGGAATATGAAAAACAGGGAGAACAGGAATTCTAAGTTTGGATTTGGAGGAAGGAAAGGCTTGAAGAAACAGAACACTGCTGAAACCACTAATGATGTAAGGGGCTTCAACAAAAGCAGTACTGCTGGTAATAAGAAAAGGAAAAGGTGATTAAACTATGACCCCTTTTTTCTTTAACTTTTTTGGGGTATTTTTGCTTTTAATCAAACTCTTTGTTAACTTCAAATAGTTGTTGTTGCTGCATCATCTTTAAGCATCCTTTTGATATTATGATTGAGTAATAGTTTGTATGCTAGTTTTCTGGTTCAATTTAAGAACATACTCTCATTCCCATTCAATTTTTTTCTAAAAATATGGCAAAAATAGCCAAAAAAAATGGGCAAATTAGATCTGGTATGATAGTTTCATTAGATCAAAGAGCAAATTAATTTTTTTGTTAAAAATACCATCCATTTCTGTTCTTAAAAATTGGTCTTTGTACCACAAGTCATTGTCTGATAATTCTAGTGTTATAAGTGCTTAACAAACCATAATCAAAACAACATACATTTTAAACTTCAAATCATTCATAAAATTTTACATCAATAAGACAATGTCTAGATCATACACCATGACCACTCATCCTACCTAATCCTAACAAAACGAGAGTACAATTATGGTTTAGAAGCCAATGAGCTTATATTTGTTTTGGACTTGCGTGTCTACTTAAAATCAACAATGCATATGCCATCAACTGGAAACCTCACACTGCTATAGACTGTGGCCTTCCGATTCCTCTCCGGCTGAAGATGTTTTACTACTGTCAATAGCAGAATCTCTAAAGGCCTGGATAGGGAATGATGCAGAGGTGAGAATTGGCATAACCTCACCTTATGAAACCTTAAATTCTCCGGTATAGCTCACAACAGCAGCTTCAGTTCTCTGTTGCTTGTCTTGCGCTCCTGCTCCTGCTGATGACCGGGCAGGAAACTGCCCACAACCACCTGTTGGACCGAGAAACCAGGTATTAAACAGTGATAGTATATACCCACAAATTTGTTGTTCCATGGCAATGGTTTTACCTGCACAGGACCAGCAGCTACCAACAGACCAGCAAGTCCACCTAGAACATGACCATTTGGAACTGCCAAAGAAACACTCATCCCACCAGATCTACTATTGGTTCCACCATTCTGCGTAGGCATAAATGAACCAGACAAGGAAAGGATCTCGAACTGCCCCTGTAGAAATCATGAAGCTGGATATTAAGAAATGTTTCGTGCATCCTTATGTAGTTTAAGCCCATAGTAGAGGATAAAGGGGCACACCTCATATGTGAGAGTACCACCAGATGAAGTAGGTTGACGAAGGGCAACATTTGATATAGTGCCATTAGCAGAGAGAATGCAGATCGCACGACCTCCTTTTTGAGAGAAAATCATTACCTTCATTGTAACATCCTATGGCAATCGAAAAGAAAGTATGAGATAAAGAAAAACACAAGCCTGAAGGGTATAGAATAAGAACTTCTCAGTTCTCAGAATGAAGAAACAGGATCATTGTGCAATTAGCATCCACCAAAGTAATACCATAGATAAAACAAAAATATTACTATTCAATGTAACATGTAACACGCATGCATCCATTTTCAGAGCCAGGTAAAAGTACTATAGAAGTTTCGGACTGCATTTTGCCCCTTATGCTAAAAAAATGAGTAAATTAATCTTTGTATGTTAAATCAAAGAGTAATTTAATCTTTTTTATTTATATTGTTAAAAACTAGTGTCACTGATAAAATCACCAGACATTGACACACGGCGTGCCACGTTTATCTCATAGTGATGTATATGGATCAATTTTTAACACTAAAAATAATTTTTTTAACAAGAAGACAAATATATCATTTGATCTAATGTATAGGGACCACTAATTTACTCCAATTCTTTACGTAGAGGATGCAAAATACAATCCAAATCTCAAAACCTCACCAGCATTAACAGCGATCACATGAGGTGTGACATTTGCCCCCACAAAATATGCAATTTTGTCACCTATAACAAGTATAAAAATTAGTTAATTGCGTTGTATATATATACAAGACTTATTACAGCCTCAAGGTTCATGTCAAAGATGAAAATGGTTGAAGGCTTGTAAACAGTCCCACTATACTAAAAAACTTCAAGACTTATTCACTGTTGTTTCCCTTTATGACTTCCTAACACCAGTGGACTCTAATACTTGATATACATATATATAGTATTAGATATACATATATATAGTATTAGATATACATGTATATGTATCTATATTACCTTGCCTACTAAAAGGACTAATAAAGCATAAAGAAAAGTGGCAGTGAGTAACACTAGTTGGGACAAGAAAGACATTCCCCCATGTTTTGCAACATCATCATCAAACCAGTTGTGTGTTTCAAAATGAAATACCCAATAAAAAGTACCTCGGGCTGGGGGGCTGCTCTCGAACTCATATTTGTGTTGTGACTTTTGAACCATCTCACCCTGTTTCCAAGGCCAAAACTCTCGAGACGCTGGAATCGAGGATGATATGGGCATTACTGACAATACCATTGCCAAACACCCATCTGCTCCATACTTTCTGGGTCTGCCTCGTTTTTTCCTCATCATCTCGCTACTGCCGCCCAAAGACATGGGATTTTCCATTCTGGGTGGAGCTTCATCTCCTTTCACTATGACACCCGCCCTTCCTCCCTATTTCTCCTCCATTCATATATGCTTTTTGACCAACCCCTAAAACCCTCAACCCAACCTATCCATCCATTATAGATCAAAACCCTTTCCAGAACCTGAGTGATCTGAAGGTTCAAAACATTTAATTTTATTAATTACAACAAAAAGAAAAAAAATGGTTCAAAGTTCAAAACAAAGTAACAAACCCAGTTTTATGGACATGAAATTGCATATGGTTTTTTTATATATAAACAGAATTTTTTTTTTGGCTTAAATTTTCACCATTGCTGAGAAAACCCAAAAGAGGCCAAAACTTGAAAATGCTGACAGAAAATCGAAAAAAAAATTATCCCGAAATTACAGAGAACAAATGCTATACTTTTTGTGTGAGATAAGAATTTGTTCAGGAAACTATAATCTAGTGTTTTGCAAGAGAAATAAATAGAGTAGAAAGTATACAAAAATATATATAATATATAAAATATGATTTTATTTAATATTGTGAATTCAATTAATAATTTGCCAACAACGAGAGGCTTCCATCCCAAACAGTCACATTATTCTCCTTCAATTATCAAAAAAAAAAATTTAGTAATTATCATTTTATCTGTAAAATTTAGGGTATGAATTTTGGTTTAAGGAAATGATTTCACGTCCGTCTTGGAAATTTAATAAAAGTGAATTAATAAATAGCAAAGATAGAAATTTGGGAAATGAAACTGAAATTTTAATAATTAAAAAAACATTTTTTTCCATTTAAAATTGGCATTTGTAATTATTTAAAGCTTAAAATATATATATTTAAACGCTATAAAGCTAAGGTTGGAGCCATGCCATTTTCCAACTACTCAAATCTTCTTTATCTTTTCAGTTTAAATAAAGTTAGTATAATTCACAAAAAGTTAGTATACTAAACTAAATTAAATACTCCCTTATTTCGAAGAATTTACTCTTATTATCAATTGAATTTTTAATTCGATTGCCATCGATATTATTGTTAATGTGAGAGGATACGAGTTCGTGTACATTAAAGCGTATTATCCTCCTATTTAAAAATTGAAAAAAGATTAAATAAAATTCTAGATCTTGTATAAAAAATAAATATTATAACAACTTATAATAAAATATATATACTCTACAAAACATTATATTAAATGTCAAAAGCATTATAATATATTATTTTTAATAAAAGGTTAAATTATTTATGGAATTTAAATTTAGCATCTACTCTCACATTAGGATTTAAATTTTATTTTCAAATTAACACTTAACTTGATAATTATTCCTATATCGAAATCTGAATTTTTTTATTTAAATTAATCATTGAATTTAGCAATTGCTCCTACATTAGAGCCTGGATTTTTTCTAATCCAAGTTAATCTCCCCTCAAATTCAAGTCTTAATGTGAAAAAATTTGTCAAGTTCAAAAATTAACTTGAAAAAAAAAAGTTTAAATCCCAATACGGGAACAATTACCAAATTTAGTGATTAATTTGGACCAAAAAATTCATATCTTAATATGAGAATTGTTGTTAAGGTTAGACCCCAAATAATCCTTTAACCAATCTTCAAATATAATTGTTTGTATATTGTATATGATATTAATCATATATACTATTATTTTATCCAAATCAGAAAATGAGTACATAAAAAAAAGCAAATTAATCCAAATATTACATAAAAAAAAAATCTAATTTTCAATACAATGACAATCAATTTGCTCTTTCATTTATCAGTATATAAAGATTAATTTATCCATATTTTAATTAAATGAAACAAAATATAATTTAACTCTTAATATTCTTCCATTTGAAGATTTTTTTTGTCAGAGAGATTAATAATAACATAAGGTCAACTAGTCACTGCAGTGACAAGTGACCTGGACAACCTCACCCTCTACTAAAAGATAAAATAAAATAAAAATAACAACAAAAATTCAGTAAAATGTGAAAGGTACAAATGAGAAGACCATACATAGCATATCAACAGCCAATATATAATTGACTTTTTTCCCTTTACAAACCAGTGAAGAAATATATAAAGAATAAAATCAATCTCATTCAGTTTCAATTCAACCAAGGTTTTTTCTTAAACATCATACTTGTACCAGTGATGTTGTTACTTATAGTGTTTCAGGAAGCACAAAAGCAAGCCTTTTTTCCTCAAACGATTGCTCTATCTCTTCAGAAATTTCTTGAACTGGCTTACCGAACGGTATTATTAATGGAGCAGGAGTCATGGCTGTCTGCATCGGAACTGACACCGTCGATGCTGGAGTCATGGCTGCTATACACATTGCCTTAGGTGTTCTGTTCTCTTCGTCAACCAAAGACGTTGTCTTCGAAGGAGTAGTGTATGGAAAATTAACCGGCTGCATTTTCTGTAAAGTTTCACCATTATCTTCTAATGTGTTTGTTATATTGGTTTTTGAAGATACCATGGATGAGATAGGCGAGAACGGCTTACGAACCAATGGTGATTCTAGTTCATTAGCATTTACCACATTGAACGAGTGCTTTCTTACAGGAATGTCAGCAATGTCTAGGCCTCTCCTAACTGCAAAACGGTGAATGTTTTAAGGAGATAAACAAACTTATTGTAGCAACTTTTGTTTGCCTAGTCATGTGTTCATGGCACCAAGGGATGAACAAACAAATTTCAAACTGATTCACATTTAATAATATCCAAGATAGCTTTGCTGAAACCGTTTTCGATTGCTAATTACGCTAGAAAGCAGTTGAGAATTGAGATATATTTCTTGGTTGTAACAAGCAGAGACAGAGAGAACTTACAAGCTGAGAAAGCTGGAATGGCGTCATCATGGCGATGATTCAAATGGTCATTTTGAAACATTCTCTCAGTCCTCTTATGAAGTGTTTGGGGAGTAGCCTTCGCAGAATGAACGGAATCAGGTTTATGAGTAGGCAGCATTGCTCCTCCCAAGGAGACTCTTCTACTGCTTGCACCTCCAGTTGAATGCCTAGTACCCTTTTTGACACTCAGGGGCTTTGATGGGCTTGGTTTTGACCCATACAGTGCCTCTTGTTCTGCTATTAGCTGTCCCTGGAGTTTCTTTTGGTCCTGGAGCACAAAAAGAATCATCATGCCTGACTATTAGCTAAATTTCATCAAGGAAAACGTTCATAATTTGCATAAAGCTTCCGTCCATAACTTGGTAAAACAGTATTAACGCATGCACTGCAATTGGGAAATAAGCATACTATCATACCCGCAACCTACGCCGTTCTTGCTCTTTCTCTTGTCGTAAAATAGCACACTCTTCAAGCATAGATAGCAGACGAATCTACACAGTGTAAAAGTGTAAGTTAGATACCAAAAGCATAAGCAACTTTCTCTCCTCTTGTCATAAAGGTTCAGGTTGTACGTTATTAGAGTACTCACACCATCATACAAAAATTCAACCTCTGTCTCCTTTTCCCATGCCATTGTCTTTGAAGCCAATGCCTCCTCCATTCCTGGGTTAATATGATAAACAACTTCAACACTGTTTTAGCTGATTACTCAAAACAGGTAGAAAATAGAAACTTATTGAGAGGAACTTCAAGCTTCGTAATGTGAAGTTGACACTCTCAACCTTTTATCTAGAATGTATTATTTACCTGGAAGTTTATTAACCAATGAACGAGCTTTCTCAGCACGCTTCAGTGTAAGATGAGCACCTTTCCCAGAATTATACCGGTTTTCATCCTGTTGAATAACAGACAATTAAGCAAGGAAATTACACTACAAGTACAAAAGCCTATACTCCAACAGATGACAAAAACACCCACCCTGTCATATTCCTCGAGCCAACACTCCTCGTCACAAGCCATCAACCATTTCTCCACCCTTTCAAGTATTTCTCTCCTGCTAAAAGCTTCCTCTTTGACCTTAGAAATTTGAAGTTCAATCTGTTCTAGTATGGTAGCAGCACCAACAGCCCCTGGATATAAAAAGAAAGAGTGATATTTGGTGGGATGGGGAGGGGAAGTGAGATTAAACTGATACTATGCTGACAATAATATTACATAGCATCAGCAGTTACCAGACTCAATAGCTTCAATGGCATCTTCTATTGCACTTTCTGAATCTGGCACCAAGTGTGCCTTCCTACATATCTCCTCCAGCTCTAATCTCTTCTTCAGGACAAGCTCTTTCATTTTGCTAGACTTTAACTCTTCCAACCTAGAAACTTCTGCCTCAACCTGCACTTACTACCTTTAGATACTTTAAACCAAGAGAAAATCAGTAAGCTGGCATTGAAACATGCATCACTAACGTATTTGATGAATTCCACAGAGAGAGTGTTGGGTTCTGTAATTTCATGTTCTGAAGCAGCTATATTACAGGTAACATTCTGAAACATCTGTTGCTCCTCACTAGGTGTATCCATCAGATTCCATAATTCCAACATGGTACTACCAAGATCTTGTAGCTGCCGTGGGTCAAAGAATCATATTATTTATGGTCAGAGAAAAGGGATTGTGGGAAAGAGAGATTTTGAAGCTTACGAAGTGCAGAAATTAACAATTTTACCCTTTGCATCCTCTGTATCTTAACTTCCTGTAACTTTTTAATCAAAGTAGCCAACTGCTCAATTGTGTTATTGCTAATACTCCAAAATCCTTCGGAGTCACCTAAACTAGGATGGACCTCAGCAACTGTGAGCTTGAAATCCATGCCCATCACCAAGCAGAGTGAGTTCAACATGCTAAGGTGGTCCTCAACCTGCTTTAAACGGTCATTCTGCACAAGAAAGAGATCGGTCAGTAAGGAAAAGATATTGCATTTGTTCTAATGAGGTGGAATCAATAAAGAATTGAAAAATATAAGGTTGATGACCTTCTCTTTCTCAAGTTCACTGAGCTGTCTGTGCAATTCTTCAAGCTTCCTCAAGGACAAGTCACTGTCATCCACATATGCTTTGGAAGAAACTAATTTGGCTGATCCATAAATCTCATTTGTGATAATTTGTATTTGTTGTAAAACTTGTACAAATTGATTTCTTCTTTCCATTTTCCTTTTCTTCATTTCTTCCAATTGTGGAAGAATTTTGCTGAGCTCCTCCTTCAAGCTTCCAGCATTTTGATCTGACTGAAAAAAAATTTGAACCAGAAGATAAGTAAAAAGTTGATTGTAATGGGAAAATTCTCATCTTTCATTTCTCACCTGCCTAATATGCACTGGCCTCTCCCCCATTGCTGAACAGATGGCAGCAAGTTTGGCTTCAGAATCAGCAATTGTTTGTCTTAGCTGAGCTCTACAGCGATTTGCCTGATCTACCTTTCTTCTGTATACTTCCAAGCATTCTAGTTCAAGCTCAAGCAGCATTTCATCCCTATCAGTATCTGTCTCCCCAACTTCATCCCAGATTATCTAATTTATTCAAGGAATCATGAAAGCGTATATGTTATTAGATTATGTTCAAGCTTTTAAAATAAAAACATGTGCATACAAAGGCATCCAAAATCATGAAAGGTATCCATTGTGAACAAAGTTCAACAATACCTGAAGTTCACATAAAAGGGTTCCGCACGTTGTTTCCACTTGAAGAAGTGGATCACTTGGCGTAGTAGACATGTTGAACAATTCCTGCCAAAACAATACCTTCAGAAACAAAAAGATATATAAAATTGTTAAAGATAGCAGGTTCAAATTTAGCTGGAAGATTGAGAAGCAGGAAAAACAAGTTGCAGAGCAGTCACTAAGTAAATAACCTGAAACTTTAATCTTGCACCGGACATGAAAATCAACACTTATCTTTTCATGTTTACTAGACTAAGTCATAGTGTCATACACTCGTGCTCTAGATTCATAAGTTATAGGACTCTGAATTTCTATCAGTTTTTCACTAAATTAAATTTAAAATAGAAAGTTCTTGCAGATCAAATTTGAATTTTAGGCAAACATTAATGAATCCCTCAACAACACAAGTCAAGATTTATTCCAAAAATTTCACACGCACACAAACAAACAAAAAAGTTTCTTTTTCCTGCATTTTCTCGTCAGCCAAATATAGCAAGAAATTGAACAAAGAAGTAGAAACAAACCTTGAGGAAAAGAGATTGAGACGAAGCTTTTCAGGTTAGATTTGAATTTTGGATTTCCAGAAAAAGAAGAAAAATAGGTGTCCGTTGAAGAGCGGTGATTATGGATTTGTTTTTAGTGATAGATTGGGAACCAAAACAATTTGAATTTCAAATCTCATTTATTTGTTTCCTACCGTTTGATTATTTTCTCACTTTGTATCCAACGCTCCCATATAGAGTTTTTTAGTAAGGGATAACATAACATTTAGTACTTGACTTTTATGACTTTTCTTAATTTGGTTCTTTAAGTTTTCTTAGTTTTGGTTCTTGTGTCTTTTAGATGATGGCGTGATACAACATAAAAGTATCACATCCATGGACAAAGGTAAAAAAAAATTTAAGGTACTGAAATTAAATTGTTATTTATATGATAGTAAAAATGTAATTTCATCATTTTAATAATCTATATCTTTATAATTTATAAATAATTAAATTAAATTTTTATCATTTTTAGGGGCCAAAATATAATTTTACATTTATTAATTTAAAATTTTAAAATACCTAAATGAAAATTTTTCTATTTTAAGAGGGTCGAAGCACCTGTCAACCCCTTTAGTTACACCCCTAATCACGTAGACCAAAATTGAGAAAAATTGTAAAATTTCAAGATTAATGTGGAAAAAAAAATATTGAGAGACTAAGATAGAAAAAATTACCAAGTTAAGAGATTGAATGTTGCTTTGTTTTTTTAATATATATTCAACTGTTAAACTTTCTAATTAATTTTCAAAATTAGATGAATTGGTATCTTAAAAGAATAAGGATAAATTTAAAAAAAAAACGTCCAACTATTAGCGAATTTCTATTTTGATCACTCAAGATTAAAAATTTCTATTTTAGTCACTAACATTATCGAAATTCATTCTTCCATTAAATCACTAAATATGGCCTTTTCTTATTAGCATAATAACAAATTTAGCTCCCAATTTTACACATCCTATCAATTTAGTCTTGATTCTTAAAAATTAAAAATTAAAAATTGTAAATATATATATATATTTAAAAAAAAAAAATTTCAATAAAAATACATATGATTTTCCGTTTTTTCAACAATAATGACTGTCATGTTAAGCCGAAACCTACGGTCTGCGAAAAAGATTGGGGATATGTAGATGAGGATGAAATCTAGAAGACCCAATAGATGAAAGCCATATCAACAACTCCCCAACTAATTCCTAGTTCAATTAAGCATTATGTCAAAAAAGACAGATATAATCATAATCTATAATAAGATTGTTAAAAAAATATTTAAAATATTATATTTATTATTATATTTTTAAAAAAAATATTTATGTTTTTTTACATATTCCTTTACATTTTTTAGAATCAAGATCAAATTGAAACTATTTGTAAATTTTGAGAGTTAATTTTTTAAAATCATGACTAAATCAACATAAATATAAAACTTCAAGACCAAATTTGTTATTATACCGATTCTTCAACTGTCACATACCCTCCCCTTAGTACAATTAACAGAAATGTACAAAAAAAACAATCTCGATTAGTTGAGTGACCAATTTAAAAAAATCATAGTTGGGTGACCTGTGGTATAGTTTAACCAAAAAGAAAGAAAATTGTCGGGTCATTTTAAAAAAAAAATAATTGAAAAAATGACATTTTGAACCCCAATTCATCGGATGAAGATAGAGATGAGAAACGTCAAAGCATCAGAACGAAACTTACAAGTCTTTGCCCAAAAACTGGGGGAAAGTAAAACATTGCAAAATCATTCAATTTGTGCTTTACTAGTTTTAAGGCAAAGAGCAAAGACAATGAAAAGCCGATTGCAACATAAGAAAGAAACCATCAATATGGTTCTACTGGTGCTCTAAACTTTGCTCCTGCAAAAACTGCAGCAGCTCCAAGCTCTTCTTCAATCCTCAGAAGCTGCAATAGTTGCAGTTCATATCACAAACATGTTAGTGCAATTACAGACCCCGTATTTGATTCCTAGGCTAGAAACACAACTACGACCTAACAGCAATAATAGTTTATATGAGTAAGCCTTTACTTGGTTGTACTTGGCAAGTCGTTCTGATCTGCACGGTGCACCGGTCTTGATTTGGCCCTGTTATTGCAAAAACAATGCAGCTCAATACCTCACAAGAATGGAAAAACTAAAGAACATGGAACATGGAACATGGACTTTTTTGGTGAAAAAATGAAAAAAAAAGGTAATAGTATGATTAATATAATGCTTACTGTTGCCAACCCAACTGAAAGGTCTGCTATGAAAGTATCCTCGGTTTCACCACTACATTAGAAGCAAACACTTCACTGTATCTCAAACCATTGTGAAAAACAAACAATATTCCCTTAAAGTAAATTACATTTTAGTTATCAAACAGAAGAGATCAATATAGCAAAAACAAATTGTGGGATGTTGCAATGTGAGGAAGTCATACCTTCGGTGGCTTGCCATGACTCCCCAACCGGCACATCTAGACATTTTTACAGCTTCAGTACTTTCAGTTACAGAACCAATTTGATTCACCTGACGATTACAGAGCATCAACAGCATCAAAAAATTTTAACTCATCCAAATAATGAGCCAATAGCTACCAACAAAAACACCACTAAATCTACATCATGCACATGGTTACCGGAACAAGGGGACAAAATAGTCAGGCTACCTTCAATAAAAGAGCATTGCAAGTCTTCTCCTTAATTGCTTTCTCCACACGCTGAAGCAAGTATAAAACATAGAGCACTTAGAAACTCCATAAAGCCAACCTCTGCATTTTAATCCCCATAATTAAATCTTTTACCTTAGGATTTGTGACAAGGAGATCATCACCAACAATCTGCACTTGTTTATCAATTTCACTTGTCATTTTTGCATAGTGCTCCCAATCATCCTGATCAAATGGATCTTCAATGGAGACAATTGGATAATCAGTCACGAACGACTTGTAAACATTCTTCAAACTGTCTCCTGAAATTTTCTGTGATCCATCATTGTTCTGCACCAACATTTCTTTGATAAGCAACCATTTCAACTTTAAATTAAGATTACAAGAAACAGGCAGATTTTAAATGAATGGACGTATTTTACCTCTTCCTTGAAATTCAAGTCATAGGTTTTATCCTTGTTATCATAGAACTCTGAAGCAGCAACATCCATTCCAATAACAACCTGTCAACAGATAGTCAGTTTTTATGATAAGCTGTCAGTGAAAACACAGTAAATAATGAATTAACAACACTATTTTAGGTTAATATACCAATTATTTCTGAAACTAACCTTTCCAGTATGCCCTGCTTTTGCTATAGCTGTCTTCAAGAGCTCAAGTCCCTCTTTATTTTCCTGCATAATACAGCATCAATGGAATGCAATTTAAATTCCCTATTCAAATGATTGGTATCCTGAGATCTATTGCTCAATAAAATCTGAGTTCAGGCATAATAAGTCATTTCATTTTAAACATTTCTTCATCACTACAAGAAGTGAAAGTCCCTTCATGCTAAACCCCCAACATTGAATCGGTTCATAATTAAAAGATGTACTTACAAACCTGAATGTTAGGAGCAAAGCCACCTTCATCACCGATGTTGATAGCATCTTGTCCATACTTCTTCTTTATAACAGCCTAAAAAAGCACACAAGTGAAGACAAACTACAAGGGTAGAAAACACAAGCAGAAAAGGGAGCCAGAGGAAAATCTGCCTGCAGGTGATGATATACTTCTACTCCCATCTTCATGGCTTCCTTGAAAGAAGATGCCCCAACAGGTAGAATCATGAATTCCTGAACAAGTCCAAACAGTCAAAGACTGCAATAAATAAAAAAGGCATCAAATCATCCTTCACAAAATTTTAGTAATTTTACCTGCATTGCTAGTTTATTGCCTGCATGGGAACCTCCATTGATAACATTGAATGCAGGTACAGGCAAGACCAGGGTCTTATTTCCAGCAAGGTTGGCAATGTACTGCAAGTTAGAATATGCAGAGTCAGTGAATCAACTTGAAAAACTTGGATTAGGAGAGAAATCAAACAGGTCAAGATGACAGCATGATACACGCCTGGTAAAGGGGAATCTTCTTCAACATAGCTCCGGCTTTACAGACAGCAAGTGAAACAGCCAATATAGCATTTGCTCCAAGCTGAAATTATTGTGCATTACCAAATTAAAAATAACCACAAGAGAAAAAATGATAAAAGAATATAGCTGTACCTTTTGTTTGCACCAACCCCATTCATTAACTGTTCCATCAAGCTGTTGTACCATGAAATTATCAATTTTGGCCTGCTTTGTTGGGTCCTGTCAGAACATAATGATTAATAAGATATAGGTTATACACATCAATGATCTCGATCGTAGAAGATATATAAATCATGACTTAGAGTCCCATAAAATACCTTGCCAACCAAAGCAGGTCCAATAATTGTATTAACATTCTCCACAGCCTGAACATCATCAAGATGATAAAAACATCACAAACAGTTCAACTTCATGAATATTTTATACATATATACAAACAACAGGTATTGGCATTTCATTCAGGAAGTTCACAAAAGCTTGTGAATAGAATACCTATAAACGAAGAATAATTCAAAATTTGACTCAAATCTAAAATCCTTGCAACAAAGAAAAGTTACCTTAAGCACGCCCTTTCCAAGATAGTCAGATCCTCCATCCCTCAATTCCAGAGCTTCATATATACCTTCCATAATAAATCAGGTGAGGGTCAGTGACATACATTGCAGCGTACAAATTCAGCGCAACTAAAACAAATAATAGTGAAGTATAAGAGAATAAAATTACCAGTGGAAGCACCACTGGGAACAGCCGCTCTTGCGACGGTGCCATCAGAGAGAGAAACATCAACCTGTTAATTTATGATTCAATTCAACCAACATTCATCACTCTAACTCAAAATGGATTTATGTTTTTGGGTTTCTCTTCAACCAAACAGAGCAATAAGAAAACAAAATAAATCAACAACTTACTTCAACGGTGGGGTTTCCACGACTGTCGAGATCTGACGGGCTTTGACACCCTTGATCGTAGCCATGGTTTGGGTTCTTTTTTAAAAAAAGGCTACCCTGACTCAGTGAACTCAACTGAAGCTAAAAGTATAATAGAGGGAAAATATAACGAGGGTAGAGAATTGAATCCAGACCGTTGATGGAGGGACGTGATGGTAGAGATTGTTTTTGTTACGGATATGGTAGAGATTTTTTTTTTTTTTAATCAAAGTAGAGATTGTTTTACTCGAACGTGAACGGGGAGATACCAGATTTTGAAATGTGACGGTAGACCTGGAATTTAACGTGGCATGGCCATCAAAACTATAAAGGCGTGAATTTCGGCGCCCCTGGTTCAAGTATTTTTACCCAACATTATCACCTAAATAATTTATAAACAATAATAAATACGAGTTTATATTAATTAATTATTCAATAATAAAAAACATCATGTAACGAAATTTATCATAAGTTTTTACCCTAAAACTTTTTCTTCAAATCTAAATATTAGGACTAATATAACATTGTTTTTAAAAAGTGTCTAAGAAAAGTATTTTTTGAACATAATGAACTTTTGTGTAATTAACTTTTATTTTTTTTGGTACATGTAATAGATAGCTTATGAAAAATTACATGGACTTTTCACCCACAATTAATATCCATTAGTGTTTGTTGTATATCATCTTCTAGTAATCTGCGCACCGATTGCGGTGGTTCATCAAGAAAGACTAACCAATAAACCCTGTCATCTTCTATTTTCGTCAAATGATCTGCCACTTTATTGCTATCCCTTTGAACATGTCGAAATCTGACTCGCCAAGCCTTTAAACACCATTCATGAATTGCTCGAATTTCATCAATCTTACTAACTACAGCTAACCCGTTCCTTAAGAGATCAATCAACAAGGTGTTATCAGTTTCAATTTCTACTTGACAAAATCCTCTTTTCCACGCGATTTTTAAACCTTCTAACACAGTCTTAGCCTCAATAACAAAAATATCTGACATACCTGTTCTCATTCTAAACCCCGTTAGCCATCCTCCACTCAATCCCCTGAATGCCCCAACTATGGTCGCTCTCAATTCGTTAGCCGACAAAGAACCATCCACATTCAGTTTAACCCAACCCGTATTAGGTACTTGCCATCGTTGTAGAGTCATTGTCTTGCATGCCAACTGCTCCATGCTTCCTTTCATTCTCATCGATTTTGCCCATGCAACCGCTATAATGATGAGCTCCTCACTATTGCGATTGCAACCTTTAAAGATGTAGTCATTTCTACTTTTCCATATAAACCAACAAATAATAGAGAACAAAGTCACCCATTCACTCACATGCATTGCAAGATTACCTTTGTTTGTGAGGTTCCATATCATCCACGAGTCTACAGTTGTATTGAAGAACTTTCGCATTCTTTCTCAAGGGTTAACGACTTCCAAACTAATTTCGCAAAGCCACAATGCCTTACAGCATGGATAGAAGATTCTAGTGAGCTTTCACATAGATCAGAACACAGATTATTAGTCATTCCACGCCTCGATCATTCCTCGTTGGTGAGGATTCATCCTCTGTCCAGCAACCATAACAATACCCGAACTCATTGTGGAGTAACTACCTTCCATATCACCTTGTACCTTTTGTTATTATAATTATCTCTAGGAGCAAGAAGATGCTGGTAGGATTCTGCCATAGAGAAATGATCAGCTGACATCCATTTCCAATTGATTTGATCCGGTCCCAAGTCCTCCATCAGCAAATTACAAGCAGTAATATAAATGAACTTTTATATTCGTAATAATGTTCACAATACAAAACAAAGTTGGTTAGTCGATGAATATAAATGAATGAGGCACTATAATGATATTTTATTTTCCTTGAATTGATAACATTAATAACAATTAATGTGTCACGTTAACTTGTCGTTATGTCGTTAATGACAATTAATAACTTAGTGACCAAAATGTAACAATTTGATAATGTTGGCAACGATATTTTTAACTTTCAACAATGTTAGCAATAATAAACTTTTTTAAAGTTGGATGACCAAAATGTAATTTAAATTAGGTAAAAGAAACCTCTTTAATTCCTCTCAATTTCAAAATTGAGCAAATTAGTCCCGTTGGAGCAATTTAATCCCTATCAATTTTGAAAGCGAGCAATTAAAAATAATTAATCACGAGATTAATACCTTTCGTTAATTGCACATAATTTTGATTGGTATGATAATAATTATAGCCTTTAATGTTTACATATTTTGTTAATTTAGCCTTGATTCTAAAAAAATTCAACAAATTTAGCCTCAACATTTACACATTTACAAAAAATATTACGGGCTAAATTTGATATTATACTAGTCAAATAATTATGTAAAATTGCCGAAAAACATAAACACTGAGATTAATTATCCTTAGTTGCTCACTTTTGAAATTGAAAGAGATTAAATCGCTTTGAATTTTTTTAGAGAAACCAATTCACTCAATATCGAAATTGAGAGGGACTAGAGTGGTTTTTTACCTTTAAATCATATATGTGTGATATTGTAGTGAGCTTATCTAAATTACTGCACAAACATGTAACGGCGAATCCACTGTAGCACAATGGTTAAAATTCTTCTTTGGATTTCCGGGTTCGAAGCCCGGCAGTGAAAATAGTACATTTTTTTTCCTTTTGCATTTCGACCACCAAGCAATAGATATTATTATAAAAGATTTTATTTTCCCCCTTCTGTGAGTTACAGTTAGAATTGTATATTCATGGTTTAGAGGAGTTCCTAAATTTAGTCAATCATGCGTCGGAGGAAGAGCAGAGCTAAACGGCGAGTCGCCCGATCGAACGAGGAAGACACGGAGGGAGTAGACGATGAGCCGGGAGCTTCGAAGGATGCTTTGGAAGCTGCCGAGGAGGCTGGTATCCAGAGTGAGAAGGACGCTAATCAAGAGATTGATTGTTTTAAAGAGGAGTTTGAGGAAGTTGAGAATGTGGTAAGTGCTGTCATGGAGATGGACTCAATAATTCAACACAACGGCGGTGACGTTGTTCAAATTGAATCAAGTTTTACTGATGGAAGTATTCGTAAAAGTGAATTGTATTCAGAAGTAAATGGTGTGGGTGAGAGTGAGAAATTGGATAATTTGGATGTTAGTGTGGAGTGTAGTAAATTTGATGAGATTATTGAGGATGGGACTGTTAGGGGACAGAATTTGAGTTCGAACATCCAAGTTATGGATGTGGATTCAGGGAATGGAATCGTCAATGGTGAGGAAGCCAAGGATCATGAAAATTCAGGTAATTGATTAATCACTTTCTTGAAAAGTGTTCATTTGAATTCGTTTCTAGCTATTTAGCTGACCTTCTTTTGGTTGTTGATTTCCATATTACGTTTTTGTTAATTGATTTTTTTATATAAATAAATATCTTTTTTTATATATTACAAAAGATCGAATGAGGTTTGAGTAGTAATCGTAGTTCAAATCCAAATTGCAGTTTATATTGCAAGTTCTGCAAATTAGTGAGACTAAAAATTGGTGAAAAGGGGGCGTTAAAGCCAATAAGCAATTGAAATACATATGAAATATGTAGATATTGTACCATCGAAACACTGTTATTGTTACATTTCAGAGTATAAACACAATAGTCATGCTATAAAGTGAAGGAAGAAATTATTTTGGTAAAAATTGACAAGCTCAAATCAAGCTGTTCTATCATGGATGTATCTTTTGAACATTCACGAGTGAGGAAGGATCAGCTTAATACTTTCATTCTTTTTGGTCCTATCTTTGTTTAATTTCTCCTTTCTTTCAATTTTTTCTTGCATAGTTTGCATATACTTACCCAAAACTAGTGTGCACCGCTGTCTTTATGTTTTCTCATGCCCATTAAAGTTATTAGTTAGAGAAATTTTTCAACATCACTGGAACGAACGTAAATCTTTTATCACAACTCACTGTTTGTGGTCTTTAATGCCTTGAAAATCCATGCATGTCCCTGATTGTGATCCTAGTTTATTATGATATTTTAGGATGTTCAAAATTTTGGTTTTCTGAAGTGTTCTGTTCCTGCTAAGCTTCCAGTGCACAACTGCTCAATAATCTTTTCTGTACACACTCATTAGCATGCCATTTATATGTTATCTATGGACTGTGTTCTCCCCGACCTCTCCCCCTTCCTTTCCTCTAGAAGGAAGTTGTTTTTATCTTCAATTGCTTTCCTCTGTAAAATGGTAATGACATTGCATATTTTTAATGTCAAACGCATGTTTAGCTTTTCTTGGTGTAGAACAGAAATCACTTGAAGAGGAACCCTCTACTGCTAGAATTACAGTCATGACATTAGATGCGCATATCGATGATGGTTACAACAACAAGGATTGTAACGATAGGGAAAAAGAGGAGGAGAGCAGAGGTGACCGGGAACAGAATGAAGACATTGCAGTTAGTGATGTCAATGAAGCGTCTCAGGTAGTTGACCATGACTCTCCAACTAAGCAAAAGAAAGAAAAGCAACAGGAAATACATGTTGGAGGTCTGCATAAAGAGATAGTTGAACAAGACTTGTTTGAAATATTTGGAATGTTTGGGGAAGTCCAAAGTGCAAGGATTGTGAGGCATCGAACCACAAAGAAAAGCAAAGGATTTGCTTTTATTCAGTATGCCACAGCTGAGCAAGCCAAGAAAGTTCTTTCTGACTTGAAGGATGGGATAGAGGTTAAATACGACAGTCATTTGTGCCTGATGTTATAAAATCTATCAGCTTTATATATTTACTAACATTCTTTTTCCCCCTTATACATGTAGGTGAAAGGAAAGCTCGCTAAGTTATCAATCAGTCATGACCGTGATGTTCTATATCTGGGACGTATTTGCAGAACATGGACCAAAGAGGATGTAGGCAAAAGAATTCTGTATTCACTTTCTGTTTTCTTTTCTAGGCATTTGTTTGGATCACGTAATGCATTTCTTAGATGCAAATCACATCTTGTATCTGCCAAAAATTCATTTCATACTGCAAGTGATGAACTTAAATTCTTGATCTTATTTTTTTTCCCTTTTCTTTTTGTCTCATTTTAGGTGCTTGGGAAGTTGAAAGGTTATGGAATTGAAAACATTGATGAGATACAAGTACCCAATGATCCTAAGGATGATAGGAAGATTAAAGGTTTTGCTTTCTTGAGATTCAATACCTTCTCTGATGCAAAGGCTGCATTGCACCGATTAAGGAAACCAGGTGCAGCTTTTGGCAATGCAAGAGGTGCTAAAATTGCTTTTGCTCGCACCCCAATGCATCCAAGAGAGAAAGTTCGGTTACAGGTTGGGAATCCAAGGATGTTATACTCTCATTTACTTAACCTTCAGAGCTTGTTATGTTTGTGGGTTTTTCCTTTTTGTAGTTGCATACTTGGACTCTCTTATTTTTTGGATAAGCTAAAATTTCATTTATCAAGAGAAGCAAGAAAACCTGCTAAAAGAGGTAACTGTTTGGGATTTTTGGTTTTTGAAAGATGCCATTTATTAAAACATGAAGCTCTTCAAAGAAAACAACTGCAATGGGCTGATAAAAGAGAAAAAGAAGGGGGGGGGGGGGGGGGGGGACTAATATTCACTCTAAGGAACCAAATTAACTTCTATTTTATGGACCAATATGGTGAAACGGTGATTGTGAACCACTCGATATAGAACTAAGTATAGATTTATTGAACTTCTAAAATTAATTTTCAAAATGTTCATTATTAGGGATTTTTGTAATTTACTTTCTGTAAGAAATTTATGTGAGGATGAGGGAGAATATTAGTTGATAACAAGGGTAGAAGATTCTGTCTTAGCTTTCTGAATCACACTTTCTTCTAAATTTGCTAATCATGGAAAATGAAAGAAGTCTCCTGCTGTAGGTGAAAACTATTTATGTTGAGGGGATACCGAAGTCTTGGGATGTCCACAAACTTAAAGAGATCTGTGAACAATATGCTGAGACTAAAAAGGTCAAAATATCTAGGAATTTAGGCAATAAAAGCAAGGATTTTGGATTCATTTCTTTCCCTACCCGTGGAGCTGCTGTGGCTTGTGTGGAAGGGATGAATAAATTGCGATATGGAGGAAACGTCAAGGTAATTTCATTGGATGTCTCATTCGTTTTCTTTATCTCTCAAATAGCATCTCTTAGAATCAATTTTGGTGTCAGGTTAAAGCTTATATTGCAAGGCCTCTTGTTCAAGTGCAGCTGCTAAAAAGCTCTTGTCTAGGACTGAAATTTAGTAAAAGGCATAGAAACAGTGATTGGCTGAAGATGAAAGGTCATGCCAGGTCTAAAGGTGTTGAAAAAGAGAGTGATGTGATAGCAGCGACTGTTATATGCAAGTCAAAGATTTCGGGGACCAAAGTGAAGCCAGCTGCAGTTGTGTATAAAAATAATCAGGATCCTTTGAATTCAAAGCATACCATAGAAGGTAAAACAAATGAACAACAAAGCATTGCCCCTGAAACTCGTGATGTTGAAGATGGACTATCTACCAAGCCCAAGAAAACTGATTTCAAGAGAAAGAATAGAAAGAGACATAGGGACCGTATGCACAGTAAGAGGTCATCAAACAAACCAGAAGGTTCTGTATTAATGAGAGAAAGGAACCATATGCACAGTAAGAGGTCATCAAACAAACCAGAAGGTTCTGTATTAAAGAGAGAAAGGAACCATATGCACAGTAAGAGGTCATCAAATAAACGAGAAGGTTCTGTATTTGCTATTTGCGCTTCTAAATACAGAGATTTTTAGAGGAGAATTTGCTAAAAAGCTTTATATGGCTTCTAATTCACAGGTTCCTCACAAGGTCAATATATTCGTTCTTCTCGAAGTTCAAAGAGCAGATCTCATGTACGGAAGGGACATGGCCGGGGTGCAGATTCTATTGCATATAGAATACCAGTTTCAGAGGCATATGCTCCATCAACTAGTGGGTATCCAGGGTCAGCTCATGGTGCTATTTCTGGATCCAAAAGGCCTTCTTATATGGTAATTTGCTAATTTGTACACATTTATCTCTTTGTGTCACGTGTTTGATCTCTTAATTTGGTTCTATTTAGGAATCTCATGCCAGATTCGCACAACCTGTGAAGCACAATGACCAATATCTCGCAGAATGTGTCACACCTGCTTTTCATCATCAAAGGCAAGCTTATGCAGGCTGTCTTAAGCTAGATCACTATGAAAGACAACCTCCTGCTAAGTACTTCAAACCTGCTATTGGGAATGATGCCCTACCTCATGCAGGATTTCTTGAGTCTTCTTTCAGAAAGCAAAGTTTTGATGGAGATGATTTTTCTGCCAGAAGGTATTGTTGTGCATTTACACGTCTTTATTTGATTTTGGAGTTTATTCTTCATTTCTTTTTTCATGTGCTTATAAATTTGTTCACAGGATTGCCGAGTATAGTGGCCCAGACAATCAAGGGCCTGTTCATGGAGCAGGTAGCATCACCAATCTAGATATCTTTATCATTTGAAGTATCTATCCTCTTTTTAACCCCCTTATATCTGTACGCTCAATATTTTTGTTTAATATACTTTATTAAAAATGATTGGAATTCTACTTTTGTTTACAAAAGGACACAATTGATCGCCCCTCTTAATGCCTGATTTATTTATATGAATGTGGTTATATATGTGATACATGCATGTAGATATAAGGAGGCAAAACCCATTGGAGATTTGGGTTTTCAACTTGAATACCCCTTCCAGTTCCTGCTTTATACCTTACAAACTTCTTGTGGAAAATGTCCTCATGTGTTGGACTTGCTTTTCAGAAAAAATCAGTTCATTTTGTTAAGTATGGCAGGCACATAACCCACAGGTCCTGGGTTTAATTTTGTTGTGCGTGCCTAACTCCTTGACCTTCTAGTGAGGTTTCTCATGTGTAGGCCTTGTGAGCTATTCATGAGGTGTATATTTGCGGTAACTGAATTATCTCTCTTCTTAATGGAATTTGAAACTGCTATATCTGAGTATGTTACTTTTCTATTCTTGGGGGTTTGGAATTCTTGTGATTGGTAGCTAATTGTGGACATTGTCTGGTTACTGATTGTGTCACTGTAGGATCAGCTTATTCACGCCCTTATGTTCCAAACAACTTGAGCTATGCTGGATATGAGGTCACTCTCTCTCACACACTCTCTCTAAATTATTTAAAATTATAAAACCTGTTAGTGATGCCTATTTTTTCAAAATAACGAAAAATGTTGCATAGTTGGCACTGTTCCTTTGAGTAATCAACATTCATATTCGTGGTGCATGCAGGGCAATAGTAATGGTGGTGGCTATCATGGGTTTAGGGGAGCATACACAGCAAGGCAAGCACACTATTGAACAGGAACAAGAACAATTTCATTGTCTATTTTAGCATATTAGTTTAGAAATAATTTTCAGTCTTGTGAAGATTGAACTTACTCTGTTCATAAAAACTGTATGTTTCCCGTAGGGATTATATAAAGGCATTGGTGATTGAGCTGCCCTCTGAAACCCATACCATCTAAAGGATTGATGTTTTGTAAGTGAAGAATGGCTGGAGAAATAATTATGTTCAATGTCTTGAAATGTTGGTCATATTCTGGAGTTTGATCAACTCAACTCCAGTCTAAGCACTTAGAAACTCTATTAGGTTCCCCTCTCTCTCTCTCTCTCTCTCTCTCTTTATATATAAGGGAGGGATAGAGGAATGGAAGCCAAGGTTTAGTATCAACTAAGATTTCATTCCAATGGAAATCCTTTACTGAGGTATTCGGTTAATTAGATTCCTCTATTTTTAAATTTGAAGTAAATTGATAAAAGTGATAATGGGAGTCATGGTATTTTATTCAATTTGTGAGGTAACACGTAAAAGTTTGGATTTGGATGATGTGTCACTGACTATGTTAATGTGGAGTCACTACTTTTCAATTTGTGGAAAAAAGGTTATTAATAAATATCGCCTGTGGAAAGATGCAGTAGCCACCATCATATATTACCTTCTCAAGTTCCTCAACAACAGCTTTAGCAACTCAACCTTTTGTTCAAAGAGTTCATCAACCACTGCCACAAGAAATAAGATGCACTAGCATACAGAGGGAAACTGAAAACAAAGATGGCAAAATACATAGGCTGTATGACTAGAGGAAAGATACCATCCTGAATCTATTCTTTGGGATTTTGCAGCACATCCATCATTAGCATGTTCCTTCACCACCAGGTATTGAATTGAGCAAATCAATTGTACAAACACATTGTCCTACATAATCTAACATTATCATATTCATGACCTTTAAAGAAAAACCACATCTCTTTAATTTTCTCTAGGGAGTTATAGGAGTAAAAGTCTTGGTACAAGCGAGTTCTAAGGAATGGTTTTTGGCATGTTCTTGGGTACTCAGTGGTTTCTATCAGTTTTCAGTTTTCTGTAACACCCCAAAATTTTCGAGTGTCGAAAAATTCGAAAATTGCTACAATTGAAATCTGAGACATTTAGAGAAGTTAAACCAAGATTTATGGAAATCAATATTGAGTCGATTTTATAATCCGTAGTTAAACATATGAGAAGGAATTTTACAGAATTTGGTGTGTTTCTCTATGCTGTTTTGATTCATGTTGATTTGGTAACACTACACTTGGTACTTTTGACACTTGTGAGGCTTTTATCTTGATTTGGATGTTGAGCTTCTAATGAATTTGCATCGTGGTTTCATGCTTATAATTTACTCTAATTTTGATTGAGTATGCTTATGATGAAGAATTTGTACGTTACAACATTTTTTTTCACATGTCAAACTTCCTGGTAGCATGTCTATTTTTACCTCCATAAGGACCAAAACACGTTCCTTGAGTGCCATGCCAAGTACTTTGGGTAAGATTGCTGTTCCACCCTACGAGGGTTGTCATGTTACTGTAATAGTGCAATGTACTCGTTCTTGCCACCTTTAAAGTTTTCAAAATTAGATTGATTAAATAGATCAAATTATCAATCTTTAGTTTGATCGGTTTGATCAATTTGATTAAATTATTTCTTAAAATATTTAAAAAAATCAACTCATATTGATTCACAAATTAATCAATTTTATTTTCTAATTAAACTAATATATTAATCAATTTCAATCCAACTAGTCTGATCGATCACTCTAATTCAATTCAAACAACATTAGTCACCAACTCCTTCCTTTCCTACAGCCTCATTTTCATCCTCAATTCAACATTCTTCCAAAATGTCTCAATTTTATGCCACCATCGTAAAACTTTAGTTGGGAAATTAGATATGCATGCTTCGTCTGGTAGGAGCATTATTCATCTCCATTTTTTAGCATATGAATTAACAATAAATGAATTTCAATTGATAATTTTTAACCACTCAAATGTTTTATTTTTAGAGAAGGAGATTTTTTTTTTGCTCGGCAGCATAGTTATAATTTCGTCAAGGAGGTCCTAAAAAGGACGATGACGCTATCTTTGCTAATTGTTACTGAAAACAGGCAACTTCAAATCAAGCTTTTTTTCGAATTTGCATTATTTCAGGTTTGAATTTTCTTTTAATTTCGAGTTGAATTGTGGGTACTAACTTATTCAAATAATTTTGAATTTTTTAAATTATAAATCTTTTAATTTCAAATGTAATAATTTATTTTTCTTTTATATAATAACAAAATAATTCTAATTTACCTTATAAAAACATAAATTATATATATAGATCGTTTTGTATAAAATAATTGTACACTTTTATCAATATATTATACATGAATTGATGAAAATATATTTTAATATTTATTAGATTGATAATTAAATAATTTTATCATTTTTATTAAAATGGAGACCAAATGAAAACTGAAGGCAAAGATCCTATTTCATTATTCTCATTCCCATAATCGACCCTCCACTAAGCAAAATGAAAATGAAGCAGCTACTTCCGTGATATTTAATGTCAAATAATGCAATAAACAAAATCAGCCATACATTATCTTTTTAGGTAACAAAAAGGAAAGGGAATCCAGAGCCACAGGGCAAACCAGAACCTTAACTTTAATACTACAAAAGCCCTGTAACAAACCACTCAAGCTTAAGATGGCTATATTAGATGGAAGTCTTCTAATTGACTAAAACTAGATGTTGCCAAAAAGCATAAGTGAGGCATATTTAAGAATCTGCGATGGTAACCTCCACCTCAACACCAGGTTCAATGGTGATGGATGTGATCTGCTTGACCACATCAGGGGAGCTGAAAAGATCAATAACTCGCTTGTGAACACGGAGCTCAAATCTATCCCATGTGTTTGTTCCTACAAAGGAGCCAAATAGTTCAATAAATTGTCCAAACAAATTGAGTACATCAACATGAATTTCTTATGATTTAAATCAGACTGCATGTCACCCCCAACCATATACAATGGACAAATCAACAAATACAGTCAACAACCAAGATCCTAACTGTTACAATTCATACTCATTATTAGAGTAGAGGGCATCCAACTAAAAAGAATAGATTTTGACATATATATCGAATCCATTTACGTAAACCAAACAAGAAAACAAGCAAAGAGTAGCACAAGGATTCAAAGATCCAATTACTAAGACAAGTTTATATGTTTAAACATGCAAAAAAAGTTGCAAATGATATTCCCTAATGATTGTTACAAAATAATTTAATAAATAGAAAAGATGGACGGATGCCAAGAAAAGCAAAAAGTAGAGAAGAGCACAAGCACAAACATATACTTGCAATCCTACAACATGCTGGGATTACCAAGCAAACCAGAAAGATAGCAATACCTTATTTTCTAATATATGATATAATCTCTAGCTTTCAGCTCCGAGGGAAAAGGGAAACGTAGAATTGTTTATGGAAAGTGTAGTTAAAACATGTTTTCAAGAAAAAAGACAGTCTTGAGTAAAAGCAATTAACATAAGTAACTACCTTCACCACAGGGAGACTTCCTTGTCGTGATGTGAAGAACCTTAGTGGGCATTCTCACTGGCCCCTTAACCCTCAGTCTCTTATCCTTGGCACCACGAACCAAATCAGCACAAACTATCCATCAAACAGAAACACTTTAGACTAACAAAAACTATTTAGTTCAATTGGAAATTAAACATCCTACATGAAATCACACCATGAAAAAGAAATTTTAATAACAAGGCCCATAACATAATAAATGAAACTACAATCATTTCAGCATAAAAGAAATCCATACCTTTCTCAAGGTTTTTCACATTCTTGGAGGATAGAGTGATCCTGATCTTGTGAATCTGCTCCTGGGACTCCTCCAAACCAGGTTTGGTCGGCTTCATTGCAGCATAAGCCATTGTTCTTAACTCAAACTTTTGGCTTCTGCTAGGACAGTAAGTCAATCACTTGCAATGAATAAAAACTCCTCAAACAAATTAAATCACAAAGTTCAAAATTAAAAAAAGCTTTATTAACAAATTGGCTCCTAAACTGCACCCCAATTCTCTTATAGGCATTTAAAGTGTTTTCTGTAACTAAATTATCAATTATCCTAGTTTACCCCATAAAACAATAACATCCCATAAGAATGTGAGACATGGCACATTGATAATTTAGTTTCTACCTCTAACAATAAAAAAAGCTTTACCAACATGGGAATTGGGGTATAATTTAGGGGCCAATTTGCTAATAATGCCTAAAAAAAAGCATAGGATTCAATAACTAGATTCTAACTACTAAACCTAAGAAGAAAACTATCATATTCCATACAAACTTCAAACCTAGAACTATCTAAAACAAAAATTAAGGTTATATCAAACAAAAAGCAAATCCTTTTCCAATAAGACAATACATTGCAGTAACGTAAAAGGTCGAATCCAAAGGCTAGTGGATTTGAACTTGTTTGATCGAAGATCAAGCCTTGCAACATATATAAAATAGATAGGAAAACCTGCTAAGTAGAATAAAGAAAAAAAACCCCGCATAAAGAAAATTCTAAGTCCCTGTTGTGAAGCAAGTTTTTTACACATCAAAATAAAAAGAGAGAAACCTGGAAGAAGGAAGCAAAGGGGAACGTCAAGCCACTGCTGCCTCTATTCTCAAAAGCGACGGAGAAATGAGATAAAAGCTTTGTACAAGATATATAGGTGCGGAGTGGAGCTGAACTTTGTTGCTAGCGCTAGGGTTTTTGATGGACCAAATGCGTTTCGGGTCGGGTTACAGATATTTGACTCAACTCAAGTATGAACGTTTTGGGTTTGGGCTTTTTCAATACTTTTCCGGTTTTGGTTCACAACGGACGGATCTAACATTAAAAGGTGTTAAAAAAAAAAAAAAACCCAATTTAGCATTGTATTTTATTTAAGGTAAACAATTTGTTACTTTAAATAGTAGTCATTTCTATTTTGGTCACATTAATTTTTTTATTATTTTGGTCATTTTAAAAAATAAATTGATTAAATTTGACTACACTATTATTAAATGATAACAAAAAAAATTAATGGTGCATTTTCACATATTGCTTTGGGGTGACCAAACTAAGAGCACCCCTATTTAAAGTGACTAACGTGAAAATGCACCATCAACATTCTGCTACAATTTAATGGTGGGGTGATCAATTTTAATAAAAAAAATATTTTAAAATAACTAAAATAATAATACCTTTTATTTGGAGTGATTATAAAATAATTTACCTTTTCATTTATAAGTAAATTTATTTCACATAATACTAAGTAATAACCTTGACCTTGAAATCTATGCTTTCTTTTGAAAGAGAAGTTTCATTATCGTGACCAAAAAAATCTTAGTACCATGAGAAAGTTTATAAAAGTAGATATCAAAAAATTGGTATGCCCACAAATTTAAATCATATAGAGTAGAAGCTCGAATTTTTTTCACTTACCAATAAAATAAAATGTGGCCTTTTACATGTTAAAGAAGAGCCTTTATCTTGCTTTGCCTTAATTCAAACATGGTGTTTTTTTTTTTTTTTGTGAATTACAAAAAGAAGGTAAAACCGTAATACAATGTGATTAGTACGACTCGAATTCAGGTCAAACTTGAGACAGTGAACACTTTGACCATCAAGCCAACACACGAGATTCTAATTCAAACATGTTTTCAAGTATTCATTAGAGACAAACATAGGGAGAGATGAAAATTGTTTGAAGTTGCATTACTATTGTCTACGTCAAGCATGCGTGAATATGCACATGTAGCATATTTAATAGGAAAATTATAAAGAAAGAAGCTCTAAATGATATCAACATATAGTTAATGATCACATAGCTGCACAAATATGTGTCAAAGTTGATGATCATCAATGAACAAAGTCCACCAAAATAAAAGGTAAGACTTGATATTTTGAATGCATCATGCAGCAACCTAACCTGTAGATTTTATTGGTTCCTAGAGCTTTAAACAAATTAGGAGGTTGATAAGCATCTTCATAGTTGCAGGACAAAGGACGTAGAGGCTCTCCGCTAGGAAAGTAATTTGGAACAAGAAGCAATTATTACACATTATTAAGCTGGAGTTCTATGCTAAGATCAAGAAACAAGAGAAGGCAAAAAGATTAGTAGCAGTCAATATTGAATAAAGGGGAAGAAGAGAGCTCGTCAAAAAGTGGAAAACTGATGCGAATAATTTACAATAGAAAAGTAAATGAGGTAACAAAGATCTTCTTATGGAGCCGGCACAAAATTGGTACAAAATATACCGAAATTTGAACCAGCATGAGTAGTTCAATAATGATGACCTAAACGAACTGATACATAGTCCTTAAACTAACTCATGCAGAACAATAAAAAGTTTTAATGATTTGAGGCTTTTAAGTGGTACATTAGAAGAAAAGAGTCATTTTCATATTCAAGAATGGATGTCTTTCAGAAAGGATTGCATACTACAACGAATTAAAACTCTTACACCCAGGGATTTACCTTCTTCATTCAATGAATAAGCTATGTACTCCCTTTATCCAATCTATTACAATCATATCCTATTACTTCTCAGAAGAATATAAGATATTGGAACAGAAATGAATAAAAAGATCTCCTGCACTCCTTTTACATATTATTTGATGTTACCTACCAGCTACAGTCTGGAGATTGAAGCCTTTACCAGTAATAAGGCATAAGCTTTTATGTGATCTATCCAATGAGACCAGCATGCAGTTAGACAAAGCTGTAGTTGGAAACAAACTAAAACTTGCATTATCAGTTCTGACAGACAGCAAAAGTTGGCTAAAACCAGAGTTCAATGCATAACAGAAATAATAAATACAATGTTTCCAAATACCCGAATCGGAAAGAGGAGATTTAAGTGACTGCAACAAGACCTAGCTAATCAAAGTTCCGTTGGCTGCAAAATGTCTTACAACTGGCAAGAAGCAGGGATAATTTCTTGTAGTAGAACAAATCAAGCAAAGCCAAACAATTGATTGATGTTAATGACTACAACATTACATAAATCCATAAATCATGAGAGAAATATCAAGCACCATGAATTTAGCGTTTTGCTTCAGGACAGTTTCCAAACATAAAAAACTTGTGCATAATTGTAGATGATAGAGAACTAATCTGCTTGGATTTTGAACAAATTGATGCAGACCGAGTTGTTCATCCCACTCTTCTGGTAGGAAACAGTATTTTATTATTTGTTATTCATTAACTCTTTTACCTAAGACATAGTGGGTCCAGCGTAGCTACAAGAAAACAGAACTCATTGGTCACCTTGAAGAGCATAGCACCAAGCTTCCACGCATCATTGCCATCCAGCAAGCATATAGAAAATTACAATCTCAGTAAACTTAGACAGAAAAACACAAAAACAAGTCTTTGGGATTTTGAAGAAGCAAGCAGCTAAACTTATTTGTCAAAGCGTAATATCAAAGTAAGGAAATTCCTTGTAAACTGAATGATTGTTTTTTCAGGTAAAAGAAGTTAAGAAATTACCATGTCATGCTTTCAAAGACTCCAGACATATAATAGAATCAAAACAGTTGCATTTATTAAGACGCACAATTTGTGCAGCTGTTTCAGTGGCCAATTAAGACACAGCTGCATCAGCAGATCACTAATAAGGATGGTTAATATTCCTTGCATGAGGTTCATTTCTGGTTAATACAATTTTCTTCACAAGGAAAGCACTAAAACTGAAAGTTCTACCTGCAGAAATGTACAAATGCTCACTTTCTTTTCAAGACAGCAGTCCACTCTTACAGTATTATACGAATAACTACTTACTTTTAGTCCTTATGTTTCTCATTTTCCAAGTACTTCAACACTCCATACGCAACAGTTCCAGCAAGAAACAAGATAACAGTTGGGGTGAAAGATGGGTACAAGTACTTCACAAAGAACTTATCCCATTCTTCTGGTAGGAAGCCTGTAAATAAAAACAGCTAATAAGTTATTTGGGATGACAACTTATAGCTTCACAGAAATCACTTGTTCTGAAGGCCCCCAGTTTTCTAATGAAACATAAAGTATTGTTTCTCCTAAAAATGTTCAGTTTCAATCTCTAAAATAAGGTTCAAATTTATACTACAAAGAAATGGGTAACTTTCAATAAGCTGCAAAACGGGGTGTAGTAGTGATTTGTAGAAAAACCTGAAGCAGCAAGAACAATGCCTTGGACAAGAATGATCCCACCAAGCCCCAACCATGCCAGTAGAAAAGCACTCTCATTTTTCCTCTGTTCCTCAGCCTTGGCCTCTTCCTCTTTGGTGAGGAAAGCAGGTTTCTCAACAGGCGACCGCCTTATTATAGACGCCCTCTCTCTTTTTCCCTTGGGCTTCTTTTTGTTGTTGCCGCTGCTTGGGGAGGGTGAGGAGCCAAACCCTTGGCCAGGTACAACGGCCTTCTTGGTAGAGGAGGTGGGGTCAGGAGTGGGGTCGGCGTCGACGGTGGGCTTCTTGGATTTGATTGAAAATTTGAGTTTTGGGAAGAGGGAGTGTCGGTGATAGAGTGTGTTAGCCAAATAAGATGTGGTGTAGATTTGTAGCGCCATTTTCAGTTTTAGTTGGTTTAACAGCACTCCAGCCTGAGCTTCATATTTTTGTCAACCTGGATTTTTGGGGTTATTATCTCTTATCTTTCCCCATAAAATATAGTATTTATGCTTACGCCCCTTTAATTCTTTTCTTTTACTTTGTTTTCCAAAACTTTGGGAGTATCTAATGATACTGTTGACAGGGGGAATCGGCTCAAGTCTTTGAAGTGTCGTCTTTTGGGCAATCAACACGAACCGTCAATAATCAAAAGTATTGTCCCTATGTTGAGGCTTTGTCCCTCGGTTTTCATGAATCAAACCACCAAACAAAGCCTTATATAGGATATAATAACAAATTTGGTGGTTTATTTTGAACGGGTGATGAGATTGGTTCCGATGAGATCATGAACAATAGTGGCAGTAAAATTAATTATTGTAAAAGTGAAATTAAGTATTATATTAATGAGATTAAAAAAGATGATGAGATATATGTTTAGCTTCAATTAATGCGATGATAATGAGATGAAAGTTAAAATGATCATAAAATACACTAAATTATAATAAGCTTATATATAATAATTAAAGAAAAACATTAAATCCATATATATTAAATATTAAATAATAAATATAAATTAATTTTATATTAAGGCTGAATGATAGTTAAATATAATAAAATGTTTAAAATATGAGAGATGTTAATTTAAAATGTATTTATAATATAAAAATGATTAAAAATATATTTATGGTAGGTAATAAATATAACTTAATCTCTAAAATAATAATTAAAAGGATTAAAACCATATCAAATAAATATTAACATTACATTTATCATAATAAAATTTTTTTATACTTATTGGATTCATATATTTATTGGATTTTCTAAAATAAACATTATCCTTTTTTTTATTGGAGTCACTTATTGAATTCATATACTTATTGAATTTTTATATAAAAACAAATCTTAGATATAATAACATAAATAATAATTTGTTTCCTAATAATTACTAAAATTATATTTATATTTATATTTACAATATATTCAATATTTATAAAATTCTCTTTCAAACCAAAAGGTTGCCAAGCCCCGTAAAGTGAATGTAACATCAAAATGGAGTAAAAAATAAATTAAGTTAAAATTGTAAATCGTAACTTGGATAAAAATAAAAAATGAAAAATGGGTTTGTACAAAAGTAACATCCATTTTTTAAATGGATCGAGCTTCGGATAATTTTTTTTGAATTTGAGCTCGGTTCGGCCTGAATTTGAAGAAAGAAAATATTATTATTGTTTTTCATTGTTTTACTATCATTTCGTTATTATATTGTTACTATTTTATTGTTAGTATTTGAATATTGTATAACTCTTGTTTTATTATCAATTTTGCTACTATTTTTGAGGTATTTGTTTGCTAAGTTGCACTTATCTTAGTATTATGTAAGTATAATTTTTTTTATTTATTTTTTCATTTGTCGAGAAAATTTATTTTAATATTTTTAGTGTATTTGATGTATTATATTTATTAAAATTTATTTTTATATAAAAAACAATATAAAAAATTTCAATATGAGCAAAGCCAGGCCGGGTTCGGATTTTAATATTTTTATCCAAGTCGAATTTGAACAAAATTTTAAATTTTTTTTATAAATTGAACTAAAACCTAAAAAATAAATCTAATTTTTTTACCTGACCCGAGTTGAACCCGACCCTGCTGGTTATCAGCTTTATTACACGGCCTACCAACGTTGTTGGACACTTGATGTCCCGATGTGGTTTGGGAATTCCGGTGTTCAATGGGTTGGGTTCGAAATTCCCTCCCACAATCACTTAAATTACTTAATTTATTGCATGGGCCATGTCAATCTCGAACATTGGAGAAGAATTTTTCTGCTACATATCCAAGCCAGGAAGGACATCTTTGAGAAAGTTATCAACTGATAGAAGTATTTGCCGCCTTGTGCTTCATTAACATGTCAAGATTACTGTATCATTGCAGGAAGAAGTAAGAAACATAGAAGTAAAGCAAATACAAAAAATAGAAAAGCAAATATGCGAGGGTTTATGAGAGCTTCCATCTTATTTTCCTTATGAATGACATTGGAAATGCTTGGATGCACCTCCCCATCTGGTTGAGCATTTTCTATCCAGCTAACTTCTCGGGCATCACGTTCATTCTCGTCAATGGATCTCCTATTTGAACCACTTGACTGGTCTGGCTCTACCAGAGAAGCCTCAGACAATGGGAATTCATGCTTCTCTCCAGCCAATGCAGATTGAGACTCTACTACGCCCTTCTTCACACTCGATCTATCCTCGGGGACTAAAGAAACAATTCCCTTCTCATCCAATAACCCTTCTACTGGTTTTGTTAAAACTATCTTTACTGATGAAACTGCTTCCACATCAGCATTGAATGAAACTCGCCTTACTTTTGTAAGATTTGGCATTTCCATAGTTTCAGTAAGTTCCTTTGAAGGCAACATTGAAGTAGAAAACCTGCGTATGATGTCAGCTCTTTCCGCAGGACTTCCAACGGAGGACTTGTTTGGTGATGAAACAGCACTAGAACCGTCATCCATGCTTCTCCAACATGTGCTAGAATTCTTGCTAATGCTTCTCTGGCTACTTGAAGAGCTATCAATGGTACTACTATCTATCTCTTCACTATTAGTCGATGAGGTATATGACCAAGTGCTGTTCGTGTCGGGGTATTGTGTAATTATCTTGCTAGTTTTCTGGTCTGAAGCCTTCTGAACTTCCTTTTGCGAGGTCTTTCTTGATGATGTTTGATATTCTTTGATTTCAGCCCTCAAGCAAACATTAAGCCAACGTTGGTACACTAGTTCCTCAAGCATGTCAAATCTACTCTTCTGCAGTATGTTAACTTTGTTTGCGAGGTCCCCATTGGCCTGCCTCAGTTCACTAATCTTGCCAATAGTCTTATTCTGCATTTAAGAAGCAAACCTTTCAGATTCAAGCAATAATGTGTTCTGGTAGGTGCATCACAATTCAGTGTGAACTCAATATAGAATCATAATATAGGCATATATATGTACTCATGTATGAAAATAAAACAGGAAAGCCCTTTTTGTTCATATATTTGGAGGTTCATACCTGTGCTAAGTGTAAACAATTTTATTCTCCCAATTCAGGATTTTAGAGCCACATGAGAACAAGCAGATTAGCAGGCATTTGTGCAAACACTGAAACTTGCAGATAGCAGGAAAAATAAATCCAAAATTAATTAACCTGTGTCATGTCAGAAAGTGCAGATAGTTTAGCATGAGCAGCATATAACTTGACAAAAATTTCCCTCTTTTCAAGCTCAAGTTCTTTGTTTCTCCTCCTCTTTTTAACAACTTTTAATTCAATATTTTTAATATCTTCAAGCCTGTTCTTATCCAAAGCATCTCCAGTAGAGGTTTCCATGGCTGTAAATCCGGATAATTGCTCTTCAAGCAAAATTATCTGCCCCTTTATCCGGCTACCATTGCCATTTTTCCTCTGCAATTCCTCTATCAACTTCTTTTCCATGTCTAGCTGCTTCATTTCCATGTTACCCTGCCTTATAATTTCTTGAAGATCCTTTATCTCAGCCTTAAGTGCATAAATTGTGAAATTGAGCTTGCCAATTTCTGCAGTTTTGCCAGTTAAATCCTTCTGCAAACAAGCAATGCATGACAACTTTTCTTTTAGACTATGCAACTCAAGCAGTTTCCTTTCAAGGGTCAATCTCCTGCTCTCCAACTCCTTAATGGGATCCTGTGAATGCTCTATTTCTGTATTTGGGTTCAAATTCTTTGTGTTAACCACTTCAGTCCCCTCCCCATTTTGCATGTCCTCTTCCTGCAAGAACTTTGGTTTTTCATTAGATTTATGTACAAGAGTGAAAAACATTGAAATGGATAAGATGAAGTACTGAAATATCATCTCCAAACTTTTCTTCTTCCAATTCCTCCGTTTCTTGAGTGCTTGAGCAACCTTTTCCTAAAAGCATGCCAATGCCAACAAATTAGCTGTAAACTAACAATACGCATGCATACATACATACATACATACATATACATTAACTGACCTGAAAGCATAGAATGTTGCTTCTTTAACCGCTGCTTGGTATTGAGTGGAGAAACAGTGAAAGCAGCAAGTGAAGCAACAACTAAGATGCTGACCCGGAATATCATTTAGTTTCTTCACAGTTCGTAGCAGTACTTTAAAGAGCTAAAAAGTTCGAGAAACTCCAGATATTTGGGGTCAAGAAGCTCTAATAGATTGCCACTGTTTTCACCATCACACCCGATAGTAGTGAAGATATTTAGGTACCTCACCATGCTCACAAAATATAGTGATAAATCTCATCACCAAGAAGTGGCTCAACTTTGTCCATGTACGATTATTTAATCCCATTTGGAAGAACATGAAACTATCAGTGTCTCTAATACTAAAGAACAGGCCCACAAGCCATCACCAACGTCGTCTCACTCAGCCGGTAGTAGAAAATAATGATACTTTCCTGTACATCAGCCAGAACTTGCACTTTTTATCAACTACTTTTCCGTTATATTCATTTTCTATAACCATTGACTTTAAAAAAAATTATAAATGTGTTTGTTAATTTTTTCAATTTTTACTTAATATAATAATTTCAACAAATACTTGTTAAATAAAATAAGTAGCTTGGTATCTACTTGAAAATATTAAGTTGATTTTATTTTATTAAAAATTTTATCCAAAACTATATAAAACATTATATCAATAAGATTAAAACTAATAAATAATTAAATTTTAAGAGTGAATGTTTACTTTTATCAAATAATCTAAATTTAGTACTTGTAAAATTTAAGTGTTATTTGATAAACTGAGAAATTGTGTGCTTTAAAATTAAGTATAGAATTTTTAGTTCAAAATTTACAAATGCTTTAAAACGCAGATGCATAATACAAAAAAATTTGCAAGTGCTAAGTTTCTATTATAAAATTGTTTGTATTGTTAGTAAAAATTAATTTAACCTTATTGATAAAGTATTTTATATTATTTTAGATAATTTTGGATAAAATTTAAATATAATAATTTAAATATTTCAAAATTTTAATCAAAATAATGTGATAATTTATTTTAAATATATATTTTTAAAAAATCAACTTAATCATTTAAACACTACGTGATAAGTAGATATTTAACTACTTATTTTATTCAATACTTTTTTTATAAAACATATTTAAAAAATTAAATGCTAAAATTTTCTATTGAATAAATAATTTCAATAATTAATAAAAATTTTGGTACTTTCTTTTGCTTTTCTGCTATCTAGGCCGAAGTTAGTTCACAAAGAGAATAAACTATGGAGGTTGAAGCTTGGTTACCATAGGCTTCTCTCCTCTAGCTTTGGTGGTGTCGAGTTTTATGCTATTTTGGATCCCTTGGATGACGATACATCCATGGCTACGCGTCTCCAGCTAATTGGCAGAAATGGCTTTGATGTTAAGTTTAATGTATATGAAATTAGTTCAACTTGGTAATTTATATTTATTTGATACTTTAATTTTTTTTAAGACTTAACTGGAATTTAAATTTGAAACTCGTAAATTAATTTGTACTTTTTTTAGGTACTTGATTAATACTGTTAAAATATGTTAATTTAGCATTGGCGTAATAGACTCACATTTTGACGCGTGGCAAAAATAAAGATTTATATATATTTATATATTTTAAATATTTGTCACGTGTCAAGATAATATGTTGCCACGTGTCATCATATTATTGGTTGTCAATATCACATCAATTTTTTTTTGTAAGAAGAAAATAAACTAGGTTAAAGGTTTAATTAGACCAACAACTTTCACAGTTAGCATGTGATGAATGTCTGCTTTCAAAATCCGTCGTACAACGATAAGTGAGTAATAAAAAATGGACATTGACCCAAACTACCAACATTAGTCGGGAACCTGAAAAAAGTACCAAGTTGACTTACAATTTTCAAGTTTAGGTATCAATTAAATCTAGAAAAACATGTAAGTACTAAATAGGTATAAGTTGTCAAGTTCAAGTACCTCTGTATATATTAATCCTTAATGTTAAGTTATTTTTTTACAATTTTATAAATAAATTGGCATATCCAAAAAAGCTCTTTAAAAATTTTTTTAAAAAAATCTAAACTTGAAGAGCTAAATCCTTTTGTTGGAATTTGGTTTGTAAAAGTGAAAATTAGTTGGGCTGTAATTCAAATATTAGAAAATATTAGAATTAAAGAAGGAGAGAAAGAGCAAAAGGATCGTAATTGGTTATTTGATTCCTCAAGTCCAAAGAGAGAAAGAAGTAGTTTAACATTTTGAAACTTTTCAATTACCTAATACCAACCATACTGAAATTCAAAAGGACTTAGAGCTCAAGTAAATGTCCCTTTTAAGTACACCAAACACACCATAATAATTTGACTATACTGCACCATTCAGCATCCAAAGCTGTGTATGGTTGAAATTCTGAAGTTAACTCCATGGACATTTTAGTTTGAAATTTTAACTTATTAAATGTGAAAAAATATTTTTTTCTCAAAAAACTCTTTCTTTTTTTTTAAATAAAGAAGCTAAATACAATTAGCCATAATAAATCTTGTAATGGTCACCAACGCTTTCTTGTATTACTTTCAGAGCAATCTGTTTGTGGATATTCATAAATTTTCAAACCAACAAGATTATTTCTACTTAAAGTAATCATAAATTTTACAATCATATTCATTAAGTGTGGAGTCTTATAATACCTTTATATGTCATTCCCTTACTATCTATTCTATGATGATTCTACCAAATTCGACTCAACCTCCTTTATTTGATTGTTAATCGTACTACAACTAAGTTACCACTCTCCACCATCGTTTGCTTTATACCTCTCCTTTATACTATATCCAAACTATCTATAATAGCCCAAAGTTCATTACAACATATACCTATATTTCTACTATACCCAATATAAGGATAAAAAATAAATATTTTAATCATAGATATGTATCCAAAGTCAACCCTTTATAGAAAGACCATTGCCAATAAATTATAATCATTCACGAAGTTCCTAATAGTATATAACTAATTTAATTGAACGTGGAAATTTGTTATAGGTAGACTCGCAAATATTTAGGTTCCCGTCATGAGCCGTGCCGTCACAACTACTCATGCTCCAATTGTTTCTTGACAGCACAGAACAAAAAAAGCAATAGAACAATAAATTATTTGCATGTAAAATCCATGAACTATATTTAGTATTGTTTAATAACTTTTCGAAATATGAAAATTTAATTGTACAAAAAAAAATCCCAATAAACGTAAAATAAAAAGAGAGAGAGATCCAACTTCAGTACTATAACTCAATTATATGGTTTATGGACATTGAACAAGTATGGAGGTCATACCAAATTAACAATTTCATATTACATATTCTTTTTCTTCTTTTTCTTTGTTTTTTGATGAGATGAGAAGAGAAAAAAAAAAAAAAAAAGATTTAGATACAAGAGAAGAGGAAAAGGAAGAAGAAAACCTCAATGATGCAATGGGTTTGGACCAGTAGGAACAAGGCGTTTCTCAACCCCATAACGTGGGTCGATGTCGTTGCCGGAAGGTTGAGGATGGGCGACTGGAACCTGACTCTGATGCTTGTGATGTAGAAATGGAGTGAAGTCAAATTTGGTAGCCAAGACTTTACGGTTGTGATGATGATGATGATGAGAAGTGGATACTTGGTGACTAATGTCAAATAAATGGCACCACCCAAAGAATAAAAGATACAAAGACAGCCAAAGAATGACACTGAGAAGATGCAGCTGGGAATATTTCACTGCCATAACTATTGGCTAGGAGGGGAGAAGGTTGAAGTTTTAAAAGGAGAGCATGCATGGAGAGGCAAAAGTGGAGTATTGTGATCAGTGAGAGCTTAAACTTGTGAAAGATGGGGTGGGAGTGAGAGAAGGGGTGACTTCCATGGTCAAATTGATGGTAGTTTATTAGAGGGAAGAAGAGAAGAGAAGAGAGATCAAATGAGGAGAAATTTGGGTACAAGGAAAAACTGTCCAGCTTTCTACATTAATGAAACTTCCTTCGCGTTCAAGGAATACAAGGACATTTAATGCACAGATCGTCAAACCTTGAATTATATATTAGGACGGACGACCAATCATCAGGAAATGTACGTGAGAGTTTGACTAATATTGTATAATTATAAGCTCATTTGTTTAATATTAAGTTAAACTAATCACATTCATAAAAAAACAACTAATTACCATAATCTTATAATTTAAATTATAATGGCAGAGGTGTTTTTGTTTTTATCTGAGTTGTTTTGCTTTGGTATTCGCATCGAATGTTATCTTTATCATGCACGATGAATATTCGTAATGCAAAAAACAAAATAAAACAATTATAATATCGCATTATGATAATTCAAAAGGTAAATTAATTTTTTCGTAAATTATGATTCCACCTCGTTCTTGTTATTTTTCAATAGAAGAATGACAAATCATATTTTTCTTTTTAATTTTCAGTTTTTTTTAGTTGAATTTGAATTTTTCAGGTGAAAAGGTTATAAATTAAGAGGAAAAATATAATTTGTCATTCTCTTATTGGGAAGGGATAGGGATGAGATGAAATCACAATTTCATATAATTCTTTATTGAAAAAATTATGGGTTTTGTTTGGCATGAAAGATAAAATTAATTAATTTTGAAGATTTTATTTGCTTTTAGCTTAGTATGAAAAAATTCGGGATCATGTAATCGAAAGCAAAGAAAATCCTTAAAATTAATTTTATCTTTCATGCCAAGCAAAACCTATAATATTTTCACCACTTCTTTACCCAAACGAAGGAAAAACCAATTAATTTAATTAACTACAATAATTTATTTTTGCTTTTAACTTGGTATGAAAGATTCGAAATTATATAATCAAAATAAATTTAAATATGAGTTATCGAGTTGATTTCATCAATAATAATATGGAAACATAAAATAAAAATTTAAAATTTAGAAAGAGATTAATTTAATTAATATCAAATCACAATAACAAAATGTTTAATATTATCAGAGGATAAAAAAAATTCAACAATTTATTTAAATGATTTTTATGAATTGAAATTTAAAATTTCAATATTGAAAAAAAAGAGAAATTTATAATTTTTGGCGATGTGATAAAAAAATACAATTTAATCATTTTTAATGCATTATTTTTGTTTTTTCTGCTTTTTCACTTCAAAGTTTATTTTGTTTACTCCAATCAATACTTTAAAAAATATATTTATTTGGCTGATCAATATGAAAGTGACCTAAAAATCGGGTGACCGAAATGAAAGTGTGAACATGATGTGACATGTACAATTAACCGCGATTAAAGATTTAACATTTGAGTGACTAAAATAAAAATACCCTAAAAATTGAGTGACAAAATTGTAAAAAGATCATTTTGAATGACCAAAATGAATGTGCCCTAAAATTAAATGACCAACTAGATAATTAATTTTTTTCTAGATTAAATACATAAACTTGTGTATCTTTATATTAAGTGCTACTTTACACTATTATCAATTAATGACACATGAATTATTTCATAATAATAACCAATATTATTATTACTATTTATTAGCACGCATTAAGTTATTTAAATATACCTATTTTCGCTAATTTATACATATAGTAAGTTCATGCATTGCAGGAGTAAAAAATCTAGTCAAATGTTATAAAAAAAAAAATTATTAGGCACCGTGTGTTATTCTAATAAAGTATTAGATACTCAAACTCCATTTGTTAGCTCATTAAACAATTAAAAAAAAATTATTAGTGGTTGTGAAAAGATTAAAGGAAAAATTTCAGGTAAAAGTATAATGTATTGTATTAGGAGTTAAGTTGCATTTTACTTCATTTATTAAAAAATTATGTAAATTAATCATTGTATGTTAGATTAAAAAGTAAACTGATTGTTTGGTTAAAAATTCTATCAAATTTTACGTTTAAGAATTAGTCTATGTACATCAATATAAAGTATAGTGACATGTTATGTGTTACTGTTTAGTTATTTCATCCACCATATCAATTTTTAAAAGTACAAATAGATAAAATTTTTAATAGAAAAGACTAATTTACTCTTTGATAAAACATACGAGGACTAATTTATCCATTTTTAGTAGAAGGGACAAAATAAAAATTGACTACTAATACAGGAGCTTCCATGCTAGTTTTACCTAAATTTCTACTAATTAATCCCCTACAACAAGGTTCATATGACGAGTCAAAATCAGACTCCTGGCTGATCCTCATATCCCCATCATGACACGTGTAAGGTATGGTCAAATAGAAATAAAATACTAGGGTAGATTATCATCAGCAAATCCACAGGAGGAGCTCGTGAGATTCTCCATAAATAAACTCTTCCCTCACTGTTCATCCGAAAACTTTTTCGAGTTCGAAAAAGGGACCAGAGTCGTCTGACCCTGAGCCATGGCTAAGCCTCGCAAACCCAAGCCCGAAGACCCGAAGCCAGCTCACTCCGGCGCCGTTGTCCGCCACCAGAGGCTTTGCCTCTCCATCGACACGAATCTTCGTCGCATTTACGGGTAATTCTATTTCGTTTCACTTCTCCTTTCTCTGCAATTTATTATGGAGATGTGTTAATTGCTGTGTTTAGTTAACACGATGTCATTTTGCTTTTCAGCTACACTGAGCTTGAAATTGAGGTGCCTGATATCGGTATCGTTGGATTGCATGCGGAGAATTTAGGGATTGAGAGTGTGCTTGTAGATGGGGAACCGGCAGATTTTGAGTATTACCCGCGTAACCAGAGCCCCGATATTGAGAAACTGTGGGCCTCCGCTGTGTCTTCACCGAGTTCAGCCGCGGATGTTGCTGCAGCTGCTTACGTTACGGCACTTGAGACAGAACTGATCCCTAATTTGCTCATCAATTGTTGCAATAAGATGCAAATTGAGCAAATTAATACGGAGGCTAATGGAGTACAGTCTTCTGCTGAAGTCAAGCAGGTTACTGCAGCTGTTTTTTTAGTGAATATATGATTTTTAATATTTTTTTTAAAAGTTTCATGTAAATGTTTAATCAATGTGATATGTCGTATTTGGTTTTGATTTCTCGAAATGTATATGCGAAAGAATAGAAAAGGCTAGAAATGTTTCTTTCACTACTAGTTTACCGAAAATGGTTAAAGGGAATTATGACTAAATTGTAGCATAATATTAATATAAGTGTAGTATATTGTAGTATATAACATGCATTTTCTTCTCATACTCATACATATGTAAAAGTCATGTCTAGAATTTTCAGTTCTTTCCAGAACCTTACCCCCCCCTCCCTCTTGTGATTTGTATTTTTATGCAAGTAGCAAAAATTGCTGCTAAAGGACTTCTAAAAACCTTTTTTTTTTTTTGTGAAGCAAAGAAATGAAGATTTTGGCTGATGTATTCTAGTGTGTACCAAGTTCGATTGATGAGGTTTATGAGTATTTCGGTCTCTCATGTAGGTTGGTATTGGATGCAGAATGTGAAATCTGTTCGTGTTAACTATTGGGTAGAGAAAATGGAGACAGGGATTCATTTTGAGGATAATGTGGTTCATACTGATAATCAGATACGGCGTGCTCGGTGCTGGTTTCCTTGTATTGATGACAATAATCAGCGGTGCTGGTATGTGACTATATTCTGTCACTTCTTATAGTAATTTGGCTACTTTGGGCTTTTTACAATCTATGTATTTGCTGTTCAGTTTTGATCTGGAGTTCACGGTTGCTCACAATCTCGTAGCTGTCAGCAATGGGAGCTTATTATATCAGGTGAGACAAATGTTATGGAAAATATGTAGTTGATTTCTAGGTTGCTACTTTGCCAAAAGTTGTGCGACATGCATAAGTGAGACAAAATTGATGGGAAAATTCTCTTTATTTTATCTTATTCTTGTGCGTAAATATTAAAGTTCAGTTCTAGATTGGTGCATAAATTGTAGGGATAGCTCAGTTGGGAGAGCATCAGATTGGAGATCTGAAGGTTAAATTTAAATCCATGCTCACCACATGCATCCTTGTGATCGAGGTTTAGGTTGATATATTGCATGGCATTTTGATTTTTATACTTTTTGAAGGTGGAATAATACATTTTTGGGAGATAAAAAAAGGGTTGAGTTATTCAATACTTGTTACAGTTTAATGCAATTTGCGAATCATTGCAGAAAAAATATTTTAGGCTAGGCACTGTTTTGGCTCAGCTAAAGTTCTGGAGGTTCAAAATGATAGTTATAATTGAAGTATCATGCCTTTAAAAGATATTATTGCTACAATTAATTCCTTAATAGTTCATTGTTGGATAAAGTTCATCAATGAGGTTGGTTGTATTCCTTGCTTCTTATTCTGGGAACTGTAACCCAGTCTCTTTTCCCCCTTTCTGCTGAAAAGAATTGTATGCTGCTTGTTGGCGAAAATATAATGCACTGGAATGCATCGTTGTTAATCAATATAAGTAGAAAACCTTAATTTTTGGTGGCGATTTCACTCTACATGACTAAAGCATGTTCATTGTTGGGGGTACTGAGGGGGCTAAAATGTTTGTTTTGGTACTAATCCTTTTGGAATATCCTTGGTAGGCTATAGTATGATTACTTTTATCTGGGCAAGATCTCAAATAACTCAACATAAAAAAAATCAATTTCCCTAATCCATTTTTCAGTGCCCAGTACCATTTAAAAGCAAAAGCCTTTGTGATGTTTGACATAGTACTCATGTGACTGAAGCCTCTTTTAAGGTTTCTGTGTGCTGTGAAAATTTTTGCTGGTAAGGTGTTGGAACTGTAAAAGCCTCTTGGTAAGGGTAGTAAATTCAAGATAGGAGCAAAAAATAGTTTTGAGCATGAATTTTCTTTTGCAATCGCAGAAGTATGGTATTAGTATATGGAAGATTAGTGGTAAATGTTAATAATAGTGTATACTGGACCTTGTATTTAGCATCTTGGTTTTCTTAATGGTACTCTTGATCTTTTTTTTCAAAAAGTAGTTTCCTAAAGTTATGGACTTGCTGACCATTCAGATGAGCTCAATTCTCTTCCTTCCCTCTCTTCAGTTATATTAAGGATTTTACAATTACAGTTGAGGTTTTTGATATTCTAATTTTTCTGTTTTGCAGGTATTGAGCAAATATGACCCTCCCCGCAAGACATATGTCTACAGGTTAGATGTTCCTGTTACTGCTCAGTGGATATCCTTAGCAGTTGGACCATTTGAAATCCTCCCTGATCAGCATAACGGTCTCATTTCACACATGTGTTTACCACCTAATTTGCCAAAGCTGCGTCACACAGTGGAGTTTTTCCATAATGCATTCAGGTTTGTCTTATGTTAAATTTACCATATTATAAAATCTTTTCTTTCATTTCATAATTAGGCTATTTACATTTGAGTTCCCTGATTACAGTTTATGTGATTGTTTAACATTATACTTTCACAGTGAGTATGAACAGTATCTTGATGCAAAATTTCCATTTGGGTCATACAACCAAGTTTTTCTATCTCCTGAAATGGCAATATCGTCCTCAACTGTTGGAGCCTCCTTGTGCATCGTTACTTCTCAAGTTTTATTTGATGAGAAGGTCATTGATCAGGTTTGTTCACTGCTTGAGCTCATATTTTTGAGGCATTTGACATATGAGTCTAATTTTAGATATGGACACTTGTTCCACATTATTACTCTAGGAGTCGGTTTAAGATGCAAAATACATCACACCGTATTACTTCAAGCAAACAAAATAATAGTCTAATCTAAATTCCATAATACTGCTTCTCTATGGACAGCACTATTTGCTTGGTTAAACTATTGAATGTGATACAATATCTATTACATTCTTGTTAACTAAGAACCTGCTGCATGTACCATGCAAGTTTTAATCGTGGCTATATGTTTCGCCATGGTCCAGCATGTTCTTTTTATATGTATTTCACTTTTCTCAATTTTTATGTTTAATGATTTTGCTCTTCTTTCTATTATTATTTTGTCCATGAAAATGCCAGCTGTTACTCTCTCTCCCTCTTTTTTTTTTTTTTCTAAGAATCCAGATTAAACAGTTGAATTGGTCTCCGGAAAGTAACAACTTTTAAATGTTGTATTGATAATCAATTTTCTAGGAGGGGGAGCCTTTGATAAAAGCAACATTCTATGCTTGTCTATAGGAATGCATGCATCTGTTCATTTACCTCCTGCCTTAGTAATGCATCTAATGAAATTAGAGAAAGATAAAAGAAGGCAAATACTGTGAATGAAGCCAACCGCCATGATTACCTGAAAAAGTATTGTACTGTTGTAAATTATCTTTAATATTTTAATTAATGTTCTTCTGTTGTATGTATTGGTTGAACTCAAACTATCATCAATACTTTTTAACTATTCCCTGTTGTAGTTATTGGTTAAATCAAACTAGAACCCTTGAAGAAGGATGCCTTACTTTTTAATATTTTCGGCAGTCAATTTTAGTTGGAGGTTTGTTTGGCTTGGTTGTTTTATTGCCAACATTTATGGAGGAGGCTTAGGTGATGTTTTATCGGTTTGATTTGGGTATGTTATGACTTTAAATACGTGCTTATCTTTCCCATCTTACGAGTTGGATGTGGTTTAGATGTTGGCAATTAATAGGGACTACAATGTAAATTGTTTTGTTTATGATGCATATTTTATTTTGTTATTCTTTTTTTTGAGGTTAGTTGAACCTCTATATGAGCAATGTATGACATCTATGCCAGGTCTCAAGTTTTGCTTTTCTTTCCTTGTGTTGTTGATAAGTAAATTTTTGACTTGACAGACAATAGACGCATGCATCAAACTTGCTTTTGCTCTTTCAAGACAGTGGTTTGGGGTGTATATTACTCCTGAGGCACCAAATGATGGTATGTTGATGGATAATGGCTGCTTGTATGGGTTGACTGAAATTTAAGCAAGTTAATTAGTAATTTATTTTGATAAGCTTTGGAAGAAAGGTTTCTGTTAGTGCTCATGTGGCTGCTGTTTTTATTGTCAGAGTGGCTGCTGGATGGTCTTGCTGGTTTTTTGACAGATTTGTTTATCAAGAAATTTTTAGGAAATAACGAGGCACGGTATCGAAGATACAAGGTTTGTTTTCTATGGAGTCATGTAAGATTGAAATTAATGGAGAAGCTGATCATGGTTGCTAATTCGGAGAACCTATTTGGTTTCCTCTGTGGTTACTGTTTTTAGTAGGCTGTACTTTTTCTATGAAAGCTTATTGCATGTAGTTCTAGTGAATACTCTCTATCTAAATCTCTTTTTGCAATCCATTTCTTACCTCATTTGATTCTTCCTATTACTAAATTTGTTCATTTACCATTAACATCTTATGCTTGGTAAACAAAACCTAAATTCTGATGTTGAGCTGGCATCCTCATAGGAAATGAGTTTAAAGAACAAAAAAAAAACTGAAATATTAAAAACCAAGAGAGACTATGGTGTCTTTTTCATTTTTGTTAGGATCAAAATTTTTACTGTATCCATCTTGATCTATGGGAGAATTAAAAAGAAAATCCCATTTTTCTGATTTTCTGTTTCATTTTTCTCTATCCTTGTGATAACTGGAAAATTTATCTCACTGAGGGGCTTTATTTAATTAATAATAATTACAATGGAGTTTTGAATCAAAATTTATTAGGTTCTGGATGATTTATACTCGACTTCCTTACTAAATATTGCATCTTTCAAATATTCATAAGTTCTTGATTTATGAATAATAATTTCTTGATGATTTTTATATTCATAATTTCTCGATTTTATTAATAATAATTACATTGGAGATTTGAAATATGTAAGGTTCTGGGTGATTTATACTGGACTTCCTTACCAAAACTTATATAATTTGAATACTTAGAATTCATTGATTTATGTTTGCGCACCTTTTAAACCCAAAAGTAGGTTAATAATTCTTACACTTTTGGCATATTGAGAATGTGACTGCAATTTTTTGTTTCAAATTTTTTGTTTCAAATAGTACTGGAGGCTGATATTCAAAGGCTTTATAAAATTTAGCATCACTAATTCGTTTTCTTGATGTGGATGAGAAGTGGGCATGTGGTATTAGTATGAAATGATTCTGAGTATTTAGCTATGTTTAAATCTATACTCTCATTAGGAGACAAGCATGAGATAGATGTAAATTGCAGTCCCCCCCCCCCCCCCCTTCTTTTATGTTTTCATATACTGAATTATGCTATTTTATTCATGTAAATGTAGGCAAATTGTGCTGTTTGCAAAGCAGATGATAGTGGTGCAACAGCTTTGAGTTCCTCTTTTGCTTGCAAGGATTTGTATGGAACTCATTCCATTGGCTTGCTTGGAAAAATACGATCATGGAAGTCAGTAAGTAGCTACTTTTGACTCTTATTATTTTTTTTTTCATGATGTTATATTACCCCCTAATTTTTCACTAAGTCGCTCAAGTATCTTGTGACTGTGAATGATGAAATGAACCTTGAATTAAAGGAATGTGTTCAAGAATATAGAGGTGAAATAGTTTTGGCTTCATCTAGTTGTTGCTTTTATTAACTACTTCAAAAGTTGCTAAAATGTGCAAGGTGTACGCTGAGAATAATAAGTATTTGGTTAAACTTAGCATATGGGTGAAATGTTGTAAAACATAGAAATGGTTATAATGTGCTACGCTTTGAAACACAGTCGTTGCATATGCAAATATTGATCATACATTCTAATTATTCGTAAAAGTTTTAAGATATTTAATTTTCAAAATTTTTAAATTCTCTTGTTCAAAAATGGAATTTTCTTTTTTTCCTTTCTGTTTCTGGAAGAAAAAGTAGCAAAAATAGCAATAAAAATGTACTTTCAAGTGGGGGAGTCAGAAATAACCAAGGGAGCATTAACATTATTGTCGCTTTTATCTTTTGGCCTTTTTGTTGACTATTTTTAACCTGAAGGTGGCAATTCTTCAGATGTTAGAAAAGCAGATGGGACCTGACTTCTTCAAAAAGGTATGGGGTATCATCTTGGTCCTAGTTGTCCTATTTGAAGCATTTTGGATGTTATGTATGAAGGATTGTGGAATCAGTTTCTTTTGTTGACTGTCATTTGTTCTTGGTTTTCTTTTTTCAATATGAAGATTCTGCAAGCAATAATTTCTCGTGCACAAAGTACAACCTGTCCTGTGAGGTCTCTTAGTACGAAAGAGGTGATCATATATATTCTTCTTTTTCTTATTTCTCAGTTATCATCCATGTGCCAGCTATTTATTAATTGCCATTCTGCTTGTCAAACAACTGCAATGGAATTGCTGCTAATCGTTTTCGGTTAGCTGTAATTGATCACCCATAAAAAATTATCGTTCTAGAAACCCTAAAACTAAATACGATTTGAGAAAAATAAAGTTTTTAGGCATGTAAGTAAAACTAGAGAAAAACAAAGCAGGAATTAGGAATGCAAGTACCCGAGTATTAGCATCCTCATTACAGTGTCTGTCTGAAAGTGGTACCAATTAATCATGCATAATCTTAGATCTTGAAAAAAATGGCTTTAAGACATTTGAAAATAATCCTCTTTAACCATTTTTTTAGATCATAATTTGTTTATTTGGAAAATAAATTGATTTGTTTTGAAATTAACAAAATTTTTATATACTCTCAGGAATTCGGCAGAATCTAAAAATGGGTTTTGGGATAAAGAATTTCATTTCATTCCTAAAATCTACGTTCTTTTACGAGAAGTAATTGTTGAAATTCTATCTAGTAGTCTGGTAGAGTTCAAGAATTTCATTTCATTCCTAAAAACTATAGTTTTAGGAACTTGACGCCATTCATTTTTGTTAAGTTTTGGGAAACCTTTTTCATACCATCTGACATGATTTTACCCAATTAAAAAATAAAAGGTAAATAAACAATATAAAATAAATATTAATAAATGACTAAAATAAATAAAGCAAATGCATGAAGTGAATACAAAAGTAAAAGTGAAATAAAAAATGATTAAAATAAGTTGTCGAAAAGTAAATTGTGAAAATATAAATAAAATAAAATGCATAAAGTAAAAGGCATGTATAAAAAAAGAAATTCAATGATAAAAGCTATAAATAATTTAAACACATAAATAGTGGTTAAATGTTGATGGGAGAATGCTTTTCATATTTAGTTGAAACTATGGTGGTAAAATGGAAATTAGATGGATTAGGAAAGATTTCTCTTAGAGGGAAGTACGTGTACAGTAGTGACTATTGAAACAAACATTAGAGAGGAATTTACTTGTTAGACTGTGAATATGATTGACATGTGGGAATCTGAATATGATTTTATTTACTAGAATTTGTTTATAGTTTAAATAAAACTTTCCTAATAAATTAGCATACTATCTTGTCATATTTCAGTTTTCCTTATAAGAACGTCAAACTATGATTTTGCATCTTATTTCTTAAATTGTAAATCTCTATTTAAGATTATTAATGATTAAAGGAAGTTGTAAGTTCCAGAAAATTAAGATAGGCAACTCGTTTAGAGTTCCACAACCATAGGAAAAAGTAGGAAACAAAAAAAGGGCAAAGACCCTTTCTTGGGATCTGATTTCTCCGTTGATCGTTTGGTGACTCGATCCCAAACTGGGGACCATAACAATTTGGCATCAAAGCCTGCCACAATGGGCAATGCCATTTGAGTTTATACAAACTCTTTGGTGGAGGCTAAATTGTCAATCTGCAGAACCATATGGATAACCACCTCCGGCAAATTACTCTGAATGCAAGAACAGGTGAAAGCCTTATTTCTGACTTGAGTAAATCAACTATTGGGGATGGAGATGCAAATAGTTCAACAATTCAACTAGACTAGGTGCACTGGCCACCAATTGCTAGGGGGAGGGGCAGCACCACCACCACTAGGTGGGGTTGTTCCACTAGTTGGAGGAACTGTTCCTAGGTATGCAAAATTAGATTTTCCTACTTTTGATGGACCGGAAGATCCTTTTATGGCTGCATTGATGTGAACAATTCTTAAAAATCAACACACGGAGGAGGCAGACAAGGTAGGTTTGGCAACCTTAGACATGTTGGGAGAAGCGCAACTTGGTCTTATTAGATGAAATTGGGGGGGCATATAATGAATTGGTTAAGGTGTTGTAATGGTTGCAACCTTCGTTTAGGTCCTTCTTTGGGCAGCAATCTCATGGGAGATTTGGTTAGTCTGAAACAAACAGGTACAATAAAGATCTATCTGCAGCAGCTTTAAGAAAAGTTGGCGAGGGCCAGTGATTATGTCTGATTGGACCAACATGTTGGGTTATTCTTGGTTGGGTTGGATGATTCAATTCAACTTGATATTCAAATGCAAAAAACCCTTGATTTAGTCATGGCTAAGAGTCTTGGTAGAGCTTTTGAGCAGAAGCAACAGATGCTACATGTTAGAAATAATTGTAAAGTAACTTTGCTAGGTAATGAGGACAGTAACATGTTAAGTGGAACTATGAGTCTCACTACAACCCTTTTATAAAAAAACTATCAAGGGAAGAATGGCAGAGAGAAAGGTGATGGGCTTATGCTATAATTGTGATGAACTGTATACAATTAGGCATCAATGTAAAATCTCTTTCAGTTGGAATTGGCTAGTCAAAATGATGCAGAACCAGAAATTGAAATTATGACTGAACTGGGTTGGTTATACCATTAAGTGTTTTGATGTCAAGCTTGAGGACAAGCTTTTTCTCTAACCCAGGATATGGTTTTTATTTAGTGGGGTTTAGTTATGATTTTATTTACTAGAATTCTCCTATTAGTTTAAATAAAACTATCCTAATAAATTAGTACACTTTGCTGTCATATTATAATTCTTATTAGAATATGAAACTAGTGTTTTGCATCTTATTTCCTAAATTGTAAACCTTAAGAGGAAAATTATCAATGAATCAAGGATGTTTTAAGTTCCAGTAAATTAAGGTAGGAACCCCAATTAGAGTTCCTAGGCATGCAACTCTTTCAGAGTTACACAACCATAGGAAAAATAGGAATCCAACTAAGGATAAAGACCCTTTCTGCTAATCTGATTAAAATTTCAGTCTAGGTTGTGGATTTCCCCTTCATGAGATGACATATTTGGCAAAGAGATTAATCATTACCCATCATGATATCAAATACAATACTTGAAGTGTTCGCAACAGCAATAATGAGAATTATGGAAATGCTGACTTAGTGTTAATTTTAAATTAGAGTCATCTAGAAGAACTATGTTAAAAAACTAAGTGCTGGTGTTTTGAGATTTGTGTTTTATGTTTTGCTTAATTTTAAATTAATGGAACTTGAAAACATGTTTTTGATGCAGTAATTTGACAAGGGTCCACAAGGAAAATTTGTAGGCTTGAATTGGTAAAATTGCAGGGGTTTGAGCCCTTCTTCTGCCAATTATTTTGGACCCTTTATCTTCTTCTGCCTATTGATACCGACTTACTATGGATTTATTGTTTTGTATGGCTATATATATTGGATAATGGAAAATATGAGAGTATTTCCTTGATTCTGTATATTTCTTTGTTTTACTATCACAAAATTAAGTAATGGGTTTTTACTTAAAATTAAGATGTTAATTGCGTGTCTGTCTCACTAATTAAGCTATAAACTTTTATATTCAGTTCCGGCATTTTGCTAACAAAATTGGAAATCTGGAGCGTCCATTTCTCAAAGAATTTTTTCCTCGGTGGGTAGGATTATATGGATGTCCGGTTCTCAGGTATGGTTTAAGTGAATCATGTATTTAATGTCTTCTGCATTTGGCATTTTCGTGCTAGTTTCATGTACTTAAATGTTATTTTCTTTCCTATCCTCAATTTGTAAGGATGGGATTTTCCTACAACAAGCGGAAAAATATCATTGAGTTGGCAGTTCTGCGCGAATGCACAGCTACAATCGATTCAAATGTATCAGTTCTGAATGCTAATCCTGATTCTGAAAATCGTGATGGTGATATTGGGTGGCCTGGAGTTATGACTGTGAGGGTTTATGAACTTGATGGCATGTCTGATCATCCAGATCTTCCAATGGCTGGAGATGCATGGCAGCTGCTGGAAATAGCATGCCACTCAAAGCTTGCTGCTAGACGCTACCAGAAGCCTAAAAAGGGTTCAAAACCTGATGGCTCTGATGATAATGGTGATTTGCCTACAGTAGATATGCGTTCGAGGTATTTTATCAAGCAGATGTGGGTTTTTTTTCTTTATATCTTGTTCCAGAAATTCCATTAACACATTCTTCCATGTTTAATTGTTCTTTTGCAGTGTAGACTCCCCATTGTTGTGGATTAGGGCAGATCCAGAGATGGAATATCTTGCTGAAATTCATTTTAATCAACCTGTACAGATGTGGGTAAGAAAACTATTGTTTTCATTTCTCGGTGAATTTTGTCAATGTTTCTGCATAACCCAGCATGAAGTAGGTCAGTTGCAAGGTCATTTTCCTTGATAGTTTACTCGGTCATTAAGTGCATATGGTTTATTAAGTTATGTACTCCTGTTATCTCTTTGTTGATTTAAGGGTCCCCCCCCCTCCCCCCACCCACAAAAAATCATTATGGGGAATATTGGCTCTTGCTCTGCATGGTTGTAAACTGCTTAACCAAAATGTTGACAATTCCATCATCACTTTCCAACTGGTCATGTAGGAATATAACCTGTTTTCTTGTATTCTTCCAGTGTAGATGTCTTCTATTGAATTATACCTAAGATAAATTAAAACCACATTTTTTTTTTGTGTTTGTTCTCTTATTAACAAAATGAAATTTTGGATGTGCGTGAATTGTTCCCCATCATTGCTGTTGAAGGATAGAAATTTGTCAATGTATTTGCATAACCCAGCATGAAATAAGTCTCAGTTGCAAAGTTATTTTGTCTGACGATTTCAGACAAGCGCAAAAGGTTTATTTGGGTATATTGTCCTGATATTTCTGATTAGAGGGAATATTGGCAACTTGATTTCAGACGAGTTTTTGCCAAAACTTGATTTCCACCCTTTCAGCAACTTGTCTTGCTGGAATATCACATCTGTATTCTTGTGCTCATCCAAACTTGGGTGATTTTCTAAATCAATTTCATATTCTATTGAATTATACCTCAGATAATTAAACCAGCCTCCTTTCTTTGCCTTTGTTTTTCTCTTATTCACAACAAAGAAAAAGAAAGAAGAAGAAATTTTGGATGCACATAAAATGTTCACGATTGATAAGTGTGGATGTATGGCAATGTTCTTATCTGTTTCTGTTGGTAGGATCATTATATCACATAAGCAAAGCAGTAGTGGTAGATACATTTTCTGGTTGGATTTGACATTTCTCCTTGGCCTTATTGAAAAGGGTTATTTTCTCCTAGAAGGTGATTATGACACTTGCAACGTTCACTCAATTTTTCTCGTAGCCAATAGCCTCTCCTCTACCTTGTATATAGCTGTTTCCGTTTCCTCCATGCAGCAGGGAAAGATATTCATACTTGTTTCTCTATTATTGGTTGCTGGCAAATAATTGGAGTGAAACCATTCAGTTGTATTTCTATAGTTTGGATGATGGACCATTGGAGTGTCACTATCAAAAGATGGCATGCTAATCTACTTGGTTGTTTCTAGCTAAAATTGTTGGAAACAAAATTTCTGTGTTCAGATTTTCTGCCTGACAATTTTGTTCATTCTTTTGGAGATTTATTCACATATGTGACAAGATGCAATTTATTATGCATATTTGAAAATGTTGTTTATTAATGAGCTTTCAAGTGAACCTCTAGATATTACTGAGAATCGAGATAAAGTTCTCAGTTTCTTGAATTACTAATTCCCAAAAGTCAGCTTGAAATTTCAATTTTAGCATGTCAAAGATTGTATTTAACTAATAACAAAATTTTGAAGATTGCAATTTTTACTTGGAATATGCCTTCTATGAAAATGAAAAAAATTATACATACGAAGCAAGAAAAATAACCGTCTATTAACATGCTTTGAGTTTAGAGGATGAGGGAGATCATACATTCTAACCCTTCATGTGGTGATCAACCTAATAAATTAAGCCATAATTCCAATTTAGTTCTTGTTAGGCCGTAAATATGTGGTTAATCAGCACCGCAAGCATAAGTCTAATCTAAATTCAACATTGTAATATTAAACCGTCAAGATAGACTGTAAACTTACAATATATCCTTAGACAAGGTTTAAGTATTTACTTGAAATCTTTTTTCAACCTGTTAAGGTCCAATTATCTGTCTTTGATAAATATAATTGGATTAATGGGAATTTTACTAAGAACTAATTGTATCTGATAACACAGAACAAGGTAACTGCTTAGTTCAAGATTGCTTTTATTTTACAGAATTTGTATCCAGTTGTGTGGCTGTATCTGTTGCTTTTTATAAATCTCTTCCAATGATTTAATTTTTCATTGGTATTTGACTTCTTAAAATTGGTAAAATTATCAGATTAATCAGTTAGAGAAGGATGAAGATGTTGTAGCTCAGGCACAAGCAATCACTGCACTAGAATCTTTACCAGAGCTTTCATTTTCTGTTCTCAAGGCACTGAATAATTTCCTGACTGACTCCAAGGTTTTTTCTACTCTTCAAGGACTTATTTGGCTAATAGTCATTATAAATTGAATTTAACCATTTTAATTTTCCTGTGTCAAGGCCTTCTGGAGGGTTCGAATTGAGGCTGCACTTGCATTAGCTAGCACATCTTCTGAGGTATCATCAGCAGCATTTGATGCTCAATGAATAGTGATGAAATTAGTTTCTTTATGTGACGTTAACCAAATTATTCACCTTTTTCTTTCACTGGAAAATTATGTTATGAGTTTGAAACCCTTTTTTGTAGCAATTGCATGTCTTTTTGAGTTTCGCTAAAACTATTCTTAACTTTCATGTTCTTTGCATGATGCTCTGAATGTGGTATCGATTTATGTTTTCTTTTAACATCTTACCTGCAATGATCCATATGCATGGGGCAGTCAGATTGCTTCTTATTGGTTGTTCAATAGTGAGATTTATTATAATTTTTAATTCATTAGTATCACTTTTTAACTAAAAAATATTTGTGCTGTTCCGAGTTTCTTTAATAGTTTTCATATTTTAATTGATCTTTTGTCATCTTGTTAGTTTTTTGCATTTGCTTTAGGCATGGAGGTTTTATTTCATTCTTTGGCTGGCAGGAAACTGACATGGCTGGTTTGCAACATCTGGTGAAATTTTATAAAAGTAGAAGGTTTGACACAGATATCGGACTACCAAAGTGAGTTTTTTAACCTGAGTCTCAATTTGTCAATGATTGCTAAAATGCCCTAATATGTTCCTTTTTCCTGCTGATCTTGCCAGACCAAATGACTTCTCAGATTTTCCGGAGTACTTTGTTCTTGAGGTAATGCAATGAGGTAGGCTGTGGTAAACTATGTGCTTATGATGTTTACAACTAGCTCAGGTGCCTCTGATGCTAGTGAAATTACTGGTTTATGGAATTTGAATTAAACACTGCAAGATATATTTTATCTAGAGATTTGAAAAGGGATGACAAGGTCCAAGATAGTAACATTGGGTATTTCCGGCCTACATGCGAGACTTCTGCATAAATTAGGTTAATTGCCTCTGTATGCTGTCTGGACTTTTAGCTTTTTTCCTTACCTTGAGATTTTTCTTGTATGCACCGGTACTTTAGCTTGGGTTGCTAAATTTATAACTGAAATGTAGTTTGTGGGAGTTCCTTCAACCCAAGATAGCAACACTGTTATCTCTGTCTTCATGTGGTACTTTTGCATAAATTAGGTTAGTTGCCTCTGAATGCTGTTCAGACTTCTAGCTTTTTTCTTTACTTTGAGATGCTTCTTGCATGCATTGGTACTTAAGCCTGATTTGCTAAATTTATAACTTGAATGTAGTTTGTGGGTGTTCCTTAACCCTTTTTCATTTTCTTTGGTTTGTTAGGCCATTCCACATGCCGTGGCAACGATAAGAGCTGCAGACAGGAAAAGCCCCAGAGAAGCTGTTGAGTTTATTTTGCAACTTCTAAAGGTATGATTTCCTTGGCCATCACTTACTTTACAAGATCATCAACAAGATGTGGAATGCCCATGCTAATCAATCTACATCAATGATGGCTTTCTAATTTTGCTGTATGGATCTTTCAGTGAGTAATCAATGATCTGTAGCTGTCAATTGCTGCATAAATGATAGAACCTTTAAATTTTTTTCCCTTTTATTTGCATGATTTGCTTGTCAAGAAGAGAGAAGGGGTTGACCTCCTAATTTTGCAATATAGAAATCTTCGTTACTGCTACTCTTCATATTTTTCTTGAAATGCTTCTATCTGACGCATTTTAGGACATGGTTATAGGTATATGACTCACCAAGGACTCTCTAAATACATGGAAAAGCTTTAAAAGAAAATTAAACATACCCCTGCTGGATACATACTCTATCTAACACTGACACCCGAGTTCAATAAAGATTGAGCAATCAATATTATAGTGAGCCTTTATTTCATTATTTATAATATATTTTCGCACTGTTTACTTAAGTGACAACAAAGAGAATAGGCAGGAGGGGGTAGAAGTTGAACTTGCAAGCTTTTAGTTTCCTTTGGAGATTCTCTGAAGAGTGTGAGAGCTTGTTCAAAAATAGTGTGAAAATTTTCAAAATTTGTTCGGAAGCTTTAGGTTGCATTTTTCTGTTTACTGAAACTTTTGCAGTTACTATTGGTTTTGACCTGTGTCACGCTAGTCCAACCCTTCCAAACCAAAGAAAGAAGAAATAAAACAGAGATAAAACATTAGCAGATCTATTAAGTTTAATTTTATTGTTCTTTTTTTATTCATTGGGAGGAAGATCATATGGTCTGGCTAAAAACAAATTAAACTTCTGTTGCTAACTTCTCAGCTTTTTTGTACTTTGAAAATCTGGCAAATTTTATAACTTTCGCTGATTCTTGATACTAAGCATATTGCCTATTAGGCAGCTATATGATTCATAAATGCAGAGAGGATTCTTAATTCGTTTGGTCCTACCATACTTCGTGTATATTATTGATATACACTGCTTACCTTGCTCTTTATACTGAATTCATATTATAAGGGTACTTCATTAATTTGCTTTGGTTCTTATGCTTGATATTTAATCCTCCTCCTTATTCTGGCTTTCTGTTTTTCACTTGTCTTTGACAGTATAATGATAATAATGAGAATCCTTACTCTGATGTATTCTGGCTCGCTGCATTGGTACAGTCACTGGGTGAACTTGAATTTGGGCAACAGGTATGTAAATATATTTTTTACTTACAGTACCCTTTGGTATGCATCTTAATTTGTTTAAAAGCTCATGTAGGTTTTTTTGTCTTTAAGTTTCTGTCAGTTAAATTCTTTGTTCTGTTACTACAATCTACTAGGAATAACAGAATATGATTCTTAAAGAAATTAGTCTTTCTTGTTGTATAAGTATTTTCTTCACATGCTAGGATTTTGAAATATAGGGAAATATGTTGCGATTCTTTCCCGTCAAATCGTCATTATCAGCATAGCTTCCCCCCACTCATATTCTTTACATGAACGTGCAATGAACAGATGCTTGCCAGAGTCTGAAAATATAGATCAATTACTGGACATTAGCATCTTATTTGTGCGCTTTCCTCTTCTGCTGCTGCTACTACTGTTGATTCTTTCAGTTTCCTTTTTTCTTGCACCCTTTTTTTCAATTAAATTTCCTTTTGGCTGATGGGGCATGTCACGGGTAAAGAATAGCTTTCCAATGTTACAGATTTTGCTCAGAGTCATGCATGACCTATGTTATCTTAAAACATTCATCTTCAAGGCTATCCTATTTACAATTTTTTTGCTTTCTTCCTCTTATTTCAGAGTATTTACTTTTTATCTTCTCTTCTGAAGCGCATTGATCGGCTTTTGCAGTTCGACAGGTAATAATTATCTTCTGATCTATTTGATTAAAGACTGATTATTCCAAATAATCTCCTGGTTATTTACATCTTATGACACTTACCAGGTTGATGCCTAGTTACAACGGTATATTGACAATCAGTTGCATCCGGACCTTGGCACAGATTGCATTAAAGCTTTCTGGATTCATCCATCTAGTGTGTTTTTTCTCTGACCCCTTATCATATAATGTCTACTTTGCATATTTCTTTATAAATTTTGTTTCACGCTGCAGGATCATGTCTTTGAACTAATTAAACCATTTCGAGATTCCAAGACCATCTGGCAAGTCCGAATAGAAGCAAGCAGAGCTTTGCTTGATCTTGAGTTCCACTGCAATGGCATCAATGCGGCATTGTTGTTGTTTATAAAGTATATAGAGGAGGAGCCTTCTTTAAGAGGTTCTCTTCAGTAAATTTGTTTGTGAAAAATATCTTCTCTAACGTTCCTGATGTTATCCAAAATGTTTATTTTATTGGTAATATTCAGTTGTACTTTATATTTATTTAAAATTTGATGTTGTTATACATTCTCTGGTTGCAGGTCAGGTAAAGTTGGGTGTGCATGCTATGCGGTTATGTCAGATACAAGGTGGATCTGTCTCTAGTGAGGATATTAAGGCAACGACACTTGTAGCTTTGCTTCATCTTTTAGAAAGCCGCATGGCATTCAATAGTGTATTCCTCCGGCACTACTTGTTCTGCATTTTACAAGTTCTTGCAGGAAGGTGGGTATGCATTCTAATATGGTCTCTCTAGGATTTAAACTTTCCTTTGGACAAGTGGTTGCTTCATACATGTTTATAATATTCCCGGGGAAAAGACTACATTGATGACCAAATCATATAATTCTGTTACTGTTGTCAAGTCTTCTGAAGATTGTCCTGTTTGATCTTATTATTGAGCTCCGGACAGAACTGCTGATTAGTAGACAATTTTAGCTTAAACTTTTATGAAAATTTTTGTCAAGGAGGCTGTGAGAGACTAGTCACAGATAGGAAGTGAGCTGGGAGAGGACTAGGATGATTTTCCAATTTGGTTTGTTCTGAGTTTTTGTTTCAAATCTTATGAACTTTAGGTACTTCAAGTTATGGAGAAAAAAGGATTGGCAATGATGGTTTGCCCTGTGGGCCGTTTGGGGTTAAAATGGTGATGAGAATAAAGAGATTTTTTTTTTTACTGGCAAAAAGAAAAGAAAGAGATCAGAAAGTCTTGCAGGTGGCTACACTGGAGCTTTTACTGTATAATTGGAGGAATCAGTACTAATCAGTACTAACCCGTACGAATTTGATTGAGTCCTTTACATAGTCTCAAATGTTTTTGTTTTTTTTTTTTTTCTTTTACAGTGAGTTACTGGAGTTTCTTGTGGCTTGATGTTTATGATACCCTATAAGCACAAATAGCCATTTCTCTGGAAATAAAATGAAAATAGAAACGACCATTCTGATTTAAATAGTAAAACTTAATTAGGAATAACCCATGGGAACACATAAGTACCAAATTTTAGTTACGAGAAATTTATATGTGTTGAAATCCTAAACACTCTGAACTAGATTCCTAATAAATTAGCAGTAGACTTCTAGTTTGTAGAAATTGTTAGGAAACTTCTGATTTGCTAAAACTATGCAACAAAGTCAAAGAATGAAAACCTAATTTGTGGTTGTGGCATTGGAAGCTTGTTGGTATTCTTGTGTTATGTATTTTTTGTGGTTCAATATGCTTTGCCTTATTGGAAGAAACATACTAGTGAATTTGATGTAGTACAGAGTTCTCTTGTGGTGCTTGTTTTCAATTACTTATGCTGTTTATAAGAGGCTTATGTCAGAAACTTGTAACTTTCATTTAATTTGTGCTTTGAATTAGCAATTTCTTTTTGAGAATCTCATATATTTTGTCTTATTTCGAAACAAAAATTGGTAACCAAATTTTTGAGCTCTCATTTTCAGATCCCCCACACTTTATGGAGTGCCTAAAGAGAAGTTGCCCTGTATGGGTAATGTGGAGATTTGTAATGAGCAGAAGAACAATTTCGGTGCTCCTGTTAATGAGATAAGGCCTCCTCACCCTCAACCTCAACCTCAACCTCAACCTTCCATGGGGAATCCGGGCCATTCAAACCATTCGCATGACAATTTGGCAATTCCAGAAGCTTCAAAGGAAGTAGATACAGTCTCTAACAGTCATGATAGGAAGACGGCTGTTGTTAAGATAAGGGTCAAGCAGTCAGCAACATCCAGTAAAGCAGAGGAAGCAGATAATGGTACTGCCGAAAGGTCCGAGGGTGGGGAAAGATCTGATGGAAGGCGTAATCATGATGCTGATCGGGGTGCAACCAGTTCAGTTTCTGTGGATGCACCCCAAAGAAATTCAGCTGAGGCCGTGAGCATAAGCAATCAAAATATTGAAGAAGTTAACTCATTTCATGATCATGGGTCTCGGATTACTGCTAGCATTGGGAGTGCAAAAATTGCAAGTGAAGGCGACAACTTTGGGAAGGAACTTCAGTGTACTGCTGATTCGGGTAATGCCTCGGTGCACCATCAGCCTGATGATCCCTCGTCGCCAAGCATCATTCAAGATAACTACATAGATGCTGAAGCGAAAAAATATGCAAGTCTACAAACGCTATCGATCTCAAGGGAAGACGGTCCTCCATTCCAGGAGAAGAAGGAGAAGAAAAAGAAGTCGAAGAAGAAGAAGGATAAGGAAAAGAAAAGAAAGGGGGAAGAGCACAAAGGAGAGCGAAACGATCCAGAGTATTTAGAGAAGAAGCGATTGAAAAAGGAGAAAAAACACAAGGAAAAGGAGATGGCAAGGATACTGAGTGAAGAAGGGAAGGCAGCTTCGGGGGAGTTAAAAGGTAAGAAAGAGGAGACCACATCTTTAACACAGATGGGGGGTAACAAAGAGGAAGTGGACAATATGAATTCAAGTGAACCCCCTAAAGTTGTAATTACGAAGTTGGAAACCAGGACCGAGCCTACACAACCTACACCTGCGCCCAAATTCCGAATCAAGATTAAGAGCAAGCCTTTAAGTAAGTCTTAGGTTTTTGTCTTTACAAAAAGTACATTGGTGAACTGAAGAAAAAACTATCGACTTTCTTCTCCAGAATTGGGAAAAGGTTCATTTGAAATCAGTGCGAATCTTATTTGGAATTATTGTTCTCATTTTCATTCTCTCTCTACTCACTATTTAGTTTTTTTGGTCTGGTGTTTAAAATTGGAATGCAAATAGTCACTCAATTATTAAATATTTTTTATTTTAGGCATTTAAAATAAGAAGCTTGTAATTTAGACATCCACTTAATTTAGTATCAGAATTACAGATTTGGAAAATTAAAGTTTTGTAAAATCGAATTGATTTTTTATATTTATAATGATAAATTTTTACCGAATAATTATGTATTTTGTGTGAGATAGATTTGGGTCGATCTTGGCTTTCAATCGAACGATATTTTTTTATTATCTTCGTACTTCGAATTGTGTTAAGAGTGTGAATTCGAGTAACACAAACCAAACAAAAAGATATTATTAATTTCAATAGAGAATAGCTTTTTTAATAGAAATTGATAAAATATTGTAATTTATTTTTAATTAATAAATTTTTATTACTTTCTTGCGGAATAATGATTATAAAGATTTTAGAAAATTCCTGATTAAACAAACCCTTTAACAAATAATATTTAATGAGGCTCTTTTGATTTCCTCACTAGTAAAGGGAGCCTCCAATTTCACATTATCCTCCTCAAACTTTCTTTGTCGAAGACTGCAAATATAGTTTACTTTCATCCGAAATTGTGGGGGTTGTTGTGGGCCAACCCTCCTAAGCCCCCATACCGGTGCAGCTAAAGTACCATCATGGCGTAACTCGATTGACCAAGATAGTCTCCTACTAGTCCTCTCAGTCAAAGCATCACCTTCCTCATTATCACATAAGTTGCATTCCTTCTTCCTTTTGCTTCCACTACTACCACTCGACATCTCTTTGTCACTTTCCATCTTTTTAGCATCAAGCATCAGGTATTCATCGAAAGCCTCTTCGTCATCATCATTAGCATCCTCCATATTTGCTTCATCGTTCCCTTCTATAGTGTGTTTAACCACTGTCATTTCTTCTGCTGACTGGTCCTGGTTACATATTGGCTTCTCATAATCGTGGGCATCTGCCGTTTGCTGAGGCACGTCCTTGCCGCTAGCGCGCCTACTTCCTTAAAAAATTTCCACATATTCACCATTCTCTGATTTAGAAATATTCCCAAAGGTTGCTATGAAAGCTTCGGTTTCTCCTCCTCCATTCATTTCATCCTCAGCTTGTGTTTTGAACTCCTCTTGCAGTCCAGTGCTTTTCATCAACGCTGATTTGCTGCATTCAGCTTTCGTTGTTTTCAGGTTCTCGTCTTTGAACAAGCTAGCCTTTGCGGATATTACATTATCTTCTTCATCCTCGGTTCTTAACTTTTTTTGAACTCCATCTTCTTCAATCGGTGCCTTTGGTTCAGTAAGCCAACCCTGCACCATAATATTCAAATCATTTTCAGAAATCAAAACCGTGAAATTATCATTTCTGGTATTCGCCAGTGGCAAGTCATCTCCCAGACAAATTTTCAGACTCATTGAATGCAAAATTCGGGTCATCAACCAGCTTTCCATTGTCTAAAAACATATTTCCTTCATTTTTGGCAACCACCGAAGAATTTGATCATTAATATGCCCTCCTACATCGATTGGAACGGAATCTGGACTTCAAACTCCAATTGGATTCACGTCCAATATCTCCTCATTTTCAGTACCAGTTGTCATCCTGAGGTAAATCCACTTCAACGTTTCCACCATAAACGATACGCGTTGTACGCCAATGGTTCCTGCTTTAAAAGGATCTATTCTCACTTACAAACAAAACATTACTGACATCAATGCCAGTTCGATAACCCGCAACGTCTATAAATACCAATATACCATCTAGTTCAGAGATATTATATTCTATATCTTCATTAGGCACTATATACAATTAGGGAAAGTATGGCCAGTGCAACCACAATTGCGGCAAAATTTGAAAACCCTCTCATACTTGAAACTTACCCATAGCCCATGGATCAAACCAGCATCTAATTCTTATATATCGAATATTTCGCGGAAATCCGGGTGTCCAGTCGACCTACATCACATCTCCAATGACACTTGCCACTGCCGAAGTCACCTCAGGCAGTTGCAATTCTATGGCAAGGCCCCAAAGTTGCACCCAAATGGGCGATGCTACCAATTATAGGCTCTAGTAGGTAAGTTGGCCCGCCAGTGATCAAAAACAATGAAACTCCCTTCAAGTGACCAGGGGCTACCATGGATAATGAATTCTGCATCCGTGCTATATTCGAAATGGAAATAAAAAAAAATTCCATCGTTGCCTTTTCACGTCCACCCTTCCTAGTAGATCCCATGCTTCCCTGACTATTCCTTGCATGGTTCGAGCAGCAAAGGTTATCGCATCCAACATATACGCCACTGCAGTTTGGTTCCAGAAAGGAATCTGATTTCGAACGATGTCATCATTTATGTTGATAATCGCACTCCTCCTAGCTCTTACCCTTGGTTCAACATGCAACAGTGGATACGTCCCTATATCATGAATCTTCTCGTCGCCCATTTCCCTACTTTCATCATCCTCAGAGTCACTAAGAACAATCCTTTCAGATTCTCTTTCCATCACTCTCTTGTGCGGAGGTACGTAAACTTTTGATTGTTTGAATCTGCTTAGTAACTTATCACTATTGCCACAGTTGAAATCGTGTGTTTTGCATCTCTTATTAGGTTTTAAATAAATAGGGAAATCTTCGAAGGATAAGAACAATGATGGAGAACGTTTCATGATGAAACCAAAAAACTATAGACTCCTAACCCCTACTGTGGAGATGAACACTCCACAGATCTTATTGGTGGGAAGGAGACACGAGATGAAAGGAAAAAAACTTTAAACTGACCAAGCAACTAACTGCTAATGATTAAGGGTCCACCAATAAGAGCGAACACAAGAACTCTAGATCCTTCGATTAAGAAGAGAAAACCAGTTTAGATATTAAGAAAACCTAAAACAAAGACAAGGCAGGCACGTAAAAATTGCATGCTTACTAGCATAACCAACAATTATTGGGACCAAGAAAGACTAATAGAGCAAGCCACCCTCTGGCAATCCAAAGAACCAGTAAGGATAAACTAGAAACAAGAAGAAGAGAACAACGACGATTTGGTTTCCAGCAAAAGGGAAGGTTTTGGAAGACAAAAAGAAAACGGGAAGTTAAGCGCCGTTAACAGAAGATGAACGTGAAACGTCTTTTGGGAAATGTCTCAACAGAGCTAAATGATAGAAAATATGTAGAAAAATTACATATTTTCTAATTATTATCAAAAACTTTTTTGTTCGAAATTAGAATATTTTATTATTAAAATCTTTTGTTTATATTTCATAATATTACTTGTAAAAAACTAATAATATAATAAACGCTAGTAAAATACTTATACATTCAAACATATAAATTATTGTGCTTGTACGTATGTGTATATTCGATCGAGTTGAGTCAAATCGAATTAAAAGATTTTGAATTAAACTGAATCAAGTTAACGAATCTTATTATTTATATTTAATGTTACTTTTATATGGACCGATTATTTAACTAGCAAATAAATTATATGATCATTTAATTACATAAACAACACAAAATTTTATTTTTTAACTTAATGAGTAAACATGTATCAAAACGACGTAATTTTATATTTTAACTTAATGATTTTGACTTTAAAAAAAAAAACCATTTATTAAAATGATATAATTTTATTGTGTAATTCATATTCAAGTTAAATTAAAAATTTTAATTTTTTGTTTAAATTGATCCAAATAACTCTATTAACTTGAACTATTTAATTCAAAACTTAAAATTTTATCAAATTTTTTAAATTGAATCGAATTTTATTCATCCCCACTTGTAAATTGACCTTTTGAGTCTCAATTTATTCTTATAAAGCATATTCGTTTTGATAAAATAAATAAATATGGCAAATTAAACCTTTTTAAATAATTTAATAAACATTTTCCAGTATTCCACTCCGATGCAGTTAATCCAATGTTGCAAGAAAAATACTATAAACAGAAATTGGCAGAACTGTGCAAGTTAAGGTGAGAGAGTTAACAAAATTAGTTGATACATAAAGTTTGCATAAATCACTGCATGGAACTCCCCATAACCTTTCCAAGGAAGCAATTAATATCCCATACAGTAGCACGGAGAATACATAAAAGCAAGTTACAGGCAACGGCTGCTAATGGAACATACAGGAAAAAAAAAGTTCCCACCACTTGAAAAGGCAGCTATTTGCATAAATTTCCCATTGTTGCAAAAGGTGGGAGAAAAAGAAATATCAAAAAACTCAGGGAAACTCCAGTTCAGGAAAGCAGTTAATAGGCAATTGGTGTTGCCAATGGAGTTACCAGTACAGCAGTATTTCCGGCTATTGGCTTGAGACTGGCTGCACTTTCTAGTTGCTTCCATGCTTCCTTCCGTTTCTCAGCTAATATGCTGACCTTGGCCTCTTCCTCCTTAAAGTGAATATGGCAAGATAAGAATAGTTGATCATCCATCTCCATGAACATCTTTCGGACATTTATTGTCAAGTTGTGCACCGCATGATTCCAATGGTTCTGGGCATTCTTTTCCAAGGCTGGAAGTATGATGGGCAAAATCACATGCCGGTTATGTGCAATTAGGTTTACAATTTGATCGTTATTCCAAAAGAAAAGTGCCCTTTCAGCAACCTGAAATAAGTATATTTAATAGAATAAACTTATTATTTCTTTTCAACAACTCAAATTAACTAGATCAAACAAGTAAATGACTAACATCTTATAATAATTATAAAAACCATATGAGAGAACAAGACCAAGAAAGAACTCTTTTTAAAGAAAAGAAGGCACAACAGTTGAACACTAGACATTCAAGAAGTTCATGGCATGCAGTTTAGAGTTAAGACATCCTCTAAGGTCAAGACAGCTTTTATCGTAGTTACAAACTTATTGCAAATGAGGGAATTTACTCTAGCCAAGAGTTTAGAGTTAGCAACTAGCCTTGTAACTTAAAGAAAGACATTTTAGCACATCACTACTTTTATGCCTAGCCTAGCTAGCGTAACCTAGCTTGATAACCTTACAAACCTAGAGCAAATGCTTAAACAAACAAAATTGCAGTCACTAACTGAAAGTAAACATACTTTTGGTCCAAGATGAAGGCATAAGCAAAACTTAATGTCATTAAAGCCAACCAAATGGCTACCAATACCCATTAAGATAGTTGGTAGACAACTTCTAGTCAATTAATATTGGTTGGTTGCAAGATAGACAAATCTATTATTGGAAAAGAAAGAGAAATAGCTCATAGCTTGTTAGGTATAATGTTTTATAACTGTTAAGTTATACTAATAAACCATTATAGCCTCAAAAACCATGGCATTCCCAACCCTCATAAGACATCCGAAGATACCCCACAAACAGAGGTCAGGCTCCAAGTTGACCTGTGTAAGGTTTACTTTAGGTCAGATATGGATATAAACATAAGCTAATATTCATTAAAGCCAACCACAATATCAACCCCAAGATTTAGACATTATGTAAGTTACCAGATCAGAGCCTATCCCCAAGTTCTGCTCATTTGTAGTCAAACATAGTAACAAAAGACGTTAAAAGGTCAACTATTTAAGAAATTGATGCACGCCCAAGCATGAATAAATGCAACTAATGTTCACATGAATAAAATATCACAAGAAACATTTCATACATTTCAGACAAAAGAATAGTAATTGCATTTCTTAACACATTAATGGATGCATCCTTTAAAGTGATATTCTAGAAAGTTTAACGCTGAAAAAGAATGGAATAGAAGGTGCAGAGCATGATAAAAACTTTTCCAAGAAGGGGATATAAAAACAAGTCATGCACCACCTTGGATAAAAGGAAGACAATAACATACTGAGCATGAGAGCAATAATTAAAGAAAATAGCACAATTTAATGTTAGTAAAGAGTACACATCAAGATATAAAGAACAATACCTGAAAATGGAAACTGTTAATGCAACAGCCAATCCGCCAGAATAATGGGACCATAACCTTTTGGAACTCCACCATGTTAATGGCTTCCAAAATCTCTTCCAACTCACCAAGAAACATCAACTCCTTCTGGCTGTTTGTTATGGGCCAGTACTTCAACAAACCCCGTATCACTGTACTACACAACTTCGGCTCCTTCTCAATGAACTGAGTAACGCAATAAGACAATTGCTGAAAATAAACACCCAGAGATTTTGGCTTGTGAAGAGGAATTAAAACCCTCCACAAGAAGATCTTGTGCTCCTCCTTCAAAGGCAAAGCAAATCCACTGATTATACTGCCGAAAATCTCCAATAACTCAGCAATGCCGTTATGCCTCTCAATCTCAAAAACAAACCGATAAAATATATTGCTTATAGCCTTCCGAATAAAAGGTCTATGAACCATGAACTTCCCATAAACCCTATGCAGTATAGTCTTCAAACAATCCCTTTCCCTTGGATCCTCCGAATCAAACAAGTCAAGCAATCTCAAAATAAAGGAATGATCTATATACTTTTTAGCTACTTTTGCATCGAGACAAGAAGAAGTGATAAACTTAACTAGCAAATCATACACAATTTGCAAATGTGGCCAAGCCGGATCAAACATCGGCTCATCGTCATCATTTTCACCTCCATTACTTACAGCAGACCGATAATTGGGTGGGAAAACTCTAAACAAATTCACAGCACACATCCTACACATGGCTAAGATTGCAGGTTCGCTAAATCTAACGGACCCAGACACAAAATCCAACAGCTCTAGCAAGGTTTGTCTTTTAACATCTTTTTCAATTAAATTTTTAGTTGGGTCAGTGAAATCAAAAGTTACACAACAAAGGCTAACTTTACTCACAAAAAGATTCATCTTTTCCGAATTTGCTACATCTTTGAATGGCAACAATGGCTCGATTCCCGCCACAACACTTGCCGGAAAAACAGCGGAAGATGTCCGTTTTGGAGCGCAGGGACGGCCAGAACCCAAATTCAAACTGTTGGATCGGTGAGGTTGCGGGGTGGACCCCGCTGTCGTGCATGAGGTTGACCTAGGGAGCTCGGGCGATTCCGATTTCCCGGATTTTCGTGGGAGTTTACTGAGGAATTGCCTTAACATTGCAGATTTCCAGAGGAACAAAAATAAAAGCAAAAGGAAATTTTAAGTTGACGACCAAAAGGAGTTCTAAACAGAAAACAACCACATTGTCCAGGGACTGATTTGGTAAATTAATCTAACAATGTTAGAGAGAAAGAAACCCTAACCCTAGATTTTGTTGACAGATCTGGGGGTGAATGAACCGCGTTCAGATCGAACCAAAATGCAGTGGAACGGATTCTCTAAGAGTGGAGGAGAGGAGAACCTTTTTCAATCACAAACATTTTCCCCAAAATAGAACACAAAGAAGAAATTTCACAACTATCAATTCAACCAGAAAAAAAAAGTTAAAAGAAACAGAGACAAGATACGTAAATTTAAATAACGGATCAGAATCTCATTATTCCAGGAGAAAAGAGAGACAGGATTGCAAAGTTATATAAGAATCTTCCAGAGGGATTTCTAGAGAGTGAGAGTGGGAAACTGCGTGTTTGGAAAGAAAGAAAGAGAAAGAAAATCAGATTGAAGAAAGAGAAATGGCTGTTGTCTCTTTTTGAAATTTCCTTTTATGCTACGGATCTATTTTATATAACAATATAAAAGAAATAAAGTGAAGGGGTTTATGAAAAACACTGAATTAGAACTAATTAATGATAATAATATATTAAAATGAAGTAAATTTAAAGTTTTATATATCCAAATCGCTTGGGTTCAAATGAATATTTTTTTTGTTAAAATAAAAAAAATTAAATTATTAAAGGTTGAACCTTAATTCGATTGATATCAGTATTGTTATCAATACAAGAAGAGTTGGGATTGAGTGTGTTGAAGCACATTATTTTTTTATTTATAACTAAGAAGATATTACAAATAATTTTAAGCATTGTGTAAAAAATAAAGTACTCTCAAACAATATAATTTATTATATTTATGAAAATACATTCTTATAATTACATCAATTCAATTACAGACTAAAATAATAATATAGATAAATATCCAAACTATGAAATGTTGTCTATTTTGATACCATAATTCGTGACTTAACTAATATTTTCTATTTTGATTCTTAGACATTGATAAGATGTAAAAAAAATTAGAAAGATAAAAAAATATTTTGATTCTTAGACTTTGATAGGATGGAAAGAAAATTAGAAAGATAAAAAATATTGAAGGGATGAAAATATAGAAAGACAGAAATTATAAATTTTTTTTTACATAAGTGGACTTGATAGGAAAGATGAAAAAAATAAAAGAAAATAATTTTTCTTTTCGGTAGAGTTAAAAAATAAAAGAAAAGAGAATAAAAAATTTGAAAAATGCACAATTTTTAGCTAATATATTCATCTCTCATTTCTCTCTTCTCATCGTTCCAATTTGAAAGAATTGATTTTTATGTATTAAGATAGAAAATAATCATTTTTTATTTTCTTTTCGATCAAATTATGTTATTAGATCTTGTATTTTGTATAAGTTGTAGATTTAATACTTATACTTTAATTTGGTTATTTCTAATCCTTGTACTTTTAGAATTTGAAAAAAAAAATCAGTTCTAATCAAATTATAACTATTAAAAGTTAAGCTTTGTTATTTTTAAAATTTGATGTGCAAATATATTATCACATATGTAATGTCATGTTTATTTGTTTATTATTTACTAAAAAAATCAGCTAATAGATTAATAACAATCGTTTACATTAAGATTAAAATTTTGAAATTAAAAAAATTGCCACTAAAATTGATCCAATTGGTGAACATGGATTAAATTTATAACTTTACACATAATAAAGGACTAATGGCATCGTATAACCAAATAGATTTAACTGTTACCATTGAGTCTTGACTAAAATTTCAAATTTTGAAAAATATAAAGATTAAAACTGATCAAATTAAAGTGCAAGTATTAAATTCATAATTTATGCAAAGCATAGGGTCTAATAGCGAAATTTTGACATTTTTCTTTTCTCTCACTTTTATTCTTACCAAGCACACTCAAAATTGTTTTTTTTTTTTTTAACTTTTTCACACCCAGAGAGTCTTAGACTTTGTTTGGTAGAATTAGAATGGAAAGAAAATTGAAAGGATGGAAAATTGAAAGTGTAGAAAACTAGACTGATGAAAAATATAATTTTTCTTTTCATGGTTGTTCTTAATAGGAAAAATGGAAATAAAAAATAAATTTATTTTCATCTATTGCTTGGTAGAGTTGAAAAATGAAATGAAAGAAAATATAACATTTGAAATTACATAATTTTAACCGGAGAGATAATAGAAACTAGATATTTTAACTCAAGACAATAGCTACTTTGAATGGAAGAATGTTGAAAAAGGTGCGCCGGCGAGAAGATGATCCTCCGAATGTGGGGGGAGATGAGGTGATGCTGGAAGAGGGTCGTGCTATGCTGTTCTTTTTCCAAGATGCAGTCCTTAATTTAGAGTCTTTATTGCCTTTTAAAAGGGATGATTGGGAATCGGAAGATCTTGACCTCAAGGAGGAGGACGTATGGAAAACTATAGAAGATGGTGTTCCTTCTATTGATTTTTCTGAACGAATCTATGGACTTATTTATGAGAGTATGTCCCAAACATTGGTCGTGAAATTGTTGGCTCGTAAAATCGGGTACACTGCCTTATGGAATAAAGTGTGTGCACTATGGAAGCGTTCTAGACGATTTCAACTTATGGACATTGAAAACAACTATTATCTGGCAAAGTTTGAGGCAGAGTCGGATTTTCATAATGTGCTTTCAAAGGGACCATGGGTAATATATGGTCACTACTTGACCGTTTAACCATGGTCGACGCAATTCTCGTCATCAGAGATATTTCCAAAGAAGGTTGTTACGTGGATACGGATTCTTGGGCTTTTTAAGGGATTCTACAAAAAGAGTATTCTACAAGAGATTGGCAGTTTGGTGGGCAAAGTATTGAAGATTGACTTACAAACGGAGAGTGGTGCAAGAGGTCAATTTGCTCGCTTTGCTGTACAAGTTAATCTTGCTGAGCCTTTGATTTCAAAGATCAAAATTGCAAAGAAGTTACACCATGTCGAGTACGAATCTCTTCCATCCATCTACTTCAATTGTGGTTACTATGGTCACATGAAGGAGGTGTGTTCGTATGAGGCTAATGGGCAAGGAGTTGCTACAGGGGTTAATAATGATAGGGACGAGATGAGGAGTGAGGCGTTAAAGGAGGTTTCGAAAGACATTGAGAAAGTAGAAAAGGAGAAGTATGGGGAGTGGGTGGTCGTCGACCATCGATAGAAGATGCAGCAGCTGCAAGGGAACTTACCTTCGGGTCTCAAAATTGGAAATATTCGGTAAGGATCGAGATTTATTGCGCTGGCAGATTATGTGGAGGAAAATACAGGTGAAGGGAATGAAGCAATTGGTCCTTTCCAATTTGGAAAATAGAATATTACAACAAAGGAAACAGCGGGATTAAAGGCTAATAATAATGATAAGGGATTGGATTTTGGAGCGGTTGGGAATGTTGGTGGAAATTTACTGGCACCAACAGTGGGAACCCGAATGTCATTAAAGAAATTGGTCCTTTCCAATTCGATTACTGTTATTAAAGAAAACCAAAACTAGAATGTTTTTAAGGTTAGTACGGGGAATGACTTTAATAGTTTGGGGTTCAAAAATCTAGTTTCCCGTAAGTCTCTGTCCATGAGTTTGAAGGAGAGAATGATAAGTAGAGCCATGGTATTTAGAGGAAACGGTGACACTACCAAACCGACGATGGGTGAGGCGGTGACTGTTGAGGACGCTATTAATGGTTTGGTCCAAGTGTTAGATGATAAATGTCTTTCTTTGGGAGACCGAATATTACCAAGTCAGCAAGTCAGTAACGAAAAGGCTGAACTGGCTACAAATCTGTATGCTGCTCATTTGGCCAATACGTTTGGTAACACGGAAGAAGTTGGAATGCACGCAACGTAAGACTGAGGTTGTAAGCCCAGGTTCTTTCTTTTTTTTTTTACTATGAAAACAGATATATTTGTGTGGAATTTCCAAGGTGCAAGCAATCCAAAATTTTACAAGATTTTGAAGGAGCATATACGGGACTTTGATCCTGACGTCATTGTGTTAGTTGAAACACGGATTAGTGGTATTAATACAGACAAGGTTATTCGTAGCATTGGATGGCCTAAATCACATAGAGTGGAAGGTTGTGGGTTTTCAGGGGGCATTTGGGTTCTTTGGAAATTTACAGTTTTTATAATGGTGGAAGTGAATAATTTTCAGTTTGTTCATTTACGAGTGAAGTTTCTAGAGATGTTGGACTAGGTTTATTTCACAGGTGTTTATGGTAGTCCTTGGGTGACTATTAGACGAACATTATGGGAAGAGATCAGGGATATTACGCAATCAAGCACGTGTCATTGGTTGCTAGCAGGTGATTTTAATGCATTGCTCCGAAATGATGAAAAGAATAGTGGTGTTAGGCATGGTAAAGGTGCGTGTCAGTTTTTTAATAAATTTGTCAATGATTATTCTCTCAATAAGATTGACTTTCAGGGTTCCGAATTTACTTGGAATAGAGGATTGGTTTTTGAGCGACTCGACATTGCTCTTTGTCACTTACAGTGGAAATCTGTTGCTCCAACACATCAGTTACTCATTTGCATAAGATTAAGTCCGATCATCGGTCGCTGGCAATTAATTTCGACTATAAGCTTGCACCTAAAGTTGATTGTCTGTTCCGGTTTGTAAGTAGTTGGTTGTCTCATAATGTGTTTGGGGAGTTTGTAACGGAGAACTGGGTTCGTAAGGATCAGTTGCAAGGGACGGTTACACATTTTACTATTGCTGCAAAAGAGTGGAATAAGGAGATTTTTTGGAACATATTGAAGAAGAAGAGAGTGTTGCTAGCAAGGCTTTCCGGTATTCAACGTTGTCTTGAAAAATATTCTTCTCATAAATTATTTGATCATGAGAAGGATCTTAGAGTGGAGTTGGAGAAAGTTCTTGACAATGAGGAATCCCTTTGGAAGTAAAAGTCCAAGAAAGATTGGATTAATTTGGGTGATAGGAACACTCGATATTTTCATTGCCAAGTTAACAGACGGAGAAGAACTAATCACATTAAGTCTCTTAAACTTAGTGGTGGTTTATGGTCTTTTGATGATGAGGAAATTAAAAAGGAGGTGATCATGTTCTTTCGCCAATTGTATACGAAAGATTCCTTGGTTACTGGCACCTTTCCTTTGAAGAACGCGTTTCCGGCTATTGATTCCGCTTGTAAAGGATTTCTGAGTCAGGGGTTCACTCGACAAAATATTCATGATGCGTTATTTGAAATGAGTCCTTTGAAAGCCTCGAGGATTGTTGTTCTCTATGCGCAGTTGTTTCAATCTCAATGGAGCACGATTGAGGACTCTTTGGAAGAGATGGTTAGGAAAGGGTTCGAAAATAGGGTTATTGAACCTTTTCTTAATAAAATCCTTATTGTTCTCATTCCTAAAGTGGTCAGGCCTGAATCTGTTTCACAGTTTCATCTAATTAGTCTCTGCACGGTTCCGTATAAGGTGCTCACTAAGGTGACCGTGAATCGATTAAAACCGATCATGCCTAAGATTATTGCTGAAAATCAAGTAAGTTTTGTTGGTGGGTGACATATTACAAATAATATCGTTATTGCACAGGAAGTGGTACATTCGATGCGTATTCGTAAAGGCAAAAAGGGTTGGATGACACTTAAAATTGATATGGAAAAAGCCTATGATAGACTACGGTGGGATTTTATAAAGGATTCTCTTGAGGATGCTCAAATTCCTAATAGCTTGGTGAAGCTCATAATGCAGTGTATTACTACTCTTACTATGCATGTTCTTTGGAACGGAGGTTATACGGTAAATTTTATTCCTTCAAGAAGTGTTCGTCAAGGTGATCCAATGTCTCCGTACATGTTCGCGTTGACCATGGAGAGATTGGGACATGCCATACAACAGGCAGTTTCAAATGGAAGTTGGAAACTGATCACTTTAGGAAAAGGTGGGCCACCTTTGTCCCACTTATTTTTTGCTGATGATTTAGTGTTGTTTGGAGAAGCTAGCAAGGAGAATGCGACAGTAGTACAAAATATTTTTGAGACTTTTTGTTTTTACTCAGGCCATAGAATAAATTCAAGTAAGTCAAAAAAAAAATTCTCCCTTAATACTGATGTTTTGGTTCAAAATGAGGTGGGAAATGTGTTTGACTTTTCACAAACCGATGATCTTGGACTTTATTTAAGGATGCCTTTATTTCATTCTAAAGTTAAAAAGTGCACTTTTCAATTTATAATTGGTAAAGTTCAGCAAAAACTCAATGGATTTGATGCGAGATTATTATCTTTGGCGAGAAGGGTTCAGTTAACGAAGTCTATTTTACTCAAGATCTCGAGATATTTTATGCAAACAGTTATGATTTCAATGGGGGTTTGTGCTCGAATTGAATAATTTGTGAGGAGGTTTGTTTGGGGGATTTTTGAAAATGGGAATAAACCAGCTTTAGTAAAATGAGATGATTGCTGTCAACCAATGTCAAATGGTGGCCTTGGTATGGGTAAGTTGGAGCTACAGAATAAATCTTTTCTCATGAAAATGGTGTTTCAACTTGTGACCAAAGTGGAGGATTTGTGGGTTCGTGTTTTGCGAGCTAAGTACAAGGTTACAGACACTTGTCCAAATGATTTTAATAGAACTATTTGCTCTTATGTTTGGAGCTCCCTTGCTAAGGTATGGAGCCAATTCAAGGACAAGGTGATTTGGAGCATTGGCAATGGGAAAGAAGTGAGATTTACGCACGACCATTGGGTTCCTCGATTTGGTCTGTTAAAGGATTATCTTTTGCCTGGTATGGATATTTCTCACCATGTCAAAGTTGTTGATTTTATGGATGTCAATGGGAGGTGGGATTAGACTAAACTAAGGTATTATTTCTCTAAAGAAGTGCTTGAAAGAGTAGCAGCTTGTCACCCTCCTCATGAATCATTGGGGGATGATGTTTGTATGTGGAAATTCAACACCAATGGATCTTTTACGGTGCAAACAACTTATCATTGTTTAGCTTCTGATGGAAGTTTATTACCGGATCCTAAGTGGAAGTTGGTGTGGTATAATAGGCTACCTCTTAGAGTTAAGTTCTTTCTTTGGTTGGTTCGGAGAGGAAGACTAATGACAAATCAGGAGCGAGTGCGTCAAAGAATGGCGATTGATGCATCTTGTATTCGTTGTGGAGCTGCTCAAGAGTCTGTCTTGCATGTGTTGAGGGATTGTAGTTTTACGAAGGAAGTCTGGCAACAACAGCTTACAGCAGGTACGGTAGCACAGTTTTTTGAAGCTGATTTTGAACAATGGTTGTTGGAAAATCTGACGGGGTAACAAGGGACACAGGTATGTGGGTTAGATAATGGGTTGATATTTGCTGTCACATGCTGGCTGCTCTGGAAGCAAAGAAATGCTTTTGTGTTCCAAGGTGCATTTGGCCAAATTAAAGAAATTATTGTTGCAGCCAAATGCATGGTTACAACGATTGAAGATTCTAGTGCTCGATGTGGTGCCGTTAGTGCGCTTTCGACACTTGATACTAGTCGATGGCCTGCTGACGTGGGATGGGTCAAAATAAATACTGATGGGGCAGCAGGGATTAATGATGAATGGGCGACAGCTACGGGCGTTTTATGGGATTCAGATGGCAATTGGGTGGCAGATTTCCAGCGATTCGTGGGACAAGGCTCGACTTTACAATCGGAATTGTGGGCAATACTTCATGGGCTTCGAGTGGCAAAATATCGTGGAATTAGACGAGTAATAGTCGAAAGTGATTGTCTTGTAGCTGTTAATATAATTACAAGATGCTTGGAGGGATTTCCTTCAGAAACTATTGCTCGTAAAATTAGAGATGAGGTCTAATATTTTGAGGCGTATCGATTCAAACATATTTCCCGAAAGCATAATCTAGTGGTTGACTTTCTAACAATGATGTGTGAGTCTAAGTTAGTTGATGTTCGTGTTATTGATATCCCAAATGTCTATGTTAGCAATTTGTTAGCGAATGATTTACATTATAATACATGATGTTGAAATAAAATAAGAATTAGGCAGTTTAGTGCCTCTTTATTTATAAAAAAAATACATAATTTTGAATTAGCATACACTTCTCTCTCATTTTTTCTCATCTTTCCAATTTGGAAAATTTAATTTCTATGCATTAAGATGAAACATGATCATCTCTCCTTTTTTTTTTCTCACTTTTCTTCTCAATCAAATACACTCAAAATTTATTTTCTTTCTACTTCATTTTCCTTCTCCCATCCCTCTACTTTTCTATCCAACCAAACACACCCTTAAAGGTTTTTTTTTTCAAAATAGGTACTTAAAGTTTTATACTATTTAGATACCTAAAGTTTTTTGATAATGGTCTTAATTTTTTTTAATTATTTTCGAAAGGCTTATTTGTCATTTTAGTCCATTAAAATAATGATAGGTGAAATTTGAAAAAGAAAATTATTGTTTTAATTATTTTCAATAGGTTTATTTGACATTTTAATCAATGTAAAATAATGAGAAATTTTGAAAAAGAAACACTTTAGGTGAAATTTAAAAAAGAAAATTGAGCCGTTTAAATCCCTTCTTAAATTTTTAGAACTTGGACAACATAATATAAATGAAATTCCTCCACTAAATTTCACATTTACACCCGAGATTTTAAGAAATTAAGTAAGTCATAGAACATAAAAAATTTACTTTAAACATGAAAAAAAAATTCTAAAAAAATTAATATTAAGTAATACATGAAAGAATTATCTAAACATCAAAATCCTCTAAGAAATTATGTGATCCAATTTCTTAAAAAACATAAAGGGATTATTCAAAATGGGGTTAAATATCAAAGTCGTACATTAACTTCGAACCAATTTGCAACGCGACTTTAAATTGATACATTTTTATACATCAAACTTCAATCTTCTCATTTCACTAATCCCTATAACACAATTTTCTGTTGAATTCCCTTAAATTCATCTTTACCAGAACCCCACACTAAAGAACTCATGGCAACGCTCAATTTTAAAAGATATCTTTGGGTGCAACAACAATTTCTGAATCAAAGTTCGATCTAAACATACCCTCACGATTAGGAAGTGGAGCAGGACTGATAATGAAGAATAAACAAATGCACACGATGATGACGACGCAGTTTAAAAGAAGTTGCTGTGGTTTCACATACACGCTTACAAATCAGGTATTTCAGAGCCAAGAAAAGACTCCTTTTGACCTCTAATGAATCTCTGTGAACATATTATCAGATAATAATAATTACTTACAGCATTTTCTGTTTCACTTCAGACGTACATATATCTATCAATTCCAAGCATTTCAATCACACAGGAAACATCAATTTGATTCCAAACGGGATGCTGTATTATTTGGGCTAACCAGCTACTGTGATATGACAATATCAAGGCTAAGGGGGATAAACAAACAAAATAAGAGATCAAGGACCCAAAAGAAAAAAAAATCTGTACAGATATCAGCTGCCTAAAATTCCATCCACTGCTTACTGGCAGGATCAAAACATCGTTTTTACGAACCGAGTAAACTGCTGCTGGGATTTAAAAGAACCTATGGGCCCACGAAAAGCTGTGAAGTTAATGAACTGCCACGATATGTAGCAAAAGCAAAAATCTAAGGCCACAAATTTCCTGTTGGAACTTCTCCACTTGATCGGTCAATGACAACTCCGGGCCACCCGTTTCCAGGGAAAACGATGTCTATTCTTACGCATTCATCAGCTCCAAGAAAATGGTTATGGCTAATTTCATTCACTCGTAGACTCTCTGTTGAATAGGTCATTCTACCCATCACCGTTTAAGTCCTCAAAAGATTCTTTCATTGCCTCTGCAGTTGCGAGAGCAACCATGGCCTTGTGAATTGCCAGATCTGCTCTAAAAAGCAATCTCTGGGCTTTCTCTCTCTTGAACTTGGCCATTTTAAGTGCATGCTGGGCTGCGCTAGATGCATCACGCAATGTGAACTCATCGATATCAGTATTATCCCACTGTTCAGGACCGTGCCTTTGAAGGCCATCAGGGAAGTAATGCCGCTGGCTTGACCACTCATAAATGCCCCTGCTCCATTGGTGAATTCCATTTCTCTTGCCAATTAGCCTGTGATTGTATGAATCCATCATTTGCGGTCCATTTGATGGTAGAAAACTGCCATACTTTTTTGACTTGCTTCTTTGAAGTTTCTTGATATGATTCTTATCAAACCTATCACTGCCCATTGGGAAATACCCCATGTTACCAGCATCTCGTGACCTTGGTGATGCTTGAGACAGTGGGGAATCTTCTAATGATTCATAGTTATGTGCAGGATATAGAACCTTTTCATCCCCAAACAGGAAGCCATTTGATCTTCTGCCTGAAATTACAGAAAATGGACACAGTTTACAAAGGAAAACATTAAAAAAATTAATAGACAGATAAAGTGAGCGTAAAGAACATTTACCAAAGGAATGACAGCCCTCGTGATCTCCCAAGGCATGTTGGCTTTGACCGGAAACTGATATTTTCCTCTGAGATCTATGCTTTGACCCTTTATTTGGAAGATCCAAACCCCGGGGTTTCATGCAGAAAGCAAACATGGGTGGCTTCTCAATGGATTTAAAGTTAGATTTGGACATTGCTTGCTCCCACTCTCTCACTTGCTGTTGGTACCTTTCCCACAGTGGCGGCTGCATGACAACCAAATATTTTATAATAAGTTGGACGTCATATAATGTTTCAGATAAAACAAAACACATGAATAACAAACAAACCACAGTAACATGGTAAAATTGTCAGATAAATTACAGCCACAAGAGATGAACTTGAAAACTCTTCAGGCTCTAAAATAAGATAGGAGATAGAAGCAATAATATACTGCTTTATTGGTTTCCCTCATCCTCTTTTCAAGTTAAACTGTTTTCTTTAAATTCCAAAGAAAGCACTATGACCTTACAAATGTAGATATTGCCAAATCCTCTCAAGTGCTCTTCATCAACTATTTTTTTGGTTAATATTTAAGCTTCTATAGCACAATGGTATGTCTATGATTCTAATTTGGCAATACTTGGACAATTTTAATTATCTTTTATGAATGAGGATTTAAGGCATGTTATTGGTGGATATATAAGTATTTACTTTGTCACTAAATCCCACCTTCCAGAATGAAGAAAATTTCTTCTTTTCTAGTCCCTATATTTTAGTCTAGTAAAGTATTGTCTTCAACCATATAAATGCCCACTAGTCCCTTTAAAACCAAAGAAAACAGTATGTATACATCATTCAAAACAAAAGATGTGCACAAACAATTCCAGAAAAAAAAAGAACTATTTTTAATATAGTTTTTAACAAATATATATACTTGGCTTTTTATTCTTTACTTCCATTTTTAATTTACTTCAAATAATTAATCACAAGATCATTAACATGCTAGGTAAAATATTTAAAAAGGATATGAAGCAAAATGTATTATAATCTATCTTTTCCTTTCCTTCAATAAACCAAACCAGGGTTGCTCATTATCCGTGCTTTTACTTTCCTTTACTCATTTTACCTATCCAAACAAAGAAATGAAGTACCCATTCCTTTCCCCTTAAAACCCTCTTTTCCTTTCCTAACTCAATCCGAACAAAGTGTAAAAATGAATAGGAATAGCCACTGAAATACAATTTCTACAAAATAAAACTAATATGACTAAGCGTCCAAACTTCAAAAGGCAATCAATCATCTTTACCCAGGAACATAATACAAAAGATCCCTAAGTTTTACACCATTGGTTCCATAGAAGCTACTAAGGTTGATTGCAGCACACAGACAAGAAACAAGGAAAAGATCCTAAGCTTTACACCTAGGGTCCTTAGGAGTCGCACTTAAGCTTGAATGCATCACTCAAACACAAAAGAAAGAATGCTGGAAATTATTGGATAAAAATCTAAATATCAAAAGAAAGAATACATTGGTTTAAATGAACTCCTACAAAATACAACTCCTAATCCCCATGCTATGTTTGGGAAGATGAATTAAAAAAGACTATTTCGATTTGATTGTCAAGTGAATTTTGAGGAAGAATCCAGAAATTAGCTAAGTTCAATAGACCTGTATATTTTAGTGTAGAAAATAAATCCATAAATTTCAATTTGATCGTAAACTAAAAAGGATTGACATTATAGACATAAAAGTCAAAGAAACAAGTGCATGAAAAATAGGCATTTCAAAAGATACCTGGAGATGACGAATTAAAGGCATCCCAACTCTCTGCCTCTTCTGCTGCCAATGCCCATAGATTGCTGTGATTACTTTCATGGACCCAACTCCAGCCATGAGCTCCTGTATTTCTTCAGAAGTAAACTCATTGCACTGTTGAGTATATGCAGCCTTCTCAAACATGTCCATAATCTTCTCAAACATTTCATCAGACAATTCCAAAGAATTGCCAATATCACTTCCAGAAGATTTCTGAATTCTCGAAATCCACTGCTCATCATCACTATCCATGTCATATAAAACACGGGATGGATCCAAAGCCATCTCAACATCAGTTTCAACCTGACGCAAGTACTTGGAAGAACTGCGAACAAATGCCACTTCCACTGTGTTTTCATCATACTCCTCTATTAAGCGAACCCCAGGAATGGGAATGTTCTTCACAGAAGCAGCTCGAACGTTTCGGTTGTAGCACTCTTCATGCATCTCCTTGAAAAGAGCCCACTGACTCCTGTCTGTGAACTCCAAGATCCAATCTTTTCCTCCTTTCCACATCATAGCATGCGTAAACCGATTGGTAGATCCAGGCTGCAGAAACTGATGTGCCTTGTAAGAGTACCTCGTAGACCCTGCCACTTTCACAGCCAACTTCCATTCATTATGATCAAAAAGCTCTAGCACAACCTGCACTCCACATTCTCGCCATCCTCTGTCACCAATAGTAATTAGCACATTTGCATCACAAGATAATAAATCCAAGTTCCTTTGGGAGCCTCTAGAAACATCAGACGATCTCTTCTCATTAGCCCTCCTAATTCGCTTGTGAGGAAGAACTCTCTGCTGCAGGCCTTTACTTTTTGAACTGTAATCTAAACTTCCAAGGGGCATTGAGTATGACACCTGAGTTCGTGGTTTCTTAGGTCCATTTCCAAAATTACTGTGAAAGAAATCAGCCTTCCCATCCGACCATCCATGAGCATGAAAACCAATCGATGAACTACTCCTATTTCGATGCCATGTACTTCTACGAGCAGTAGGATTAGGACTTGGGATAATGCCACCGTTCATATTCAAAGTTAAATCAGTAGACTGTCGTGTACTAGGTAATTCACTGTCAACATGCTTTCCAAATTGATCAAAGGGTGGAATCTCAACCCTAATACCACTCAAAATGGAACCAGGGCTTGCAGTCTCCTTATCAGCATCAAATGGAGACTTTGATGACAAAACAAATTGCTGAGACTCGGAATTGTCACATTGTTGCTTTTGTAGTGGAACAAAGGCTATGGCTCCAACTTCAGGTTCATGAGAACTGGCAAAAGTTCCGTCAACAATTTGATCATTATTGTACTTTCGAGAGGACTTTTTCAAACATCCATTACCACAAACAGAGAGATCAGATGTTAACTCAGCATCAGAAGCAACATCAATCAAAGAAGCCTTCAGATTTTTTTCTACACTACTTTCAGAATTGTTGTTCATGGAGTCCTCTCTACTAGAACTGTCATCCAACAACAAATTGCCAGAGCTTCCTGGTTGCTCAATGGAGTCATGATCGCCAAAGCTAATGCGAGCTAGACTACGTTCCATAAGTAGCTTAAGATGCAAACTAAGAAAGAATGTTGGTGCAGCACCAAAAGAAAGGGCAAACCGAGGAAGATTTCTAAGCTTCTCAGAATTGCAAGAAAACTGGCCAAGTTTCAGAAAACTAGATTCTCTGGAGACACCCATAAGGCTGATACCCTGCCTATACTTTCTCCTACTTAAACCCTGGTCAACAACAAATAAATTCATACCATTTAATACAGACATCAACAATAAAAGAAAGGTATTAATATCTGACTGTACAGCAAGTTTAAAACTCGCAGGAGCCTATGGTTGATAGTTAAATGAACACACAGTCAAAACTAAAACTATATACAGATTTTCTGAGGCATGGGTGATCACAATTAACACACAGAAAAAGAAAATACATAAGGATTCAATATCAGAATAACATGAAGAACAAGCATACCTCAACCGATGAGGAGTCTTTGCAAGCAGCAGAACCAAGTAGCTGATTAGTTCCATTCTGTAGCGCCTTAATGTTATCATAAGTGCAATCAGAAAGAGGTAATTGCCTATTGAGCAGACTATGTTTTTTCAGCTTAGAATCCAATAACATCCATTTTGAATGCTTCACATCATGGAAATTGTAAAAAGCAAAGACAATCTGCCTCCTGACATCTCGAGAACAAGAAAATTTGAACCTGATTGAAGTTACAGGCAACTGCATATCAGTATACTTCACCTGCTCAGTGGGTCGATAAAATACCATCAGGACCTGGAAAACAAAAGCTATAGCCTGTTTCAGGGAACCTTCAAACAGGAAAAACCTGAGTCCGACTTCATTATCGACAAAAAGGATCTCCATATGGACCATTGGCCAGACAGTCATCACTGCACCACACTGCAGCAACAAAAAAGTACGAACCAGCCAAAGGCACTTTGCACCAAATAAGTTATGTGAGAAAGAGGGCACAGGGAAGCTCAACCCAAGCCTGAATTGTTTTGAATGTATCAATGAGATATTTAATTGTAACTGCCCTGCATTATCACTAAACAACAAATCTCGTTCAGGATCCAGCCTTCCCAGGCAAGCATCAACTACACCCAAATCCTGAAATTCATCAACACAGACAAAGGATGTGATAGATTCAGAAGCACTACTGGCAATACAATTGCCTTTAGAAGCCTGACACAATATATTATCTTTCCTGCGAAAACGCCTTCTAAAATATACGATAGGATGTTTTCTGTTGGGGTAACTAGTGCTACCCAAAGAAGAATCCCGGACCCTTCTGCTACCAACCGGTCTGCCTGGCAATTGAGTGGAATTGAACAATTTAACTTTGCTTCCCTTCAATGAACCCTCATAGAGACAACCATTTTCATCTACAGCTTCATCACACGACAATGGTTGACCAGGAGAATTAAGAGATGAAGCAGATGTTTTCTGTCTCTTCATGGATCGCGAAGGGCAGGATTTGACACGGTGAGTTGAGCGAGCCAACCAGGAGATGATGGGCTCAGAATCCATATAGCTCCCATTAGAACTGTCATCTTCTGCCATGAATTTTTTCTTTCCATTCTCTTTGTTGAGCTGCACATTCCTGATTCTATCATCAGAACCTCTATCTCGCCGAGTTCTTTTCCGTTGGGATTTGCAGGGAAGTTCACTAGGAAATAGCAGGAGTTTAAATCTCTCATTCCGTAAATCTATCCATTCCTCATCACGGTCATCATATTTGACATGATAAAGCTTGCTCTCTTTGTCATAGTCATAGACAAGGCCATAATACCAATTCTTGTCCAAAGGCCAAAACACCTTGATTCTTCGATTCAACACCCAGTCAGCATCCAAGTCTCCAGAGAAAATTTCATAAAAATGGCGCCTTTTCCTTGAGTTGACCTTCTCTTTATGACTTTTCCGTGGTCTCAATATCCTACCAGAAGCATCAACAGAAGCAGATTCAGAACCAGACAAATTCTTAGACCCAGAACTAGCATTCTGACCGGAAGATAAGAGAAAAGATAATCCATTATCAGATGGTGATACAGAAACTTTGCTGTTTGAAGAAAACCCAGTACAGCATGGGTCAAACCGTGATGATAACATCCTTGCTGCATTTTCTTCTAGATTCTCTTCATCATCTTCTTGAAAGGCATCACAAGTCTCTACTAAACTCTCAGCCATGTTAGCAACACTTTTATCACCCTTTACAGAATCTTTCCTCTTCCTAGGCTTCCTCTGTGGTTTTCTTAGCAAAGAGTCACCATCATTTACAGCTGAGTAACCAGCAACACCATCTTCTTCCTTCAAATGCTGAATTGAAATTGACTTATTGTTCCGGTTTTCCTTAAAATCATCAATAATCTTATCCTGTTTAACCTTCAAAGACTCATTCTGATTGCCAGAATCTTCACTGACTAACTTCACTTCCTCATTAACAACTTCTTTACAATTAGACCGCCCTGCCAACTTCAACGCTTGCCCATCCTCAATTTTTTTCCGCCCCAAATACCGTCGTTTACGCCTTGGGATCTTAGTACCATTGTTGCCCAAACTAACTGAAATGCCATCAGCAGTGCAGCCATTGTTTGATTTCTGGCTCAAACCCAACTTCTTCAAGCTTTCTGGATCATGCAACTTCGAACTGAACCCCCCATTATACACTTCAGTTAAACTCTTGCTACTATCGCTATCATGGACGGTTCTAAAACTACTGAGAGGCAGAGATTTCCTGCTCTTCTTTCTCTTGTTATTATTATTACTCCTCTTCTCACCATCACCTTCTTGCGAACTTTCTTTCCTCTTCAGGCTCCTATTTTCAGAAGACTCCTTTGAATCACCAGATTTATACAAACTTTTAAGATCCAAAGATCTTGATTTCTTAGGAATTTCCGCTCCATGAGAGTTTCCTATTCTATTTTCCATCAACAATCCCTCAATCTAAACAGGGAAAAGAAAATCCCCCACTTTTCACATTCACATTCACATCGCACATGGTTCAGATCTGTAAAAACAAATTTGCACCCAAAAAAAACGAAAAATCCCTCAAATTTCCAATAAATTATCCGATAATTCCCAATATCCGTATATTCTGATTATTTTGAACAAATCAAGCAATTAGCAAAGAAAATCGAGATAAACTACATTTATTACCTGGATCGGTGCATAAAAGAACATCAATTTCTCCGCCGAATCGTGAATATCAATAGTCTGAGCGTAGGCTAGGTTAGAATCTAGGGATTTTGAATTGAACCCTAAATCCCGAATAGATTTGTCGATTTTTTAAAATTATTTTGTCGATAATTCTTTTTCTGAAATTCTTTTTTTTTTTTTTTTTTTTTACCGTGTGAGACGGGACGAGTCTAGGGTTTCCTTCAGTTTCACGAGAGTAAGGGCTTGGATCGAAAATAACCAAAAACAAATGAAAATCATAAATTAAAAATGGAAAAATTGGTAAAATGTGTACTAAACTTGGCTTTTCCATTCAGCTACGTGGCAAAAAGTTAACCCTCAGATTTAGAAAATACGGTGGGATCTCGTTCAGATTTATTTAAAAGTTGCCTGATTAATTAATACGGATTGATATTTTCGTGGAGAACAATGTGATTAAGGAACGGCACGATTGGCTATGCTGGAACGTGGACGGTTAGGATTTTAAGTTGATATGTGATATGTGTGGTAGCGGCCCGGTTTTTTTTATCATAAGCGGCCCAATTTGCTGGAACGTTAAATTTGAAGGAAATAAAAGGTTTTATATTTCACATTTCCATTTTGTATTACTTTAAATGGCCCTAATGTTTTGATAAAATAGCAAAAATGCCACCAAGATTTTCAGTCAGTAGGCGCCATTAAGCAAAGTGAGAAAGCCACCCGCTAACACGAAACGTGAGGAGAACTCCATTTCATTGTGAACACGTTGCAGAATAATAATGCGAGCAGTGCGGCCCATCTGAGCTTAAAACGGCGAGTTGGATGCCAATGGGCGTCTGAGTGAAATGGTGAGACGAAAAATTAAGGTTAATTTGGATCCGCGGTGAAATTACTATATAATTACAAAAAAAATATTACACCAAATAAATATTTTTTTGTAAATAGTTAAAAAGTAAAATAAATAATTTAAAAGCTATTAAGTTCAAATTTTAAGAAAGTAAAATTTAAAAGTATAAAAGAATGTAAAAGAAAAATTAATCATAAAAAAATGAGAAGGATACGTGGTAATAAGTAAAAGAATAAGGGTATAAGTGTAAAATACCAATGGATATATAGAATTTTCATGGGAGCTTAAAGTTCCACTAGAAAAAACTTCATCAGTGCATTGGTAAAAGATTTTACTGCACTGAACCTACCAAACCAAAAGGATTGCAGCAGTGCGATTGAGTCAAAAAGTTGCTCTAAACATGTTGCACTAGGCGTAAAAGTGCATCTAAAAACAACCTAATTGTTTAATGGATTTACAATAAATGAGTTTTTACCGATAATTTTTTTTGAGTCGAATAACTTGAATATAATATTCTTTCGTTGTCCCTTATCATTTCTTATTAGAAATTGCATACAATAGTAAAATCAATTTGATTTCAAAAGTAAATTCTAAATAAGAAATATCTGTAACACTCTTTACCGGAGTTAAACCAATAACCCAAGCAAAGGATGCCAAATTGGGGCACTAAGTTCACTAACTTCACATAACTTTGTCAACAAGCCTAAAGACTTCATTAATTGAAGTTTATTAGAATATTTTGAAGTAATTTGAATCACTTCTAAGCTTCTTTTAAATTTTGGTTACAATTGAGAATCATTCAAGTTACAATGAGCAAAAACAGGAGAAAACATGACATTTGTACCCATACATCTTCCCAAGTATCAATGCATAGATGCGGAGGATTTAAAATTAAGGATTTATTTGTTTCACTGAAAATAGTTTCTAGAAAACATATATTTGAGATTTTTTTATATTTTCATTGTTTAATTGATTTTATTTTACATTATTTTTGCATATATTAAAAATATATTGTTAAATTTAGGTTCATTGCAACGTCATTCTTTAGTTACATGACCACCAAGTGAGTATTTTCTATTTAAAAATGTGACATTAACAAAATTGACAAAAAAATTTAACAATGTTAACAATTAGACTTATTTTCAAATTTGAAAAGTAGAAGGATTAAATTTTTGAAAATAAAAGTATAGAGACTAAATTGCAAATTTTTGAAAAGTACATAGACTTATGACAAATTTTAACATCTATACTACAAAATATTTATTATTAATATATTTATAATTGAAATAAATATTTATTATTAAAATATTAATATTGAATATTTTCAATAATACATGAACAATATTATTTAAAATTATTTTTTTAAATTATTATTAAAATAAAATCGAAATATTAAATAATTTATTAAAAAAATAAATTATATTAATAATTTATTATATGACTAAATATAAATAATTAAATGTGTATGTTTAATAATATTGAAAAATATATTTTTTATATTAATTTTTTAATAACTTTGAATATTTTTAAAAATAAAAATAAAAATTATTATCAATATAATAATATTAAACTTGATTTAAGTTAATTTTTATATAAAAATAAAATTACTTATAGATGAGCTCTTTTTCGAAAAATGACTTATGCTCTTCAAAAAGATAAGTCATTTTACAGAAAAAAAAAAAAAAAAGGGCTTATTTTACGTTACCTGTAGATTATTTTTCGTTGACCAAATTATTTTATATGAAACAAATACAAAAAAATACAGAAAACATTTTTCATAAAACCTTTTACATATAAATAAACGGACCCTAAACCTGAAACACCTCAAATACATGTCTAACCATCTTTAAATATTTCTTGAACAATCTAAATCATATTTAAACCTTCAGATATCTCATAAATCAACATATATTAAGGCATGACTCAAGCTTAATTCACTACACCATCAAATTCTTTCAACTTCTTTAAGCATTTTTATTTTCACTAAAGTTATTATACATACACCTCAAATTAAATACATATGTAAATGTCATAATCTATGCCAAGTTTAATTTCAAAAGTTAACTACCACAATCGACAATAGCTCTCCATCAACACAACCTTACTCTACTCGGCTTAATTTAGTACATAGTATATTAATTTTAAGTATTAATAATATGTCTAGAATTCGCACCAATAATAAAAGACACTAAATTATAATATATTTTAGAATTGATTTGGTGGTCAAATTGATTAGGTTATCGATTTATTGGTCAAATTTGTTCGATCAGTTCGATTAATTCGTTCGATTATGTTAAATAAATCATTAAATATTCATAAAAATAAAAAAATATTCAATCGGTTCAATCACTTAAGCAAACGATTTGTAATGATTTCTGGGTCAATCAATCTAATGCCTTTCTTTAAACCAGTACCTTGATCGCTTCCTGATCCAACCGACCAATCCAATTCGATTCAAATAATAATGTTCAAAATCTAAAAAATGTTTTTAAAATTTAGAATTAATTAAAATCTAAATCTAAATTTAAATTATCCAAATAATAAATTCAAAATCTTAAATTTCAAATATTTTAATTACCAAATAAAAAATTATAAATAATAAATGAATCCTAAATTTTAAAATCCAAATGATTGTATCATGTATTTGCTAGTAATGATTTGATTTGATAAGGAATTCAGATTTAACACGCATACAACGTCATTAGAACTTTGATTTGTTCCTTTCATTGGTTTTGTATATGCATGTTCGAGTACTCAGCTAACCTCCCAAATAACTTGAATTAGATTAATGTGAAAATAAAATATTTATAACTCTGATTAGCCTACATTTAATTATTAAATTTCATAGTAAAACGTATAATTACTAATATAAAATTTCATATTAAATAACAATACATGTTTTTTTTTAATCTAATGAGACAAAAGAAAATACAAATAACTCTGGCTATTTGAATTATTTTTTCCTTATGCAGTTGTTATTTGACTTTTAAATTAAGTAGTCCTCAGAATTTCCAAATTTTTTACACTTGTGCACAAAAGCTAAAGAAAATAAATAAACAGGAGTCCCTTCTTTTGTCTGATTCTACCGATGACCGAAAATACTTCCAAATTTCACACCCAGACAACATTCTGTACAAACAGCCACCCTTAACCACTTCTATCACATGTATGTGAATACATATATTCATTATATTCTTATACTTTTATATTGTTATCACGAGTTAATCGGATATTAATCCGATTAGAAAATTTACAGAAATATTCTTATATAAATATAGTGGGATTTGAACCCACATTAATTGGATTAATAAAATCTTAATTTTATTACTTAACCAAAACTTCATCTTAATGTGTTTTGTACATTTTCTATTTTAATATGTACAATTTGTTATTTTCATCAGTTGTATATATTAATATTTTTGTTAATTGAGTTAGTGTCAAAAATAAACTCGACACTAACTCGCAATTGATAACAAAATCATGATAAATAATTGTAGTGCATTTAGTATTATTTATATGTTGTACTTATGTGTTTAAATTCTATTTTACTCGTAATTTAACCTGATTTTTATTTTAATATCGTATATATTTCATGTGTTATTATGATTAATTAGTTTCAAATAATACATTTTATTGTTTATTGTATGTCATTTTTATAAGCGCATATATGTTCTAAATCATGATCTCTACATGCATATGCATGATAGGCTACATTAAAAAAATCAGATTACATATTTTGATACGTTCATATGTTTGTATCGTGTTTGTATTTATATCATATTTTAATTATATTTCAAATATTACATTTGTTGATGTTGATATCATGTTAAAATTTGTTGGAGGCAATTTAATCTAAATTTAATTCCAATTATATTATATTAATATATGACAACCTTCTATATGTGTATATATATAATTGCATATGCTTTATTAATTAACACAACTAAGAAAACCCTAAGCATAGTTTATTCGTTTAGTTTTTCTCTCTTTGAACTTATCATGACCACTACTACTCTCGCCCAAGTCTACAGAGAAAATCCTATCCACCTCCGCGATATCATTCCTTTGGATTTCAACTCCATCCGGTCAGTGCCCGACTCACATGTGTGGCCAAAATCAGTTGACTTCTCATCCGATCACCAGTTAACGGTCCCGATCATAGATCTTAAAGATCCCAATGCTGTAAAACTTGCAGGACATGCATGTGAGACATGGGGTGCGTTCCAAGTTATTAACCATGGAATTCATTTGAATCTTCTTGAAGAAGTGGAGTCTGAGGCTCAACGGCTGTTCTCTCTCCCTACTCAGACGAAGATGAAGGCGTTACGCGAACCGGGTGGTGCCACCGGGTACGGTCTAGCTCGGATATCCCCTTTTTTCCCAAAGTATATGTGGAATGAAGGGTTCACCATCATGGATTCACCGACTGGTCATGCTAGGGCACTTTGGCCGAATGACAGTGCACGTTTTTGGTAAGTCCATGCTCTTTTCTATCATTTCATGCACGTAGACAACCTTCGATGAAAATAATGATAAAAAAATATATAAATATAGCTTATTCCTGGATGGATGCATGGAAGCTTAATTTGTTCATTTCACTAGTATGAAAATTAAAGTATATAGAATAATTCAAGTTTTAGTATAGTATAAGGGCTAAAATTGAAGTTTGATCATTATAGAAGAGGAAGAAGAAGAAGAAGAAATATAAAAGCCATGTATTCATCTCTAAGACCTTTAGACATTCAAAATCTATATAACCACATAATGTTTTAATAAAAAAAATTAATGATATTAACTATTTGAACTAATTAATAATATTATAAAATTATAGGTATCAAATTACTTTAGAAATTAACGTGTAGGCTGTAGCAGTTAAATCTCATATTACACCATTTTGTCCATGCTTTTTTTGCCTATGTTACATACAAACAGCGATGCAATCGAGAGATATCAGAAGCAAATGAAAGTTCTGGCAGAGAAACTCACAGATCTCATCCTTGAGTCGTTAGCAATTTTCCGAGAAGACCTAAACTGGGACGTCGGTTCACATTCCACCGCCCTTCAGCTCAACTCCTACCCTCCATGTCCGAACCCAAATCGAGCCATGGGTCTAGCCCCACACACCGACACATCCTTCTTGACCATTCTACACCAAGGCTCCATAAGTGGCCTCCAAATCTTCAAACAAGGAGCCGGTTGGATTTCGGTGCTACCCATTACCGGTGCCCTGGTAGTGAACGTCGGCGACCTTTTGCATATTTTAACCAATGCTCGGTTCCCTAGCGTGCTTCATCGAGCTGTTTTGAACAAAGAGGGGTCTCACAGGTTATCAGTGGCTTACTTCTACGGATTACCCATTGATTGTAGTCTATCACCATTGTTAAAGCTCTTAGATTCAGGCGAAAATCCTAGATATCGACCTGTGACAGTGAAAGAATATGTGGACATTAAGTCTAAGAATTTCCGGGAAGCACTTACTTTGATTAGAATTTAATATTAAAGTGGAATTTTCTAGAATAAAATGAATAAACACATTTACTATCAAAATATCAAATGCAATAATAAAAATAGGGTTCCTAATACTTATTTAATACTAATATTGTATCTATGTCCTAATACTCATTTACTACTAATACCGTATATGTGACATATACATGGATGTCATGTTAACAATTAATTAATTTTTTAAAATTTTTAAAAATATAAAATTTAAAATTACTAAAAATTAAAAAACATTTTTTTTAATTTTTAAAATTTAAATTAATTGCTAACACAACATACTTATGGATTGTCATGTAAGTGTCACATCAGTAAAATTAATAGACATTAATTTTTTCATTCTATTTAAGATGACTTAACCAATAATATAAGTTTTAAAGTTAAAAGAACGAAAGTTTAAATGAAAAGTTAAAATATTTTTTAAGTTGGAGGGCCAAAAAAATTATTATGCCAAAATTATTTTATATCATTTTAATTATTATTATTATTATTATTATTGTAAAGCTTAAGATCTATTCACATAAAAATAATAACAACAAAATGAGTAGATTCAGCCTTAAAGTTAGGCCTAAATTTTCGATAGTTAGTTAGCTCAAAAAGAAAACTAAATGAATTTCATGTTTCAAAAATTGATTTGAACCGATAAGATAATTATTTATTTTTCTCAAGGTATAATATTTTTGAGATTAAATCAAATAATTAATTCAACAATTAATTCAAATTGAATTAATTTATTAATTGGAATAAATGTTAAAAATTTGTAGAGCTTCAATCACATGTCATTGAAGGAAGGGTCGTTGGTATTATTTAGCTTCTTTTTAACTTGTAAGCCTTCTAATTTTAACTTAAAACTAGTTTTTGAAAATTGTATTAAATGTAATTATAATTAAAAGTATAAATAATATATGTGAATGACTTTTAATTAACTGTTATAAATTATGATTAGACTGATAAATAAAATATATTAATTAATTATAATAAATTTTATCTAAAAACTGGCTTCTCAATATGAAAACTCAAAGTCAGTAGACATCTTACCATTAAATGAATTTTTTTGATAAAAATAGTAAAGAAATTATTTTTAATTCAGGTATATGTATATAACACTTAACCAAAATATAAACAAATACCAAAAACACACAAAGAAACAAAAACTTGAAAGATCAAAGAAAATCTGAAATAGAAAAGAGAAAATAAAAAAAATCGCAATACTTTGATGGTGACCCGGCTTTTGGCGGAAAACGCACAAAGCGAATCATTTATATATCGCATCGTTTGTGTTTTCGATCGCTGCTTTTGTTCTTTGGAATATTTCTAATTCGTTTAAAAGAAAACTAAACAAACAATTTGAAGATCTCTACGTTTGGACTTCAATTTCGACATAAAGACTATTCTCTTCTGTCTCAAGCAATTCCCAAGGTTAGTCGTATCCATTCTTCCTTTGCACAAGTTCTTTAATATTACATGCAGTGGTAGATTTTTGCTATATTGTTTTCTCTAAACACTTTTTTTTTCTAATACTCATTTTTCGATCTGGGTTTTCCTAGATCTTCCAAAATTTGGATGTCATGGGTCATGTTGAGATCTGGGTATTGGCAATGTGCGTGATATTTCAATCGGGGTATGGGTTTTATCTGCCTGGTAGTTACCCTCACAAATATGTGGTTGGGGATCCTTTATCTGTCAAAGCAAATTCCTTAACTTCCATTGACACTGAAATGCCCTTTAGCTATTACAGTTTACCCTTTTGTAAGCCTAAAGAGGGTGTTAAGGATAGTGCTGAGAATTTGGGTGAGCTTCTCATGGGAGATCGGATTGAGAATTCACCATATAAGTTTAAAATGTACGTTAACGAGTCTGGGATCTTCTTATGTCAATCTAAGAAGTTATCGGCTGATGATTTCAAGTTGTTGAAGAAGAGGATTGATGAGATGTATCAGGTTAACTTGATTCTCGATAATTTGCCTGCAATAAGGTATACTAAGAAAGAGGGTTTTATGTTGAGGTGGACCGGGTATCCGGTTGGGGTTAAGGTTCAGAATGTGTATTATTTGTTTAATCATTTGAAATTTAAGGTGCTTATTCATAAGTACGAGGAAACAAGTGTGGCACGTGTGATGGGAACTGGGGACGCTGTTGAAGTTATGCCCACTGCTACCAAGGAGGGGTCAGATATTCCTGGACATATGGTTGTTGGGTTTGAGGTGGTTCCTTGTAGCGTGGTGCATGATGGTAATTTAGTTAAGAAATTGAAAATGTATGAAAAATACCAATCTCCAATAAAATGCGACCCAACTGCTGTGGCAATGCCCATCAAGGAAGGCGAGCCGATTGTCTTCACCTACGAGGTTGCTTTTGAGGAGAGTGATATCAAGTGGCCATCTCGATGGGATGCTTATTTGAAGATGGAAGGATCCAAGGTCCATTGGTTCTCGATCTTGAATTCTCTTATGGTGATCACTTTCCTTGCTGGTATAGTCCTTGTGATCTTTTTAAGGACTGTTAGGCGGGATCTGACCCGGTATGAGGAGCTAGACAAGGAGTCTCAAGTACAGATGAATGAGGAGTTATCTGGGTGGAAGTTAGTTGTCGGGGATGTTTTCCGTGCCCCATCCAATCCTGCTTTTTTGTGTATTCTGATAGGGGATGGAGTTCAGATCCTTGGTATGGCAATTGTGACAATATTGTTTGCTGCTCTCGGATTTATGTCACCAGCATCCCGTGGCACTCTTATTACAGGCATGCTATTTTTCTACCTAATTCTAGGTATTGCTGCTGGCTATGTTGCAGTACGTCTTTGGAGAACGATTGGCTCTGGTGATCATAAAGGATGGATTTCTGTCGCTTGGAAAGCTGCTTGTTTCTTCCCTGGTATTGCTTTTTTAATTCTAACCATTTTGAATTTCCTGTTGTGGGGAAGTCACAGCACAGGAGCCATTCCATTTTCTGTTTTTGTTATTCTACTTCTGCTCTGGTTCTGTATCTCAGTTCCACTCACCTTAGTTGGTGGATACTTTGGGGTTAAGGCGGATCATATTGAATATCCTGTCCGAACCAACCAGATCCCTCGTGAAATCCCAGCTCAAAAGTACCCATCATGGCTGTTAGTTCTTGGTGCTGGGACCCTGCCTTTCGGTACCCTTTTCATCGAGCTATTCTTCATCATGTCTAGCATATGGATGGGACGAGTCTACTACGTTTTTGGGTTTTTATTTATTGTTCTAATTCTTCTTGTTGTGGTTTGCGCCGAAGTATCTTTGGTGTTAACTTACATGCATCTGTGTGTGGAGGACTGGAAATGGTGGTGGAAATCCTTCTTTGCTTCTGGTTCAGTTGCTATCTACATCTTCTTGTACTCCATAAATTATCTTATATTTGATCTTAAGAGTTTGAGTGGACCTGTGTCTGCAACTCTTTACTTGGGGTATTCTCTTTTCATGGTTCTTGCAGTCATGTTGGCAACAGGCACCGTTGGATTCGTTTCTTCTTTCTGGTTCGTGCATTATTTATTTGCTTCGGTAAAGCTGGATTGAAGAAAGCTTGTCCAGCCACAAAAATTGGCACATTTAAGAGGTAGGCAGCCCTGAACATAAACAGTCAAAATCATCTCTTGACTTCGAGCATTACTTTGTTAGGGAAACTTTAGTACCAATAAGTCGGCCCAGTTTTGCTTAATTCTTTATTAGACGTCTATGCTGCATGATGACACAATACCGAGTCTGTTTTTGCAGTCTGATGTATGATTGGAGGCCGCTTTTGTGTCGTTTTGGTAACATACATTTGGGTAATCTTATGTTGCAAATACATTATCAGAGTTCAGGTTTTTTAGTTGTTTTTTTCAGTGCTTTTCTTCCCATCCAATATCCAACTCAAAAGAGATTTGCTTAATTCCCGGCACGCAAAAGGGGTTACTGTCATGGTGTCACATTCCGGGAACGCAAAAACCGTCTACAGCACCTTCTGCGTGCCCAGAATGTGACACCATGACAGTAATTCCTTGTTCCCATCTTTTATGCCTTTGCTTACTAGTGTAATAATATGAAAAAGAAGTTTATTTATTACATATGTATTACAAAAGGTAAACATAAAATAAAAAGGTTAATACAAATTTAAATTTGAAATTAGAAATATGTGTAAAAACTTTTGTAAAAAAATTAAAACCTCTTCAAAATAAGTGAATTTTTTTCTTTCGATTTGCTAAAAATAAGTCATAGGAGTAATTAAATATAATCAATTGAGTCAGTTTATTGATAACTCATATACTAAAACATATGTGGAAAATAATACTCTTACCAAACAATATTGATCACGGTTTTAGTTCATACAATTCAATCTGAAGCTAAATCATGTCATATTTGGTTCTTATAGCATTGTGTAATTTCAGTTATCGTTTATAAGTATGAAATTCATAACAAAAAAAAAATCTTTAGATAAACAGAAGTCTAGTCTTCGTAGTAGATTCATGTGAATTAAATTATTAAGAAAACGCGTTAGAAATTTTGTTCGGTGCAATCGAAATTGACCGAATGAGCCAGTGCAATCAGTATGGACCAAAATTTTCACCGGCGCGATAAAGGGTGTTGCTTGTTCCACTTTAGCACTGGAATGATGCACATCGACCGTACGACCAAATTCGGTGTGGAATCGACTACCATGCTTATAACTCTAATGTTTGAAATTCTTGTATCTTTCTTCGATGTAAACTCTACTTATCAATTCATAACATTCAACTCCAAAGTTCTCATATCTTACACATAAGTCCTTAAAACTCAACTATTACCCCTTTAGCCCAAGCTTAATCAAACTTGTTTCAGCATTACCCAATTCATTTCTATCATGTTTCTCACATAAACTAATCTTAACAATCAAGTATTTCATAGTTTCAAGTTTCAATTTTCTATGTTCTCAACAAATGTAACTTGATCAAATTTGCACAATAGAAAAATCTAACTTATTGGGTTGTTATATTTAGCTTCCTAGTTTGAAAATCCATAAAAATCTTCAAATAAAACTTGCTTACCTTACAAAAATGGTGGACGGCAATGGTGGAGAAACCTAGCTCCTTTCTTTCTTCTTAATTGCAGTTGAAGAAGATGAAGGAGAAATTATATAAACATGTTTTCTCTTCTAGCTTATATATTAACCTTTAATTAAGCTTAATTAACTTAATAATCACAAATCCATTGGCCAGAGTCTAACATGACATTAGTTAGTGGAATCCAATGAGTTAGGTCACTTTGGTCTACTAATATTAACTCAATCATGGTTAAATTGCTATTGAGGCCTTGGCATATTTGCACACTAAGATTTGCTAAATTTCTTAATCAAATCTCACTTGTTTAGTCACCTTTCAATTTAGTCCTTGTACTATGTTTAATAATCTATTTAATAATTTAATAAATAATTCTATTTTCTAATCTCATAATCATCTAATAACTATCTTGGCTCAATCTCTGAACACTTTCGGTTAAGAAATTACAACCTCGAAACAAAAACTTTCCAACACCAATGAAATTCGGATCATTACATGATTCAATCGGTTCGTACCGATTCCCGAGTCAACTGATTCAATGTCCTTCTTCGAACTAGTACCCTTATTGATTCTCGATCCAACTGGTTCAGCCAATCAGCCCGTTCCAATTCAAACAATCTAAATTATCGATAAAAAACGGAACATTTCATCATTTATCTATTAGTGAATTATTGCACGGTACTTGTAGTAAATTGTATTTTTTAGAGCCATGAATTGTAATATACTAATATAATATCTTCGAACTTTTTTTTTCCAATAAAATTTGTGATTTTATATGATTTACTTAGGGTAAAAATTTATCTATAGATCAAAATGTAAATCTTCGTTAGAACCAATTGAAGAGATAAAAAAACTATTCTAAATAATTATTAACAAAAATAAGTTCATGTATGTTTTTCTTTTAACATAACTCATATATATATATATGAATCTAAATTGAGACGTATTAATTAAATGTTTACCTTTCTCAAATATAGGTTTAATTCAAATCACAATAGTAAAAAAATCATATATATGATTGAAATGAACAAAACGTGCATGTCATTGGAGATGGAGAGAGAGAAGGTTAAGTTAGTGTAGCAACAGCTTAGGGATGGAACCCCTTCCCATGTGACATTCAACAGTTTTTGTCTTTTAACGTTTAACCCCATTTGGTAATTTTTCTTTTCCGATTTGACTTCGTTTAATTTTTTTAAAAAGGTAAAAACATGACAATTCATTATAATTTTTTAATTAATAAATTTTCTTTTGAATATATCGATATGATTATAAGTTAGTATTTATTTATATTTTTTTAATATTTTGATAAGACAAATATATCGTGCACACATAAGTGCTGGAATTCAAATTTTTTAAAATGAATATCATTTTCTTTTTCATTTGAGTCGCTCATTAAGTTCGAAATTTATTTTAACAACAATGTTAAATCTAGATTAATTTTAGGGTACATTTGCAAAGTTATTTGCTAATTAAATTTAGATATAATTACTTGTAATCACACAAGTATGATATGTTTAGATAATCATCGTAATTGGTGTGTCCCATTAAATTTGATTTAATTGAAGCACTCTAATTACACTTTTCAATTTTTTAGAGGGGATGAGAATTGAAACAATTACACCTAAAAATCCAATTACACTATTACTTCCCAAATCCAATTTTTTTTATACAAGATATAAAATTTATATTAAAAACTTTGACACGTATAAATATAGACAAACATGCATAAAAATTAAAATATTATTTTTTAGAAGTTATTTTATAAAAGATATAGAAATTAAATTATAATGTATTTTACAAAGTTAAAAAATGATATTAAAATTTTCGAAGTTAAGCAATATTTTATTTTAATTTATTCTTTTGGTTCAAAAATCATAAAAGCATAGTAGCATAGACATGCCGGGCCGACTCTATTAATGAGTATCAAAACCCATAAATATATAGCCTAAAACTAAATATGTATATTTTTATAAAGTTATGATTAATCATAAATATTTATTTAATTAAGGTGCACTTTATAAAACACCTTTATAAAAATGACCGTAGATTTTTTCTTAAGTATAGAGATTGAGTTTGTATTTTAAAATTATGATTATCGAGAAGGTTTTACTTAAATACTTTTCTGACCCGAACATAATTAGCTTTAAACCTTAAAATAGATTGCAACCTTACTATATTTAAAAAGAAAAAGAAAGAAAGAAAACCGCCCACGTGAAGGTTGATTTGCGAATGTCAAGTTGGTTATTTGGGCAAAATCCAAGGGATTTCTTATAGCTGAGCATGCATATAAGCCCCTTCCTCTCCTCTGTTTTGCTCCGACCAACTTAAGCTGACATTTCTTTTTGTTCCTAAATCTGTCAGGAATTACACACTAGAATTGTGGCAATGCAAGGGCTCGTCTTACTATCGGTGCTCCTTTGCGCCAGCTGCCATATCTCCCTTTCCTTGACCAGTAGAACTGCCAGCAACGGTACAGTGGCTGACGGTAAGACTACATATCTTTGCATTCTTTCAATATCGAACAAAATACATTCACTCCTTACCAGCTGGAAAATCCAACACTAAGAGTGCTCAACTCTTAGTTTGAGTGTTCAACATAAAATATTAGGAAAAAAAGGAAAGAAATTATACAGTTTTGTTTGCAACGTGTTTGGGGTTGTTGTGGTTTAAGCAGCTGATCTAGATAGTTGCCATGGCAATTCCTACTAGGATATTGAGCTAGTATTTTAGAACCAGAATGACCACCATTGACTTTATTATGTCGGACATGTAAAGAGTGTTGGTGGAGGGTATTTAATGCGTTTGCATGTTGATGAATTAAATTCATGAATAGATAATTTTGCAGAGAGCCATCAACCTCAATGACAGAAAAAATTTACCATATCAGCGGTGAAGCATGCTAAATTATTTCTTCTTAAAGTTTCATGTTTTATTTCTTTTCTATCTCGCACATCTTTACTTTTTCATCACTGTCTGTTCATTTCTGGAACACCTAATGAAATTTATGATTGAAGAAACTAGAATAAATGATAACGAGCTTTTATGGCTTTCCCTATCATAATTGGGTTCAGGACTGCTGGAAAATGGCAACTTTGAAAACGCCCCAAATGCAACAAACATGAAAGGCACCGTGGTTGTGGGACGCTATGCAATACCAGGATGGGTGAATGAGGGGTTTGTGGAATACATAAAGTCAGGGCAAAAGCAAGGGGACATGTTGCTGGTGGTGCCCGAAGGGGCCTATGCTGTAAGGCTAGGAAACGAGGCATCCATCAAGCAGAAGATAAAGGTGATCAAAGGGATGTATTACTCCATCACATTCAGTGCTGCTCGGACTTGTGCTCAAGAGGAGCGTTTGAATGTAACGGTGGCGCCTGATTCCGGAGTTCTGCCCATCCAAACTGTGTACAGTAGCAGTGGTTGGGACAACTATGCATGGGCGTTCAAAGCAATAGATGAGGTTGCAGAGTTGATTATTCATAACCCAGGAGTGGAGGAAGATCCAGCTTGTGGACCACTCATCGATGCTGTTGCAATCAAGGATTTATATCCTCCTAGACCAACCAATAGTAAGTGTTACAATTCACCATCGGCCTACGTTTCAATATTACTTAATTAGCTTTGATTTAACTTTTAAGATTGTTTTCACCTGGGGAAAATTCGTTAACATAGAAATTTGGGTTGCTGTCTTTGTCTGCTTAACTTTCTGTGGGACATAGGAGCAACTGTCAAAAGTAAATGGTGGGTGGGTGGGTGGGCTACGGATAATGAAAGAGACCCACGAATCACTCGTTCCTGCTGGTTCTTGTAGGAATAAAACTTAAATTAGGATTAATTATTGCATGTTGAAGTCTGATTCTGTTAATTAAAGCTTACATTCACCATTGTTCTTGCTGAAAATTGAATTACAACTTTAGCATTTGATACAACCTTTAAGAAAGTTTTTTTAGTGGACTTCTTTCCGATGCATTTGGGTCAAATTCTAATCCTAGAGTCATCATTGTTAGGAAGGTTTTACTTGAGTACCATCCGGGCCGAACAAGACTAATTTCAGATTGTAAAATGGATGAGGACACCTGTAATTATAAAAAAGAAGTTTTTTGGCATGCTAGAACTTGAATTTGAGTGATTGTATGATCAAGCTAAGCTCAATAAACGTTATTACTGTGGTCGAAAGCACAATACTGAATTTTTTAGACAAGGGGGGAAGTTGAATTTGAGATAGAGATAGTACTTCTACAAAAACATGTGGTGTGGCCTTTGTTTTCAACGTTATGATTCAGATTTGAGCCAGCGAATTGTTGCAGACAATTAAGGAGCTAGGCAGCTAGCTACTGCTATACCGAACACCTTGGTCCCTTTTCACGTGGCATTTAATGCTATGCTTTTCACTTGTTTTGATTTCAAACATAATAGTAGAATGTGTCATGATAGAGTGAATTTAAGGACTGATTATTCAAGTTTCTATTTCTTTAGAAAACATTGTGAAAAATGGAGGTTTTGAAGAAGGTCCCTACGTATTCCCCAACACTCCATGGGGTGTCTTAATTCCACCCAACATCGAGGATGATCACTCTCCTCTGCCCGCCTGGATGGTTGAATCCCTCAAGGCCGTCAAGTACATCGACTCAGCACATTACTTTGTGCCTCAAGGGCGAAGAGCAGTGGAGCTAGTTGCTGGAAAAGAGAGTGCCATCGCTCAGATAGTCAGGACCATCGTCGGAAAAATGTACAGGCTCTCGTTTGGGGTTGGGGATGCTAACAACTCCTGTGTAGGTTCTTTGGTTGTGGAGGCATTCGCTGGAAAAGACACACTCAAAGTCCCATATGAGTCAAAGGGCAAAGGTGGATTCAAGCGTGCTGAGCTTAAATTCAAGGCTGTTTCCAACAGAACAAGAATCATGTTCCTTAGCACTTTTTACACCATGAGGAGTGATGACTTCTCTTCCCTATGTGGCCCAGTCCTCGACGACGTGAAGCTTTTGAGCATCCCAAATTCCCCGAATCCTTGATCATCATCGACCTGATTCACAGCCGTCGATGAAGCAAGCCACATATGCCCTAGAATCTGGCTATATTGAATGTTTTGCTATACTAAGAATGTTTTTCCCCCTATTTTAGCATGCTCTGTGAGAGTTTAATTACTTTATTAATCCAGCAAAATATATACTAATATCAGGGTGATATACTACAGTGAATTTATTACTTGTTTATTATGTATTCTATTTAATAATTCTATTTTGGGATAAATCTCAAAAGTTTGATTTAATCGGTAATTTTATACATAAATTTTAATTTGATGTAATTATACACGTGAAACTCTAATTGTGATTCAAATGTATAGTTAAAACTTTAATTTTGATTTAATCATACGCATTTAAATAAATAAATATATCAATTTATTTTTATATTGGATAAATATAATTATTTATTTATGCAATATATATACATAAAATGATGTTATATGAATAATTCTGATAATAATTTATAAGAATTAAATCAAATCAAAATTTCATGTATAAAATTACACAAAATCAAAATTTATGTATACAATTATATATTAAACCATAATTCATGTATAATTTTAATATTTATCCTCTGAATAAATAGTTCATGTATGCAAATTTTTATGTAATAGGATGTAAAATAAAGAACCAGTTCAAATATATATTATAAATTATAAATAATAATAAATGAAACAATTTAAAGAAATTCATAAAAACCATATTACATAAATAAATACATTTTACAATTAAAGTGTTTAAAATTTAAATAATATGTTTAAAATACTTCTAATATTAAAATTGTTTAAATTTAAATTTATTTTATGAATGTTTTACTATTGTCGATACTGCTTATGCCTGGAGCAAGAGTTTTAGGAAGTTAGATATCAAGTTTGAACGGGCTGGGTTGTGGTCTGCAGGGTTGAAGTGGGCGCCTCCAAAGGTGGGTTGGATAAAGGTTAATGTGGATGAAACAGTTCAGGTGAATGGCCAAAGCGCTTCCATTGGTGGGGTTTTGAGTGATGCAAGTGCGAATTGGATACGAGGTTTTACAATGAGCTTCGGTATGGAGTCCATGTTTAAGGTTGAGACGAGGGCAATGTTAGAGGGCCTTAAGATTGCTTGGGATAAGGGTTACCGTAAGGTGAAATTGGAGAGTACTAATGTTTTGTTAGTTGAGCTTCTTTTGGTCGGTGGCAAGGATAATAGTACTGTCGCTGAACTTTGGTTATTGCATCATCTGTTGTGTCGTCGGTGACAAGTGCATATTAGGCATAGTCAAAAGGCTCAGAATGTAGTTGTTGATCATTTGACGAAGTGTGCTTGGTTAGGAAATTCCTTGCTTCATCAGTTTCCGATTCCGCCCGACTTGGTTAGATATTTGTTTGAAAAAGATCAAAATGATTCTACACCTGTTTAACTTTTTATCACTTCTGATGTAATCGCCTTGGGTTGTTCTTTTTCTACAAAAAAAAATCATTTTACTCAAATTTGTTTAGAAATTAATTAAAATGATAAAAACAATAAAATATTCATTCTAAAATTGTTTAATAAGATAATTTAACATTATTAGTATTTTTAACGTTTTTAAGTGAAAATATGTTTATAATTTTTATAAAAAGAAAATTTAAACTAGAAAAGGTATCTAAATTAGAATTTTTATAAATGATAAAATTGATTAAAAGTAAATATGTCAATATAATTAAATTTATTTTTTCAACAAACTTTTTTAGAACATTCCCTCCCCAAATGTGTAAACAGTTTTAAAACAGTTCTGAAAATTTTTAAAATTTTTGCATGGATTTTTAATTAATTTTTAAAATATGTTTGCAAACATATAATACCTTTTAAATCTAAAATATTAAAAAATAATTTTTAAATTGAAACATATAATATTAAAACAAAATCGTTTTAAACAACGTTTTAAAATAAAATTTATGTTTACATTTGTTTAAAATTTTTAAAAAATTAAAAATTGATTTCAAAATTTCAAAATTATTTTATATTTAACGGTAAAAAATAAAAAAATTAAATACGATATAAAAATAATTTATCAGAATTCAACAAATGGCTCCAGTGAAAAAAACGATGTTGTTCATCTTAAGAGTTTCGAGTTCGAGTAAAAAAATATGAACTAATACTATCATGTATTCACACTAATATATTAAAAAAATAATTTCAAAGTTTTGTTCATTTTAAAAGTTTGAAATTTGAAATATTATTTACAATTGTCAATTAAAAAGTTTTAAATAATTAAATAAAAAATACTTTATCAAAATTTAAATAAATTACATAAGTTTAAATATTTTATTATGAATATGACTATTAATTTTAAATAATTTAATAAAATACTTCAGCAATTCGTGCATGGTAAGAGATTAAAAATTAATATTTATTATATTAAACCTTTGTTTAATTCCAGCGAATCAATCATTTGGTTAAAGTTTCTAATATAAAAGAAAAAAGATTTATAGTTGGGTCTATGGTGCATCCAAAACCATAGATACCTGAAGTTAGCCTATTATAAAACGGGTCGCAATCCATAGGGGCAGAAACTCAATGACAGGATAATCCAGTACCCAATATAAGAATCCAGGCCAGGGGAGGGGAGGCTCCCTTTATATCCGAAAGAGAGTCCATTAGGCCTTCGGTTTCGATTTCTCTCATATAATCGTCACTTTTTTTAGTTTATTTCTTTCTGTGGCTCCGCATTTCTCAGGTCAGGTGAAATTTCTAGGGTTTCTACCTTTATCACTTACTATTGCACTATTTTCCCTTTTTCCCCATTTCTTTGAAGAATATTTTGTGATGCAATACTCCTGTAGTTATTTTTGTTATGTTTCTTTTTTGCTTACTTCGTTTTATATGTTTACGTATATTTAATTTTTTGTATGATTCTCCAGTTTTCGAGTTTATGGTTTAAGGTAGAGTTTACTATAAGCTTGTAGTTTAAGTGTTTTTGCTGGTTTTTCTAGGGTTTAAGGTTTTCAGCTTGATTTGGTTAAGATATTATTTGGCTCACTGTTTTAGGACTGTGTGTGCTTCTGTTTTCGTTTGGGAAGGATGTCTCTAATGGGTAATGGCTATTTTTTTTCTTTTTCTGATAGGGATTCTGATTCAGTGCAATCATCCACTAGTTTGATTATGTAATGGCTCTAATGGCTAAGGCTTTGGTTCCATCTTTTTCAAAAATTTCAACCTGATTTTCTTCATGTTTCTTTATTCCTGCAATCAGTATGTTTGGAAATGCTAGGATGATTTGCACAAAGCTGAAATAGGTCAATAAATATTTTTCAGGTTTCATAGGTACCTGCAATACTTTACATTTGCTTCTTCGTAATCTCGATATATACCATGTATAAGAAAATCTATTTTTATAAGCCCCATGTTCTGCAAAACCTTCACTAGTATCTTGAAACAGTTAAATGAATGAAAGAAATGATGCATATAAAGGGAAAAAGGTCCCGTCTGCTTTGCTATATTAGTTAATGAAGATGGTGAGCTTGGGAATGCTTTAATGATGAAGTAGTTTTAGGAGTTTTTTCTTTGTTAGCTAATATTAATTTTAATCTGCTGATTCTATCTGCTTGTTATTTGATTAGATTGTTGGTTATGCTGGCTTGAGTTGTGTATCTGGTGAACAAAGATGGCAAAGAAGAAGAATCCTCTAGTTTTTATGGATGTGTCAATAGATGGTGATCCTGCTGAAAGAATGGTTTTTGAGGTATTGTTTTAGCTACGGTAGCAAGCCAACAAAATTTACATTTTTGTATTGTCCTTTGCCCATGTGCTTTTGTTTTGAATTACTATACATTGGGTTTATATATATGTATATCGGAGATTATGTTTTTGCTTATATTTGTCAATTTTCTTTGATTCTTCAGCTCTTTCCTGATATTGCTCCCAAGACTGCAGAAAATTTCCGTGCCCTTTGTACAGGTTCTGATGTTCTTATTTCCCATTGTTATGATGTTCTTTTATTCCCCAGAGTTTTTTAAGTTACTGTATTAAGAATAATTCCTCTTCTTAACTCGTTAAGTTTTTGTTATATATGATCTTTTTCCCGTTTGAATAAGCATTTGTGGTCAGGGGCAAGGTAGTTTCTGGGTTGTAATTGTTTACTATATGCTAGTTCCATACACACTCACCATTTGGGTGAAAAAATAAAAGAATATAAAAATTACTTAACTAAAATTCTTTTCTTTGAAAAAACTAAGAGAAATTAAAATTGAAAATGGTTTTAAAAATGCATGTGGAAAGTAGGAGTGACTTTTAGTTTTTTTTTAAAGATTAAATTTCTTATTTGATCTTATTGATGTACTAGTTTTCTCTTGTAAATTTGTTTTATTTGTCTTTCACCCAACTGTGTTGGTGTCCACTTCACTTGTAACACCAAACTCAGTCAGTCACGGATTTCAAGTTAGTATATAAGCACATTTGCAGACATTTATGCATATATATATTCACGTGTTTGTATTTTTCTGCTTTCTTAAAATATTTCTTGGTCTACAGGAGAAAAGGGCATTGGTCCTAAAACTGGAAAGCCATTGCACTACAAGGGTTCCTTTTTCCATCGAGTCATGAAAGGTTCCCTGGCCCAGGTTTGTTGTTTTATCTTACTTCAAATTGGGATTTTCCGCTAGTTGTTTCTTGTAGAACGTGGCTTAGAAGTGGAATGTCGTTTAGTCAGTTACTATTGTTTATGCTGTAGGAAACAGGGCTGATGGTCACGACTGCTTTTCTTGTGATGTAGTTTTTAAGGTTGTATTTACCATGTTGTGAATCCTCGAAATTTTACTAAACTTCACTGTGTCCAACCCAGTTTTTTTGCACATAAATGTTTTTTTTCTTGTGGACTAACATCTTATGTTTGTTGTGCAGGGTGGTGATTTTGTAGGAAGAGATGGTATGCATTCTTTGCAGAGAGGACTTTTATTTTAATTTTTGCAGCTGTTAATTGATTTTACTTTAGATAAGATCTCTTTGTGGGTTGCCATCTGTGTGACTGCTGGTTGAAGTTTCACTTGAAAAGCACATTGATATTTTAAATGTACTTTTTTCCAGGAACTAGTGGGGAAAGTATATATGATGGGAAGTTTCCAGGTGAGTGATCTCTTCCCAACCTTCCAAGGTTACAGTGATAGACATAGTTTAGGTTCTCTTAAATTAATGAAGAATGGAAGCAAGATTCTCCTTTTAATATTTTAAAATTCAATCATTTTGTGGAAATGATTTAAACATTGTGCTATTTATGCTATTGTTGTTTGTAGTTACTCTTTGTTCATGAAAATTCAATAATATTCTAACTATATTATAATCGTGTACATGATGGAAGTGGTCATATGTGCTAATAATATACATAGTATCATACTCTCCATAAGTGACCAAAGTCTCTAATTTTGTTAACAAGTTATAGTTGTGTTTCTAATGCGTATATGTTTAATGTATTTATGTTCTCTTCTGAATTGGTTAAAATGTCAAATCTTTATTTTCAATTTATAATTTGTTGCTATATAATATGGAATTGATCAATTTTTTTGGACTTAATTTCAGGTTTGGTATTAGGGTTATTTATACCAAGATAACATTGTATTAAGTTTTTTCCTTGATTCTAGATTTGGGTGTATCTGCAATTGAAATGTTTCTAAGTGAGCAATATGTGTTCTCTGGATCTTTGCAAAAGCTTTCTTTTGCGTTAATATTGTGTATAGTAGGTGCTTTCCATGGCTCTTGATCTATGCCTATCTTCACCTAAAAGGCTTTTTGGATGGAGCAATTTGCATTCTCCAAATCACTTCACAAGTTTTATTTTGCACCATCAATGCCTAGGTCATAGCATTTTTTCTCAATAATCTGGATGTCCTTGAGAATTGGTTGGTGCTAACATAATGACCTGATGGCTAAATCATTTAAGGACTATTAAATGCTAAATTTTATGATCTCCACAAACTATCAAGGGATATCATTCAAAGAGAGTATGTTTACTGTTTGAAGTCTAATGCTTTCTTAATTCCAATCTTATGATTATTCTTCTAGAATTTGATTGTAGGCTATTCTTTTCACTAATAATTGATTAGTAACAAGGGATAATTTCAACTATTGTTCAGATGAATCACCTAGGCTAACGCATGATGGACCTGGTCTTTTATCTATGGCAATTGCTGATCGTGATACTGTTGGTTCACAATTTGTTATCACCTTCAAGGCTAATCATGACCTTGATAGGTAGTTTCTTATCTTCAAATATTTGTGCTCAGTTCCCTACCTCCCCAGATATATGCTTTGCTGTTATTCATCCTTGGATCTTGAGCTTATTGTTGCATGTTGCAGAAAGTATATAGTCTTTGGACAGCTTGTACAAGGAAATGAAGTGCTGAAGAAAATTGAAAATGTGGGTGATGAGGAAGGAATACCAACTGTGACAGTGAAAATTATTAATTGTGGTGAAGTCATTGAAGGTATAGGTCATTGTCATCTCTGATTGGATGGTATATTTTTAAGATGGAATATCATGATCTAATTTATGGTAGACCTGCCAAAGTTACACCTGTATGGTGCTGCATGAGGCTTGGCCATCATTCCTTTTTAATTTTGCTTTTCAATTTTTTATCTTATCTGCAGACAAGAGGAAAAATAAGTTGAGAACGGGCAAAGATGCTTCTTCTGGTGCTAACAATTATGAAGTGTGGAGGAAGGGGAAAAATAAAAAATCTTCAAGAGACAAAAGAAAGAAGAGAAGAAGACATTATTCTTCTGATTCAGATAGTTTCTCAGATTCTGAGATAGAATCATCTGAATCTGATAGTGATTCTGACTCATATCTCTCATCTTCCTCTGACATTAGTTCTTCAAGTGATGATGGGCACAAAAAGAGGAAGAGATATTTTAAACGAGGAAAATATAGGCGTGGAAAAAAGAGAGAGAGACGACGTGAGAAAAAGAGAAAAAGGCGTGATAAGAGATCAAAGCGTAAATCAAGAAGGTTATATATACTTGCAATCTATTTATTCTTCATAACATTGTCTTCTCTTCTGGCAAATTACCAGTTAATCAATGTGAGTCCTGTGCATGTTTTGTTGAGTTTTGTGCTTGTTCAGCTGTGTATGAGAGGACTTTAATGTTTTCTAGATGTAATCAATACTTTTATGCTCCTGTTACTGTTTCCTTCGCCTCCAGTGTGATGTGATAGAAGATGTTATTTTCCTTTTTTCCCCCTTAGAAAAATATGTTTTTGATTACTAATGGTAGGCTTTTGTGATCCAGAACCTGCAATCTTAGTGAATTACTAAAATTGTTCTGGATTTGTTTGTTCCTAAGTCATAATGAATTGCATATGTGAACTAACGAAGCACATGCATAGCAACTATAAATATTATGTAAAATGCATATTTCTATACTTTCTTTGTAACGCAGTTGTCACTTGTGTCTTTGTTGAAGTAGATCCATGTGTTTCTCTCTAGTGCTTGGTGGTGATTTTCTGAGAAATATCATGGTTTTGTCCCTCGTAATTAATTTTGTTAATACATCTGGTGTGGTATTTACCAAAACCTTTTCCAATCCATGCAAAACAAATTGGGTTATGATGCTTCAAGTTCACGGGTGAGCTGATTAGCTTTCTTAAGTATCTTATGGAACTTAAATTACTATATCCTGTTTTTTATCAGGGCATCAGATAGCCTTACAGATGATGACAGTGAGAGTAGCAGTGAAAGCAGCAGTGACAATGATGATCAAGGAAAACCGCAGAAGCATGAAGGGCCTTCTCAGAAAAGTGGTAGGTGTTGGAGTATTTGGACTGCTTTCTCAAAATTTTGATTGGCTAGAAGTTTTCTAGGAAAATTTGACATGGTCCTGAAATTCAATGTTCTGAGTTATTTATTTCCTATTTCCCTTGATAATGCTATTATTTTGCATGCACCTGCCAAAAAGGATAACAGCTTGTTGGGTACTTGACATGGGCAAATGTCATACCCATCATTTGATTATTACCCTCCCTTCCCGTAATGCTATCATATAAGAGTTCTGGGATCTGGATATTCTTGTTTTCTACTTTCAATTTTCTTGCTCTGTTTGCTAAAGCTTTCTGATATGGATAATTCTCTGTTATTTGAACTTTTTTATTTTTACTACACTATATCAATGGGGATGTCTATGATTTGCAGTTGGGAACCAATCCCCTTCTGCTACAGAGAAAGCAATTCCTCACAAAATGACTGAAGAGGCTGGTTTGGAGTGTGAAGCCCCTAGGGAAAATGGAGAGCGAAAGAGCAATGGCATTGAAGAAGATGCTAGATCTGACAGAAATGCTGAGAGACAACCTGATGTGGTAGATGATCGCCCGAGCAAATCTAGGTCTACTTTTCATTCTTCTCCCTCAGTTATTCTTTGTACTTACTGATTCTTCCCGATCTGGTATTTTATTAAAAGTTGATGAGCAGGAGCAGGAGCAGAAGTGTAAGTCCTAAGAGGACCATGAGTAAGAGCATAAGTCCATGGAGGAGTCAAAGCCGGTGCCCAAGGCGAAGTGTGAGCAGGAGCCCAGTTGCAAGTAGAAATCCCCCACATTTTCCAGAAAGAAGTGGGAGCAGGAATCCTGCTAGAAGCATCAGCAGAAGCCCATCGAGGGTTAGAAAGAATAGAAGCATCAGTAGGAGCCCAGTTAGAGGACATCCTCGAAGAACCACTGGTAGGAGCCCTGTAAAATCCCGGTCTCGGTCCCGAAAAAGCCCAAGTAGGAGCCCACCCAGGTCAACAGGAAAATCAATTAGTAGAAGTCCAGTTAGACTTTCAAAAAGAAGCACAAGTAGAAGTCCTGCAAGATCCTCTCGGAGAAGCATAAGCAGAAGCCCCATAAGATCTAGGAGAAGCACTAGCAGAAGTCCTGTAAGATCTTCTAGGAGAAGCATAAGTAGGAGCTCTGCTAGGGCTCCTCCTAGGAGAAGCATCAGCAGAAGTCCAATAAGGGAACCAAGTAGGAATTATCGTCGTAGTTATTCAAGGAGCCCCACTGCTGTACGACGGATAAGGTCACCTACTGATCGAGGTAGAAGTATGTCAAGAAGTGTTTCTCCTGATGAATCAACTAAGCGTCTCAGAAGGGGTCGGGGTTTCAGTGAGCGCTACTCCTATGCACGAAGATACAGAACCCCTTCTCCAGATCGTTCTCCTGTGAGGTCCTATCGCTACGGTGGCAGGATTGATCGTGAGAGGTACACGTCCCATTAGGTTCTTTTATTTTATCTTCCTTTTTTCTTCCAGAAAACCATTATATATTTTACGGATGGGTGGTTTTTCTATTAATTGCCAATTCTAGGTATTCAAGTTACAGGCGGTATTCACCTAGGCGCTATAGAAGCCCCCCAAGAGGAAGAGCTCCTCCAAGGTCTGAAGCTGTATGCAAATTGTGTGTTTGCGTGTGTTTTTGCTCTTCTTATAGCTATGGTCATTGGGTGGTTTGAATTTTGTTACTTGATTCGTAATAAAAATCAATTTGCAGGTATAGAGGCAGAAGAAGCCGGACAAGAAGTCTGTCTGTATCACCGAGCCCGAGGTATAGAAATCGTCGATGTGGTCATAGCCGTAGCCCTAGTCGAAGTCGAACCTCTATTCGCAGCCGTAGCCCAAGTCGAAGTCGAACCCCTATTCGCAGCCATAGCCCAGTTGATTCTCCAAGGGCTGGAAGGCGAAGGTCCCCTTCACAGAGCAGGAGCCGATCAGAATCAAGGTTGTCGTTGAACTCTCAGTCTCCAAAGAAGGTGAGCAAAGCGAAGTCAAAGTCATCATCAGGAAGTCCAGACGGTAGAAGGGGACTGGTCTCTTATGATGATGGTTCACCTGATTCAGGAAGGTGAAATAGAGTGAAAGTTGGGAGAAGATTTTTGTTTAGTGTTTGATGAGCCCCATCTTCTGTTGATGCACTGAACTGTGCAGTTTTACGAACTTCTTGTCTCTACTTGGTGTTGTTGCCAGAGGTTGTGGTCAGTAATTACATTAATCCGATTTTAAGTATCTTCATTGAGGTGGTGGTTGTTGTTGTTGGCTTGTCGTGCTTATTTAGGATAATTTTACTTTGTTATAAATAAAAATAATGAATAGTATGCGAACCTTATTGCTGTTAGGGGTTAGAAAGAGTATCGGTATTTGTTAGTGCTGTAGCATCATCCCCAACAATCTTGTGTAGCTTTAGCGAGTCTGTTGTTAGATTCTAGCTTTTAATTCATGTGTTGGACAAATTTTCCTTCAATTGATAATCAATATTTCTTGCTTGCTCAAACCATATTTATTTTTAATTTTTATTCAATTTGTATGTTAATTTTATTTTTTTGTGTAAATTATTTTATATTTGAACTTGAAAGTTTTATATAATTTTCTAAAAAAAAATTAAGAAATATTTTTGAAAAAGATTTTAAAATTTATTAAATAATGTTCCAAATATAGAAAACAAGGTTTTTCTCTTCAAAATAAGTTCAAAAACTCATTCCAAAATTTGGTGTCGGTAGTGTGATATCTTTTGGTGCGATTTTCATGCAAATCTGAATCTCAGACATTGGATTTTAAAAGTAAAATTGTAGTATCCATTTATAAATCTGGAACTTGAAATAACTCATTACTATTGCAAGTTAAACTGCTTTGAGCAGTGATCAAAGAGAATGATACGTGGGATCACTTCTTTTTTTTTTGTTTATTTTCTTTTGAAAGTTAAATAAAAATTTTAAATGTATATAAATATTGTTTTTATTTTTTATTTTTAAGTTTTCTAGTATTTGAAATTGTTTTTGATAACCTTTGTCATGTATTAGTAGCCTTTTGGTGGAGGGTGAGGTTACCCTCACAATTTTCATTCAATTTATGAACAACTTGACAGCCAATAAAGTTGGCTTTTTGAGGTTGTATTTTTATTATATTTTAATTAAAAATTATTTTCTATAAATTCAAGATGGAAAAATATTTGGATTCAAGTGAATTTATACACATATATTAATTAATTTGATTTTTGAAGGGTTACAATTTTGTAAGATTTATGTATTTTTAAAAAATTAAAAAATAAATTAAAAATCACATGAGCCAATTATACGCTAGTGTGAATAGTGGGGTAATGATTATTTATAATCACATGGTTTGGGGACGCAATCGTGTGATATATTTTAAACATAAAATTGATTTAACGATGATTTATCAGATTGAAGTTTAATTTTGGTAATATATATTTAAATACTCCATCGGTAATGTTTCAATTATAATGAAGGAAAAATTAAATTGGTTGATATGATATCGTGTGTAACATTCCTACACTTAATTTGATTATCGGGTCAAGTATAAGGGCGTTACACCACACCTTATGACGCACTTTGTGGTCAGCCCCTTCCACATAATATGCCCTACATGGAAGGCACTTAGCTTATGCTATCAGTTGACAGAAGCTTGCAGCAGAGAGAAGCTGCTCGAAAATTGCTTCAGTTCCATTTGAAAAGAGCACAAGACAGGATGAAGCTGCAGGTTGACAAGCATAGGAGTGAAGGACACTTCAAGGAAGGTGATCTGGTTTACTTAAATTTGGAACCATGTAGGCAGCATTCTGTATCTTGAACCAGAAGTTGTCCTCAAAATATTTTGGTCCTTTCCTAATGATGGCTCGAGTGGGTAAGGTAGCTTACCGTTTGCAACTACCACCTGGTTCCGGAGTGCATCCAACATTCCATTTTTCCCAACTCAAAAAGCATGTAGGACCAATTCCAACTCAAGAGGTTTTACCTGTTTGTAGATGCACACGGTGCCTGGTCTAAGGAGCCAGCTCGCATCCTAGACCGTCGCATCCTGGTTTGAGGTGTTGGTCGAGTGGGCAGATTCGTTCCCTGAAGATGCTACTTGGGAGTCGCTCGAGCAGTTAAGAAGCAATATCCCTTAGTTTGATCCTTGAGGACAAGGATCATTTCGAGGGAAGGATAATTGTTATGGGACAAAATCAGAACTGATGAAACGTCGCGTTTCTTTAAAGAAAACGGTGCGTAGAAGCAGTACAAGTCAAGGATCAACAGTTAAAACGGGGCGTATTGGTACAAGTACTACTTATTCTAAACGATGCGTTTTGATCAACAAGGTACAGGGTTATATTGTTTGTAACAAACTTTCTTTTTTGCTGATACTAAATAAACAAAATAAAAAATAACCTATCAGATTAACTGAAACATTTGTAACCAACTTTTGAACCGTTTTTCCCATTTGTTTTCTCCTTTTATTTTGGCGGTGTAGAACCAGAAAAGGCAAGTGAAAAATACATGAGAATTTCTCCTCTCCTGATTTCTCTCTTCTTTCTTACTGTAAAATTCGATCCACATCACTCTCGTATAATCATCACTTGTCTTTTTTCTCTGTGGCTCTGCAGCTCTCAGATCAGGTGAACTTTCTAGCGTTTCTGCCTATATTACTTACTATTTGCACTATTTTCCCCTTTCCCCTTTTCTTTAAAGAATATTATCTAATCCAATACTTGTGTAGTTATTTTTGTTATGTTTCTTTTTTGCTTACTTCGTTATAATATGTTTATGTATATTTTAGTTTTTGTATGATTCTTCGGTTTTCGAGTTTAAGGTAGAGTTTAGTATAAGCTTGTAGTTTAAGTGTTTCTACTAGTTTTTCTAGGGTTTAAGGTTTTCAGCTAGGTTTTGTTATGATATTATTTGGCTCACTATTTAGGACTGTGTCTGCTTCTGTTTTCGTTTGGGAAGGATGTCTCTAATAGCCTTGTTTTTCTTTTTCTGATAGGGGATTCTTATTTAGTGCATTCATTCACTAGTTTAATTATGTAATTTCTCTAATGGCTAGGGCTTAGGCTACATCTTTTCAAATCTTTCAACCTGATTTTCTTCATGTTTTCTTAATTCCTGCAATCAGTCTGTTTGGAAGTGCGAGGATGATTTTCACAAAGCTGAACTAGGAGAAGAAATATTTTCCAGGTACCATAGATACCTGCGATGTTTTCATTTTGCTTCTTACCAATCTCGATTTATACTATGCATGTGAAAATCAATTTTAGATCCATTTTCTGCAAAATATTGACTAATATATTGAAACAGTTAATTGGAATGAAAGAAATAATGCATATATAGGGGAAAAGGTCCTTTCTGCTTTGCTATATTCTTTAATGAAGATTGGTGAATTTGGCAATGCTTTGACGAAGTAGGTTTAGGTGTTTTTTCTTCGTTACTTTCATCTAGTGTGCATCAATATTAATTTTGATCGGCTGATTGTAGCTGCTCGTTGTTTGATTAGATTGTTGGTTGTACTGGCTTGAGTTGTGAATCTGGTGAGCAAGAATGGCAAAGAAGAAGAATCCTCTAGTTTTTATGGATGTGTCAATAGATGGTGATCCTGTTGAAAGAATGGTTTTTGAGGTATTGTTTTAGCTACATAAGCAAGCCAAAAAATTTTACATTTTTGTCTTGTCCTTTGCCCATATACTCTTGTTTTGAATTAGTATACATTGAGTTTATAGATATATGTATATTGGAGATTATGTTTTTGCACATATTTATCTGTTTTCTTCGATTCTCCAGCTCTTTCCTGATGTTGCTCCCAATACTGTAGAAAACTTCCGTGTCCTTTGTACAGGTTCCAATATTCTTATTTCCTATTCTTATTATCTTTTTATCCCTAGAATTTTTTAAATTACTATATTAAGAATAATTCCTCTTCTTAACTCTTTAAGTTTTTGGTGTTATTTTTTTCCCATTCAAAGAAGCATTGGTGGATAGCGGCAAGATAGTTTTTGGGTTGTAATTGTTTACTATATGCTAGTTCTATACACACCAATGTGGGTGAAAAAATAAAAATAATAAATAAACTTACTTGACTAATTTTTTTTTATAAATAATGAAAAAAATGAAAATGGATTTACAACTGCATGTGAATAGGTAGCCGTGATTTTAGTTTTTTAAAGATGAAATCACTTATTTGGCTTTATTGATGCACTAGTTTTCTCCAGTAAATTTGTTTAATTTGTCTTCCCCTGAGTTGGAGTCTACTTAACACCAAACTCAGGGAATTTAAGTTAGTATAGATAAGCATAAATGCATAAGAATTTAAGTTAGAATGGATAAGCACACATGCATAAGAATTTAAGTTAGTATCAGACATTTATTCATAGACATTTATATGTTTGTATTTGCTGCGTCCTTAAAATATGCCTTGATCTACAGGAGAAAAGGGCATTGGTCCTAAAACTGGAAAACTGTTGCACTACAAGGGTTCTTTTTTCCATCGTGTCTCTAAAGGTTCCTTGGCCAAGGTTTGTTTTATCTTCAAAATGGGATTTTTCACTAGCTGTTTTGTTGTAGAACATGGCTTAGAAGTGGCATGTCGTTTGGTATGATTGTTTATGCTGTAGGAAACAGGACTGATGGCCACGACTGCTTTTCTTGTGATGTAGTTTTTAAGGTTGTATTTATCAAGTTGTGAAACCTCAAAATTTAGTAAACTTCGCCGTGTTCAACCCAGTTTCTTTGCACATAAATGTCTTTTTTCTTACTCGTGGAATGACTTCTTATGTTCGTTGTGCAGGGTGGTGATTTTGTAAGAAGAGATGGTACGCATTCCTTGCAGAGAGGAATTTCATTTTAATTATTTTTGCAGCTGTAAATTGACTCGAGATAAGGTGGCCTTGAGGGTTGCTGTCTATGTGACTGCTGGTTGAAGTTGTTCTTGAAAAGCACTTTGATATTTTAATTGTACTTTTTCCAGGAACAAGTGGGGAAAGTATATATGATGGGAAATTTCCAGGTGAGTGATCTCTTTCCGACATTCCAAAGTTACAGTCATAGTTTAGGTGTATTAAATTAATGATGAATGGCTGCAAGATTCTCCTTTCTTTTAATATTTTAAAATTCAATTATTTCATGGTAATGATTTAAACAGTGTACTATTTGTGTTATGGGTACTAGATTCTCCTTTCTTTTGATATATTAAAATTCAATCAATTCATGGAAATGTTTTAAACGTTGTACTATTTGTGTTATGCACATGCTTTTGTTGTTTGTAATTACTCTTTGTTAATGGAAATTTAATAATATTCTAACTAGATTATAATCTGTGTACATGGTGGAAGTGATCATGCATGCTAATATACATTGTATTGTATCCTCTATAAGTGATCAAAATCTTTAATTTTGTTATCAAGTTATAATTGTGTTGCTAATGCATGTGTTTTTTTTCTTGTGAAATGGTCAAAATATCAAAACTTTATTTTTAATTTTTAATTTTCGCTATATAATATGAAATTTGTCAATTTGTTTTGTACCTGATTTCAGGTTTGGTATTAGGGTTATTATACCGGAATAACATTGTATTTGTGTTACGCACATGCTTTTGTTTGTAATTACTCTTTGTCCATGAAAACTTAATAATATTCTAACTAGTAATCCTTTACGTGATAGAAGTGGTCATACAGGCTAATATACAAAGTATTGTGCTCTCCATAAGTGATCAAAATGTCTAATGTTGTTGTCAAGTTATAATTGTGTTGCTAACGCATATGTTTTTAATGTATTTATATTCACTATGTGCATTGGTCAAAATCTCAAATCTTTATCTTCAATTTTTAATTTGTTGCTATATAATATGGAATTTATCAATTTATTTTGGACCTAATTTCAGGTTAGATGTTAGGGTTATTTATACCTGGATAACATTGTAATAGGTTCTTTCCTTGGCTCTAGATTTGGCCATATCTACTCTTGAAATGTTTATGAGTGAGCAATAGGTGTTCTCAGAATCTTTTCAGAACTTCCTTTTGCATTAAGATTGTATATAGTAGGTGCTTCTATGGCTCTTGATGTTTTGAGCCTATGTTCACCTAAAAGGCTTTTTTGACAAAGCAATATGCATTCTCCAAATTACGGCATTGGTTTTATTTTGCACCATCAATGCCTGGTTCATAGCTTTTTTCCTCAAAAATCTGGAGGTCCTTGAGAATCGTTTGGTGCTAACATAATGACCTGATGGCCAAATCATTTAAGGACTGTTAAATGCTAGATTTTATGATACTCCACAAACTGTCAAGGGCAGCATTCAAAGAAAGAACGTTTACTGTTCGAAATCTAATGCTTTCTTAATTCAACGCTTATGCTTTTTTTTTTTCTAGAATGTGACTGTAAGCTATTATTCTTTTCATTAAAATATATTTTCTGGAAGCGTTCTCTAATAAATTGATTAGTAACAAGGAGTAATTTCAACTCTTGTTCAGATGAATCACCTAGGCTAAAGCATGACAGACCTGGTCTTTTATCTATGGCAATTGCTGATCGTGACACTGTTGGTTCACAATTTGTTATCACCTTCAAGGCTAATCATGACCTTGACAGGTAGTTTCTTGTATTCTTCAAATATTTGTGCTTAGTGCCCGACCTCCCCTGATGTATGCTTTGCTCAGTTTAAATATTATTCAGTCTTGGATCTTGAGTTTTTCTACTTGTGGCATGTTGCAGAAAGTATGTAGTCTTTGGACAGCTTGTACAAGGAAATGAAGTGTTGAAGAAAATGGAAAATGTGGGTAATGAGGAAGGAATACCTACTGTGACAGTGAAAATTATTAATTGTGGTGAAGTCAGTGAAGGTATAGGTCATAGTCATATCTGATTGGAGGGTATATTTCTTAAGGTGGAATATTATGATCTAATTTATGGTAGACCTGCAAAAGTTACATCCTGTATGATGCTGCATGAGGCTTGACCACCATTCCTATCTATTTTTGCTTTTCAGTCTTTTATCTTATCTGCAGACAATAGGAAAAATAAGTTGAGAACGGGCAAAGATGCTTTTTCTGCTGCTAACAATTATGAATCACGGAGGAAGGGGGAAAATAAGAAATCTTCAAGAGGCAAAAGAAAGAACAGAAGAAAACATTATTCGTCTGATTCAGAGAGTTCCTCAGATTCTGAGACAGAATCATCTGAATCTGATAGTGATTCTGACTCATGTCTATCACCATCGTCTGACATTAGCTCTTCAAGTGATTATGGGCACAAAAAGAAGAAGAGATCTTCTAAACGAGGAAAATATAGACGTGGAAAAAGGGGAGAGAAACGACGTGAGAAAAAGAGAAAAAGGCGTGATAAGAGATCAAAGCGTAAATCAAGAAGGTTATATGCTCATAATCTATTTATGCTTCATAACAGTGTCTTCTCTTCTGGCAAATTACCAGTCAATCAACTTGAGTGCTGTGCATCTTTTGTTTAGTTTTGTGCTTGTTCAGCTGTGTATGAGAGGATTCAAATGTTTTCTAAATGTAATCCGTAGGTTTTGATCCTGGTACTTTTTCCTTGGCCTCCAGTGTGATGCGTTAGAGGATGTCCGTTCCTCATTTTTTCCCTTAGAAAAAGAAATCTTTGATTACTAATGGTTGGTTTTTGTGATACAAAACCTGAAATTTTGGTGAATTGCTAAAGTTGTTAAGGATTTGTTTGTTCCCAAGTCATAATATGAGTTGCATATGTAATCTAATTATGTCCATGCATATCAACTATAAATATTATGGAGAAGTTGTTTGTATATTTCCATACTTTGAAATTCAGTTGTCACTTGTGTCTTTGGGGAAGTAGATCCATATGTGTTTCTCTCACGTGCTTGGTGAAGATTTCTTGAGAAAATATCATGGTTTTTGTCCCTTGCAATTATTTTTGTTGGTACATCTTGTGTGGTATTTTCCAAAACCTTTCCAATCCGTGCAACCCAAATTGGGTTATAATGCTTCAAGGTCATGAATGAGCAGATTAGCTTTGTTAAGTATCGTATAGATCTTAACTTACTATATCCTCTTTTGTATCAGGGCTTCAGATAGCCTTACAGATGATGACAGTGAGAGTAGCAGTGAAAGCAGTAGTGACAGTGATGATAAAGGAAAACCACAGAAGCATAAAGAACCTTCTCAGAGAAGTGGTAAGTTTTGGAGCTTTTGGACTGCTTTCTCATAATTTTGATTGACTTGAAGCTTTCTAGGAAAATTTGACATGGTTCTGAAACCTATCATTTTAAGTTATTTGTTTTCTATTTCCCTTGATAATGCTATTATTTTGCATGCACCTGCCAAAAAGGATAACAGCTTGTTGGATACTTGACATGGGCAAATGTCATACCCAAAATTCTATTATCTCCCCGCTCTCCTTCCCCTCCCCATAATGCTATCATATAATAGTTCCGGAACCTTCATATTCTTGTTTTCTACTTCCAATTTTCTTGCTTTGTTTGGTAAAGCTTTCTGGCACGGATAATTCTCTTTGTTATTTAAGCCTTTTGATTTCTACTACGCTATATCAGTAGGGTTGTCTCAATTTGCAGTTGGGAACCAATCCCCTTTGGCTACGGAGAAAGCAGTTACTCATGGAAAGACTGAAGTGGCTGATTTGGAGTGTGAAGCTCCTAGGGAAAATGGAGGGCGAAAGAGCAATGGCATTGAACAAGATGCTAAATCGGACAGAAGTGCAGAGAGACCACCTGATACTGTAGACGATCGCCCGAGCAAATCTAGGTCTACTTCTCATTCTTCTCCTTAGATTATTCTTTGTACTTGCTGATTCTTCCCAATCCGGTATTTTATTAAAAGTTGATGAGCAGGAGCAGAAGTGTGAGTCCTAAGAGGACCATGAGTAAGAGTATGAGTATTAGTCCATGGAGTCAAAGCCGGAGCCGAAGTTTCAGCAGGAGCCCCATTGCAAGTAGGAATCCCCCGCGTTTCTTAGAAAGAAGTTTAAGCAGGAGTCCTGGTAGAAGCATCAGAAGAAGCCCTTTGAGGACGAGAAAAGATAGAAGCATCTGTAGGAGCCCAGTTAGAAGACATTCTAGACGAAGCATTAGCAGGAGCCCTGTAAGGTCCCTGTTGAGGTCCCGAAGAAGCCCAAGTAGGAGTCTACTCAAGTCAACAAGAAAATCAATTAGTAGAAGCCCTGTTAGACTTTCAAAAAGAAGCACAGGTAGAAGTTCTAAAAGATATTGGAGAAGCATTAGCAGAAGCCCCATAAGATCTAGGAGAAACATTAGCGGAAGTCCTGTAAGATCTTCTAGGAGAAGCATAAGTAGGAGCTCTGCTAGGGCTCCTCCTAGGAGTAGCATCAGCAGAAGTCCATTAAGGGAACCAAGTAGGAATTATCGTCGTAGTTATTCAAGGAGCCCCACTGATGTACGACGGATAAGGTCACCTACTGATCGAGGTAGAAGTATGTCAAGAAGTGTTTCTCCTGATGAATCAACTAAGCGTCTCAGAAGGGGTCGGGGTTTCAGTGAGCGCTACTCCTATGCACGAAGATACAAAATTCCTTCTCCAGATCGTTCTCCTGTGAGGTCCTATCGTTACGGTGGCATGATTGATCGTGAGAGGTACACGTCCCATCCGGTTCTTTTATGTTATGCTGCTTATGCTACCTTTTTTTTTTTTTCTAGAAAACCATTATATATTTTACCGATGGGTGGTTTTTCTATTAATTGCCAATTCTAAGTGTTCAAGTTACAGGCAGTATTCACCTAGGCGCTATAGAAGACCCCCAAGAAGAAGAACTCCTCCAAGGTCTGAAGCTGTAAGCAAATTATGTGTTTGTGTGTGTTTTTGCTCTTCTTGTTGCTATGGTCATTGGGTAGTTTGAATTTTGTTACTTGATTCCTAATAAATATAATTTTTGCAGGTATAGAGGCAGAAGAAGCCGGACAAGAAGTCTGTCTGTATCACCGAGCCCGAGGTATAGAAATCGTCGATGTGGTCATTGCCACTGCCGTATCCGAAGTCGAGACCAAGACAATGGTGTCGGGACCTTGGCCACAGTGGTGGCTCTTCTTTGCATTTTTGCCTCTACCATATTCCTGTAACAAGATTAATTCAACTGTTAAATGCCCAATGGCATAAATTTGCAATTTTGATTCATAAAACACTTGTGAACAAGCTCTTTAAGTGCCAATAAAGATGTATATAAATACGACATATCACTCTCCTGAAGGATCAATAATTTGGAAAACTTTTTGTACAAAAAGAGGGGCAATATTATGAAGCTGCTGCTACTTATCTGCTGAATTGATTTTTCTGCTTTGTTATATCTTCTTCTAAATTATTTTTATTTTTGGTATTTGGGAAATGAACTTTTAAAAACTTATATTGGTTGGATATTTTATCTTCACATTGGTGCACATTTACTTATCCACTTCTACTTAATTATAATATTAGTATTTGGATTATTATTGTCAAATCTAATCACTATTAATGATTAATCTGCTTAATTATGTTCTAAGTTAAGATTGATGGACTAGGGAAATTGGGTTGAGAGGGAGCTATAGCAGGTTTGTTGATTAGATTCCTAACTAGTTTGGTTTTGTTCGAAAAATTATTAAGGGATAGAGATTGTTAAGATAAATATTTGAAGTGGTTGTTATGTGTTGATGGAAATGCTCACTTCCATCATCACATGATAGAGTGTTACTTGTCATGTTTGAAGCTAGTAATGTATTGAAACAAAATTTTTGGATTATGATAGATATTGATATTGTGAATTTATTCAAGTTCATCAACGAAGATCAATCAATTTGAAAGATCAGATCTGATCAATCTTATCAAATTCTTTGGATCAAAGATGTTGGATCAGGGCGAAACTTAGAATTATCTTCCAACAACGCATTTTACTTCGATTGTTATTATATATTGTATTTAGCTATTTTAACTACTGTTTAACAGGGATTGGATTATATTGATCTTTAGTATATTAGCTTGAAAATTCCTATATATTTGAGAGACTTGTATAAGTTTATGTATGAGTACTGAGAGAACATCATTAAATATTTGATCATGCTGATAACGTACTGTAAATATAAGGATAAGTAAAGAACGATCAAACAAAGATATTATTACTAATTCTATTTCTTTAGGAATTAGTTGTTACGACTCATTTTTATATTCTTATTGATTGAAATATGTGTGGACTATTGTCATAAATACATAAAGGATTGTACATTCCACTGTTTAATATACCATGACACATATATGAATAAGAGTCTCATAAAAAATTAGAATATATTTTTTTGGTAAATTACGAGAGGAGGACAAAACCCTAATAGTAACATAAATAGTGCGACTTGAATCCAAATCACACTTGAAACGATGAACATCTTAACTATCAGGCCAACACATTGAATTTATACTAGCTATTCTTTATGTATCTAAGTTATCCACAACATGCAAAATCCATGTATTACACATTTATAATTTAGAAAACCATTCATAATTGGGTCGATGGTGCAATAGATAACCGATGTTAGCCCATTATAAAACGGGTCCCAAGCCACACAGGCAGAAACTCAACGTCAGGATAATCCAGTAATCTTATTGCCAAATGTAAGTATCCAGGCCAGTGGAGGCTCCCTTAATAAGCCGAAAGAAAGCCCATTAGGCCTTCTGCTTCATTTTCTCTCGTATATTCATCACTTGGTCTTTTTTTTTCTGTGCCTCTGTATCTCTCAGGTCAGGTGAACTTTTTAGGGTTTCTGCCTGTATCACTTACTATTGCACTATTTCCCCATTTCCCCTTCTCTTTAAAGAATATTTTCTGATCCAATACTTGTGTAGTTATTTTTGTTATATTTCTTTTTTGCTTACTTCGTTATAATATGTTTATGTATATTTTATTTTTTGTATGATTCCTTCGGTTTTCGAGTTGAAGGTAGAGTTTAGTATAAGCTTGTAGTTTAAGTGTTTCTGCTGGTTTTTCTAGGGTTTAAGGTTTTCAGCTTGATTTTGTTATGATATAATTTGGCTCACTATTTAGGACTGTATCTGCTTCTGTTTTCGTTTGGGAAGGATGTCTCTAATAACCTTGTTTTTCTTTTTCTGACATTGGATTCTGATTTAGTGCATTCATTCACTAGTTTAATTATGTAATTTCTCTAATGGATAGGGCTTAGATTCCATCTTTTCAAATCTTCCAACCTGATTTTCTTCATGTTTCTTCCTTCCTGCAATCAGCATGTTTGGAAATGCTAGGATGATTTCACAAAGCTGAAATAGGACAAGAAATATTTTCCAGGTATCATAGATAGTTGCAATGTTTTCCATTTGCTTCTTCCCAATCTCGATATATACTGTGCATGTGAAAATCTATTTTTATACGATCCATTTTCTGCAAAATCTTGATTAATATCTTGAAGCAGTTAATTGAAATGAAAGAAAAAATGCATATGTAGGGCAAAAGGTCCTTTCTGCTTTGCTATATTCTTTAATGAAGATTGGTGAATTTGGCAATGCTTTGACAAAGTAGGTTTAGGTGTTTATTTTTCTTTGTTACTTTCATTTAGTGTGCATCAATATTAATTTTGATCAGCTGATTGTTGCTGCTTGTTGTTTGATTAGATTGTTGGTTGTACTGGCTTGAGTTGTGAATCCCGGTGAGCAAGGATGGCAAAGAAGAAGAATCCTCTAGTTTTTATGGATGTATCAATAGATGGTAATCCTGTTGAAAGAATGGTTTTTGAGGTATTGTTTTAGCTACATAAGCAAGCCAACAGGACTTTACATTTTTGTCTTGTACTTTGCCCATATACTCTTGTTTTGAATTAGTATACATTGGGTTTATAGATATATGTATATCGGAGATTATATTTTTGCACATATTTATCTGTTTTCTTTGATTCTTCAGCTCTTTCCTGATATTGCTCCCAAGACTGTAGAAAACTTCCGTTCCCTTTGTACAGGTTCCAATATACTTATTTCCTATTGTTATTATCTTCTTTTCCCTAGAATTTTTTAAATTACCATATTAAGAATAATTCCTCTTCTTAACTCCTTAAGTTTTTGTTGTATATGATTTTTTTTCCATTCAAAGAAGCATTGGTGGTTAACAGCAAGATAGTTTTTGGGTTGTAATTGTTTACCATATGCTAGTTCTATACACACTCATGTGGGTGAAAAAATAAAAATAAAAATAAAAATAAAAAATAAAATTACTTGACTAATGTTTTTTGAAAAACATAATTATAATTAATGAAGAAAGAAATGAAAATGGATTTACAACTGCATGCGAAAGGGTAGCAGTGATGTTTAGTTTTTTTAAAGATGAAATCACTTATTTGGCTTTATTGATGCACTATTTTTCTCCAGTAAATTTGTTTGATTTGTCTTCCGCTGAGTTGGAGTCTACTTAACACACCAAACTCAGGGAATTTAAGTTAGTATAGACAAGCACACATGCATAAGAATTTAAGTTAGTATCAGACATTTATTCATAGACATTTCAATGTTTGTATTTGCTGCGTCCTTAAAATGTGCTTTGATCTACAGGAGAAAAGGGCATTGGTCCTAAAACTGGAAAACCGTTGCACTACAAGGGTTCCTTTTTCCATCATGTCTCTAAAGGTTCCTTGGCCAAGGTTTGTTTTATCTTCAAAATGGGATTTTTCACTAGCTATTATCTTGTAGAACATGGCTTAGAAATGGCATGTCGTTTGGTCAGTTATGATTGTTTATGCTGTAGGAAACAGGACTGATGGTCATGACTGCTTTTCTTGTGATGTAGTTTTTAAGGTTGTATTTATCAAGTTGTGAAACCTCAAAATTTTAGTAAACTTCGCCGTGTCCAACCCAGATTCATTGCACATAAATGTCTTTTTTCTTACTCGTGGACTGACATCTTATGTTTGTTATACAGGGTGGTGATTTTGTAAGAAGAGATGGTACGCATTCCTTGCAGAGAGGAATTTCATTTTAATTATTTTTGCAGCTGTAAATTGACTTGAGATAAGGTGGCCTTGAGGGTTGCTGTCTATGTGACTGCTGGTTGAAGTTGTTCTTGAAAAGCACTTTGATATTTTAATTGTACTTTTTCCAGGAACAAGTGGGGAAAGTATATATGATGGGAAATTTCCAGGTGAGCGAACTCTTCCTGACATTCCAAGGTTACAGTCATACTTTAGGTGTATTAAATTAATGAAGAGTGCGTAGCAAAAAAAAAAAAAAAATGAAGAGTGGGTGCAAGATTCTCCTTTCTTTTAATATTTTAAAATTCAATTATTTCATGGAAATGACTTAAACAGTGTACTATTTGTGTTATGGGTACAAGATTCTCCTTTCTTTTAATAATTTTAATCATTTCATGGAAATGTTTTAAACGTTGTACTATTTATGTTATGCACATGCTTTTGTTGTTTGTAATTACTCTTTGTTCATGGAAGTTTAATAATATTCTAACTAGATTATAATCTGTGTACATGATAGAAGTGGTCATGCATGCTAATATACGTAGTATTTTATCCTCCTTCAGTAATGAAAATATCTAATTTTGTCATCAAGTTATAATTGTGATGCTAATGCAAGTGTTTATATTCTTGTGAAATGGTCAAAATATCAAAACTTCATTTCTAATTTATAATTTGTTTCTATATAATATGGAATTTGTCAATTTGTTTTGGACCTGATTTCAGGTTTGGTATTAGGGTTATTTATACCGGGATAATATTGTAATAAGTTCTTTCCTTTGCTCTAGATTTGGGCATATCTACTCTTGAAATGTTTATGAGTAAGCAATAAGTGTTCTAAGAATTTTTGCAAAAGCTTTGCTTTAAGATTGTATGTAGTAGTTGCTTCTATGGCTCTTGATGTTAGCCTATCTTCACCTAAAAGGCTTTTTTGATAGAGCAATATGCATTCTACAAATTACTGCATAGGTTTTATTTTGAACTATCAATGCCTGGTTCATAGCTTTTTTCGTCAATAATCTGGAGGTCCTTGAGAATCTGTTGGAGCTAACTTAATGACCTGATGGTTAAATCATTTAAGGAATACTCCACAAACTGTCATGGACTGCATTCAAAGAAAGAACATTTACTCTTTGAAATCTAATGCTTTCTTAATTGAACGCTTATGATTATTCTTCTAGAATGTGACTATAAGCTATTATTCTTTTCACTAATATATATTTTTTGGAAGCATTCACTAATAATTGATTATTAACAAGTGGTAATTTCAACTCTTGTTCAGATGAATCACCTAGGCTAAAGCATGATGGACCTGGTCTTTTATCTATGGCAATCGCTGATCGTGACACTGTTGGTTCACAGTTTGTTATCACCTTCAAGGCTCATCATGACCTTGACAGGTAGTTTCTTATCTTCTTTAAATATTTATGCTCAGTGCCCGACCACCCCTAATGTATGCTTTGCTTAGTTTAAATATTATTCAGTCTTGGATCTTGAGTTTTTGTACTTGTGGCATGTTGCAGAAAGTATGTAGTCTTTGGACAGCTTGTACAAGGAAATGAAGTGTTGAAGAAAATGGAAAATGTGGGTAATGAGGAAGGAATACCTACTGTGACAGTGAAAATTATTAATTGTGGTGAAGTCAGTGAAGGTATAGGTCATAGTCATGTCATATCTGATTGGAGGGTATATTTTTTAAGATGGAATATTATGATCTAATTTATGGTAGACCTGCCAAAGTTACACCCTGTATGATTCTGCATGATGCTTGACCACCATTCTTTTTTAATTTTGCTTTTCAATCTTTTATCTTATCTGCAGACAATAGGAAAAATAAGTTGAGAACTGGCAAAGATGCTTTTTCTGCTGCTAACAATTATGAGTCACGGCAGAAGGGGAAAAATAAGAAATCTTCAAGAGACAAAAGAAAGAACAAAAGAAGACATTATTCGTCTGATTCGGAGAGTTCCTCAGATTCTGAGACAGAATCATCTGAATCTGATAGTGATTCTGACTCATATCTCTCATCATTGTCTGACATGAGCTCTTCAAGTGATGATGGGCACAAAAAGAGGAAGAGATCTTCTAAACGAGGAAAACATAGACGTGGAAAAAGGAGAGATAGACGACGTGAGAAAAAGAGAAAAAGGCGTGATAAGAGATCAAAGCGTAAATCAAGAAGGTTATATGCTTATAATCTTTTTATGCTTCATAACAGTGTCTTCTATTCTGGCAAATTACCAGTTAAACAACTTGAGTGCTGTGCATATTTAGCTGTGAATGAGAGGATTCAAATGTTTTCTAAATATAATTAGTTGGTTTTGATCCTGGTACTGTTTCTTTGGCCTCCAGTGTGATGTGTTAGAGGATGTCTTTTCCTCTTTTAGTCCCTTAGAAAAAGTTTTTGATTACTAATGGTTGGTTTTTGTGATACAAAACCTGCAATCTTGGTGAATTTCTAAAGTTGTTCAGGATTTGTTTTTTCCTAAGTCATAATATGAGTTGCATATGTAGTCTAATAATGTCCATGCATTGCAACTATAAATATTATGGAGAATTTATTTGAATATTTCCATACTTTGAAATTCAGTTGTCACTTGTGTCTTTGGGGAAGTAGATCCATATGTGTTTCTCTCACGTGCTTGGTGAAGATTTAATGAGAAAATATCATGGTTTTTGTCCCCTGTAATTATTTTTGTTAGTACATCTTGTGTGGTATTTTCCAAAAACTTTCCCATCCATGCAACCCAAATTGTGTTATAATGCTTCAAGGTCATGAATGAGCAGATTAGCTTTGTTAAGTATCGTATAGATCTTAACTTACCATATCCTCTTTTGTATCAGGGCTTCAGATAGCCTTACAGATGATGACAGTGAGAGTAGCAGTGAAAGCAGTAGTGACAGTGATGATAAAGGAAAACCACAGAAGCATAAAGAACCTTCTCAGAGAAGTGGTAAGTGTTGGAGCTTTTGGACTGCTTTCTCATAATTTTGATTGACTGAAGTTTTCTAGGAAAATTTGACATGGTTCTGAAACCTATCATTTTAAGTTATTTGTTTTCTATTGCCCTTGATAATTCTCTTTGTTATTTAAGCCTTTTGATTTCTACTACGCTATATCACTGGGGTTGTCTCAATTTGCAGTTGGGAACCAGTCCCCTTTGGCTACGGAGAAAGCAGTTCCTCATGGAAAGACTGAAGTGGCTGATTTGGAGTGTGAAGCTCCTAGGGAAAATGGAGGGCAAAAGAGCAATGGCATTGAACAAGATGCTAAATCGGACAGAAGTGCAGAGAGACCACCTGATGTTGTAGATGATCACCCGAGCAAATCTAGGTCTTCTTTTCATTCTTCTCCTTAGGTTATTCTTTGTACTTGCTGATTCTTCCCAATCCGGTATTTTATTAAAAGTTGATGAGCAGGAGCAGAAGTGCGAGTCCTAAGAGGACCATGAGTAAGAGTATGAGTATTAGTCCATGGAGGTGTCAAAGCCGGAGCCCAATTCTTAACCGAAGTCGAAGTGTGAGCAGGAGCCCAGTTGCAAGTAAGAATCCCCCGCGTTTCGTAGAAAGAAGATTAAGCAGGAGTCCTGCTATAAGCATCAGAAGAAGTCCATCGAGGACAAGAAAAAATAGAAGCATCAGTAGGAGCCCAGTTAGAGGACATTCTAGAAGAAGCATTAGCAGGAGCCCTGTAAGGTCCCTGGTGCAGTCCCGAAGGAGCCCAAGTAGGAGTCCACTCAAGCCAATTAGAAAATCAATTAGTAGAAGCTCGGTTAGACATTCTAAAAGAAGCACAAGTAGAAGTCCTGCAAGATCTCGGAGAAGCATTAGCAGAAGCCCCATAAGATCTAGGAGAAGCAATAGCAGAAGTCCTGTAAGATCTTCTAAGAGAAGCATAAGTAGGAGCTCTGCTAGGGCTCCTCCTAGGAGAAGCATCAGCAGAAGTCCATTAAGGGAACCAAGTCGGAATTATCGTCGTAGTTATTCAAGGAGCCCCACTGCTGTACGACGGGTAAGGTCACCTAGTGATCGAGGTAGGAGTATGTCAAGAAGTGTTTCCCCTGATGAATCACCTAAGCGTATCAGAAGGGGTCGGGGTTTCAGTGAACGCTACTCCTATGCACGAAGATACAGAACCCCTTCTCCAGATCGTTCTCCTGTGAGGTCCTATCGCTACGGTGGCAGGATTGATCGTGAGAGGTACACGTCCCATCAGGTTCTTTTGTGTCATCCTACCTTTTTTTCTAGAAAACCATTATATATTTTACGGATGGGTGGTTTTTCTATGAATATCCAATTCTAGGTATTCAAGTTACAGGCGGTATTCACCTAGGCGCTATAGAAGTCCCCCAAGAGGAAGAACTCCTGCAAGGTCTGAAGCTGTATGCAATTTATGTGTTTGTGTGTGTTTTTGCTCTTCTTGTAGCTATGGTTATTGGGTGGTTTGAATTTTGTTACTTGATTCCTAATAAAAATATTTTTTGCAGGTATAGAGGCAGAAGAAGCCGGACAAGAAGTCTGTCTGTATCACCGAGCCCGAGGTACAGAAATCTTCGATGTGGTCATAGCCGCAGCCGTAGTCCAAGTCGAAGTCGAACCTCTCTTCGCAGCCGTAGCACAAGTCGAAGTCGAATTCACAGCCGTAGTCCAGTTGATTCTCCAAAGGCTGGAAGGCGAAGTTCCCCTTCACAGAGCAGGAGCCGATCAGAATCAAGGTTGTTGTTGAACTCCCAGTCTCCAAAGCCGGTGAGCAAAGTGAAGTCAAGGTCATCATCAGGAAGTCCAGATGGTAGAAGGGGACTGGTCTCTTATGATGATGGTTCAGCTGACTCAGGACGGTGAAATGGAGTGAAAGTTGGGATAAGATTTTTGTTTAGTGTTTGATAAGCCCCATCTTCTGTTGGTGCACTGAACTAAATTGGACTTTGACCGTGCAGTTTTACCAACTCGTCTCTACTTTGTGTTGTTGCCAGAGGTTATGGTAATTTAGGAATTTTCGTGGAGGTGGCATGCTTATTTAGGTTAATTTTATTTTGTTATAAATAAAAATAATGAATAGTAAGCGGACTGTGTTACTACTACGGATTAGGAAGAAATTCGGTACTTTGTTGCTGCAGTAGTATCATACCCAAGTATCTTGTGTAGCTTTATGTGTATTAACTGAAAGTCCGTTGTAGAAGAGGCGATACATTTCTGCTGCATCATTTCCATAATTTCACTTTTTTTTTCCTTGCCTCCAATTCATTATAATTCCAACCCAAATTTTTAAAAAGCTTTACTTTGTATCTAAACAATCATAGTAGACAATAACCAATATAATTTTATTATATTACTTGGTATGAAAATAAAATATAAATAAATTGTATTTTATTTTTCAAAAACGTAATCATCTCTAAAATTTTATTAATAAGAAAAGTAATTAATAATATTTTGATATTAAATTATAAATTGGAATAAAATTTTAAAAACATTAGTTCAGTATAAGTTATTTTTAATACCATAACTATATATGTATAATAAATATATAAAATTAAAAATTATTAAAATTTATAAAATTAACTTCACTGATAATGTAATAATATATTATATAATTTTTATCGAAATCTAAATCGTTTGCTTGATTTAAATTAGCATATTAGTAATACATAAAATAATAATATATAATAATGTATAATCATCTATGCATATACGTAAGTTATTAAAATGTTATATACTATATGATATAGTATTATTTAATATGATAGAAAGACTAACTTTCAAATGTACAAAAAAAATATAATGATTTAGAGTATATTTCAATTGGTATAATAATAAACAATAATATATAATGTACTACTATTATATATAGGGCAACAAAAAAGAATGAAAGGATTACCTAGCTACTAAAGGCAAATGTATGAAACTCTTGTAGGGTAAAAATTCACTTAGTGGAAGATTTAATAGATCACGGATAATTGATTTTGGTACCATTAATCATGTATGTTCAAGAAAATAAGATGTCTTAGATATAAGAGTCTTTTGTTGCGGACTGGAGATAAGTGTAACAGTTGAAATAGTGAAAGATGTATGTTTTTATTCTGATAACCTTAAAAATATTATTTTAAAAGAAGTTTTATATTTACTTAATTTAAGGAGAGTTAATTATTTATAATTATTTTTTTCTTAAAAATTATTTATCGGAACGAAATAAAGCAATTTAAAGTTGTTTATCCTATTCCCTGTGAAGTTTAGCTCGAAGTTGGGAAAACAGAGCAATTTGGACGAGGGGGTGGACATTTTGACGGCCCAAAGTTCCGGAAAGGTCCAAAAGTATCATACTCACAGGCACAAGCACGCAAGCAAGCACGGCTCACGCGAGTTCATAATTTGGTATTTCAGTTTATGAGTTGAGGATAAGCAAGCATATTCTAGTAGTTGTGTGTGCGCGCAGTAGAACCAAAGCCATGGCTGGGATTACTACCAGCTTCCCTTTCAAGACAATTCCAACTCGAGCCACCAAGACCAGACCTTTTCTTCTCTCTTCCCTCCAATCCAAGCTCTTTGGTATCCACGTCCGCAACCCTATCAGTTTCTCCTCTCCTCTTCACTGCTCTGCTGCTATAAACGCCCGTTACGGTGCTGATTCTCGGTTCTCGCCTCCCGGTCGTTCTAAGAAGAATGATGAAGACCAGGCACTTGATTTATCTGCCATCAGGTTTGTCCTTGTGTTATTTGATTTAACTGCAACCTTGGGATAGCTTTGTTTCTTCATTTCATTTTTTTTTAAAAATTGAAGGGCATGTTTGTTTGTGTTTTTCTATGGTTTTAGGTCAGATTCTGTCAGACTTATTGATGAGGAGCAAAGTATGGTTAGTTGAATTTTCCTTCATCTCTTTTTATCACTTTTAAATGCTAAGAAGGCATTTTGTGCATTACATTGAAATTCTTTTATCAGTTGAAAATTTGATTAAATTTCTTAATCTGTAGATTGGGATAGTCTCTAAAAGCCAGGCTATTCAAATGGCTGAAGATGCAGGGCTCGATTTGGTATGTTTTTCTCGGTTTCTGTTAAAATTCTCTTCTTTCTTGACTCTGACTCTGAGTTTTTGACTTGGTGATTTGCCTCACCATGTCAGTGACAAGAACTTATCCATTTCTACAAGCTGGAGAAATTGTAATTTTTTTTCTTGTGAGGGACATTTAGGATTTAGCTTTTCCATTTGTTTTTGTAAATATATAGTTGTGTTGTTAGCAGGATATTTTCAGTAGAGTTTGCGAATTTTTCTTAACAAAAGTTGAAAGTGTTCTAAACTTTGTAACAATTTCAAAAACCTTATTTTCTTCATGCATAAACACATCATGTTTCTATTACTTTTGGATGGAAAAATAAAGGTAATAATCAAATGGAGCCTTTGGCATTTCCATGTTCTACAATTGGTTTTATTACATGTTTATATTATGTGACATTACAGAGAGAATGCATGTAAATCCACTAACTTGTTTACTGGAGATGTGAAGCTTTACAATTGTAATTTAACTTCCATGCTTTAGGTATCAGCGTTATTCTAGTTCTTTTGTGTTTGCATGAACGTTAAGTGAACTGCTTGTTTAAAACCTTGTCTCTGCTTGCTAGAAGTGGAAGAGTGAAAGTTTAATAAATGGTTAGAAGACAGAACAACAAATTCATAGTTGCTTACATTTGTTGCATGCTAGAATAGGCATATACAAGCAACTTGCTTGAGATGGTATCAGTGTCATTGTAGTTTGGGTTTTTTCAGTTCTGGATATTGGATTCATTTATTCGTATTTGGTAATTTATTTTGCCAATTTTTCTGCTGCTGCATAATTCTCTAGATGCTAGCTTATATCCTTAAACTTCATGGTAGGACATTTTAGTCGGGTTGTTTTATTTCTCTTGTGAAAACTGGATGCCAAAATGGTGAGTAGAAAGAGAATAATATGAAAAGAACAACCACATGTTCAAGCTAGTGATTGATGCTATGCTGGTCTTTGACAAAGGCACTATGAACCTACATTCTGCTTTGTTATAAGTCGATACCTTAAGATAAAAAAATAGATTGTGTAGGGAAATTCAAGTTGGTATTTCATTATACTCTTATCTGTTCGTTGTCTCAGTTTTTAGCTTTGGGTTCTTTTTTTATTCTTTATTTTATTTTTTAAGTGATTAGAATTAAGTAGCCTATGCCAAGTACATTAAAACTTATAATTTTTCTCTTAGAAATTGAAGTTTCTTTGAACTTCTTGTGTGTGTAATGGTGGTACTGAAAATTGTTTTAATACCACTTTTGCAGGTGATATTATCCCCTGATGCAGATCCTCCCGTTGTCAGAATAATGGATTATAAGTATGATATGCTTTATGCTAACTTGAGAGAAAAAGTATTTGTATATTGTTATTCATACATTTATGGAAAATTTCTCCTGCCAGTTTAGAAGAAATAGTTATGAAATAAAAGCGACTACCAAATTGTGATCTTTTTGATAGTTAAGCTGGGGAAAGAGATATAAGTTTGGCGTATCCCTTTTAAATGAGACAAAAGTAACTCTATATACCCTCTCAATATGATGTAAATAAAAGGTGGGGGAAAAAGGTTGAGTCTACCAGGTCTCTTTATCTACCCTACTGAAGAAACTGAAATCCCATTTAAATTTTTCAAAATTTGATATCTTAATGATGTTGTTTATCTATTAGTCATGTCCCCAGAAGCGAAGCTAGAAATTGTGTTAGGAGATCAAGATAAAATCATAAATTGTCATTGGTTATGGGGTGGGGGGAGGTATAGCCAAAAAAAGATTGTGTTAAAGACCCAAATTCAATTATTAAATTTTGAGAGGGGTCAAAATGAAATTTCTCCAGTTTAACCAAGGGGCGGTCAAGGCCCTTGCCTGCCCCCCTTTGGATCCACCTTGATGTCCACATTATTGAAGACAGCACTATTAGACTCATATTAAAAAAAGAAGCTAAATTAAAAGTCTTACATATCTCTTCCTTCTGAAATTTCATTTTGAAGTGTATTAATATACTTTTACCTTTTCCTCAGTAAGTATAGATATGAACAGCAAAAGAAGAAGAAAGTACAGCAGAAAAAAAGTGCGTGTTAATGTCCTCTTTGCTAGAGTTTTTTTATTGGGGAATGCTAAACTCATATACCATCTGGCTGGTGGCAAAGTAGCTCTGTTCTAATTTAATATCTTTATGATATGATTCTGTGGAGCCAGCCAGATTGACTGTGGATTTAGCGCTCCCTTGTGCATTTCTCTTTGATTCATGATTGAAACTTTCTTTTTTTGCGGCTTGATGCTGACTAAACTACTATTTTAACTGTCAGCTAATCGCATGGATTTGAAGGAACTGAAAATGGGGTAAGTATTTTGCATTGTAGTTCTATGTAGTTATTTGTATTTAATCTCTCCACTTTTTGGCTTTTATAAAATTACTGTCTTTTTGGTTTTGTTAATGTTCAATTATCATCTATAATTACAAAATAAGTTTCTCTTTGTGAATTTATTTCATAAGCATACTTCATGGGTATTTGCTTGCTGTTAAAATTTTCTGTCAGTCTCCTGGTGACTGTAGTCTGTCCCCAAATATCTTGTGTGGGTATCTAATTTTTGTTTTAAACACCCATGACTTCGTAAATGAGCTATAATCCTACCATTTAATATCTTGATTTTTGTTAGTATAAGTGTGAGATTTTTTATTGTTTTAACATTAATATGCATTTTATTTATTTATGAAAAAACAGTTGTCTCTCTTGGGAAAGAAAGATGACATACCCTGATACCTTCCCTTTTTTACATAATGTTTCAAGAAGCATATGCAAAATCCACTCTTGCGCATAAATACAAGGCTTGCAGTTTAGCCTATTTTGAGCTGTTTTCTGGTGGCTGCCTTTTGTCTGTTGAATTTGCATATAAAGGAAAAGCCTGTTATGAATAGGGTTTAGGCTTGTGACTTCCTTGATAAAAAAGTGTCATTTCAATTATCAATTATTAACACTGGAGGTAGAAAACTTTGGTAATTTACCATGGTAGTGTCGTATGATTGGTACTATCTCAGTGAAGTACTCGTGCTTGATATTGAATCCAAATTTGCCCAGTCTCTTTCTTGATAGATGAGTTCCTTTGTTCAATCCAATGTATCTTCTTGATCAACAGTTGGGGTAAAAATTTGCAAGAGTAACTCGTATCACCATAGCTTCTATCAAGAACTTTATTTTAAAGCTATAATGAATAACCATTTTTGAGCTCTTTCTAGTTTTTTGGCTGAATTGGTTTTGTTTGTTTTGAACAGTTATAAGATTGATCAACATGATTATTCTGTTCGTTTGAAAGCTGCAAGGAAGTTTCTGAATGATGGTGATAAGGTGGGGTCTTTTTTTTTTGGTGGGGGGGGGGGGAGGGGCAATTATAATAGTTATGCTTGAAGTTAAAATATTGGCCTTATTTTGTTTTGGAGTTCAATAGCAGTGAAATGTTTTGATCTATGCTTTCAGGTTAAGGTCATAGTGAACTTGAAAGGTCGAGAAAACGAATTTAGAAATATGGCTATGGAACTCATCAGGCGTTTCCAGAATGATGTGGGGGAGGTAATTCATGAAGTATTCCTTTTTCCTCCTTTCATCAATATCAAATATGCTATGTTCAAGGTTGAAAGAGTTATTAAAATCATATAAAGTTCTCAAATTTCCGATGGTGCCATGTTGTAAATTGTTTTTAGATGAAATCATGAATTAAGCAGTATGCGTAGATGAGAAATTTAACTTCTTTTCAAGTTGAAATGGGAGTTGTTTTAAGCATTTCCAGAAACGAGGTGACATTAACTAGTATTGTGATTTAGCCTAGGTAATTTCTTAAAAGTACTTAGTCTTTTTTTTCTAATCACAAGCATTTTATTTTCTTTTTAAAAAATGTAATCCAGTAGTTCCCAATAGAAAATCATAATTAAATGTTCTTTAGCCAGATCGGATAGTATGTGTTGGCGAATGAAACAGAAAATGATCTCTGAATTAGCAACTCACCTGCTTATGGTGTTTGAGTCTTAACTTCCAATGGTGTTCGTTCCCTTCCTCCATTTTATGCTGTTTAATGCATTTGTTTGGGTTTCACTTCCATTACCTGAAAGCTGCTCTTAACACTACATCCCAAACTCCATCCTGATCTGCAGCTTGCAACTGAGGAAAGCAAGAACTTCAAAGACAGGAATATATTCATAATTTTGGTTCCAAATAAGGCTGTTGCACAAAAAGCTCAACAAGATCCCGGAAAGAAAAAAGATAAACCGACCAAAAATGAAGTCTCAGCTGGTGTCTGAATATGTAATTTCAGAGAGCTCGCTTTTGGTGGCATAACAATCAGGCGGGGAGATTAAGTTCTTCTACCATGGGGTGGCCACATCCTTGAAAGTCTTGGTATAATGTATAGTATATTAGTCTGTCACAATTTGTATTGAATGTTGGTTCTATTTAATAACAGAAGCAACCTTTCCTTATCAAATACTTGCAACATTTATGGGACCAGATTTGAATTTCCCTTTTGCCTTCCTCTTTGTTCAATGTGATTTGGTTGATATACGGAGCAATCCTGAATGTTAGTTCTATTTGGCGGTCCTTGGGACTTGATGTATTGCTCATCTCTGGTGTATGATAGAGGGCTAGGTGTCGAAGCAGGCACATCTTGGTTAATAGTAATCAGATGTGAGAGGGGAAAATTGAGAACTCTCAAGAAAAAATAAAGGAGAAGAATCTGGTGCAATGTTGCATTGGTGTTAAAATCTGATGTGTACCGTAAGAGGAGGTTTAGTGTTGCTTTTAAAGTTTTCAGAAAGTAGGCTGTCTAGAAGATGGAGAGATTTCAACAAATCCACCTAATGATATGAACTTTAGCTTTGGTTTTAAGTTCTTCCAAACCAAGCATACTGTCTGTCTCTCTCCATTTCTTTTTGTCACCATTTTCAACCACCAAATAAAGCAATGGGGTTATGCTTTTGGTTGTATTGTTTCGCTATCCGATTTCTTTTTATTGTATTTTAATCCTCTTTCCACCTGCAGGAAATGCAGCTGCCTGCTGGACGTCTGCTAACAGCTTCTCCTCGTGATGGATAGATAGATTATAAGTATTATTAGACTAAGCATACTAATACTCTATGATACCTAAATTAGATATAATGCTGGTATCAGTGGTGGAGTCAAAGGGGCCGACAGGGCCCGGCCCCTCTAAAATGGAAAATTTTCCATTTAAAATGGAAAATTTTTCGTTTAGATTCTCTATAATTTATAAAATTTTAAATTAATAATTATAAAATTGCACTTTGATTTTTCAAAAATAATAAAAAGTTGATTTAATCTTTTAAAAGTTATGAATTATTTAAATGGCGAAATTATATTTTTACTATTGTAAAGCATACAATTTAAATCCGTCCCCCCTCCCTCAAAATTTTTTTTTTTTTTCTAACTCCACCACTAATTGATAAAATACATTGAATATTGGATCTTGGATATTTAAATTTTTTTTTTTATATTTACTACCTCTTTTAAGTTGGCATTGAATAAAATTATATTAATTCAAACTGAAACTCAAATTCCAACAATTTTTGTAGAATCAAATAAAATTTTACATTATCTACCTTAATACTAATTAAGTTCTTTTGGTGTGAAAGACAATATTGGACAACAAATATTTTCCTTCGTGATCCAAGCAGGCACATTCTTGTGTTTGACTTCGTTATCTTGAAATATATCTTGTTGGGCAATTTATAATTTTTTTCAAGCAAAGCAGTTAAATCCAAAATTTTACGCTGTTGGGAAATTTCTTTCCAAGGTCACTAGAATTTTGATAAGGTCTAACTATCAATTTCATCCCTCTTTGAAAATTAAGAAGTTAGTTCTTGTATTTTAATTCATCATATTTTTTTTTATATTAAAATTAAAATGTTAGTCTAGTTCTTATAAATATATGGGGTTATTTTTTTGTCAATTGCTGAAGTCTACTATTTTCGTGCGTATAAATTATTAAGCTATTAAATTTTAGGTTAGCGATTTAATTATAAGATTCAATAGTGCTGCTTAATTGGACTACTTTATAAGTTATAAAATTCAAAATTAGACCGTTGTAACCATTATCATAATAAATTTAATGAAAAGAAACTAAGTATATTCTATCAAGTTATTCAATAGTGGCAAGACTCAATTAGTAACGACAATTTAAAAAATTATATAAGTTTTTAGTTTCTAAATTAAAATCGAACCCTACATTTGATAATATATTTTCTTTATATCATATACATATTAATAAATGCTTTATTCAGATTTTTATTAACTTAATTTTAAATATGACATACTTAATTTAAAATTGATGCTGCTCGAAATAATTTTAAACATTTATTTATTTGGAAAACATTTTTAGTGACGTGATATTATTAGTTCACTGTATATATACGTTGGTACATCAATCGTCTTTGATTGAGTAATTTTCAGCTTGAAAATTGTGAGGTTATAAGTTGAAATGTATAACTATTGTGTGTAAGTTTGATGGAGATGTGTTGTATTTTAATTTTGTGAGTGAAGAAAGGAAAAAGAAAAACATCCATGAGGTTGAAGAAAGCCATGGGGAAATTGAATACACAAAAGCAGCATGGTCGGTTATGGAAGTGAAGTTAAGAAAAAAGAAGATGAAAAGAAAAGAGATAGAGAGAGGAAGATTGTTGAAGGTTGAAAACTTGTATAAGCCGGCAGTGAGGGGGCAATGGTAGGTGGAAAAATAAAAACAGACGAAAGCTTAACTTCAAGGTATTGGCGACACTGCAACCAACGACACCATCCCTAATGTGGACACTTTACGTGAGAGAGTCACAGTGTTGAGCTCCCAAATCTCATATTTCTTGTCATTCATAAAGCACTACTCCATTGTTTGAGTCCTCCCAGCTAATTCACCGCCCCAATGGAAGCCAGTGCTGGACTTGTCGCCGGCTCTCACAACCGCAATGAACTTGTTGTCATCCATGGCCATGAAGAGGTAAATAATACATAGAAAGAGGGAGAGAAGAGGATATAGTTTCTCGTTTTTACTTGAGTGACAACTGTGTTTTGTGTGTGCCTACAGCCTAAGCCTTTGAAGAATCTGGATGGTCAAGTTTGTGAGATTTGTGGCGACGAGATCGGGGTGACAGTAGATGGAGATCTATTTGTGGCCTGCAATGAGTGTGGTTTTCCCGTTTGTAGGCCTTGCTACGAGTACGAAAGGAGGGAAGGCACTCAACAGTGTCCTCAGTGTAAAACTAGATACAAGCGTCTCAAAGGGAGTCCTAGAGTGGAAGGGGATGAAGATGAAGAGGATGTGGATGATATCGAACACGAATTTAACATCGATGATGAACAGAACAAGCATAGGAATGTTGTGGAATCCATTCTTCATGGGAAGATGAGCTATGGAAGAGGCCCTGAAGATGATGAAACTCCTCAAATTCCTCCTGTTATAACTGGTGTCCGATCTAGACCGGTTGGAAACACTTCTTCCCTTGCCTTTAACATTCACTGCTTTATGTGAAAATCCTTCCATGATAATATCTTTCCTTCCTTTCTCTTGTTGCAGGTGAGTGGGGAATTCCCAACAGCAGGTGCTCTTGCATATGGCGAACATATGTCAAATTCTTCTCTTCATAAACGCGTGCACCCATATCCCATGTCTGAAACTGGTATGCATGTTTTTTCTAAATGTACACATTGGACTACAACGTACTTGTGGATTAATTCTAAGATTATTGAAAATTATTATTATTAAATATTTTATTAAAATATTTGTTAATAATAAAAATTATTAAAAAAATTAAAAAATATATAAATATTATTTTTTATTTAATAAAAATAATTTTGTAAAATACTCACCATACAGTCCTTTTTCTTGCATCCAAATAGTGTAACTTCTGTAATGTCTCACAATTTGTTTTGGCGCTGGACAAAACTTGCAAACAGGAGGAGCTGCAAGATGGGATGATAAGAAAGAGGGAGGATGGAAAGAGAGGATGGATGATTGGAAAATGCAGCAAGGGAATCTCGGTCCCGAAGCTGATGATGCGTATGACGACATGTCCATGTAAGTAGTGCTTGGCATGGGAGAATTTTGTAATGTGCCAGCCTGAGCCAGTTTGTTTAACCAGTACGAGTGTTTTCTATGTAAACTTTCTTTCTTACAGGCTTGATGAAGCTAGGCAACCACTGTCAAGGAAGGTGCCAATAGCATCTAGCAAGATCAACCCTTACCGTATGGTGATCGTGGCTCGTTTACTTATCCTGGCTTTCTTCCTCCGCTATCGAATTTTGAACCCGGTGCACGAAGCAATTGGACTGTGGCTAACTTCTGTGATATGTGAAATCTGGTTTGCCTTTTCGTGGATCCTAGATCAGTTCCCTAAGTGGTTCCCTATAGACCGTGAGACATATCTCGATCGTCTTTCCCTCAGGTATACAAAATTTGCAGATATTCTTATGAAAAATCTCATAAATGGAATCAGTTTATTATGACTGCAATCATCAGTTGGTCTACAGTTAAGTTTCTTTTGTCCCATAACCAAAACTCACAATGGTTGATGCAGGTATGAGAGGGAAGGTGAGCCCAACATGCTTGCTCCAGTGGATATCTTTGTCAGTACAGTGGATCCCATGAAGGAACCCCCTCTCGTTACAGCTAATACAGTTTTATCGATCTTAGCCATGGACTATCCAGTGGATAAGATCTCTTGCTACATTTCGGATGATGGTGCTTCGATGCTCACCTTCGAGTCATTGTCTGAAACAGCTGAGTTCGCTAGGAAATGGGTGCCATTCTGTAAGAAATTTGCTATAGAGCCCCGAGCTCCTGAGATGTACTTCACTTTAAAGGTTGATTATCTCAAGGACAAAGTCCAACCCACATTTGTTAAGGAGCGACGAGCTATGAAGGTTTGTATATATGAACTCCTGGATTTAAAATTCTTGGTTTAAGCTGCAGTGAGAGCTAATTTTATGTTAAAGTTGGAAATTTTCTTTGGTTCTTAACAGAGAGAATATGAAGAGTTCAAGGTGAGGATAAATGCACTTGTAGCAAAAGCCCAGAAGGTTCCTCCAGAGGGGTGGATCATGCAAGATGGGACACCATGGCCAGGAAACAATACAAAGGATCACCCTGGTATGATTCAAGTATTTCTTGGTCTAAGTGGAGGCCATGATACCGAAGGAAATGAGCTTCCTCGCCTTGTTTATGTATCTCGAGAGAAAAGACCTGGTTTCTTGCATCACAAGAAAGCCGGCGCCATGAATGCCCTTGTAAATATATAATCAAAGCACCATATAACTTATGTTTCAGTCAAGTTCCCTTCATAATTATGCTAATTCTATGAAAAAATTTTCAGGTTCGTGTCTCTGGGGTGCTTACAAATGCTCCTTTTATGTTGAACTTGGATTGTGACCATTATATAAACAACAGCAAGGCTGCAAGAGAAGCAATGTGTTTTTTGATGGATCCTCAAATTGGAAGAAAGGTTTGCTATGTTCAATTTCCTCAAAGATTCGATGGTATTGATAGGCACGATCGATATGCCAACAGAAACACAGTTTTCTTTGATGTAAGCGCGATTCCCAACCCTTTGAGTTGTCCCAGTGGAGCTTTGTGCTTGTTTTATACGCTTAGGTTATACAGTGAGACAGTAAATGATTCAAAAATTTTCTTCTTTTCTTTGGCTTCTGCAGATTAACATGAAAGGTCTAGATGGTCTTCAAGGGCCTGTATATGTCGGTACGGGGTGTGTTTTCAGAAGGCAAGCTCTCTATGGCTATGAACCCCCCAAGGGCCCTAAGCGCCCAAAGATGGTAAGTTGTGGTTGCTGCCCTTGTTTTGGACGCCGCAAGAAGGACAAGAAGTATTCCAAGAATGGTGGAAATGAAAACGGGCCAAGCCTAGAAGGTGGTTCAGATTCCTTTTTTTTCCCCTTATTTTTTCACCTACATATTGTTTCTTCATCCCACTTACCCTAAATTTCATATATACTTGTGGAGCAGCAGTGGAGGATGACAAGGAGTTACTGATGTCCCAGATGAACTTTGAAAAGAAATTCGGACAGTCAGCCATTTTTGTAACTTCAACCCTGATGGACCAAGGTGGTGTGCCTCCTTCCGCGAGCCCTGCAACACTTCTTAAAGAAGCCATTCATGTAATCAGTTGTGGTTATGAAGACAAAACTGAATGGGGTAGTGAGGTACATCCAACAAACTTGAAATTTCATTTCCTAATTTGGATAGAGCTGGCCTTTTTTTTTCTCCAAGTTTAAACATTAACAGTCTAAACCCTTTTGTGCTTTCTACATGATCAGCTTGGTTGGATTTATGGCTCAATCACTGAGGATATCCTAACAGGTTTCAAGATGCATTGCCGTGGATGGAGGTCAATATATTGCATGCCAAAGTTGCCTGCATTTAAAGGTTCAGCTCCCATCAATCTCTCGGATCGTCTCAACCAAGTCCTTCGATGGGCGCTTGGTTCAGTCGAGATTTTCTTTAGTCGTCACTGCCCTGCCTGGTATGGCGTCAAGGGAGCAAAGCTAAGGTGGCTTGAGCGATTTGCATATGTCAACACCACCATTTATCCTTTCACATCCTTACCATTGCTTGCCTATTGTACCCTCCCAGCAATCTGTTTGCTTACAGATAAATTCATCATGCCACCAGTAAGTAAACTGTGCTCAACTCTAACTGAAGATTAAAATTAAATAGCATTGTTTAGTAATGTGTAACATGTTGTGAATTGTCTTGTATGGCAGATAAGCACGTTTGCAAGTCTCTTCTTCATTGCCTTGTTTCTTTCAATATTTGCAACTGGTATTCTCGAGCTAAGGTGGAGTGGAGTGAGCATTGAGGAATGGTGGAGAAATGAGCAATTTTGGGTCATCGGTGGTATTTCAGCACATCTGTTTGCTGTGGTTCAAGGTCTGCTAAAGGTTCTAGCAGGGATCGACACTAATTTCACGGTGACATCAAAGGCAACAGATGATGAAGAGTTTGGAGAATTGTACACCTTCAAATGGACAACTCTTCTCATTCCTCCAACAACAGTGTTAATAATTAACCTAGTTGGAGTTGTAGCAGGCATCTCAGATGCCATAAACAATGGATACCAATCTTGGGGGCCACTTTTTGGAAAGCTCTTCTTCTCATTCTGGGTCATTGTCCATCTCTATCCATTCCTTAAAGGTCTAATGGGGAGGCAAAACAGGACGCCCACCATTGTTGTTATATGGTCAGTTCTGCTGGCTTCAATCTTCTCCTTGCTTTGGGTCAGAATTGACCCATTTGTGTTGAAAACAAAGGGTCCAGACACCACACAATGTGGCATCAACTGCTGAACCCCCTCTCCCAAAAGAAAAGTGTTCCCGTTGCTTCTTTGATGCGTGGTTGTCTAGATTATACATGTAAATTCTTGCTCTTATGAAGTATTTTGTTTGGATGTTGTATGAACAAGCAAAATGGAGATGCACATGAAAGAATAAAACTAGAGTGAAAATTTTTGTGTAGTTTATGTATGGATTGTACCAAGTTTTGTCATTGAATGATAACCATGAATATATTGTAAAATAATAGAGCAAATCTTAATCAGTGGGTCAGAATTATTTAACCAAATACCAATCGAGTATTAAGTCATTCTTGATTTCAAAGAACAGTAGTTAAGTCTTAAAAGATAAATACGCCAATTTTACAAAAAAAAAAAGTGATAAAAGGTGGGTATAGGTAAACTTGATTATGGATCGGACTATTCGTCCAGACCCAAAGGTCTGTCCGAAATTTAGAAAGATTTGAGTAAAAATATTAGGCCCGAAAATGAGTTTGGGCACAAAAATTAGGCTCATTTAAAATATGGGTTGGGCTTGGGCTTGAACATTCAAAGCCCGACCCGTTTTAAGTTTATAATACTTTATATTATATTATTTTTATATATTAGGTAATTTAAAATACATAAAAAAATAAATTTATACTAAATATATAACACTACTCTAATGTAAATATTAAAACAATGTTAAAAGGACAACATAAAAATTTTCAATAAATAAAAAATGCATAAATTTATTAAATATTAATATAATATAATATAAATATTTTTAAAAAATTTAAAAAATAATATGGAGGGGCTTAATATGGGCTTGAATTAGTTTTTTACAAATACGGATGGATTTGGATAAAATTTTAGGCCCAAATTTCGGGTCGGACTTGAGCAAATATAAAATATGTTAAGATCATAATTAGACCCGGGCCACACCCGACCTGACCCATGAGCACCTCTAACTATAGATTAATCTAGGGTGGTTCTATCATGAAGTAAGGTTTTGGTTGGAGGAATGAAGAGAAAATTGAAATTTAAAATTTAAAAGGAAAAATGTGAAAAAGTCTCGAGTGACGTTTTAGTTTTTCTCCATCATCACAGTCACTTCTGATGGGAGAAATTATAGCCATTGAATTAAAATCATGTGATTGAATATGAACCATTGATTTAATTAATTAATTAATTAATTAATTAAATGTTATATAAAGAAAAGTCTAGAGATATGAAGGGGAATTATTCTCTTTTATAAAAAAAACCCCCCAACGTGGGGTGCATGGGGAGGAGAGAGGAGAAAAAGAGTTTTCCGTTTATTTCAATTTGGCCCATTTCTTAAGCATATTTCTAACTTAAAATTCTTTGAAACTAAAGATATCACATCCAATTCTAATTTAAGGGTATCCTTTCATATGTAACCAATCATGACGGGTTGAAGATGAAGATGGAAGTGGGAGAAAGCATGAGTAAGTTATTCCAATTATTATGGTATGTTTATTTGAATGTATAATTTGATATGAAATTGTAAGGATTAAGTGTGTATAATTATTTTCCATGTTCTAAGTGATGAAAGAATTATGTTCATGTATGATGTGAATGGTGAATGATTTTATGAATATTTTAGTGGATGATTTTAAGTGATTAATTTGATAAAAATTTAAATAAGGACTAAATTGAAAATTATGAAAATGTTCAAAATCAAGGAATTAAATAGAAATATTAAAGTTTGGATTTTTATGATAAAGCTATAAGAATACGATAGCTAAATTATTGGAAAAATTGTGCTTAAATTAGCATGTTTTAAATTAAAAGGATCGAATTGTAAAGATTTTAAAACATGAATTCTAGGATTCATTTATATGCTTTGAGAAATTAAAAATCTGAAAACAGAATATGAAAGTTTAATGGTTCGAAATTCAGGGACTAATTTGTGGAAGATTTGACAATTTTAATTGTAGGGAAAAAATTGTAAAATCTGGAAATTTTAAGAAAGAGACCGTTTCGCAAAAATTTGAAAACTAGGATTTATGACTGAACTGTAAAATAAGAATATCTGATTTTTAGGGCTGAATTGTAAAACTGTGTAATTTTGGGATTTCAGGGATTAAATCATAAAAATGTAAAATTTGAGATACAGGGACTCTTTTTGTAAATTTTGAAACATTTATGTTGCATGATAATTATATACTTGATTTAAGGAAATATTAAATAAATAAATATGTATGAATTAAATAATAGAAATTTAAAATTGGTAAATTAGATCGATTATGGTTTATATGTGATTTGAGATATTGTTTGAGTTGTTTATGTGAATTTGTGAGAATAATTTAGACTAATTCTTAAGACTATAAAATAAACTCGAACATAGATATATTATAAATTTTAATATTAAAGATTAAATTAAATTTCAAAAGTTGAAATTGAATCCAATAATAATGAATTAAGTATACGAATGTTATGAAACTTTTTGAGAATTTTTAATGTTCCAATCTTTATTCAGATCTATTATCGGATTGGATAAAGCTTATTACATATATATAGGGGTTAGTAAAATTTGATTCGAATTGAAAATTTTAAAATTTTTTTTGAATTTCGAATTATTCGAATCGAGTTAAATTTTTTTCAAATTTCGAGTTCGAATCGAATTTAATTTTCGAATTCGAATTATTCGAATAATTTGAATAAACCGAATAAAATTATATTATTTTAAATTTTAAATTTATATTACCCAAACTCAATATTCAAGTCTAATTTACTATACTCATTTTCCCTCAAAACTCAAATCATTTATCTTACCCAAGTTTTCCCCCTAATATTTAAAACACATTAACAAACTAAACCCAAATATTTTTAAACCCAAAAATAATTTTATTCCTAAATTACACTCATAAACAACTCCTTTTCGTGTCTAAATTTATTGTTCCTTTTTGTTTATTATTATTATGATTAGGTGTACTTATTTAGTTTTTATTTGAAAAATAAATTGAAGATATTAATTTTGTAAACCTAAAATTTATTTTTTCTTCATAAAAAAAAAACTTAAATTAAAACCCCCAAAAGAATAAGCTTAAGTTATTCTACAATGGTTTTGTGTTATTACTGTTCATTTATTTGACTTTTGTTGTGTTGTTTTTATTTTTTGTTTTGTTGTTTGGAATGGTGTTGTCGTGTAGGTTTTTACTGTAATTTGGACTTTTGCTTATTTTTTTTTATAATCTTGTTGTGTTATTGTTGTTACTTTGATTTATGTTGTTTACTTGAACTTTTGCTTATTTTTTTTATTATAATCTTGTTGTGTTGTCATTGTTTACTTGGATTTTTTCACTTATTTATTTCAATTTTTCGTTGTATAGTCATGTTTAAAAACTTTAAATAAAAATATATTTTTTAAAAATTACATAAAATTAAACAACACCAAATTATTTTTTTTAATTTAACTAGAACAAATATATTCGATTCGAATTCTATCCCACTCGACTTAATTCGTAAAAATTTCAAATTGAGTTAGAATGATAAAATAGTATTCGAAAACTCGATTAACTCAAAATTTTTTCATTCAATTCGATCGAATGCTCACCCCCTACATATACATAGTAATATAAAATAAATAATAAAACAATAATAAAAAGAAGCTATCTTCCCTCCCAATATTCTCTTCTCGGGATTGGTGGTAAAAAAAAAAAGGTAAAGTCTATCATTTCCTCTATAAATACCCTTCTCGTCCCTCATTACTCTGTAAGTATAAGCGCCCTTTATTCAATTTCTCATAATTCCCTTTTGCTTTTGTTTTGAAGCCATGTTTGGTTCTCAAGCTTTAGGGTTATTATTTAAGAATGATGGTGGTGAGAGGAAAAAGGAAAAAAAAATGGCCCTCTTGGTATTCTTCCACAGCTTTCTTGAACTGCAACTTCGTCTTAGATCGTTGGTTGCCTGTTGTTGTTAATGGTGCATCCATGTGGGCGGTATACGGCTATTTTTGTTGCGGTTCAATAAAGCTGTGGGAAGATACACACAGGGCCAAAAGCAAAATTTCAAGATCGATCGTCCCTGCAGGGATTTGAAATGCTACTTTGGGTGCTTGCTACTTTTCCTTTTTATCTAACTACTCTTTATTGTTGGTTTAGTTTTGCCTTTCTGATCCACTTGTCTGTAGTCTTCTTATGGACTGATAGAAGTTTTTTTTAGACATGATTTGACCACAAATTGATTATGAATATAGATTATAGCTCAATAATTTCCATGGTTCTTTGCTTTAATGAAAAAAATCTTAACCCTAAATGGCTTTTGTTGCTTTTTTATCTCTTAGTACCAAAGAAAAAGATGAAAAGAGTACTCCTAATCTGCAGTAACACTGTAATAGAAGAGAGAGAAAGAGAATGATAGCCTTTGATTTTGGTACTTGGAATTTTCTTCAGCTACATAGATTTTTGTCTTTGCTGAATATTTCTCACAGTTTGTTGGATCATCTTTATGTTAATTGTTTTGACTTTGTTTTATACAAGTGTAGGTGTGTCCCCCATGTGTAGGTTCCACACAGACCTGAGAGGTTCGAAAATCTCTTTACTTGGATATTTGTAGATAAAATTTGCGTAGTTGTCAGCTGAGCTGAACAATCTGCAGCTATACTTCCATCCATAAATATTATTTTCAGTCATTTCCAAAACCAAAGATCCCATGGCAGTCAAAATTTTTCCTTTCTGCTAGTGTCTGTATGACTCACTGCTCCCTCGTCAATGGGAATACATGCTTTTTAATCTGTTTACAGTGCAAAATTGTTGACTACTTAAAACTGCCTATATATTAGTCTGGAAACTATAATAGGGTTACTACTCAAATAAGGCGCAATTATTTGAAGTTCCAGTTGTATTGAATGCTGTAGATGGACCACTGGAATTAGGCTTTGGCCTACCCTAGCTAATACCTCATTTGAGATCTCCAATTGCTCAAGTTTATTGTCATGGTTATTTGTATTCATCCAATGAAGGCGTTAGGTGACTGCTAGGGTTTTTCCTGTTTCTTTTTCTTCGTAAAATATGTTGTTTTTCAACAATGCTTAGCTGCAAGAAAAAGGGGTTGTAGATAATCCTAAGACATGTTATATATGTAGTGGGGATGTTTGAAGATCAGATCTGAATGTTGGTGAGCTTCAAGTGGATCTAGTGAGATTATTTTAAAGGCTGCCAGGAATGGAAATTTTGCTGCTTAACTTAGCTGTATTCGCAGATGTTCACGAGAAAGTTGAATTCATCCAGTTACGAGAGGCCAACTCGATTGTTTACAGATCATCTGATATACTTTTAATTGTATATAGCCGATCCAATATTCATGCATGTCTTAATGCCACCAACTAAATTTACTTAAATATTTTAATCATTCATTGCTCCTTTTGTTTGGTAGTAACATGGAGCATGGCTCCTTTATTCTTTGGATTTATATCATGGGGTCACTTACCATTGCACAACTTTAATATAAATCACAGAATTTCCATTTTTTATTAATAAATTTAATCACTTATGTCAACTATATTGAAAACTAGTTGAACATAGAATCCCATGTGTTGACATGATAATTAGGGCGTTCACTGCTCTAAATGTGATTTGTGTTTCGCGCTAATCACATTTCTATTAGGGTTTTGTCTTCCTCTTGTAAGTCATAAAAAAAAAAAAAAAAAGTTGAATATGCATGTTAAATAAAATATTTAGTCATTATCTTGATGAGACTGAAAAGAATATGCACCCACTAATAATTTGTTTTAAAATTTTTAAAATAATTTATTAATGATGTAATTTCCTAGATTCGGTGAACTAAAATATAAATGTGAGAATTATACATTAATTATGACTGACAGTAAGTGTTGTGCAGGTCTCATAAAGAAAAGATTTTGGGATCAAATTTGTAATTAAACTAATATATAATTGCTACTGGACAACCTAGCTGCCATGCTATTATTCAGAAACTTGTATAATTCTCGTAGCTTTAGGAAATGAAAGATAGAGAGATCAAAAGCTGTTATTTGCCTTGCGTTATGTGAATGTCTACTTAAAAATCTTAGGAGATCAGCTGGTATCTGCACTACTTCAATTGCCGCAACATTAGTCATATGCCCAGTTTTATTGTTTTATTATTGCCGTCTTTTCAGCTCTCTTTTGCTCCACTTTTGTAGTTTCTCTTAATAGCTTTTGCATCACTGTATTGAAGTAGAACTGTCAATATATTAAAGCTTCCATTTACCTATCTTTTGAATTGTCAACCTTTTCCTCATCTCCTTTGGCATGTGCATGTTTCACGTACAAAATTATACCATTTATTTGCATATGCTGCTTTCCTATTTGTATGGTCGAAAGTGAAATGGGATAGTGATTTTTTGCAGAGAAACCACTGGAATGGGATTTTGAAGGCTTGGAAATTAGATAGTGTAATGATGATGAGGGGTTCACTTCGGCTCCTACAAGATATATATGTGTATTCCTTTTGATCTTGATGGTCAACAAAGTTGCCATTTATCGTTGTTGGGTGGTGCACTTTCGCAATCAAGATAACATAGGGACAAAGACGGCCCCGGCATTCTGGTAGTTTCATTTGCTGTCCTAATGCCATTAGCTCCAATGGTTTTAAAACAAAGAGTTATGCACCAAAAGCGACATGACTCAAAAATTTTCCCCAACACATGGGGGCGGAATTATTGCTTTGCCGTGCCATTTCCCTTTCACTTTGTCCTTACTGCCATCCCGTCCCGTTGCTTCAAAATTCTATTCACCTCTGCTCTGCTCTACCATTTTATCTCTTTCACTGGCGCCAGTTGTATCCTATGGACATTAATTCATTGCTTATAAGTACCACCTATGCCCTTTATTTCTCTTAAGATTGATATCAATGACAATTTTTAAAATTGAAAGTATATAAACTCGAATAAAATTTTCAGCATCCAAGTTCCAGTAATACAGTACGCAACTTGAAGTCATGAGAGCAATAGCATTGATTTAAACGTACAAGAATATAATCACAGTTGAAAATTGAAAACACCTGATGATCTGTGAGACTACATGTGTTTATTCAGTAATTTGAAAGTAAAATAATTTAGAAAAAGAAAGAAATATTTCAAATTAATTTAAATTTATTTTTCTGGGAAAGTAATAAGCTTTTTCGGAAAACATATAATTCAAAGGCATATAATTTAAAATTCTTTGTTTGAAGAACATCTTTATTAACTTGTATATTATAGTGAATATACACTTTTTATAATAACCCCATTTTTTTTAATGTTAAATGAACTACTGATTTAAATTCCTATTCAGCTACGGATTCTAATGGTTTTTTCTGGCGGTGTCTTCTAGCCTTGGAGTTGAGAGAGCTAACAAGAAGGTTCGTCATCGATCAACTATTATCTGGCCAGATTCAAAGATGAGGAGGACTATTCAAAAGCTCTGACGGAGGGTCCCTGGATCATTTACGGGCAGTAGATAACTGTGCAACCTTGGTCACCTACGTTTTCCACTGATAGAGCTTATCCTCGGAGAGTCATGGTGTGGATCAGATTGCCTGGCTTATCTTGCACCATATATAAGAAAAGTATCTTTATGGCTAGTAGAGGTATGGACAGGTTATAAAGATTGACTAAAATACTGATAGTGGCTCGCGGGGTCGATTCGCTAGGATGACCGTTAGTATTGATCTTTCTGCCCCGTAATGATTGATGGGAATCTTCAGCGTGCTGAATATGAAAGACTTCCAACTGTCTGCTTTGGTTGTGATCATTATGGACGTATCCAGGATATTTGTCTGCATAAAATTAATGCTGAGGTTAACGATGAGCCTGTGGAGCGGAATGCTTCAACGGCGGACTTACACCGGAGAGAGGAGGAAAGCGAATAATGGACAAGAGAAAAAATTAGGAAATCATGGCGTTAATGAAGGCGGCTCCCGATTTTCGGTCCTTGATTGAGAGCAGGATATGGAAATTCATAGCCCTAATGAAGATGGTGTTAATAAAAGGAATTAACTTTCAAGGCCAAGGCGCCTGGGCCAACTAAGAAATTCGGTGACAGGTCAAAAGGAAAAGGAATAATGGTGGCGGGGCCGAAGAAGGTGCTTTCTGAAGCCCATAAGCTGTCAAACCGACAAAGAATGGCATTGCTGGTGGTTCCTCTTCAGTGGCTCGGGCAGCTACTGAAGTTAATGCCCTCTCTCGTTTTAAACCGAAGTTAATTGAATAAGGAGAAGCAGAGCAACTGCTATGGAAGACAATGAGCAGGGGGAATCAACTCGTCGAGTGGATGTAACTTCGGTCTTCAGGGAGAACTTATCCCTAAGTTCGAAGCCGGTGTAATATCTCTGAAGTCCCCTTGATAAGTATAAACTCGAAAATATGGGCTAAGATTTCTAAGATGATTAATTGAATGAAAGACTGGAAGAAAAATAAGTAAATAAAGAAAACAAAAATTAAAGGTGGAAGATGAAATAGATAAATCGATAAAGATGGATAGATGAAAATTAAGTTCAAGAGATTTATCGACAAACTCGATTAATGATTTTAGTTAACCTTCCAAGAATTAATTTTTTTGCAACTCGGAGTACGAAGAACTTTCCCAAAAGTTTGAATAAGATTAAGTAAAAAGAACTTTGAATAAAAATAAGAATTGAATCTTGCAAGATAAAATAGTTCAAACAATGAAGTCTTAAAAAACAATCAAACTCGTCTTACATAATGAATAATGATAGCGCCTTTGGGTTACATATTGAATTAAAAAGCAAACTACTAATTTAATTTAATTTCTAATTTGACTAAACAAGAAGTAATTCTAGTTGAACTAAACATTCTTTCCAAGAAATTTTTAATTCACTTAAAATCCTAAAATTCAGAATAAATAAATACAATAATATAAAAGCTAATAAATACAATATTCGATTCATATATAATCCAAATTAAACTTTAAAATCGAAAACGATATGATTCAAATTCGAATCAAAGCCCGAAATTCGTAATTCCCACAACTTGTACAAAAATGTTTGCTTCCGCAATCTTCACTAAAACAATCACAACTTGATATCACAAACTCGGAATAGAGTGATTCAAAGTGTGATTCAAATCTTTTGTCTCAGAAATCATCTCAACCAAAAATACCTAGAACTAATCTAAAAAATCCGTCGCAAGTAGAAAAATTTTTCAGAGTAAAAACTTGGCAGCTTTAGTGAATTAAATTGAATTAATTTCTCTTCATTCGTGTATGGTGAATCGATTGTTGACACTCAATAGAGTCTTCCAAGCATGTTCACAACCACGATTCTCAATTTTGGATCAAGATTTCCAAGAATCGAATTTGTGATTTTCTTTAAACTCAATCTTTTCTCCTTGAAGCTTGTTAAGTTCATTTGTCATGAACTTTTGTACGATCAAGTTTATCTTTGCTCGGTCGATTGAGTCTTAACTCAAATGACATAATTGTCAGTGCAAGAGGACATAGGTTTGAGTATGTTAAAATGTATTATCTTCTTATTTAAAAGTTGAAGAGAAGTTATGAATAGTTATAGACATTGTATTAAAACATAAAGATTAAAATTCATGATATTACACTCATATGAAAAAAAGTAAATAAAAAATATCTTTTAATCGAATTTGCTTTAATCAAACTTGCGCGAGTAATTGGATTTTTGAAGTTCCCTTATAAAATATTTATTTTTTATTTAATATTCAAGATTTTATAAATAAGATTGAATAAAAATCATTGAGAGAGAGAGAGATTGTGCTGGGCCGAGGTCGGCCATTTCCACTTCACTAATCCTTAAAATGCTGGGGTAAAACAAAAAAAAGAATGAAATCACCATATTCCATTGACAATCATTTTTCATTTATTTTTCTCTCTCTTTCACCTTATTTATTCTTTTAATTTTTGGAAAAATAAAAAGCAAAAGGATTTCTTTTTTATTTTTTTCCTGATGTGGCACTGAATCCACCAATTATTATATCATGATTTTATTAGATGTTTCTAACAAGTCTACATTTAGCGATTAAGTAGTTGACTGAATGTAAAAATTCAGGTTCGTGAGTGTTGAATTTTTATCCTTCAAATACCAAAACATAAAAAGTGGTATGATATCATTATTAACTTAATCCATTTCATATATGAACCAAAGGTGATATAAAATATTCTGTCCATGCCCATGCCCATGCCCGTGCCCGTGCCCATGCATGGCATGAAGCTTGAGTTTTTAAGATAAATGAAATCCCTATATTCAATCACATATGCGGAGAACAGAAATGGTAAACAGTCGATGTAATGATTAAAACCTTCATTGTAATGAAATTTTGGTTATAACTCTTTATCCCGTATAAAAAACCTACCGTTTAATCCAGTATGAGCAAAACCTTTCTCCTGAGGTAAAGCTGCAAGAAATTGCCATCTTAATTCAGACAAAAAGAACACGCTGGCGAGTAGTGAGTGTTGAGAGCTTAATGGTTACGTACCATGGTCTGTTTGCAGAGCGTTTTTCCTCCTTCTTTTGTTGGAGTCCTGAATTGCCATCATGTTTTCCCACAGCTTTCTTGAGCTTCCATGGTGCGCTAGCAGATGTTATGTTAAGACGGAGTTAGTACTCAAAGAAAGTTCAAGAAAGCTGTGGAAAAGCATGACCAGGACTCCTCCGTCGAAATTGCTTGATACCCAGATCTCAAATACTTGCGATGTGAGAAGACTTTCCCGCGACCTAAAAACACAGACTAGTATGATGAGAAGGAAGAAGAATAAAGCAAGACCATCCATTGCTATGGTAGCAATGTATAAGTTGCATAGAAGCTGCTTTATATGGAAACAAAAACGGGGAAGAGGAGGGGTGGGGTGGGGGCGTACATTGGGTTTATTTATTTATTTTCACTCCCAAAAATTGGCCTGCTTTAGTACTACTGGTGAGTGCGCTGTGGGGCACAAATGATCAGCCAGATTAGATTACAGATTGTTGAAAGGGAAACAAAATTAAACCCAAACATTTAAAAATCATTAGACAAGCCCTCAATTTTTTTAATAATATTATTATAGGCTCTGATCATATGACACAATGCTTAAAACAATTCACAATCTCTTCTCAATTCATAAACAAAAAGATAATGTATTTTTACGCACTCAAAACAGCAATATTCATGTCAATCAAACTAAGTTCCAATTAACTAAATAAATCCTCAAAGTGAATTAAAAATGAAAATATTCACACACCAATATTTTTTTTAAAAATCCCATCCCCATCACATGTAACCATGTGATTTTGATTTCTGTCGCTCTAAAAATTATTGGAAACTAAAGGGTATGGGTTGTTTATGGTCCCCTATCTTTAGGGAAAAAAATCATAATAACAACTACAACAATAAGTGATCACAGATCATATCTCATGATGAAAAATAGTTGTCAACTTAATTACCTATCCTATATTCAACTTCAGGATTTTATTTTATTTTTTTAAATTTTCCTATTATTGATAATATTGATTATTTAGTTTTCTTACTTTAAGTTGAGGTAATTTAATTTTCCAACCACTATTGATATTGATGTTATGTCGTAATCCAATTCACTTTCACCATTAAAAAAATTCCTTTAGTAAGCTCACTTGAAACTTAAAAACACTAATTTAATTTAAATCATGAGACAGAATTGATTTTTTTTTTTCAAAATAATAAATTAGTAAAAAATAAAAATTTTATCAACCATAATTCCACTTTTTAAATGACAGAATTTCGAGTTTCTAAGGTTAAAAAACCCACATCAATTGACTAATAAAACTTTTTAATAGTGTTAAATTTATACGAATGAATAATGTAAAAATTTGTTTCCAGTGGTGTTAGAAATTGTGGTTTTAAAATTTCATTCTCGAATGATCGAATTAGTAAATATTATTTATTATATTTATGAGTTTATTATAATATTATATTAATTTTTGGTCTGATAATTTTATTGAACAGCTAGTAATTAAGGTACAAAAACTAAATCGTAAAAATCAATCGCTATTAATTTTTATTTGTTAAAATGCTTATTTAGTAATTGTTCAAGGGACTAAGTGGCAATTAACCACTTATTAAGTTATTATGGCCGGTTAGTGCATTGTTTAAAATAATTATATGTTATAACAAATAAAATGAAATTAAGATATATGTAGGGTGCATGGGGGAGGAGAAAGGAGAAAAAGAGTTTTCTATTTATTTCAATTTGGCCCATTATAACTTAAAAATCTTTGAAATTGAAGTGAGATATCACATCCAATTCTAATTCAAGGGTGCCCTTTCATATGAAATCAACCATGAAGGCTTGAAGATGAAGATGGAAGTGGGAGAAAGCATGAGTAAGTTGTTCCAATTATTATGGTATGTTTATTTGAATGAATAATTTGATATGAAATTGTAAGAATTAGGTGTGTATAATCATTTTCCATGTTTTACGTGATGAAAGTATTATGCGCATGATGTGAATGGTGAATGATTTTATGAATAATTTAGTGGATGATTTTAAGTGATTAATTTGATAAAAAAAAAATTAAATAAGGACTAAATTGAAAATTATAAAAAAATTTCAAAATCAAGGAATTAAATAGAGAAATTAAAGTTTGGGTTTTTAAATTAAAATGAACAAATTGCAAAGATTTCAAAACTTGAATTTTAGGACTAATTTATATTATTTGAGAATTTAATTCTGAAAACAAAATATGAAAGTTTAATGGTTCGAAAATCAGGTGCTAATTTGTGGAAATTTTGACAATTTTAGTTGTAGGGACTAAAATGTAAAATCTAGAAATTTTAGGAAAGGGATTGTTTTGCAAAAATGTGAAAACTAGGATTCAGGTCTGAACTATAAAATAAGAATATCTGATTTTTAGGACTGAATTGTAAAATTGTGTAAATTTGGGTCATGCATTGTTTAAAAGAATTTTAAGTCGTGCTCGGTAGTGTCATCGTACGTAGGCGTTAGTAAAATCCGATTCGATTCGAAAAACTCAAAACATAATTCAAATTTTAAATTAACCAGTTTAAGTTATTTGAGTTAATCAAGTTATTCGAATCAACTCGAATAAAAAATTAAGTTATCTGAAAATCTAAATAAGAAAAGGCAAAACTACGTCGTTTTGATAAATGTTTACCTTTTCTGTAGTTAAAAGTCAAAATCATTAAGTTAAAAGGTAAAAGTACATCGTTTTAATAAATGTTTACTCCTTAAGTTAAAAGGTAAAATCATTATATTGTTTATGTTGTTAAATAATCATGTACTTCATCTACTAGTTAAACAATTGGTTAATGTAAACGCAATATTGGGTATAAATAACTCGACTCGATTTGACTCGAATTTTTTTTACTCGATTTTATTCGATTAAAAAAAATTCAAATTGAGTTCAGTTGTTAAAATAAGATTCGTCAACTTGACTAACTCGAAAATTTTTGACTTGATTCGACTCGACTTGATCGAATACTCACCCCTAATCGTAGGCACGACACCCTCACGGCCGTGACACTTCGAGCTACTTCGGTTGTTGCCGGTTCGGTCCAAGCCAATGACAACCTGACTAGTCCGATTCAGCCACTGGTTGGACCATCGGTTTGGTTTCACATGCAGGGTTTGATTCGACCAGTTTTGGGTCTTGATCTCGGTCTCAGCTTTTGGTTTTCGATTCTAATTTTTGATCTCAAGTCCAATTTTCAAGTTCAATTACCTATTGGGTCAATTGTCTAACTTGAAAATTATTATATAAAAACATAATATTTATTTTAATTAATTTGATTAATTTAATTTTGATTGATCAAAATTAATTTTCTCAAAAATCACTGAAATTTTTCAAAATTCAATTTTCAAAAAAAAAATTTATAACCAAATTTTTTAATTGAACAATTCTCATGACCATCCAATTTAAATCCATGTCAAATAAATCGACTCAATTAATAAAATAAAAAATTAAAATTTTAACTTTATAAAAAAAATTATAATTAAGACACCTAAAAGAAAATTTCAGGTTGACCCATTAGCATACCACATCTCGAATACAATCAATTCCAATCGCAAATCGCATTAATTAAACAGGAAAATGTTTTACCTTTGTTCACTATAATATGTTTATATATACACTATTTCTAGGGCAGTAGATAATAGTATAAAAATGGAAAGGAATCAATCACGTGAGGTTACAGGAAATGTACCGATTTAACAGAGCAACCATCGATGGATTTTCCTATCGGCAGTGGGCTGGCAATGGCATGCATGCATGCTATCCGTCGGCGCAATTTTAGACTTTTCTTTTCTATTTTTGCATTATTATCAACATATAGGCCCGATTCTACATCTCTGCATGGTCTTTGTCTGTCTTCCCTATTATATAAATAAAAATATAAAAAAATAGACCGCAATATATTCATTTTCACCATCCCTCCATAATGTATAATATAGTGTCCTAAAATTAAATGACACTAAAGTTAAAAAGTTAAAAGTGATTGAGTTTTAATTCGATTGATATAAATTTTATTATTAATGTAAAAGGACGTGAGTTCAAATGCGTTGAAACGTATTAATTTTTTATTTATAAATTAATTGGGAAGATGACATTAAGTAGGAAAAGAGAGAGGAAAATGTAGGAAGTGATTGGATGTCCAAATATCTTTGGTGTTTGTAAGATCAATGATTAGAGACATTGGCAACTATTTGGAAGTCTAACGCAAGTGGTGGTACGTGCATGCTGTTCAGAAAATGCACGTGGATTTCAGCATACGATCTTGTCAATATTTTAACATGAAATCGCCAACAGTCAATAATAGAAAAGAAAAAGGAAATTGTGGCTACAGCTTTGCAGAGTTTGCTTCAAATTTTAAAGCTTCAGCAAAGTTTTTATTTGCAGAGTATATATTTGAAGTTGTGATCAGAGAAGAGTGAGATAGTGATGATGAAAAGTGAGTCAGCAAATGTAGTGTACCTTAATTAGCCTATGCAATGGCTGTGTTATAAAATTGGTATTGTGTGTCAGATTAGGTCACTAAAGTTGTAGTATTGAATGGGTTTCATGCATGGGGCCATTTTCATCATACCTGCCTATGCAACATCGGAATTTTAGTTAATGGTCTCCCACGTCTTAATTAATTGATAATATATAAAATTATATACTATCAATATATCAAATATTATATACTTTTAGAACTGGTAAATCTTGAATACATAAATTAAATAAGAATAAGTTCAATCATTTTTTTTATAATCATAGGTTTTTTCATTCGTTTTATGATCTGAACATAATTTTATTTGAGACGAAAGTAACAATAAATTAATGATTTTAAAATTCGAATTTAATCCGAATACTTAAGGAGATAGTAAATAGTAAAAAACACAAAGCTTGGTTTAGTATCTAGTTGAATTCGCATGCATGCTCTTACAATTATAAATAACTATGGTGACAACAACCATGCAGGCCCGTTATTAACATTTTTAGAGTATTAGGCGAAACAATAAATTGAGATCCCTTTTAAAAAAAATTATAAACTGTAATACAAAAAAATAAAAACATATACAAGTAATAAATAAAAAAACTGAGGCCCATTTTTTTTTTCTTTTTATTTTACCTACAATAAAACGTCGATCAAAAAATTTAAAAAGCTGAAGATTTTTCTTTCAAGTTAAAAGTTGAAGAAATTTTTTTTAGTCTCTTCCAATTCTAAACCCTGAACCACCGTACTCTCAAGCTACCCAAGACTAAACTTGCAACAATGTGCCAGTACAGATCCTAATGATAGCGTACATATTATATATTTTAATTTTTCTTATTTTACATGTTTTGGTTTTGATGAAAGTTCTACATGAGATGGAACTAAAATCTTAATTTTTATTTTTCTGAAAAAATCATTTCTACTCAATACCAAATTATCGTTTATAACCATGGACAGAACAACTTTGGTTATATTTATATCTATGCTATTATTTAATTATTTAATTGTGTTTGGGTCACGAGTTAATCGATATCAATTCGATTAGGAAAATTATTTTGATGTTATTTTATTTTTTAAACAAGTTATTTTATTCGAGAGTATTTTCATTTAAAAATTAATAAAAAAATATGCATATGGTAGTATTTGAACTCATATCAATTGCATTAATAAAATCTTAAATTTATCATTCAATCAAAATTTTATTTCGATAATTTTTATACATTTCAATTTTATTATGCATATTTTATTACCTCTCTCAATTGTGTATATATATTAATAATGTTTTTGCTAAGTTGGTGTCGCAAGTTAACTTGATGCCAACTCTAGATTGATGATAATATCATGATAAATAATTATATTCATTTTGTATTCTTAATCTGATGTATTTATATGTTTAAATTTTATTTTATTAACAATTTAATCTAATTTCTTCATTTTAATATCGTACATATTTCATATGTTATTATTAATTAGTTTCAAACCAAATATTTTATTACTTATTGTATGTTATTTTTAAACACACATCCGTATTTTAAATACGTAATTTCCACATGCATACGAATATAATAGAGTTTTCAATATAACTAAAACACGAGGAAAAATATGTATCTCAAACATAAAATCTTCATTCTTAGATCAGATGAATAGGTGAGGAATTTTTTTAAACACTATGTTATGGTTAAAAGTAGCAAAGGAGAAGAAAGTAAAAGAGTAGAAAGCTAATTACTTTATTATCTTGTTTGGATAGTGAAAATTGGTGAAGGGAAGTGAAATTAAATTATTTTAATCATTTTTATTTGGATAGATAGTGGAATGGAAATGATTAATTATAATGAATTTTTACCATTATAATACTTTCATGAAACTATTTATGAAAGAAAGAGAGAGAAATTTTTTTTAATTTTAAGATTTATTTTACATTTCTTTCTTAGCTTTTCTCCCAAATCGGAGTAAATAAAAAATTTAACTTTTAAAGAAAAGCAAGGGTACTCAACTTCCCTTGCTTCCCTAGCTTAACTTATAATGTCTATTCAAACAAGGCTTACTTTCCTTTCTCCTCTCCACCTCCAATTCAAACATAGGATAAAGAAAAATAAAATTATATGAAGAATGGAAAGCACATCTTATTATCATGGGACTGTGTATCAAAATCTGTGACGAATGCACACAAATCGTCTGATGGACGTCAACTGATTAAATGGGGGATTCATTTGATCCATTTGAATTGATCCGGTTTGTTAACATATGAAAAAATCCATCTACTTGAAACCGTGTTGGTTGTTATGGTCAATATTTGTAATCTTAAGGGATAAGCTTGTATAGAGTTTAAATTACTTAGTACTCTCATCTTGTAAATAGATTTTAATCTCGATCGGTAATGTAATTTAAATTGTACTATTGGATTTGGGGAGCTCATCTATAAATAAAAACATTCCCCACATTTGTAATGATTCCATTGTATCTTATTCAGAGTAATTAAATATACTTTTAAGAGCATTTATTCAAATACTTGGTGTGCTACTATTTTCTTGTAATTATTCTATTCGCTTCAAGTTATACCTTTGTTTTTGTTGGAGTTGCTTTCGTTTTATTCTGAGACCTTAAAAAATTTCCCTTAAAAATTCTCACTTTTAAAAAATAGACTGAGATAACCAAATCTGGAGCAAAAAATTTATCCGAGATCGAAGGATTTGTTAGACTAAAACTCTAACCAAGAGACATGGAACCAATAATGATAATAATAAATAGATAAAAGTAAGAATTGGATGGATCCCACCCAACCGTGTGGTGGGAAAGACTAAAAGAACAGATGAGACAGGAATCGAAGGACAGAAGAAAAGGGAAAGTGAAAGAAAAATAGGGTTAGGTGTTTTCTGTTATCAAACATCATAAAATATTGAGAGAAATGAAAGCGAGGCCACCCTTTCAATCACATGATCGTGCACACGTATCGTACCAGCCAGCCAGCCAGCCAGCCAGCCAGACGACGAGATGGCACCTCAATTCTTCTCTTCCTTGTCTCCTCCAACATGTTTGTCCCAATCACCCACCCAAAACGTCTCCTTTTCCTTTTTTTTTCTTCTCTTGGCTCGCCTTAATTATTGCTCCTTTTCATCACTTTTTTTTCCCTCTTCCGTTTTTACTTGGATAAAATAATAATATTTTGTACTATACTTGGTTATTTTTGTTCCTCAAAATCAAGTATTTACGGATTGAACCATATGGATTCATTTTCCGAGTTTAAAAAATATCACCATACTTAGTAATACTGTTTTTTCTTAAAAAAATAAATCAAAAAAATTTTTAGGCTTTCAATAGGCTTTGGCTTAATTGCAAGATTAAGACCTTGAGAACTTAGCCATCTCCAATTCAAGTTTCATTGTTGTTAGGGTATTTACCATCATCAGTCCAAAATTCAAATGGGTTTGGGTTGGATTTTAATTAGCTTGCAGGATGAGATTGCAGACTAAGACCAAGCTCGCTCTCTTACGAAGTTACACGTGTGTAAACACGTGTTAAGTCTAGAGTAAGATACGACGTGTCTATATGCATGAAACCCACCTAGCATGTCATATAAATGATCAGTACCCATGTCATATAAATAGGGAAATTAGCCTCTTAAGAAACAAACTCACAAAAATACTCAACAATTGTGTAAATACCATACATGGATTCTCATTCTAGACTTTATTCTAATTTAACTCCACCAAATCCAACTGTGGGTCATGTCCAGATTTATTTTGTTCTAATTTTAAATATATTTTAATTATAATAATCGATTATATTCATAATTATACGGATGTATTGTTTATAGTTGTAACTATATATGTTGGAATCTGATTGTAGTTATATGTATATATTGATTATAAGTGTAACTTAAAAAACAATTCAAGCTAATATTGGCATGGTAGCAAGGATTAATTGGTTACTTGAATTTTTTTCTTCTAAATGTATTAATTTGTATTTGATATTTTATTGAACACATTTTTTTAATATAAATATTGTAATATTATTATTTGAATATATATTTTATTAAAAAGATTATTTTTGAGGAATTATTAAAAAGATAAATATTATAATTTTAAACATATACTTTCATCCTACACTTATCTCAAATTGCAATATCATAGCTTATGATGGTAAAAATTAATTCAAATTTCAAAAAAAAAAAAATTAGATTTAATTTGAAGGGATTCTAATTATTGAAAGAACCTTCTGTTCAATTTAGAGATTATTTAATTCATTGGAAATTAATTTTTTTATCAAAAAGGACAATCCTTAATTTTTCAAAATATTTCTTCATTAAAATGGAACTAAATCATAATTGTTCAAATAAAATGGGTTTAAAGTTAAAGATTAACAAGTCATAAGAACTTTTTTCCTAAGATGAGTGTTGAAATGGTTGAAAATGGTTATGATATTTATTATTATCGATTCATATTTTGAATGGGTCCGAATCGAATTTTACATGGTTTGCATGTTGAGCTAGCATATCGAGTTCGCATGATGTTAAGTGTTCGCAAGAGGGATACTTACACTCTCCTGCTAGATATAAACACGTGTTAAGTCTAGAATACGGTACGTGTTGACATGCATGAAACCTACCTAAGATATCACATCAATGAATTATAACCATACCATATAAATATACAATCCTACTATCTAAAGATACTCAACAAAAACTTTGTACCTAGCAGTGAAGATCCCATTGCAGTTTTTGGCGAGGGTAGAGTGACTAAAAAGGTGAGATTTCATAAGGAGGTCTCAGATCGAAGAAGAGGTTGAAATGAGGGCAGATTCTCAATCAGAACCTCGTGTCTCATTCAGAGGCAAATTACTCTATTTTGTGCTCTGAAGGAGGATGAAGCAAAACTTTTTTTATCGAGACGCTTGCACCAAGGTAGATGATGGAGTTCCTTGTGTTCAATTCTTTGAGAGAGTTCATAGATTCATGCAGAAAAGTATGAGTAAAATAATAATCATAAAAACTCTTGGGAAGCCATAATCAACAGAAGCATATGCTGCCATGTGGAAATCGTCACAATTGTTCCGGTTGATGGTACATGGTAAAGTTCATAAAACGTCCTTGTTGAAAAACTTGGGGTAATTTACGGGTACTATCTTATAGTTGAACCATGGACAACCTATTCAGCATGACAAAAGACTTGTATGGTTGTTGGGATTTTGTGTAATGATTTCATTTATGTATTTTTAATTTTTCGAACAAATTGATTTAATAAATATTCATCCGGATCATTACTATCTTTTCTATAATGTATTTAACGATTTTTGCACGCAAAGCAAAATGAAAATAAATATTGACTCAATGATTATCTAACATTTAAATTAGTATATAATCTAAACATGTCCTTAGTCTAATCAAAATTGGACAAATTAATTGAAAGACTAATACGTCGTCTATCGAGTCCAAACGAAGAAATAATTCATCTTGTATCAAAATAAATAACTCCCAAAAGTTTTGATTTAACGGTAAGAATCGAATTTTGGAAATTTTGAGGTTACTAATTCAAGTTTTTTTCATATGTGGTTTATGTATTGGAGTTGGTTAGAAATATTTTTGTTTATTAAGTTGACAGTTTAGTCATTAGTTTTTTTATTAATTGATAGATTCTTTAAACAGCTTTTTAAATTTTTTTTTTTTTTTTTTTACAATTTTTGAAATTAAAATTGAACTTCCATTTTGGGTTTGTTTTTCATGTTTAAGTGGACTATAACTATGGTTGAGAATCTTGAGATATTATTATTCGTTGTTTTTATTTTTTTAAAATTAAAAATATAAATTATAATAAGTTTTAGGGATAAATATCAAAACTATATATAAATTATGATTTAGTGTGGAATTGTATACGTGCATTTTGATTTTGTGTAATTTTATACATGAAATTTTGATTTGATTCAATTCTTGTAAATGATTAATACAATTATTAATATAACATTATTTTATGTTTATATATTACATACATAAATAGTTATATTTATCTAATATAAACTAAATTAATGTATTTATTTCTTTAAATGTATTAAATCAAAATTAAAGTTTCAAGTATAAATTTGTCACAATTAGAGTTTCATAATTACACCAAATCGAAGTTTACATATACAATCACACATCAAATCAAAATTTATATATAATTTTGATATTTATCCTTAAATTTTAATTTTAATAAGTTTTAATTTAGGGCACTAAAAAAATTTTGCAATATGGGCACTATCATTACATGTATTTTTATCATTTTAGTCATTGTCAACGCATATTTTGATCATTTTAGTCATTCATCGTTAATTTGTCATTGCATAAAGTCATTTTAGTCACCAATTTTAGTAAATTTTCATTTTGATCACTCTTTTTTTTTTTTTAGGATTCAGTTGTCAAGAAAAACTTAAGTTTTTCACTTGTAACTCAATTCCATGTAAAAACTTAATTTTTTTCTTGTAAAACTCCAATTTTACCTTTATTAAAAAAATAAAACCAATTCTAAATAAGAAAAAATAAATAAATGAAATTTAAAAGAAAAATGATTTTCCTTGTGAAAATCTAAATTTTCCCTATAAAAATAAATAATTTCATGTGAAACTCCAAGTTTTCCTCTCATATTGAAAACAAATTAAAATTAATTCTAAAAAAGAAAAATAGAAAAGAAAAAGATAAGTTTTCCTATAAAAATTCAGGTGATTCCGTGTAAAACCTAAAGTTTACCATCTCTTTTATTGAGAAAAAAATAAAATTAATTATAAAATGAAAAAAATAAGGAAAATTAAAAAGATAAAATAAATTTTCCAACCCAATTTTCCACAGTAAAAATTCAGTTTTTCCCCTTATTGAAAAAACTAAAATTAATTTTTAAAAACAGAAAAACAAAGGAAATTAAAAAAAATAAAATGAATGAATAAAAATAAAAACTTATTATAATTAAGTGACTAAAATGAATATATAATGACAAATTAACTGTAAAAAACTAAAATAATAAAAGTATGTAATGGCAATACCCATATCTTAAATTTTTTTTCGATACTAAAATAAAAACTTATGAAAATTAAGTGATAAAATATGAAATTTACCTAAAATAAATTATTTTTAAGTTGAGCCAGAAGGACAAGACAAAGCATAAATGGGACCAGAAGGGCGCATGTAAAAGTAGACCTCGTCCTAATCTGAGTATTGTATATTGTTACAATCATATTAAAAATATAAATATTGATAGGTTAACAATTTTTTTTTATAAATATTTGGATACATTTATATATTTATTTCTTATCACAGGGGCGTAATTAGGGGTTGGTAAGGTCGGTTACTGTAAAATAGAAAATTTCTCATTTAAATTTTTTAAAACTTTTAAAATTTTAACTCCTTAAAAATTATATTTTTTTTTGAAATAAAATCTTGATTGGCTTTATTAAAAAACTAACATAAACAAATAAAAGTCTCAACTCAAAACTAAAGTTCAGCTTTCAAAAAAGTCTTCCTGAACCCTAATATTGTATCCATAATAGAGAAATAAAGCAAAATAAAACCTAATAAACTAAATGTCAGCCAACGATAAGCTGAAAACCAATAAGCTCCTCAAAGATCGAGGCATTGAATGAAATACTTATCACCTTGAAGTTTCCAAGAAATAGCAACTTTTTCTAAAGAGAGAAATGAGATATCTTTTATGCTTCTAAAAAACTCCTCCCTTACCCAAGAACCTAATCAATCAGGCTCTCTTGGTCTATGTCTCAACAGACTAAGCATGGTACCGATTGTTTCTTCTCCAACAAGGTACGTATTCTGTTTCAATCTCAAACAGTCAACAGCTAAATCGTGAGCCAAATAGTTAAGCTCTCTAGGAATATGGCTAAAACATATTTCTTGATAAAAATTTTATGAGTTTGAATATCGGAAATGATGGCTTTGATGATAGATTTGTCCCTTATATCTGATTTACTCTTTATTATTATAGATCTAGCATCCCCCTCTATACTGACCTTTTGTATTCCCAGATCTGTACCCAATCGAACTGCTTCTAGACATGCTAATCCTTCTGCTGCAAAAGCTGAGGAGACATACTCATGGGTTGTTTGTTTAGTGGCTATTATAGTACCCACTGGGTTCAAAGCAATGACACCTAAACTGGATTTGCCCAGATCTGGAGAGAATGAAGCATCGAAGGTTATCCGATACCCAGATGTTTGTCGCACAAAATCCTTTTGGGAAGTTCCATTACTACCAGGTTGTTTTCTTTTTAACCCTTCCAGTTCTTTCATATAATTTATTATTTTCCTTGCTAAGTCGTTTCCTCTTAACTAGTAACCCTCATGGATGGATCTATTACGACAACTCCATATCATCCAAATGCCTATACAGAACAGTCGAATCTGAGAAATGTTATTACTCTGAAAAACCCATTTAATCCACTCAAGTGAACATTCATCGTGATTTTCCAGTGTTTTAATCTCCTGTAAACTAACCCGTACTTCCACAGATATCGAGCAATCTCTAAAGACATGAATTAATGTTTACGATCCCATGCCACATCTTGGACAGAGACCATCACTACGGACGCGTTTACAATGTAGATTTACATTCGTTGGAAGGAAGTTCTAAAGTACTTTCCATAGGGTTAATTTTAGCTTGGATGGCACTTGTATTTGCCATAGTTTTCTAAATAGATTCTGGGCTGTATAATTAGGATTATAGGGATTCTCATGTAATAGTTTATAAGTTGTTTTTATCGAAAACTCACCTAAAATATCTCCTTGCCAAACCCTGAAATCATCAGAGTCCTCTACTGCAAGTTGAATTTTCAGGATTTTCAAGGCAATATCCATTAAGAAGGTATTGAATATGACCTCCGTTTTCCATTTGGTTGTATTGGCCTCAATAAGATCTGCAACTTTAGTTAAATTACTAACAGTAATATGTGAATTGATTCTGTAATTTTCAGCTTCGGGGATCTAGGCATCTTCCAAGATGGAGATATTCTTCTCCGAACCCACCCTCCAACATAGTCCTTTCATGAGAAGCCCTTTCGCTGCCCAAACACTTTTCCAAGTATACGAAGGTAAACTCCCTAAATTCACGTTAAGAAAATCAGTTCTTGAATAGTATTTAGCTTTTAAAACCCGTGCTAATAATGAATTCGGATAATGGATAAGGCACCAACCTTGCTTGGCTAATAATGCAACGTTAAATTTTAACAAATTGCGAAAACCCAAGCCTCTCAAATCCTTAGACACACACAATTTATCCCACGAACACCAATGAATACCCCTGTAACCCAGCCCTTTTTGCCACTAGAACTTTGCCATAATTTGCTCTAATTCCAGACATAATTTTTTTGGTAATAGAAAACACGACATCGAATATAAGGGAATAGCCTGTAAAACTGAGCGAATAAATACCTCTTTCCCTCATTGGGACAAATAACGAATAATCCAACCATCAATTCTTCGATGAACCTAGTCTTTTAAATTCTGGAAAGACTTTGATTTCCTTCTACCCACAACACTACCCAAATACTTTTTTAAGTCATTCGAACATCTTACTCCTAGTTCTCTCGAAGCCTCTTGACAATCAATACTGCTTGTATTAGTACTAAAAAAGAGAGTAGATTTGCTAAAGTTAATACTTTGACCCGAGTAGACTTCATACTCTCGTAGTATTGCTTTCAAATTTTCAGCCCCTCCCTAGAAGCTAATCCAAATAAAATAGAGTCGTCTGCAAATAGAAGATGTGAAATTTGGGGACCATCTCTGCTAGCTTTTGCTCCTTTAATTCTCCCCTCATTAAGTGCCATCCTTATGAGAGAAGAAAGTCCCTCACTGCAAATTAAAAATAAGAACGGACTAAGTGGATCCCCTTGACGAAGCCCCCTCGAAGGTCTAAACCTTTTACCCGTACTACCATTAATCATTACAGAATACAAAACTGTTATGACACATTTCATTATCAATGAAATCCACCTTTCATCAAAAACCATCTTTTCCATCATCAGTTTAATGAAATTCCATTCAACCCTATCATATGCCTTACTCATATCAAGTTTTAAGACCAAATAACCTTTCTTCCCAACTCTTTTTTGACGAAAAGTATGCAGTGTTTCATAAGCCAGTAGAACATTATCTGAGATTAATCTATTAGGTACGAAAGCACTCTGTGAACTATCAATACAAACTTCCAGAACTTCCTTAAATTTGTTGGATATCGTTTTCGCTATTAATTTATGCAAAACATTGCATAAACTAATCGGGCGAAAATTAACTAAATTTGTTGGGTGGGGAATTTTGGGAATCAAAACAATGTTATTGAGATTTAGAGCATCAAAATCCATACCATCATTCAGGACACCAAGGCAGAAATAGGTAACATCGTGGCCTACAATTTGCCAACATGATTGAAAAAATGCTACTGGAAAGTCATCCTCCCTTGATGCTTTATTAGGAGCCATGTCTTTAAGAGCTAAAACAATTTCCTCCATTGTATACACGATAGTAAGTTTCAAATTCATTTGCGCAGAAATAACGTTTTGAATTCCATAAAGAATATGAGCAGTATCACCAGTACCTATTGATTGGAATAGATTTGAAAAATAACCAAGTGCTAAACCTTCCATCTCCTTTTCATCATTGGTATAACTACCATCCTCATTCTCCAGAGAACGAATCTTATTCCAACTTCTTCTTTGAGACACAAACTTATGAAAAAAAGTTTAATTCTTATCTCCGTCTTTTAGCCAATTGGCACGGGCTCTTTGTTCCCAAAATTTCTCATCTTTGTCAATTTCTAAATTTAGGAATACCTTATTTTCAATCAAAGCAGCAATATTCTCGTCATTTGCATCCTCCCAACTCAACTCAATCTTTTGGGTAAGTTACTGTTTAACCCCTTTGCATTGCAAACAAATTCGTTTCGACCATTCTAGAAGAGTATCTTGGAGGGCTTTGATTTTCACAAATAAATCACCAACCGTATTCTCCTAAGAGCTTTTTAATACTTTCATGAAAGAATTTTCAAGTAACCACCATGTTTCAAAATGAAACTTCCAAGGCTTTGAAACCAAGGCATTTTGATTTGTCTGAATCAGTAATGGGTAGTGGTCAGAGAAAGAGTAGGGAAGATGCCTAATATGAGCATTTGAGAATAATTCCAACTGTCTTTCACAAGCGAAACCTCTATCCAAGTGTTCTCGGATAATAGTTTCCAGGATATTTCCCCTTTGCTAAGTGAACCAAGGACTCGAAAACGCTAAGTCCACCAATCTACAATCATCAATTACTTCCCTGAAAATTTTCATACGTCTTGAATCTCTAGGATTGCCACCCATTTTCTCATTGGCAAACAATATCTCATTAAAATCCCCACAAACCATTCATGATTGACTACGATTACTCCGAAGTCCTCGTAACATGTTTCATGAATCCATTCTATTAACAGCACACGAAGTCCCATAAAACCTCGTAAAAAACCAATTCACATTTAAATCCGGATCTACAACCTCAACATCAATATGTTGACTGAAGAAACTCTGAAGGGAAACAGAAATATTACCTTTCTTAGCTAATGACAAACCACCTTTAGTACCATTTGCTAAGACATCAATACCAAATAAAAAACCTAAACATTTACGAATCTTCTTCATTTTAATTCTACAAAGCTTAGTTTCCATAAAGAAAATCAAATGGGGATTATACTCCTTCAACAAATGTCTAAGGCGTCGCATCCAGCTTAGTATTTTCATTGCAACCGATCGGCTTGCCTATTGGCAGCCACCGATAATAAGTAAGTAGAATCCAACACATTTCCTTCATCAAAACCTCAAATATTTCTTGTTTCTTTATAACTGTCTTCTCGGATTTTCACGCGAGATCTCTTTTTCCCATCAACCCCAGCCACCAATACTTTCGAGTCATGTTCCATGGTCGCCACCTCATTCAAATTTGAAGCTTTCCCTAACAAATTAAAACCCAACATTAGATTTATAGATAAAGATCATAATGTCTCCACATTTTGTGTCCCAATTTGTCTACCAACCCTCCAATCCATAGTTGGATTTATTTTATGTGGTCCTTGGTTCGAGTCTCTTAACTAGACGTTATTCATTGCCATAGCTCGTCTTGATTGCACCCTAATTGAGAGATCCCAGCCCATCTTAGCAATTTCATAACAAAAGGTCATCCTCTCTTTACAGAAGGAATCGTTCTGCCCTAATTTACCGCAAAAGAAACAGAACAGAGTAAGACACTCATACTTAAAATAAACATACCCAATATTCCCTAGTGAGAACTGAAGTCTTTTCTTTCTTTTCAAGGGGAGCCGAACATCCATGGCCACCCTTATACACATAAAATTCCTTTAGCCTCTAGCAACCCCAGCACAATCGTACTCTAAAAATTGCCCAATAAAATTTCCTAACTGCTTTGCTAGGATTTCAGAGAAAAAACCTGGGGGGACCTCGTGGATTTGAACCCAAAACAAAGCAAGAACTAAAGGTACTTTCAATGGATCATTGCCTTCTTTTAATCTGTGGAAAACTAGAAGGTGATTATTAAACGTCCAAGGGACTCCTTTAAGAACCCTATCAAGATCCATCCAATGGAAAATTTTAAACAAAAATCTTTTTTCACCGAGATCCAGAATCTCTATAACCTTATCATAATGCCACAAATTTGCTAAAGTGTTTCTCATTGCAGGGAAGTGGATTATACCAGCCGTGAGAAAACACCCTACCAAACTAAGATCGTAAACTTCCGTCAAAACTCTTGGTTGACATTGCGCCTCCTCAACTGCATCTTCTTGATCATCTAGAGATAAAGCTGCCAAACCTTAATCCATGATACTAGTTTTGCAAAGAATATATTGCAATTTATTGAATCAAAGAAAGCAATTAACTTAAAAAAAACAAGCCGCCACCTGGGATGAAAAGAACTTAAGAACAAAGAAAACCTAAACCTACTAGAGAACAGCAGAGAAAAATTGTGCAAGTAGCAGATGTAAAAGCTAAACTTAAAAATTGTATTTTGATCTCCTTAAAAATAATAAAAATTTGATTTAATCCTCTAAAAAATATAAAAATATAAACTATTAAAATAATAAAATTATATTTTTTACTATTATAAAAATTATAATTTAATTTCGATCCCTATAAAGATTTTTTGATTTCGCCTCTTGCTATATCATATTGATTTTTTTTTCTTATTTTTTTTGGACGAAATTCATTTACTATAACTACTTGTTGATATTATATTATCAAGTTTGTAGGAAAGTAAAGCATGGGAAAGAGCACGTTGAAACGGGACGGAACACTGATGGGGATAGCAAAGAGCAAAGGTTGTCTTGATCCGTTCTGTGGGACAGTGTCCTGTCGTATAACAGGCTGTTCATTTCTTACAAAACGTGGCCCTCTCTTCGTCTTTCGGATCCTTTTGAAAATTTTTAACTAAAAATAAAACAAAATTGGGCCCACTATAGAAAAATGGGCCCAAGCCTCAATTATGAATTTTCGATCCATCACATGCTTCCCTCCTCAACTCAATCAACCATATCTCGTTGGTTGAGGTTATAAAATATTCTCTCTGTGTTCCAACCATCTTTGGATTTCCTTTTCTCTCTCCTATTCACAATAATTGAACTCTCTCTTTATTTTATTTTAACAAAAAATTTATCATTTTTTATGGGTCCATAATTACAAATTCAAATAATATATACGAGGATAATTACCATCGAAATTAATCATAAAGCACGATCAGATTAATAACCGGAATAACATTTGAAAAAAGTTTAAATACAAATCGTTTCAAATAATGTTTGTTCTAAATATAATTATTCTTGAAACGTCATTATTCTAAACGAGTGTTATTTTAAACTTTGACCGTTATCAACGGGAATTATTTTTAAAAAACAATCATATTAGATGATAATTGTTTTAACTAAAATTTAGTTTTCAATATAACTATCCTCGAATGGAAGAGATATTATTAAATGAAATGAGAATGATAATTATTAAAGAAGCAATGTTGATGTCTATTAACGGTAGGTAAATCAGTGTTGAATAGTAAAATTTTGGACTGTTTTAGGGTGGGATAGGATCGACAGTAGAGTGCGGTGCGTTTAGTTTACTTTTTGTCTTACGCTACAGTATCATTACAATATCTAATCTTATCATCACTGCTATTTTTATGCTAACCGCTAGTAAATGCACTGTCCATCTATATCAACTCTTAGTTGTTTGGATGCTAATGAAAGTTGGGCTTCTCTCAATGCAATGGATATTTGATTTGGTAGAAGGAAAATGAAAGGGAGATCTAATATTGGATTTGGGCTTATGAAGAAGGTTTCTCCATACCTTCAATTTTATCCTTTTAACTTTGGCCAAATGGATAATTTGCTTTTTTCACCCCTCTAAAAAATTAAATATTCGATTTAAATCATTTTAGTATATTTTTTTTAGCCTTGACACCCAAAACTTTTTGTTTTACTTTTGACCCAACATAAAATTTTTGACTTCATCTCCTTCACTAATATAGAAAAATCTTAACTCAAACTTAAAAGTTAATATTTTTAATTAACAAATGAAATTAATTGAATCTGAGAGTTTCAGTAATTCAAATTTTTATTCTCAAATCAAAAATCTCAATCCCGTCATTAAAATAGTAAGTATTATCTATCAAAATTTATCGACTTAAAAATTTGATTTCACTGTCTTTATATGACGTGATTAATTGGCAGAAAATATACATGCTAAATTAACAAATTTTGATAGCAACTATCAACAACGATCGTGATTATACAGAGATTATAACCTTTTAAAAAAAATCCAATGGAATGCATAAGGTTTACCAACTAGAACCCAATTCGATTCTCAACTAAACTTATAGTGGTTGCTTTTTTTAGCATTCTGGTTTCCCATTGGGCAAGAAACTTCCCATCATCCACCCAGAAGTTAAAGGTCACAGCATGTGGTGTTAGCATCCTTTAATTAAAGCTTTTCAATATCCTTCTTCTTCTTCTTCTTCTTCTTTCTTTGTGGAAACCCTACTTAATTTCATGCTATCTTCCTATGTCTGCGATCACTTTCTTCCCATAACCCTTAACCACCAAATACTTATTGATGACAAAGAGATCTAACTCATGACAACCACTCACTTAAAAGCTATCGGTATCAAGTTTGGAGAATTAACGCAAATTAATTATCATTTGATGGACCAGTATCAGCTTTATGTATCATGAATAGATTCGAAGAACCGCCCGAATAGTGAGAGGGTTTGAATAAAAGTATAGGCCTAAAAATAGATTTGGATAAAAAAAAAATAAAGTTTGTTTAGAAAATGAGTCGGGCTTTGAGTAATTTTTTTTCAGCTCAGGCTCGACCTGAATTTGTAAAAGAAAAATCGCTACTATTTTGTCACTGTTTTCACATTGTTTTGTTATTATTTTGTTGTTATTATTTGGATATTAATTCTGCTACTATTTTATAGGCATTTGCTTACTAAGTTGCACCTATCTTAGTGTTATTTAAGCATAAAACTTTTTTTCAATTTATTGGAATCATTTATTTTAATGTTTTTTAGTGTATTTCATATATTATATTTTTTAACTTTTTTTTATATAAAATAATTTAATACAATCGGATCGAACTCGAGTTTTAGCATTTTTATTTGAGTCGGGCATGGGCAAAATTTTAGATTCATTTTTCAAGTCAAGGTGGATCCTAAAATTTTTGCCTCGATTCGTCGCGGCCCATGATCAGCTCTAATCATGAATATGTAAAACAAAAACTAATGAAGGATTTATAAAAAAATATTATTAACTTTATTTAAATGTAATTAACTATCAACTTGTCAAGATTTTGCCCATTATAGAGAGGTGGTTGTTATACACCTATAACAACATATTGTTATAGAGATATAATTATCGTAAACTTATTGCAAAACTCATATAATGAATTTCATCAAACGAAGAAAGTGAGAACTATATTAGAAAATAGAAAGGAAATAGAAAACAAATTAACAAAATTAAAAGACATATAGCAAGTGCATGCATTGTTGCTTTTATGTATATTTTATTTTACATTATTTAACACTACTAATTATGAAGATAATAGATCTAACAAGTTCAAGTAATCAATCTAAGTTGTCGAATTAAATTTATTAGTTTACTATGAGTTATTAAATTCAAGTAATCGATTTATAAGTTTACGATGTTTCAAATTCATAGTAGAATATGTAATTAAAGAATTTAATAATTTATTGATTTGATATATTTAATTACACTCATTGAAAACTATTTCATATAACATCGTTATAACGTCAACGGTGTTAACGATGGAATCGGTCAACTAACAGTTTTCGTTAAACCAAATAAAATATCCTTTAAAATTCATATAAAAAAATAGAAGAGAGGTGAATAGGACAAATTCTACGACACTTGATTAAATTATTATCACCCTTAATTTGATAAAATCATTTTTAACTCCTTGGGGTGAATTTTATCACATTAACAATTGGGATAATGGAGGCAAAGAAAATAGTAAAAGCATACTATATTAAGAGATGAGAAGAAGAGAGACAAAGAATCTTAAGTTAATTAAATTCTTTTGGTACGACCAACAGAGCAACGCATCCGATGCTGCCAAAGCCAAGTTTTCGGATCTTCTATGCCACAGAATATATTCCAGAGTCAACAGCTTCTTCTTTTTCTTTTCTTTCCTTTTTTTTTTTTTTTTTTTTTTTTTATCATAATATGGGTTAAAATTTACTCTAACCCCGGCATTTTTTTATATTTGAAATTTAATTTTTATTTTAAATTTCAAAACTCATATTTAATTGTTACCATCGTTAGATTTTTTTATTAAATTTATTTGTGTAAACTTTGAAATAAAAAAATATTTAGTTAGTAGCCTACAATATTATAATGAATCTGAATTTAACAGAAAATTTTTTAACGATGTTAATAATTAGATTTGTATTTTTTAAATCTAAAAAAAAGAAGGATTAAGTTTCTTGAAATAAAAGTAAAGAGATTAAATTTCAAATGTACGAAGAGTATAAGAGCTTAAAACATATTTTAACCCATAATATAAGGAAATGTTTCATTGTTAAAAAAATAATAATAATAAATAAACTTACCGCAGGTCACTGTAAAATATTGTTCCTACAGCAAAGAACTTAATTAGAATGATTTAAACTTTAGGGACTAATTTCAAATTTGAGCAATAGTTTAGAGAATTGATCTGAATGAATGGCAGTGCACCCTCTGTTTGAGAGTTGTGTTTTTTATATTTCTGCTTATAATTCCAAAATCTTGCTTATAAAATTGGAAACTAATCCTCAAAATTTCAAAAGTAATTGGAAGCATAATTTCATTTTTCAAGTTTCGGGTTTGATTCAATCTTATAATACTAAGCCACTACACTATCATGAACAAAATGAAATGAAACGAAACTTCATATCCAATTTATATTTTGGGTATAAAAATCAAAATCCATTAAAAAAACGCAATATTTGCTGCTAAGTAAGAGAAATTATTTCAATTTCTGTTAAGGTGTTGTGAAATACTTTGCTGCAGGGATATTATGGTGTGAGGGCGATAGACTGAAGAGTGATAGAGAAGAGGGTGGTGATGAGAATTTGTGGTTCTTATGATAGGTGTTTGGTAGTGACAAGTATTGGAGGGATTTATGTTGCAAATAAACACACACAAAAAAAGTTTTGAGTTAAGTATAGAGAAGCCTTTAACTTTAGTCAAAAAAAAAAAAAAAAAGTCATATCAGCAATCCGTTATTGGATTAATAGAAATTTTTATAGCAAAAATTGATTTGAGCAATTATCTTAGTTAAAATGATTAAATTGACAAAAGAGTGATCAAAATAGAAATAGTGCTATTTTAAAGTGACCTACGATAAAATTTACCCAAAAAAATAAAATAAAATATATTACGTGGAACACGAATGCATAATTTTCCAACACAAAACAATAAACAAAGTAGAGAGAAATAAAGCAAAAGAAAGTAGGGTCGTTTACTTTTGGGATTAATTTAATACCTCCAGAAATAATTGGTAATAGAAGGTTGGATGCTGAAATCTTGGGAGATTCCCATCTTGTGGGGTAAAACGGAAAAGCATATGTATGGAGTGTTTTATGCTTTCACAAACGACAAATAATCTCCTTCTTCACATGTCGATATTTATAGAAAAATGATAATATCGTTAAATAATTTGAGTGTATTTAATATTTTTAAACGGAAATTTATTAATTCATTCAATTCATAAAATCATACAATTCAGGGAGAAAAGTAATAAACACTTGCGCGCACTGAAGGACAAATTCCATCAACACAATAAAAGTTTCAACTTCAGCATCAATAGAACAGTATGTCACGTTGACAATTAACTTTATCACAACTCAAGCACAATATATCAGGAGTGATTACAAGCACTTAATACAAGAAAAAAAATTAATCCCAGATTATCCAAAGCGGCGAGTATAAATCGGCAAAAAAACCAAGTATTCACCAAATTAGAGAAGATGGCGACAAAACTAACCCAAAATAACTTGCAAAATCAAGACTACACGCATAAGCAATACTAAAAAGCGCACTACAATAATAGACAAAAATTTCTAAAAGTGAAAACTTATTAAATAATGGAAAAAAATAAAAAAACATATAAAATTTGAGACAACATGAGTCCAAACAATACTTATCTGATGTATTTAACTGTTTAAATTCCTTTTTATACACAATTTAAACTATTTTTTTATTTTAATTTCGTGTATATATATATATGTGTGTGTGTGTGTGTTATTACTATTAATTTCAAACAATTTTTTATTTATTTGTTGGATGTTATTTTTAAACCACACTTATGTTTTAAATATATGATTTTTATATGTATACGTGAGTAATAAAATTACTAATATCTTTATAAGACAATTGTATATACAAAAGTTAAGATTTCGTATTGTTTCAAAAAATATTTTTATTCATATTTTTAGAAAATAATTTTTTTTTTAAATTGAGAAACACATTTGATAAATAGAAATAAAAAATTTGTTTTCAATAATGAAAACATGTTTGGTAGCTTTTTTTTTTTTATAATAGAAACTTGAGAAATAAAATAAATAAATTGTATATGTATATCAAGTTTAATATTTGAAAAACGGGTGACGTTTTTTTTTTTTGTGATTATATGAATTTGAACTAAGGTCAATTTACTATTTTCATTTTTACAAAGTATTTTTAGCGAAAATAATGAAAACATTTTTATATTGTTTTCAAATTTCATGTATTTTCATTTTCTAAAAATTATTTTTAAAATTTTCAACCCAACATGTTTTCTTCGATATTTTCAATTTCCATGAAAACAACCTTTATTTCATGAAACTAAACGGAACCTAAGTCTTTACAAAAAAAAAAAAAAAAAAAAACTAATCATGAATATTTAAAATTATAAACTCAAATTGATTAATTTTCTAGATAATATAGTATTATTATTTGCAACGTTATAAACTACTAACAAATAGCATATAATAATTTGAATATTCGAATTCATTATTTATTTTAAAATTTAGGTTACTATATTTGGATATTTAAATAAATTTGAATATTTCATAAACAATTTAATTAATACTCTTATTTAACACTAATAAAAAACAGTTTCTAATATGTAAATTTACGTATGAATTTTACATAAATTATAGATATTTCATCCTTGAAAACAAGTAACAATTTACAAAGAGAAAAATAAGGGTAAATTTTTATTTTGAATAATTTTATATGTTTTGATTATATCTATTTTTATATACAAAGTCTAAAATTATCCATAATCTCACTCTAACCCATAAATAGAAGAATAATGCGTTCCAACACATTCGAACTCACATTTTTCTGTATTGACAATAATGTTCATATCAATCAAGCTAAGACTCAATCGGGAAGAGTGAAAGAAAATCGAGTTTGAGGAAATAGGAACATTGGCAACTTTCACTAGTTCATTCATATTTATTTAAAAAGAAGAGTTTAAGAATCTCATATTATGACTAAATGATCAAAGTGTTTATTACTCTAAATATAATCTAAATCCAATTTGTACTAATCATATTTGTTATTCGAGCTTTCTCCTATTAGATTTCACGAATAAGAAAAAAAAATCTAATGAGATAATGAATATATATTTGTAGATGTCACTCATGACTCAACTCTTTTTCTTTAATCACACTTTGCCACATCATTGAATTTTTCTTTACAGTTTTTTCAGTTCGACGCGGTTTTGTGGGATCCAAGAGTCCCACCTAAATACGCGTATTCTCTCTCTCCCAAAAGTAAGCTTCTTTTTTATCATTAAGCTCTGTCGCCCCCGACCAAACCCTTCCCTTCAAATGAAACAATCCCCGTTTTCTTCTTTGTATATCTTCTTCTTCTTGGTTGTATCTCACTGACAAGAAATATGGTGACATATCCACTGTTACTGGCCCTTCTTTTTATAGCTGGCTTCCTTAATGTTTACTTTTATATCTCCCGCAAGAAGTTTCATGCATGGCTTCAATCTTTCTTCCCTAAAACCTGTTCATCATCAGGATCGGTGGTGTCATCTGGTCCCAAGGCTGCAGCTCAAGAAAAGAGAGATTCGAACAAGGTAGTGGAGCTGAAAAGGGTTTTCGCCACCTTTGACAAGGACGGTGATGGGTTCATAACGAAGCAAGAATTGAAGGAATCACTGAAGAACATCAGGGTGTTGATGACGGAGAAAGAGGTTGAAGATATGGTAGTGAAAGTGGATGCTAATGGAGATGGGCTGATCGATTTCGATGAGTTTTGCATCTTATGTCAGACCATGGATGGTTGTACCAGATTCAAAGAAGATGATGGGATGAATGGAGAAGAGGAACTGAAAGAGGCTTTCGATGTGTTTGACAAAGACAAAGATGGGTTGATCTCGTTCGAGGAACTGGGATCTGTGCTGTGTTCTTTGGGGTTGAAAGAAGGGAACAAAATGGAAGATTGCAAAGCAATGATAAGGAAAGTAGACATTGATGGAGATGGAATGGTTAATTTTGATGAGTTCAAGAAGATGATGGGAAGCGGTGGAGGTTCGTTCCTGTTTCTGCCTTCTAGCAAACTTCCGCACTAATGTTAACTTCATCAAATCTAAGCCCTTTCCATCTCTCTTTTGCCCAATTCTAGGTTTAGTCCCTCTATTATTCTAAAATTTAGAATTTTATCCCTCTACTTTTAACAATAAAGTTAGTAGCTCCAAATTAATAACACCATTAATGGGTGCTATTAAAGTACTGACATAAAATCATATGAAATTAAAGTAAAGGGGTTAGATGTCAAATTTTAGCATAATAGAGGGACTAAATTCGCCAATTGCTACTTAACCTTCAAGTTTGTGTAGGTTGTTTTAATCCCTTTGAACTGTTTTGACGCATTAGTAGGTTGGATGTTGTTATCAACATTTAATTATCATTTGACAGTTGGTTGAACAAGTGTTTGTATTTGTCTAGATTTTAGTACTTGTGTCTGTTTATACCAATCCACTCTATCTGTACATATATACAGCCTGTATGACCCTCTTTTGCAATTGCCCCTTTTCTTCTTCAATTTTCACTCTCTCATATTTTTTTCTGCTTTCTTTCACGTCGACTGTGGATTGTAGAAGCAAAGAGTGGATGGACATATTTTATCATTTTCTACTGTCTAAGGCTCTGGTTGAAAAAAATTAATTATTCAACTGTTTGGATTGAATTTGTAACTCCATTGTTCGGCTGTAATTATTTTAAGGGAAGGATCAACAATCCATGGCAGACCAATTATCGCAATTCCAATCACTTTAATTTAAAGTTTCTGCTTTCAACAAAAAAAAGCATATCATATTGTAAATTCACGTGTTTACGTGATAATTAAAATATTCATCGGTTTAGATTTGAATCGCATTAATTACGTTATTGTTAAAATTTTATTTTTGTTCAAAAAATATATAATATAAAAATTGTTTACTTGTTCGAAAAATACAATCATTAGTTATGAACATCTGATTTTGGTTTCGATTTCACCATCTTAGTTTCCGGTGGATCCAAGACGTAAATGACCGGCAACATGAATTGGATCGCGAATCTAGAGATGGTAGCCAGCCATCCTAATAATTACGGTCTGAAATTTGAATATATGGTAATCTGCAATCACCAAAAACGATGTAGTACTATACCCGTGAAAGGTTTAAAGATTCAAATTAAATTATAATTTTTACAATAGTAAAAATATAATTTTATTGTTTTAATAATTTTTAAAGAATTAAATCAAAATTTTTTTATTTTTAAAAAAAAGTTAAAAGTATAATTTTATTTTTAATAATTTAAAACTTTAAACATTTTTAAAGAATCAAAATATTATTTTTTACTTTAAGGGGGTTGGGGTCTCTGTCAACCTTTTAGCTACGCACCTGCGGTACTAAGTACTTGTTTCATTTGATGTGGATGGTAAAATTGTATTCCTGTAATTGTAAATATTTATATGTATTTTGATTTTAGAAGTCATCATATCCAAAGATTGGATTAAATCTTTAAATAAAAGTTATTTTCTTTATTTCGAGATCTCAATTGACATCCTTATTGCTTTGATATATATATAAGAGATTAAAAGAGAGCTCATTAATTTGATCGTTATTTCCGGATGCGTGATTTTCAAAAAAATATCTATAATAATACGAATTTGAAAAACCTTTTGAATAAATAAAAATATATTTTAGTATTTGTTATATTATTGAATCCACATTAAGAAAATGTTTTAATTTTTAATAATAAAATTTTTATTCATTTAAATTAGATAACGGGGCATTTAAATTAGTTAATTATTCTAAATCGACTATAATTTAATTAATATTACAGTTATATATAAATTGAAAATAAATTTTACCATTATAAATTAGTGTTACAATTATATATCATTCAGATTTACCAAACCATTATTAAATATTATTTATTACTAAATCCTGTTTTAAATCGATCATTTTTTACTTAGTGCTATACTTATATATCAATTGAAATTAAGATTCATCATTATAAACAACATTCAATAATATCGTATTTGTACAGTAGAGTTTTTCTTCATTTGAACTACACAATTAAGTATATCAATTAATCAATAGATTTTTTTAAAATTAATAATATTTTAATTAGTGTTACAGCCATATGCCCATTAAAAATAAGATTTATCATTATAAATAAAATTTTCAAATAATAGCATCGAAAACATATCAGCATCATTCATGTAACTCCACGAGTACAAAACAAAGTTTAAAGGTTGAATATGGGACATTTTAGTCCAATATCAAAATCATTTTGCTTTGTTATTTCAACTTCACTTTTATATCCATATAAATGTAATGGTACGATGATAATATTTGTTTGCAGTTTTGATTCTATACTTGGCACCATAAACTTGATGTGTTAAATCCAATTAGTATCAGCTATTTTCATTCGAAATTATGGGCTATTTGAAGCGGGTTGGATAGTGAGGCTGTTCAATTAGTAACATCAGAGAATATGTAATCGATGTTATCTTGGGAGGTATATAAGGAACATGCTTCATTAACAATTGGACATATTTCAAGAATCTACAATCAGCTAGTTGATTCTGTGGCGAGTTTCGTAAGAAATGACCATTACAATTATATGATCAATTCATTCTTGAACTATGAAGACTCGTTTAGAACGATGAAAGTGTAATGTAATGGTTGTTCATTTCGTCACGTAATCATGTGCTCGGAAATTATGTTTATGAGAATAAAACATGTTTAGTGGTCAATCATTTATTACTTTAAAAAAATCTTATTATATCCCCATTCATATCAAGATACATGCGAGTTAAAAAGACACTGCCTATCACGAGTAAATAGGAAAGTTGCCTACGAGTCCTCTTTGTTACTTTTACCATGTTCTTCCTTTGTTAATATTTATGTTATATATTTTATTAATATTTTTTTTTTCTTCCACACTTTTCCTTCTATTTTGGAACAAATACAAGGTATGTTTCTCTTCCATTTTCTCTTAAAAATTTAATGCTATTTTTTCTTTTGTATAAATTAATATTTAAGGTATACTTTAAGTTGACTTATATATGTCAATTTTTGTATAAATTAGGTTAAAATTAAAATTTAAACCCCTTATGTTTTATTTGATTTATTTCACCCGCAATTTTGAAATTTATTTCATTGAATACTTGCATGTATTTTTTTTTAAATTTATGCATTAATTTTATTATATCCGATTCTTAAAGAATTAAAACATATATAATAAAAAGATTTCATAAATAAAAATTTAATAGATTTTGATAAACACTTCTTCGTATAAGCTTAATTTAGGAAATTATATATAGATCATACCTTACTTTTATCCGATAAAATATTCAATTCAAAATATATGAAAATTATAATATGATTTAAACTTAATTATAATATTAATCATAAAGTTTATACAAAATTGTTAAATAAATTTTTAATATATTGTAATTAATACATAAAAACATTAACCATATGAGATTGTAATTAAATTCAAACAACATCCCTAAACAAGGTTGTTCTTTTATCCATAAAAGTGGAATATTAATTAAAAAAATATAGATGAGTTTGATTCAGATTAGAGTGTTAATGGGTCGGGTTGGGTTTAAGTATGATATTAACATATTTTATATTTGTCCAAGCCTGGTTCAAAATTTGGGCCTAAAATTTCTTCCAAACATGTTCATATTTACAAAAGACTAATCCAAACCCATTTTAAGCCAGCCCATTTTATTTTTTTTATTTTTTAAAAAATGATCATATTGTTTTATTTAATAATTAATAATTTTATACATTTTTATTTATTGAAAATTTTTATATAATTATCTTAACATTTTTTAATGTTTACATTAAAGTAGTATTATATATTTAGTATATATTTATTTTTTAATGTGTTCTAAATTAATTTATAAAAATAACATAATATAATAAACTTAAAACGGGTTGGGCCAAGCTCGAACCTTGAATGTTCAAGCCCAAGCTCAACCCATATTTTAAACGTGTCTAATTTTTTGTTCAAACCCATTTTTCGAACCTACTATTTTTACTCAAACCCTTTCAAATTTCAAATGAATCTTCAGACTTAAAAAAATAACCCGAACCATGAACCTATCTAATTCAAACGCGTGATCTTCAAAAGAAAAAGTGGGTTATATGCAGTTAATTAATTAAAGGGAGAAAGCAGGGGAAAGGCTGGGCCTGGGCTCAATGATGAAAGGGATGAGTTGGTGGGGCAAATGAGGACCTCGCGTCTCATTCTCAGCCCCACATGGTTTATTTTTCCTCTTTTTTTAAGCTAAGCCCCTCAGGCTCAGGCTCAGGCTCAGGCTCAGGCTCAGGCTCATCTACTCGCGGAATGGAGAAGACTTCTCACACCTTCTATTTTTTCTATATACAACCACCCCCGACCCAAGGGAGGAGTCGAGGATTTTGACCCTCTTTCTCAAATAAAAAAAAATTAATCGTTTTAATCCCTGTCATGATATTAACACATTTTAGATTTATTTAAATCTGGTTTAACTAAAAAAATAAATTTAAAATTTTGTTTAAACTTATCAATTATTATATATATTGTTGAAATTTTATATGTTAGCCATCTTAATATTTTTTAACGTTTACATTTGGTAGTATCATATATTCAATTTTTATGTATTATGAATGACATAATATGTAAAAATAACATAATATAAAACATTATAAACTTAAAAAACAAGTCAGATTGAATTGAGCTTAAACTTTGAATATTAAAACTCGAGTCCAACATATATTTCAAACGATATTAATTTTTTTTGTCCAAACATTTTTTTAAATTCGGATGAACCTCTAAATTTGAATGGATAACCATGAATAGATATACTTACTTCCAACAACAAAAAGTTACAGCCTTTGAATAAGAAAAACTTGAAGTGATTGTAGAAACAGTATTATATAATTATTAAGCAAGGGCTATAAATACCATTAGTTAATCTTCAAAAGGAATAAACGTAACAAGCATGAAAGGCAAAGTTAAGGCTGTTGCTGTGCCCATTACGAAGCAAGCTCGTGCGATTGCTTCATTATTCACATTTAGCGGCGAAATATCTCTCCCAAAAAAGTCGTCGAGAACTGCGTTTTCCCTGCAGTACTAAATTCCGTCGGCGATGGAGTTCATTAGTAAGTAAGAGAAGTTGCAAAGATTTGTGGAACCTGGACTGGACTGGTCAACAATAATATTCAACATCAATCAACGGGATTTTGTTTTATTTTTTTCAATCCTCCTTTCCCACCGATTACTGCTCCAATATCATTTGTTTCAAAACCATCATGATGATGACACCTAACAAGGAACCACGCTTCACAAGTGGTTCACCACTTCACCACCTTTGCTCAGCCTTTTCATAAAATGCCTTTCTCTTTTCCTTTTCCTTCTCATGCCAGCCAAATTGCAACTTCAACCTCTATGCTTAGAATTTAGGTATTCTTCAATCAGAGAAAGTTTTTGGATTGGGCCCTCGATGTGGCAATCTTTCATGTGCATGGGGTGGTAACTTCATGTTAAAGGGTTTGAAAAAAAGAAGAAAATTATATCAAATATGAATTGTTTAATTATATAAATGAAAAAACCTTACACATATGGAGCTTGCTTATACACAAATATGAGTGATCAATTTTTACGGATCCCAGACGAGGAATATCTTGTTCTTGTTTGCTCAATATGATGACCTTGAGTGGGCTACACCGGCAGTCTTTCAAAACTATTCTCAGTCTAGACGTGGTGGTGGGGTCCAAGATTGGGGAGGCTGGACCTATTGTGGCATAGTGGGGGGGGGGGGGGTAAATGGCTATCACTCCTTTCATACAAAACTAATTTAATAAATAAATAAAAGAATTTTTTACTGTCCGAATCTTGGTTTGATTGATATCAATATTATTTACAATACAAAAAGCTGTAACATCATATTATGTTTTTATCATGATTTTTGAATTATCTTTTCTGTGGTGACTACTATTCCCAAGTTGCGAAAAAAGAAACCCAGCACCAGGGGATCTCATATTTTGCTTTTGTTCACCTAAAGTGGCATAAAAAAAAAAAAAAAAAAACACCATTTGAATAATATTGGGTTGTGGTAGATGAAATGACCTCTCACCAAGTTCTCTCCCCCACTCCCTCTTTTAAATTTAAAGAAGGAGAAAGAAATAGAATCCTTTGAATAAAGGAAAGAAAACCCTATGGCTATACATATAGGAATATATCCATCCCTAGAGCTGTGGGTGATGGGATTGCACTCAAAGATGCTCTTTGGTTTTGACTAGACAATTGTCATACAAAACACCAACTGTTGGATTTCTTTAATTAATGCAAATCAAGGGGTAAAACCAAATATTTTGACCCCTTTTGGGGCACAAGATCTAACAAATTACAAATTCATTTCTTTTTCTTTTCATTTGATTATTAGGCTTAGGGTAACCAGGTGCTCAATTAAATTGAAATTTCTTACAAATTACGACTGGATTTAGATATATATTGCTTCAGACAAGGCTACCCTTGCTTTATTAGCACTTCGACACACCGGAAGGTCACGTCTTGAAATTGAACCAGCAGGATTCGGCAATCATCAATTAGAATTCCCAGTGCTAAAAAATCTTAAGTCCGAGACTAAAGAGCAGTAAAAACCTCCGATCAATCCATCTCCACTACAACTCTATCAAAGCCTTCAACCTTAATTCACGACAATGCTTCTCGGACTGAGACGGCTTCCGCCACACAGAAAGCACCATGCTTATTCCGAAAACCACGGTGAAATTGACAGACCGAGTAAAAGTTACGGTTAGTTCAAACTGCTACGACTAATTATTATTAAGGCTTGTTTGGTTAAGATGAATTTGAATAATAAAAAAAATTAGATTTTAATTGAATTAATTCTGTACAGATGCATGTAAGGATGAATTTATTAGGTTAAAATTTTAATTGGACTTGCTTGGTTTAAGATTCCTGTAGAATTAATTTGATTTTAAAGTTAATTATTTGGGACGTTATACATGAATATTAATCGGTATAGGGTCAGAAGTCGATTAGAATTAAATTCGATTTGTGATCTCTGCATTTTAATTATTTAATGTTGTAGTTAAAATATTAATTTAGTGATTGTGATTTTGTGTAGTAGTTTATTTTATTGTTTTTAATGTTTGTTATTTTGTTAAATTGTTACTTTAATTAATTGATTATTTTCTAAAACTTATTGCTAAATTACTATTTTAATAATTGATTAATGTCCGGTAAAACTTGTTTGAAAATTCTCCGGATATAGCCGGCATGTGTAATATCTCTTGCCGGACTCGATCCTCAGGTCCGAGCTACAGATTGTCACATTCGTTGCAAGAACAATTACAATCAATTTCTAGTAAAATATTCATATGTACATATAATTCAATATTAATCATACTCATTTCGTGTTAAACAATCAAATCCGAGTCTTAATCAGACTTACGAAAGCTCTTTTATCAACCCGAGTATAAAGTAAGACCAATTTGAAAATTTTCAAAACTTCAAGATCGATATCGTGATGTTATCTTTTCCACGTCGTGATGTTGCCAACCACTCGACGTCACATATTGTCGGTCAACGGGACAGGGAAAAATTATTATGAAGACGAAAACTCTGTTTTTGGTAAAAAAAAGAAATGACCCATTGCGTATCTATTTCAAATCTACAACATTTGTACCAAACACTAAATTCAATTGATCCAAAACATACCCAAAACCATACCAAACAAATTTAAACACTCAATTCATCTCCTTGACAAAATATTCAATACATTTTCATAAACTAAACTCAAAACATTTCAATACCATTTAATCCATCAACATCCATTCCATTATCCTCCTTTTTACCTAATACCAAGCTTTTGCAAAACAGTTTCCGAACCCAAGCTATATAGGCTCGGTTCCGCTTTCTTACCGGTCAATACTTGATTTGGAACCATAGCCTTTGGATAATATAAGGGTAAACTCTAAAAATAGTCATTTTTGTTTGTCTCAAGTTACACTTTAGTCACCTATGTTTGAAATGTTACGTTTTAGTCACTTATGTTAATATTTTGTAACGAAGTGATAACTGTACCGTTAAGTTCTGTTATCTCCCTAACGGTAAACCTACGTGACAGTCCAACTAGATTTTAAGTGCTAACTTGGATTTCCAAATGGAATAAGAATAAATTTTTAATTAAATAAATTTAACTAATTAAAATTTTTAAATCTTAAACCCATTTCCACACTCTCTCTTCTCCATCTTCATCATTTTTTATTCCAATATCTTTTGTTACAAATCTGTCTCAAAGCTTAAATCTTTAAAACCCACTCAAAGATTTAATATTTTCTTCCCGTTAAATTTTTTTGGATTTCGAATTAAGATAGAACATTCAAAATTGTTGATGGATCAATTTCACTGATCATATATAAAAAAATTTTGAATATATTGACCATATAAAAAATTAAAGACACAATGTTAATATTTTAAACTCGAATATTAGTTGTCAAAAATGTTTGCTATTTAATAAATAGAGAAATATATCCAAAATTTGGGCACCATCCCGTTAAGCAAAATAAAAATGGAAAAGGTAGAAGGGAAGGGGAAATGGGCATCATCCCCCACACAAAAAAGAAAAGGTGGTGGCAAAAAAGTTCTTTTTGTACACACTTTCAATGATGGTGAATTTTGGTGATGATGAATTGATGCCTGCTGCCTGCAATCTCCAACACCTTCACCTCCCTTCCCTTTTCTTTTCCTTCTCTCTTTACTCAACTCACTTCGCTTCTTCTTCCTTTCCTTCCTACCCATGCCTACTCTTCTTCTTCTTCACTGTGTTGTTTTCCTGCAATTATAGTGCCATTCTATGAAACATATTCCTTATTTTCTAAAGCAACTAAACTGACACTTTGTCTCTAAGCTTCACACTTTGCTAGTCGTTCCTCAATGGATGACAACAATTGTGGCTGTTGGGCTGTCTTGAAACGCGGCGTTTGCAAGTCCTCTGCTTCTCGTGACTCTGCTAATACCATTCCTCGTACTAGTCTCGTTTATGACACTGGTATTTTCTTACTTTCCGCTTTCTCTTCAGCTTTTGGCCTTTTCTTTTTCTTTTTCTCTTGTGTGCTTCCTATCTCTTCTTTGTTTATGTTTTCTTCCTTCTACTGTTTCTTTTTTGTTGTTGAGTTCTAATAAAAAGTAAAACCCCAATATTGCTTTTGCGATTTTTTTTTTCTGCTTAATATTTTCAAAATTTTGAGTCAATAAGCACTATCAGTCTGGGAAACATTTGGAGCTACGAGTTTCAAAATGGGATTTATTTTTTTGCTAGTTGGTATGGAATTATGATCAAAGGAAGATGACTTTTTTTTTTCTTCAATCCCCTGTATTCAGCTTCTGAGACAAGATATCTAAATGCAAGTAACAGAGAGTTCTACCCTCCAAATGAAACTCATCTTTCATCTGATAACCCTGATCCACCACCATCAGACAACAAATCTCCATGCCAGCTTCTCCAATTTACTTTTCAGGAGCTAAAATCTGCAACAGGTAACTTTAGACCTGACAGCATACTTGGGGAAGGTGGTTTTGGCTATGTCTTCAAGGGGTGGATAGAGGAAAATGGTACAGCTCCGGCGAAACCCGGTTCGGGGATCACCGTCGCGGTCAAGAGTTTGAAACCGGATGGTCTTCAAGGCCATAGAGAATGGGTGGTTAGTAGAAAAAATATGTGCTTTGGGTTAGTAGATTCAATGTCAAAGAGACTATTGGTAAAATTCTGAAACTTGAGAGTTTAACATTCAATGATTCTTTCTTAATGCAGGCTGAGGTTGATTTCCTTGGACAACTTCATCATCCTAACCTTGTTAAACTTATTGGTTACTGCATCGAAGACGATCAACGGCTTCTTGTATATGAATTTATGACCCGAGGAAGCCTTGAAAACCATCTTTTCAGAAGTGAGTCTCACTGTTTCCTTCTGCCCTTCCAACTTAGCTTCACATATGTTACACCAATGAATCTTCGGGATTCACCTGAATATTTGATGCATATTATATATAAATTTGATGAACAGTCGCCGGAATCTCTAGTCTTGCATATTTATAGGAGTTCACATGAAATAAATACTGATGTAGCTTTGTTGCCTGATTTTGCAAAGGGACAATACCTCTTCCATGGTCCAATAGAATTAAGATTGCACTTGGGGCAGCAAAAGGTTTGGCCTTTCTCCATGGTGGTCCAGAACCAGTCATTTATAGAGATTTTAAAACATCCAACATTTTACTCGATTCGGTATGTAAGTTGATGGATTAATATAGGTTACTGTATCAACCTGTCCAATATATATCATTTGTTCCATGGAATCACTAATATGGAATTTCTTTTCCAGGAGTATAATGCAAAGTTATCGGATTTTGGTCTAGCAAAAGCTGGTCCTCAAGGAGATAAAACACATGTTTCTACTAGGGTTGTTGGAACCTATGGCTATGCAGCACCAGAGTATGTTATGACAGGTTCGTGAAAGATGATCAGAACTAACTGAAAGCTTAAAGCTTTAGTGTTGTATATGCATCCTAGAATGAGATTCGATTCAACATTTTTTAGAAATACCTGTAATACTAAATATCAATGGCACAATTGGCAATCAAACCCTGATGGTCATACATCAACTAAGTTGCTTCCTAGATCACTGCTAACATTCTATGACAAAGTTATTATCAAATTGCTCAAGGACTTGGTTTAGAACCAGAAATGTATTTCTATTGCTTCTACTCCCTGTTTGTTCCTCAACCTTTCTGCACCATTCAACAATATGAATAGCTAATAATATGTGCACTGTTGGATCTTTCTCTGCAGGACACTTAACATCTAAGAGCGATGTCTACAGCTTTGGTGTTGTGTTACTTGAGATTTTGACAGGCCGAAGATCAATGGACAAGAAACGGCCTAGCGGGGAGCAGAATCTGGTTACTTGGGCTCGACCATATTTAGCTGACAAGAGAAAACTTTACCAACTGGTGGATCCCCGCTTGGAGCTGAATTATTCTCTAAAAGCAGTGCAGAAAATTTCTCAATTTGCTCACAACTGCCTCCACCGGGACCCAAAATCCCGTCCTACAATGGATGAAATAGTGAAAGTTCTCACTCCGTTGCAAGACCTTAATGATCTCGCCATCTTATCCTACCACTCTCGTCTATCTCAACAAGGGAGGCGAAAGAAGAAACCAGAGGGATCTCATCAACTCTCCAACACTCAATCTAAAAGCATCAGAGATTCTCCTTTGAATACTGGCAAACAGAGGTGTAGATGATCCATAGCTGACTCCTGCCATCATTGGCTCAGCTATAAAATGAAAACTGATGTTTGGATGCCATAGTTGCATTTTCGATTGTGTGAAGACATATATGTCAGGCTTGGTTGTGCAATTTCAGGGAGTTGGAAAATTTTGGTAGAGGTAAAACCAATTTATTACACCAGAGAGCTAACCATCCCCACTGTTGTAATTGAGGAGTATCTATTGTAATGAGATCAAACCTCCCATTTCAATGACTGGTATTTGCAGCTACCCAAATGTCCAATTTCTTATCGAGTTTTGGAACTTGCAGTACGTTTCTCCATTGACACTTGTATGATTTTGCTTCAAATCCACATACTCTTCAGTATATGTAAATGAGAATGCTAAAAGATGGGAAAGTTTTGTTTTAGTGAACAACCAAGATATGTCTCCTTGAATGAATGCTCAAACCTACGTATCCGGAATGTTTAGGAGAGCCAGTGGCGGCAAATGCAGATGCTCCTGTACAGTCTCAGCCTGATTCCCCTTAATACAATACCATTTAAACATTCTGTCAAAGATAAAGCACTGCCTTTATTTGCACCAAAATCAACAGATGAATTTCTAGAAATATAAAGGGAAAGAAAAAGCATAGAACTGTGTGTTTGCATCAGCTACACTCTTCAAACTAGAATCTAATCCCTGCTTTAACTTATATTCTGAAAATCACTTCCAAAAAGAGTAGAGCGCAACAAATGCATGCATGTTGACATCAGCTGCATTTCTGTATCATATTCAATCTGGGAATCTTTCTGACCTCTACTTTATTCTGCAAATCATTTCCACAAAGGCTAGAGTTAAAAGATTTCCCATATTCTTTACAAACAAAAGTGGTTTACTTACATGTGCATTTCATCATCCTTTTTTCCCTTTTTTATTAAACAAAAGGCCTTAATCTTAAATCAATTCGCAGAAACAGTGAAATCTTCTAAAAATAAGGGTTTTATTGTGCTAAGTGCTAGCCATCGATACTGACAGCCAACCTACTTGTTTGACTTCTCCAAGAGCAATCACATATAAATTGAGCTGGTGTGAAGGGTACTTAATATATTATAAGGGTATTTTTATTTTTTTATATATCATTTTCAAATAAATAATTTAAAAATATTAATTGAGAATCAAATATAAAATTAATAAATTCATGTAAAAAATCTTTACCACTCCACTAATAATCATTTGTCAATAGATTTTTAATATAAAATATTAAGAGTGCTTTAACCTTAATTGCCCTAAATGTTTATGGTATTGATTAAATAAAAATAAAAAAAGTATTTATCAATAAGTGATTGGGTGCAACAGTAAGGGACTCGAGTTCGAACTTTGAAAATAATATTATTGAAAAGATAACCATAAACCCTAAACATGAATCATAAAACAATCAGAAAGAATATATATAAAAGAAGCATTTTGGATTAACGCTAAGATTTACAGGATTTAAGTTTTATTATTTAAGATTTAAAGTTAAAATCGAAGGAAATGTTTTAGAGTTTAAGATTTTTTCAATTATTAAATATTTTTATTTTCTAAATAAATTTAGTAGAACTAAATTGAAGTGGATGATTATATAATAGTAATTACACATCTTTAAAAATTTATGGGCTAGTGTTATTTTAACTTGTTGACAAAAAAATTTTAAACAAACTTGGCATTTTAAAATATAATATATTTAATTTTCTAATATCAAATAAATAATTATGTTTTTTTAATATATTGCATAGAGATGAAATTTGAACACAAATAGATTTTAATATGTAAAATATCTGAATATATAAAAATTTGATTTTAGCTTATGTTTAACATTTGTTAAGTTGAAATTTTGAAAATGACATTGTTGAACTTTCAACCCTCACATATAAATCCTAAAATTGACATAGAAAATATTAGAAAAAAAATCACCTCTTTAAATTTACATAATCCATACACAAATAATTCTATATTTACTTAATATGAACATATTTAAATTTATTGCTTTTTTAAAAATGTATATAATTTAATCAAAATCTAACATTAAATTTTCTCTAATCAAAGTTTATATATCGTAGTTGAAGTGTTATTTTTAAATTTATTAATATTTACAATTGCATAAGAAACGTCTCGAACTTTTGTTTGCTGGTTTTTGTCATTTGTGGAAACTGATACACTGTTTGGCTTAGAGACGGTATCCCTCTTGTACTTTGCCTTGTTTGCTAAAGAACATCATTGTATTGGCTCCTGCTCTACTGCCTATACACCCCCACAACCTTCATAAAACATCCAAGAATTGCAGCAATAGACACCCATTTGTTTAGAACTGGGTATGTACATGTGAATGGGCAGCTCTCATCAACATGGATACATAACTCCACAAAAAACACAAGTGACCAAGTCTCATAGAACATACATGCATAACCATGCCATTGTATTCTCAGAAGTGCTCTTTTTTATCATCATACAGCTAAACATGATCACAACGTACGTGATTGCATTGATCAGCTAGAACTGTGCCTCATGCCTTAGGATGAAGAAGAGATTAAGATGGAAATTAATGATGTATTGAAACAATAACGCACTACCCCCATGCAAGCAATGCATATATGTAAGTTCCCAACTCAACCGTAATCTTCATCTACTTACCATATGGTTGGTATAACATGAGGCTGAAACTGAGAACAATGAAGGTGGGTCTAGAAAGCAAATTTGGAGGCTTGCGGAAAGTGATATTGGCGCGGCTCAATCTGATATCGTATTTTACGATTGTAAATTCGTTTTCGGATTGAACCTCACCAACATCGCTTTTATTTTTGCTTCCTAAACACTCAACAAAGTGGACTGAATCACAACTGAGACAACAAAGTTGACACTGATTTTAGGTCAGATTTTTAAACAAACCTCAGTTATTTTCTCAGGAAAAAAAGGCAGAGAAAAACCATCTCAACAAAGCGCCTAAATGATCATCCCAAATCCAATTCCCCCGAATGGAACAAGAAACACTCCACCATGGGTGTTTAAGAGTTTGTATTAGTTTGGGCGCTTGTCTACTCACCTACCAAACAAAAATAGAAGCAGTACTTGAATAAAGAGCTAGATATGACCCCATGATAATAAATTAATTCAACTTTTTATCTGTGTAGGGCAAAAAGATGGCTGGAGTAGAAGGTGGCAATGGTGGTTGGGATGATAATGACAAACTGGGATCTCAAATTCATGATTTCTACTCCTTGAATTGAGTCAAAATCAAGGCAGTTGATGCAATTACTACGTCTAGTCAGTGAAGTTAAATATGATGAAAGACCATCTAAAAGCAAGACAGTGAGTCACAGTAAGATATGATGAACTTGTCGTTATTTAGGAACATGAGAAGACAAAAAATCATTCATCAGAAAAGAAAAAAACGAAATACAAACTAAAGGGGCATTTATTTTTCTGTTTACTATTGAAAAAAACCTTAAAGTTTTCAGCAAACTATATTTTTAAAGCATTAATAATCACCGTACTGTTGGTTCAAGAAAAAAAGAATAACAGCATATATTTCAAAGGGTTTAACTCAATTAGGGTTTTAAAGAAAAAAGAAAGTGGCAACATATATAAGATCGTGATCAATATGTTATCAAAAGAATCGTGTGAATCATTGGTGGAGTGGCTAGGGAGGGGAAGGTGGAGAATAGAGAATGAGTGTGAGAAGGAATGAGGAGAGGGAACGTTGATATAACAGGGTGAGGAGGTACTGCCTAGGGATGGGGAGGCGAAGAAGGTGAGGGGAATGATGTCAAAGGGGAGCAAAACTTGCTTTTTAGGGTTTGCCCATGCTTGGTTTGTACTCAAATACATTTCAAACTCCTCCTATTGCGCATGCACCTCAAAAATATTCTCCTTAAAAAAACCAAAAAAGAAAACCCTTTTGACTGTACTTTCTTTTTTTTTCTAGAACTATGGTGTATTACTTTAACCTCCCACCTTTCTGCACCATGGTTCATGCCTACCTTTGATTAATCTAGTGAAAGATATACATTTACTCTATTACAGAAGCTTTCACTAGCATTGCTCTCTTAGGCTCTCCTAACGAGTTCAATTGACTTTGACTATAGCTTTCAAACATGGCATTTGATAATCGGTGGTGCCTGGAAAAGTACACCAGATATATATTCCATGGTTGAATAGAAACTAAAGATGTTCAAATTTTGATGAAGAAAAAATGGGAGTGAGAGATAGAAGGAGTGAATCTTGGGAACATGAGTGCAGAATGTCAGCAAAGGGGATTGTCTAGAAAGAAGTTTCCAGTATCTTTTTTTCTTCCCAAACATATGTATGAAATGAGCAGTAAGCAGGAGTAAGCAAGATTTGGCATTTGTGTTTTGCCAGCAACCCAAAGCGGAGACACCGGCGCTAAAGGAGCCCTGCCATGGCTCTACGTTAGGGAACACGCTCCTTGGTTTTTGCTTTGCTTACCCTTTTTCTTTTTTAATTAAAATTATTTTCTCTTTCTTTCAAAGGGATTCAACAATTCAGGTCGCTCTTCTTGTGGGAAAATGTAAAAAAAGGGGAAAAACCTTTTTAATTATATATATATATATATATATATCACTCACTCATGATTTTGAGCTATAAGTTGGCATGCCACTACCAAAAACATATTCCTCCATGCACGCCTCATTTCCCCACCAGAACTAGGACTTTTCTTTTTTCTGTTTTCCCTTCTTCTTAGGCTCACGTCCATGGAGGAGACTGGTGACCGGTGATGTTAAAACTTGGGGATGAAGTTAGAAATTTTGTTTACTATTATAAAATTTTAAATAAAATTATTAAAAATACTTAAAATTAAATTATTAATTTTTCAAAATAGGTTAAAATTATAAGAATTTTATTTAATCAAAGGTTAAAAGGAGTCTACATCTTCTTCTTTTGCTAATCCATTCATGATTATGTATATGGGGTGTTCTTTTTTTAATTCATTCTTCAATCTCTATAAGGGATGATGGAAAACTACTACTTTTTTTGGAAAGAGAAAGGAAGAAGATGAAGGAAATGATAATTCATGGGAAGAACCGTAAACCCCGAGAGAATTTTGGTTTTCACAAGCCATAGAGATGTGATAATTTGCTGGGCAGGGTGGGAGGCACAGTTAATTTTCTTTTTCATTAATCTTTAGAGGAGAGAATATTAAAAGAGCAAAATAGAGAATTACTAACCTTAAATTTAGTTTTGTTCTACATTTTTTTTGGACAAATTATCTATATATATACCAACACATGCTTTACATTTGAGGTGATCATAGACCGGGTCGGATCACAACATAATTTTAGGTTCGGGTTTGTCTTGGCCCAAAAAAATAAGCTTAAAATTTTACCCAAACCCGACTCAAATAAAAATGTTAAAATCCAAACTCGACCTAGCCCATCCGTATTAATTTTTTTATATTATTATTTTTATATAAAAGCAAGTTTAAAAAATATAATGCATCAAATATACTAAAAACAATAAAATAAATAGTTTTCAACAAATTGAAAATAAATTTTAAAAAATAATATTTATGCTTAAATAGCACTAAGATAGGTGCAACTTAGCAATCAAATGCCTCTAAAATAATAGCAAAATTAACAACAAAACAAGATCAATTATACAATATCCAAACATTAGTAACAATAAAATAGTAGCAATATAATAACGAAATGATAGCAAAACAACACCAAAACAACAACATATTTTTTTTCCAAACTTGATCCAAAAAAAGCTTACTCGAAGCTCGATCCGTATAGCAAACATAACTACCAACAACAATAAAAAGATAACCACACTAGAACATTATAACTCAACATGATTGAGCAGAAAATTAAGAACTCGAAACTTAAATATAATTAGGGAGTATATTTGATTTATAAACTCATCAAAATCATACACTGTCTTTAATTAATCAAAGTCAAATAGATTGAACACAAAATGGAAGCATTGTCGAACAGTGTCATTGCTTCTAAAATGGGTGGATCAAGTACTTATTGTATAGCCAAAGTATGGATCCCATTTGCTGCATCAAAACCCTAAAAACTTCATCCACCATGACCAAAACTATTCATCATTAACAACAATTTTGACCCAAAAAGTTGCTAAAAGAAGAGACAAAATAGCTAATTAAAAGTATAAGATCTGAATTAGATTGGGGAAAAAGAAAACAACATGAATTCCCGTCTCCACCTCATTCAATCCCCACTAAAAGGGAACTATGCATTCAAGAACTTTCAGTTCATAGCACTGATGGCACTTCCAAACAAATCCCATATTGTGAACCAAGCATAAAGGTTCAACTTCATTCTTATTTGCCTATCTTCATCTCTCATAGTTTCCCTTTCAACAAGTCAATCATACTTACTTCACAAAGCAATTGAAGTTGAATCATTGCGGTTAACCTTGTTGGGGGTACTTCTTTATCCCTGAAACCAAACAGTGGACATAGAGGGATGATGTAGTAGCAAGGTCCATAAAATAAATTCTCGGAACTCTTTGATTAAAGGAATGGGCCACTCATGCTTATATGTTCCACGTTGGCTTTTACTATCGCAATTCTCAACATCTCTCCAGTGAAGAGATCAGAAAGATTTTTGTGAATCATGGTCAACCAAAGATAACGTTGACCTTTGCTCTAGCTGTATGATAGCAGCAAGGGCCAAGAAAGTGAGTATGGAGAACACTGAAGCAAGATTTAAGGTTAAGGTAGCCATGTTTCAATCATGCGGAGACACACCTCCCTCTTCAGCAATTCTAGTAATTTGCTGCTGCCTCGTTGTAGAATCCAGTGATTTAAATTGGGATCATCAACCGGCCTGCTTATGTTTACTTGATCTGTCACATAGATCAACGAAATTGAAAGGGCAGAATAAGAATGGGAATCCCCTAAAAATTTACTGAGTCCGGAACAAGCTGGGCTTTGCTTTTGCAAAAGATTGATGCACACAAGTCATTGCCAACACACCATTAGCAAAGCAGAATGGTTTGTGGATAAGTTACATAATAATGTCTCCAACTTTGAGGGCAATGGAGCATTCTTCTGCTCTGGGTTAATGTCACAGTGAATCCCTAAACTTTCACCAAATATACAATGTCGTACCTGTACAAATAAAATGTCAAATGCTGCCTTGTATCCATCTAGTTCACAGGTTGACTTAACAACGGAGCATTTCCTCCTGCAAAGGAGTTACGGATACTCGATAACAACCTTAGCGGGGTTGGCCATTGAAGGACTGTTCGTTTATAGTTTGTATGCCTGAGGATCTCCTTTCAACTAAGCCCAAACTAAAAAGTATTTAGACCCATTCTTCATACGGATCACTTATGAATGCCCCAATGTAATAACTAAAAAGGCCTAATGATAAATAAAAAATGAATATTTTCATCTCATCTCCGGCTAAACAAAAAAAAATGCATGTACAAAAGTGAACGTAGTTGTCAAGTTTAAGGGCCAAAAATTACATTATTTTTTTTTTCGAATATACTAGTGTGATTATTTGTTCATACTTTTCTTAACTCTTTGACAATGCACACATACCTTGCACACACGGGTACTCGAACTCAAAATCTCTAGGATAAACAACATTTCCTTTTCCACTGGAACAACTTATTGGGTTCATTATCCCCTTTTTTTTCATGATCATTAACAGAATGAATTTAAATGAATAACAATTTTCAATGAACAAAAAAAAATTCAAAAACTAATGTAGAACTATTTATCAAATCCAGGAGCGAAAAGTTGGAAGTTTCTGCCATTTCTTCCGACAATTTATGTGCCTGTAGAGGTTCCATCGAATAGTAAACTTTTCTTGTCCCATTATCAGATTTGTTTAGATCCTAATGAATCAAGACTTGTAAAATTTTGTAGCGGAGTTTCGGAGTGATGAACTGATGATGAATATCCCTTTGTTTGCCTTTTGATACTAATCCCATATTCTCATTGTAACATATGATTAATGGCAATCACCAATATTCATCGACCAAAAGTCGAGGGTTTTAGGGTTTGATACCCCACTTTTGTCTGCATTATGGAGGCACTCGTTTTCTTTTTCAGCTTTTTTGGGTTGCGGATCTTGATTGAATTGGGAGAGAGATTGCATGAATGTTGATACTAAAAATAGTAAATAATTTATTACAGCCATTCTCAAAATTGACTCCCAAGCTATTAGCTTTTCTTTCTTTTCTTTTTTTTTCTGCTTTGATTTCCGAAAAGAAAAGAATTATAATTTTAACTTAAAGCATTAGCATCAAAATACAAATAAGTTAAAATTATAATCCTCACTTCACATCTTAAGTACACTAAAAACAAATTCCTCATAAATACCGCATTCGAAAGGTAGTACGCAATGCTGGCAACGCACCCATGTGGTAAAAGCCGAAAGCTGTGGCAAAAGCAAGCGAAGTGGTCTGCCCAGGTGGTGATCCATGTAAGTGCTGTAATCTCTACGGCAAGAATGATTGGATTCCCAGTCCCACACCGCAATCTGCCGTCCCAAATGCTTCGAACAGAACAAATGAGTCCGTGAAGGATGTGAATGGCTCTTCATCGAACACAAAATTTGAGTAATCGGGATGCATCATCAATGGAGTTCCTACCGTCTCGTACTCATAGTTGAAAAACTGAACCGCACGTTCCATCCATGCCGCGGCGCTCTCGTTGGCCTTCTCTTGTTTGTTTCCATCCAAATCAAACCCATCAGTTGTGTTGAAAATGGGGTGATGATGATCAGAATCATGTGATTGCCTTGGTTTCTTGCTATCCTGATTGTCCTCCATATTGTCATTATGTTGGTCGTTTGAGTCAATAGTTTTTCTTTTTCTTCCTAAAAGGCTGTTCTTGTTCAAATGGGTATTCCAGTAGTTCTTCACCTCGTTGTCAGTCCGACCAGGAAGTCTACCAGCAATTAAAGACCATCTACATTGTTTAAGTTCATAAAAAGGAAAAAAAAAACAATCATCAAATACACTAATTCGAAATGAATATATAACATTGGACAAAAATATAAACCATGCTACCATTAACGTCAACATGGAATCCAAAGTACTAAGTGCAATTATTCTTTAAAAGATAACATTCATTCAAACTATGCTATGATTCTTTTACACCAAACCATTGTAGGAAAAGAAAGAAAGCAAATACGAACCGGTTACCAAGAAGCTTGTGCATTCGGATAATAAGGTCTTCTTCCTCCTTGGACATTCCACCTCGTTTGATATTGGGTCTCAGGTAATTCTTCCATCTAAGTCTACAACTTTTCCCTCCTCTCATCAACCCTGAAAACGTGAACAAATATTCCATATAAGCTATATGTATATAATTGATAATTCGATATATATATATATATGTATGTATGTACCTGATCGTTTAGATACAGTAGCCCAATTGCCTTCACCATAAGTCTCTACATAATCTTTCAAAATCAAGTCTTCTTCCGGTTTCCATAAACCTCTTTTGGGTTGTGACTTCTTTTCCTTGCCATTTTCCATTATTGTCAATTTGCTTTCTCTCTTGTTGACTCACTCACTATCACGCTCTCAGTGAAAGGTGATCATTGATATACCGAGTTAAATGAGAAAGAGATTATTATATATATATATATATAGGAAAGGACAAGTCTATAGCCAACTGAGATTTATAAAACATTGGTGCATGAAAGGGTTCACAACGGGGGGGGCCCTTTTGTTCATTTACTTTTTTTTTAACTTTTACTTCACACGAGCTCTCTAATCTGTAAAAGCAACTTACCAAAGCAAATATTTGAGTTACCACTTTCACCTTCTCCCTAGATTCATGAGAGAACCATAAACATGTCTTATTAATGCCTGCGTTACCATGGAGACATATTTTAAGATTGGCATTCAACCCAACATGTCTCATTATTACCAAATAATATAGCTATCCTAATAGCAAATGTACATTGCCATCATATATACTCTCTTATTAATCTTGTTGCAAACCATTAAGTAATTCATCTTTAAGCTCCTTGCTTAACTTCATTAATGCAGCTCAATATAATTATGGAGATAAAGAACAAAAATATAACTAAAATAGTATTGAGATATGTTAATGTTCTGAGGCACCACTACATGTATGTCTCCCCATTGCAGCTTTTGTGAGCCCCATGAAATGACATGCATTACCATATAGTGTGTTTTTCCCTTTTTCTGGTGTGTGTTGGAGAGTTTTTTCTATTTGTTTAAAAGATGTGGAGGGAAGATGAGAGCAAGGCAACCTATGAATTGCTAGCCGATCCGTCAGGACGATAGGAAATTTTTGTGTTTTTATAATGGTCATATTCTATAATTAGTCGTTCCATTTTACTTAACTTACTGGAATACTCCCTCTACTTTAGTTGAGATTAAATTTAGTCGTTTAATTTTATGGGTTTAACTTTGTCTAAAGCCTGATCCAGATGGGTGAGCCTACCAAACCTTCGATGGGCGTAATTGAAAACAAGAAAAATCTTTTCCTTTTGATTACTCTATTTTCTTTTACTCAGAGTCTTTGGCGAGGAAAAACAAAGTAGAAGCAAACAATCATACCTCCTATCATTATTTTTTCTTTCTTTAGAAAAAGAACCACACCTCTTATCATTTCTATCTTTGAATAAAATACCTCTTGCCATTGAGTTATAAGCAATGGGGACTTTATTTTCCAACCAAAAAGCCTCTTCCTGTTCGGACCATTATTCACTACAAACAATTAATACAAGTTGACTACAGCAAAGTAAGCTTTTGTGAATGTTGTCATTCCCATAATTTTAATCACTTGAAGAATATTTCCATCAAATTTACCACACAAATAGAAAATCTCATTTGACTTGCGGTTACCTGGGAATGTGTAATAACTAGGATCATCATCATTCATGTGCTGGGAATCAATATGTTCTTAAATGAAAGGAAACACAGAGGGCAACATGGCGATGGCCCCTGGGGTTGATCAGGATATGCCTATAACCTCGATTGTCGTGTCACCTTAATTTTAAACCTAGATAACACAAAATCATAAAGCATGCAAATTCAAATACAACTAGGAAGTGAGTTCAAGAGAAGACAGGCACTTGAAGTTAAAAGACATAGAAGAACAAGAAAGTTGGTTGCCAACTCGATAGTTGGAAACTCTCTATATGTCAGAAACTGCTGCTACATTATTATTCTCTTGTATATATTTACAATTATACATATATCATATATATATGGGGTCTGCAATTTGCTTTTTTTCATGTCACTGTCACAACGTAAAGGTGTCCCAACGTTTCACATCCCTTTTACTGTCTCATACGATTGACATCTTTAACTCGTTGTTGAGAGGTTGAGAAAAATAAAATTAAAATATAAAAGATAACTTTATGTGAACATCTCTGCAATCTAGATTTCTGGGTTTAAATTCTTCACTATAGGGGTTAGTGGGATATATTTTCTTTTATCTGTACACACGATCAAAGCTGCAATAAAATCGCGGGCTATATCTTCCCTATCTCACACACAAAATAAGCAAAAACCAACGATGGGATATGCAAGTTGATTGCTTAGGAACTTAATTGTGTGCACATATCACGAAGTGTGTGCAATACTTTTAAGCTGGCATGGTGGGATAAGCTTTTAGATCAGGATTCCCTTCACTTTCCCCCTCATGAGGTTTCACATAAAATCTCCCCCACACGTGAAATCTGCAATGAGGTTGTTCACATCTCTCTCTTATTATTCAAATACCCTTCATTTGTTTAAACATGCATGTATCGGTCCAAAGTTATGATACTTCTTCTCTCCTGCCAAGATTTTGCATTTGAGTCATGGGAAATGATGACAAGATTCATATCTACTGTACATATATTTGCTGACTCACCTTATCTACAATACGTATATAATAGAACGAGAGGCTATGAACATCAGTGTTAGGAATGTTAATGTTTCTTCTATATATTGTTCTGTCCTATTACTATAGTTGATAGATTCATTCATTTTATGAATGGTATCATACAATTCGAGAAACAATGATAATAAATATTTGTCGTAGGCGGTAAAAGATAAATTCCATCAACACAATAAAAGTATCAGTTTCTGCATCGATAGAACATTATGACACATTGACAATTCGCTATCACAACTCAGGTACAACATATTTAGAGTGATTGCAAGCATTTAATATAATAAAGAAATAAGCTCCGAATTATCCAAAGCAGCGAGCAAAAATCGACAAAAAATTTGAGCATCCACCAAACTGAAGATGATGACGACAAAACCATCCCAAAAATCACTTGCCAAACCTAGGCTACATGCATAAGCAAAACTAAAGAGCGTACTACAAGAGTAAAAAAAAACTTCTAAAAATGAAAACTTATTAAACAATGTAAAACAAACAAAATATATATAAACTTAAGACAACACAAGTCCAAACCTATTCGTGAGATCATTTATTATTTTGAAATACTCTCAAAACAGAAATCGACGAAGAGTTACCCGCTTTCCAAATAAAATTGTTGGTAGCCAGTGGAGTTTCAATGATGACAGATATTGTTATCTATCCATCACAACTTATGAAGACAACAAACATATTTACAAAATATATCTGCAAACTGAAAAGAAAGAAAGAAAGGGTTAGTGAGAGGAAAAAAAAGACGAACGATAACTAGTTCGAAAGTTGGCACGATCACTGGACAAAACAAAAGAAAAGAAACAAACAACCTGAAAAAAAATTATTTTTTATATATTTAATTTTAATGTAAAAACAAAATTTTAATCAACGATAATTTTTAATAATTAAAAGATGTTAAATAAGGGAACATAAAAATCACAATTTATTCCAAATTTATTTTGAACATGACTTGAAAATACAAGGCATCGTTTAAGCTAATCTACAATAGGCCATGTCCTTGAATTACTGGGAAAGTTTATCTCCAGTAGGCCATGTCCTATGAATATGACCTCGCTATTGGAACAGAGCTTCTAATGCTTGTTTTGAAGTCCTTAATCCGCAGGTAGATCCTTGATGAATGATTAGAGGTGGCAAACGGGGGGTTTGGATGGTTTTTTTTTTTTTTTTTTTAGTTCAAATAGTTTTGGGTGAAATCAGCTTGGGCTCGGGTTTTTTTGGATTTGATTTTTTCGAAATCAGTTTTTTAGAGGCTTGGGCTTTTCAAATTCAATTTTTTATGGGTTTGGATTTTCTCATGTTCAAATCGGTTTTGGTCAAGCAGGCTCTAACGGATTAATATATTTTTTGAATTTTCTAAGTTATAAATATTTCAATTTTGAATGTAATTGTAATATCCCAAAGAATTACTTGATCTTAAATGCTGTAATTTCAAAAAAATACATGATAGATTCTCGATGGTAAATAAAATGGAAATTTATCAGTGTTAAAAAAAAAAGGCTAATGAATACCAAAGGAAATTGAGTCAAAAAGTAGGTCATGGTTATTAATTTAAGGAAAAGACTAAATTATAAAGGCGTGAAAAGTGATTTATCTTAATGTAAATATTCAAAAATTGTGGGGTTAAAACATAAATATGGAAATGTTAAGGGATTAAAAGTGAAAATATCTCAAAGGTTGAAATGACCAAAGTGTAAAATAAATTAGATAGGTATGGATCAAATTGAATATGTAGAGAAATGAGAGGAACTAAATTGTAATTTTACCAAAAGTGAGAAATGACCCAAAAGTAATTACTAAGATATGACAAGGGCAAAATGGTCATTTTCCAATCAAAGTTTTATCACAGTATTAATTAGTGAGAAATTATGTTAAAATATTTTATTACTGATTTATTATTTAATTAATTAAGATATTTTTGTAGAAACACGAAGAATTCTCTTCATGCTTCTTCATTCCAATGGCACCACCATTATAAATAGAATGGAAAATTTTCCTTTCTTACAATTTGGTCATCCATTTCTACTATTTCACCCTAAATTTTTGAGAATTTCCTTAAGCACCCAAGAGGAAAGTTGTAGCAGAGATCCTAGAGAAATTAAATATCATCTTGGAAGCAAGAAAATGGGATATTGAAGTGAAGAAAGTGAAGAGATCAAATACACAAGGTAATAATTCAAGTATTTTCTTATTAAATTTATGTTTGATTGAAGTAAAGTGTTGGGGATCGACCCGATTAAGTAACGAACAAGTAAAATACAGCGGAAGAAATTGAGAAATTGAACACACAAATTTAACGTGAAAAAACTCATCCGAAGAGGATAAAAAACCATGGGCAAAGATAATTTTACTATAATGACAAAAAAATGAAGAGTACAAAAGATAGAGATAAAAATTAAACCCGAAAACAAAGAACCCTCAAAACATAAACACTAAATTCTCCAAAAATGTCAGGAGTTCTAAACTCTAATGGGTGTATGGAATGAGTGTTCTTTCTAAGGTTGTAAAATAGCCTATTTATAGGCTAAATTTTTAGGTCAAATAATAATAAAATAATCTAGACTAATAAGAGTTTAACTCAAACAAATAAAAAGAGTTTAATTGAAACTATTAAACAGAGTTTAACTAAAAGATTATCTTTCAAATTTGACTTGAAATAAAAGTCATAATTCAACATAAAGATATAAGAAAGTGATTTTTAGTACAGGGATCAATTATGGTTTAATGTGAGAATGAAGAAGTAATGGAAATAGTGTAAACTATGAAGACAAAGTTATATGAATTATAGTATGTGAAGCGGTGACGTAACTAAAATTACATGTAAGCCTTAAGGTACTAAATAGAATAATAATAAAAAGAATAATGTTATGCGCAATCAAATGATCTTGCATGAGAATCTAATAGTTGATAAGTGAATTACTTGTTAAATGTTGGTATGAGTTGTATGAATAAGTAAAATTTTGATTAAAAAATGTGAATAGCAATAGTAGTTCAACTTTGAATATTCACTAAAAATTGTAGAAATTGAGTTAAATATTGAACCAAACATAAGATTGAAGCTTATTGAGTCTAGTTTTATACAGAAGAAACGGTGTAAGCAATAAAATTTTATATTACGAGATAAATAAATTTAAGTTAGAAAAGGTTAGATTGATTTTGGGTTTCCCTTATCTAATTTTGAAAAATCATTAAAAATTGTAAAAAAATAATCATCATTAACGGTTGATATTTATATGCCTAAAAATATTAATGAGCCTATTTTCAATAGTAACAAACAGAAACATTATACGATATCGGTACTATGATATAAATAATTTTTAGCGGAAATAGGTAAGAGTTGCCTAGCAACAGATCAGGCAAAGATTTGAAGAAAAGACTTTATTAATTGGCTTGATTTAAAAATTTGATCCTAATTTTTACATTAAGGATGAGATGTCTAGCTTCGGAAACTTCAAACTGAACTTAATTATCAATCCCGATGAATGAGATATAAATAAAAACATGACAGTTGCGCAATAGATTTATAGATTTAAAATTTAAAATGGGCGGATTGAGGTCAAGTTTAATATTTTTTTTATCTGGATTGGGTTTTACGTAATTTTTCGTGCCAAATCGAACCTGAAATGAACTTAAAATTTTATATCGACTCGACCCATAATTTGATCTAATGACAATCTTTTAAAATAATTTGTAAAATAAAAAAAAATACATTGCAAACTACCAAATACTAATTCTGAGTTTTTAACTGATAGTTAATCTTTAAAAGATTATTTTCCAAGCATTGGGTGGAGATACTATTGTAGGTGTGTTTTGGTACATATCTCTTGTATCTTAATTTTCTCATCTTCTTTCTCAAAAATCTTACCATAATGTTTACTTTTGGATAGTATTTTTAAATATCCCAAATTTCAAATTTTTATACAATTATAGATAAAATATCAATTCTTGTGTGTAAACATTTAATAGGCAATTCATACATCACATCCAAACTAGTTATATATTCTATAATAAAATATGATTATTAGAAAAGTCAAATCATACAACTAGCGACATGAAAATGATTTAATTTTTTTCATCAATTTGGAACCCTGTGATCTTAAAATATCTAAAATTCATCACAATGTCATCCTTGTGTTATATCTAAATTTGTGAAATTGATAAAGAATATAGATAGGATGCTTTTTTCCACCACCATTCATTTGTTGGATTCTCTTCTTCATTTCTCTTACTGACCCAACATAGAAAAAGCTAATGTCTTGTAACAGCCCTACCATTGTTATTAATGGACTCAACCTATTCTGTAAAATCTATTCAAATATTTTCAACAAGCTTAGTTTTTATTTTTATTTCATTCTCATCCAATCTAAACCCCTAATGGACCAACCATGTTATTAATGTGCTCAACCAATTCATAAGTTGTACCAAAATTCATCCTGGAAATGGAAAATAGAGTGCAAAATTTCTTTTGATAGAACCCATTTAAGATGGAAACTTGACATTTATAGGCCAACAAGATATGGTTTGTTGGAAAAGGACCCGTGACTTGTAAAACATGAGGAGATTTCATTTTGTAAATGGGTTGGAGGATTCATCACTCTATTTGGGCCTATTGAAATATGGTTTAAACTACGATCAAGGTCATTAAACTATTGATAAGTTTTCATTTTGGCTTACTCTAACTTTAAAAAGTTGTAAAACGGTCATTGGACTATTCAAAAGCTTTCATTTAAGCCACTGACCTGTTGAAATTGTTGTTGCACGTCATTTTTTATTCGCACCATATGTACCAATTAAAAGCTCTTCTTGCCTTTCTCTTCCACGGTTCAATTTTTTTTTAAAAGAAACAATTTTGAATGTCGCGAATCTACGAACCAAAATCCAATCAGTTTTCTTTTTTGATCTCCGAAACTAACTGTTAGATCGACTTGGATCTAAGATATGTTGTTCTATTCGTTGATGGGTATTGAGACATCGTACCAACTGTCACATGGTCACTTGAAACTTGTTAGTCGGACTTCAAAGAAAAAACTTAACAATCCAATGACTAAAATAAAAATTTCCGAATAGATCAATGATCATTTTATAACTTTTTGAAATTAAGTGACTAAAACGTAAATTTACTAATAATTTAATGACATTAAGTATAGTTTACCTTCAAAAAATAATGCAACATAACATAAAAATATTGATTTTTTAAAATTTTATATAGCACATAAATATATAGATAAAAGTAGGTTAAATATAATTATGATAAAAACACAAAATTACTATATCTACTGAAATCCCAATTCCCATGTTCTCCCATAAGTTTTATTAACTAAAGAAAAATTTATAGGCTTTTAGGTGGAACAGTTTGTGCATGGCTTGATTTAGAAAAGCTGGGCTGTCTAAAGGGACAAGAAGTCAGTACCTTTAATTAAATTTCACATTTCACTTTTTCTTTTATATAATATTATTCTCTTTAAGACTTGTTTGATTAGCTTAAAATTGGTTTAATGATTCACTTTGTATCATCGTGTCAATACATAAAATTTTGGTATAAGATTTTAAAAAACGAACTATTTAACAGTTTTAATAAATAAGAAGGTTATATGGGTTTTGGGATGATACATTTCAAGGTATATTTTAAATATTACTTCTATTTTTATTTCAATTTTATTAAGTGTTTTGAAATCAAATAAAATACTCATATTATCACCCGAGTTTTAGTGTGCTGTTGTTTTGGTTGAATGGATTTTTTTTAATTAAGTTAATTTTGTATGTTCGTTACTCCCCCGTTAAAATGTGTTTGATCCATCAAATGGAATGTTAGCATGGCTCAATATAATAATAAATTTAGTCATTAATATTTACACGTTCTGTCAATTTGGTATTGATTTTAAAAATTTAAAACCAACAAATTTATTCCTCAATATTTTTGAATATTTTATATAAATATATGGAATATTCAAAAAATTATTTTTAAACTTTTAGAATAAAGATCAAATTAACAGAATATTGAAGATTAAATTTATTGATTTTTTTTAGAATTAGACTCAAATTGACAGAATAAATAAAATATTAAAAGCTAAATTTATTATTATATCTCTCAAAAGAAGATTACATCCGAATTCTTGTTCAATGACCAAAGCATTTTAATGATGAAGTGATTTAAAAAAATAAAATTGGACAAAGTGACTAAATTTTAATAAAAAAATTCAACTGACCAAAATAGGTACGCGTTAAAACTTTATCACTCTTTAATAGTTGCTTCGATTTTTTCTTTTAAATTTTAAATATTGTTTTATTTTAACTTTTAAGTAACTTGAGTTTTTGAGTTCATATTCTTGTATTGCTTATATGGTGAACTTTATAATTTGAATGAATTTTTGAAGCTTAAATTGTTTTTTTTTTTTGTTATTTTAAATCTAATTTTAGAAATTTTCATTAATACTGAGATTACTTCACTTAATGATCAAACTTCAAAAATATCTTAATATTATTTAATGTTACGTGATTATTTACAATTGAAAACACATTTTTAAAATTTGTCCTTCCATTGAACACGTCGAACAGCTACTAACAAAGTTACTCACAGTATGGTTAGGGCAACATTATCCTATACAAATTGCACATTTTTTGTCTCTCCCCATTCTCGTCTTTTTCATATTTTACGTTTCGAACAATGTGTGAACAACATATGTTAAATTTTGGAGCAATTTAATTTTCCAAAATTATGTTACAAAAGCATATACTTTGGACTTGTTAAAAATTTTTTTTTTTTGTATTTAATTTTTCATTAGATTATATAGCTTTCAAAAAATTATTAGATTAGATTTAAACTTTTATTATCTTTTAGGTTACTAAAATCGTTATTACTTCCTACCGATATGTAAATCATAAATATCATATATCCTGATTTTTTTAATTTATAGCATTCATTTTAAAAATAATGACTTTTTTACAACAAAATAACTTTAGAAAAAGCAAATTAAATTTTCTTTATTAATTAATTTTAAATAATGGAATGTATAAATTAACTTATGGGTAAAAGAACAGTTATGGACTTTCTTTGGATGAGGGTACGCTTACTTATAATTAATATAAAAAAATAGTGAAATTAATTAATATAATAATACTATTATATGAAATAAAAAAAAATTAAACAGACAACATTAAAAATAAATAACCATCCAAAGAAGCTTATAATTTAAAAGTGGAAATTAGAGGCAGGTTTGAGTTTTGTGTCATCTCTTTGTCCCCACGTGTGAATGTTTTCCGCACCCAAATCCAGACAAACAGATTTGTTTGTTCGTTTGTTGATTTGTTTTAATTCTTGAAATTTGGACAACATTGAATAAAATGAATTAGACAGCTTCGATCTGACATAATCCAGGTTCTATTTGTTCTCTCTCCCGCCAAATCTTATTATAATCCCAACCCACTGCTTTTACACCCTCTCAACAACAACCATATTTATGTTTCCACATCAATTTGTTTTCTAATTAAAATAGATTTAATTTTATTATTTTAATTATATTTTGAAATTTTAATTTGAATTTAAATCATAATTATTAAATATATTATATTTATTTAGTTTTTTTGTGTATTTTTTAAATAAATTATTTTTATGTCTTTATATTATACAGTTATTGTTCATAATTGTGATATGTTAGGTAGGTTTTCATGCATGATGACACGTACCTCACCTTAAGGTTAACACGTGTATATTCGAAGTGAGTTCGTATATACAGGGTTCACATCATGTGTAGCCGAATCCATATTATGCACCTCCATATTAGGTTCACCCATGTAGTGCATGTGGGAGCACTACGCATATACGAACCCATACAGAGTGCGGGTCAGGACCCGACGGACTAACAGGTCAGTGGGTCGATAATAATGAGTATCATAACAATACTGAATTTTGATATTTTTAAAATTTTATACAATAGACATATAAAATATCTAATATCATGTCAGGTAATTAATTGTATATAATACTCACAAATAAATCATGATAATTTAATTAATAAATTTAATGATTATTATTTAAGTTGCCGTTGAAATTCCAAAACTTAAAAAATATAGTGACTAAAAACCTCAAATTAGAGTATATAAATTAAATATACAATTTGTGCATGTATAATGATTAATAGCAAAATTTACCCACAATTTGAGTTTTTTTTTTAACAAATATCATTATAGATTCTGATCATATCTGTTTTTTTTACATAATACTTAAAACTATCCATAGTCTTTCCCAGCCCATAAATAATAAAATAATACATTTTAGCACTCTCAAACCCATATCCTCTTATATTGACAATAATATCTATACTAATTAAACTAAAACTCGATTAATCATAATTTGAGCTATTGGAAAAGAAAGTGTTACAAATTAAAAATTGAATTAAAGAGAGAGGTGGGAGCCGCAAAGGGAGCATATTAGATGGGGGAATGTGAATGTGATGAAAAATATTGATGTTAATGTAATTTATAAAGTAAAAGGAAATAATCAATTTGATTTGTTGGATTGATGTATGAGCATAAACATTTTAGGTTTAAGCTATCCTTCTTACCTAATATTAAATATCCATGTCCTTTTTATATGCTATATTGATTTTCTTTTAAGGAATCCATCTTCATTATTTATACCTCTTATGAGTATAGTCTTAAAATTAATTATGTTATTATAATTATTCATACCTTTTATTACCCACAATGATTAACAACTCATACTCAATCTATATTTAGCTTATGCTCTAATTTTGCTTATGTTTTATAATTTTGAGATTAAACTTTAATTAATTCACACAATTACATTTAAAAAAATAATGATGATGTTTTTGTTCATACAAGTCTCATTAAGGGGAAAAAAGGTGATGGTATAAAGAAAGTCAATTCACTTAAACAGATGGAGTGCTGGAAAGATAAGAGGACGAGGAATTGTGAAGACTGGAAAAGTAGACTGCAAGGAGTAATTATTTAAGGTTGCTAATCGAGGGGAGAAGATCATTTTCCCTTCAATCTAGAGGGTATTTATAGGGGAAGTCCTATTGTCTGGTAGTGGTGACATGGCAAGATAGCTATCATCAAGGAGTGCTCGAGGGTATACATGGTGAGATCCCATTTGTTATTCCTTTTGAGAGAGTTTAAGTTTATTATGCTCAGATCGATCTTAACAATTTTCAAAGTGTTTACATCGAAAAACATGTGACTTGATTATAATAGTGGATTGCTTGATGTAAGGGGACGTTTCCTCTATTAACCAATGATCTCACGATGAGTAGTTAGAATCGAAAGGCTGTTTAGTTGAGGACGAGCTAGAAAACTAGAAGTGAAGAATCATTGTCAAATGTCACACTTAATATCTTTTGGAAGTATCTAACTCGAGTGGGAGATATAATAGTTGGAGAAATACAAAAATTTAGGTTATCTGTGGTTTAAATTAAAAGATATAGTATATTTGATCGTGGTTGACAAAAAGAGGGGTTAGGGGGACCTCTTAAGGGGGGGGGGAGGGGGTAAAAATCAAAGCTCGCAAACAACCTAGTCCATAAACCGCCCCTCACCTACATTTGGAGACTCATTAAACTAGGTTAACGACGCAACCAAATGAATGGTAGAGAGGTTGGTTTGAGTTTTGAACCATCCATTGAATTGGATGACTTCGATTTGCGCATGCACTTTGATGAAGTAGACACCCTGCCACTCTTTGACTCCAATCCTTCATAAAATTTTTGGTCCCCCTTGTCTCCCTTATAATTAACTCGCTTTAAATGCCTGGACCAATCCTAGATGTTGTAAAAATATCATGTCACATCCATAGATGGAACTCAAAAGGGTAATTTATCCAAGTAACCCAAAAATTTTCATTATTTACGAAAATGATCCAAGTTAAAAAATATACACTAAAATTACCTGAAATGAACAGTAAAAATTGATATTGACCATCTAATGGCCGACACCACCTGCCCAATGATTGGTGTCAGATATAAAAATTTGTGTTTTTTAGTGTTGGCCATGTACTAGCCGACACCTATGTATTTTTTAATACGATATTTATTGATATATGAAAATATGAGAATTTAAAAAAAAAATTTGGTGTTGGCCATGCAATGGTTGACACCCCCTTTTTTATCTGATAGAAAATTCAATTTTTTAGTGTTGGCCATGCAATGGTTGACATCCCCTTTTTTATCTGACAGAAAATTCAATTTTTTAGTGTTGGCCATGCAATGGCCGACACCCCTTTTTTTCAGATAATTTTTATTTTTTATTTTTTTAGTGTTGGTTATGCAATGGCTTACACTCCCTTTTTATTTGGTAAAAAAATTAAATTTTTTGGTGTTGGTCATGTAATACGAGTCCATATTGACTGAATACCCAGCCAAGTCATCTCGGTCGGCCGTTCGATGACAGAATTTCGTTAACCGACCTTTGATAGCATAACCTTTACGGTTATACCACATAGTTAAATTTAGCGGCAATTATATCATATACATATAGGATTTTCCTTAATGGCGCAGAAAATCATTTGACCACTGAAGACATATATTTGCCGCTTCACGTGACAGTATATAATTTAACTCCGAAAATACATGACAGTATATAGCTCAACCCCGAAATTCGATTGTACACTTCACAACTATCCCAAAAACAAAACACTCATCTATTGATAAATAATAAAACACTCTCATTTTCTTGTTATTTTAAGAGAAATATTTCTTACTTACAATTTCAAAATAAAAAAAACTAAACCTATTTAGAGAGAATGAGAGGAAGTTGGTGTCGGCCATTATATGGCCAACACCAAAAAAATTTAATTTTTTACCAAATAAAAAAGGGGTGTCGGCCATGGCATGACCAACACAAAAAAAATCGAATTTTTTATCTGAAAAAAAGGAGGTGTCGACTATAGCATGACCAACACCAAAAAATTTTGAAATTTTTTTATCTGAAAAAGGGGTGTCGGCTATTGCATGGCCAACACCAAAAAATTGAATTTTTTTATCTGATAAAAAAAAGGGTGTTGGCCATTACATGACCAACACCCAAAAATTTAATTTTTTTATCAGATTAAAAAAGGGTGTTAGTCATGAAATGGTCAACACCAAAATTTTTTTTCTGTTAGATAAAAAAGAATGGCCGACACCAAATTTTTTTTAAATTTTCGTATTTTCGTATATCAACAAAATACAGTATTAAAAAAAATATATAGGTGTCAGCCATTGCATGGCCAACACCAAAAAACACAAATTTTTATGTCTGACACCAATCATTGGACAGGTGGTGTCGGCTATTAGATTGCCAATATCAATTTTTACTGTTTATTTTAGTGTATATTTTTGAACTTGGGTCATTTTCATAAATAATCAAAATTTTTAGATCATTTGGGTAAATTTCCCGAACTCAAAATCTATAAATCCCATAATTCAATCATATAAATTTTAATTTTAAAATTTTGGAAATTCAAGAAATCAATTAAAAAATTACAATCGAATTTTTCTTTTTTTTTTTTTTTTTTATTTTAAAAATATATTATCATATGTTTAACTTTTAACATCAATTAACTCCACCACAAAAAATACCAAATCATTGTCTTTTTATAAATATTTTAAAAATATTGTATCTTTCAATTTAAATTTTTATATACTTTTAATGGTTGAATTTGTCCAAATTTGATTCAATTATTTCAACAGTGTCAATTCATTGGATGGAATGGGTTTGTTGGAATGTGGGTGACCATCATTGCACCACCGCATGAGTGGGGCGGGACATGGATGTCGCAGGGGCCTTCGCCTGTCTTGGGGTAGCATCCCGCATGGTTCCCTCCTTAGATCTTTTCCTTCCTAAAACTAGTCTTATTTAACAGTTATAAAAAAGAAGAAAAGAGAGATTAAAATACACGAAATTAAAGTGACTTATGCTGGTTATTCAGCACCAAACAAGGCACATAGGGAAAAGGTGTTCTGTTTCGAACATGACCAACTAATGTTTTGGGGCAGACACCAAGACAAATTTGCCGTGGATTGCAGTCTCCACCATTCTTCTAAAAAAAAAAAAAAAAAAAAAAAAAACAGGGTTAAATAATACACATCCATTCCTTGAAAAATTATTCTTTAAGGTGTTCATGCATGTGTGGTTAATTATAAAAATTTATGTATACGATACCTTGCCTGCTGATTAATAAATAACACAATCTCCTGCATTGCATTGTTTTAAATTTTAATTTAATGTGTAATTATACACATGAAATTTTAATTGTGATTCAAATGTATATTTAAAATTTTATTTTTGATTTAATCATAAACAAAAATACATCAAATTTTTTGTATTGAATAAATATAATTATTTATGTCTGCAATATATAAATATAAAATGATATTGTATCAATAATTATGTTAATAATTTACAAGAATTAAATTAAATCAAAATTTCATTTATACAATTACATATTAAATCATAATTCATGTATAATTTTAATATTTATCTCTTAATATTGTATGCGCTGGCTACTTCCGGACAAACTTTATTACTTTAAATCAATGCAAATTTTCGTCCCTCCAAACTTTGACCTCCTAATTAAATGGTCAAGAAAATATTAGAGATTTTAAATTCGAGTTTATAATTTTATTTAAAATTTATTTTTGATAATTACTTAATTACTAAAAGTTGAATCGATTGACAAGGTAGAATTTTAGTCCTTATATTTAATAAACATATTTTTTATTGCAAATGCGGATAGCTTAATGATAATGTTGAGGTTTCAGAAATTTTAATTTTTTTTAATATTAAGTTCTCATTATTAAAATTTTGATATTTTAAATTCAAATTCTTCTTTATATAAATATTTTAGTTTTTTTTTAAAGTTTATAATTGTCAAATAATTTAGACTTAATATATAGTTTGATACATTTTTTTAATGTCGTATTTGTACTTATTTTTTAGTTCGATATAATATTTATATTTAACAAAAATTATATATTTTAATACTTTAAAATAATAATATTAATTTTTTAATATTTAATTTAGGTTTTAGAATGAAGTTAGCTAACCTCTTCCAAAACTTCTCAAAATAAAAACTAAAAAAAGCCCAAAAATAGCAAAAGAAAATGTCAAAGAGAAAGTGGAGGGAAAGTAAGTTTTGTTGTCGTTAACGTGAAGTTTTGGCAAACAACAAAGGCAAAACATAAGATCCCTTAAATATTTAAATATGATTTCTTTTTTTTGAAAGAAATACTTAAATATGTTCAAATATAAATGTTTTATATCAAAATTTAAATTATTTCTGATCCTGTCATGAATTGGACCTAACCTATATGAGACATGCGGTCCAACCAACTTGTGACTCTAAACTTCCATTACTTTAATACAAACTTCAACGCAAAAATAAAGAATAAAAAAGTAAAAATAAAGTATTAGTTATGAAGTTGTGTCCGAGTTTCTAAATAATTTTTTAAAATTTGAGAATTAAAATATTTGATATTAAAAATTATTTTTATCTAATTATTCAATTCGATTTTAATCTTTATCAAAATTTCAAATACTCATCAAATTTGACTCGACCTACCACGTCAGCATTTTTATATTATGTTGTAAATATTAAAAGTAAAAAATTATTCTTTTAATCTCTTTAAGAATTAAAAATTAAAAAAATTCTTTTTCTTTTTCTTTTCTCCTTCCTCTTATCTTTTTCTTTTCTTATTTTACTTTCACAAACCTTGTCTCTAGTGAACAATGTCGTAAAATGAGATAATAATTAAATGATTATTCTGATTAAATTAATAAAAAAAATAAAATGATCAAAATAGGATTGATGGTATTTTAGCATACCCTCCGATGTAATTTACCCGATGATGAAACCAAAGACGTGAGGATAATCTGTTTGAATGCATAGGGAAATGAAGAAAGAAGAAAGGGTGGGGCCTTCCGTAGGTTTGACTATCAATTTTGTACCTAATCAGGAATTAAAGTCCTCTTCTCAATTTCAATCTCATAAATACCCTAATATTTTCTCACTCTCCCTATACCGCATTGTTTCACACATGTATCTGCACATCCACTCAACTCAACACCCACTTTGGGTTTTAACCAACGCTGTATCCACAACTAAATGTGTACTAGTTTTAAATTTAAGTTTAAATTGAATTTGATTAAAAAATGAAAAAAAAAATTCTGAAAAATTATTAGTTAAATTTAACTAAATAATAATAATAATAAAATTAATAAAAAATATAAATATTAAAGGTTAAATTTGAGATTATACCTAAAAAAAATAAATAATGTATTACGTTATTGGAGGTTAAAGTTTGAGTGTTGGTGTAGAAGTGGGCGTTAAGAGTTGAAAGAAAGGCGGGGAAAACATAGGGAAGAAACTCCCAGTTTTGGTGCGCGTGAAATGGTGTGGCAGTGAAGTGACAAAAGGTACAGAAAACAATGGGAGAAGCAACCAAAAGAAGGAAGAGAAAGAGGGGACAAATAGGTCGGCTAAAAGTGAAGCAAAACATGGACCCACTTCACCAAATGCTACCCTCTGTCTGCTATATGTCCCCATCCCTCAATCTCACCCTTCTTCTTATATTAAAATCCCCCCCCCCTCCCAACTTTGTTACCAATAAACCCAGATTCCTATTGCACTCTTTGCTCTGCTTTCCTTCTCTCAAGGCTAATAGCATTTGTCATTTGAAGTTGGAAATCTTTGTTTTTTGCTGATTGCTGTGTGGTGTGCATGGAGCTCCAACTGGGACTCTCTCTTACATCCACTCCTGTTTTTCCTTTCAAAATGTTGGACCTCAACAGCTATGGTTACGAGCTTAGGGAGGGTTTGGGTCCATTTGGCATTCATGTTAACAACAACTGCGGCAGTTGCAGCAGCAGCTGCAGTTCTAGCAGTAGCGGCGGTGCTGATGGTGGTGGTGGTGGCACCAAAAAACGACGCCGCCTTGATGAAGAGGATCGAATTGTTCCTAAAACGTTGCCTCTTTTGTTTTGGACAAACCAACGACCTAATGATGAAGATGAGCCGAAAGATGTCGACGACTACTCTTCTTCTGCCATTTTCAAGTACTTCACTTTCCATTTCATCTCCTTTTTCTTTTCATTTCGTGCGCTAGTGAATTGAATGTTTGGTTTTGATAGGAATGAAGGAGAGGGTTTAGTGGGGTGGCCACCAGTGAAAGCGTGGAGGAAGAAGGTGTGGCGCCGCGTACCCAATGTCAGGGCGGGGGTGGAGAATGGCTGCGGTTGTAGGGCTTCAAGTTCAACGTACGTGAAGGTAAAAATGGAAGGAAATGCAATTGCAAGGAAAATTGACATTAGTCTCCACCACTCCTTTGAATCGCTCACAACCACCCTGATGAGAATGTTTGATATATGTAAGTATATATAATAAAAAAAACCCTACAAACCTTGCTTAAATTCAATCCTAGTTTCAAACATCCTTGTTTGGTAACAGCTGATGAGAAATGGCAAAAGAGCTTTAAACTCACTTATCAGGACAGAGAAGGAGACTGGCTGTTTGCAGAAGATGTTCCATGGAGGTAACTTTTTCCTTCCTATTTACTTTTTCCTGTTTGGTTACCAAGAAAAATAAAAAAAGTTTGGGTTATTTTCAGTACCTTCATTGGATCCTTGAAATACATCAAAATGATTCGAAGCAGAGGCTAGTGTTGGCATGGACATCAGCATATCTAAGATGAATCAAAATCGTGGGCCATGTTTGCTTAATTTGAGTCTTGAAAGAATGGTCATGACATGGCCTTTTCAATTTTGCTTCAATGTAAACATATAGTAAATTCAACACTATCTGTGTAAAATCAATCGGACATGACTGAAAAGCATATAATAGCTTTGTGAAAGAAACACTAAATATATATATATTGTTGTTTAAAACAGAGGTATATTTGAGTGCAATAATGGTACCTTCTCAATACAGTACTGCTTCAATTATTCTAAAAACCCTTCCCTACCAACTTCACTAATCCTTTGATTTCTCTTTACCCAAAATTTATACGTGAATATGAAAAATTAAAATAACTTTTTTCTAAAATTGGAAGGCGACATTAATAAGTATCCTTTATAAATTAAGTAGGGAGGGGTGATTCATGTGATGGGATGGATGCGACGAATACTTTGGGCAGAAACTGAAATATAAAAGAAAAAGAAATAAAGCAAGGTTGGGCCGAACTTGAATTCTCCGAAATGCAACTTTCCCAAATCCAAACTGTAATGGGATACCCATAATCCCACCATAACGTGGGCCGTCACTTATAAAGTAAACAACTCGGCCTACCAAGTAACGATATATACCAAAAAAGATTGATAATAAAATTTTAAATTTTTTTATCAATTAAATCTTAGTTCGATTGATATGAGCATTATTGTTAAAACGTATTATACTTCTATTTATGAGTTGAAAAGTGTTACGGGTAGTTTTAGATATTGTATTAAAAAAAAACATATATGATTTAAAATTATAATGAAATTATTTTAAAAAAAAAAAAATTTTTTTAAAAGGTGAAGAGCCAAATTTAACTAAACAAGATGGCCAAATTAACAAAAACATAAATGTTAAAGGTGACATTATGCCAATTGAAAATAGTAGAGCTTTAGACTTTACAAGCAGAGTTAAGGGTTGACAAGTGCTTTATATGAGTATAATAAAATGTTTAAAAAATAAATAAATATATGTGATAATTTTTTAAAATGCTTTTTAAAAAAAAAAAAGACATGATAATTTTCTAAATGACACGAAAATAAACTCATTAAATATAATGAAAAGCGTAATTTTACAGATCAAATTATTGTATATGAATAGTAAAGATCCTGCGGTCCACAAAACCTTTCAATTTCTCTACGTATACTTCCTTATTAAGAAATCCAATAAAAAATTGCACACTTAACATCCAATTGAACGAGTTTAATGTTAAGGTGACATGCAAAAACAAGTAAAAGTCAAATGGATTTTAATTGGCTATTGGTGCAAAAGTGTGTATTTATTTATTTATTATTATTACCAAAATCAACACCTTCAGCCTACGTACAAGTTGGTGCCACCGCTCGAGCTTTGTTACCAGTGATGTCGTCCAAATTCATAGCTCTTATTTTTGAAAATCCACTCGGTTTGTACCACATAGTAGGCTTGAGGAAGAGGAACAAGTGTCCACACATCATTTCAAATGAACAGTTGTAGCTTATCTTGCATTGCATTCAACCAATGTTCATCTTGCAATGCTTCCTCCACTTTCTTTGGAGACATAATAACTTGTCTTATTTATGTCTCGGTAGTTACCCCTGGTTCTTCAACCACCAGTAATGCCGAGCATATTTTATGAATTCTTGTGAAGGGTCTCAGTTCTAAAACATCCAAAGACCGATCTGATTCTACCCAATCAGTTGTTCCATTTTCTGTTCTATCTTCTATTACAACAAAAGCATTATCTTTAATTTGTTTCCTCCACCAATGGAGAGTCATCGATAGATTCCATGATGGTTTTAGTGCACTCTACAAGCTCGATTGTTTGTAAAAAAATATCCCACTAGAGTTCCATCCGCTACAAGGAAAATAGATGTATAGTGTTTCAAAATGCCACAAAAACATTAGCGGCCCAAAAAGAAACGTCGCAAAAATAGACACGTTCATACTAAAGGCATTTTTTTAGGAAAAGTGCCATAAAATTTGGAAATTATATATTATTATTATTATTATTATTATTGTTGTTGTTGTTGTTGTTTATTGAGGGGTTCTTTTTTTGTATAACGTAATTAAGGGTGGATTTGAATGGACGGTTTGTTTATCTGTGATCAGTGTAAAAATAACGGTGACGAAAAGATTAGATCCTGTAACGATATTATAATGTGAGACAAAATATAAACTAAACACACCGCATTACCCATCCAATTTCACCTTAAATCGCATATCTATATTATGTGTGAAAGAAGAACTTAATACTAAAAATATATTTATTCATAACCAAAATGATCCTTACTGTTAGACCATTCCGGAAAGTGTTTGGCTGCTAATGATGGTGGCTGTCTGTGAACAAAATTAATTCCGAAAAGTAAATGGAGAAAAAATTAATGAAAATGTCAGATCAAGCCTAAACGGATGTTCCTTTTTATCAAAAAATTTTCACTCTTTGAATGGATTCGGATAAAATCCGATCCGTCTAGTATGGAGTTTGTTATAGTTATAGTAGTTGGAACGCGTGATTGCGTTGTATTTATACTAGTACGTAGCATTGTACAGGTAAAGTGAAGCAGACAAAAATTGCAAAGGCTATAACAGTCATTTCGGTGGACGGCACAGCAGCCCACGTATGACATGATCGATCATACTCCAATGCCATGTGTGGTTCGGATGAGGAAACTGCCTATACATGTATCAATCACCAAACAGGTAAAACAAATGAGAACGGTACAACAAACTGTACATTACCCAATTGTCCCTCTCGCCATTCTCGAGTGCACTGCACAGTCCCTCTCTCTCTGCCTCTGTCTCATATCAAATTTCTTCGTCTTGACAAAAATATTTTTTCTTTTCTCTCTTTTTCCCTCACATTCTTTGCATGTCCCCAGCGTTTCAGGGAGGTGAAAGTAGAGAATTAAACAGATTTCTTTTTAAAAAATGGTGGGAAGGATTAAACTGTAATTTCCGTACGCTCTGGCGGGAATTTCATCGGCCCTCGAATCTCTCCGTTCTCTGTAGCATTCAACCTTCAAAAAGACTAAAAAACAGAGGTCAGCTTTATCTCTCCTTTTTTTTTTTCTTTTTTCTTTTCCTTTTCCTCTTTAAATCGAATTCAGCTTTTCAATGTTTCATTTCCGTGATTAATTTTTTAAAAATAGAAAAATACGTTTTTAATCTTTAAAGTGATTACTATTTCATAGTAAAACAACAGGTTTTCGCCTTTAAATCGGACTTGTTCTTTTGAGGGGGAGTTTTTGGTTTTATGAGTATTATTTTTGAGTTGAATGCTGGAATTCCCCTCATTCTTCAAGTGTTTGGATGATTCTATTCAGCTGGATATCGAATATCGAACAGAGTGTAAATCCATGGGGGTTTTAGCAAGGCAATTGTTAGGGGGTTTCATGGTTGCTTGCAAATAATTTTGAATTGCGGCGCCGTTTTTTTCTTGTGAAATTGGTTTAAAAATAGAGCGAAAAAATGGGGCTCAAGAGTTTTAATATTTAATGTTACTAAGAACAGGGGTTGCGGGGAAGTGAAATCATTAGGAGAAAAGGGAAATCGCTTTTATGATTTTCAAAAGGAATTAATTAAGATAGCTAATAAATAAAATTGAATAGTTATTATGTTATATGCGATCGTCTTAAAAGAATTAGCAGATCCAGCTTATAAAGTAATAAATGCATTTTTATAGTACAATATTGGGAGGGGAAACAGCCGGTGCTAACCGTGTAGTACTAGACGATAGCTTTACCCACTGCAATACGCTAGTTTGGTCATGGTTAAACTTCGATACCATCACCCATGGCATATTTGATTGAATTTAAGCAAATTGTGGAGTATACCTCGTATTTCAAGCTAAAACATAGAGTGGCATCGTAATGAAGGAAAACATGACGTCTCAATGAGCAGTCATCGTCACGACGAGAAGAAAATCTTTGTCCTAACAATGCGATGAGATATAAAAATATGCAATTGATTCCCTGGACGACAATTTTGAGATTATTTTCTAATTAGACTCTTAGCATCTAGTAGTACATTGTTTTAATTCATATCTAAAGCGTATCCAGAGTAAGCAGGCATCAAATCACATGTAGTCTATATAAGTCACTTTAGAGTGTGAGTTAGACCTTGATCCAAAAAATAACACGGTTAAAAGAGAATTTTGTGTTTCAGCTTGGAGGGTTTTTTTTTTCTTTTTCGGGGTTTCAAGTTTTTTTATTTTTATTTTAATTCTCTCCATCTTGTACTTTTATTTTATCAGTGAAAATTTTTTTTGCCCATAGTTTTTTATTATCTTCGAAAGAGCTTTTTCTCGTAAAATATATGTGTTCAATTTTTTTAGTTTCTTAATTATTTTATTTTTTTCGTTGCTTAACGGGTGTATCTCGAACACATATCTGTGTGTATAAGGCTAGATTTATGCCTTATTTTCAGTATATGGTTTATAATGGGACAAAAATTGCCTGCATTGTTGTTTGTAGAGAGAATCGATGCTTGTCTTTTAACTTTCATGAAAACCAGTTTTGGGTAAATTTGACATATTTGTTGCTTTAGAACTAAAATTTTGGTGAATTTGTGCAGGTCATCAAGTTTATCGGTGCCATGATTGTTTGTTTGTTAATTGAATAATCAAAGCATGCCAATTGCTGTCTTTCCTAAGCTTTTCTACTACAAAGCATGGCAACACGACTCCGCCGCCTTACTTCCAGAAGATCACCACCTAAGCTTCTTTTTGTCGCCTTCTTGATGCTTGCGCCAGTTTGCGTGATTGGCATATATAACTATGGCCAGAAGATATCCTACTTTTTCCGGCCGCTCTGGGACAAGCCCCCTCTGCCATTCAGACGCCTACCCCACTATTATGCTGAAAATGTTTCAATGGAACACCTTTGTCACCTCCATAATTGGTCCATACGTTCACAACCACGCCGTATCTTCGACAACATCATCTTCAGCAGTGAACTAGACTTGCTTGAGATCAGGTGGCACGAGCTTAACCCCTATGTTTCGAAATTTGTAATCATGGAGTCAAACACCACTTTCACCGGCATCCGCAAACCTCTATTCTTTGCATCAAACCGTGCCAGGTTTGCCTTTGCCGAGGAGAAGATTGTCTATGGTGTATTCCCTGGCAGAGTTGCATCCCCTGGTTCGCTCAAAGATCCATTCGTTCTCGAGTCACTCCAACGTGGTGCTATGAACGGATTGCTTCACAGTGCCGGGATATCTAACGGAGACCTTGTAATAATGTCGGACACAGATGAGTTCCCAAGCCCCCACACACTGAAACTACTACAATGGTGTGATGGAGTACCACCTATATTGCACCTTGAGTTGAAGCATTACATGTATTCGTTCGAGTTCCCGGTTGATTACAGCAGTTGGCGGGCCACGGTTCAGATCTACACTCCACAGACTCGGTACCGGCACTCACGGCAATCGGATGTAATATTCTCGGATGCAGGATGGCATTGCAGCTTTTGCTTCCGCAGCCTGGAAGAATTCACGTTGAAGATGACTGGTTATAGCCATGCAGACAGAGTAAAGAGGAAAGAGTTTCTAAACTACTCTAGAATACAGAGAATCATATGCAGGGGAGATGATCTGTTCGATATGCTCCCAGAAGAGTATTCCTTCAAGGAGATGATTAAAAAGATGGGTTCCATTGCCCCTTCAGATTCAGCAGTTCATCTTCCTTCATATTTAATACAAAATGCAGATAGGTTTAGGTTTCTTCTCCCCGGGGGATGTAAAAGAAACATGGTGCAGCTAGAGTAGGTTTTTTTTTTTTCTTCGGAAATTTGAACTAGGAAAAATAGACTGGGCTTCCACGTTTGGGTACTCTTAAAATTTCATAATAAATAGTATAGTGATGGGTGGGTTTTAGGCCTTTTAAGGGTTTCCATTATCTGGGCTAAAATTTCATTCTCGAATTTTTCAAAGGCCTCAGCAGGCTATATAATTACTGCTCCTTGCCTTGCTCGGCTTGGCATCGATGAACTTTTGTTACACGGGTTAGAATCTTATTGTGACAAATTATGTAATTTTAAGATATATTTGGGATTTAAATTCGTTTAAGTCAATTTTACTTTTAAAAAATGAGGATTTTCATTAGAAATTTTTTAAAACACCGAAATAAAGTGAAAGCAATTTTGAAAAGACGAAGAAACTTGAATCGAATAGAAAAACTAAAAAAAATAGATACATTAAGTGTTTAGTTCCTCCAAATTCAACTATGTAGATTGAATTACATCAATGTGAGAGTTATCTTTATCTTTTAAGATTTATAATAATTATCTTGATAAATAAATTTAGCTGTTAGAATTTATATATTATTACTTGAGATTTTGTGATGCATTTGATGTATTAGTATTTGATATTCATGCAATTAATCTTTTATGAAAAAATTAAAAGTATATAATAAAATTACCAAAAAATACACCTTGAATGAATATAAATAAAATAACATCTGGATGACTAGATTCATTTGATTTTATGTATCCATTTATTTAGATTCTTTCATGTGTTGCATCTTTAGGTAATCATGTTGTATTGTGACTTGTTTGATTACTCTCATGCAATAACATAAGAACGTATGTATTACAATAATTACAAAATAAATAATTTTTATAACACAGTAAAATGTCAACCTTATCACAAGCGCATGGAGCATTAGAAAACCCCCATTTGCGCCGCATGATAGCTAAAAGTTGATTCAATCCTTCATAAGTAGAGAAATTAATGGTAAATTCTTCCAATCCCCAATCACGTTCCATGGCATTGGCTGGAACCACCGACAATGCCTTCAATTGGAATCGGTTTGGTTAAACCATTTTTTGCTGATGCCAGGATTCATGTTTTTTTACTTGCTTCCCGGATAGTAATCAATATAACTCACATCTAAACAAATTCTGGGTATAGAACTCTTATATTATCTTCATTTTCTGTATCTACAAATTATTCAACTATACAACAAAAAACGTGATTGCTCACATTTACCTAATTCCGCCTTCGGCCTGCTTTCTTGTGCCTCCTGGTGTTAGTTGAGGATGATTGCGTTGATGGAACAGGCAACACTGTTCCTCCCTTGATGCTATCTGAGTCTGTCATGTCAGTAAGTGTCTTCTGAGCTTCGATATAGACCTTAAGATCGCGTATCTGTCATGGTAAATAACTACTGTCAAAGCCAGTTATCTCAAGCAATTGCATAGATACATATAAACTTAGGCCATTTAAGTTACCTGCTCTTCCAGATCAAGTATCTTCTCATCCATCAACCTCGATTCAGAGGCCTCCCTAAAACGAAAACCAAAATAACCACGTAAGAAAAATACAAGAAGTCAGAAGGTAATACCTGTGAGACAAACGACAAGCAACTAAGCAATGGATGAAAAAAAGGTAAATACAAAATTGAGTTGAATGTGGACTATTAGCAAGCTTTGCCCCTTTGAGCAAGAAACAAGAGTACCTCTCTTCGATTTCCTTGACCTTTACGCGCCAAACTTGTTGGTCTTTTATGAGTTTACGGTTGATCTGTGACAAAAAACTCAGATGGTGACAAATGCTTTGCACAGTTAAGCGCATACAGAATTTGTATATCAGAATATGTTGACACACACCTCAGCAAGAGCATTTTTTTCCTCTGTACACTTATCCAGTTTACTTTGGATGTCCTGCATCTCGGACGTCACAACCTTCTCCACTGCTTCAGCAATGGTACTATCTCTTTTGCCTTTGGCTTCAGCAAGTAAAGATTCATAGTTCTGGGGTGGGGAGTGAAAACAGAAGATAAATAATAGTTCTTAACACTGTAAAAGCCACAATAGCACCAGTAGGACACAAGCACAAGAACACTGAAAGAAATCCATAATACTACAAATCAAGAACATCAGTGTTACTCTTACTTGTCTTTGTTTCTCCAACTCAGTAGCCAAAAGCCGACTGTACTCATCAAAAACCTGTCTCATTGGCACTTATGTCAAAGTCAGCAAATGTGCACATGAAGTGTGGCAGTTATTTTGTTATATATAAAAAAACTGAAGACACAAAGTTTCAAAAGCAAAGCACAAAGCATGATAATGAAATTGTTTTACTCATTCAAGGGAACCTGTTAAACTTAAAAGAATAACATGGTTAAGATTTCCATTCAACTAGTTTAAAATAATCCGCAACTTATCATTGAAAAATAACCAGCCAGAAGTTATTTATAAGGACAATATACCGCTTCAACTTTGCTGCTATAGATGGCCTCATTAATTCCAGAATCATCACCATAGCCACATGAACGACAAGTTCCTTCAATTGATGTGCAATGGGAGTTGATCTCAACTGGTTTGCCATCAACTTTTGAATGAGTCAAACGATGTACATAACCATCACCCACATAGTCCCATATTTGTTGTGATATTAATTCAAGGGAATAGCAATGCTGTGTATCTTTCCAATGTCTAACCCCATGACCTTCTTTATATCTGCAGTGGCCACAAAAGAGTTGGTTGAAACGTATAAGAGCACAAATTCATATAAAAAAATTCAAGCAAAAATAAAACAACTGCGCTTAGATACTGATAAAAGATTTTTAACACAATAAGGAAGGATCAGCTGATAATGCATTACCTTCCACACCCCATAAAACCACATATCAAGCAGATCCAAAGATTCTCCCCTGATCCACAAATAGAACAGACTGGATTTTCTTCTTGCTGCTGGCAAAATCGGCAGACCTATCAACACACATAATACTGATTAAAACATTAATCCATATAAAAAATAGCAACAATACCAATTTTAAGTAACATGTGTCCTAAAACTAATAGATGCAGATGCAATGCTAGTAATCAATACCAGAAGAAAGAAAAAAGTAAGCTTCTCCTGGATCATTCTAGAAGGATAACAGACACTATACAATACAAAGTGCAAAAATCATTCAAGGACCAAGAGCTAGCTTACTGTACAGGACAAGTAAGTCCATTTTGAAGTACAAGAACATTGAAATGAATGGTCACAAAATGTACTAAGTATCCCACTAGTATCCGGGTCCAATCTCTCTGTTGCCATACACCAAACAAAAAAAGAGGTGAAATTAATGTCATAAATATATAACAACATGAACAGACAAGATGAATAGGATAATTTAGGCTTTATACTAACCAAGACAAATGGGGCAAGTAGGCAACTCAGTGAATCCTACAGGAGGGGTGCTTGCAATCTCACCCAATTCAGTGTATTCCACGGAATGCGTAAAAAGGATGTGACATAACTCAGCCTAAAAGAAACACAACTCGTTAATCAAAATTGTTATTCAAAAGGGGATCATAACGAAGTAATTTGAGGCGAAGTTTACCAACCTCAGCAGGTGAAAACCGCTTCCCATTCAAGCTAAAATAGAATGCATCGGCCGCCGACTGGGCAGCTAGCTCTATTAATACGCTATACCTATCTTCCATTCCATCATTCCTAATATTCAAAAACATTGAGCATTAACGTAAAAAGAAATTTTTAATCCCCCCTTTTGTTCTTATAAGCGTAAGTACAATGCAAAGATAGAATTGTGTTGTTTAAAGTAAAAAAGAAATCACCAAATTGGGATCAACAATGATAAAAAGGAAGCGTGATAAAGGTAGATGAATGATACCAGATGAAGAGTATGTAGGTGATATTCTCAATGTGGGAGCCAGAAAATCGGATGAAATCGGCAGCGGAGAGATAGTTAGGGACGGCGACGACAAAAAGAGAAGTGGAGCGAGAACTAGGGTTTGGGAGGGAGCTCTGAGAGGCCTTCCGATAGAGGTGAACGACCCCTCTCCTTTCGCGGAATTTAGGGTTAGGGTTTGATGGGGAAGTGGTGGTATAGAATTCGATTTCTTCGGCGTCGGTGAGGGGTAACTCGGTGTCCACCGAGTGAACTCGGAGGATGAACATCGTAACTGAGTTCACTCGCTTTCGGAGAAAATGACAGACAGTTGGAATAAGCAACGAATTGATCCTTGAAATTGTGTGAGCCCTCAAATTTTCCTTTCTGCTATATAATTGACTGTTTACGTCCTCTGTGAAAATGTTATTTTAGAAAGAGATACCATACATTGATATTTTGGGTAAACTGCAGCCATAGTCACTTAATTATGAAAATATTTTCATTTTAGTCACTTAGCTGTAAAAAATAACTTATTTAGTCACTAACGTTTTGAAAATTATTCTTTCTGGTGACCCGACCTTTGACTGACATGGTACTTTTTTAATTAGTATAATAACAATCTTAATTCTCATCTTTTATATTTTCTATTAATTTGACCTTGATTTTATATTAAAAAAATTTAAATTCTTTTTAAAAACTATATAAATTTATAAAAAGATTATAAATATATATAAATACATAAAATTGAATATTAAAAAAATTAATTTTATTAATTTCATAGATTGTAAATTTTAATTTTTTTCAAACCTATTTTTAATTAATTTATTTTTTGGATTTTTTATACAAATTATTTTTATAATTAAAATATATTATGTTGAATTTATAGTCTAAAAAAAAATTATATTTCAAAGTTTATGGCTACATTTGAACATTAAATATTTTCTTCAAAGTGTACTATTATTCAACACTGAATTTATACTTTTGTTAGCATTTATTTATTAATTTCTTTTAAACAGTCTGACCTCCGTTTCTTTATGTCAAAGTTTTCTCCAGAAGTCGCTTTGAATGGTTCCTTTAACGTGAAAAAAAAAGAAAACATTCTGTAATTTTATTCATGAAAAATGATTTTATAATAAATATTTTTTATTTGTTTCGTTTTATATGACTGTAACATGTCTTTGTTTTTTTATAAATGTCTAGGATTATTTATAAATTTTTTCAATTCTTAAATAAAAATATATACTTTTCAACATATTCATATTTATAATTTATTTACATAATAATAATATCAATATCAATTAAATTAACATTCAAATAGAGAAAAATTTTAGACAGTGACATCATTTGATTTAATTATAAGCATATTTTTTTTTATGAAAAGAGTATTAATAAAGTATCATGTTTTCCTGAAATTAAATTCAATAAATGAAAGAAGTGAAAGAAGTATTAACATTTGAATATAAAATAGGTTCACATTTATTTATTGATTTTGAAATTTTCTTATTCTAAGAAATATCATTATAAGGAATGTTGTTGATTTGATCTTTTCAAATCATTTATCTTTTTATTTTTATTTTCTCAATTTGAAAATTTTCGATAAACCTCTTAATTATTTTTTAAAAATAGAAAAAACTCCTCAATAATATTCTAACTTTTTTTCAAATAAATTAATTTAGAAGTAGATATACAATAACTTTTTAATCCTATTATTTCTAAAAAATAAATATTATATATTATTTAAGATTTAAGATTTAAAATAAAAATATTAATTAATATTAATAAATGGAAGCATCTCGCCGTGCATTACGCGCTTTTGCAAATCTTTGCTCGCTCCGTTTCTCTCTCTCCTTTTGAGTAAAACACACACAGCTGTAGAAATGGAGACAATCACGAAACTTTAATAGATTCTTCACTCCCAATTCATTTCTGCACTAAAAAAAAAAAGTAAATTTATACAGTCACCGTTAAGTCTTTTGGATCCGTTCTCCACCGTCTGTTACGGACACCATCTCCGCCGTGTAATTCTTCATAGATCTTCCCCTACCTTTTGGGATCTAACAAAGTCTTGAAAGGTAAACGCAGATAAACCCCCATTTTCATTTTCGTTTTTGGATCAAGATTCTATATTAGAAGAAAAAAAAGGGACCCAATTTTAGTTTTTTGTAGAGTTTCGATTTTCAAGGATAAAAAAAAGTTCATAATTATATTCTTTATAAAAAAGAAGAAGCCAGTTTCAGTTTTTATTGCAGACGTTTCGTTTTGGAGTATAAAGATTTGATCGTTCTTTCTTTTTTCTTTATATAAGAAACATAAAAAAATCCTAGATTAGAAAGGAAAGCAGGGTGGTTTGCTAATGGCGCCAAGCACAATCCGTAAAGCTATCGGGGCTGTGAAGGATCAAACGAGTATAAGCATAGCCAAAGTGGCGGGAAACATAGCGCCGGAACTGGAAGTTTTGGTGGTGAAAGCCACAAGCCACGATGAAGATCCGGCTGATGAGAAGTATTTCCGGGAGATCATAAGCGTCACATCATATTCTAGGGGTTATATTAGTGCTTGTATCGCTACGGTGTCAAAAAGATTGCGTAAAACCCATGATTGGATTGTGGCACTTAAGTCTTTGATGCTTGTTCATAGGCTTTTGTTTGAAGGGAACCCTTGTTTTGAAGAGGAGATTGTGCATGCAACTAGGAGAGGGATGAGGGTTTTGAATATGTCTGATTTTAGGGATGAGGCGCACTCGAATTCGTGGGATCATGCTGGTTTTGTTAGATTTTATGCTATGTATCTCGATGAGAAGGTTGAATTTTCGGTGTTTGAGAAGAAGAAGAGAGATGGGGAGGACAAGTTTGCTGAGAGAGATGAGCGGAATAGGCGTGAGTATGGTGAATTTAGGGATGATTATGACCGAGAAACTGATAGGAGATCGAGGTCTTATGGTGATTTGAATGATTCTTTAAGGAAAGAGGGTAGGAAAGAGGGGACACCAATGAGGGAAATGAGGCCAGAGAGGGTTGTAGGGAGGCTGCATCAGTTGTTGAGGATTCTTGACAGAGTGTTGGGTTGCAGGCCAGCTGGTATGGCGAAAAATAGCAGGTTGGTTCTTGTTGCACTTTATCAAATTTTGAAGGAGAGTTTCGGGCTCTATGTCGAGATATGTGAAGCATTAGGGATTTTGTTGGATAGGTTTACTGAGATGGAATATGTGGATTGTGCTAAGGGTTTTGATGCTTATGTTAGTGCTGCGAAGATGATTGATGAGCTTGTTGGGTTTTATGGTTGGTGTAAGGACGTTGGAATTGCTAGGTCGTCGGAGTATCCCGAAGTGCAGAGAATTACAGATAAGCTTTTGGGTACACTTGAAGGATTTTTGAAGGAAATGGCCAATGGCCGGAAGAGTCCGGAGAGAATCACGGAAGAGAAACCACCAATTAAGGAGGAGCCTGAAACAAACATGAATGAAATAAAGGCTCTTCCTGCACCTGAGAATTATACGCCACCTCCTCCACCACCTGAACCTGAACAACCTAAGACTGTCCCACCGCAGGTTACAGAGGACCTTGTGAATCTAAGGGACGATGCAATTTCAGCTGACGAGCAAGGGAACAAATTGGCGTTGGCTTTATTCTCTGGAGCACCCACCACAAATGCTAATGGTTCGTGGGAAGCATTTCCTTCAAATGGAGAGCCAGAGGTGACTTCCGCATGGCAAACACCAGCTGCTGAGCCTGGTAAAGCAGATTGGGAATTGGCGTTGGTCGAGTCAGCTAGTAATTTATCGAAGCAGAAAGCTGGATTAGCAGGTGGTTTTGATCCATTGCTACTGAATGGCATGTATGATCAGGGGGCGGTGAGGCAGCATGTGAGCTCCAGTCAGCTAAGTGGTGGGAGTGCAAGTAGTGTTGCGATGCCTGGGCCTGGCAAGACCGGTACTCAAGTGCTGGCTTTGCCTGCCCCGGATGGCACAGTGCAGCCAGTAGGACAGCAGGATCCTTTCACCGCATCGCTTACAGTGCCACCGCCTTCGTATGTGCAGATAGCAGACATGGAGCAGAAGCAGCAGCTACTGGTACAGGAGCAACAGCTATGGAATCAATACGGGAGGGATGGAATGCAAGGCCAATCAAGCTTGGCCAAGATCACCGCAAGTTCTGGCTACTATGGTGGTGTTGCACAACCGGTAATGATGCCGTATGGGATGCCACAAGTGAATGGCATGGGGCAGGCAGGAGGGTACTATTATCCGCCCTACTAAACTACACACTGTAATCATGGTTCAACATTATAACTATCACATCAACTTTCTTGGTTGATGTATTTTGGAATTATATAATTTTCTTGCATTGGAGTTTACATGTATTTACAGCGTCACCTGCATACAAGACAGAAATCAGAAATCAACATGTTTTCCTTTTACAGAGAAATGAGATAAATCATCTAAATATGATATGATATTTGGATTATTATTGATTAAATATGATATATTTTAACTTAATTTCATAAATCTTTTTACTCTTCAAAAGTTTAGAATTTAATTTTTATGTTTTTATTTTTTAGAAATTAGTCCTTATATTTAGTAATTACATCTAAAGTTTGAAATTAAAAAAAAAAAAAAAAAACTAAATTTCAAGAAATTAAATTTGTAAAAATACAAACATACATGGACAAAATCTTAATAAAAATGTGATTTAAACCAGGTGACACTTAAAATGATGAATATCTCGTGTCAACACAAATTTGGGAAATAAAGCAATTTAAGGTTTTTTATTATTATTATTATGAATGATAATTTAGTGTATTTGTTTTTTATATGATGTTGATTGATGATGGTGAAGGGAAGAGTTGGAAGGGTTGCAGAAGAGCATCAGCGGCCATTTCCTTAAACGTTAAACCCCTCTTAAAAACCCCAATACCACCTGAATCCAACATTTGTCCCCATCTCTACCAATCCGTTCCATTTCTATCCCCCAGATGTCAAACGTTGTCGTACTGGACAACGGTGGTGGCCTCATTAAAGCCGGCCTAGGAGGTGAACGCAATCCCGCCGTCGTCATCCCCAACTGCCTCTACCGCCCCCTTAGCTCCAAGAAGTTCCTCCATCCCACCACCACCTTCTCCTCTTGCCCCGATGACCTAACCTCCGCCTCCATTCGCCGCCCCATCGACCGCGGCTACCTAATCAACCCCGACCTCCAACGCGACATCTGGTCCCATCTCTTCACGTCCCTCCACGTCACCCCTTCCTCTTCTTCCCTCCTCTTAACCGAACCTCTCTTTTCCCTCCCTGCAATCCAACGCTCCACCGACGAGCTCGTCTTCGAAGACTTTGGCTTCAGCTCTCTCGTCGTCGCTGATTCCCCTTCCCTCGTCCACCTCTACGAGACCAGCTGCCGTCCATATGGCCTGGTTTCCGAGGCCAAGTGTAGTTTGGTGGTGGATTGCGGCTTCTCTTTCACGCAAGCGGCGCCTGTATTTCAGAACAGCACCTTGAATTTTGGGGTGAAGAGAATTGATTTGGGTGGGAAAGCTTTGACTAATTATCTCAAGGAATTGGTTTCCTATCGGGCCATTAATGTCATGGACGAGACTCTTCTAATGGACGATGTTAAAGAGAAGCTTTGCTTTGTTTCTCTTGATGTTGAAAGAGATCTCCAGTTTGCCAGGTATATACCCAAGTTAGTATTATTGCTTGCAATGTCTGCTTTATAACACTGGATAATGAAAAGCAATGTGTTCTGCGATTTTGAAATGATGTTGAAAATCTTTATGAACGTACTTTTATGTCTTGCCTGATGGTGATGGTGATGGTGTTGTTCATGGTAAGGGTTATTGTTGTTTGCTTGCAATGTGTGCTTTAAAACACTGCAAATAAATAAGCAATTTGTTCTGCTGCTATTTTGAAATGGTTTAGACCGTTTTTACAGGAAACATGGAAAAGATAATCTTTTTAGATGTACTTATGTCTTGCCTGATGGTGTTACTCACACAAAGGGTTATGTTAAAGACCCTGAAGCAGCAAAGAGGCATCTTGCATTGACCGATGGAGCCTCTCCTTCAGAAGCCATAGAAACAAAGAACGAAACGGATCAGTTGGAAGTTATGGATAAAACAGCGGAGAGGAAGAGAATTGATTTATCCAAAAATGTAGTGTTTTCTTTCTTATTAAGTGGATGAGTTTGTCTGTTCATTTCAAGTGATATTCAAAGTATTGTCTTGGTTGCCTGGTACAGGAGTTTGACTTGACAAACGAGCGGTTTCTTGTTCCAGAGATGATCTTCCAACCTGCAGATTTGGGTGTGTATCATATTCTTTCTTTTTGATAATTGTGAACATTATTTAGGGTTTCCAGTTTATATGGGAATCAATTTAGGGATGTTCGAGTAGTTATTTGGGGTTCGGAGGCAGAAGTTTGGAATTTAGCACTAGAACCCATAGTCTGGTTTGTTAGAGCATGGGATATAGAATAAAGCATTTGAGAAGATGTGTTTCCTTAAATTACTAATGATGTATGAAATGGGAACGTTGTTCCATTTTTTTGCCTAATACTTCAATAACCATAAAGTGACTAGGTAATCCCTCTCTTCTTTTCAGGAATGAATGAGGCTGGACTAGCGGAATGCATTGTTAGAGCTGTCAATGCCTGCCATCCTTATCTTCATCCTGTACTTTACCAAAGGTGGTTTAATGTTCTTTCAGTTACATTTCTATAAAAGCATCTGAAATTCTCAAATTTGATTTGCTCATGCCACTTACAAGTGTTCAAATCTCGTGCTTGAACAGCATAATATTGACCGGTGGGAGCACATTGTTTCCTAGATTTGTTGAGAGACTGTAAGCTCAATCACTTCTCTGATTGGCCTGTATTAATATCATCTTTGAGGGACCACTTTGATTTATTCTCATATTTTTATGCTAAAAACTCAGAGAAAAGGATCTCCGCCCTCTTGTCCCAGATGACTACCAAGTCAACATAACAACTCAAGAAGAGTAAGCTCTCACCTTCTATTATGCTTTACGTCCTTGAAAGCTATATATCTTCCCATTTAGTAAATTCTTTGGGAATGTTGACAGTCCAATCCTAGGTGTGTGGCAAGGGGGTTCACTTTTAGCATCCAGTCCTGAATATGAATTAATGCGTGTGACTAAGGCAGAGTATGAGGAGCTTGGATCTGCACGATGTCGGAGGAGATTCTTTCGTTGAATACTCAAGATCTTGAAGGTATTTTGTCTCTACTAGATCTAAATGGCATCTGTATCTGGCATATAGGCTTATAGATTTGCTCTACTTTTTTTTTTTTTTTTTTTAATTTTGAGCCAAAACTTGTCTGTTTTATTACTAGAGTTTATTGATACACAGAGGGAGGATGTTGCTGGATATCAAGTGCTCTTTCAATGCTGAACAGCATTCTTAAATGAAAAGCTTTGGCGGCTGACCCATGTTGTAGGAAACTTGAGCATTCATGTCATGCTCGCTCATCAACTGGTTTTGGTGAATTTGCTATAATATGGCCCCTAGAATGTTGTTTCTTGTGGAGCAAGTATCTAGGAGATGAAGTTAAGCCTCCATTCTATTACTCTGGTAGAGAAGCTACCTGACTTATGAGAGGGAAATGGCAATCTGTCTTCAAGTTGCACAGTACGCTACTCGAAAGTGCCGACCCATGTATGATTAATTAGGTTGCCATTTCTCAAAAACAATATCGCTGTTGCGTTCGCATCAGTCATCCATATTTCTTCATGAATATATATTACCATATCCGTTCCTGAAAGTTTTTCTTACCATGCTTTATGATTTCCTCTTGCTAACTAAATGGGTCTATGATAAGATAAATGAACTTATTTCGGGAGCAAAATCCCAATATGGGGCAACTTACATTTCTTCAACTGTTTAAGCGGAAATCAGAGAATCAATAAAATTGATAAAATATTTATCATAGTGAAAATGCTACGATGAGCAACTAACAATCAAAGAATGAGTCAAACAAATGTCTTCTATGGCCAATAAATATCACCCCCTCACTCCTGAAAAACCAAATTCTGAGGGATGGAAGTTTGGTACAACATTCAGCTCACAACATATTTGACGGTTTCTACAACAGCCAGCTTCATCGGTATTCTACACCATAGATTCTGCTTCCAAAACAAATTGGCACGCCTTCTGTGAGTGCCAGATTGGGATACAAGGAAAATTCTTTGGGGCATACGAGACTGCGAGATGAAACATTCTGCTTGCCTCAGGTGTTATGTTCTTTTCCAACCAAATACCCCACGCTTTAGAAACTACTTCGGCCTACCCTCGTTCAATCTGAAAATGGTTGAGCGTCCATGCATAGGTGCACCAATTTCCTTTGGTACTCCCCAAAATATTCACCAACTGCAATAACATAATCATTTCCTGGGCTTAGACCAGGCAAGTCAACCACTGAATCATTGGTTTCATCCTCTGAACCTCCTAAATTAGTGATAAATTGCGTGTGAATTTCACGGCAAGCCAGTATGAACATAGCAGCTGTGTCTGGCTGTTGTGCCTCTCGGAGGGCTGCCAATGCCTCCTGGATTGCCCCAGCTGCAACAAATAAAATAAGAGCTCTGCATCCAACCACGCAGATCTTCAGCTTTAGAATGCAAATTAGCCATTGGACAAGCACAATAATAAAAATAGTTGTACCTCCAAATGTTGTGTTCAGCATGAAGGACATGCTCTGCCCACCTTTGTAACACCCTGCAATAACAACAATGTTAAATAGAGGCACCCCCTCTGTTTAAGTATACCAAGGAAGACATCAAATTGATACATGGGATCAAAATTTCATCGACTTGGAGTCAATAGGGCAGATGAGCATATTACAGGAATGGAAGGCATACGGTTAAGCCATCACACAGGCAAATTTCAGCATATCTATGGAATTAAAACAGAGTAATCCTAACTCCAGGAATTTTAAATGCCAGAGAAATCTAAAATGTCCTTCCTGATGGCCAAAAAAAAAAAAAAAACAGAAATAAACCTTGCATAATCAGATCCCTTTAAATGTGCAGCAGCTAAAGTAGCAGCATCAGTCCAGTATCCAGCATCTTGCAGCTGCATACGGTTAAAATAAGCGTCAGTCAAAGTCATACAACAAGGATTAAGCATGATATGTAGCTGCTCTATGAAATGCTGAGAAATCATGACAATTAAGGGCTCTACTTGAAAGGATAAACATGATCTTGTTTTTTGGAGCTTGCTTATGAAGTGCTTATCAAGCTCGTTAGTGGAAGCTAAATGAGCAAAATTCACATAAATTCAAACTCGTACTCATTTATTCAATGAGCCTGGATTTGTCAGTCATCTATGTTTTATGAGCTTGATAACCCACCACAAATGCACAAATCAAACTCATTCATGAGCTCACACACATACCCTAGCCATTACAAGCTTCAAATATTGAAATAAATAGGTAAACGCATACCTACATATATATAAAATCATGGATAACAAAAATATACAACAAAAAAATCCAAGAGATGCTGTTATACACAACAATTAAAGAATCAACCATTGGGTTGGATTTTTATTTTTGAGGTTTGTCAAGAAAACTGAAAAAAAAAGGATTTCTTTAACAGAACCAAACCAAACCTGTGAACAAGCTTCCTGATACCTCCCAACAGCACAGAGCAGATGAGTGCCAGATAGTGACCGATCAGTTCTGACCATGTTTGCAGCAACGACCTATATCATCATACAGCAGTAAATAACACCCAAAATAGACGGGCATTATCATTAAACCTAGACACATCACATGTTTTAATCAAGAAAGAGAGTTAGCCCTCACCTTAACTGCCAGCTCAAGAAGAGATCTTGACACTGCAGAAGAAAGAGCAACAGCACGTAGAGCATTTGGGTAGAAGTAAGGACTCTCTGGAGAAGTAGAAAGCAATAAGCTGACAGCACCTTCCAAGTTTCCAATTGTGATAAGCCTGCGCATGCCAAATACAAAATATAATTACCAGCATGGCAAACACAGAAAAGAACACAGACTTGGCCTAGCGAACAGTACTTTTCAAATGAGCTTATGATTCAACTGCTCCCTCCTTTTAACAATGCAGTCTAAATAGCAGTTCCGCAAACAAGATATTCTAGGCCATACCAAAGTAAAAGCCTAAACAAGAACAGTAGTTCTTATGTCAAGTAAATTTCCCATGGTCTGATGCTGATAATTTTTAGAATCTTCGAACTACAGCACCATAATTTGAAATCACATCATCCATGCCATGGGGAGCATTGGAGGAAAGATTGGACAGCTTACTTTTCAGATTAAGCTAGATTTAAATTAACTCAATTCTATTTAGAAAGAAACTAAGAAGAAAATTATAATTACTCGAAAAGAAGACAACGGTTAAATAGAAATAATTGATTAAGACTGGAGAATCTAGGCAACCTCTGTTCCACAAATTTTATAAACTTCAAAAAGTCATTCCATACATCTAAAGAGTTACAAAAATCTTATGTATTCATAACATAGAAAGTATAATTAAAGAAAATTAAAAGATAAAACACACCATCCAATAATTGCTTTGAGAAACTAAGGCTCCCTATTGTTGTAGCTAAGACACTTTCTTTTTCCATTTGCTTTTTACATTTTTCAACTATTGTTGATAAGCAAAATTGAAAGAAAAAAAAAGGAATGTAGTTAAAGCAAAATAATAACATAATCAAATGAAGAAATAACTCAGTTTCACAAAACTATGTTTTTAACATAACCATCCATATAAAAAGTACAACAATACATTTATCTGAATCAAATTTTCGCTGTTTCTTCTGGAAGCAAATGAAGTTGCAAAAGTAACAAGGTTCAACATAAATATAAATAGATTCAGAACTTCTACATTGAGAAAGACACTGCAGCAATTTCATCATTCAACTAATTAACAATAGCAACAAAATAACATAAACTCACTCATGGACATGGTTCTGAATTGCCTCCTCTCCTTCCAATTTCTCATGCCAAGGGATACGCTCATTAGCACTTTCCCACAAGTCTTCTTGCTCAAAAGCCATTAATCTAAGTTGACCTTGAGTCTGCTAATCAGAAACATGTCTTGCCATCAAAAGTTTTAAATCACAAGAGATATACAAGACCAACCTAAACAGAACATCTCACCCTTTCAATTATTTTATTAGGACTGTTAAAAACCACTAGAAACTTACCAATGCATCCCTTTGCCCAGTTTCTGATGTTGATTTCTCCTTTGATGAAATTCTACTTAGTAGAGATTTGTCATCAAGATCAGAATTTGGCACTGAAATAGGTGCTTTCTGTGGGGACTTATTTAATAATTTATTCATCAAGTGGTTAATAGAACGAGGCAATTGCAACCAGAAAAGTGCTTCTGAGACCTCACCAAATGTAGCAGCAGCAAAGGCAAACCTTGCAGCACAACCCTTATTGACTATGGTAGCATACAATCTAGCCCTTTCATCATCGAGTATGCAACCTTGTGCAGTGAAACAATGGAAAAGCACAAGGATAAGGAAAATTAATAAAATGTTAAGTAGTAGAATTGGAACACTAAATAGGTTATTAAAGCCTACCTTCCTTACGGTAAGGTTCTAATACTTTTAGGAGCAATTCTGGGACTACAGAATCACCAACAGATGGTAATTCAATCAGGTAACTGCGAAGGTCTTCTGAAGATGAAGCCATTCCTGGAACGTGATGGGGCCTTTTATCTATAGTAGTACCAGTAGTATTAAACCAAGAAGGTTTTACACCCAATTGTAAGATCATCCGTAGTGCCTGTAATGACATGAAATATTGGGTCAATTGTAAGTAACTCTTTGATCAGTCATTTAACCTTTGAGATAGCAAACAAATAAAATGAAAATTTCTTGGTAAGTAGAACAAGGCCAGTAGGCCCATTTCAAAATACATTCCTCAATCCATTCAGGATTGTTAAGTTTATTTTAAGGCCATTTTTTTTCTTTTCAATTTAACACTTAAGGTAATAGTGTTCCATCAATCCATCTACGTTTAAAGAAACGTGAAATGTTGTACATGTCTCTGCTAAATGCAAATGATCTGTTAGCATCATGTGTTAGAAGGAACCTTAAGTAGCTGGCAGCTTGTAGAAAAAAACAGTAATATGGAATTATAGGTTACTAAGCCAAAATGGCAAGGCAGAACATTGTTACCAGAGCATGGGGTGTAGGAAGTAATACAGGACAACATAAAGGCATCGGTCGAAATCTCTCTTTTATATTTCTTGGCAGTGCCCCAGGGCCCATTTTCTTGTCATTTCTGCATTTGCACGAGTGAGGTTACTGAAGTACAAAATATATCAACTTCATATGAATCATATTTTAATTAGCAGCATTGTCCATTTCATTTCAAAACTAAGCACTGATTGTTTAACCTAACCAGTCCTTATCTCCTTGCTAGCCACTCCAGACCTATCTCAGCTTTCATTCTAATAAAGCAACCAAAAAGTCCATTCTACCAGCTCCAATCAAATTTTAACAAAAACTAATAATAATTACACTAACTTATGCTAACAAAAAATATAGATTTCTATTTGAAACCACTAATATAGAGACTATCTACGAAGGGAAAAAAACCTTGAGAACTAAGAAGAAATTGTGGCACATACATGTTCACCTCAATAAGCCGAAAGCTACTATCAGCTCCTGCCATGCACAAAACCAACGGATCATTCTTGCCGGTCCGCAAGTGCAACCAGTCCAATTCCAATACCAGGGTTCCAGGAAATTGAGGTTGTAAAAGAGAATTGGCCAAAGGGTCTGGTGAATCCTGCAAATACCAAATACTATATATTATGCTTAAATCTCGAAATATCCTTCAAAAGGTCCATTGGGGCGAAAAAGAACCATTTATACTAACTCAAACTTCTATAAGTTCACAAAACATGTACCATTCAAGGTCTCAATCAGAAAGAATCTAGCAATAAAAACCATATAATGAGGCTTCAATCCTCTAGTCTATAATTTGAATATGAGTTTAGAAAGGATAAAATGCCCAAGTGAAAAGACAGGTCCAAATTGGAAAGAATGTCCAGCAAAAAACCACAAAATATGGTTGCAACCCTCTAGTGCACAATTTTAAATATAAGGGCGCATTTGTTATAAGGGAAAGTATTCACTTTCCTTGGCATTTAATAGGTCGGAATCTGATCCTCATGTATGGTAAACTGAAAAGTGCCCAACAATCTTTGGAATCTAACTCTCATTTTACTTTTCTATAAACATAGAATATGATTCCTATCAGAGGTGGAAACAAAACTTTCCCATGTGGTTGAAAAGTTAAAAATTAGATTTGAGACAGAAATCAAATTTACCACATCCCTACTAGAGTTTTTAGTGAACCAAACAAGTCAATGTGACTTTCTCAAGAATTTATTCAGCACATTCCTATGTAAAGCAAACAATGTAATGTTACTTTTTGAGAAATCACATCCTATCACAATCATGACACTGGAAAGCACCAAAAAACCTCCAATGTAGAAAGGATGCAATAAGTAGTAACAAGCACAAAATCTTCCAATTAATGAAGGCAGAGACCAAAGGAAGTTCACAAATAAAACATGTGAATGTAGAAAATAAAATATGGTAATCTCGATTCTCAAGGGGGATCACAATCCAACTTTCTAATGACTAAACACTCCAGAAACCTTTAAACACAAAATATGCATCAATTATTAAGAATAGCAACATAATTGCAAGATAGATAAAGGGAAGGTAGAAAATTTTATAAATGCATTTTCACACTTACAAGATCAAACACCGAAAATGTATTGTCATTAAATAGTACAGCAATACGCCCTCGACTACGGTCTCCAGCAACAACAGGTGAGAATTTTATTCTTCGAACTCCTTCTCTGTAAGTGTTGAAAGAGGAAGACTGGCCACTAGTTACATCCCACCACCTTATGTTACCTGACCTGTCCCCCATGACCTGAGAAATTAATGATATCAGTGAAGACAACAATCTTCAAGGCAACAAGATAACATACCAACTGGATGCAATAATTTAAATATGAGACATACAACATGAGGCAAGCGGTAGGCCATGGCTGTAATCAATCCATCAGATGAAACAAATGAAGAAGAAGGCCATTTTGGTCTGGAAGACAAGCAAAGAATCCTTATTAGTGCAAGCAAAAAGGGAAAGGAAATGTGATTATATGTTAATATAGAAGGAGAATACAAGTAATATGTGATCAGAAATAAACCAAAATGCTTATGGACTAAAAATTAGATTTTTTCTGTATAAAAATAAAAGATAAATATAAGGAAAACTTACACCAAAAAAAAGATAAATAAAATGCAGAAAATAGAAGTCCCCCCTCCCTTTTTGTCCATAAGTACTTTATGACAAACTTGATGAGAAGGTAACATTTTTCATTGAACATGATATTGGATCTCTGCTTCCATGTTATGGACATTACCAAAAATATAACACATAACAAGTTACAAGATTGTTTGTCAACATGTTTAGGTTCCAAGATAACATCTTTAAGAACCTGATTTGGCATTGCAACAGTGGCAACAGGATGCATGTGTTAGGTGCATATTGATAGTGTTAAATCTACAGCCACATACAAATTTGTCAAGCTCCAAAACTATTGTTGATTTGATGTCCCATCACCAAAATATTATCGCTTCACAGCTCAAGAAAGTTGTGGCTCAAAGAAAAGCCAATGTCCACAATTGCTAACACATTAAAGTGAATTCTATATGTTCAAGACTACTACAGGGACTCAAATTCATGGAGTACAGATGTAAAGGCAAACACATAACAAATGGCTCACATATAAACCAAAATAAAGAAGATTACACATTTTCTAGTAGCATGCGGGTTCAACCTGAATCTATACCTGAAGTCTCGGATTCTCCGGCCATGAACCTCAAAGACTCCGAGTGCACCATTAACTAAAGCAAATGCAAAACTCTCAGAAGTCTCATCTTGCAAACTGTCTGAGTTCCCTGCTTCTGCATTTAGAAGTTACAGTTATTATAAGATAACCATTTGGGCAAGACAAAGGCCTTTGTAATAAGTGATGCCAAGTATAATATCCCACTTGAATCCGATGAAGATGCAATTGTGGATGAGGTTGCCACTTCTGGTGCCACAGCTTTATTATCTTTATGGGATAATGACGATTCCCTCGAAGGACCTTTTTGAACTGGTCTGGGAACTGTTGGAAGAGTCCATTCCATTACCGTGAATGGAAGAGCTAATGATCTAAGCTACATGGAAGTATAGAGCATAATAATTATCCAAATCAAAATATTAGACACAGTAAATCAAGAAGAAATTTAGAACAGATGTCATATTGATTTATACAAGTTTTAGAATAAAACTAAGAATAAAAACCAAATCAATGACAGAGAAACAAGCGCTGAATTTGCCTAACGTAAATATATATTATATCAAGGAAAGTGAAATATGAAGACAAAATAATTCAGCATGAAACCTTCCATAATGAAAACTCAAGGGGGAAAATCATCAGTGGACCAGGGAACTCAAAAGGAAAAAGTAGAAGGAACTAACAATATACCCAAGATATTATTTCGAAAATTAGAAAGTCTTACCAGTGAAAGGAGCAATTAACACATTCGGAACAATAGCAAACCATAAAACAGCTGAAGTGATCGTGGAGCTGTGAAACTCCAAAATTACTATTGAGTTTCATTATGTGTTATGCAAAAATGAATATTTTAGTTTTCTATGAATTCCTATAAGATTTGCATTTCAAAGATTTCAGGAGGCACTAATTCCAGTGGTCAGTTATGAACTTAATAGCACAACTGCAAATGATACCTAAACATTCTAATGCTAATTTATAGAACTTGATTTTTTCTTGAACAGAGAGAAAAACAATATTTTGCTTCTCATATGAAGCCACTACTATATGCAAATGAATCAAATTTCATCTCTTTGGCCTTGCTTGTGTAAGCTCAAGCAATGCACACGCTCAAAATTCCACCAGAGAGCTATAAAATGAGCAAAATCATGTCATTTTTCCTTCTACGCTAATATAAACATCGGAAATTACACTTTTATGACAAATATCATCAGGTTCCTCCTATCTCGGGATATTCTACATATTTTAAAGCAAAGCCATGTTTTTCAATGGAGTGCTGGTCGCTGGAAGGACTTAAAAAAAAAAAAAAGCATTGCGTACAGCAATTTTATGTTAAGATGACTGCTTTCTGAAATTTGAATATCATTATTTACTTACACATTTGGTTACCACATCCTTCAGTGTGACTATATCATCTAAGGTTTATTAATTATGTCTCAAGTAGGGGAAAGAAAAAGAAACCATAATAGAGAGATAAGGGGAAATGAAGACAGGAATTTGAGGCAGAATAGAAGAAACAATAATAACTTATAAACTCTTAGTCACTCAAAAAACAAATATAGCACATCAAAGTATTATGGACATCAGCCATAAAATCCTAATATAAATGCAAAATTCCTATTTCCTAGTTAAAAATAAACCCTAAATAAAACCTTGAGGTGATTCTCACTCAATAAGCCTTCAAGAACCATGTCAATCTTTCTATAATCACTCTTGCTACTTTATTTCTGCAACAGCACCAGTACTACCATTTGAGAAGCCTAATGAAATACTAGACAGACAAATAAGGGAAGGCTAGTGAACATCAACCAACAAAATGTTCAACCCTTTACTAAGATGAAGTATCAGAAACCAGTCATCAAGTCAAAATATCTCAATTCTTCACATAGAACGGTATAAGTGAAAAGAACAAGCTTACTGTTAGCAACCATTATCAGAAATACTGCAAGCCAGAAGAAGAGGAAGTTAAGTATCACACTCACCATAATTGGATTTTTTGTCATAGCCCAAACCTCAACAGGTGCATCACGAAATAAAATCAGAAGATACCTGAAAAAGTTAAAAATAACAAGATATTACCACATTCCAGAAATCAGAGAGGTAGTTAGACAAAGAAGGGAGCAAAATTAGAAAAACATCAGAACAAGTTAGTCATATTCAGAACACATAAAGGGTTATAATTATCACATTATTGACAACCTCTAACTATGAATAACAATTGCATTTTCCAGAAACCAGGTTGTTACATATTTCTTTACAAGAAATAAGAATCATGGGAACCAGCAGGAGGAGATGATTCGCCATCTAACAGACAAGAATGCATATCACATACTTTCAGAGATGCCTTGGCTACCACGATAATTAATGACCCACCCAAACCGAGGGCCTCCATTCTCTATCTCCAGGGTTTGATGTTATGAAGCACATGCTAAAATTATCTATTAGCCTTCAAGACCAACCTTGTGTGCAACTGCAGTTTCATTTTCCTTCTACAGCTTAATTTTGACAACACAAATCTAGGGTTTCTAATCAATATATATATCACCATAGCAGTTAATACTGGTTGCATAGACTATTTCTAAGCTGATAATAATTATTAAATAACAACATACACAAATGGCAACGCACGATAAAAACATGAAATATGGCAGTACATCATCCATGTTACAGCATCTCTGCTTACTCCTTTCCTTTTACTTTTTATAATACATGTTTACACTTGTAAGAGTAGCAAACTTCTTATGCATCATAATATGTGGAAACAATCTAAAGTTGTCATCTTGAAGGAGCGATTTTTGCATGAAGTATATCAATTTAAAGGATGCTGCCAAATGAATGCATTGAGTAATCGACAAGAGAATTTAGAAGGAAAACCTTCCAGATGAAGACGTCCTTAAAGCTCTTATAGGTGCACGTTCTGGCTTTTGTAAGACCCGAAATGTTCTGTTAAGCCCACTTCTTAGACAAGTCACAACAAGTCTGTTAATGTAGCCTCCGGTTTTCTCATTCACCTGAGTCCATAGAAGTACTATTAAGGATTAAACTGTCGAACAAAGCAATGATATTAAACAAAAGGAAAGGAAGACCTGCAGAAAAAGAAGAAATGAAGCTAACTATGATGCAAATGACAGATATAGTCCTTCGAAACTTGATACACTACCTGTGTGTATGAAAATGAAACCAGTCTTGAATTACCAAGCCAACGTAAGCCCCTCACCATACTATTATGAACTGAAAAACTAGATGCAACAGCATTGGCAGAGACATCAATGACATCAATTGTCCCACTTTGACTACCCAAAGCAACTAGTGGAACTGTTATTGCAGGATTATCTCCCCCACCTTTGCAGAATATAGTGTGATTAATAAACTTGTAAAAGTTTCACAGAAATGGAAATTCAGGAGGTAGATTGAGGAGGTGGAACTAACGAGACATAGTAGCTGTTAAAGAAGGAGATGGTACTGCCAGCATGGTCACCGTTGATGAAAGAACCTGAAGCTGTCCAACTAAGCTAATCTGCACTAATGATTTGGCATATAAGTACACATGAATAACCGAAAGAACTTGTACCAAGGCAAAATAAAAGGAAGTTGTTCAGAAATAATAAATGCTTTTCATTTCATTCTCAAAAACAACAAGGAGAAAATTATAAGCTTCCAGGGGGCACCTAAACCATTCTTGATATAGAAGAGAAACTCAATGACTGTTGTACTAAAATAAAATAATGCTGTTATGTCAACAAAGGCTTGCCAGACAAAGAAACCCATTATTTACAGATCACAAAAAGTTAAATATCTGGCAAGTAATAAGCTTGTTGATCAAATTACACTTCTTCCATTTCCTACGGATTCCATATATATCTTCCATACAGTTCAAATATGCAATAGTTACTCTGATCTCATAGCATCATTTTCCAAGCTTAACTTTTAACCAAGCATAAAAAAGTACGTTTGATTTTTCTCTCAATTTGACAGATAGGTATGCTGCAGCAGCAAGTAACTAAGCATTTCAATGATGCTCTACAATCAATAAAATTCCAAAACGCTGTTTGGGCCAGAAGAGTACCATAATTATCATCATGTTCTTTTCTGATACAAAGTTCAACATGACATCTGCCCAGGTTTTTGAATCCCAGCTCAGCCAATTAATTTATGTTAAGATCACTTAATTTTATTGCACTTGCTGTCAATTCCAAGCAAAAATATGTTATAAAGCTAAAAGCTCAATGACCCAGCAAAAATTGGTCAAGTCTATACATGCCAAGGGCACTAGAAACAAGGCCCGAGAAAGCTTGTATTACAAACCCTTCAGCACAAAATGCATTTTAGCCTGGCAATTCCCTAACCTACCACTTATTCATAGTAAGCCGTTCCTAAATCATAAATTGCATCTTTAACAGAAGAGATTTGGGTTTTCATAAAAGAAAGACGAAACTATTTCCAAATGCAATAACAACTCTTCCTTTACCAAAGCAGTAATATCATGTCAAAAGTGGACTGAGTCTTCATATAAAAGTATGATAGGAAAAGGAAGATATGCAATGTTAATATCTCCTATGTGTATGTGTGGAGAGAAAGTAAAGTCATGACTTATGAGTGCAACTTCATAGATGGGAAGGCAGGTCAAGGAGACAGCTAAAGGGGGAAAGAGAACAAAATGTTTCAAAGTTTCCCTTTGTTCAACTGATAAAACTACAGTCATCATATCAGCAAGAACTGTGGAACATTCAACAGGAAAAAGGAATATCTTGGCATGCCAATTAGAAAGTTAAGAATTTATTTGCAAACCTTAAATGTCACATCTGCAAAGCCAAAAGTAGAGTTTGGTAGCTGAGTTCGGCTACCATTTATGTTGTCCAGCTGCCTGCTGCCTTCTGCAGCAAGTCCATCCTTAGTAGACACTATGGTGGTGGTATTTTTTGAATCAAGAGATACATTAGCAATATTCCAGGAAATTCTAGCATCCTTCTGCATATCTCCATCCCCTTCAGCAGTCAAGATCCAGCTCCAAAGTTTGCCATCGTCAGAGATGGAAAACAAACGCGTCTTAGCAACAAGAAGAGTATCATCACAAAATTCAAAAGGATTATCAGAATCCACATCAGATGCACCATTTGATGAATCCGAATAAAGCTTGCTAATATTTTGAAGCGTTGACTCTGATTGGCTGACAAGGACTGCAAGAACTGATGGTGAAGGGACAGGTGAGCCAAGGGATGGCATCAACTCCTCCATTTTGCACATTAGATGTACCTGTTCTCCTCTGTAATAATACCCAAATGAGAGCATCCTTTTAAAGGCAAAAATTTGGAAATTTGAATATCATTAACTACATTAAAGAAAACCATAAAAGAAAAATATTTATAGATTATAAGAGATAAAATATGAATATATGGTCTGATGCTTCAACCTGCTGTGACAACAAGGTATCACCTAGGAAAAGAATTCAACAGCTTTAATTGGTTGCAGATACGATTCTATCCTTACAAGAAGATAAACTAATAAATAGCTTTGTATGACTGAACCGGTGAATATGTAGTTCCCAATCACAATTTGATAAAAACCATATCATACTTCAACCAATGAGAACATTCATAACTAAATGATTTTATGTGCAGAAAGCCAAGAATCTCTCATTATATCATAAATCAAAAGGATATTTCGAAGTCTTTCCAAGTACTTTACATTGCCTAGTCTCCAATTCAAAACCTTCTCCGTCTGTTTTCCTAATTTTGTTACATAACATTTATGATTCCACGAATAACCCAAAGTGATGTACACTGTAGGAGCTTATTTAATCGTATCAATTTATATTTGAATGAGGCCAGATATTGCAGGAAAAATATTTAATCGTATCAATTTATATGAATATTTAATCGTATCAATTTATATGAATATATCATTAACTAATAAATGCTTACTCTTTCCTTCGCCATATGCTGATCTTCCCATCAAGGTGGGCACAATAAACCAACTCCTGATTTGGATCAGGCAATACATCAAGAAACTTGGCGCACCCGCGCGGCAATGCGGCAGAGAACAGCGTTGTTTCATATTTCAAATCGAAAACCACCAGCTCCCTAGGAAACGTCACGTAAATGATGTTTTTCCAAAGCGGAGAAAACGCCAAACGCACCGCATATAGCGGGAAAACAGCAGAAGCAGGAGAAGAAGAAGTTCCTCCAGCAGCAGCCGCAGCATCCTTTTCAAGCTTAAGTAACTCGGTACAATCAGTTCGAATCTGGAGTTCTTTAAGGGCAACATCATCATCTTTTTCTCCCAAAACTTTGATCGAAAGAAGAAACCCTTTGAGTCCAACTATACACAAATGGCGGGAGTCGAAAGGATCACGGCGGATACAGGATAGATATTCGGGTGAAGCGTCGTATTTGAAGATGCATCGAGAAGAGTAAGTGTTGTAAAGGGAAAAATAAGAAGGGCCAGAGATAGAAGCAAGGTGGAAAGAATCGGAGCGGGCCTGTACCCAACAAAGGTCTTGGATACCGGATTTAGAGGAAGGATCGGGAGGATCAATGGAGAGGATGAGAGAACGGAGGCGGAAATCAAGGAGAGCAATACGGCCATGGCGGTCGGCGGCGGCTAGGATGAGATGCGAAGAGGAAGGTTCTGTGGAGAGAAGGTCCCGACCAAGAGGGAGAGGGGTCCACCGTACGGAAGTGACGAAAGGGGAGAGAGAAGAGGAAGAAGGAGGGAGGGGAATGGTGGCAACGAGCTGGAGTGAACGGGAGTCAACTACGGAAATGGAGGAGCCAGAGGCGAATGCGAGGAGACCGGAGAGGCTTAGATCAGCAGATCCGAAGTTGTTGCGACTGGGTGGGCCTGGTAGTGCGCAATCCCATAACTCGTTGGGTAACGGTCGATGGGTTGGGATCGACATTTTCGGAAAGTTCAGAGTAAATTTCGAAAATTCAGCTTCGAGTGTCCTAACGCGTAGGCGATGACGGAGGAGAGGAAAAGAAAGAAATGAAAAGGTACATCACTGAATTTCTTTCATGGAAAAATGTTGACTCCAACGTTACTCCTCCGACTATATGGATCAAGAGACACTATAGCCCATAGCACAAGGTTTGGTGGCAAAAAGTTTGAAGTAGTTTACAGGAAGAGACATGAAGGTAATTGGGTAAATTTTTATGGTTCTCAACTTGTTTGGTGTTTTTTTAGAGTTGATAATAAGATTATAAAAAGCTCGATGTGGGATGAGGGAGTGTCGTATTGAATATGATAGAATATCATCCAATTACTCGTGAGGAGTACATAAAAATCTGAGAAATGAAAGTGACTGGACATAGCATAAAAATCAAGCTAGGAATAAAAATGTTGACTCCAACGTTACTCCTCCGACTATATGGACCAAGAGACACTATAGCCCATAGCACAAGGTTTGGTGGCAAAAAGTTTGAAATAGTTTACAGGAAGAGACATGGAGGTAATTGGTTAAATTTCTACAGTTCTCAATTTGTTTGATGTCTTTTTAGAGTTGACAATAAGATTATAAAAAGCTCGATGTGGGATGAGGGAGTGTCGTATTGAATATGATAGAATATCATCTAATCATATTAAAGCAATTACTCGTGAGGAGTACATAAAAATTTGAGAAATGAAGGTGACTGGACATAGCATAAAAATCAAGCTAGGAATAAAAATTTGAGAAATGAAAATGACTGGACATAGCATAAAAATCAAGCTAGGAATAAAAATATTGAATTAGACATGTAGCATCTTGGCGTGCTTAATATATGAAGGTAGCCGGTCAACTTCGAAGAAAGCAACGAACAATGTCTTTTTACAATCATGATGTTAAATAAGTATAGGATGAGACTATGAATGTGATTATACATCCCTTTTTAAAAGCTTGAACTATGAATGAAGTTAAACCATCTATTTTCCTTTCCATATATATTCAATTTACAAACAAACATGTTCAGACATATTTAGTAACTTTCTGATGTTATGTTTGAGACAGTAAATCACGAGGTAGTGTTAATTATATACTTCAACGACTTTTCTTTACGCTATTTATTTAGAAGCCTATATTGCTTAGGTTTGGGGGAGTTATGATTTTGTACATGTAGTGAGCTGCTATTTCAGCATCGTGCTTCCAACTCCAATTTGGTTTCCAAGTTGTGGATTTGGGTTTCAACACTTGGATTGTGCCATTGATTCGAGGTCAAATACATGGTTCAGATAGATGACAAAACCATCACTGTTAACTATTTTAAGTCTTAAAGCAGAAATGGTTGCTAGTAGGAGTAGGTGTGATGACATTTATTGAGTGTAGCTGCCATCGACTTGCCCTGCCCATAAGGCCCATCTCTCATAATGATGCTGCTCACTGATGTTGATTTTGATGGTAAGCTGAAGGAACACCTGATTTGTTTACGATGGAAGTGAATTAGTGGTTGAATTGGGGTGTGTAGTAGTGGTTGATTGACCCCACAAACCATATTCCACAAAGCAACTTGAAATGAAATCTCTCGACTCTATCTATGCGACAAAACTTATAAACCTACTTCTACCTGCTTTGCTTTCCTCCGCAAATTTCAGGATGGGAAGAATGGTGATGGTGGATGAGGAATTCTGTTTCGAAGAAGAAACGCAGCTAACAGTGCATAAGACGTCAGTGTTTTATCGAGGAGATGGGTTTGTGGTACACAACCCAAAGGGAGAGCTGATGTTGAGGTTCGATTCTTACTACGGCCCCCATGGCCATCCACTACCCAAAGACGAGCTGGTTCTCATGGACGCCACTGGCAACTGCCTCCTCACCCTCATTCGCAAGGTCTGTCTCTTCATTCTTTCTGTGCTTAACTATTTCCATCTTGCAAACCCCTTCTCTGGATTCTTCACAAAAATTCATTTCCTACCCAACCTTTCAAACAAAAATAAATTATAGGGTTAAGACATTCTTTACAAAAATTCATTTCTTTTGCTTGATTTGCTCATCATTAATTTTTTATGAGCGTACGTGAAGTTCGTTATCTGAATTTGTCCAAAAGTAATTAATTAGTTCATGAATTTGTCTAAAACATTATATTTTTTTTAAAAAAATTTAAATTTTTAATTTATATTTATCGCGTATCATACTCTGAGATTATTATGCATTGACCATCAATATCACATCAACACAAATTAATATTGTTATTGTACAGGTACTAACTCATATGACGAAATATAAATTTAGGTAGCAACAAAATAAAAAAAAATTATATACTAATAGTTAAGTAGTGCTTGAGTGAATTTAGAGGTGTAATGTTTAAATTTTTTTTAAAAAGAGAAAAAGAAGTTTAATTGGTCAAGATTTTAGGGTTTGAAAAGGAATAAAAAAGATAGAGTTTGATTTTTAAAGGGATAAATATTAAAATTGTATATGAATTTTGATTTAATACGTAATATCATACAACTTTGGTTTTGTGTGATTATATATATGAAATTTTGATTTGATTTAATTTTCAAAAATCACTTACAACATTATTAAATTAGCACCATGTTACGTTGGATATTACATGCACAAACAATTATATCAATCCAATATGAAAATAAATGTATGTATTTATTTTTTAAAATGTATAAAATTAAATCAAAATCAAAGTTTCATGTATAGATATGAACAAAAATAAAAATTTAATGTGTATAATTACACCAAATAAAAATTAATACATCAAATTATACATTAAATAAATATTTATATATAAATTTGATATTATATTAATTATTATCGTTAAAAATTCTATTAGTCCACACCATGTATTAGTCAATTACTTATTTTTTACTTTTGATTAAAGTCTAAGAACCTCTATGGAATTAATAAATAAAAAACGCTTTTTTTATTTTCATTTCTCTTCTCCCTTAACCAACAAATTCAATTAAAACCCAGAATTTATCAACAGCATAAAACCTCCAACTCAACACCACTATTCAAAAAATGAACACAATAAAGAAGAAGTGTTTTAATTATTTCTAATAATAATAACAAACTTTGCACAACCTCATATTATTATGAGGAGTTTGACTTAATTTTGTGATTTTGCCCCATATATTTTGAATTATAGACAATTACTGATTGTTAAGAAACAGAAGCCAAGTCTCCATCAAAGGTGGGAAGGATTGTTAGGCGAAAAAACAAAAAACGAGAGCCCGATTTTCTGTGTCCATCGATCATCCATCATCGGACGGTCAAATGTTGTGGTGGACGTATTCGGTGATCCAAGCCAGGAGTACCATATAGATGGCTCCTATCCCCATCGTTGCTGTACAATCTACAAACACTTCCTTAGAGAGCTCATCAAAGGAACCATTGGCTGAGATCAAAAGAAAAGTGGACCCCTCAACTCATGTGGTGCTGGGCAAAGATGTGTTTTTGTTGTGTCTTAGGCCAGGCTTTGACAGTGCATTTGCAATGGCCTTAGTCCTCATTCTTGATCAAATGTTTGATGATGCTGATATTGATGACGATGATAGCAAAGAGGATCCTACTCATGTTGCACACGATTCTTCCTCTTAACTCACTTTTTTTACTTTAAATTTTAATGGATCATTAAGTCAATATTGGAACGTGAAACCTTTTACTACATCCTTACGGGTTTTTCTATTTTTATATTAAGTATTTATAGGTACTATTATCTAATTATTTAGTTGAGTTGGTGTCACAAATAAATCGAACATCGATTCAATTAGGAAAATTATGAAAAAATAATATTTCGTAATTAAAATAAAATATTATTCAGAAGTAATCTAGTTTTTTATTATTATTAAAAAACAATAAAATCATGCATAAAATGACGTTTAAACCCATACCAACCAAATTGTAAAATTTTAAATTTACCACCTAATCAAAACTTTATTTTAATATGCACTATTTTTATTAACTCCATAAATGGTACCAAAAGAATTATTAAAGACTTTTGCTCAGTTTACAAAGGCGGAAATCCTTGGATCTTAAGCATTCATTATGTATAATTGTTATGGATGGATTTTAATCCATCGTACATCCGAAATTGAAAACATATATCCGAAACATTCTCTTCCAAAATCCGGTGCAAGAAGCATCTCTTGACCCATGATTTAAAACCAGGTTTACCTCAGAACTTTCCTGGTGCTGTATTCGACAAACAAAGATAATAACAGTTTTAAGGATACTTGTCTTTGTAATTTTTATAATTTTTACAACAGAAAAAACATTCCACCCAATCATGTTTTATACCAAAACAGCCAAGGGAATCTTTTTCTTGATTTCAGTTTTGGAATCTTTCAATTCCTGGTCTTAATGAAAATAATAATAATAAAACATTCTTTCCAGGAAATTACTGGGAAAACTATAAGTAGAACTGAAACAGATAGCTTGAAAAACAGATTACCCAGTTTTAGATTCTGGGTGAAATGGAAGATCAAAGAGTAATGGTAATCCAGGATGCATCTAAACAAGTATGTTCAAGTGCCATTAGATGGGCATTTCATACGTTATTTCTTAAGCCTGGAGATTTGCTTCTCCTCCTTGGTGTCCTTCATCAGGTCAATCATCCTACACCTGTTGTCTCTCTCAAAGGAACAAGGAAGCCTGGTAAGATTTCATCATTTTGGAATTATTTACAATTTTGTTTGATTCACTTTTTGCAAATTAAATTTGTTTGTTTTGAAGTGGGATATAGGAAAAAAATGGGTTTCAGTTCAAAGTTTGCAGTAAATCACACAATTGTTGATAGGGAAACAACAAAGGAGGAGTTTGAGAATAATGCTGAAATTTTGGAGATTTCAAAGCTTTGCAAAGCACAAAAGGTTAGTCAAACTTTCAAGCCACTATATACATATATATATATATCTAATGAGAGTTCTCCATTGGTAAACTCAGGTTGAGTTTAGGATAGAAGTAACTTCAGGAGCATCACCAGCAGTTGTGGCTATGCAATCTGCACAAAATATGAAGGCAACATGGGTAATTCTAGACAGGTGACATTGTATTAGCCTGCAATATTTACAGACATGCAAAATAAATTTGATTCAAAAGGATCTTTTCTGAAACAGGAAGATGAAGAAAAACAAGAAAATCTTTCTGGAAAAGCTTCCATGTGGGATATCAAGGGTGAAGAAAAACAATGGCATCAAGTTATTGAGAGGACCAAGAACAAAATTTTGTTTAAGTTATGATGATATGATACCAGGGAACCCTGAAGAAGATGATCTTTTCAGCATTGAACTTTTCCCAACATGTAAAACTATTTCTGATAAACCTGTTTAGTATTGGGTTAATACATAAATTAGTCCCCCCAAGTACATATCTTTTCACAATTTGGTATCTAAACATTATTTCCGCAAAGCAACTTAACCAGTACCAAGGACTAGAAAACAAGCAGAACGTTGTGATTAAATCAGAAAAAAACAACATATTCTTTCATGAACCATTGAAATTCAAGTCTGAAATAGATGAACTCATTAGATTCAGATACAAGAACTTAGTCATGTTGTTAGGTGACTTTGCAGAAGGAACTCATAGGCTACTTGTTTATGAGTATGTCTGTAATGGTTTCACTTGATCAACATCTATCAAGAAAGGATAACCCACATGGGAAAGAAAAACAATTCTGTGCAGGCATTAGCATATACTTGGCATTATAAACAAGATTGAAAGCTAGATTACATACATACATACAGATGAAGTTGATCTTTCTCAGCAAATCTTTGGGGATGCCAAGAGGCATCTGAGTGTTGTAGGAAATGAAGTTTGTGGGAAGGGGTCTGGACCACCTCAGATTCAGGGACTATGTGAGTGGATGGGAGCTAAGGGTCCAATGTGTATGGTTTTGGTGTGATTCATCTGTAGTTAAATGCGGTTGGGAATAATATGGTTCCTGGGTTTAATCCTGGTTAGCATAAAGGATTCTTTGTAGAGAGGACTTCAATTTGGTGTTTGTACAACTAGCCTTTATGTGTTAAGCTGTGAGATTGATGAGTGGGCTTCATGCCTATCTATTTTAAGAACCTACTATAATGGATGTAGATTGCAACATGAATAGCTTTTACTGTTTTCCTTCAGACAATTGCCTGTTATTTTCAGTTAAGTTTTCCAATGTGGTCTGGTGAGGTGACTCAACCAAAGCTCTAAATCCATGGTTGGTAAGCTCTAAATCAAAGGGCATTTGCAATTGATTGCCATATTTAATTTATTTTTGGCCAAACTTTATCAGCACTCGAACCTACATCTTTCTACACTAACAATAATGTCGATATTAACCGAGTTATAACCCGGTTGACAACAACTAAACTAATATTTAGTTGTGGCTTGATTATATTTGATGCATGTTAAAACTAAAAACAGTAAGCACAAAATATTACATAAGAAAGATGAAAAAAGAAAAAAGAGTGAAACCCCCACAAATGTATATTATATATACTAACTAAAGTTATAATAAGAATTTATTCAGGCACAAGAGATGTACATTTTTCTGAGATTTATAATCAGCAACTTCCCCACAATGTGTTTACTAAAGGTACAAAAATCAGGTGTATTGGATTGTTCTCTAAGGTTTGACATGAAAAAAATATATAAGTAGTAACCCTAAAACTAATTAAATGCAAAAATGCAAGTGCAGAACAGAATCAGCCCCGACATGCATTCAATGTTCAATCACCATCTTCACGAAACAAGCAGTAGTGCAGCAGCCATTGTCAATATTATGGAGTAGGAGCCAGACCAACTCGATGTTCGAATTTCCTGCACAAGTTCATATAACAAAACACAATGAAATGGGAGGGAAAAAGATAATACAGCATCTTTTATTTTTTATGTGATGTTATAAGAGCTAATCATCACAAACAAGTTTCAAACCACGTTTTTGCGATGTTCAAGGCTACATTTTATCGAGCCTTAAGCAGAAGCAACCTCCGTTTGTCACTTCACTAACAAATAATTGAAGAAACAAAAAAAATTACCACACCAAAAACATGAAAAATCTATAATGTTCTACAAATATGCTTTATTCTGTCTGAGAATACTTGAACTGATCTGCAAAATGTTGATATATATGTCAAGGGTGGGAGGAAACCTCGTACCTTCAAAGACGGCAGTGATGAATCTGCAGATGAAGATTTAAACCCATGAAACCCGATGTCATATGAGATGCTTCCATCAGGTTTAAACAGTCCAAAATTCCTCTCAGATGTTGCCCCAGGCTTCAAATTTTCATTAAAGATTGCAAAAACATAAACCTTGAGCACATTTTTTGGCCTGAGTGGAGTTCCTTTCATCTTTGCAAGCCTTTTCCGCAAATTGTAATTATAAGTCCTTGCATTGTTTGTGGTTGCCGCAGCTTCATTCTCATCACCACGTGAAGCCCACCCGGTCTCTGTGACAATGACTTCCATTTTTCCATATCCGGCATCTTCTAACGCAGCATAGGCTGCATCAATCTGAGCATCAAGCAAGTTATCATAATGCAACTTAGTTTTTGGATCATCTGCTCCTTTCGTTGGTAGGAAGAGAGCATAATTTATATCAATTTGGTCTTTATTAGACATGTAGGCTAGAAAAGGGTAAGCATTTAAACAGAAAGGCGAGCCGATTTGTGAAAAAAACTCTAAGAGTGGCTTCATGTACTGAACAACATTATCTTTGAATACACATGATGAAGGAGGGAAGGAATCAGCAAAAACAGCCTGTGAATGTGCCGTGGTAATCTGAACTAAATGACTTAATTTAAGCTTATCTAATGCATTGTAAACATTCTTAACTGCACCCAGAAGAAATCCTGAAAATTCATCACTGCCTCCTAAGACTTCATTCCCTATAGCGATCCCACGAATACGTGTATCAGGAAGATATGCCACTACATTGTCCTTGACCCAATTCATGGCATGATCTGCATTGGTACTCACGTCTCTCAGATTTTCGTTTGGGAGTCCAACCACAAGTTCCAGCCCTGTCCCACTAAATGCTTTAAGGACACTGTGATCAAAATCATAAATTCGAACATTCCTTATTTTTGCCGCCCTAAGAAGTGTTACAACGTCATCAGGTGAAAGTATGTTATTTGCAATCCTTCCATAATTAATGCCATACGTTCCTGTGAATGCTTGCACGGTCACAGATGCTGGAGAAAAAAAAACGAAAACAACTTATTAATCACTGTCATATTATTTCTAAGAACTAGCAATATAATCTTTACTTATCAACCCCGAAAGAGTAGAGATAACTATTTTGGTCAATGTACTGGTAAGAAAAAGAAAACTAGAGCTGCTGTTTCCCTTGCTAATTGCATCTCAGTTCCTATGAATTCTACAATAATATAGAAAGCTAGGGTGGAAAGAAGGAAGATATCGAGAGACCGATAGAAAGAGACGCTCGACTCACACTCATGTAAAACAGTTCCAGCACGGAAACCAAACGACTGCCATTAACAATTGAACATAGTTGTACACTAGTAAAACCAGCTTTATGTATCAAAGCTGTATTAAAGAAAAAAAATCTCATATTTTGATGAGACTTGAATTGAAACATTATCCACCAAACTAATTTCCTATTTAATCTAATAACCCTAACAAGATAATAATAGGATTCAAATCCCAAATCCAACTAAATATGTACAGCAATTAAAATACAATTGCAGCCTGAAAAAGAACAATCCTTTCAAGAGAAAAACAAGTGGTTCAATAAATCATGATACAAAGGAAGTAAATTTAATTAAAAAGGGGCAAATTTCCAAGCAAAAGACTGAAAGAGCAGTTTCTTAGTTGACAACATCTTTATTTCTGAAAGGAGTTTGAAACTTTCACCAGAGCTTTACAATTAACAAAATATAAGAACAACCCAAAAAAGTTCACCATTAAGAAAGCATGAGTCAAAATTTTAAACAAGGTAAACTGATCCAAACAATTAATTCAACAAATTCCAATACCAACCCAATTCATAGAAAATAAAAAACTAACCAAAAGAACAACAACCCACAAACGAATTGATTATAAACCTCAAAAAGAAGAGTAAAGGAGAAAGTACCGATCGCAGCAAGAAAGAACAGGAAGAATATATGAACCCCAAAACTTTTCATGGCCTTATTATTATTATTTTTTAAGGAAGAATCAAACGATCCAACTTTTAGAATCGATCCTCAGAAGGGAAAGACAAAAAGGAAATCGAAAATTGAAGAAATTCCTTCAATGCAATGCTCCTTGTAACTCTGGCATGCCATATGACAGTAAAGATTCTCCCTTTATACTTTACTTTCCCACTTTACACCGCACTCTCTCCATGCCTAAAGTTTTTTCACACTCATAAAAATCTCAGCTTCAACAAAAATCTGGGAATGGAAGACTGTGAGCTATGAAGAGATTTTAATAGAGAACAAAAGCTTGTTTCTTTTTTCTCTCTCTTTTGGCGGTCGTTTTCTGTGGGATAAGGGTTTAGGCCTTGGGCTTTTGATAGAAAAATTACAATTTTGATGAAGTTCTGGCTTAGCTATTGCTCTATTTAAATTACTAAGATAATCCTTTTATTACACAGGTTTAGGTGTTGAAGGTGCTGTCTTGCTTTGATTTGTCAATGCTTACTTGCCAATTAAGAAGTGTTAGATCTTTGGACTTATACTCACTCGCTTACCCTGAGACTTTCTGCACGCGCCACATTTCGGAAGAATTAAAAGCTTCTCTTTATGTTACAAATATAGTCAAGAGCAGAGATGTACATTGTTCGGACCGGGTTCGGATCCGCTTAATCAACATTTAAAGTTTGTTTATTAAGTTTGAGTTAAAAATAAGTTTAATTTTTTTAAAATATACTGGTGTGATTACATGATAGTATCTGTTCATACTTTCTTAACACTTTATCAACGCACACACATATTGTACACACAGATGCTTAAACCAGAGACCTCTAGGATGAACAACATCCTCTTTTTCACTGGAGCCATTTGTTGGGTCCAAATATAAGTTTAAAATTTTGCTTAAATTCAATTCAGATAAAAATGTTAAAATCCGAATCTAGTTCGATTTGCTCATATTAAAATTTTTATATAATTTTTAAAAAATATAATGCATAAAATTTTTTAATAATATTAAAATAAATATTTCTCAACAATTTGAAAATAAATTTAAAAAATATGTATACTTAAATAACACTAAAAATGGGTGCAACTTAACAAGCAAATGCCTCAAAACTAGTAACAAAATTAACAATAAAATAAGAGTTATACAGTATCCAAATGATAACAACAAAATAATAGTAATATAACAGTGAAATGATAGCAAAATATTGAGAAAACAACAAGAAAATAGAAGCAAAACAATAAAAAAAAGGAGCAAGAAAACAACAGTTTTTTTATTTTTGCAAATTCGGCCCGAGCTGAGTCAGACTCGGACCAAAAAACCTTATCGGAGGCCCATCCCATTTTTTAATTGAACTTATATTTTTATCCAATTTCTTTCACTTTTTGGGCTGGTTTTCAGATCAAGTCGAATGATTTGGCCTATTTTATTTTAATATTTTTATATAATTTTATTTTATTATGCACATTTTATTACATTCATCAATTGTATTTCTATACCTACACATATACATGTGTGATAAAATTTTTAAAATATCAATTATGTCGTTGAATTAATATTACAAATTAATTTCATTTTAATATCGTACATGATTGTCAATAATTAATTTGAAACTAAACGTTTGTACATATAGCTCTAGTGCAACAGCACAAGGAAAAAGAGAAAAATGTAGGTGATGTTATGTGGTTAGGGGGACATTTTTATGACGATTTGGTCACAAACTAGCGTAAGCAACAACCATTTTTGTCACTTATTTAAATATGCGAAAATAATGTCAGTTAATTTCTTCTATTTTAATAACAATTTATATGTAAATAAATTAATGACAATTTACATGTAATAAATTAGTAAACTTTAGCCATTTAAATTCACATGTTTATCAATAAATTGACTAATTTTTTTAGTTTTTATAAAGTACGAGAATTAAATTCTAATAAATTAAGAGTAAAAATACTAACTTTTCAATTTTCGTAAAATAGAGGGATGGAATTCATAATTAGACCCGACGATAACAATGCATAATAGTTTTATAAACATTTATTAAATACTTATACTTTTATATATGAATCGGACAATTAAAATAAATTTTTGGGTACATTTATAATTCACAATTACATTAATACATCTATTTAATTATATTCAGAATCAAAGTACAATGCACAAATGAAATTACTGTCTAATTACAATAAGAATTAAATTATCGTAATGCACAAATGAACAGAATGATAATTGAAATATATTCATATTTAAATTAAAATAAATTTGAATAAAATTATATATGATGAGACTTGAAACCAAAATAAAATGGAGTAAATAAGAATTAAATCCAAACTATCGATATTCAAGATTATTCAGAGGATGTGAGTTTTTATTTAGTTGGTGAATGGAGTTGGGCATTTGGGTGAGGGCAAGCGAATGATTAGAAGAGAAGAAGGTTCCACATATAGACACTAAGGCTCCGTTTGTTTAGGTGTTCCTTTCTCTCTACGACTTTCCCTTCTTCTTTTTTTCATCTTCTTCGATTCTTTCTTTTGAGAAACAAAAACTCTAGAGATCCTTAGAGAAATAATTGTTTCTTCTTCTTTGATTCTCTCTTTTGAAAAACAAAAAACTCGAGATTTTTAGAGAAATAATCTCTTCTTCTTCTTCGATTCCTTCTTTTGAGAAACAAAAACTCTAGAGATTTTTAGAGAAATAATCTCTTCTTCTTCAATATTATCCTGATTTCTGTAAGGAAATTGATTTTAGGGCACATGATTCAGCATTCAAAGACAGGTTTCTTCAATTGCAAAATGTAAGGGTGAGATTCATACCAACTAATAAGCAAGACATCCATGAGTTTAGGCCAATAGAAGAGGTAAAAAGAAGATTGGATATTGGTTTGATCAAGGGAAAATCAAAAATGTGGGGGGGGGGGGGTTTACAAAGTTTTGATTTGTTTAAAGGTTGTTTACAATTTGGTGAATCATGTTTATGCTGCACCTAATCAAATGGTCAATGTACATGATATGCAAGAGGTTTGTTCATAATAAATACAACTTTTATTTGGGTGGTTAAATTAATCAGAAAAGAATCTGACATGTTTTGAGAAAAATTCTGAGAACAAGTGATGGGAAAACCTATTATACCTTCGAATATTCACTCACCTCTCCAAACTATGCTAGTGCTTCCTTTGCAACAATAGCTATTGGAAATGGTAAGTTGTATTTACCCGGATTTCATTTCTGTTAAATTTTCTCATGGACTTGTATTTTTGTTACTTACGGGGAGATATTACACACTGGTTGTTGGAGCACTTGAAAGGCGGGGAGAAGGGTTCGGAACAAGCTGAACGTGGTGGCCAACTCCTTCAAGGTGCTTGACATCTGAAGACCCCCTCCTCCCCAACTTATGTTTTCATTGTATATAAACCACGAAACATACCATTGAGCATCATCATCAACCTTAATCATTTATCTGTCTTCTTCCATTATTGCTTTCTTCAATTTTGTGATTGAGGCTACCACCATGTATTATTTCTTGCAACATTGCAAAATTACATTGATTTTATTTTGGATTTAAAATTTGAAGTTATTAACTTTGTAAGGATATAAATGTTTGAGCTGAAAATTTGGAATTACATTCTAATCAATTTAACTGCAGCATTATAATGACAAATCATTAGTAAAAATGTAACGGAACTATATGTATATTTATTCATGAAAGGATTAAGTTTCAACATCTGAGTTAGTGTTTAAAGAAAGGGGAAAGGGAAGAAGATATGCCTTTTCATGGTGCATGGTTAAGGCCTACCGATTGATTGTTGCATCATATGAACATAGTATTTGATCATAAAATTGAAGTATATAATTAAAGTTTTTGCTGGTTTAGGTGTTCATTTAGGTTAGAGTTCCATTTTGACAGTTACGGATGTTTTAAAGGGTTGGGGAGTGTAAACTAAGCTATGATTATTGGTTTTTCTCTCATGTTGTATTGAGGGAAAGATGAGGGACGATTTTAAACTGGCTTATACGACTGTATGAGAATGGTATAAATGGTATTCTTGCAGATGAAATGGTATGTGCTGTAGCCTTAGCTTTAAAGATTGTATATTGTTTAATTTTATGGTCAAGTCTTGTTTCTAAATCAGAATGAGCTGGGATGTGATGTTTGCTTACTAAACTGTTGAATTTAGGGACTTGGAAAAACTTTGCAAACTATTTCCTTATTGGGCTATCTGCATGAGTACCGTGGAATTACTGGCCCTCATATGGTTGTTGCCCCAAAATCAACTCTTGGTAACTGGATGAATGAAATACGTCGATTTTCCCGTCTTACGTGCTGTGAAGTTTCTTGGGAATCCTGAGGAAAGAGTAAGGTGCTTGATGCATGCTTTACTGGTTCCTCGATATTTTGATGGTTTTTATTTCAGTATATGACATCATGTTGGTATCCTTTTTGTATTTTTTTGGCTGCAGAAGAATCTCCAAGAGCTTTGGTCTCTTCTTAACTTTTACTGCTGGAGATTTTTAGCTCAGCTGAAACTTTTGATGAGTGGTTTCAAATTTCTGGTGAAACTTTTGGTATGGCTGCCTTTGTTTTATGGAAAGCATTTTCTTCAATGTGTTATGATGGAGAATATGGTTTAGTGACAATTTATAGTACGTACCTTTTGTTTTCTAAGGAGATGTTGATTCTACAATCTTTTTTAAGTATTTGTGCGTTCATCTTTTATAAGCTCAATGACTTCAAAACATTAGAGGAAGATGATATGTACCATTTTTTTGTTGAAGGTCAATTTCACAAGTCAAGGATGAGATGGGAAAGACATCTGTTGGATGATTTACTGATAGTCCGATTTTGGAGTCCATGAAAAATCCAACAGGCAGGCGGCTTTAAGGAGATTGTTTTTTAGGGTTATATGATGGGAAAATCTCCCTTGTTATTATTAGATTGTTGAGTTATTAGGAATATATTATTCCATTGGTAATTAATAATTTACTAGGATAGGATGCTTAAAAGAACGGTCTAAAAGTGAAGATGTTTTGATTTGTAGAGTTTAGTTACTGCAAATATTACAAATATGATACTGTGATTCCAAGATTTTGAGTATTGTTATATGAAAAATAAAAATGATCTATATCTTTTCAAAAACTTCAATAATAACTGAACTTTTTTTTTTTTTTTTTTTTGCAGTTCATTCTGTTTATATAATACTGTACATATTTTGAGATTTTGATTCTCTAATTTTAGCTTAATAATGAGTACTATTATATATTTAGTGTAAAATATAAATTTAATAGATATAAAATACACTTAATTAAACAATGAAAAAAATAATAAATTCTCAAATTTATATTTGTTTCATTTAAAACAGTTTTCATGAAATATTTTCAGGAAATCTGTCAAACAATAGAAAATATTTTACACAGATTCATCCAAACACTAGAAAATATTAACTTTTCCAGAAAAGTAATTCATTTTCCAGAAATCACTTTCCGGAAACTATTTTCAATCAAACAAACGGAGCCTAAAAAGCAGTGAACTTTATGCTTTTGGATTCTGAATCTGTTGCAACGCACACCTATTTGACACGTATTTATTACAAAACAATAATATCATACACAACACAACAAAAACATAAAGCCAATAATTTTGAAGACGAGGATGGATTATTGGAAAAGTTGAACTTCAATTACTCCAATTCGTATATTTATTTCATTTGATCTTAATTGGAGTATAATATTTTAATCTTTAAATAAAAGTAATCGAAATTCTTTTTCTATCATTTGTTTTTTAAAATAAGTGAAAATTTTCTTTTTTGTGTGTAGTTTTTCACGTAAAATTTAGATACTTTTATTTTCTTTTTTATTATTTTGCGATCGTTCTACCATTATTATCAACGTTTAATATAACACAATTAATGGAGGAATTCCGCCTACAAATAATAAAATTGGTGTTCGTAAAAAAATATATTATTTAAGAAATTTATTCTAGCTTAGCTTAGCTTTATTGCTTTAATTATCCAACCAGGATAGAAAACCGTTTGATGCCTTAACAAACAAGGAACAAGAGTGTTGGATATGACTACTTCACTTGATTCCTAGTGGAAAACTCACTACGTATTTTTTAATTTGTTACTCAATGTTTATTTTCTATATTTATTTTTTCATGTAAGCTATTGATGTTATTTTATGTGACATTGCTGGTGTGGATGGAACACCATTTTTATCTAAAGAAATTATTTATACTTCTTTTTGAGATGAAGGGTTTTAAAAAGGAAAATGGTAGTTTTGTTGTTTTCTCTTAAGAGAGTAATTTATTTTGTAGAAGCGATTTATTTATTTATTGCTAAAATGCCTAAATAAGTTTGAAAAAAATATTTAAAAAATATCGAAAAGTTTTTCATCGAATTAGGCATATCAATGTAATATTGTCAAACAGACTGAATTTAAAAAAAAAAAAAAATTATAATTCATTTTTATCTCTTTAAAACAATTTTATGATTTTGCTGAATTTTTTTAAAAGTATTTGTAAGTGATATTTAAATGTGAAACTTGTGATATTTTTTTTAGAATTATTTGTATGTGAATTTAAATGTAAAAGTTTCACAACTTAACCTAGATCTTTGGGTTATGTTATGAGACACAAACTGCATTTATTTTTTGTATATTTACATTTTCTTAATTTTTTTTTTTTTATGTATTTACTTTCAAGTCTCAATCTTAAATAAAAGAGTGAACTCAACTGAATGAATACCGAATGATTTAGATAGTTCAGTTGACATTAATAAATGAAATAATATTATTCTGAAGATTGCACTCCTTCTGTGTAAGCCCGCCGCTTAAAAGTAATAAATTTTAAACAATTCAAGAGTATTCGAAGAAGATCATATTAAATTATGTATTGATTTGATGAATCGAAAAAATAACAAAAATAAAATAAAATAATGACGCAAATTGAATAAGGGTTAAAGCATAGTGTGATGAAGAAGTAGGGAGAGGATTATCAAGATTCAAATCTTTTAAATTAGAGGACGGGGGATGCTAAAAATTTAAGGTAATCGAACAGTATATAACAATTATTCCCGCAAGCTTAAACTGAAATTTCTTTGTTTTTGTTTCAGTGAGACCCAAAGTGATGCTTTCTTTTTTTAATTTTTTAAAATAGAAAGAAGAAAAGATGGTGAAGCCTTTGAAATAAAGATGTTAATGATGTCACAATGTTCATCTGAAAGAATAGGAAGTCAAGTCCCGTACATGTGTGGATCTCTACACGATTAAGTATTGTATAATCAGAATGAACAAAGAAAGAAAAGGGTGGTCTTTGCTCTTTAGTGCTGGCTTCGAAGGTGTAACATTTTGGTGATGGTAGGAATTGGAAGCCAAATCAGATGATCCACCCCCCGGGGAGTCTACTGTTCTCTTCACCCCTTCTGTGGGGGTAAAGGTAATTTAAAGCATCACCCTTTTGTTAGTGCCCCCATCTTTTCATTGCATTTTTCTTGGAACTAAAGAAAAAACCCAAATGCTCACCCCTCCGTAACATCATTAATCTATAATTTAATCTTCTGTTTATTATTATTTGTTGAGGGGAATTCGTTCCTTGTTGGGAGAAGATTTTGAAGTGTCATATCTTAATATGCCGACACGAACATTAAAGGATAGAGGTATTTTTTTCGAAAGTATTTATGCTCAATTTTGTCTTCCTATTTTGAAGAGAACCTGAAGGGATTCACGAAGTTTAAGTGGGAGCGCCTGAGTCTATCAAAACAATACCTTTATCATTGGCTAGTCAAGTGATAGTGTTCTTACTCTTTAAAGATATGGGTTTGAACCCATTAATGTCGAAATGATAAAATATTTTTTTTGATAACTCTAAAGGTTTTCACCGAAACTCTATGAATTCTTTCAAGCTCTATTCAAAATACGAGGGACAACACTTTTCCAGATAATACCTTCGGTCGAAGGAATGACACGCTCTATGGTAACACTTGGACTCAAACATTATTATTTTAAAATATAAATTTATTCGATGAAGGACCAGATTTTAGAAGCAGAGGAGACCACCCTTTAGTTCATTGCACCAGTGGAAACTGGAAAGGGAACCAACGCAGCCTTCATTGGCACGGTTCCGAGTCAGAGCATCCCCCAATACAAAGCCAAAACTAAAAGCAGTAAGGAATTCAGTTGTGTAAGCTTCCACCTCCGTCACTTTCTCCACTTCAGCGTTGGCCTTGATTTGTAAGGAATCAAATTGATTTAATTCTAATTAATTGGTTTAGTTGATTTTTCAGTTCATCTCCCATAAGTAATTGCTTTCCATGATTTATTCCACCAATTTTAAAAAAAAAAAAAAAATGTAATTCGAGTTTCTTGATTAAAACTCTAAATTAATATATTCATATGCTTGCCAAAAAAATTCAATGACTCAAATAAATATTTAAATGATTCAAAATGAAAAAAAGCGACCAAATCAAGTTCGAAAATGAAATCGGTTCAATTTGGTTTGATTTTGAATGATTGATTAGTTTATTTTATTGTTAATATATAGAAATTGAAGAACCCGAATATACACACACCTATTGATCTAACATAACGACATTTCTTATACTAAGGAGGTTGAAGGGTATCTTATATAAATTTAAGGTAAAAAGTAAATTTATTATTGCAGATAAGAAAGTTCCACTGTCTGCAAGGGTTAGTGTTCATAAATGATGTGCGTTGGTGGCTAAGAAGGAGATGGTGAAGACATGCGAACGTGTCCGACAGAGGTGAAGAAAGGAGCTCTCGTTCGTCATGACGATGACTTTGGCCTGCGAGACACAAGTGATCCCTGGCGAGCAATGGTATTGGACGAACAACCACTTTTGTGTGCGCCTAGATGAGTCCTTCCTTCCTGGGGAGGTCTTCGAACGAGTAACTTTTAAGAAAAGGGGTTAAGGAATGATAACCCAAAAAAAAAAAAAAAAAAATTTGATTTATTCTGTAAAACAATCCTCAGCTTTTTTTTCACACTATTGTGCTTTTTATACAAATCTGAATTGTAACTAATCTGATAATAAAATACTAACTCTTAACAACCTAATTTGTTAATCAATTCTCATCAATACTCTAATACGGGGAGAGCCTTGGACAGATGATGTTGTCAAGGGATAATCTTCCAGGAGTAGTGCAAAGGGATGATCTTTGTCCAAGGAGAGGGCCACAGACAAGTGGTGGCACCAAGTATAATTCCCTCTATGTGTATATTTTTATATTTTTGGGGCCTGAAATTAAAGTTTATATTTTTATAGTAATAAAAATATGATTTCACGATTTTAATATTCTATATCTTTATAATTTTTAAAAAATTAAATTAAATTTTTATTATTTTGAAGATAAAAATGTAATTTTATTAATAATAATTTAAAATTTTATAAATTATAAAAAACATAAATAAAAAATTTTATATTTTAGAGCCAAGATAATAATTTTACATTTAAAATTTAAAATTTTATTCTTAACACAAGAACCATTATTAACCTATTAAAATTTTATGAACCTTATTTCTTCTACTAAAATTAAATCAGTGAAAAAAAAGGAGAAAGCCTCCCAAAGCATCTGAAAAATGATTGGACCAGCCAGCAACCTTATCTTCTGAAAATGCCAATACCATTTCCCCACTAAATTTACCACAAAAAAAAAAGAAAAAGAAAAAAAAGAAAATGGCAACTGCATTTCTCTCAACTGCTAATTCCTTCTTCCCATCATCTATTTCCCCTTCAACATCTTCTTCCTGTTCGTCATCATCATCATTAGGGACTGCAATAGTTTACCTCAACAATCGAAATGTCCAAAGAAGAACCCTTTGCAAAGCATTCAATGAATCACCATCACCAACTCCAGCTTTAACTAAAAGAGGCTTCTCCCTTTGCTTCATCACCAGCTTAGTGTTGGCTGCAGTTAATGGTTGCTCCCATTCCATTGCAGCAATTCTAGAGGCCGATGATGATGAAGAGCTCATGGAGAAAGTCAAGAGGGATAGAAAGAAGAGGCTTGAAAGACAAGGAGTAATCAGTTCATCGCGTCAAGAGAAAGGTTGGCTGAAGTTGGTTCTTTGTTCTTCCTGTGTTTCATTGAAGTTCTATGAAACATTGTTGATGTCTCAATGAAATTGAATTTGATAATCTTCTTTATTATTATGTCACCAGTACCATATGAATATATGATGGCTTTCATTGGGGGGAGACGTAGTTTATAACATTTTCCATGCCATTTTTCTCACATTTAATAGTAAATGTTTATATCCATGATGCTGTTTGCTGACATTAGGGCAATGAAATGGAATGTTGCAGGGTATTTGCAGGATGTAGTGTATAAGTTAAGCGAAATAGGTCAAGCCATTGACAACAATGATCTATCTACAGCTAGTTCAGTTCTTGGGGGAAGCACTGATACAGAGTGGGTCAAGAAAGCCAATGTAGCCTTCAACAAGGTCACTAATAAATGTCATATTAGTTCAGTTCTTGATGGCTTATGTTCTAGAGATGTCATGAGTGGTTTTCTTTACTGTTGTTCTTAACAGCTGAGCTCTAACCCTGAAGAAAAGACTCAGGTGGAGACGTTCAATTCTTCATTAGCTTCATTGATATCATCAGGTAGGTCACTCTTTCAAATAAAACCCATTATTCCAGCATCCAAATCGAACAATCTGATCATGGCTTTCTCTTGTTTTGCATTTACTCTGCAGTTACAAAAAATGATGTTGAATCATCCAAAGTAGCATTTGTGACATCTGCAACTGCATTTGAGAAATGGACGACCTTGACAGGGCTCGTTGGACAACTTAAAGGACTTTGAAGATAAGGATGATGAATCTACATTTTGTTCTTTCTTTTAGCTTCCATTTGAAACACATTTAAATGTTCCATGTATCATCCAGTGGAGATTTTACTGGAACCAAATACTACCCTTTTTTTTCTTTTGCTTCTTCCTTTTAACAATTCATCTACTCCAAAACTTGAAGTTAACAAGCTGTTTCGTTCATAAGAGTTGTAATAACTTTGCTCAATTTGTTTGAGTTTCGGTTGTTAGTAAGATTTCTCAATCTCAAAAGCACCACAAATTTGTGATGCAATCATTGAAGTTAGCTGCCCTGGATCTTGTTTTATCAGTAAACCAGTTTGTGAATCTGCAACAAACCAGAAGGGCAGTAGGAATTTCATCCATTACTGTAACTTATAACTTAACACCGCATATTACATCCATTTGCTGTATTAGATGCCATGATGTTACATAGGAAGCAGCCACATTAGACAGCTATCTACCATTATATAGAAAAGATGTTTCAATGAACAATCAGTTGCAATCCCTAATGAAACTAGAGTTGTTTGCAGCGTCCAAAAATCTAAAAGGGTCACAAGGGGGAGTAAAAGAGACGCCTACATCGAGTTAATCTATTGCATATGGAAACTCAAGGCTTGATCTCGCATGCATTACTACCGTTCTGAATTGCTGCTTCTGTTTTCTTACTAATTTCATTACCAACTGAATAGTTTTGTCTCTCATTGCAATTAGATGATTGTTTCTCCTTGATTGTTCCTTTAGACCTTGATTTATGGTAGAGATAAACTCTCATTTGAAGATGTGAAGGGTCATTTGTTGAACAAAGACAAACTCGACAATGAGTTTGGTTCAGATAGCAAGGCAGATAAGCAAACTTCTGTTTTGGTAGCATCAAAGAAGCGAGACAAAAGGTGTCGCTATTGTAAGAAATTAGGTCAAGTCAAAATAGATTGTTACAAACTGCGAAATAAAATGGCTGCTAAGAGTAACGAGGAAGATTTAGTTGGTGCTAATTTGGCCGATGAAAGTGGTGATGATTTCTTGTTAGTGTCAATGAGCGAAAGCTCCGACGTTACGTCCGAGTGGATCCTAGATTCAGGATGTTACATGTGTCCCAATAGAGACTGGTTCTCCACATACAGTTCAATTGAAGGAGGAGTTGTACACATGAGAAACGATTCATCCAGTAAGGTAATCGGTATTGGTACTGTTAAAATTAGGATGCACGATGGTACAATTAGGACACTATCAGATGTCAGGTATGTACCTGATTTACGAAAGAATCTCATCTCTTTGAGTATTTTAGACTCAAAAAGTTGTAGAATCAACATCGCGTCGAGCGACATTAAGATGTCTCGTGGGGCTCTCATTTTGTTAAAAGGTAAAAAGATTAGTAGTCTTTATATTCTGGAAGGTTCTACAGTGACCGGTGAAATCGAACGTCCCTCATCTGTTATGGAGTTGAAGTCAACTCATTTGGAGCGGAGGCAACTTGATCATAGGAGGGAAAAATGTATGACCGTTTCGTTGAAGAGAGGTTTTCTTTTGGATGCAGGTTTTGAAAAGTTAGGGCATTGTGTTCGTAAAAATCAGACCCGAGTTAGTTTTGATTTGGTAGTGCACAAGTCGAAGGCTAGAAGGTTTCCAGCTTCTAAGCACAGATTCGACTTAGTTAATTCCATACATGGTTCAAAATAGGCCTGTGACAGACTTTGGCAAAGATGACATTGTGGAAATATGATTCAAGGTGGAGATTTGTTGTATTATTACTCTTATTTCAAGTCAAATTTGAGAAATAATATTTTAGTTAAACTTTGTTTATTTGTTTCAATTAAACTTTGTTTATTTGTTTCAGTTAAACTCTGTTTAATTGTTTGAGTCAAACTCTTATTAGTCTAGATTATTTTATTATTATTTGACATAAGAATTTAGCTTATAAATAAGATCTTTTACAACCTTAGAAAAAACACCCATTTAAATATACCCATTAGAGTTTAAAACTCCTAACACTTTCGGAGAACTTAATGTTTACGTTTTGAGGATTCTTTATTTTTCGAGTTCTCGAGGTTTAGTTTTTTATTTCCATCTTTTGTATTCTTCATTCTTTTGCCACTATAGTAAAATTATCTTTGCCCGTGATTTTTTATCCTCTTCGGAGGAGTTTTTTCACGTTAAATTTGTGTGTTCAATTTCTCAATTTCTTCCGTTATTTTTAACTTGTTCGTTGCTTAATCGAGTCGATTTCAACAAGATTCACTAGTGCTTCTTTCTTCTCCTCCCACCTCATTTTTTTTTTTTTGTTATGTTCCCCAGATTGAAGCTCCTTCTCAGCTTCAGCCACTGGTTGTTTAACCTTTCCTTCAACCAACAAACTCTCCAACCTTTCTTCTTCCGTTGGGGCAAATCCAGAAGCACCAGCTTCAACTCCATCCTGGGACTTCTCAGATACTTCTTTAGCATTTTCCTTGCGTTCTTTGATATCAGTAGATATATTAGCATCTTCTGCATGTTGAACTTGTTGAGAAGTGGGTTCAGTTTTGCTATTAGCATCTTCTGTTTCATCTTTATTCAAATGTTCATTGTCCTTCGCAGCAACCTCTCCAGCCTCTCCTTCCACATTCATTTTCTCAGACATTTCAGCCTCTTCCATATGAATGTCTTTAGTCTCCTCAATTCCTCCAGATGCAGTCTCGGATTCCTTGTTATCCTTCGAAGCCGATGATTTTCTGCCTCGTTGTTTTGAAGGTTCACTTTCTGTTGTTGGCATTGCTTTTGCCTTCTCACTAATCCTTTTCCTTGTCGTTCTCCACTAAACTCGCCATTTCCACCTATCAATTTCCGATACAAATATTATCAACTAACCTTTTCCTTATTGTGTGTGTATATATATACACAGCAACAAGAAGCAAGCTAGAGAAAGAAAATGCTGAGCTCACTTGTTTAATGTCTTTTGGAATTATTGCATTTAGGGGTTTTCTTCTTTTTAATAATTTAAGGCTTAACTATAAAATTGACCCACAAACTATGCTATTTTTCTCACATGGATACTTGAAGAGTTTTTTTTTTTGGTCAAAAACAATTAACTTCGTCTCAATTTTATTACCCAAGTCTACGTCATCCAATAAAAATGGGTTAAAACACCTCCCCGTCCTCCCAATTTCAATATTAAGTAAATTAATTTTTCTGAAAAAAATTGCGTAATTCTTTTCACTTTGATCTTTGATATTTTTTATTCACATTAGTCCTACAACATGATAAAATTTCTTAATTAGATCCTTGAATTTTTATTCTATTAAAGTTTGATGACGTAACATTCTCTTAAAAAGTCACATCATTACACAAAAATTTAAAAATTTAATATAAAACTTACACAGATCATAAAAATTATAAGAAATGACAAAATTTAGCCATTTAGCTTAATAAAGATATAATTTGATCACTTAATTATTTGAAAAAAAAACTGTTTTAATCTTAGTTTGCAAATTCATGATGTCCAAAATTGTTTCATGCAAAAAAAAAAAAAAATTGAATTATAAAAGAGAAAGGGAAATAGAGCTTTTGATTGGTGTAAGTAATGCAGATAGAGAAAACCACATTAACATCTACTTTAACAGTCTAATGATTTAAATGAAAATTTCTTAATAGTTCAGTGACTAAAACAAAAATTTACCCATCATTTAATGACTAATGATGTAATTTAACCAATAAATATACTTCATTTAAAAAGATTTCTACCATATTTTTGCATATATATGGTAAAAAAAATTTCTCTATATTTAGCGAAATATTAATTATATCTAATCACGACAAAATAAATATACTTACAATTAAAAAAATATTTCCAATTGTAGTTAAATATAAGAAGAAAAAAAAAGGTTTGTCACCGTATTTTGGCAGATATATATCATCACTTAATTTTGCAGTTGTTGCAGTCATATTCATCACTTGTGGTTATATATATATATATATATAATATTTTTAGAAGCTTTAATAATTATTTATAATTATTATTTTAATGTTTTGTAGTTCTGTATTGATCCATAATAAATCCAGATAAATAAGTATTTAGAATCAAATAAATTTGGATGTTAAGATTGATTCTAAATGTGATTTTTTAATTTTAATTTTTTTTATGTGATATATATGCCATGTAAATATTCTTATCTTATTTACGTAGAGGACATTTAAATTTTTTTAATCACGGATGGTTCTGCATTTTTCTTTAAGAACTTGATTAATTTTTGGCCTACGACAGCAATAAGTCAATGGAAACGATTTTCTCCTTCATTATTTGCATGATTTGCGAAGCCGATGGCCTAACAGTCGGCGATTGGTGAAGGCATAGTCTAGCAATTGAAATCATAGGTTTAGCTTCTTTAAAGTCAAACTCTTCACCCAAACGTGGATCCACTAGCTCCACCGTCGCCCCAACTTCACCAATGGCTTTCAAATAGAGCGGCATTATCGACGTCAGTAATTGTCCCCTTTCGGGACAAAAAGCTTCCAACCTTATAACAAGCTCTAAAGTAATAACAGCCAAGCTGTAAAAACCATTCTTTTTGGAAGCGAACCCAGTTCTGAAGTAATGCGGATCGGTATAACCCCATGACCTTATCATCACTTGCTTCATCGTCCTGGAACAAGATGGTGGCATCACCGTCGACGAAAAGCCCATCTTCCTCGACCCGAAATCCCAGAACTTACAATTAAAATGCTCGTCCAACAAGATGTTTGAAGCTTTAATGTCGCCGACTGATTTGGAGCGTACATCTTTCGTGTAGATATTCGATTGCTTGAGCAAGTTGATAAGCTATGGTCGTGCGGGTCTTCCATGGATGGACTTATTCCTTTCGTGTAACTCTTCTTGTAAGTTTCGATTATGAATGTACTCAAACACCCAGGCCCCTTCCTTTGAAACATGTTAAAAAGTGACGCAACGTACCTAAATCATCGCAGTAACCAAGAAGCTTAACAATGGTGTCATGTTGGAGTCGTATCAAAATATCTTCTTCTTGTTTAAACACTTGGATAAGTCGATCACCGCCAATGTGGACTTTAACTGCACCTTGTCTGGAATTACCAGACAAGTTAGCCAAGTAGACAATGCTAAACCCTCCTTCATCAATCACAAGTGAGAAATCTTTAGTAACATCTTAATCTCGTCCCAACTGAATTTCCTAACAAACCCTTTACCACCACCAACAATATCTTTTCCCTTGCTCTTGGTTTCTTTAGGTTGAGCAATTGACGTGGGATTACTTCATCAGAGTTTACCGAGTTTAAGGCATCTGAACAAGAACCCCATGGCAAACAACAAGGCTAGAACCAAGACAAGAGAAGTAATAATGAGGATGTCGAGTTGAGGGTCAAAATGGGGTTGAGTTATTTTAAAAGAGTGAAAACTATCCTCATTTTCCTTTGTTACTTTTCCCAAGAAACAAACAACAACAAAAAAACTTACAAGTCTTATGTTGCAAATAAACAAAAATTCAAGCAATCTCTCCTTAACTGAGAAAAGATTTAATGAAAATTGTGATTCCATGTCATCCTTATCTCTTTCAAATGAAGGATGACAAATCGGATTTTTTTCTCTTGAAAAATTCAAATTCAGCTAAAAATGTTGAAAAATCCGATTTATCATTCCTCTATCAGAAATGGACAAGGATGACGTGGAATCACAATTTTATGCAATTCTTTCTTATTACTAACTTTAGTCAAAATTAAAAAAAATGCCATGTCAACAATTCATTAGTGGATTAATGGAATTTTTAATGGAAATGATTAATTCGAGCAATTATCTTAATTAAAATGATTAAATTTAAAAAAAATTAAAATAGAAACGCTGCTATTTAAGAGTGACCTACAGTATAATTTACCCTTAATAATATAGCTGGTGAGATGTACTAAGAATCACCCTTATAACTAAAAGGCATGGATGCAAGAGGTGGTCCAAATCCGTAAATGGAATAGTAGGAAGATATGTGTATGGATCAGTATTAGGAACAAGTACCATCGGTTCTGATCTAATTTTAGATCTAACCTGTTTCTTTCAATTGTGTATGCCATTGGAACTGAAATTTCTATTTATCTTTCGTTCGGACTTTTAGAATATACTCATTTTAATCATCATACTTGTATGAAAGAGCCCAACATTATCATTTATTGTCACTGCCACTTCGTGTTAGGATCAAGTAATTTACTAATTTGCATGCTTTCGATTTCTCAAGCAATTTCTTCGGATTTGAACCTTAATTTGTCGTTTTTAATGGGAGAGCATGCAACCATGCATTTCTCAAAATGAAAAACAGATACGCCTCGTTAGGCTGACCTCGTCACGTCTATGTCCCTAACTAATAGAGATTAAGGCCGAACATACTTGGCTAGCCAACATATCTTGCCACGACAAGAGTATTGTGGCTCATCATTCACTCATCTGTACTAGAGTCCAATCAAATCATGCTCAAAAGCTTCCACCACTCTGGGCCCTCGACCTACTAGATCAATTATCCACCATCTCTAACTTAACATCCTTGTCCACAAGAAGACATCAGATGTTGATTAATAAAGATCAAACAAGCCGTAACAATGGATTCAACACCATCCAGTATATGTATATTCTAGACCGATTGTGACATGCAACGCCATCGAATGATTCAACCTTAAAACCCTAGCTGAACTATATATAGTGACAGTTGGAAACGAACATGATGTATATGATAATAATTGCTGATCCGTCATGGGGTCAAGGGGCTTCTTCATTTGATGACAGATAAGCTATATAATTCAGTATCATGTAATGAAGCATAAGATCACATCACATGATGCACATGCAATGTCATGGCGATGGTTTGGACCATCCACACAGAGAGAGAGAGAGAGAGAGAGAAACCAAATGCTATATTCTGCCGTCAGTGTCACCAAATTTGTGAGATCAGTAAACTTTGTATATATTAATTATTTCCTCTCCCTGGAAAGTTAAGTATGTGGCTCTCGACGGGTCTCAGGTTTTGAATTTGATTGATCAACAAGGCTTTTATAGTTTTTATATTATTAATCTACAATTATTTTTGTTTTGCACAGAAAAGAAAAAGGAGAACGTCTGCATATCTTCATTGTTAGTAAGTGCACAATGTAATGGTGGGACAATTACTGAATTTAATTCTTATTCCAACTAAGGACAATTATTTGGAATATTGAACCATTAATTCACTACTTTTATATTGCACCATTTTACATTAATTGAAGCAAACCTACTGAATGCACTTCTTGTTTTATGTTTGTGATCGTAGCTTTTTACTTTTGAAATGGTAAATTTTAATTTAGATTTTTTATAATTTATAAAATTTTAATTTATAATAAATATCATTATGTTTTATATGTAAAATTTTATAAATAATACATTTTTTGGGTGATAAACAAGAGGGACATACCCGAAACAAAACATCAAGGAACAAACCTAGGAAAGGCAACAGCCAACACCGCCGGTGTCAGCAATTAACAGGTTAACAACGCCCGGCGGAGGCTCATATACACAATCAAACCCCTATCTAACGACAAACTTTCCTTACCAAGCCAGTCTGCAACGAAATTTTCCTCCCTTGGTGCATATTTCAACTGCCATGACCAATCCCCGTTGGGCAACTCTCGTATGCTTTCGATAATACAGAAAAACGGATGACAGTCACCAACTCCCTGGGGAATCATTTGCACCGTTGTCTCCGAGTCCGACTCAATCATCACAGCCTTAATACCAGCACTCCACGCTACAGAACAGCCATAGAAAATACCCAAAAGCTCAGCCAAGGCAATATTACAGTTCCCCAAATTAAACCCACTGATAATTATAATTATGTTATATATTATATGTGAGCTATTATGATAAAAATGTTTTAATTATAATTTGGAATTTTCTTATTATAATAGAATTTAAATTGTTAAATAAATTAATATATTTTAATTATGTTTAAAAATTCAAATAAAAAATATTACTTTATACTGATTATGGTAATTAAAAATATAATTTTTAAAAATTAATGAAAAATTATATAAAAACTTTAATGACTCGGTCGGTTGAGCATTAACTTGTTCATATATTTGTAACTGAAACGATTAAAATAATTAAAAAAATATAAATTCGATCACGCTTAAGAATATTTTTTATCCACTTTAAAAGTGGAAAGGAATTATGAATAAAGTTAATAACAGAATAATATATATATATATATATATATATATATATATATATTTCTCTTGGAAGTTGGAACTCAATTCATGTACAGACAGACACTCGTCACAGGATCCAACGGTTGATTGCAGATTAAATAGAGATGAGTTATGGAGATGTCGGTTTCGTTGCAGAAAGAAGCAATCCGATATTGGGTTACAATCAGTCGATGTTTGGCTGTCTTAGCTTAGGTAACCCAGTCGGTAGTTTGCCGTACCTCCCATGTTGAGCTTATCTTCTGTGATGCTGATGTTTATATGGACAGGCATGACATGGCAGGGTACTTAGTTTTTTATTGGTGGCTCTTGATTTCCAATTTACCTCAAGACTTCAAGCATCAGATTCAGAGGCCGTAGCAAAAACAAAATTAATGGGTCCCTATGTCATTGTGGAGGCATGATTTCTTCACTGCTACTGCCCACCGCCCACCCTTTCATATGCTATGAAATGTTCAATCTGGAGACGATACGCCTTCCAATTACAGACTATAACAACTATAATCTTGATATTAATCAATATGCGTTGATTTCATGATTTAACAATGGGGAGGGAGTAAGGATTTTGGTACAGCCTGGGGAAAAAAACAACAAGAAACAGGAAAAGGAGTTCGAGGTCGCAAAGCTTGGTTGAGTTTAAACAACATGTACTGTATTATTTATGATAACCTGTCGTATGTGTGCAACCTTTCAGATGTGATGCAGACACGAAACCAACTAGACAAAACAACACGTACCATCTCTCTTTTGTTTCTTTGGGAGTATTGATTGGACGGTGAAGCTTTAAACAACCTTTTCTCCTTTCACAATCTATCTTGAATATTTTATATAGTCACAATAGATTTAACCCTAAACAACACACTACATTACATATGCTCACTGCCACCGAAAACAAACACAGCTTTAAACTGCACTTCAGCACAATCAAATTCATGTCCTCTTGTAATGATAACAATGTCAATATGAATCGAGTTAAAACATAACCAGCAATTCATTTTTTTTTATATGCCACTGCATATATTCACATTGTATTTTATAAATTAAATGATATTCTTGGAACACAATTCAAAATTTGTTAAAAGAATGATGTTCCATAACCCTCCTCGAAAAAGACAAAGACAGCTACTATCATATGGGCATTATAAAAATAAGAAAACTGATGAGCTGATCTCTCCCGTCAGTGACAGTAGAGAAGAAAAAGAGCAGAAATCTATTTCAAGCAACTTGCCATTTAATATAAAATTCTTTGAAATAGAGGATGTTTATATAATAAAAAATTACCACTACAGGCAACTTGATGCCATTAAAGATTACAGTAAAGGGTAAGCAGTGAGTTGCTGAAAAAGAAAAGAAAGTAAACCTTTTTCAGGGCTATGAAATGGAATGGAGAGAGTGCTACCCACGGCTAAAAAAAGTCCGCAGAGAGTTGCGGACTGTTGCAGAGTCCTTACCCATTCAATGGCAATGGCTTGGCATGCATGCAGTTCAATTGGGTTTCCCTTTACATGTTGGATAATGGATACATGACATGGGTATATGAGTTTATTATTGTCTTATTATTACTTAAAGTAAAAAACCAGAACAGTTTTGAAGACGCCATTTACGTTTTGTTGAAGTGGGGGCCAAAGATACTCTGTTTCCTGTTCTCTGTTCCATTTTCCCTTGTGTTTTCCTACTTTCAAACTGTTATTTGGATCCTTTCCGTTAATGTATTTAATATCATAGTAAAAGTAGTACACTAATCGTTGAATTATATTTGAGATTGAGTCTTAATTCGATTGATATAAATATTATTGTTAATACAGAACAATATGGATTCAAATACGTTAAACCTATTCTCCTCTAATTTATGGATTTGGAAGGAATTATTAATAGTTTTAAAGCATTATTTCAAAAGAAAAAAAAGGAATAACGTTTTTGTTCTTTTATTTTACAAAAATAAGTAAATTAGTCTAGTAAAAAATTTATTTATTTATTTTTGAATAAATTGGTGTGATTATATAATAGTATTTGTTCATTCTTTCTCAACCCTTTTACAAGGCATACACTGATGCTTGAATCCAGGTTTCCTAAGATGAACAACATTCTCTTAACCACAGAAGTTACTCGTTGAGTTCAAAATTTATTTATTTTTATTTTTAAGTGGTAACGTGATTGATAGAGCAAGCACACAATGAACATGACATTTTTAATGTAAATAAATATTTAAAATTAAAAATACTAATAAATAAATAAAAAATTTTAGTAATTATTTGAAAACAGATGAACTTGGACAATCATATGTCTAGGTTTATATTGGATGCAGTTTTTCAAATGTTCAAGTTCATCCTAAATGAGGTTTTTCAAATAATTATAAAATATAAAAAATATTTAATTTTTATTAAACTTAATAAAATTATTTTAAAATCACAATAAATATTCAAATTGCAAATTAATAATCATCATCAAGTTAAAAATTATTTAAATATTTAATAATTATTATGATGTGTTACTACAACAATTGTTGATGCAAGCATTCAACAAGGAAGGAAAAGAAATAGAGATGGGAGACTCGGTTCACCTATGAAAAGCAGAGACTGGAGTTCAATTCGTAAGGGAGAAGGATAAGGATGCTCTATTGATACTTAGGTTTTCTTGAGGAAGAAGGGGATCATTTGTCATTTGTGCTTTGGGGTATATATAAGGCGTCAATCCTTGTCTTGTAGTGTCATGTACTCGATAGTATGATGGGTAGGCATGATCTATGGCCAATCAGGTGGTAGGGTCATTACAGGTCAGTTGTCGTCATATGACATATTATGTGTTCCTGCTCCGACATTCTCTTCCCTAATGTTGTACGAGATTGTTGCGTCTCAATGATCCCTACAAAGGGTACACATCAAGTAGTCCCTAGGAGGGGTTGTGTGGCGAAGTGTTTCTAGGCTAGTCCATATAAGATATGCGGAGGATTCCCTACGGATTATCCTGAATGTTAGATTGTCGTGGATAGTTCTCAGCCCGAAGTTGTGTGCAAACCATTCTCAATTGAGGGTCATCTAAGGGTTGTTCCACATTGTCACGTGTTTAGCTCTTTTAGGGGTATAACAAAATTGTAAAGACACAATTACATGATTTATATATTTTTAAAATATATATTAATTATTATAAAAAATTATTAGTATGATAAAAAAAATTCTAAATGGATAACAAAAGTTAAAATCAAATAGTCATGTGAAATATATTAGTCCAAGAAAATAGCCAATAATACGACTACTAATAAAAATAATGAGAAAAATAAACATCATATACATTTTTATCGAATTACTCTAGCATTACAAATATGTTGGGTTGTTATCATATACTCATTATCATCAATGGTTGTTTCTTGTCTGAGTTCTTTATCGTTTAAAGCTAAATTTGTATCAAGATTATCAAGATTACCTTCTTCCATATATTCTCCAATCCCAATTCCACCTTCAAATAAAATTATGAAGTATGCAAAATGCTAGTATGACCTAACCTTGTTTTTTATGTTATATTAAGGTGATGTTAATATGAGAGATATTCTTCTAGAACAACAGATGTCCTCTCAATCACATTTCGAAACTTTAAATGTCTCAAATTAAAAAGTTCACAAACCATCTTTAGTGCTTATGTTTGGCTCCATTCTCTCAAATGGTATCGGATCCACGATATGGTGCAAGAATTTTTATTTTTTTTTTGTATTTGAACAATTACTAGCTACCACATAATATTTGGATTCACAGTGGAAATACCCTGTAATTCTAATGATAAAAACTCATATAAACTTAATTTGTAAAAAAAAATCTTATGCTTTGTTATAACCTTTTTATAATATGTAATTTAGGTTGAAATAATATTAATATATATATAAGGGGTGTCAAATAACTTTAATAACATTTTTTAGAAATAATATATTTTTTACCAAAATTTTGGAAATTTAATTTTTATAAATAAATTATGAAAAAAACTAACAATTTTTTATAAATAAGTATTTTATTTTTATAATATATAATATGGACACAACGTCTATACTTTTTGTCTATAATCATTTATAAATAAAAATATTATAACACATAATTTTTTATAATATACTTTTTGGTCATAACTTTAAAAATTTTATAGGATTTAAATAATATTTTTTTGTTATATTTTTATAAAATACACATAAATTATTTTATAATATAACGTTAGAATTTTTTTGTCATAATCATCCCAAACACTCGTAAGTATTCATGCTTATAATATAATTTTCATAACTTAAGCATATATAAAAATAAATTTTTAAAGTTAAATAAAGTATGAGTGTTTGGGATGTAATAGGGTAATTGGATTTAGGTGTAATTACTTGCTTAATTACTCAAATTATCACCCTCTCTCAAGAATTGAAAAGTGTACTTGAAGTGTTTCAATTACACCCAATTCAATTGAACCCACCAATTAAAATGGTTACACAAGCATGCCACCCGTATAATTAGAAGCAATTACACTCAAATTTAATTAAATAGATGAAAAAATTGACGTGTGTTTGCTTTGCTGACATGAGAGTCCATGTGTTTATCATGTTAACAATTAATTAATTTTTTAACAAAATAAAAAAAATATAGAAAGCATTAAAAAGCATAAAAATTATATAAATTATTTACTGATCAAATTATAATAATATTCCATTTTTTAATTTAAAAAAATTAATTAATTATTGATGTAGCATACACATTGAATGCCACGTCAGAAAAGCTAACAAACGTTAGCTTTTTTGTAAAGTTTGAAAGTCAAATAAGTCATTACATCATATATATAAGTATGGGGGGATCCACTCACACCGATTTAAAACTTAAATGACTTTACACTATTCCGTAAATTTTTATACAATTAATATTTTAATTATCGTACTGTCATTTCATGCTCTAAACATGTAAGCCACGCATGTCAAATTTGATGTAAAATAAAATTTTTAACTATTTATTTTATATTAAAAGAGAATTTTCAACTATTCAATATATATATAGTTTTAAATTAATATTAGATCAATTTAAAAATATACATTGCATGACAAGTACAATTATATCAATAATTAATAAACCATTCAAAAACATTGATGTAGTAGAGTTGATCACCAAATAATCCAAAAATTTAAACCATCCAAGAGCTGATCACCAAAAATATTAGGCTCAGTCATTGATGGCCTTTTGATGCATTTACAGTGTTTGGATTTGTTTGTCTTAAAGGATGAATCTCCTTTAGAAGAGTTTAGATGAGTGGTACATTTATTTATGATTAGAGTAAAAATAACGATGATGATAACGATATTGTGATGTTAGATAAAAAATAAATTAAACATGTTGCACCGTATCACATAGTCCATTCCAACTCACTCTAAGACGCTAAGCATATAAACGAAAGGAAGGAGTTGAGCCTTCCGAGATGAAGCAATAATCCTTGCAATAGAGATAGGTACTGTCCCCTACCTTGAACTATTACCATTATACACACATAGTGATGAAGAGACGTATTGTGCTTGTCCCTTGGACAAACCAAACTATATACATTACCTTGGACCAAACTTACAGTGTCCTTCAGGCCTAAACAACAAAACCTAGAACCTATCCAAGGCAAGAGCCGAGAGGCATCAATAGCTTTTGGGCCCTTTTCCTCGGGATGGACAGAAATTTAAGAGCATCAAAAGAAACGATGTGCTTCAAACGGCAGTGGAGAAGGCCATGGCTTAAACTTCTTGTCGTCCTCCAATTGATGGGGACCGTCGCGTAGGTCCATGGAGGCTTACCATTGCAAACTTGGGTAGGGAATTTTATGGCTAAACAACCTTTGGTCATCATGCCATTATAATTTTAAATAATAATACTATTTAAAATATTAATATTATTTATTCGTATTATTTTAATATATAAAAATATTATAAAAACATAAAAAAATATACAAAAAAACATTTTTCTCCATCCTTATAAATACAAAATCTTTCTCACTCCTTTCATTTACCCCGTCCTAAAAGACACACACACACACGCGCGCACACACACACACACACACACACACACACACACACACACACACTGTCTCTTGCTTCTCTACCTTCCCATTTAACGTTTCTTTTTCAAATTTAAAGAAATCCAGAAAACAACCTTTGAGCCCAGATTTCAGCCACCATTGTCGTCGTGCTCTGTCGCCTACCACCACCTCCCTAACCCCGATTTACTCTAAATTTCATCTAGAGCTTCCTCTAAACCTCCTCTTTTCGTATTCCTAATAAGTTTTTCTTAAAAATCCCATCAAAAGTGTAGGTCTACAAAAAAATTTTGTGAGTTCGACCTATTTTTTGGCTGGAGTCCGCCATAGCAAACGCTTTGCCTTCTTGATTTAGTGATGGTCTTTCCCTCATCTTTTTAACCCCTGATTTCAAAGTCCTAAAGGAAATACCTATAATTGAAACCATCTCTCCCTTTTTCATTACCCATATTCTTGATTTTGTGGGCGCATTGTTGTATTTCTATTGATTTAGCGTCGAGTTTTTTTATTTTGTCCATTGTGTTTTTCTTTCTTTTTTTTGTCAAGTGCATTTTTGGACGTATAATTTGGGGTTATTCAATTATCCTTTAAGTTTAATGAAAAATACAACTAATTTCCGAATTAATTAGATAAAAATGTTTACTTTAAAAGTTAACTATCGATTAGGTTGTTTTTTTTTCAAATTTAAGGAAATAATCAAATTTTGGAGAAAACCCATTTTTAGAGGACACATTCACTTCCTTCCAAAATTTGTTTTTTTTTTTGTTGTGTGTTGGAAATTTAAAAAAGAAGAAGATTTATTTGTGTTTATTTGAGATAGATATTATAATAGTTTGAAGGTATATTTGAGATTACAATAATGCAATGAAACCATCATCGTCAACTCAAACATACTTTAAAACTATCACAATGTCTTTCCCAAACACAAATACAAACAAATCTCTCCCTCAAAATTTCAACACTCAATCAAAAAAGAACAATTTAAAAGAGAATTTTTTATTTTCTAAGGGATGGTGGGCGAAAGAGGTGATGGTGTAGGTGGGTGCAAAACCCCTTTTATATAGGAAACCTGGGGGATCTTTTAAAAAAATTATTTGGGAGCCAATAACCGTTCGCGTCTCAAGATGGAATATCTGAAAATTATTTCAAGATTCTCGAATTCTGAAAACTTTTCACTAGATTCACTATTAGGGTTGGGGTTGGAAATGTGTAGGAAGAAAATATCTATTGCAAGAGGCGTTTCAGTTGAGGTGGCAGCATAGATGTTAAAAGCATGTCCTGTAAGAGGCATTTTCAATTGAAAAGACTACCACGGAAGTTGAAAGCGCGTCCTACAATATGATTTCAAACTTATAAAACCCTAAAAGACAAATCAACATTATATACATATGTTCAATTACTCATTTCATGCCAAAACAACCTTAACCATTCAAGAAGCAATCATTATTAAGCTTCAATTACTCGAAAACATCAAATTAACCATTTATACCCTAAAATTGGTTCAGCTCTAAGTACATGTCATCTATTAAAACATAAAAAATTGAATAAACATTAGCTATTAATTCATATTCTATTTATGTCAAATATTTTCATCAACATATCATTTATATGAATGCAAGTTTTATATATATCCATTCATGTACCATTCAAGCCAAGTTACCAAGATGATGCACTAATTCATTTAACCAAGCTTATAAATTTATATCAAATCATGCTCTATGGCAATCAACAATTCAATATAAACATTCCCTGTCATACTTTCTATTATCAAATCACATTCATTATCATTTCACATTATTTATATCGTCATCGCAATTCCATATCAAAACTATAGATTTGTTTTATACTAATCGACCCTCCAAGCTTGTATAACTTGGTTCACATGATTTTTCACATGCTATTGTCAATCACATTTCACATATGTACACTTATAATGTCAATACATATCATCATTCATTTCAAACTTCACTTATCAATTTCATATTCTATAATCCTTATTAAATAGACTCAGAATTAACAATCGTATACGAGACCCATCCAACACACCATGTAACAAACCAACACACCAATAACTCGTAGGAGCATAACCATCCAACACACCAGTGGCTTAATAGAGAGTTGCTCGAAGGCATCAAATCATATCCGTCTAACACACCAATATTCAACCAACACACCATGGTACAGAAGTGGAAGGCCCGAAAGCATAAATATCTACCAAATCTCCTTATACACTACAGACCCTAATTAGCATGCCAACTATACCTGGCTTTGCTCGAACAATCGTCAATGTAGTATGCGGAGTAATTTTATCTATTCCTTGAAGCAAATCCGCTATTGTGCGGAGTAAGTCATAGACTCCTCGACTCTAATGGTGAAATCTATTCTTTCTATTTCTACACTGAGTATCGATTTGATCATTATTGTGTACTTCGATCTCCACTTGATTCTCACTCTAAACATAATGATCATTACTTTAAATTCTGCTTCAACAACACATCTCGATTCGTCATATATTTTCAGCTATAAAACAAAACAATATAAAATCAACATCCAAATCTCGATTTCGACTCGACTTAACCTTGGCACGTACCTCTAGACTCAATCTTCAGCTTGATTTAGTCTAGTAATCAACTAAACTTGTAGGTTTGATACCACTAAATGTAACATCCTATAAGTGACCCGATTGTTAGATCCAAGTTAAGATATGTCATATTTGTTGTTGAAGCAACTACGAATACAATTCCGGTCCATTCTATAATTTATGCAAGTTATTCCAGATAATACATCAATATAACATGCTTATATTCTTATCTGGGTTAATACGAGCTTACAAAAGCTCCTATAATAACTTGAGACTATTTGAGGATTAAAATGCAAAGTTTTCAAAATGTTCGCAACTATAAGGGTCTCACATCATGACTTCAGGAGTGCAATGTTGCATCTTTGAAGACAATAAGTTGATGTCGCAACATCCATGGGATGGTGTCGCGACTTTGGAGGCAGAATCCTTCAAGCTAATACATCTGTGGTTTCAACTTGCAAAATTTAGTCCCAAAAGACAAATCATGTTCAATTGCTCATTTCAGCTGCTGTTTATGGTACCTTTTTGAAGCTTTTCAAGAGTTTTTTTATTATCTATTTCCAATAAGGTGGAGAAGTGTCAATTATGAATGTTTTTTAGATGCATTTAGTGGAGCGGGTGCCGTCGATTACGAGGGCCGGATTGTTTGCATTGATCTATCCTTTTACGTGTCTTGATTTTCTAAGTGTGATCCTTTATGAGTCGATTTTCATGATATATTTAAGTTTTCTCTGTAGCTTTTGTGCCTCTTTTAATAAAACTTTTGTTTGCCCTACACAATAGGGATGAGAGATATAAAGATATGATTCAGACGCTATTCATCAGTTTCCTGCTGCCTCAAGAGCGAGGTTCAAACTACAAAGCAATGCAGTATGTTGCAGAGAGAATGAGAGAGGCATACCAACCACACACACATACATTGATGTATAGACACGTTCATCTTACCTTCTCTTTTACACGATTCCTACATGAAATTAATACCATATATCCTTTACTGTGCCATTAATATCCTGCAATATATTTTCATTTTAATTCCAGTTAACCAAGTCAAATTTAGAAAATTTTCATTTGACTGCTGTCTACCAACACTTGTCTTTTTACATTTAATGTACTGCTTTTACAAAGTTCAAAATAAGAGATTTCTTATAAAAATATACAATTTATTATTTGTATTTTTTTCCTAAAATATCAGCTTAACCTGATTGGATTTTAGTTAACATTTTCCTTTCAATTATATTATAAAAAATCGTTCCTCTTTCTATTTGCAGCAAATTAATGCATGTAAATATGACAATTAATTAAGTGAATGATGGACTATAGTTGAAGAAAAGAAGGGAATGAGATACAAAGTTCGCCCCGCTCCTCCGCTGCGGTTGTCGCAGGGGGTCAGGATCAGGGTCGCATTCATTTCATCATAATACCATCAAGTATAATTTGGACGGAGTTGGTAATACTTCCAAACTTTCCTTTTCTTTGAAACCCTAATTTTTCATGGGGGTTAATAGCCAAGTTCATTCATCCGATTTTTCACTGAAAATGATTTTCTGAAAGAGATTTAGGGTTGGAATCTTAGTATGGGTTTAGTTGAAGGGATTTACATGTCTAAATATACATCTATAAGGAGAAAAAAGAAACCCTTTATATGCTCTTCAAGGTCCCAGCATTTGATGCCAGCCGTGGGCACCGGTACTCAATTTTAACCATTTTATTTTCTCACCATATATTATCAGCTTCACTCTCTTTTATGTTACCCTCATTGGATCTTATCTATCTCTTTCCTTCTTCTTTTTCCCCTTTCTCTCTCTCTCTCTCTCTCTCTCTCTCTCTCTCTCGAATAAAATTTTCTATATATGGAGGACATTTAGTTTACTGTTGTGATACATAACCCGGTTTTAAAGAAAGGAGTTGAGTGAGAATAATAAAAGCTCTTTCTTTAAGCTTCCAACTTGTTCTTTCATCTTGTGGTTTTTGTTACTTTGTTGCAGATCGAAGCTTTTCATTCTCTTTCCCTTTATCTTATCTTCGTTGCTCTAAGTTTTGAGTTCATTCTTTTGCTTGAAAGACATGTCGACCTGCACCGGCGTTGCGCCTGAGCAACTCTGCTACATCCCTTGCAACTTCTGCAACGTAGTTCTCGCGGTATCTGATCTCATATATATAATATGTATTCCTTTTAATGGGTGGATCTGCTTCCTTTTTTTTATGTTCACAGTTCTTATCAGCAACCCACAAACTCATTATTTGGTATCTTGTTTCTCGGTGTCTATGTTAGGAAAAAGAACAATTTAGATCCCGATAAAAGCTGTTTTTGTTTCGGAGATCAGTTCTCCCGTGTTCTTATTTATTTATTTATTTATACTGAAATCCATTGATTTTCATACTGGGGTTTCTTGTTTTTTCTTAGCAGTCAGGTCCCCGTCTTTGGACTTTTTCTTTTTCTTCTTCTTTTGCAGTAAAAAAAAAAAAAAAAGTAATAATGCAAAGACCCAGAGAAGGAGGGTGTGTGACTTGAGAGAGAGAGAGAGAGAGGGAGGGGGGGGGGGCTTGGAGATTCCTTCTTATTTAATAATATTATTATGTTATTTATAGTAAATAGAAGAGTTTATTTTAACGTCCAAAGTCCAAACACTGGCATTTTATTGATAATCTGATGAGGACAACTCCTCAACTCCCTTGGTTTGCTATTGTTGTTACATACCTTTCCCTAGCTAAAAACACTGCTACGGCCTGCTTCCTCTGCTAACTCAGCTTCTTTAGCTAATGGGGAAATGAGCAAAAGAAGATCTAATCTGCTTTGATCATTTCCCAGAAAACACCCATCTCAAACACATTAAGAAACCCACCATTCACCCAAAATTTTACTATTACTACTATCTTCTTTCCATCCAAGCAAAAAAAGAAAACTCAAAAACTCATTTCTCTTCTTCTCTCCATAATTCATGTCCTAGTTTTCCTTTTTTGTTGATTAGTATAAAAAGAACCCAATTTTTTTGATGCTATAGCTGATCTGGGATTTTATTTCAGTTTTTTTTTACGGTTTACAATTGAATCTTCCTTTGCAATGATAGTATTTGAGAAAGATATAGTACAGCATGTGGTAGCCTAATTGCATTGAATTAATACGCAGGTAAGCGTTCCATGCAGCAGCCTATTTGATAGTGTGACAGTCCGGTGTGGGCACTGCACCAACCTATGGTCGGTGAACATGGCGGCTGCATTTCAGTCACTGTCATGGCAAGATGTTCAGGTGATATGAATCCTGTTTGTATTTATGCCTCCCAAAGTAGGGCTTTTGTTTTACTCCACATTTTCTTCTTTTCCATTTAAAATATAAGCCAAAGCTTTTGGAGAATCTTTTAGTTTTTTCCCCCCTCAATGAAATAGTTGCAGGACTCACAGGAAAGTGGAAACCCTAGCAGCCGCCATCTTGGAAACTGTTTTATTCACTCTTTTTTTATATACAGAGATGGATTTTCCTCACACTTTGGTTTTTTTTCATTCTTCTTCCAAGGGCTGCTACTTTGGGTAGCTTGATTTGATTGACATATAAGTTAGGGCTCTTAGGTTTAATGATTGTTTTTTTTTTTTTGGAAAGAAAGAAAAGGGAAAAAAGGGGTAGATTTGTGAGAATTCCTTGGGTTAGAGAATGATTTAGGGCCGGCCTTAAATGATCCCTATGTTTCTTAAATGACGCTGCAATTCTAACAGATTCAGTCACTTCAATGCTGGTTTTGCTCCTTCTCTCTCTCTCTCTCTCTTACAACATCATTCCAGATCAGTGGACTCAGCTTTATCTCTTTCTCTTTTTCTCACCTTCCCCTGTCCTTGCTTCCAACTTGCATCTCTTCCATTTGTTCTCTTTTTATTTATTTTTGGCAAAAACTACACAAATGCTTCATGTTACCGTGAAATAGAAAAGGATCCCCATTATGAAAATATGGCTCTCTTTTTCTTGATTGACGATATAATCTTAAAGTTGGAATTTTTATAGGCACCCAGTTATGCAACGCAAGATTCCAGGATCGATCAGGGCTCCTCTTCCAAATGCAACACCAAGTTCTCAATGCGACCTCCTTCCAAAAATGCTACTGAGGAAAGGGTAGTTAATCGACGTAAGTAGATTAAACTAATCTGTGTTTTTCTTTAATTAAGAAATAATTTCATTTTTTTTAAAATTTAAGTTGTTGTGGAAATCCTTATTAAGGTATTATTATTATTATTATTTTGATTTTCAGCTCCCGAGAAGAGGCGGCGAGTGCCTTCTGCATACAACCAGTTCATAAAGTATGAAAATGGCACTCCATAATTTGTAGTTAGACGATATAATTGCCATTAATTAATTCACATGAAGAAATATGGTTATGAAATGGATGCAGAGAGGAGATCCAAAGGATCAAGGCCAACAATCCTGATATCAGCCACAGGGAAGCATTCAGCACTGCTGCTAAGAATGTAAGTTCATTTAAGGCTGCAGAAACTTTCATCAGAATCACTGACTTTTTAAAGATATTGATTTCAAATAGTTTTGGCTATCGAGTATTGACCCACCTCCTTTTATGTAATATAGTGGGCGCACTTCCCTCGTATTCATTTTGGGCTCATGCTGGAAAACCAAAAATCAAACTGAGATGGATGAGGTGAGTGTATGAATCCCCTCTCTCTCTCTCTCTCTCTGTAGATATTTCTATGTATGGAAAGTTGAGAAATCATCCTTGAGCACCTTCAGGATATATATATATATATAAATATATATATATATATATATATATGTAAAATGATGGGAATATGGGAAAGAAGTATTAGCAAAAGATGATATGAGTGAAACATAAAATGTAGGCCAAGTAGATTGATTGCATGTGTGGCCATGCACATATACCAAGTTGATCACTTGATGGGATATTGAATTTAATGATTTTGAACAGGCACTCATGGCAAGGAGTCTGATGAACAAATATGATTGTGTGTTAAGATGAAGAAGTAGCCTAATTCCCAGTTAAAGCTATGGTTTGGACATTTGAAGGAAATGTGTGTGTGTGTGTTGTTAAGGGCATGAATTTATATCCTTATATGTTATTAATTTACTCCATGCCAACTCTGTTATGCTGTGATCCTCATAAACTCAACCTATAATTACCAAAAATAAATTCCACTTAAGAATAAATATATATATTCCTTGTGAAAATCAGATTACATTGCATTGAATTAAATAATTATTAAGTTAACATGATAAATATATAAATCCATATGATAGTGCTTTATTTTTATCTGTAGATTTTATTATTTCACTCTTCATAACATTAGTTAGATATAATTGAGATTAATTTAGTGAAAGATTAACATAAATCTACGACTGTACTTTATCAAAATTATTTTAACCTAATAAAAGAAAAAAAAAATTAGATTTTGGATGAATTTTGAAAATGGCTGGAGTATTGGATCCTGACTTTGGTTGAAAATTTATTTTCATTGTTTTTGCTAAAAAAAAGTTTGCAAAATTGAAAATTTTTAAAAATTAGGACTTTTAATTCATAAATTAACCCTATTTCAAGTATATATAAATACATACATATTTTTTCCCATAAATTTCAAATACTAAAATAAATACTAAGTGTGCTTTCATATTTTTATTATGGAATAGTTTTTCATTTTTATTTAAGAAATCGAGTTTTTTAATTTTCACAAACTAAAAGAATAACTTTTTTTTTTTTTTTGAAAATAAAAAATAATTTCATTCGCACATCTCAAAATGATTTATTTTTGTTCACTAGAATTTATTTCCGAATGTGCTGCATGTGATATAAAATGCAAAGTAATTTGACATCATTATTGAAGATACAAAATTGATTAATTTTTATAAATTACCAAAATTTATTCAAAAACACGTACTAATTTAATTTGTATAAATATCAACTACTACAAATAAGAATGAATCAAACTTCAATAAGCATTTTAAGAATGATAGCAATAGCGATTTTATTTTTGAATTAAATGAGAAATTGAGCTCCTATTATGGGCCTGGTGCTTAATGTCTGTTACATAAAATTCATTTGAGTTTTAATTTCTGAGGATCAAGTGATAGATTTCTATTTGGACAATTTTTTTTAAATATATTGTACGGTGTAAATATGTTCCCATCGTGTCTTTTAATTTAACGGTACATTTAAAAAAAATTGAAAACATCAACATTTATATTTTTTTATTTTCAGATGAGATTCGAAATCACGAAAATGAATATTGTAATTAAATACAGACTAACTTCAATTTCATCCAACTTAAATGACTATTTTGATGAAAATACATTGGTTTAATTAAATTTAATTATAATATATACTACTATAAATAAAAGCAACGTCATAACAGTTTTTACCACTTGACAGTTGTTCTCTGGAGCCATTTGTTTTTTTTTCTTTTTACATTAAAAAAATCAAATTTTAATTTTGACACCTATATTATGCTAAAACTTAAAATTTAATCTATATATTTATTTCTCTACTTTTATGATGTGATTAGTTAGTTTAAATAGTAAATATTATTAATTATTTTAATAAAAATGTTAGCACTAATTTTTCTTAAAAACACTACAACAACAAAAAAATTATCATGATCAGTTAGAATAATGTTTTTAGAAAAAATCTTAATCAATATTTTCAACATTTTTTTTATATCACCAACAAGTGGTTGGATGCAATAATAAAACACATTGCATTCCCAAGGGAAAGATTTAGGTTCAAATCTTGGAAACAACATTGTTGAGAGTAACAGTCACGCACTTCAAACATAAACCTAAAACGTACATGAGAAATAACAAAACAAAAAAAAAAAAAAAACATTTTTTTTATATCTGTTTTGTAAAAGAAAAATGTATATTCACATTTGTTTTCTCTCCGTAAAACATAAGATTTTTTGTCACCCATTTTTTCCTTTAATAGAATAAGCGTTAAATATAGGATTTTGCTTTTACCCATTTAGTGGGTATAAAGTAATCTAGCAGAGCAATTTCATAAAAATAGCAATTAAACACTAACATATTAAAAAAAAAAAAAAACTGGTATAATTAGAATGTATTTTTTGTTCCATAAATAATCTTTATAAATTGTGATAATGTGTCTTTATTTCTTTTTTTTTTTTTTTTTTGGTACTTGTATAGCATACTTTGATTTTGTTTAATTTTTAAAATTTGGTTTGAAAAGTAAATATCATAAGAAAAGTCAGAAGGCATTGGCTACGTGAAAAGTAGAAATAGGACCACCATTGTTGCTCCCCTTTGCTACCTCAGCTCAGCTCAGCTCAGCTCAACATCCTCGGAATCTCTAACAAAAAGCACTACTAAAGCTATATGGCGAAAACGCTAGCTTTTCGATATATATATATATATATTATGCATTCAAATGTTTGACTGAATTTTTACGTATAATTATTCAGAAACTACTTTTTATATGTTGTTTTGGTTAATGGTGAACATATGATTAGATGGATGAAAATGGAGAGGCAGCATCACGCAAACACAGCTGCTGAAGTGGGAATGTGGTCTCCAACTCTTCTTTTCTCAAAGTTAACAAATACTTTTGCACCCTTTTCTCCTTGATTGAAAAAGAAACCCAAATAGATATACTTATACTGATTTGATTACATGTTATTATCTATTTATACTTTTTTAATTCTTTAGCAACGCATACACACTTTACATACATAGATGCTCGAATTCAGGACTCTGAAGATGAACAACATATTATTTTCCATTAGAATCACTCGTTGAGTTCATGTGTTATATACTTTGTTAGACTAAAATCTAATTTTACTTTTTAATAAAGTTTTGTAATAATAAACACTAATGAATAAATTAACAAATTCAATCCATCTCAATTCAATCCCCTTCACTTAATTCCACGTTGACCCTAATTTGGTGACATTTGCAAAAACTAAGAGAAATAAAAGTAAAGAAAGGTAACTAAATACTGTCGTGGGGTAGGAAGATGCCTCCGTGATTGCCAATGTCGTGAGGTGGTTTGTACATTTAATTAGTGGTGTCAAGGTATACGGAAGAATCAAATATAAAATCAAGTCAAATATAATAAAAAAAACAAAAATAAAAAAAATAAAGGTAAATTACATCTGCAATTACTCAATTTTGGGGTAGCTGATAAAATAGCCACTCAACTAACAAAACAATCAATCAGGTTTCAATTCAGCCACTCAACTTTTGAAAAATAACAAAACAGTCATCATTAACTATTTTTCGTTACAAACGTAACGGAGCTACCAGTTTTCATTACAATTTCATTTCAGACTTAACCAAACTATCATTTTCCACCCCTCCCCTCCCATCCCATCCCTCTCCCTCTTCCCCACCATCCCTCCATCTATTCTGATTCTCTCTTCCTCTCCCTCTCTTCCCCACCATCCCTCTTCCTACTCTGATTTTTTCCCTCTCCCCCACCGTCCCTTTTCTAACCTTTCCCTCTGTTTTCTCTCTCTTTGAGATTTCTTCTTTGGTTTATCTCTAAAGTCTTATCCTTTTAATCACTGTGCTATACACATACATAAGTATACATATATATACTTGGAAAACTAAAAAAAAACCTTCAAAGCTCTCTTTGAGACTCAAGCATCATTGTATAAAAACAAATCGTTAAATCACTAAAAATCCTAATTTCTTTTTTGGATTATGATTTTATTTGCTGCTTATGTGTTTTAATTTCTCATAGTTAAAATCCAAGTTTTTTTGTTTTGAGCTTTGAGTTTTTTTTTATTTTCTTTTGTTTTTGTAGTTTTCAGTGTGTTTTTTGAAATTTGATTGTTTGGGACTTGTTGGAGTTTTTGTTTGCTTGATGTTGAATTTAGTTCATTTTAATGAAATTTTTGTTGATTTTTCTATGTATTTTTTCATGGATGTTGGTGAAAAAGCTTGTTAGTTAAGAAATTTCTCACAATATTGATGAAAAAATCTGTAAAATTTTCCAATTTTAAAAAACCCTAATTTTGGATGGTCTGTAGATGATCCTTGATAACTTTGTTAAGAAATTCAAGGATGAACTTTCTGTTGCAGCTGACTGAATTGAAAACTGAGTGACTGTTTTGTCAACTGAGTGACTGTTTTGTCAGTCAGTTACCCAAAGTTGAGTGATTGTTTTTGTCATTTACCCAAAAAAATAAAAGAAAGAAATGGATAGAGATATGGTGTGAAATGTCTTATTTGTGGGCTATTATAATAAACATCGATAATGATAATAGAACAATCGCAAAGCAATAAAAAAATAAAACACATCGATTTTACATGAAAATCTTTTCGGGAAAAATTAAGGACAGAGGAGAAGAAATTCACTAATGCTGAAAATGAAATGATACAAGAAGAATTTTGAAAAAATATTATTCTAATCAATATCAAACAGAAAAAATATAATTTTATACGAATTCTACTTGTATGACATAGTCTATATAGAACCAGGGGGATCAATTGATGTTTTGATTAATGACCAAAACTCAATTATGCGCGATTAAATTGAGATGGTTAATTGATTTTTTTTTTTAATTTTTTAAGAGTTTTTTATACATATAAGCCCTCAAATCACAAAATTTGCAGCAATACGCAATACTGTTATCCATCACTGAATCGCTCTCCCTACTAAATTCCTATTATTACAAGGAGTTACTAAAGCCAAACGTAGATGTGTCGTTCAAATAAATTTCTTATCTTCATCAACACCATGGTTCTACAATCAATAAGATATAAATATAAAGAAAAAGGTATAGAAAGTTTCATTGATGATAACAGTGTGTAGTTGCAGTCGTACAATTCATATTATGTACAAGGAAAAAGGCTACACGAAGACTCGGATTTGAACCGAAATGCCCAAAGCAGCCACTCGGATTTGAAAAAGATGGTTATAAACTAAGATGGACAGATCCATATACCAGTTTTCATCGGACCAGAAATGAAAGAAAGCATTTCGACGATGATAAAAGCTAAAACACCAAGTTGGGATGAAGAGCTACGATGATCATGAGAGGAAACTAAAACCCATGCCTTGATGGCAGAATTCTCCAGGAACCATGGCTATGAAACTGCCTCTGGTAATTGGGGGCTTCGCTTCATAGTTATAACAGGCTCAGAAAGCCTGCAAAAAAAGAAGAAAAAAAAAAAGGTGATGGATCGGCCATGTGCAAAACAGCAAAAGTCCCCAGGAAAACACCAAATCATATAGCTACCAGCATGATCACTTTGCTGGACCAAAAACTCGTGTGCTGAATATAGGAGTTCGATATTTCTACCATCCTTTATGGATCTGGCTCTGGGCTCAACAGCCCTCTTTGACTAGAAAAGGATGTCACATCTCCACAAACTCTCTACAAGCAGCTCGACAGTTCGAGCACTGATTGAATTGCAGTGCTGGAGATTCAATCCCACCAGGGACTTGCCCAATTGTTTTAGGAAAGGCATGCTTTTGTTCGAAACTCCCAAACAGCCTGAAAACGAAACGACTTGCAAATTGAGTTGCTCTGCATGAGATAAGGCAGCAATGCCGGAGTCGGAGATTGGACACCTGGAGACATCCAAATCACTGAGGAAAACACAATTGTCTGCAACTGCCACCAAACTTGCATCAGTAATCCTGCGGCAACCATCAAGATTGAGCAATTCAAGGGTTCCACCATGTAGCCTGGTCAAGGCGAAAACTATCTCATCTGTCAAATTTAAGCAGCCGCTCAAGTTCACTTTTGCAAGTCCTTCCCTGCAACACTCCAGAAGAGGCAAAAGACATGCATCTGTGATGCCATAAAGTCCACTCAGATCTACATGTTGAAGCTGAGGGCACAAATTGCCCACCATAGCCAGGCTGCCAGTCCCAAACCCGGGGCAGTTCTTTACTGACAAGGATTTAAGTGAATTGCAAGGGGAGGATAAAGGAGTATCCAAGGATATATCCCTAATTCCCATACACTTTACTAGAGCAAGAGATTTTAATCCACAGTTTGAGAGGAAACCAATAATCCCAGATTGTGACACCTTGCTGCACTCCTCCAATTGCAGGCACTCTAGAGAACCTTGGGACTTGGAGAAAGCCAGCAAGCCATCATCCGAGACAAATCTACAACTGCGAAGGCACAGCTGCTTCAGGTTTGCACATCCTTTTCCCATGGCTTCAAGACTAACATCTGTTAGCCCCCGGCATGAAGTAATCATCAAAGATACCAACTTTTGCAAACCCTGAGCGTTACCCATGACCCAAAATCCTTTCTCGCTCACATTTCGTAAACCACTGAGCATTAGATTTGTCACAGACTTGCCGTAGTACCCTATCACAGCAAGAGAAAAATCTGAGATTTTTAATCCCTCAAGCTTGACCTTTGAAAGGACAGAGGATGCTAATGAAAACAGGCTTGAAACTCCATGATCTCCTACAAGTGGACAGTCCTTGATAGAGATGGACTGCAGCTTGGGGCAAAGCTTTCCGACAGCTTGGAGGCCCTCATTACCAATATTTGGACAAGATTCAATGCTTAAAGCGGTCAAATTAAGACAGTTCTCTGCAATTGCAATCAGACCCTTGCTTGAAACTGCAGGGCACTGGCAAAGGTCAAGCTTCGCCAACAAATGGCATTCTTTAGCTATCTCATATAGGCCTACATCTCCAACATGAGGGACCTTCCACAAAGAAAATGACTTGAGAGAAGGGCAACCACGGGCTATGGAAGATAGACCAAAGTTAGTTACTCCGCAAGAAGAGTTGCTTCCTCGAATAGAAAGCTTTCCCAGTCCACCACGACCACTGGTTCCAATAGCAACTGCAGCAAGCCTCACGTCAGTTGCTTTCTTCCCTTCCAAGCACCTTGTAAGATAGCCACCATTTTCATTAGATGAGATTGTCTCGAAGGCATAAGAAACCGAATCAATATTCTCCTTGACCACCTTTGATGACCCGCATTCACCCTTGCGAATGCTGCTCAGAAGCCTAAGCCACCGCTTTGAGACGCAAGCACACAAGCTCCTTTCTCTGCCACTAGGAAGTCGCTTGAAGATCTCAAAAATACATCCATCGGGAAGGTCATTGATTGATGGTTGCTTGTTCTGCTCAAAATCAGTTCCCCGAAAGAGAAATGGGGCACTAATACGAACTCTTTCATGTGGAGGCCAATACACATCCGCTTGGGAACTGGTTGAACACAATCTACCCAGCTCAATGGAGTTTTTTCTATCAAAAAAATCATCATCACCTGAAATTCCAGTAGACCTACAATAAGTGGTTTCCATATAAAGCATAAATTTCAAACAATTTAATCAATCTCAGAATTATAAATAGATCTAATAAATTCAAGAAGAAAACAAATAAAAAAGAATAGCTTACCACTGTAATTAACAAGAGCAGGCATGGTTGAATCTCAAAAAAGGCACCTTTGCGAGAAGCCTCTAATCCCAAACCGGAGCACTCAACAAGGGAAGACGCTAATAAACAGACCGAGTATAACCCTTGAAAGCTTGAATGCATCAGAACTTGTTTAAAACAATGAGCTCAGAAACCCAATAAGTAGGGGAAAAAGATGGGAAGAAAGAAGAAAAACAAGAACTGGGCTTTTTGTATTACATGAAACAAAACACAAGTAGTCTATTTATTTGGTTTGAAGAAGAGAAGAGAGATGTCGTGTTGAGAAATTTCCATGTTATTATTATTATTTTAAATATTCATGTTTTTGTTGCAGATACATTAGCAGACAGCTTTCTTCTACATGCAATGTACCTTGAGAAACTGGAATTTTTCTTTTCTTTTCTCTTTTCTCGGTGGCCATTACCGGCCACCCCACTATAGCCTTTTCCTTCATCATTTTTTCCCCTCTTTAATTTATCCAACTTTATTGAATTAAATAATGGGGGTGTTTAAGCTTAGTTTTAGGACTTTTCATGCAAGATGGTTGGAATTTCGACAGTAAGAAATAGAGTAAATAATGATAATTAAAAGCAATTTAACCCCGTTTAAAATAAACAACATGCACCATTGAGCAAATTTATCACTGATCGAATTTTCAATTTTTGAAAATATTATATAAATTCAAAGACTTTTGATCATATAATATCTTTGTCATTAAATTAAAAAAAATTGTTTACGAAATTTATAATAGATTGATCTTGATTTTTACCTTTTTGTATGTATAATTCTGACATGCACACTTGTTCTCACAAATGAATCAATTTATCTTTTACTTAATTAGGTTATCAAAACCACTAAAAAAACAACATAAATTAAAATAACATGTAAGATGGGATGGAAGGGAACATGGTCAAATGAATCTGTTGAAATTCATGCAATCTTAGTATCCTTTGAGTAGTTGTTTTACTCTTTTTTTTTTTTTTAGTCTTACTGGTTTCAAAATATTCATTGTATGTGCATGATTCCTGAATTTCCAGCGTGCATGCATATATCCAACCGCTACTATCTTCCACGGAAAGATCATGCAAAAAATTCTCCCGTCTGGAGGGCTTCAGTTTTTCAAAGATCAACACTCAGTCCAAACATAACATTTTTTGTCATCGAAAGTCTTCCCATTGACTTAAAATTCGATATCCTAATCAGATCAAATTCAAGCTTATCATCGAAAACTACTAATATTTATTGCATGTCGCAAATTTGAAATTCATAAACCAATGCATTATACACTATTTTCTACTTATTGATATATCACGGACTTAAAAAGTTGTCATGCATTTCATTTATTTAAAATTTGATTCTTTAATATCCGATTAAAGATGTGTAACAATTTAAGAAATCTCACTTATGGTCTTAAAAAAGTCACTATCAATCAGTGGTGAAGTTAGAATTATGTTTGGACTGAAATTATGTTTTTTTTATTTTTATTTTATGGGAGATAAAATACAATTTCATCACCATATCGATTTACATTTTTACGGTTTTCAAAAGAATTAAATCAAATTTTTTATTATTTTTGAAAAGCCAAACTATAATTTAGATCGTCGTATAAATTTATAAAATTTAAGTTGTCTAAAACATAAATTTCCAATTAAAGGGAGGCCGGGCCACTTCCTGTCCCCTTCCCTTTGCACCTAATATCGATGTACTAAATAAATATCCTTATACAAACTCATTAGTAGCTATATATTTTTTAATTGATATAAAATGTTGATAATGTGATGATGTGAAAAAGTTGCAACTTTTGGGTTGTTTTTTGGTACCTTGGCTAACAGGTCATTGTTATTTTTGTGATGTCTACTCGTGTTCATGCACCTTTGAAGTTTGGGATTCTCTGGAAACTTCATGGCATCTTTGCCTTTGACAAGATTCATGTTTAGTTGTTTGCGAACGTGGATTAGATTAAGAATTTTATGAGAGCTTCTGTAACACCCCTACACCCGGTTCACACGTATAAACCCGGCATAAGAGCATTACATACAATGTCAGAGAATTAAAAACGAGTATAATAAAATTTTTCTTTCAATTCATGTAAATTTTCAAAACAATATTAGTAACCCGTTCATTAGGGACAATTAAGTATACCATTTGTACATGCCATTTTTCTTCAAAGTAAATTACCTAAACTTGAGCTTCAAAAGTGATGTGATGTGATGTGATGAGAGGTCCCTTACTCGACTCTAGCTTTCCGTAGCTTTTGTACCTACGCGTTAAAATAAACGCGTTAAGCCGGTGAAGGCTTAGTAAGCACTACAAGCATAATAGATGATTATTTATTTATTGCTTAATTTTATCACATTTAATTACTCATGCGTATAAAATTTCTAACCTTTCTTACATGTAGCATTTAACTTACCATAATTTCACCATAACACACATTCATCCTCATATTCCAACTTACCTCAAATGTAGATTTTACATTTTCATCCCTTTTTCACAACTTAGTCATTTCACTTAATTATCAACATATAATTACACATACACATATAGTACTTCTCTTTCATGTATTTATCATTTCTTTACCTCGATGTAATAATTTACACATTCTTTCACTTTTCATAATTTAGTCATCATAGCTTTCTTAACCATAACTCACTTAGCTTATTTATCCACTTGGCTCATAGTAGACTTTTATAGAACCCATTAGATAAACGGAACAGAAAGTACCGAAGTACTTAACAGTAAGCACACAAGTGCTGGGGAAACAGTAAGCACACACAGTGCTAAACATAGCGCAAATCAGTAGGCACACGAAGTGTGAAACAGTAAGCACACACAGTGCTGAACAATAAGCGCGCTAGCGTTCCTTAATGGCATGCCACTATTATCACAATGGTTCTAACTTGTCTACATGGGCATAATTTCTCATATTCATCATTTCTCATAATTTCATATATCACATTTACATTTCTCTTCACATATACATAATCATGTATTTCTCACCTTTATTTTCTCAAAAGCTTCCACAACATCACCATTTAGTCATATAATTAATATTTAAATTTAAACACATAATATCTCACACATATATTTTTTTTTTCATATATTCATCATCATATACCTCTTACTTTTATTTTCACATTAATTTTCAAAGTTGTCCACTTACGTCACAGTCACTAAATTATTTATATCTTGGGCTACAGAATTCGAAATTATAAACCGCTTGATGTTTCTGAAACTAGACTCAATCATATTTTTACCATAAAATTTCCAGAATTTTTAATTTAGTCAATTTGTACAGTAAATTCTTTCAATTTACCCCTTCTCTGCAGCTTGACAGTTTCAACCTTTCTTCACTAAAAATTATTTATCTTTTTGTACAGAGATCAAATGTTGTCCCTGTCTGTTTCCTTTGAAAATAGACTCATTAAGGATTAATCCATATAAATTTCAGTCTCTAATAATTGTTCTACATTTTTCTATAATTTTTCAAAGTCAGAACAGGGGAACTCGAATTTACTCTGACCTTATTACACTAAAACTAGTATATCTCGAAATATGCAGTTCCTTTTCTTTCATTGTTTCTTCCATATGAAACTAAACTCAATAAGCTTTAATTACACTTATAATTCGACCCTTAACTTATTATATACAATTTTTGGTGAATTTTCGAAATTAGTCCCCTGTTACTGTCCAAACTGTTTTGAAGTGAATTTTTCCCTTCTCATATTTCTTTTGCACTAAATTTCATGTAATCACACCTAATCACCATATTTATAACTAAACATATAATTTTTCTCATTTTTATCACAATTAATCATATACTTTAAAGAGAATAAATTTTCAATTTTAAATCTTGTAGTACTTACTACTCTAGTAGAAAACTTCCTTTCTCTCTTTGATCTTCTCTTTTCCTTTCTCTTCAATTGAGTCATTCTCATTCTTTTCTTTCTCTTCAATTCCATACAAAACACATATATTCACATTAAAATCATTCTAACATATCATAATCTATGTTTCTAAACCAAAACTAACATGTATTTAAAGAGGAGTTTAGCTTTCTTACCTTAATCACTTGTATTCAACACTAATTCCCATTTTCTTTCTCCTCCAAGACAAGTATGGATGCATTTCTTTTAACAATTGGATAGCTACTACACTTCTCTATCAATTTTTATTCACTAATCTTGAAGAAAATTGGAAGAAACTAGCTTAATTGGTTTGTATTTGGTGAAAAAGGACTAATTTGTAAAAAAAGAAAAAGTTGAAATGATGGAAAAATGGTGGCCAACGTGAAGCACAATAGCTGATGGCTTTTATAGCCTTTTCATCATTTCTTTTCTTCATTTCTCTAGACTTTTCTATCAATTTCTCTTTATAAAAATATCTTTATTCAATAATGACAAAATTGCACTTTTAGTCCTTAGGCCTTCAAACTTTACACTTTGGCCCAAAACATTGCCTCCAAAAATATCTTCCACCAAATTACTCTTTTGCCCCTCCTTAATCAATCTAATTCCCATAATGACTCATAATTCAATTTGGATAAATTACTATTTAGTCCTTCTTCCTTTCTCACACTTACTAATTAATCCTTAATTTTCTAACTATTTTCTTATTTTAGCTATATAGTCTAATTCTCAAGTCTACTCTATTAATATTCCAAATCCGATTCAAGAACGCGGATGTTACAGCTTCGGCGTCTCCACCAAATATAATATATAATAGATAGCCGCACGTCATCGTCTGACGCTTAGGCCGACATGCGGAATGGTTTGCTGAAAACCCTCGGCTGATGAATGATGATCAAATGAATTAAAATCTTAAAATCATTCAACGACCACCACCACACTTTGTCTTTGTTTTCTTGGTTCACAGAATTGGAACATCATCATTAAAGAACAAACTAGTTTCTTTTGCTTTATGGGGCAGCAAATTGCTATGCTTCTGGCCCTACTACAACATCATCTCTTGGCTTGGCGAGCTAGAATTATTCGAGCCCCTAAAGTTGATCATATTTGATCTCTAACCTCCACAATCTTGCTTGCCGATGGTGTCAACTAACAGTTTCAACTCTGTTTTCTCAATTCTTTTGCTCATTTAAAGCTCCTAAAAGTTTTTAGTTTGATTTGATATTTTTGAAGGTTATTTAGTAATCAAATAGAATTTATAAATGTGAAGGGTTAAATTTACTGAATTATTTAGAATTAGGGTCAAATTGATAGAATATGTAAGTATTGAGAACTAAATGTGTTGTTATACCAATTAGAAAAAAAAAAGATCACGTCAGCATTTTTGTTATCAATTTAATGGCGAGTGACTGAAAGAGGAACGAATATGAACGTTAGTGCCTAAAGTGAAAAATTTTAAAGTTGGGTGACCAAAACAGGAACATGGGCATAGTTGGGTGACCATTTGTATAGTTTACCCTATATATTATAAAAAAAATTACATAATATAATATTATTTTTATATATTTATATAAATAAAATTATGTGTTTATATTTAATTATAATTATAAGGTTCAAATATGCATTTAGCCCCCAACTTTACACATTCTCTCAAATTGACACTCATGATGTTTTTGTCCCAAATTGATATCCTAATTTTTATTCCATCAAGGGTTTTGGTATTTTTATGTAACGATAATAAATATGAGACACGTGACACTCTTAACTTATAACACGTGGCATTGACGATGTCATAGTCTATTTTTTTTTTATAAAGATTATACAAAATATTTAATTTAAAAGAAATTAAAAAATGTATGTGTCTAACTTTTTTTTTTTAAATATTACAAAAATTAAAAGAAATCTGAAAAATCAAGTTAGAAAAATCGAAACCCTAAAAAATTTACATCTAGTTCTAAATAAAATTACAAACAAATTAGATAAAGGTAAATTTTACAATAATTTTACAATAAAATAGAACTTAAAATTAAAAGAAGCAAACTTGTCCAATTTCCATCCCCCTCGAATGGATGGTCTGAATCGGAGATGAAAGAGATGCACAATGGGAAGTCAGATTAGGAGAGGTAGGAGGCCCTTTTCCATGTTTAAATGTGTTTATATTTAATTATGTGTTTGAGGATAAAATTAACAAAATGTGTAAGTATTGAAAATTAAATGTGTTATTTTATCGGTTAAAAAAAATCACATCATCACTTTCGTTAACAATTTAATAGAGATTGATCAAAATAAAAACGACCTAAAACATTAATGACAAATTTGAAAATTTTTATAATTTAGCGATCAAAATAAAAGCATGCTCATAATTTATCATTTTTATTTACTCAATGATTGTATCGCTTCGTTAAACAATGATGGTGCATCAAATATTATTAGTTAATATATTCATATTTATTATATTTTCCAAATATATATTACACTCAAACTCAACTAATTCGTAATCATGTAAATTATATAGCAAATGAAATCTAATCCAACTTTTCGATTTCAATTCTCTAACGTAACTAAAATTTCTTTGCATGTGTTAAACCCCTTACTCTCTAGCAGTAATGATTTTTAGATCGGAACGAGAATTTTTTATGGTATTCGTCTGAAACAAGAGATTAAGTTGGTTGATTCGTGATAGATATATATTATGTTATAAATAATTATGTTAATTATATTTATTTTTATTTATTTAAATGACTAATTCAATAACAATTAAATTTATTATCCAAACCCTTAAAAAAACTTATCCAACTTAAAATATAAAATTTTAAAATTTATATTTAATACAATAAAATATTAATTTGTTTTTTATAATATAATAAAAGCATTTATTATATTTATGATAGTCTCTTTCAATATAAATATTTTTTAAATGTATTTTTAATGTGTTAGAAAAAAAAATTTATTTTAGCATTTTTAATGTATTTAGTGCATTATATTTTTTAAAAATTTATTTTTAGATAAAAATCAATCTAAAAAATCAAATATGAACAGGTCAAATCGGACCCAAATTTATCTTTCTTAAATTGAACCAAACTTAAGTGAAAAAAATAAATTCACTTTTTAAATTGAATTGAATCCAAACTTAAAAATTAATCTAAATATTTTGTATGGGCTCAACTCGACCATGAGCACCATTACTTGGAAACTAAGATTTAAAAAATTTAGTTTAATTATCATCGTGTTCTAGAGATTAATTATTAGTAATAATAAAAGAAATATTCCAATGGATTGAGTCAATCAATTAAACGATTACGAAAGTACGATAGCGATAACATGCGTCACTAAATTAAAGAAAAAGAAATTAAAATAGTTAAGTCAACAAAAGGCCATTTCATATTTGGTTATAACTAAATAAAATTGATTAGAGATAATAAAATATAATATTTTTATTAAATTTTATATTTTCAAAGGAATATCCTATTTTAAAAGAAAATTAATTAATTGCAAAAATAAGTTGAGAAATTTTATTTTAAAAAATGGGTCGTTTGTTACAATAGTTATCGGTGTCGCCTGACATATCAGCGATACCACTCTTCTTTTTTAGTCAATCATCAATCCGTCTTCAAAAATATACATGTAATATTATGGAAAAGTACAAAATATAATATTATTTTTATATATTATATTTTTAGTTTTTTTTTCTCATCGTGTATACTCGTATTTTCTCGGATATTTTGAAAAATACATGTGTCAGGCGGTACCAATTTTTTTTAAAACACTGATGATTGACTTAAAAAAAGAGTGGTGCCACCGATATGTCAGGCAGCACCAACGGGTACTATAACAAACAATTTATTTTCGTAATTAATTATTTTTATATTATTTTTATAAAGAAGACGAAAAGAGCTAAATACTTAATTTATTTTATTGTTACAAATTAAATTGAATTTTTAAAATATTTTCAAAGAATTTTAAAAAATTAATTTTTAAACATTAATAAAATAGTGACACCTCAATAAATTTTAAAGATATAAAATTAATATAATACATTCATTAATATTTAATATATTCTACAATCCAATTTATTTAATATATTTCTATAGTTCAATTTAATTTTAGTTAAAACATTTAAAAACAAGTAATCCAAATTTTTTTAGAAAATGTTGAATGTATTGAAAAAAAGAAAGCCACTAACCGAATTTGTTTTTAGTTTCTTGATCAATATTTATAAATTTATTGAAAAAAACTAAAACAAATCAATTAAAATTGAAAAGAAGACACTAGCGGTACAAATTAGAGGGCTACATAGATCAGTTTGGTTCAAATTGAGGTCAGGTTTCAAAATATTTTTCAAGTCCAAATTTATTTTTGGTTGCTTTGACCTGCTTTAAAAAGCTCGTTTTATTATTAAAATTTAATAAAATATTGAAAACATATTATTTAGTTGCTATTTTATATATTTTATAATTAAATTTTAATTTTAAAATATTTTTATTATTTAAATTAAATTCGGACCAAACTCAAAATACAAAATTTTTATCTAAGCATGGCTCAATTCAGGCTAAACGGACTATTCAGTCTTTGGACAGGTCTAGTACAAAGACTATTAAGGGCTTTAGTTTCTTCTCTTTCAATTTTAATTGATTTAGTTTTCAAAATTTTTTAATTAAAATTTATAAAATCTACTAAGAAACCTAAAATAAAAACAACGGCTATTAATGGGATACTATTATTTTATTAATGCTTAGAAATTAAGAATTTTAATATAAGATTTCCGCATAATATAAATTCAATTAAATATTTTAAAAGTTAGAAGTGAGGGAAAGAAGCATGTTAGCACACGGACGCATGAGTTCAATTGGGTATGTTATATATTACATATCCAAATCCATCATGTCATGTCCATGTGAAACAGGCTTCCATGTCGGAATCTACCAATTACTCCATCCGTTATTTAATGCGTTAATACAAAAGAGATTTTAATTATTATATAAATATTAAAATAATTTGTTATAACATAACAAATAATTATATAAATTAAACTTTGGAAATAAAAAAATATCAAAATAATTCATATAAGTGATTAAAAATTATTCGATATAAAATAAATGTTTTAATTTAAATAAAGGGATTAAAAAAAAAAAAAAGTAATTCGTAACCTGTGGGCTGAACCTTTTACTAAGTTCTCTGTACCTTTAATTGCACTCAACATTTTGCTTGCTTTCCAATTACGAAACTAATTAATCAAAATAATAAAGATGAGAAATTGTTATAGAGATCCCTATATTAAAAAGTGAATTGTAATTCATCCTTTTTACTTAATGAATGATAATCTTTATATGTTAAAAAAAAAATGTAAATTGATCATTTTGTTAAAAAATTACATTCATGATGAACCTAAACTAATGGATCTTCTAATTCATTTCATCCTTGTCATGGTTTTTCAAATAATTATAAAAATATAGAGAATTATTTACAAATTATTATGAATTATAAAAAATAATCTGTTGAATGATCGTAGACAAATGGTTGTCCAAGCTCGAATGGACTTGGATTATCCAAGTACGTTTTAGAATGGTTTCTTAAATAATTACTAAAAATTATAAAAATTATTGAGAATTATATGAAATTATAAATAATGATTAAAATTTTTGAAAAAATTTAAAAATTATGGACATACACATTTATCATGAAATAATTCAAATATACCTATATACATACGTTATCTTCTTAATTGAGTTGATATTTTTAATTAATCGAGTTGATGAGTCTTATTTTGTTAATTTATTATAATTCTTAATAACTTCTAAATAATTTTGTATAATTATGTGTAATTTTTTATAATTATTTAAGAAACAACTCTAGAATAAACCTAGATAAATTGTTGTCTAGGATCATTTGAAGCTACATGTTTTTTTAATTCTTTTAATAATTTCAAAAATTTTATAAACTTTAATAGTTTTTAAATAATTTTCTACAATGTTTTTATAATTATTTAAAAAATAACATCCATGATAAATCTGGACAATTTTTGTCTAGGTTCATTTGAACATGGACAACCATTTGCATAGGTTCATATTGGACGTGTTTTTAAATCATTAATAAAATTTTATTTATTTTAATTTTAAATATTTATTGCACGAGGTACACGTGGCACAATTATGTTTTGCTATTTGATTGTTCTGTTAATCATGTCATTACTTAAAGTAGAAATGAATAAAGTTTTTAACAGAAGTATTAGCTTGCTTTTTAATGTAAAGTATAAGGATTAATTTGCTCATCTTTTGAGTAGATGGGACAAAATGCAATCCGATTTTTAGTACTAAAGCTTCCATGGTATTTTTACATAATCCTACTCATCCTTTAATCCCAACCTTATATAAAATAACTTTAAAAAAAATCCAAATCATTACTAAACACCATATATGGATAGAATTTTTAACGAAAATGTCAATTTGCACTTTTTTCTAATGTATAAAACTAATTTACTTATTTTTTAAATAGAGAGAAAAATACAATTCATAAATCTAGTAATTAATCATTCGTATTTTATAAGTTCATAAAAGGGTAGATACTGATCACGAGTTTTAATTCTAATCCATACCCGGAACGAAGATCGAATCCTTGAGCACTGATTAAGGTGAAAAAAACTCTTGTCATCTCACATAATTAACTATTTAGTATTTAATTTAAAGAAATAATGATGAAAAAAAAATTTAATGGCAGATGCGTGATTACTACTTAGCATTTATTTTTCGAAACCATTTTACATTTTTTTCTTAATTAAAAATCAAAATAATAAAAAATCACCAAAGAAAAGCAAATTCTTTTTCTTAATCAATACCACTTTTTACAAAAAAAACAAATACCAAAAAGAAAATACTATCCTATTTACAAGATTACAAATTACAGAACACTCACACAAACTGTAGTTAAAAAGAAAAACAATTATGATTGTACAGGAAATAAAAATTAAAAAAACCCCTATCTTGCTTTCATTATTCTCAGTAAGAGTAAGCCAATCGTTGAACACCACGATCCTTTAGAATTCCATTGTAAAGAGCAACTCTGTTAGCAGGCATTTCTCCTCCATGTTTACCACCATCACCACCAAATTTCTTCAACTTTGATGAAGAGTTGTTGCTAAATATTCTAACATGATTCTTCACCTGTAATCCATCGCCTCTGGCCTCCATCACATGTTCTGCAAAGTGCACTTTCTTCTTCTTTTTCTTCTCCCTTTTCTTCCCTTCTTTAAACAAAGAAAACAAAAATGGTGAAATGATTAAGAACAGTGTGTTAACATATACGCATGCAATATGTGAGAGGCAGATGGGGTATGTATCTATGTACCAGAAGATACGCAGGAGCGAAGAACTTGTTGTGAAGGATGGGGGATTTGATCGAGAGGGAAAGATTTCTGATATCGAAAAGCGAGAAGAATTACAGTGCCTGAGACTGCCATAGCTGTTGCAAGCACCATTCCTTGAGAGCTCAATATTGAAGCCATGGTCACAAGAATTTGCAGGTTGAAAAATGGGTGAGAAAATTGATGCTTTTGTTTTGGGGGAACAGGGAACGCTTGCCTTTCTAGAATAAAATATTGGAATTAAATGGGCGATTTTTTATAGTATATATAGCTTGATTGGTGTGGCTCTTTTTCTCTTTTGTTCCATCTGTACTCTCTATTTGCATTCGAGAGAAAATGAGAAACTTCCGTAGAAAAACTGTCATGAAAAGCTGAAAATGCTACCCTACGGTGTTTTCGGCTTTTGGAGGGTACTTTAGGGGTCACCTTTTCTTTCATTCCCTGCACCACTCCTACTATACTTCACAAATTAAATTCAATTCGATTAAAAATTAATATTATTGTTAATATAAAAAAAAATCGTAATTTTAAATATACTGTTTATTTAGAATTGGAGAAAAATTATAAATAATTCAAAAAATTATAAAAAAATATAATCAAAACTTATAATAAATTTATTCAAATATATATTACTACTAAAAGAATGCGGAAATTACGAAATCAATAATATGGTAAGACAATTGAGAATAAAATCTTTTGTGGACTATGTCAAATATCTTTTTATTAAGATTAAGATATTATAACCATAATTCTTTCACTACAATTTTGTTTTAAAAATTAAACATTGATTATAATATTATTTTATTTTAGTAAACAAAATTGAAATCCCAAACATATAATTAAAATAATTAAATAAGCAACCATTACCCCACGAATAGAGATGATGTCAATTGCTTCTTGAGGAAGAAGTAGATGGGCTGACACCTCATCTTTGGGATGGGTATTTTTCTTTTAAAGATGTTGTTTAGGTCATTGTAAATTTCCAGATTCTTTGGGAAAATTAGTGCTGCACCCTTCATGTCAGTGATATATGTTAATTTCATTGTTTGTATGATATATATTATTTTTGTAGAGTCAAGGAAAGCGATAAAGATGTTGAAGATAAGGTTGTATTAGATCTATTTATGGGTGAGTTTATTAGTTTAGGTTTGAATGCTCGTCCGAAATTTAGGAGGGTTTGAGTAAAAAAATTAAGTTTGAATAATAGATTTAGGCAAAAATATTAGGTCCGTTTAAAATATGGGTCGGTCCTTCAATGTTCAATCTCGGTTCGAGCCAGCTTGTTTTTAAGTTTATAATACTATATATTATGTAACTTAGAACATATTAAAAAAAATAAACATATACTAAATATATAATACTACTCTAATATAAATATTAAAATAGTGTTAAGATGACTATATAAAAAAATTTAATAAATAAAAATTATAAAATTATTGAATATTAAAATAATATAATATAAATATATTAAAAAATTTAAAAATAATATAAGCAGTCTTAAAATGATTTGAATTAGTATTTTATAAATATGAACATATTTGAACAAAGTTTTAAGTTCATATTTTGGCCCTGATCGAATTTAGACAAATATAAAAATATGTTAATATTATACTTAGACTCGACCTGATTCAAATCGACCCATGAATACATCTGATTATTATTTAATGCGGTTTGAACAAACCTTGCTTCCGTTATTGGAAAGAGCCACACATATCAGTTTAATGTCATTAAATGTTTTTAATTTTCAAATTCTATTAATTCCAATGTGATTAGATTCAGCCTTTATCTTCTTTTATAAGATAAAATACCCACTTCAATTTATCAGTGAAGTAAATTATTTATGAAATAGGTTGTTTTAAACAATAAAAGATCGTCAATCTATCATATGACATTACTTATAAAAATATTATTTTAATAAAAATAAATAAAATAAAAATATTATTCAAAAATGGTTGACGTCAAAATGTCGGCTGTCCAACTTTTACCCTTTTTTTTTTTTAATTTTATATATTTTAGTTTTATGTTTTTTTTTTAAATATATTGTTATGAGTACATGATAGTATAAGTTCATACTTTTTTAACCTTTTGACAAAGTACACACACATTGCACACACAAGTGCTCGAACTCGAGACACCTAAGATGAATAACATCATTTTTTTTACTGAAACCACTTGTTGAGTTCAGTTTTATGTTTTTATATCTACAAGTGAGGTGGTTGTGATATAATTTTGAATTTCACACTCCTATTTTATAAAAAATTAAAAGTTAGTTCATTTATTTTAATTTATCATTGTCGAAACCATCCCTTTTTAGAAAACGACGTTTCAAAAATTATTTTAATGTTGGAAAATGGGAGTCACCACCAATCTTTTATATAGTGTGATTGGATCACCACAAAACGGTTTTTAAAAAAACCGTTTTGAAAACATGTAGGTATTCGAAATCCAGAAAAACAGGTTCGGGAGTCGGTTACGCATGAGGAAGGATTAGCACCCTCATACGCCCAAAATTGGTACCGTATTGATTATTTTTGGGTCTTAACTTGTAAAATTTAAAAGCTCGAATAAAGTTTAAAATACGATCCTTGAATGCATGAGTTAAGTTTAAAGAAAATCGGGTTTGTTTGGAAATCCCGCTATTTCAAAGTGATCGAGGAAGAAAGTTACATCCAGTGAGTTAGGACACGATATTTCAAGATCCAGAAATAACGAGCTTTCCTTTGTAAAATTTTTTTAAATTTTTGGGAAAAGGATATTTGATTATTTCGATTTGAAGAAAGGTTGCACCTAGTAAGTTAAGGCGCAATATTTCAGAATCGAAGATAATGAAACATTGCCTCGATTAAGGGTATTCGATTATTTCGATTTGAAGAAAAATTGCACCTAGTAAGTTAAGGCACAAATTTTCGAAACTCAAAATAAAAGAATATTGCCTCGATTTTAAAGTTTTTAGGAAAAACAATTAAAAAAAAAAAACATGCGAGTTTAATATGAATAAGCAATTAATAATGGATATTAAATAACGCGAAGTAAGATAAATAAGAAGATAAAATGATAAAAAATAAAAAATGCAAAATACGAGTGCATAAGGGTTAAAATTAAATGCAAATATTGATGAGAAAGAAGAATGATGCAATCGGAGTTGACAATGAAACTTTTTGGATACTCGGGGGCAAAATGGTAATTTTGGATTCTCGGGAGCAAAATAATAATTTTGGGGAAATTCGGGGTTAAAAATGGAAGTTTTAGACATTCGGGGTTAAAAATGGAAGTTTTAGACATTCGGGGGTAAAAGGGTAATTTTGAGAGTTTCGAGGTCAAAATGGAGTTTTTGAATATTCAGGGGTAAAATGGTATTTTTTGAAACTTCAAGGGTTAAAATGGAAATTTTGGAGGTTTGAGGGTAAAAATGGAATTTTTGGGGTCAAAAATGGAATTTTTGGAAATTTCGGGGTTGAAAATGGGATTTTGGAAGTTCGTGGGTAGAAATGGGATTTTTGGAAGTTTCGAGGTCAAAAATGGAATTTTTTGAAGTTCGAGGGTAAAAATGGAATTTTTGGAAGTTTCGAGGTCAAAAATGGAATTTTTGGAAGTTCGGGGGTAAAAATGGAATTTTTGGAAGTTCTAGGGTTTAAAATGGAATTTTTGGAAGTTCGAGGGACCTCCAGGGCAATAAAACCAAAAACAAGTGACACGTGGCAGCCCCTCAGGCATCCTGAAGTCAAAGGACTAATTTGTAAACCATTAAAATTTTTTGGGTCAATTTTGTAATTAAATAGAACTTGATTTGAGGATTAAATTAAAACAGATTAAAAATAAGAGGGATTGTTTACAAAAATAAGCCAAAATCATGACACGTGGCAGCTCTTGGTGCTTTCAAAAAGTCGAAGGATTAAATTGAAAAGCAATGAAAATTATTGGGCCAATTTATGATTAATTAAGAATATGAAAAGGACTGAATTGTAAAAATTAGAAAAAATGGAAGGACCAAATGTACAAATAATCCCTTTTTTAAAAACTCGCAGATCCTAAGACGGGTCAAGTCGGATTTCGGGTCGGAAATGAGTAATAGCTCAAAACGACGTCGTTTTGAGGGCTGAGTAGGGCCTATAAATAACCCCTTTTAGTAAAAAAAAAAATCATTTTTCCTTAGTTTAAAAAAAAAAAAAAGCTTCCTTCTCCTTTTTTGTTCTCTCCTCTCCTCTCACGCCGGCCAAGCTTCGGCCCACGTCCGGCCGAGCTCTGGTCGTTAGCCCGTCGCTAGTCCGTAGCCACGCGCCGTTGCGTGTCTCCGTCATAGCACCATCCGATTGTCCAAGCACCCCCATCTCCGGTCACCAGTAAGTTCAAAAAGTCTCTCCTCCTTTTCGTTTATTATTTTTTTTTAAAACCATTTTTCTTATTCCTTTTATTACAAAATATTTTGTATTTTTTTTAAAACATTGTTTGATTCTCTGCAAATCGGTATACGTCAAAGCGTGGGCGACGATCGGAGGTGACTTCGGCAGAACTCCGACGACGGCGCAACAAGGGAGTTTCCTTTTTTATCCTTTCAATTTCTATTTTTTATTTAATATTATTTATTATTATTAATAAACTCATTATTACCCGTTATTAATATTATTATTAATAATATTTATTAGGTTATAACTAATATATTAATTACCATTAATGTCTCTTTTTAAAACGTTGTATGATAATAAATGAGGATAATGACAACATACATGGGTTTGTTTAATGAGTTTAATCGTTTCAAATAATACACATATGTATTTTAATAACGGAAGCGTTAAAGAATGATGTATGTATGCATTTAATATGTACCTGAAAATGCTGGAAGTATTGATTACTTTGGATATCTGTTTTGTTTTTTGATTATTATGCTTCTTTTGTAGCTCTGTGTACCCTTGGGTACCTCTGTTTGCTATCAATTGTTGCTGCTTAAATTGCGAAATGCTTGCTCCTCACTATTGACTTAAAACTATTTTTTGTATTGATTTTTCCCAAAAAAAAAGTCCTTTACTATTTGTTTGAGTTCTGACTTTATAGCCATCAATACAATGATGATTATTTGTTGTTTGCCATTTAATACTGGTCTTGTTCTTCTCTTTTGCAGGTTCGACGATGGCAGTGGTGGTAGCAGAGCAAGTTGCAGCTGATGGTGGCACAGTTGGTGCTGACATGGCGTTCTTTGAATGGTTAAAGTGGTGGTGACCTATGGCAAGTGGATGACAGCAGTTAGGCTACTAGGTTAGGGTTTTAGGTTGGGTGTAATTGGATCATTGGACTAGTCTTGGGCCCTTTGTGATTGGGTCATTTGAATTCAGGCTCCAATTGGACTTTAATTTGTAATTGAACTTGATTTAAATATATTTAAACTTTAAATTTATAATAAATTTAAATTTTAAATAAATTTAAACTTAAAATAAATTTAAATCTTGTTGGGCCCGGACAAATTGGGCTTCAACAATCATATTTTAATTTTTGTACGTTTTAGAATTTAAAAAATTAATTAAACTATTTAATAGTATTAAACTCTATCAAATTACTTATTTTAAAATTAATTGTTTATCAAATTCATATAAAAAAGTTTATAAAATCATTAATTTAATAATTAATATGTGATAAGTTAGAAAATTAATTATCGGATGTAGAAGTAGCGAAACAACTGAGAAAATGAGGTTTGGTACGAGTAGAAATGGGGTTTGTTTAGAATAAAAATGAAATAAACAGTTTATCATTGATTTGTGTACGTACTGTAGTAGCATATATAAGAATATCCAAAAGCATATTTTTTAAATATCTTCGGATATTGTGCGTTGGAAGTAGTTGTGATTGTTTACCTAACCTTCTGGAAGGGTTGCACTGTGACTATAACTCAAACGTAAATTTAAAATATAAAGTTAATATTTATTATTTAAAAATATCAATTATTATTATTTAATAGAGTTAATATTTTTATAAATAATTTTTTTTTTGTTTGGAATTAAATTAAAACTGAAAAAATATCAAATTCCCAGACATTTTTATACAGGTTAATTCTATTACAATATGGACTTATTTGTTTCTTTTTAATAATATAAAACTAGTTTTTTTTAATATAAATAAGTTAAAAATATTAATTAATTACGAAAATGATTTGGAGGAAACATTATATATGAAGATGACCCGTTTGTTACGGTACCCGTCGGTGCCGCCTAACCAATCGATGGCATCACCTTCCTTTTCTCCCTAATCATGACTCAATCATCAGTGTTTAAAAAAAAAGAATTTTTTAGGTGTCAGCTCGACACAATGACAACATCGGACTGTAGTGTGATTATGTAAAGCGTTCAAGGATCTGATGAAGCAATTATCCCTTTTAAAGTAGCTAAACAAAGGGGTGCCGCTCGACATTATGGTGGCATCAAATTAAGTGGTTTTCAACTTGTGGTGGTCTATCTGCATGTTAGATCTGTCTTCTTCTTTTTTTTTTTTTTTTTAATTAAATTTAAATAGCTCTTAAAAAAATATAAGACTCTTCTCATTTTTTTTTTTATTATATATTTTTACAAACAATAAAATTAAAAAAATTATGTAAAACTCTTATTTAAATTACCCGAATACATCCCCTAAAAAGTTTCCTCAATTTTATCTAAATTCAACTATGCTAGGGAATAAATTGAAAATGTTTAAATTTAGATAAACTTGAGGAAGAGCAAGAGCTTTTGCTTTCAAGGACTGAATCCGGACCGGATGTCCGGAGTTGATGATCAAGAAGATTGGTGTATGTTGTAAATAAACCAAAAAAAAGTTTTAGGCTAGTTACGCTAGTTTAAAATAAAAAACAATGCATTCATTGTTCCGTATGAGCAGAACATATGTGAAATGAGTCGTGCCGTTATGGGTTAGAGCATTCATCTTCTGGCGGCCTGGTTCTGCCGACGTACAGTTTGGAAATCCCTTTCCCAACTCCTGCTCTATCTTCGATGTTATGCAGTAGCTTCTGGAAAGAGAAATACCATTTTAAATAATGTTATGCGTAACTTGAACTTCAAGTTAACTGTTGTTAACAAGAAAGAAAATAAACATGGATGAAATATTATATCCTAGGCTCAACTCAAGATGCAGAATCTGTCCAAAAGATTTCAGTTTTCCCCTCAACAATTCTAAGAAAAAAATTAAATGTTGGAAAGTGGGAAGATTTGCCGGCTTTCAAGAAACAACTGAAATTCTGATCCATCCTCTTTAAAATCAGGAAGAGGTAAGATAAATTCATTATCCTACATTGTCTTTAAAAGAATTGAAGTGTTAGATATTGTCGCCATTCTTGGAGATCAAGCAACATCTCTTTTTAGGTGTAGTCGCTAGCTGTGTTACTTGGATCCGGATATGAGTGTTCGATATAATAGTGTATCCGATATGGGTATGGTTGGATTTTTTAAAAAAAGTTTTTTCATATATTTGGAGAATCTGTGGTGGTCATGTCTCCGTACTCATGTGTAGGAAGTGTTAGACACAAATAGTTGAAGAAAAATGAAGAGTATGGTAGGAAGAGTTGTAGAGACATCTTTTGAGTCGAAGAAAGAAGGCGTACTTGCTCTTGCTAGGCTAGAGTTTGATGACAACAGAAGGGCTTTTACTGTCGATTTACCAAGCCTGTAATGAAGACGATGATATGTTATTCGGCCTCAAAGCCTTGAAAATTGATGCAACATACGTGGCGATGACTGGTCATAAATATACCTGGCAGAAAGCATTGCAGCAACCTCGTCCAGACAGCAGTTGCTTTTAGCAGGTAAACTTAATTCGTTTGGAACCTAGCCAAGGTTGCTCCAGCGAATTGATTTTATTTGCAAATATTTCCTGCTGATGTTAGCACGTAAACAAGTGGATAAGTTGTATTTTTTTTTTTTTTTTGAAAAGTCAAAATAGAAATTTATTTCATCAAAGTACAACAGCAAAACTACAAACTCAAATGAAACAGACAAAGCTCGCCTTTGACTCACTGCAAAACCAGAACCAGAACCGAAGTAGGAGGAAACCGGAGCCGAATGACTCTATAAACTAGCCCCTAACCCTTGTCTCAGATCCACGCCTACCACACACCCAACTTAGCGAGACAGTACGCTTCACAATTAACAGTTCTAGGCACAGCTCTAAGCACCAAAACCCATAAACTGGTATGAGATCAGCTATATTTTTGCAGACATTACTAAGTTGTAAAGGAGCAATCCCTCTTATATGGCATTCACGGCCTCAAGACTGTCCGTTTGAATTAATATCTTTTTAAGACACCAATCCAAAGTAAGCTTCAACCCATCCAAAATGTTTCAAAATTTAGCCTCCATCAAAGTGAGTTTCCTTACTTTCTTGGATCATCTCATTCAAATCCATCTTCCATTTTCTTCTTTTCATGTATTTCTACAACTGCTAAGGTGAAACTTCATCTCCCATGCATAATAATTCGTACTTTTGCGAGGGAAATGTGAATATTTACAGGCAACCGTGTCTGAATGCCTAACGCTCACTCGATCTCGGCATCACTAATGCACTAACAATAAGTTAGAGATCTTAAAAGAAATTTGGTTATTTGTTTAAGTCTAATAGCATGATATGGTTACATTTGTTTTAAACTCATTGAGGGTTACGTTCATGGGAGCTTGATTCTTTGTAAAGAAATTTTGAAGTGTTGTTTGTTAAGATTTGATGAAACTATTCAATGGGTCAGTATTATTTTTGGAAGAGATTTGATCTCTAAACTCTATGACTGCTTGAAGAGGCGATCAATTTGTAGAATAAGAGAATTTCATTGATTGCTCAAGAAGGTGAGTCGTGTATCACGCCCCGTGAGTGAGCAACACCTCATCAAGCTCGAACTCGAGCAAACACAAGAGAATTGAGTCACAAGGTTCTTAGAGTGCCCCGAAAGACTTTAGAAGTCAAAACAATGGTTTGAATCCATGTAGAACTGTGTAAAATATTCCGAAAGTTCTAGAATACTCCACCATTGTTTAACATTTAATGAGTTAAGTGGGAAGGTTCTAAAATTAGATATTGACTATCCATGGGGATTAACTGTAACCATTAGATCGAAAGGGGTTTGCCTATATAAGGAGAGGCTCCCCTCCCTTATTTGTATCCAAGCTAGATTTTATTTGAGAAATATACTTTCAAATTCTCCAAGCTCTTTTGCATTCTTTTCTTGTGCTATTTAAGTTCATTTTTCTGTTGCTTTCTAGCTTAAGTGTGCCAAAGCCTCTCTGGAAGGAGAATCGAAAGTTGACTTAGGCTCATGGGATAGAAATTTGAGTCTAAGACCGCACGATTGCTTGGATATAATCTAAGCACATAACAAGTGGTATCAGAGTTTATGTTTCTAATATCGTGGTGGTGACGATGAAAAATGAGTTTGAGAAGGTAAGCTAGCAAGAGGACAATATGGTTAAGAATCGAGGTGTCATGAAGGATAAGAAGGCTTTGTTAAAGGACTTCGTGAAGGTCGTGAAGACCTGAATGGCCAAGGTTGAGTTATGAGTGATGTCCTTATGAGGGTAAAGGATACCAATGATTCCCTTGATGAGATCAAGTTTGAGATCAGGCAAGTATGACAATTAAACAGTGCTTGAAATTGTGGCCATTATTTCAGTCATAGAAAAAACTATAGAATTATCATTGCCTTCAAATGTGTCAACAACCTCCAACGGGAACAATATTAAGAGGTCGATGGATTATTTGATAGACGATACTTCAAAAACATCACTCGAAGGAATTTACCCTCAACACCATGGAAAAGATAGAGTTTGTCAATTACCATTTGTTAATTACATCATTAATAACTTATTACGTTTAAAAACCCGTAAAACAGAATGAGAAGAGACCCAATAAGCGACCACTCTTTACTTCACTTAAATTCGTAAGAAAGAGAAGGGAGGAGAAAGGGACATTTTGTTTGGACATAAGTGCCATAATTATAATAATAATAATGTTGAAAGCTATTGATGTGTTATTTGGGACCACATTGGTCTATGTTTTTCTACACTTATGCATGGGATATCTTAGGACAATAAAGATTCTTTGATGGGCTACACATTAATGTAATGCATGTGGGCTTTGCTTTTTATTTAATGGCGTATCTTTACAATAAAAAACCTAACCTACTACGTATTTTATATTGATGACTACATATTTTATATATATTTTTAATGTGATTTATGTATATGACTATATACAAACTACGTATTTTTTAATTAGTTGATCCAGCTATGATGATGATATCCACCTAACTCCCTCTTTCTTTTAACCTTAGTTTAGGGTTCAAACCAGCAAACATAATATTACAATACGTAATACGCTTGGAAAAGTGTGATTATAATAGTAAAAATGACATAATTACATGATTATATCACTCAACATTTTACTAGAAACGTGCCCCTAGTTTACTCTCATCAAATACAACACAAAAGGTTTTGTTCTAACATTTTTTTATCAATAAAGAGTTGAATTTTAAACCTTTTTAGCTTTGGCCAAATGAAAAAAGAAAATCATTTTTGACCTCTCAAAATTTTTTAATTTCATCCCGATCATCAATACAAAAGACTATTTTTAATTTAAAATTTTAGTTTATTATTAACAAACCATAATTTAATCTATTTAGTTTTAATTATTCAAATAGAAATAAATTAATACATTTAATGCAAAATTAATATAAGATTAAGTTAAAATAAATTTTAAATATTTAATATGAATTTGAACTTGAATTACAATATAAGTGAAAATAATTTGATTCCACTCAAAGTTGTTGTTTGTATGATTTTATAATTAGAAAAAAAAAAAAAAAAAAAGCAGCATTATAGTGGAATGTTGTCCAACCCATGCTCATACGAAAAAAAATTCTCTTATTGGAGGGGAAGTGATAATTCCTCAAAAAAATAAATTACATTTTCAGAAAAATTATGTAGACACTGATGAAAATGGGAAGAAGGTAGGATTTGTGGATTTCCAAATACAAAAGAAAGTAGTAGGTTAGAATTCGTGTTATAAATTATAATGCAGATAATTGCAGGTACCTCTGAACTGTACCTTCTGCTTTCGGTACTTTTCATAAATCTTTATGGAACAAGAGCTTTCACTTCACCTTTCATAACCCACGAAATGTAGATAACAATCTCATGAATGTAACAGAAACTGGTTTACAGAGCCAGTACTAGGCAAAGTTAAAATCACATCCATGATACTCACCGCCTACAACCCATAAACTAGGAAGTGCTAGCTGGAGCGAGTTCTTTGACTCCACTGTACAGACACAAGTCACCAACCCTAGAAAAAGGGAGGACCACAGGGATGCACATGCAGTATGCATGTCGAAACCATCCCTTTTTTTGAAAACAAACGTGTTTCAAAAATTGTTTTAATGTTGGAAAATAGGAGTCGCCACCAATCTTTGTTATGGTGTGATTAGATCACCTCAAAACGTTTAAAATCCATTTTGAAAAACATTTTGGTCTTCGCAATCCAGAAAACGAGTTCGGGAGTCGGTTACGTATGAGGAAGGGTTAGTACCCTCATACGCCAAAAATTGTTACCACATTGATCATCTTAGGGTCTTTGTTTGTAAAATTTTGAAAACTCGAATAAAGTTTAAAAATACGATCCTTGAGTGCATGAGTTAATTTTATAAGAAGTCGATTTTGTTTTGGAAGTCTCACTATTTCAAAGTGATTGAGGAGGAAAGTCGCGTCCAATGAATTAGGACACAACATTTCGAGATCCAGAAATAACGAGTTTTCCTTCGTTGTAAAAAAATTTAACACTTTTGAAAAGGATTTTCGATTGTCTCGATTTGAAGAAAGGTTGCACCTAGTAAGTTAAGGCACAAATTTTCGAAACTCGAAATGAAAGAGTATTGCCTCAATTTTAAAGTTTTCATGAAAACAATTTTGAAAATAAATATTTGGATTGAATATGAGTGAGGAGTTAATATTGGATATTAAATAACACGAAGTAAGGTAATTAAGAAGATAAATGATATGTAAAAATCAAAAATGCAAAAATACGAGTGCATAATAATTAAAAATAAATGTAAATATTGATGATGAAGAAAAAATGATGCAATCGGAGTTGAAAATGGGACCTTTTGGATACCCAGGAGGCAAAATGGTAATTTTGGAAAGTTTGGGGTTAAAAATGGAATTTTTAGACATCCGAGGGTAAAATGGTACTTTTGAAAGTTTCGGGGGTCAAAAAAGGGAATTTTAGAGGTTCGAGGGTAAAAATTGAATTTTTGGAAGTCTCGTGGTCAAAAATGGAATTTTTGGAAGTTTAGGGGTAAAAATGGAATTTTTGGAAGTTCGGGGGTAAAAATGGATTTTCGGAAGTTTGGTGGTAAAAATGGAATTTTTAGAAGTTTCGGGGTTTAAAATGTAATTTTTGGAAGTTCGAAGGTAAAAATATAATTTTTGAATAGTTTAGGGATCTCTAAGGCAATAAAATAAAAAACAAGTGACACGTGGCAGCCCCTCAAGCATCCTGAAGTCAGAGGATTAGTTTGAAAACCATGAAAAATTTTTGGGTCAATTTTATAATAAAACAAAACTTGATTTAAGGGTAAAATTGAAACAAAAATAAAAAGGGAAGGACCAATTGCTTAAATAAGCCAAATTGAAGACACGTGGTAGCTTTTGGGCTTCAAAAGGGTTTAAGGACTAAATTGAATAAGAAATGAAATTATTAGGCAAATTTAAAAATAATTAAAAACATAAAAGGATTTTATTGCGAAATAAAAAAAAGCAGAAGGACCAAATGGGCAAATAACCCATCCTTTGAAAACACGCGAATCCTAGGACGATTCGAGTTGGGTCGGACAGGTCATGGGTCTAAAGCTCAAAACGACGTTGTCAAAACGGCGTTGTTTTAAGAGCCTATAAAAGGCTTAAACTTGAAAAAAAAAATCCATTTTGCAGCAGTTCTTAAAAAAAGGTTCGTCCCCCCCCTTTTTCTTCTCTGGCTTTTTCATGGCTGACCACTGGCTGCCGGTCATGCCTCTGCCATCCGTCACGCGCGTAGCGTCCACGCGTCGTCCCCTTCGCCGTCATGCACGGCGTTTCTTAGGTAAAAAAAGATTCCATTTCTTCATTTTTTTTCTTTTAAAAACAGATCTAGGTCTAGATCGAACAAGATCTAGCCTAGATCTAAAAGGTTTTGCCTTTTTTTATCGAAAAAAATCCCTTTTTAAAAAAAAAACTCCAGATCTGTTCTTTGCTCTTGCTCCTTTAAAACTGTGTTTGATTTCTTAACCCTTTCATTATCCAAATCTTTGTTTCAGATTTATTGTTGTTTTGCTTCCTTTTTTTTTTTTGTTTATAAAACTTGTGCTAATACCTTTTCTGGACCTATCGTGTTCGAGGAAGTAAGATTAACGATGTTCGGGGCTCGTGATGGCGATGACTTGGAGGGCTCCGATGGCTACTCCGGCAGTGGTGTGACCAGGGGAGTGTCTTCTGCCCTTTCAATTTCTTTTCTTTTTTATTATTATTAACATTTATTAATATTATTTATTATCATTAATAAACTCATTATTATTTTTTTATTATTAGCATTATTAATATCTATTTAAAACATTTTGGAATAAGTAATAAATAAATATAAAAACGTAATTAATATATATACTTTAAAACGTTTCAAGTTTCCTACAACAAACAAGCATGTAATAAATGTATATCAATTCATACTTTGAGATTAGAAGGTTCCTTAACCCAATTGAAGTCTGTTATCGATTACTGCCTTCTTCGAGTTTGAATACTACTTTTGTGCTAGTGTATGACTTCGTGTATCTGTATGAATTTAAAAACTGTCTATGTATTGATTTTTTGTGAATGAACAATCCAGGTTCGTAACCCTTACAAAATGTTTGGATCTAGTTTTTTATAGCCTACAAACCATCATTACCAGCATTTAAGCCTTGTCTTGTTTCTCTTTTGCAGGTTTGGCTGTGGAGGCTGTAGCAGTGACGATGGCAATGGCAAATTACTGGTGGTGCAACTTGATTGCTGACATGACGACCTCTGGTTGGTTGAGATGGAGGCAACAACAGCAACAGTAGCAGATTAAGTCCTTTAGGTTTAGGCGTTTGGGTCCTTTGAAATTAGCCCAATTAGGTTTGAGGTGTAATGGGTCAAATTGAGTCTCAATTGTAATTTTATTTGGGCTTGAATTTGTATTTTTGGACTTTTAAACTTGATAAAATTAAATTTAAAATCTATTTTTTTGTTCAAATTGGGCTTACTACAATGCAATGTCTCAAATTCATTTGAGAACGTCTTTTCAGTTCCTTGGCCTATGGAAGTTGAACCTGATATCTCTGCCTATGTTTTATGCCATTTCACCATCTAGCTGTAATGGGGTCCCTTGTTTCTTCATCATCAATACTGTAATTAGGATCCTACAACCACAGCAATGGGGGAAATTCTAAAAAAAAAAAAAACCTTTCAATGAGGTTAAAACAAAAATAATCGAAACATGAAACTGTTTCTAAAAAATTAAAGGAATTCATAAAAACATAAAAGAAATCTCCTGAAATTAATTTTACTTAAAATGAGTTATTTAAACTATGAAAAAGTTGCTAATAAGTTAAGTAATTCGTAAATGCGAAAGAATTACTTAATACATTAAAGAATTTCCAGGAAAATTAATTTATAGTACAGGAAAGGAATAGGTACTGCATGGAAAGATTACTTAATATAAGAAAATATTATTTAATTAAAGAATGACTAAGACGAATACAATCCTTTCTCATAAAGGATAAGCGTTCTTTGTGTTTATATGGAGTTTTGTGAAAAATGTGAAGTGGTTTAAGTGAATGTTGACATTATGATGAGTTGATACAATAAGATGTGATGTCGTTGATTCCATTATTATATCTAACTGGTAATTGATCAACATGTTTTAATGATAAATGATTTAGTTACTGTTTTTGATAAATTAAAAAAAAATTAAGTGTTAAACTGAATTTAAATTATAAGATTAACTATGAAATATAATTAGATGATTTGATAAATATAAATTTTAAATTATTAAAAAAAAAAAAAAAAAATTATACATTTTATCCTTAAATTTTAAACATTTCATTTTATTCTAAACATAAATCATATTTTAAATACATTGAAAATATTCTCCATGTGAAGGCTATAATCCTATATACAAACTATTTTAATCCAATAAGTTTACAATGCATAAAAATTAGAAATTTGACCTGTCAAGATTGGTAGTCTCCCACTCCCACTTCCGTATATTATGCTTTGATGAGGCTCTCAGTGATTCTTATTCTGCCACGACAACTGCTATTACCTTATGCCTTGCCATCCATACTTCTGAGATACCCATGCCAATGCTTGCTATTCTACGCTGTTTCCCTTTCAACAATATGTTTTATTCTTTCTTAGTTTATTTCAATAAGGATTTTTTTTTTTTTTCATAAGGAAGTTGTACAACTTTTATGATATTAATTGACAATAATCAATGGAAAGAAAATGGTGGACCATCTTGAGTAGTAATTGATTCAATTTAACCCATTTTTCTGAGAACATAAATGCAAGCGAGGGGTGAATAAAATAAGGGTAAATTACCACTCAAATTAATAATTTCTCAGTAAGTTTATTATTTGGTTATTTAATTTTGAAATGTTAAAAATTTATGTTGTTAAGTGCTTTTTTTTTTTCTTTTAAATTTCTGGTTAATGAGTTCTAAGAGATAATTCAACAAACAGTACGGTGGATAAGTACTCATTGATCAATAGAAGAACATACATTATTAGATTCAAGTTAATATTACTATAGGTGGTCCTAGTTGAACCGGAGAGATCCGAATTCATATGGGTGTCGTAGAAATTTTTAGCTTAGATACCATATGATTGGGTATCATATGAGTAGGCCTGAAAAAACCCTTGTATAGTTTCTTCGATTTCCCGGTAAAGAGAAATATGACCAACAATGGTTCGAATGTATGTACAAAGAAATTTTTTTTTAAACTTCTTACTATTAGATAATGTCCATAAATTTCATGACAGGTAGTGAATTTCGATGGGAGCTTCTCTTGAAGCAATAACACATTGCTCTAGTCGCCACCTAAGCCACAAAGGACTGTCTAAATTGATTCTTTTCTACCTATAAGCTCCAATCGCATCATAGGAATTACAAAAAAGGCTCCCTTGTGGACTTATAGTTATTATCATCAATTCTTTCATTTTGATAGCTTTTTCAATTCCAAGGATTATACCTATTCGCACAAATACCTTGACGATTCCCACTCGTTAATACATAGAGCCCAATAAGCATGTCACGGAAATGAGATCCCCAATAGTTGGAGACAGGAGATTCATATGAGAAAACATAAGTAAACGAGCTTTCGCTTGCGCCTCTAAAGATAAAGGTACATGAATAGCCATTTGATCCCCATCAAAGTCTGCATTGAATCCCTTACAAACTAATGGATGTAAACAAATAGCTCGTCCTTCCACTAAAATAGGTCGATGTTAAAAATTGAAGAAAAAATTATTTAGATTTTAGTTTACAAATTTATGTGGTTCAAAATTATCTCATGAAAAATGAAAAAAAAAGAAAAAGTGAGCTTTCGATAAGTGCAAGCACGAGAAACAGAAAAAATCATACAATAATAATTTTAACAGTGCAATAATTTAAATGAAAACTCCTATATAATTTAATAACTTTTGTAGGACTAAAATATAAACTTACAAAGTCATTCTTACATGAGTGGAGTCATATTCATAAATCAAAAGTTAGACCGCATTAAACTTGCTCAAGGATACGACACTCCAGTCTTTCCACATGAAAAAAGTAAAAGGAAAAAAGAAACACAGTTAACAAGCTGTGTAAAAGGAGAGGGGTGCATGTAGCAAGTGATTAGTGCAAGAGAGTTAATCAACTGGCACGTTGCAGATCTATAGCTTCTTGAACCGAAATTGTAGTTTTGTTAGGTTATAGCTATGAATTATAGCGTACGAAAAGAAGAAGAAGGGTGAATGGTGAATGGACAGATGAGTGGGTCCAAAATCTTAAATTATGTCTCATCCCGGGAGTCCTTTAGTGAGTACTGAACAATCAGTTTCTGATCTTAAAAGTGATCACTGTTTGGATTTTGCAGGGCATTGCACATTTTTTGTTCCGCTTTGAACACAGAAAACATAGCTTATCAGTTGGCACTGTTAGTAGCACTACTCGATGCTGACTCGTGATTTATGCCATTTCCCCACCACCTACGACTCATTTTGGCATTGGGTAATTGCTTCCTTTGGCCTACATTAATACTTCTCTCCATGTGATGTTCATACACTTCCTAAGAAAGGCCAACAATGAACTAACTATTGGTAGTGTAAAAAAGACCAAAGCAATGAAAAGAAAAAGTTGTCCCCATCAATGTCAATTTTTTACATTACTTTCGATCACATGGATGGAATTATATTGCATGAGAAGCAACTGATGACAGAGTAGTACAGTATGCAAGATAAGACCCATGTCATTTATTCGTTAGGTTTCTTATGGTTTTTAAGGAAGGTGTAGGTGACGAATGATTATACGGGGCGATACTTTTAATATTTGGCCGACAATCCATCTTTTCAGTCAAAACATTCCACTGTGTAAAATCTCCCCTTCATATATGATATCTCTTAGCTCTCGCATGTACTCTCATTCATCAACAATTCTGTATCCATAGATGGTTCTTTGTTTCCTTTGAGCCTGACTTCCCCTGGCCCTCTTCAACCCTCCATTTGATTCCAAATTATGGTGCAATCAAAGAAGTTTAGAGGTGTTAGGCAGCGACACTGGGGCTCCTGGGTGTCTGAAATTCGCCATCCTTTATTGTAAGTCGTTTAAGCTACAAGATTTTCTTTCCCTTTTTTCTCCTTTGATTTGGTTGTATTTGTTGTAGAAAGAGAAGGGTATGGCTAGGAACGTTTGAAACGGCTGAAGAAGCAGCCCGAGCTTATGACGAAGCAGCCATCTTAATGAGTGGAAGGAACGCAAAAACCAACTTCCCCATATCACAAACACCAAGTGGAGACCCAAAAGGCACTGAAAATACCCATTCAAGGCTACCATCAAATGAGCTATCTGAGATCCTCCATGCCAAGCTTAGAAAATGCAGCAAGGCACCTTCTCCTTCAATGACTTGTCTGAGGCTTGACACTGAGAATTCTCATATAGGAGTGTGGCAAAAGCGGGCAGGCCAGACCTCAGAATCCAATTGGGTAATGACTGTTGAGCTTGGAAAAAGAAATACTGAAGTTTCAGCCAATACGCTGCCTTCCAATAACCCAGGCTTAACTGGGCCTGAAGTGAGACCAGACATTGAGGAAGAGGAGAGAATTGCACTGCAAATGATAGAAGAGCTGCTGAATAGGAACTGTTCTTCATTTGATGTGCAAGAAGGAGATGGTAACTTGTCGCAGTAGTACTTATTAATTCTCTTGGGTGCTGTTCATTCGGTTTGGTTTGAAAAGTCATGGGATATTAAAATGATGTCAGTCATCGGTGCATAAGCATTCATGCAGAAAGGAGGGAAGGATACCATAATTAAGAAATTGAAGTCTGTCACATAATTATAGCTTACAGCTATAGAAGGCGTCTAGTTTACATTTGCAAAAATGTTGTTTGTGAAAAAGAAAAATAATTGAATCATATATGAATTCTTTGTCTTGTATTCATATACTTCCAGTTATGTTTCGGGGTATTACCACATTCTTTTCACTTTGTTTTAAGCAACAGTTTGATCCTATTATCCCTTTCTTTGAATCATGTATGAAATTGCATCAGTAACATACTTCCATTTGAATTATAAATATTAAAAATTTAAAGCTACATCATATTTTACTCTTATTTTAAATTTTTATGAGATAAAATTTTGTTTTCATTTTTCTTCATATTTAGAAATTTGGGATTTGGGAACCCAACAAGTGGCTCCAGTAAAAAAGATGTTGTTATTCATCCTAAGGGTCTCGGGTTCGAGCGCCTATATGTGAAATGTGTGTGTGCGTTGTCAAAGGATTAAGAAAGTATGAACGGATACTACCATGTAATCACACCAATATATTCAAAAAAAAAATTTGGAATTTAGAATTTGAGTTAAAAAGGATAAATTTTATTTTTTAAATTTGGTAATCAAAGTGTGGGACAAGAATTAAAGACACTCAAATTTATGGATTTACAGGTTTTTGGCGATTGAAATTAGAAAACCCCTAGCTTACTCATCGGAAACTGGAAAACACACCCAAAAATTCAATTTCAATAACAAAAAATTTGGAAGATTCAATTCGGATAATAATCTACACTAAAAAGTCATTAAATTATTAATAAATTTATGTTTTTGTCATTTAATTTCAAAAGGTTAAAAAATATCATTGAATTATTTGAAAGTTTTTATTTAAGTAATTGAGTTGTTAAGTTATTTTTTTAAAGTCCAACTATAAAGTTCTAAGTAACGATTCAATGATTCGTATGGTGGATCAATATCCATCGACAAGTAGAACATATCCTAAATCCAAATTTATTTGACGACTACTGTCGGAGATCGAAGAAAAAAATCTATTTGAATTTTGATTTGCAAATTTATGATATTTAAAGTTGTTTCATAAAAAAAAAAAAATTAAATAATAGAAGAAAATGGGAAAAAAAATCTCTTGATTGGTGCACACGGTGCGAATAGTGAAGATCACACAAGAGGTATTTTAGCAACTTAATCATTTAAATGAAAACTTTCAAATAATTTAATAACTATTTTATAAATTTTAAAATTAAATAATCAAAATGTAAATTTACTAATAATTTAATGAGAAGTCTAAAAAAATCAGTTTAATACGAATTTAAGAAAAAAAAAATACAGGAGTTTTCGAGAAACTTAAAAAGAAAAACAAGAGATTGAATGGCAACTTTAAAAAGATATTTCTTAAATAGAGAAATAGGGGAGATTGTAAAAGAAGAAAAATCTTCATTCTAAAAGATAAAAGAAGAAACTTAAGGGTATGTTTAGGTGATGAAATTGTAGAAAAAATTTTATTTGTATCAAAATTTTTAAAATTAATTTCTTTGTTTGGATAAATATATGGGAAATTTTCAAAATTTGTGAGTAATTTTAAAAGAGAATTTTTCAATATTTTAATTTATTTAAAATACATGGTCCCACTATAAGATAAAAAAACTTAAACTTCAAAAATCATTTTTATTTAATTATAACATAGTTTTCTATTTTTTGGTTGTCCAAGATATTCACTGGAACGAGTCCAATGACTAATCTTTCGCGTTCGGTAAACTCATTAAGGGGATAGACGTTAGCAAGAGTTTAAAAGCTACTTCATACTCAGAACGAGGATCAAATCCTATTAAATATTTTACATTATTAAAACTATTTATAATTTTATACAAATATAATAATAACCATATTGAATATTTTTTATATTATTTCCTTTTTAAATAATTATTCTTATTTTATAAATTATAAAATACCAATAATTTAATTTTCTAAATCAATTATTTATTCAAACAAAACAATTATAAAATATTAACATTTTAAAAATCTCAAAAATTTTTAATTTTCTAAATCAATTATTTATTCAAACAAAACAATTATAAAATATTAACATTTTAAAAATCTCAAAAATTTTAAAATTTCTCATCTTAATACACTAACATTTTTTTTAATTGCACATTGTCCTTTTTATTACGTGAAAAGATGAAAATATGACAGATTTTCATTTATGAAAATGATATGAAATTTCGTGCATTGTATTGGCTGAAAAAACAGCATTTTTAGGGTGAATTTCACAGATAGTTACCAAATTATTAATTTTTTTTTATTTTTAGGCACTAAAAATAAAAAATTGCAATTTAAGCACACGCATTATATAATTCGGTCATTTTGGTCACTATAGCCAAAATCACATACGGCAAGTTAATGTGACAATTAAAAAAAATGATATAATAACAAATTTAGTCTTCAACTTCAAAATATTATATTAATTTATTCATAATTTTAAAAAAATAAACTCCCAAAATTTACAAATATTCACAATTTGATTCTAATTTTAAAATCCCGTACTCCATCCCTCTCCCTCTCTCCCTCCCTTCCCAAGCATTTAAGCTCAGGACCCATCATGCACAATTATATATTTGGATCTTTAAATCTCACACCGAGTGAATTTTAATTCGATTACATTATACTATTTCAGAAAAAATTACGCATAATATTTTTATGATCACGATAGCAAATTTATAGGGTAAAAGAATGGAACTACAAATTATTGAGTCGACAACAAAATGACCTCAGGTGTAAAACATCAGTATTCTCATTAATTAAAATTGAAAGATGACTAATAGACTCGATGCATGCAACTTAAATGATGTTGAGATAATGAAGGATTAAATGGAAACAAACATATCTTTTTCGTTTACATTTTCCATTAATTGGGTAAGAAAAAGATGTGAATGATGGGTAGATAGATAACCATAATAAACAGAAGCAGCAGCCAAATTAAGCCACTTCTTCAGCTTCTACTTGTTTCATTAATTAAAGCTTGGTGTCTGAATCTTAATCATGTCCAAATCCAACATTTGATTAATATATATATCAATGCAACAGCAGCAGAAGTTTTCGCCTCACGGATATGAAATCTTGTGATTACATAAGAAAGCAATAGGTTTGATGGGTGTTGCCACATCTATCAACCATAAACTGAACTTTTGGCACGTATATCACATGATTTATGTTTCCCCCCCTTAAATCCCCATGTTTTCCGTTTATTTTGAACTTTGCATAAACTATATTCTTTGTAATATTAATTAATTAGCTCTTTCCTCCTTGGAGAATTTTGTTTGATTCACTTTTAATCTTATTTTTCGCATGCACATCGATATATACATTAAATTATGTTGCACTAATGGGTATTGTTGTCAATGCAAGAAAACGTAGGTTTGAGTGTGCTGAAGCGCGTCATCTTTTTATTTATGGATTGAGAAATATTATGAATAGTTCTAAGCATTGTGTCCAAAAAAAAAAAAAAAAAAACAGATATGATTAAAACCTATAATGAATGAGATAGTATTTTAACTACTTCAAACCTTACAAAAGTTTGCTAACCGGTCATACAAGTATAAGATATTTAAGTTTTTTATATTAAAAAGTAAAAATTTATTTTGAAATAATTTTTATTTATTTTTCTTATCAACTTACCACTTACCAAGTAAGTGTGTAAGTATATATTTTTAGATTAAAATGTATATATTTGTTTGCTGCAAAAAGAAATTGTCTTGAAGATTAATACCATATCCTTACCTAAGTTATAGAAATGTATATATTAGGCTTGGATTTTACTTAAATAAGATTTTTTTTTTTTTCCATTACTTTTATGTATATTAGGTAGAAATCAACCTTATGAATGATTGGATAAAATTAAGGTAAGCTTTAATGTGTATCACATCATGAAAAATGCATGCAACCATTAGGTTCTTAATACGCAGAAGAATTTGGTAGTCCTACCAAGAACCTAGAAATAAAAATATAACGTAATGTTTGTCCAAATTAAATACTATAACGTAAGATAAAGAAATAAACTAAACACACACCACACCGCACGCTTGTCCAAATCCACCCAAAAGCAATTATGATAATATTTTGGGAAAAACTAAAAAAATGGGTTAGCCAAAGCCAAGATAGTTGGTTGGTCTTGAATGTTGTAATGTTTGTTGGATTAAATCAAGCTGTCTTAGTCTTTGGAGGCTATTTATTGTTAAGTGGTCCCTAATGATAGAGGGCCAAACATGCATATATATAAACTTGTACCTGGATAGGGTGTTTAAATGAATTGACAAGCCATTAAGCTAAAAGGTCCAATCTAACTATAAGAAAGTGACATCTACCAATTTTATCAAAAAAAAAAAAAAGGGACAGTCACCAATAATTCAATTTTTGTAATTTTAGATTTTAATATTAATAACAACCATGAAAAATAATGATTTTTTAAAAATCAGTAATAAATAATCATGAGATTTGGTATGATGAGCGCTCATTTAATCTCCTAATCATATTATTGGAAGTTTAATCTTCGTTTATATGAATAAAACATATTTCATGATTAGTCGTTTATTTTTTTTGAGAACATGTATGATAAAAAGATTAATTATTGCTGTCCAAAATTAATATACAAGCTCTCGAAGCTTTAACAAGCTAGGACGGATAGAAATTACTATTTATTACCTTGATGAAACTTTCTCTCACTCTAGCTTGAATGGTAAAGTTGATGGAAGAAGGGGCGAATCCAAGGATTACTAGGGGTCTCGGTCTCCCTAAATTTGAAAAAAATTCATTTAAGTCTTTTAAAATTTTTAAAATTTTAAATTAATAAAGATAAAATTGCACGTTGTTACCTCCTAAAAATTATAAAAATTTGATTTAATCCTTTAAATATTATAATTATATAGACTATAAACATGTGAAATTATATTTTTACTATCATAAAAATTACAATTTAATTTCGACCCCTTAAAAAAATATTCGCGTCTAGAGTTAAGTTTCCTACTTGATTTTATCAAGAAATCAAAGTTTTGATGCTAAGAAATGGCTTGATCTTGGAAGAAAAGATAAGAAAATGAGGAGGAGGAAGAAGAGTTTCCATACAGGGTTTGGCTAGCTGCTGCCAGCTAATGGTGCTGGTTCTTCCCCCTTTTTTCACTTTAGAAATGCTCAAATGGGCCAAAGGCCCAAACTCAAAAGTTTCAAGCCCAAATTTTTAAAAGTTTTGGCCCTCTCTTCCAATTCGTGATCCAATGCCCCCTTTTGTCTCGAAGCTCAATTTCTTTACAAATTAAGCACTTGGTCCAATCCAAGCTCATAATTTATACTCGACCATTATTACGAGTGATGTTTTTGGCAAATTTTGACTTTTACCTTTCTCTCAGAAAAAAATGGGAAAATTTATTTTAGTACTTGTACTTTTAAATTTCTTCCAATTTGGTCCAAAAGTGATTTTTCCCACACTATCATACAATTCAATACATTTCCATGCCAAACAATCCGTAATAATTCAAATTTCAATTTTTGGTCAAATTTTCACTTTAGTTCTCAAACATTTCAAAATTTGCGATTTAGTCTATTTTGCAGGGATGAAATAAAAAAAAAAATTCTCTCATTTATCATTCTCTTGTATTATCTCTTTGTATTGATATTCTCTCTTTAGCTATGTTATTTCCTTTCATTACTTCATAACACAAATATGATATTAATTCAGTAATGTTATTGCCTGGGTCGTGTAGTAAATTCGCCTCACCATCTCACCCTTTTCTCTATTATTTTTAGCTCTTTTGTCACAAATTTTCCATCAAAATATTTCAGAATCATTCATATAAAGCCCCTGGAAAGTTAGCAGGATTTGTAAAGGAAGATAAAATGTATATTATGGGACGGCTAGTGTTATTCCCCAATTCTTCACAGAATCATAACAAATATCACATTTTCAGTCTAAGGAAAATATTAATTCTCTCTCATGATTGGGTTCCTGTATTTCTGCATTCTTATGGTTTTAATAATGATATAAAGTAACTTTGTAATCGAGAATAGCATCTCCTGTAGTAGCATTGAAAAAGCTGGTCTTAATATGGGCAAACCCTCTAGCCATCCTAAACCGACCTCTCCCTCCCACGATTGCCACTTCACGTTTAGCTTCGGTCACCGGATTCCTTGAGAATATACTGAAGGAGCTCCCCTTAAACTTGCCAGTCGTAAACGCAAAATCAGCATACAAAACTATTGTAAACTTGGAAGCATTTTGACTGGATGATAGGTACAGTCCTTGGGCGTTCCCGATTATCTTGGATGTTGGATCAGGCCCTACTCTGAGTGGATCATCGATAGCAAACAGGCTGCCAAACGGAACTGCGGAATGGTCTTTCCTGGTGAGGTTAGCACGGGCTACCAGGACTGCACTAGGGTTTCCTCCACTGAGGGTATCGTGGAGGAAGAAGCGAAGATTGGTCTTTTTTTCCACCTTTGCACCAGGTGTAACGGTCTTGGAATAGTATTCCCCATAGACGGGCGCTATGGCGATGCAGAATATCATTGCCCACGCAAATATCAATTGTTCTTCCATTTTTCAACACAATATTTGCTTTTGTGCTTCTGATTGTGTAACCTCTAGGCTTAAATAGAGTTTGTGCTGGATTTTAAATATTAAAACCCCGGATTTTGTTACCAACCATGTATGACAAAAATTACCTTTTTTGACAAAACTTGGTCATTTCTCACAAAAATTGCCATTTCTGACAAAAACTATTTTGGTAATTCATTAGTTCCCATATTTTTATATATTTTTTTTGTCATAACCCAAGTAGCCACCGTTGAAAGTAGTGATTAATGTTCTCATCGCGGGTGTTTTTCAAAAAAATAAACAGCTGGTCATGAAATGGATTTTATTCCCACAAGTGGTATTAAATCCACTACCACATTGTTAAGGGATAAAGTGAACAACCACCAGATCACACCTCATGATTCATTTTGTTATAGATTATGTGACTATGTCGATACATTTGAGAAAACTAAATTTTGAAAGTTAAAAGAGATAAATCATTAGATTGTCATTTAAAAAAAATTGGATAGTGACAAAGAATTATCTTCTGCTTAGATTATATCGTTGCTAGCTTTCAACAATCAACATATCAAATTGAGATATCACACTTATTTGTTTATCTTAGTCTGCTCAGGAATCAAGAACCACTAGATTATCTTATACCAGTGTGACTATTTTATGACTTGTGTTCAATCTAGATATAAAAGACAAAGGAATGTTCTCCATTATTTATCACATAAGATAGTGTCGAACCACGATTTCCTGCAATTTGAGTAACTGTGATGCATTGCTTGATGTTACTCATTATTTGTAACATTAGGACTTCTAATGTTACAAGATCCTATAAGGTCACGATTTGATTAGGACGATCAAAATGCAATGAAAGTTGTGATTATGTTTAACATGTCATAAAAATTAAATTGATTATAAAATTGTTCTAATAATTACTTTAATTTAACAATGTTAAAATTAATCATAATATATGTAGATAATTGATGTGAATATGTATAGAGGATTAAATTATAGTATTTTTTTGAAAATTTTACTACACTTAGGGGACAAATTCCTAAGTAATCCCTCAGTCAAACTCTTGCAGGCTGAGAAATGTTTGTTCCTTGACCAGAGCGCCAAACAATATTAATATCTTGACCAGCTAGTTCACTATGTTGTCTTGCTTCTGCTATCCTTAGAATGGTGAATATTTTAAGGCTTTGTTATCTTACTCCGATTCCAATTCCCTTAGCTATTGATCATGTCAACCACTCAAGCATTCTCATGAACTTCATCCTGTTTATTAGAAACATTTCTTAGGGATCCAAACGTTGACCCAGAATCTTATTACCTTTCCACCCTCTATAGACCCAACACACACTGTCAAGAACAGCTTTCAAACCTTCGATAATGGCCTCCAAATATAAGACCACCTACCCCTCTCGATGTTATTTGGGCACTCCTCTTTTTAATAGTGCTTACTTCTAAAAACTATCACCCCAAGAGCATTATAAGTTTTTTTAGAACATTAAAATCCAATTTAAGCATGAAAGACTTACTATGGTCACTTAGCCTGCGAATTCCCAACCACCATTCGCTATTGGTTGGCAGCAGTCTTTCCAATTTACTGAGGCCAGTTTCCATGTATTATTCTTGGACCCCAAGATGAAGTTTCTCTCCAATTTCTCCAATTCAATACATACTCCCGAGAAATTGGACTTACTATGGTCACCTAGTCCGGCCTATATGAACAGATCTAAATTGAACGAATCGTTCAGCTTTTTATATACAAAAACTTTGTTATCAAACTCTTCATGACTGTCTTTTAGAAAACTACACAAAGGCTGGTGGACTGAAAATTTGAGAAGGATTCCAAATTCTCTGATTTCAGAATGAGCACCAACAAAGTCTTGTTAAGCATAGGCTCCAAGCATCATCCTCGAAATACCTCCCTAACCATTTCACAGATTGATTAGCTCAACATTCTTAAAACCTGGAAAAAGCTGTCAATGGAAAGGATAAAGGAACTAGGATGGAACATGCTTGTTTTTATTTCCTCATTTTCTGTTTTTTCTTTTCTTTTTTTCAATAACTGTTTCATTGAAAAATGATAATTACAACCGACTTGTAGATATCACGAGGGCATGAGGCCATCCAGTTATCAAGGCAAGTACAATTCAAAATTCCATTTGTTTCCTTCTTTTGGGACATGATGATCAATTTGAAAGAAGTGGTAATATGAGTTGAAGTAGGACTTTTATTATTTAATTATCAGATACATATTGTAAATAAAACTCTTTCATTATTGCCATTGTGGATAGTTTATTTAATAGCTTTATTTCTTTTAATATTTCTTAGGATATATTTGCCCCTAAAAACATAGCTCGGCCAACAATGGAGATTTGTGTTTTAAACTTTCGTTTTAAGGTTGAGTGATTGGCCTTGCTTTTTCTCATTTATCATGTTACTAGCTATGGATGTTGTAAGGCAAAACTACTTGATCATCATTGTAGCTAGTCACAAGTTGACCATAAATGATGTAAGATAAAATTGTCTTTTTATTTTTACATCATAAGCATTTTTATTTTTTTTCCCGATTTTGAGATTTGGGGTTTCTTCGAATCATAAATCTTACATCAAGGAGGTCCAAAATTTTCACCCTCAAACAAAGGAAGCACTCCTCACTTTCCAGATGCACCGACGTATCCAAATTTTGTCCACTCGGATTTATCATCTCCATAACGCTGGTCCACCATTCAAAGCATGGCGAGAAACCAATTGCTAAGGGGCTTAGCAAAAAGAGGATGATCTCTAAACTACTTGGGCAAAGGGGCAAAGGGGCAAAGGAATAGAATATGCTCCATGGACTCAACCTCACCATCACATCGATGCCACTCTATAGACAATAATCTATTTCTTTGCTTAAGCTTCTCCTTTGAAGCTAATGCATTTTAGCAAGTTCTCCAAATGAATAGTTCAGATTCCAAATGGGTTCTTCCTCATAGCCCCTTGGATAGAAGATCAACTCCATTTGGTCCCCTACTTGACTTGGAAAGTAGGTTGGAATCTGATTTGATTAAGTACGTACCATCCTTAGTGGAGTGTCGAAGTTTCATTGCATATGGGAATTAAGAAAATCGTCTCAACGTAAACAAGTTTTGAAGAATATTCACCTCTTAAGTTTTATTTCCAAAATCACTCAAATCACGAATCATAGAGACAGGAATCTCCAGGCAAATTGATAATGGATTATTCTCTAAATAAAGCACCGTAAATGTAGAATTTTTTTTTTCCAAATTACTTAACTAACTTTTGTGTCCATCTCTAATTCATTTTTCTAGTTGTTAAAGCTAGTTGCAATTGAGTGTGCAGTTGACAAACAAATTCAATGAACTCTCGTATAGTTTTCGACACTATTCTTCGGTAAGTTAAAAAGAGGCCTAAGTCTAAACACTTTTGTTTTTTTGTAGGGTTAGTCGCAACCAAACTATCAATGTTATATAAATCAGATCCTTCAATTATTTAATTTGTCAATTTAATGGTTAAATGACTTGTCAAATATTATGTGCCATAATTTAAAACGAAAATTTTAAAGAAAATATACTGTTTCCGAATAACTTTTAAAAGTAAAAACTAAAACTAAAACCGAAAAAAGAGAGAGTGGACGATAAAACCTTTATAAAAGTTTCGAAGATCTCAAAATTAAGATTTTTCTTTAAACTATGCCACATAAAATTTGGCATCTCATTTAATGGTTAAATTAATTATTTTAGTAATAAAATGACGTTATTAATATAACTTTGTTAATTTGAGGATATAATTAAAATGTTTTAAAGTTTAAAGGCAAATTTTAAATAGAAATATAATTTATGAATGTAAGATACAATTAACTTTTATTTGTATAGTGTGAATGTTACTCTTCTTGTGTTGTGAATTTTAATATTTTTTTCATATTCAATATATTATTAAGGGTAAATTGCAAAAATAGTCTATTTTGTTTGCCTTAGGTTACATTTTAGTCACTTATGTTAGTATTTTGTTACGAAATGGTTACTGTGCCGTTAAGTTCCGTTATCTCCCTAACGGTAATCCTTCGCGACAATCCAACTAGATTTTAAGTGCCAACTTGAATTTCCAAATGGAATGAGAACAAATCTTTAATTAAATAAATTTAATTAATTAAAAATTTTAAACCCTAAACCTTAACTGAAAAAAATCCTAAACCCATTTCCACACACCTCTCTTCTTCATTTTCTTCCTTTTTTATTCCAAAATCTTTAGTTACAAATCTGTCTCAAAGCTTGAATCTTTAAAACCCATTAACCCAAAGGTTCAAAGATTCAATATCTTCTTCCCGTCAAGTTTTTTTGGGTTAATGGGTTTCAAAGAAGCAAGTTTTGAGACAGATTTGTAACTAAAGATGTTGGAATCAAAAGAGAAGAAGATGAAGATGAAGAAGACAAGTGTGTGGAAATGGGTTTAGGGTATTTTAGCTAAGATTTAGGTTTAAAAATTTTAATAAATTAAATTTATTTAAATAAAAATCTATTCTAATCTCATTTGGAAATCTAAGTTGGCACTTAAAATCTAGTTGGTCTGCCATGTAGGATTACCGTTAGAGAGATAACGGAACTTAACGGCAGAGTGATCATTTCGTAACAAAATAATAACATAAATGACTAAAACGTAATATTTTAAACATAAGTGACTAAAATGTAACCTGAGACAAACAAAAGTGACTATTTTTATAGTTTATACTATTATTAAATGTAATGGTGACCCTAAAGATATGTTAATAAAATGGAGAAATTTCTAGGATGAGAAGGAAACAGTGGAGAGAAATCAAATCACATGAGGGGTTATGTATATATTAATAATAAAGGAGAGGTGAGAAGTGTCAGCCAAGAATATCCATACATAGATCCCATTCTCCTCTTTTCAACACATGGATATTCCAAATGCTTCAGCATTATACCAAGCGTTTTAAATAAAATAGATAAAATTAAATTTAGTTTTTTAGGATTAATATTCAAATTATATAAATTTTGACTTAAAATATAATGTGATACATAAATTTTAATTTTATGTGATTTTATATATAAAAATAATTTTTATTATATATATATATATAATAGTCCAAATCTTAAAAAAAAAATATACCTTTTTGTTTGACTTTTTAATTTTTCATAATTTTAATTTTTTAAATCTTTAAAGAAAATTATAATTTTTTTGTACTTTTATTTTTTAAAACATTTAAAAATAAACTATATATAATTCGATCTTTAAACTATAGCTAAAATATCATTTTAATTTTTATAAAATTTTCTTAACAATAATCCTAAAAAATTAAAATTAAATATAAATATAATTAAAATTGTGTTAAATATTTCTAAAAAATTATAAAAACTCAAAACATATATGTAAAAGATCTTTAAAAAAATTTCATCAAACTTTCGAGTCGAAACCCAGAAATTATCATATTTTTACAATACCTTCTCTTCTATTATTGAAAGGGAGCACAACTTTCAAAAATAAAAATAAAAACACCATGATTCATCAAAAAAGAACTTTTTTGAATGTAAATTTTGGCTTTAATAGATCTAGATTTGATTTGATTTTAACATAATTTTTAATATTTTTTATATAATTTTAATAACTTATATTTATTTTTAAGATTTTTTTTAAAAAGGACCAAAATGCAATTTATCCTTAAGTACAAGGACTTCCCTATACTTTTACCAGTTTGGACTTATTATAGTACTCAACTCATCAGAAAAGCAGCAGTGATCTTGGGGCAGCAACTTTGACTTCCCTTGCTCTTTCAAATTTCTTGATATTAGAATATTATTATACTAAATAAAAAAACCTTCAATATTTATTATTTAATACTTTCTTTTCTAATCTTCCAAACATAAAAAAAATATGAATCATTAATTCATTCTCATTAATCAACTTAAAAAGAAAATCAAGGATGTGTATGTTGGTACAGGGAAGCAAATAAGAAATAAATAATACATGTAGTGTTGATCTATCTGAAAATTCAATGCTCTCCGATATATGTAAGTATATTGAATTTAATTGGGTAAATATAAATTTTGGTACTTGAACTTAGCTTCAAAGTTCAAATTGGTACCTAAGGTTTTCTTTGGTCCAATTAAGTATCTGAACTTAGCTTTTCGGTTCAAATTTGTACCTATACTTGGCTTCATAGTTCAAATTGGTTCAAAAAAGTCACTAACGTAAGTACTAATTTGGACAAAAAAAACTCAGTTCAAGTATCAATTTGACTCAAGAAGTGAAGTTCAGGTACCTAATTGGATCAAAATAAACTCTAGATACCAATTTGAACCTTAAAGCTAAGTTCGAGTACCTAATTGGACCAAAAAAACTTAGGTATCAATTTGAACCTTGAAAACGAGTTCAACTATCAAAATGTATATTTATCGAATTTAATTTATAAAATTTATTAGCTACTTTTTATTCATTTATTATAAAAGTTTTCATTGCTAAATGATGTTTTGAATAAATATATACAGTCAATTTTCTCTATAAATGTCTCATTTTTTTCTCGTATTTTGCTTCTTATAGAGATGTGATTATTATACATTTATAACAACATGTTGTTATATAGAGATAATCGTTATAAGTTTACCATAGAATTTATATCGTGAATTTTCATTAAATAAAAAGAGTGAATTATGTTAAAAAAAGAAGAAGAAAAAATGAGAATCAAATCAACAAAATTAAAAGATGTATAACATGTGCATGTATTATTACTTTTATACATATTTTATTTTACATTCTTTCACATATAAAGTTCATAAATATAACAAGTTGAATTAATCAGTATGACTTATCAAATTAAATTAATTAATTTACTATAAGTCAATTCATAGGGTTATGTACCAATAAAAGCTCATTTCTGAAATTATTTACGGAAATGAGCTAAAAGTGAAAAAAATTACAGGAATAGGCCAATTTTGCAAAAACGCTCCTACGTGACAACATTTTCAAGGGGAATTCCAGAAAAACGCTTCCACATGAAAATACTTTTCATTGACTCAAACAAAAGCTCTCCTACATGAAAGCACTTTTCCTCCAAAATTTTCAAATTACTGTTGGGGAGGTCGACCATGAAAAAAACACATTGAAAAACGTTCCCATGTGGACATTAATTTGAAATTTGCTTTGACATGGAGGTGTTTTTGTCTTAAGAAAAAAAGCTTACACGTGGAAGCGCTTTTCTGGAATTCTCCCTAAAAACGTCGCCACGTAGGCGCGTTTTTGCAAAATTGGTCTATTCCTATATTTTTTCACTGTAGCCCATTTTCGTAAATAATTTCAAAAATGGGCTTTTATTGATACATAACCCCAATTCATAAGTTTATGATGTTCCAAATTCATAGTATAATATTTAATTAGAAATCTTAATAGTTTATTGATTTGATATCTTTAATTTCACTCATTGAAGATTACTTTTACTTAATAAAATATGATTAATAAATTCCTCTCGTGAAATTTAATCATTTCATTGAAATAATATTTTAATGAAGATCATTTTCCTTTAGTAAATGATAATTAAAATGCTTGTTTTATATGAAATAGCTATAATTTTACTTAAAAATTTAGACTATATGATGTTACAGAGAACAAATTTAATAAAGCACATACTTCATAATTATAAATGTTATAAGTGAAAATTTGTTATAGATAAATAAAATAAAACATGAAAAATCGATTCTTCTAGAAACTTAGTTGGTATAGTAGATGGCTGTTCTAGGGAGGACAACTTCTTAACAAATAAAAAGTATGTGAAACGATACCAACAACCTCGTAACCCTATGTTAAGAGCCCTATATTATAAACATGAAAATTTTATTTTAATCCCAAATTATTTCATTCCTCTCCCTTAATTATAAAAAATAAAGTATATAAAACAACCATCAGGGTTTATTTTATAAGGAGCCTAAAAAAATTAAAATAACTAAAAATCAATATTTTTAGTAATTTAATTTTGTAAATATTATAATAAAAACTGGTTGATAAATTGTTATAAAAGTGCAAGTATTTTTTAATTAATTTAATATAATTTCTTGTAACATTATATTAACTATTATGTTTAATATTTTATTTTACTTAAAAATAATGTTTTTTCATAAATAATTATATTCATACTTAATTTTTAGCAAACACTTTTTTTTTTAATTTATCAAATAACAGCTAAATAATAACAATCCAATTTAGATAGTCAAACATTGGTCATTTGACTAATCACAATCAGCTGTGTCAAGCTCAACTCGGTAGTTCCGAGTTTCGAATCAATGTCCAAACAAAAGCTCTCTACTTAGAGCCACTACAAAAGAAATTACATTTCCGCGTGTCGAATTCTAACTCGCTTAGAAATTTTGAAAATAAAAATAGCCCAAAAAAGAAAATAGAAAATAAATAAAAAATCCCTATCGAAAGGAATAAAACCCAAGATATACTCTTGCTTTCATTTAAAGAACCCCACGGATATTCTCGACCATCAACTCCGAATATTCCCTCTTTCCGTTATATTCCCCCTCTCCCACCTCCCCCGCTCCCATCCTCCTTCCCACATTTTCCCTCACTTTCTCTCATTTTCTCACCAGCCAAAGACCCCCCCTTAAAATTTAAATTAAGAGTTTTCTGTTAATTATAAAAAAAAAAAAAAAAAACAGATTTTGTGCCATGAAATTTGGGAAGAGCCTTAGTAGCCAGATCGAGGAGACTCTGCCTGAATGGCGGGACAAGTTCCTTTCTTATAAGGAGCTTAAGAAGAAATTGAAGCTTATTGAGCCTAAGTCCGGTGAGAAGCCGAATAAACGAATTAAATTGGATGAAAATTCTGGTGATGTTGCCGATGCCGGAGATAAGGTCGGCGTCTTCGACGGAGACGGTATGTCGACAGAGGAGACCGATTTCATTAAGCTTTTGGAAAATGAGCTCGAGAAATTCAACACTTTTTTTGTCGAGAAAGAGGAAGAATACATCATTAGATTGAAGGTAATTCGAATTCTGATTTGAATTCTATCTGTCTGGTTGGGGAGTTTTTCTTTCCCCCTTTTATCTGGCTTTTCGTTTCTTTTCCCCGTAAACAAACAGGGGATTTAATATTAATGCTCAAAATGTTGCCGTTTTGTTCAACAGCAGAATTCTTTTTTCTACCCTTTATTTCGGTTTTTTTTTTCGTTTGTCCTTCATGGGTCCGTTAAATCGTTGAAACTTAAACGTGTTGTCAACTTGCGAGAACCTTCCTTTAACAACTAGCGTACATACATTTAGGGGTTGTACCTTAAAGTACAAGCTTGAGTTTGCAATAGCATGCTAATGTTGCCGCCAATCAACAATTTGCTTACCTGCAAGACAATACGGTATTTTCTTAAAAGTTGATACTGGAAACATGGAAGCTTGGATTACTGCAATAGAACATTTAGAAATTTATGAGATTTAGTGCATTTTTTATCATATAGATTGCTGGTAACCAAGTTTCACATATGGGTTCTTCATGTTAGTAAGTTTTATGCTCATTGATGGGTTATTTGGGCTTGTGGTGCAGGAGTTACAAGACAGTGTGGCAAAGGCAAAGGATTGTAATGAAGAGATGATAAGGATTAGGAAGGAGATAGTGGACTTCCATGGCGAGATGGTTTTGTTAGAGAATTATAGCGCTCTTAACTACACAGGTACTTCAGCTTTTCTCATTTCCTTTTGTCTCTTTGCTTAATCAAAGATATTCCTACTTGCTTCCTTTTAATGCTTACATAGTTGGTCTTAATACAGTACTTTAGCCGGCCAAATGATTTTTGTCCGATTAGGTTTATAGCAACTTGCTAGGAAGCCTGTTGGTTCTATGTCCATTTGTCTTGAAGTCAGAGTTTCTTTATTCCTTCATTATGGCATGCTTACTTTTTTGACATTAGTTTTCTGGCAGACAACTTATCCATATCCATTCTTTAGTTAAACATGAATTATTTGACCTTCCTTTATAGCCTTTTGTCATATCTTGTGTATTTTGTAGGGTCATAATCCTGTTTAAGATATTTTATATTTATACAGATTATAATCCATTATTAATTCATTCTTTATATGTACATATCTTGAGACATTCTCATGCTCATGTTATTTTTTCACAAACTATGAATTACATGTGGGCTGCATATGGATCGTTTCTTTGTCATTCCCCGAAATGAAAATGAGTTTGCCCAAAATTGAGCTGCACCATAGTTTTGGTCACTAATCCATTATATATGGAGTTTTTCTTCCCAACTGAACTAGAAAGCAGAGGAGGTAATGAGTTTATAATGAAGACACAGAAGAAAGTTAACAAACATAGAGGGTCCCAATGAGTTACACTTTGCTTTATTAGGAAGATCATTTGCATTTCTAGTCTATCTTTTGTATGGCTTGTTGGATAGAAAGAAAAGGTAAACTGCTTTTTTCCAGTTGTTTATTTAAAGTATCAGGTAAGAGTGATGTAACTTGGAAGATTGTTTTAGTGGATAGCACCATTAACACTATATGCAATGAATAGGATTGGTGAAAATACTGAAGAAGTATGACAAAAGAACGGGCGCTTTGATCCGCTTGCCTTTCATTCAAAGGGTTTTGCAACAGCCCTTCTTCACTACAGACTTGCTTTACAAGCTGGTCAAGGAGTGTGAGGCGATGCTGGACCATCTGTTCCCCAAGAAGGAAAAACCAGCTTCAACTGAAGCCGAAAATAAGGATGATGTTGGAGACTGTGAAGATAATGGATGTGATCCCGTAACATCATCCACTTCTAGGAGCGAAGATCGGCTCAGAATGCCCAAAGAGCTCGCGGAGATTGAGTCCATGGAGAGTCTATATATGAAAAGCAGTATATCAGCATTGCGTGCTTTGAAGGAAATCCGGAGTGGAAGCTCAACTGTTAGCGTTTTTTCATTGCCTCCATTGCAAATAAGCGGATTGGTAGTTGAATTTTGGTAAAAGACCCTGATATTTTTCATTATTTTTTTTTAATTTACAGTTCATGCTTTGGTAATGCTAATCTTAGATAGCAACACGTGTAAAGGCTATATATATTGAAACCGTAGCAGTTTGATATAATTATATAGTTCTGATTATCAATGATCTTATTGTTATACAATTTTGCTTCACATGTGTAGCATTTGGTGTGGTGGAAAATCTTTTTCATATAAATTAATCATTTATTATTGTACAAACACTACAAGCGACATAACCACTTGGTCTCAACTTAATTGTTAAAATACTAAAAAGTTGATTGAGTTGATACTATTTTCAATCGAATTTCAATTCAAGTATTAAAATATTAAAAAATATTATTTTAATAAAATAATTATTATTGTTTCGAAAATATTTTTATCTATATTTTTTATACAAGTGTGTATATGTTGAAAGTATGTTTTGTAACATGAATATCATTAAATAAAGGGAAATGAAATTTGCAAAAAGGTAGTTAACAAAATTTAAAACCATCGTCGCCTGAGAGATTCGAACTCTCGCGGGATGAACCCATGTACTTAGCAGGCACACGCCTTAACCACTCGGCCAAAGCGACTTCGTTTAGAATCAATTATTTGTACTAATTTTTCTAATATTTAGTTTTAAATATTACTTATTAGCTTTCAGAAATAATAAAAGAGAATACGATCAGATTTAAAGGTCTGCATGGCAATGCCATAAAGCAGAGGCATGGCGACAGTTGGAAGCATTTCCAAAACAATTAAGCGATCCCATGATGACTGAAAGAAAGGGTATTAATGCAAGCTATCCCGATTGGATGGAGAAAAGGAGAGATGGGCAGCTGCAAAGCCAACACAAGCCACCGGCTTTATATTGTCCGTTGAAGTGATCAACAGAATTAAGTCCGGTACCTCAGCATTGAGAACACTGGTAGTTGGATATAGAAACCAGTTATAATTTTATGTAGGTAGTAGTGCTTGAATAAGTGAACGAACTGAACTCTTTTAAGTGATTCTTCCTAGAAAGTTTCAAGTATCATATGGAAGAATATGAGTCAACCAACAGGGAAGCTAAGAGAGAGTGTGTGAAGGTTGGTTTTTGGCTACGAAGCTTTCATCTGCACTCAAGATAGCATATTTCTATGTTTAACTGACATCAGGATATAGCAGTAGAATAACACTGCTTCATTTCAGTCCGGTGAGACTGAAATTCATATTTTTGCTTACCATTTCCATCACAGACAATGCTATTTGGTTTGGTACTTTGAGTTTTATCTGCAGCCTGTTAAACCAAAAGCTAAGTAAACTAAACTTGCAAGCAGAAAATGACACAGAAAGTTAAAGAAGAGATTAAGATTTTAACAAAACTAAACCTCCCCCTTAAACATGTTCAAGAAATACAGTCCAATCACTCTTGCAAGCCGTTAGCATCTAAATCATCACTTCACTCTACCCCACCTTGAAATTCATAGAATGGTTATGAACCCACTGGCAAACTTTACTTACAAATGGCAAGACAAAGACTACAAATATGATAGTGAACAAATAAAAAGAAAAAAACAACTCATACCTTAGCTTCTAAAGATTGAATTCTGGCAGTTCTGGAGCTCTTAAACACTTCATTTGCCTGAAAAATCGTCCCTGGGAAATAATTTGTCAATAACTATTTCTAAAAACCAATGCAGAAAAAGGTGAATACTTGACCACCTATGATTAAAACAATATAAGTAAAACATCCATGTTTTGATTTCCTGGTTTACAGGAAGTGTTGAAGGAGCAAGCAGAAGTGAAACATAGAGAGACTACAGAACTTTTTTAGATTATCTATTAATATAAGTTATCTTCTCGTATTCTGATCCGATTATATAATACTACTTGTTATTAAATAAAAATTAGATAATCAATGAATCAATATTTGTTTTCGTTATGTTTTACGTGCAAAAACTGTTTATACAAAATATATTAATGATAATGATGAAAAATTATTAAATTGTTGAAAAATTACAAGGACATAAAGCACATAGACGATATTACCACACTAAGTGCATCAAATCCCAACAGCATCAAGTTCCTTTTAAGGTTTCTCCAACGTGGTTATTTCTTCAGCAAGCAAGGACTCCTTTGCTTCCACTTGTTTGATTATCTTTGTATGTTCTTGCAACAACTTGGCATTCGCATCACACACTTGTTCCCATTTCTCAAGCATCGTCTTACGGTTCTACAAAAACTCTTCTCCAAATTCCCCTTCAAACTCATCATCAATGGCAACATCATATACTACTGTGGCACTAGTTACGAATGTCAGGTTGTTAGAGCTGTAAATGAACCTAGCTTGAACGAACAAATTTCTGTTCTTGTTCGTTTGTTTATTTCTGAAGTTGTTCATGTTCGGTTCGTGTTCGTTAACAATTTCAAATGTTTTATTCATGTTCGTTTATTTAAAATTATGTATGTTCATGTTCGTTTGTTTAATATTTACGAACAATGTTAATGAATAACAAACAAAAATAAATAAATAAACACACATATATTATTTTAATATATTTATAAGAAAATATCATTAATAAATAAGTCAGTCAATAAACGAGCCAATAAACAAGCTTTTAAACGAGTTTGTTCGTGAACATAAACAAACCGAAAACACTTCTATTTGTGTTCGTACGTTTATTAAACGAACATAAAAAATTCGTTCATACTCATTTATTTAACTTAATAAATGAGCATAAACAAATGTTATACGAAAAGTTCACGAACGTTCTGTTCATTTGCACCCCTACAGGTTGCTACTCAAGTGATATTCATTAGAACTATTAGTGGAATCCTCATCACTCAAGGTGACACAAGGATTTTTTTTTTCTTATTTTTTAGAGTATTTGCACACTCAGCTTGAATGTGCCTAAATCCATGGCACTCGTGACATTAGATTTCCTTCTTCTTCTCTTCTTTAACCTCTTTTATAAACGCAATTTCTTTAGATTTATTTTTGAGAAATCCTTTAGTGGTGTCAAACTTCTTAAATCTTTTGGACTACTTCTTGAAAGCTTCATTGAAGTTTTGATTAAACAAAGCTTTTTGTTCCTAAAAGTATTCCATCGTAATGGACTTTATAGTGGTCATTGAGTTAATCACTTGAAAAGCAATACTGTTTTCCTTTTTAGATTTGTTCTTTCTGATTTCATCAAGATTTAGCTTGAATGCTTGTAAAGATCCAACCAATTCATTAACCTTATGTTGTTCATATCTGTCACTTCTTCGATGACTGTGAATTTAATTGCAAATCTTTTGGTGAAGATCTCAAAACTTTTCTAACCAAATTTGAATTGGAATATTCATCTCCAAGTGCAAATAACTGATTTGATAAATCACATAACTTTACGTGGAAGTCACTAATTGTCTTGCATCCTCGATGTTTCGAACATTGTAGTTAACGTCTAGAACTTAGAGAGAGAGAACTCGCCAATACAAGATTACCAACCCTTTGATGGTATTAAAAGAAAAACCTTCTCATGCGAGGTAGGGTATTAAGGAGCCAAGTTCCTTGGCTTTTAACTCTCGTTTGGTGAGGTATACGAAGACTAAAATTTCAAGCCTCCTAATGTACTTGGTAAATTTCAAGCCACATCAACCCAATAACGATCAACATTAATTATAATTAATTAATTCAAAAACTTAATTTAAATTTTTTATTATGATACCATTAGACCAAAGACTACATGACTAGTAAGCACCCTTTTTAAAGACTGCTAATTCTTCCCCCCAAGCATAACTCAACTTAATTTTTATTAAATTGCCTTTTTAAATAAATTTTAGTTAATTTTATGATTTCAACAAATAAAAAAAAAAGGAGTAATCACGCACCATTTTTTACCGGAACATGATATTCAAATTAAGTCTTCAATATAATAAGTAAATAAATAAAAATTTTATATTTTTTAATATTGTTTATGCACCAACCGATGCATTATATTCCAACCGACCGGAATTGACCGAAACAACTCAATGCAATCCATACGAACCAAAAGTTTCATCAGTGCAAAAAAACAAAGGTGCTTCTATTGGCAGTGGTACTGTGTGTTCAGTTGCACCTAAAATAATTGGTGGCTTAATTTATTCCTAATGGTTTGAACATTAAGACCCCAAAAAGACTAGCAATAACAAGATGATCAATTTTTAAAAGTAAAAATTAAATACAAAGGAATGATGTGTCTTGCTATTTTCTGTGTTACTAGGAAATCAAACTAGGTAATTATGCAAAACTATGTCCTGTTTTGACTCCTGGGATACTACACATAATATGCTTATCCTTGATTTGAAATGCAACTTGTTTAAATGCTGCCCAATTCTCTTTCGGAAGATTCGGAATCAGAACGGATGGGCAACTTTGTTCAAACTATATGGCTGCTGGGGCTTAATCTTATACCTCAACAAACAACATGATCCTTACTCATTAAACCAAATCATCCGGCGAATTTTTGGATCGCCATTTCTTTCAGTGAACCCACTGATCTGCGGAAGACCTTAAGTTTGTGACCTACTTTTTCCTGAGAAGACGAGAAACAACAATAAAAATGAAGTCACCATGCTCCAACAATGAAAACGAGGTGCAGAGATGTTGAAAAGGAAACCATGACAACCCAAGCCTCAAAGAAATCTAAGGCGAGTATAAATCTTTGGATAAACTTTAGACTATGTGCCTCAATTTCTTTCTAATTTCCCAAAAGCTAAACTAAGCTGACTGAATTTCAAGTTCATCAAAAATTTGACAACGCCATCATTCCAAACAGACTAATGCAACAAATTTTGACAGTGTCAGTATTTCCAACTTTCTTTTCATGTCAATAGCCAACCTGGTGTTCATGTCCATTATCTGTAATGCTATTAATTCAGAATTTCAACAACCACTACAGTAGATAAAGTAAAAGACACATTGTTCCGTGTCTAATACTAATTCTCATATGGCATGAGGATATTTGATGATAACAACAGGAGCTCGAGCTCCCAGAAGGAAAATTGTGCATGCTAGGAAATGGAATGAGGTCTAAATTGTGATCTGGGAAACGGCTTACCTCACTTAATAACTCAAGTCGTTCTAAAAGTGGAATTAGCTTTCCACACAGCAAAGAAATTCCTTGCCCGGAGTCAGGCTTGGCACCATATGTAATGGTTTTCATGCTTCCATTAGTATTGAATACACCAGAGCTGCCATTAAAGTCAGGAATTCAATATAAGACAACTTGCAATACAACACAAATATTGGAAAAAACAGCAAAAATGAGGGAAAGCATAACACCAATCTGCTGTGTCTGACATTCTGATATCAACTGGCCTATGAGGACAAATCATGCTATAACTGAACCTAAGAAAGGGGAAAAGAGGTATGTGGATGGCAGAGGCAAAATAAAACTATTGTACATTCTAACTTAGATCACTTTGTTCTAAAATATGTTATCTACTAGAACTGTTGATCATTCACTATCACAAAAGAGAGCCAGATAGAGACATTAATGAACTTTCTTTTACACTTCAAAATCCTACAAATACAGGATTTCAACACAACTTTAACACCTCATCCAACTAGCTTCAATACTCTTACAACAGTCTTAAGCATCTCATTCCTTATCACTCCTAAGTACCAAAACCATGCAACAAAATAAAATTATTTCAAAACTAGAGGTCTAGCTGATGTGGGTTCACCAATTTTTGAAAATTACAGAATGACTTGAACAATGTACATACACACACACCAAGTACTGAGGAAAATAACATCACTCATCAAAAGTGCACAAAGATAAGGTTTATTTCAAAACCAGAGGGAAAAAGACAGCACCTATCCTGAAAATGGATTATGATGACATTCAATACATGCTCCGCAAGAGGAAGTAACAGAGAAATTAGCTGATCTCTATTACCAGCTACTTGGCACATTTTGACCATTGCTATATATCGCCTGTAAAACATGAAAACCGCATCATCAAAAAATAAATTACATGGAGGATGCACCAGAACCCTATTACCACCACAAATACATGTACTTTCAAACCCATAAGAATTTTTTGTCTTCAATCGAGAGAAATTTCTTTAATTTCAAAGGCATGTTACAAAACCATCGCTAAGGAAGATATATATATGTTGTGTATCTACTTTCTAATAAATTAAACAAAACAGAAAAGGCAAAGCAAAGCCAAAAAAAATTGATACCTTTTTTGTATGTCATCAGATGCCGAAACCAAATCTTGCCTAACACACATATTTATGACTTCATCCACCTCCTGTCTTGATAGTTCATTTATGTCTCGAATCTGCAAACTCAAGAAAAAGTAACAAGTTTTTACTTCCAAGGGGGGAAGAAAGAAGCACTGTAAATGCAGAAAGGATATCCAGGTGCAAAGAACAAAGGACATAAATCACAGCAAAAACAGAAAATATTGCGATCTTTCAGAACTTAATTCAATCAAACAATACCTTATTCAGAAGTAATGATTTTTCCTCAGCTGCTCTTTCTAGAGAATTTGTGACACTATTCAGAAGCGAACAAAGTAAATTAAGTGTTGGCTGCTGCAGACTAACAGGAGAATGGTATTCAGGGGAGTCATCTGAAACCTGCAACAAGTTGATGGATGAGAAATATTTCTTTGTATTCATAGAGTATGCTATAATTAAAAGAGATATATATATAGATGAAAGAATTTGCTTCAAACATACCTGCAGCCTAAGGGATTTCTTAGTGACCAAAAAGTAGAGATAAGAACTCAGGCTAAAGCATAATTGAAAACCACTGAGTTCTGACTTCCTCTGATTCTGTCATCCAGTGGAAAGAAAAAAAATAGAGTTCTAACTTCCTCAGTTTAAAATCATTTGAAAAAAAGGATAAATAATACATGTGTAGCATCTGCAGCACCTTCAGAAGAGACATTAGCATACCTCCGAAGATCTCGTTGAGATTGAAAGAAAGGGTCTGTCTGAATCACAAGAGAAAAGAATATGCATCATACTAAAAAGTCCTTGAACAAAACCATACTCGCCACTTTCTTCATAAGGCCAAACCTATAATTAAAAAAAGGGAAACAAGTGTCATCAAATCAAAACTTTATTTGATTAATACAAAAGAAAAGACTACCAACAAGAAAGATAAGAAAGATCATCAATATGACATGAAGATGAGAACCACTAGAAAAAAAGGTAGGGAGGAAGTAATTTTGAATCTTTTAAAACCATATTCCTTCAAAGTGTCCAAAAAACCAATCAAGCAGATAATTGCTACCTGATTGCGAGTATAAAAATTTAGAACCAGATAGTATTACAGCAGCACACATCAAAGGTTCTTACTTTGCTAAGTATACCAACAACAAGATTGATCTGCTCCATCATCAAGTCATTAGCTCCAGAAACATCTTCCCGAAGAACTTGATCAAAGACCAAATGATGTCCTTTCACATAATCTATAACTTCACGAACAATTTTATTCTTCACCTATACAACAAAGCACACAGGAATAGGAGGGAACTCGCATCAGGCACAACAGAAATATGACAAAACACCAATAATTATTAATCATAATCAGAAATATGACAGCAGCAAGAAGAGCGGCTTAGGATAAAAGAATTGAAGCCAGAGCTCAACTCTTACACTCAAGCTTGAAATCAACTTGAGTAACAGACATGATTATTATAATATGATGGTAAGAACCTTAAATGAGTTAAGGTGTTTAATTAGGTTTGGTTATTATTTATATTACATGATCTCTGCTTCCTCCAAAAGCAAAATCATATTTGATTAAAAAATAAAAAATTGTATAAAATAACACCAATTCCAGCATGACTCAGTATAGAAGCAAAATTATGGTTCTTATTATCCATGACAGTTAACTTCAATTTTCAATCCTTCACAACTACTTCATGCCTTTGCATCCACATGCAGTTTTTTAATTTAGGTTTGTGAAACAAAAAGGCAAATATAAGAGGTAACAATGAAACGTAGGCTTCAATAAATAAAATACGAAGCTTGAGCTTAGATGTCAATTAGAACCATCTCAAAACTGCTATGTAGCTAGTGGAATAATATTATTTATTATGGTTAGCTTCCAAAGATGGATACATGTCCAGTATGAGCCACTTTAACTCTCTGAGAGTTTTTCCTCATATTCAGAGTCATACCCTCATCCTCATATCTACTTATGTAATGCAAAAACATTAAAGAGGTGAAAACTTTGTTGAATTCTGCAGTTAAACCAGACTCAAAGGATGAATAGGAATAAATTCCTTTCATTACAAGCAAGAAGTGAACACACTTCAAAGACAATAAAGAGTACCAACTAACCTCAAAAAACTCAGATGTATCAACCAAAGATGTCAAAGAGAACACCAGTCTCAATATAGGAGTTACAATCATCCGCTGTTTGTTGATGTCCACAGCCACATCTCTCCTCAGCTTCGTTTCAACCCTCAAACTTCCCTGGTGGATAGTTTAATTTCTATCAAATCAAAAACTTCAGAAAAATAAATATCATAATAACATCAAATATTGCAATTTCACCTGTAAGTTAACTGCCCTGCATGAAGCAATATGCTCCAAAGCACCCATAGAAAATAAAACCTGTGCCCCAGACTTCCCATATTTGTGGCAAATTCTCAGAAGCAAAGCGAGTTCAGCTTCAAGAGTACATGCCCGTTGCATTGAGTCAAGTGAATGGCCACCATCCTGAAACAATATTCATACAGTTCATATGCAATGCATGAGACAAATGGAGCTTATAGAGGTTAAAGATCTCAGGTAATGCTTCAGATTTTCCTTTCCAATTTTGGGGGTTGGGGGGGGGGTGGTGGGGTGGAGGTTGTCAGGAAGCAGAAGGGGGAGCAATTGGAAAACTGTTCAGGAGATAGGAACAAATCTATATTCACATACAAACGATTAACACATGGGCAAGTATTCTTTTGCCAAAAACTTGTGTGCAAGTCAAAATTACCACAAGCAACAAGATGGAGAGCAATAAAAAAGTTTTAACATTTAAGGCCCTAGCTCCAGGATGCATAACCGGGCAAATGGCCCTTGGGGAAAAAATAAACATTGATTAATATTATTAATTATGGATAAAAAGCAACATGGCAGCATGTATAATGCACTTTAGCCAGCTAATACCAAAATAAATCTTTATTTCCAACTTAATGACAAATCTAATCAGATTTCCCCAACTAATAAATTTAATATCAGAAAAAATAACATATTATGATGGGATGATGGAAACTATGCCAGTTGAGGGATTACACTATTTAAGACTTCATATCTTACAGATCTTTACATATAATTAGATTGTTTTATATATTAATTAGTATTTTATTTCTTTCCAAGCATTACAATTTTTAGTGTTATATTTGGTATCTTGTTTTATTAGGGTTTTGAGTTTAGCTATAAATACCTATATTATTTTAGTTTCAAGTAGGCTTTTTATGATGAATATTTGAGTTATCGTGAATAGTGATATTGATTATTGAAATTTACTATTTCAATTCTTTCTAGTTTTCTAGCCGAGTTCTTGTTCTCTGCCAATTTCATTTGTTCCTTCCTAATTGCTTCCATCTATTTCTGATTTTCCCTCTATATTTCTATATTTTATCTCCTCTATCTTCTCCTACATTTTTCATGCTTATAAACATAATATACAGCAAATAATTCAGCTACTAGTTTATGAAGAATACACATACCGCAAAAGAAAAACTACTAATACTCATTAAGCAAGACCTCAAAAATCCTCTACTTTGAAGTTGACTTAAGAAATATCTCTCATGATCGATACAAACTACTGCATCCAGAACATAAAGTGCTATGGTCTTGCCAGGTTCACTGCCATGAGTTGCATCCTTTATTACCTGCAGTTTGAAATTGAATAGGTATGAAACCAGAATGAGAAAGAAAAAACCACCAAAATACAGATATATGTCATTCTCCCATATCAACCAGAATAAGAATGACATTCTATACAACAGCAAGAATCTCCAGCAGAAAAATTTTACAATCAAGCAAACTTATCAACTAAGAAACTTGACCTGAAATACAGGATTTATAAAAAAATTAAACTGCAAAACTATTTAAAACAGTTAATCTGTAAACAATATTAGTAAAGAGAATAAAATAAGTTGAACCTGTCAAATTACAAAATCACTGCTCTGTTTTCACATGTATGAATTCAAAAAATACGTCACTAGTTCTTCAGTTTGATAGAATTCAAAAGCTGGAGAGATCATTAGACTGCGTATATGAATTCAAAGGAGCTGTACGGATACACAAAACAAATATATGGAGTATTCCAATGCAGACAAACCAGTAGTTCAAACTCTCAAAAATAACATATTTCAATTGAATTGCTAGATAAGACTAGCAAAACTATTGCTATAAATATTATCAGAGTTCCATACTGAAGACCAACAGAAGAAAAAGAAGGGCTTTCTTTTTTTGTTTTTGGGTTGTTGGGGGGGGGGGGGAGGGCGGACCCACCAAGTCCAAGATGGCTTGAGCCTCCTTCCTTAAGATGGAAAAGTTGGCACGAGCTAGTTCTGCCTGTTCTTTGTCAATCTGCAAAATGTGGATCAGTGGCAATGAAGTATTTCTTCAATTAACATAGGCTTAATTATATATTTGGCCCTTGAACTTGGCACCTTCTCCTATTTTGGTACCTATTATTTTTTGGACTACATTAGTACCCAAATTTTCATTCCGCCAAACCTTTTCTTGTTTATGTAATACCGTTTGAAATTTTAAAAGAAAGTTTATAGAAAAACTTAAAAAATTCAAAAAAAATATATAAGAACTTTTAACTTAAAAAAATCTCCAAAATCAGCTGGAATATCAAGTCTAAAACTTTGTATGATTAAAGTTTCAACATTTTTTAGTCTGGGAAAAGAAATTGGAAGCTAATCTCTATCATAAGAACAAAAGAAAAACAAAACTGTAAACTAGAGCCCCAAAAGAACTTGAATTCTTTGTTTTATATATACCAACTAGAGGAATCTAAAGCGATAAAAATCATGCAAGGCAGAGAGGATAGCAACACTTCATATCCAACCCATAAAATCACTGCAATATATATCTCATAGAAATGAAACATTAGGGGCTTCAGAGATTGATAATCAGAATTGAGGGTAAACACAGAAAATGTTTTATCCTATATATCTTTAAAAAATAATAAAACCCTCCCTGATAGCACTACAAAAAGAAAAGAGATATGTAAGGCTTGCAAAGTTGTCTTCTTGAGTGATTATTTATAAAAAAGTTGATGACTTTTGATGAGATTTAACACTGGTTTAATCTCTATCTCGGTCAACTCATCCACGCTTTAGTCTCTCACTAGGTCTTATTGCAGGGACCTCGGTCACCAACGATACAGAAGCTAGAACCGGCTTCAACCTCTCCCTTCCAACCACCATAAGAAGTAGTGCATATCTGACGGTTGTTAGAGTCATTGATGGCAGCAATTTGTATCTCAGTATGTGGATCAAAGTGGTGGACAGGGAGAAAAAAAAAGAGATCGTTTCAAAAACTTGCCCAGAATTCGGCTAAGGTTGATGATGATACCAGCGGTGCTGATGGAGAAGAAGAGTGAGAAGTTTATGGGTTTCAAAGTTTAGGGGGTTTCAATTTAACTAAAAAAAAGTAAATAAAATAAATAAAATGAAAGTAAAATAATAAAATAAAATAATGAAAATTTTTTATTTTAATTTATGAATTTATTAAATCGTATCTTTTCATTTTAGGTGATGACACAGCACACCCTCAAAATGCCACATCATCATTAATAAATGGCATTACAAAAATGGAGGCAAAACGTTTGACGGAATGAAAATTCGGGTACTAATGTGGATCTGTGGTCCAGAAAGAAAAATTAAGTACCAACATGGGTGAAGGTGCCAAGTTCAAGAGGCAAATATATAACTAAGCCATTGACATATAAAAACTGCAATATAGACAAGAAATAACCAGAAAAAGGTTTTAGAGAGTACATACCTTCTGGAGATCCAACTCCTCACCATCTTGCTCGTCAAGCAGCAACTGCTGGAGAACTGATGTTGGCACGTTAGGAACAAGCATATGCTGACAATACTGGAAATAGCTCAGAAGCAAAGCATATTGACTGAAGACAGATACAACAGAAAGGTCAGATAACAACTGAACAACAAGCAAAGAAAAGCACCAGCTCTGTAACAAGAACCATACCGCCTCCTCAACGCCTCTGATGATTCATTTCTCAAAATTGCCATGATAAGCTTAAACAGTAGTGAGTGGCAAGCACCATTCGATAATTGTTTCACCATGATGATATCAAGACATGTGATATTATCTGAACTAAAACCACCAGGGAATAAGAATCTATCATCTCGTAGTTTCGCCATGCATGTAAGAGCAACCTAGCAACATTTCGTGCAGAAGGCAAGTTATTAGAACCACTGCCATAAAAAGGAAAGCTACGCAATAAGTTCACAAGTTTGAGTTAGTACGTTACCTGGCTCAATATAAACGCCATTTTCAATGAGCAGTCTGGAGAGGCAGAAGCACCAAGACATGCATCAAGAATCCTGAAAATCAACGGAGAAATAAGCAACATTTCAAGTCAATAACAAGAAAGAATTGTGCTAGTGATGATAGGAAAGCATACTGATATAAAATTTCAGATCGATTTTCAAGCGACGAGATTATTCTTGATACAGAAACCTGCCACAGCACATGGTACAGACATAGGGCAAGAGAATATGAAATTATTATTTTTTTTTAAAAATTGAGTTTGAACAAACCAACAAGTAGTCAGACCTCCACAATATGTGACCAGCCAGTTAACATATGAAGTTGGGCAGCCTGTTCCTCAAGGCTTTTGTTGTATCTCCATCCCCATCTCAACAACTGCTGAATTGTCTCTCTAACCTCATTCAGCTCGGCTTCATTACCAAAGTTACTCAACTGAGGATAAACAGAGTTGAACTTCTGAAATAACAAAATTAGATCAAACCCAGCTCTCTATATATAACATTGAAGCAACAACACCTCTTATTTTGAAGCAAGTTTTCTTTTAAGAAAGTGGAGCAGACCTGCCAAAGCTTATCGCGAAGTGAAGCAAGATCAATTAGACGATCACCACGTTCAGAGTAGTAATAGATGCCACCCTTTCCAGAAGTTGATGGATTTCCTAGTATGTCCTCTTCCTATAAAAGCAGAAATGAGCGAGCACAGATGACAGGTAGTTTCAGTATCAGAGCTACTATCAGTCAGGAGGATTTTACCAGTAAATTATATTTCATATTAGAAATAATTTGAGAAAGATTCATAGTGGTGTCTGGAGATCTGAATTGGACCACTTCAAGCAACTCTGACACCTGAAATTAATCTCAAATAAGTGCAACAATGTGAGACATCAAACCAACTTCACACTCTTCTTAAACGATATAACACTATTAATACAAACCAGAAAATGCATCTCATGCAAAGTATAAGAGTAGGATTAATAGCATTCATGGAAACAATAGTCAAAAAGATTCAAAACCCTGCCAAGAATGGAAAGTAAATAAAGGAACAATGCAACATGCATCAGCATGTATACAACAAGCATAAAACATATACTGAACTTTCAAAAGTTCCCAAAATTCTTGTCAAAGTTTCTTGTGACTGTTGATACAGCCAAAAATTAATAATTAAAAAAGCAATGGAACCACCACTTTGACTCATAAAACATATAACTGGGGAATCGAGAAGAGGAAAAACTACATCAATAGCAACAGCAGTGAAAAGAACTATTGGACACTGAAACTAAACTCACTTTTTGATGACCATCCACTTCTTTTTTAAGATCATCAGCCATGTGAGGAAATTTACTTATTCCAAATTGTAATAGATACAAGAAACTAGTAATACCTTGTTCTTACTGATGGTTCTGGTTGCAGTATGTTCCTTGTTATTTTGCAGAATTAAGGACTGAGATATTACATCAGTGCCAGTTTCAACAACATCCTGCCCAAAAAGGTGAGCAAGGATACTCTGACAAGCCTCTCTATGATGGGGACTAGTCATGTAAGCAGCATGTAATTCAACAGCTAAAAGTTTCAACAGCCATGCTCTCTGCCGAAAACAAGGAGCAAGAGTTAAGAAAAATAGTACAATATAGCTCACAAGACATTTTCAAATAATAGAACTTAATTCTGAATCTGTTGGGGATGAAGCTTGCACCATAATGACAATTAATCAATGTAAAATAATATCAAACAACTGGTTTCAAAATATATTTAACAAACTTCTGATAAAAAAAGGTAAATACAAAATTGTTTAATAAATGAGCTTAAAAAGGCCTAGCACAAGACTAGGGTGCTTTAAGCAAAACAGAGAAAATAAGGGGGGAAAGGCTTATTGAATCTTTTTGGGAGTAAAACATAAGCCGGGTTACTGAAATGATTGTTATCAAGTATAAATCAAGTCAAGTGTGAAGGGTCAAGCTCAGATTATAAATTTAATAGAGAAGATAGTCAACTTCCAATCATGAGGGAAGTTGCCAAAAAAATTTAATCCAGAAAACAATGCCCCATCAGATTTGCCTCAGTTGCATCTCACAATAAAAAAGAAATTGGCACTACAACTTGGTCAAAACGATGCAATAACAAAAGCATAAAACTAAAATAACCGGGAAAGAAAAAAACCTGATGCAGAGAACTGATACGAAGAGCCTGGTTGCTATTCCGTTTAGGAAGTGGAGCAACACCTACAGAATCAAGATGCTGCCACATAAAAATGCATAAGATTTAGTCCCTTGAAACAAGCAAAACACATGAGAGAGAGAGACATCAATTAAAATCATTAAATCTTTAAATCATCAAAGCATGTTATACCTTTACAAAGAAATGATACTTTTTGTTACTCAAAAGATCCAGGGTAGGTCCACATGTTAACGGATCCAAACACAGCTCGTAAAGAAGCTGCATCAGTGAACAACTAAATTTTTCTAAGAAATAATCCCACTTCTTTAGAAATTCGAGAAGCTATGAATGAGAATAGATATAATCCGAATGCAAGAAACTTTCCATTTAAGAAATCTAATATACAAGATAAAGTAGCTCTAACCTGAAAACCAAATTCATGAAGCCATGCATTTACATCTGGCTTTGAAAGGTTCTCCAAGATTTCAAGGATGACCTTCAAACAGCTGTAAGATAATAATGAGTGTATTGCAGAAGGGTCTAAGCAAACATTTACATAAATAAACATGAATGTATTTGAAAAACTAGCAACAAAACCTGAAATGGAATTTTGGCTGCAAAAGTGTCCGCTCAATGGAGGTATCAAGATCAAACTTAAGCAGTAAATGTGTAATATTTGGTGCGGGCCGACTGACATTATCAATCAGGAGCTGAAAAGATCATAAAAATTACGTAGAATTTCAAGACACTGCCCAAAGCACTTGAACTACTAAAGACCACAATAAATAAATAAACAAAAAATACACACTACAAATCCAGATTAACCTGCATTATCAGAATTCCAGGATCATCACCACCATTCTCTATAACCTGACATTCTTGTGATCGTAACTCAAGGCAAGAAGCATAGTCCTCAACCAATGAAGTTGCAACATTGGATTTCAGCAGTAGCTGAACCAGCCCAACCATGCGAGAACTTCACCCAAGGTAGAATTAAAATTGAAATCAAATTCCAAAGAATCAGAAAGTGAGATAAGAGAAATGTTGTCTGATAGAGCCAACCTTAGAATGCTCATGATTTTGATAGAGGATTGCTGAATTTGTGGCAGAAAATCATATCTGACATACTCCAATAAACAAACAATTTGATTACGATCTTGAGAGAGTACAACATCCAGAGGCTGCAAGGCAAACATGCAAAAATTGAGGTTATTTTCTTCTCTCTGATCTAGTCACACGCATAACTAAAACATCGAAGCTATTATCAGGAAATATCAGTTGGCATCGCAAATCCAGTACATGTGATGTATAAAATATACTACTTAGGGTTCAAAAAGTTAGCTGAGAATACACTGCGGGTGTGTAACCAACATGAATAGGGATGAGATGTAAGTTCATCAGCTAAATTAAAACATATGGAAGACAGTAATTTTTATGATGGCCAGATGTTTGCCCAAGAAAAGACATTCACATTATCTCACAATTATGCTCTTCAAAACCTTCTAGCATTTTTACAGGCTAGCTCAAGTTTGAATTTGCATGCAAATCTTTTCTAGACACAGGGAACATGAGAGATAGATAGAGAGAGTATACAAGGAAAACAGCTCACAGATTAATAATAACCCATAATCTGTTAAAAGCAAATGGCCTTAATAGAGAAATATAGAAACAATTGAATTTAGAATACATGCACTCTTAAATCAAGCAAAGCACCTTATCGTTTCCAAAACAAACCATGGAGATTACCAGGGGTCATCAACAAAAATATGTGGAATTAAAAAGCCAGAGTCAGACATAGAAGTCATACCAACTTGGTTATCACCAGAAAATTTTGCTTAGCATCCAAACCTCTCTTAAAAAGTCAAAAAAGAATTCCAAATCTCAACCTATTGTTTTTGCAACTTAACAATATTCTACGAAGTCCATCCTAAGCTATAGAGAAGCAAAAACTAAAGATACAGCACAGTTGGAATAATTACCTGGTATAGAGGACGCCAGAAATCAGCTAAATGTATATCCTTTTCCAAAACAAGGATTACAATTTCCAATGACAGCTGCACAGCCTTCTCTAGAAGTGGCCCATATACTTGACTATTTCTTTCAGCAATGATTGTATTCACCCCTAGCATAAGGATACTCATGATATTTCGGAAAACAGTTTTACCACTCATGAAATCCTGCCAAGAGAACATTATGTTTTTTTGTTGAGGATGCTTAGATAGAGGAGCAATAAAATACTTAATATCAATGAGGTGAAAAAAAATCTTATCATGAAAATTGAGGAAAATGTTAGGCAACAGGCACAAATCATTCCCATCAAACTTACCAAGAGAAAAATTTAGAAATAAATTTGAGCAAAGTACATGCAAATTTTAAACTTGAGGAAAATATTCTTGAAGTCCAGCACAACTTTTAATGCAGGTTGTTTACAATATTAATCTTAGAAGCACTAACACTAAAATGCCACCTTGGCAAGAAACAGATCACAGAGTCAAAGCAATAAGGGATGATTATATTAATATTGTTCAGAAGCATAATTTCCTATGCAGAAAATAATTAGATGGCAATTAAATAATTAATGGTTGCATTAGGAAACATCAAGAGATTGCACCAAGAATAAACAATTGTGCACCAAAAATTAATAAGTTCACAGGTGAACTTGCTTAAACAGGCTTCAAAAATGGTTTTTAGCCATATAGGAAGACAAACAAGAAAAAGTCATGCAACATACTTTCAGCAACTCTAAGATAGGTAGCTGCATCTGAACTGAAAATGGTTGCGTTACTGCTGAAAGTTGTGATCGATCAATAACACTATCAATATCTTGTTCTTGAATATCATACATGCTAAGAATCCTGCAAGTTACATTACAAGTAAGGCGAAAAAATGGGTAGGGGAGTCAAATAAATAATCATAAATTTTGACAAAACAAAAACTAGCATTACTTAGGCTTAGTTTAGCATTGCTGTTGTGGTTGGGAAAAGCTCGGTTTGGAAAAAGTGTATTTAAAAAGTGTCGGTGCTGTGAAAAAATGCTATAAGATTTTTCTAGAGTTTGGTATTTTTGTGAGAAGATAAAATGTCTAAAAAGGACATCATGTTAAAAACGATATTATTAGATTACTGGTAATGATAATTGAATAAATTAATAGTATTGAAATATATATAAATATGTTATGAAAATTAATTTTGAAATTTTATATAAAAATATTTTTAAAAATAAAATAAAATTCTTTCATCCGAACAATACTTTTATTTTAATAATTTTAGAATTTGTAAATATATCATAAGTGAATAATGTTTTGTATTTAAAATAAAATCTCAAATATAATTTTATACAAATTATGCAAATATCTAAATATGTGATAATTAATGCATATAAAAGTAAATACTTAAATAGTGTTTTTGCCAACAGCAAAAGAACCTCAAACCAGCTTTTGCTTTTAGTTCAAAAAGCACTTTTGAGGGCTTTTGTTTAGCAATGCTTTTTCTTCCTAAAAGTACATTTGGACATCCAAAAGCAATGCTAAACAAGCCCTTACTCTGCATGAAAGGACCAAAAATGTCACAAAGGATTTCCAGATTAAAACTATAGGAACTTTAAGAGATACTCACATATGAAAATGCTGAAGACAAGCTACAACCAGTTGCCATTTCTCAGAAGGATCAGCATAGGCCCTTTGAGGGAATGACCCAAAAACATGATCATATATGAACCTGAAGATGCCAAAAAATCTGCAAGAAACACACTGTGAGGAAGGCCACAGAAAGAAAATTGAAACTGAGAATGCAAAGAAACGGTCAGTACCTACGCCCTCTGTCGCTTACATCTTTTTCTTCAGCAATAAGAGCATTTAGTAGATTAAGGAAAGATATAGTGGAAGGATATTGTTCTCTCCTTGCTTCTATCTCATTCAACTCAAATTGCATATCATAAACCTGTGAATACAAAACTCAACATGAACACTATATGTATTGAATAAGCACAACACACTTCTCTTGCCAAAACTCAAGGTCATTTTATCATACTTATTTGCCTGGAAATATTGTTGGGCATATGTTAACATGAACACTTCATGTAAAATAAGCAGTTGCTTCTGGATAATTTGTTGGGCTCATAAGCTTCTATTATTAATTTTGTTGTAAACAGTAAACTAAGTTATAGATCTCCACATCTGATACAATTTATCAACCACTTAACTGAACAAATCATGAAAGCCGATACCTTACACCTTCACATCAACCATTAATACCAAATAGAAAAATTAACCTGGGCTGCCATTGTTTGGCCACTAATCCCAACTTGTGACCCAACAACAACTGGTAGATCATACTGCTCAAGAAAAGTCCAAATAGTATCTTTGAGGACTGGAGAGACACGAACAAAAGTAGTGATTGTGTTCCGCAATGCACCCTGTGAAAACATATAAATATTCTTAAAAGCAATTCCTTAAAACGTCCAGCCACAGCAGAAGTCTGGGATTCATCATCAATTAATTCAGATTGAAATGACAAAGGAATTAAATAGGGAGAAAAGAAAAGACAAGGGATAAAACGATAGAACTAACCTTGAGATATGTCGGCACATTCTCATAACTAAGGAGCTTAAATAGTGGTTCAATATCTGGAAACCAATTTTTTATTTCAATAGGATTGGCATTTTGCACAACCTGTAACCAATGACAGATTACCAATTATTCCATCAATGGGAAAGACAGAAAGAAGATAATGTACAATTCAGTCTATAGAAAGACAAAGACACCTAACCTAGAACAAGTAAACATAAAAATATTCATATTAGTTTAGGACAATAAACTCACAAAGATAAATAGATATGCACGCACAAAGAGGGGTATACATACAATGTAAACCATGTGAGTATAAGCTACAAACAACAGAAAATGGAAAATGCACAACCAAAGAGATTTGCTTTTACAATCTCAATTCAGTAATATTTACACCAACAAGTTTATAAATGACCTAAGCAGTTTTTGCTTCTTGACGCACCCATTCGCCTTGTTTTGTAATTTGATGAAGATGGAGATTATAAAAATTAAACAAAAATTTATGATGTGTTCTGCAGTGACATCTTCTATAGGAAAGGTCAAGAAATCAAAATCAAGGGAGAAACCATTTCTGAATTAGACATTCTTTACAAATCTGAAGAGTACTAAAAAAAATTTGAAATCAAAACAAAAAATCCAACAAATTAGTACATGGGATGGAACAATTAAACAAACATTTATGATGTGTTCTGCAGTGACATCTTCTATAGGAAAGGTCAAGAAATCAAAATCAAGGGAGAAACCATTTCTGAATTAGACATTCTTTATAAATCTGGAGAGTACTAAAAAAATGTGAAATCAAACCAAAAAATCCAGCAAATTAGTACATGGGATGGAACAATATCTAAAGAAAATTCATACACCCTACCCAAGAATTTCAATATATGTCATCCATACTTTCTCCATGACATTAATCATTCGAGAAAATCTTAGAAGAAACAAGTGAAAAATGCAATTTAATATATTTTTACATGGGAGACCATAGGTGATGTCGAAAACCTTCGCCCGAGAGCAAATCTTACTAAATCATAAGTTTTAATTTCTTGGTGGTCAAGTATTTGCAAATATCCTAGAGAGAGGTTCTTGAGATAAATGAGAGCATGAAGAGGGCAAAAGAGAGAAGGCTAGAAAAAGCGAAGGTATAAAAGGAAAAAAGGATGAACAGAGTGGCAGCAACTATGGAAAATATAGGGGAACAGCCAGCAGAACCTGAAAACTTCACCAGAAGAATGAGCAAATAAACATTAATCAACACATTAAAGATTGTTAAAAAAAGAAGATGTCAAAACCTTCTGCAGAACATTCAAATATGCAACAAGAGCCTTTGCATCTCCCTCCTGGAACTCAGGTAACATGGCCCCAGCAGTTTGAAGAGACTGTTTATACTTCTCATCATAAATTGAAAGGCAATCAAAAAATGTACTCCACCCTATAGAGCGGAATGCTTTACCCTGGAGTAACTCATAAACCTTTGAAGCACCTTCTTGACTAGAAGCCTGCAAAGGAAATCCAATCAACAAAAACCATAGTGCAATAAACCCCATAAATACAACAATGGATGCTTTACAAAACAAATAATACAATTAAATACCAGGGTACTCAGCATGTTTAAGAAAGCCACAAGAGTTTGAAAATTAGTGTGATCCTCTCCAGCAAAATTCACAAATGTCCACAAGACATCATTGCCGGACAAGAGCTCTGGTTCCTTCTGAAAGATTCACCAAATGTTAAAAGTAGGCTAAATGATATAAGAACTAAAAAAACACCATGAAGCAACATGTCAAAGGAGGAAGGCCATCTCGATGGAATTGAGAGAATATATTCTACCACAAATAGGGAAGTTAAGCATCATTTCAAGATTCTGATATAATGTGGGTCTCAAAAAAAAAGGATTAATTTATTTTACACAAAAGAAATGACTCAATCTCATTATAGGGAGGTGCAGAACAGCAGCAAAATAAAAAACACAAGCATATCCATTCATCAAACAGAAATGACTTTTCTAGTTAAGCAAAAGAGAGCAGTAGCTTAATCAGATTACCAGAAGAAACAACTCTCAATGCTTTATTTTCAAGTAATGAACACAATTCTTTTCTTTTTGGGTTTATAAATATCAACATTATACTGAATATCAATGGGTCGCAAATATAAGTACAAAGCTTTTTGTTTTTGAAATGAATAGATCATACACAAACTGATGAACCAACCTGATAAATTTCACTCACAAACTCCAAGAGAGACACAAAAGGTAATGAAACACCTTCAGCAGCTTGTTCACCTTGCATACTGCTATCATGCACAAGATCTCCAGCCATGCGATATGTATTAAGTGTGATCATAGCCTTCTCCTTAGATTCTTTTACCTACAGTGAAGTGTTGCAATTGAAAGGTCAAGCTGACAATGATGAAAATAAAATGGACTTTCCAACGTAAAAAGCAAATAAATCTAACACAAACATATTATAGAACTAGAAGTCAAGGATAAATTGAAACAGAAGGGCAATGGTGCAGAACTTTTCTAAAGCAATTAATAATATGCCCTAGACCTAGTAAGTATTAAGCACACTCTTCTCAAGCTCATTTTCTCAAAATATTTCCTCAAAGACATCATTAATGTCAAGTAATATCCTAGAAATTAGGTCTAAGTAACAAAATGCATATAAAAGCACAATGGTGATCTATCATGCACACAAAAAAGCCACTATCATTAAATGAGTTAAATTTAGATTCATTGCATCATTATCCTAGAATACATGAAATAAGAAATGAACATGATTGTTACGTATATAGCATTTTACATACACTAAGTTCACAATAAATAGATATGTTGCATGAAATCAAGAAAATAAACCTAGTGATGCAGGTACTAAGCACAAACCGTGATAACAAAAGATTGATCTAAGCCACCTGCATATAAACAGAAACTGTTCAATGCCCACCTACCCCAACCCTAAAGTACAGGAAAAAAAATTAAAGATACCATATTGAAACAGATATCGAAGTTGCCTTAATTTTAATATCATAAAAGGACTGACAGCAGAGTCTGACTGATATTAGTTGTACACCATTCAAGTTTCTTTCAACATGCAAGCTGTAAATGAGATCAGAAATTTTAAGAAATTGAACTAACCTTATCTCGGGCAACTGGGTGAGATAGAAAGCAAGTAATTAGTTTGTGCAAATAAGCATTATACATATATGCGATATCCTCATCATCGTTCTGCAAAAGTCACAAACAACAAGGTCAACTACCTTAACTATGTGCTCTAAGCAACAAATACAAAGCACATCACAACATCCCCAAAAATTAAAATCAATTGTAGCTCTATCAACCAATGAGGCCCTGGCACTATTGACAGAGGCCAAGGTCCCAAATTTTGAAGGCCGGGGTTCGAGTCCCACCATCTGCAATTGTGATGTGTGGGTCTTCATCCCACCATGTGCAAACGCCTTGTGTGGATTTTGTCTGATTCTTTCAGAATTGGTCCGGCTTTTGTCCAGTTCTTTGTCAGCTGTGCATTGTATTGGTCAGATTCTACATTGTAGCTGGTCAGACATATATTTTTACTTATAATTTGTACCTGTCTTATACTTGTAATTGTACTGTCAAAATTTGTTGCTATATCAAAATGATGACAACAATTAAGAAAATGGAAAAATCAATATGAAAATCCACTATGTAAAGGGGGATGGTGCAGGTACTCCAAATGAATAAAAGCAAGAACCAGGAAATAGAGAACATCTCTTCAAAAGAACTTTATCCACCTGATATGCTGCACTTCGAAGAACCTTTTCCAGCAAAAAGTGGAACACATTCTTGGCAAAAACCGATTCCAGGCACAAATTTATGTAACCAAATTCATTTGAAGACACGGTTGATACTGCCTCACCAAGGCCAATCTCATCATGTATTACCATCACATGTACAACCCAAGCGAGCCTTACGCCACCAACAAAGCCCTCAGCATTTGGGTCATTTACCACAGCCATCACCTAAAACGTTCAAGTGTTTCAGGAGAAAAACTCCATGATTTTCGCTAAAAAAATCAAGTCAACAAGGGAAAAAGAAACTGAGACTGTAGTTCATCTTACAGTATCTTGGAATTCTTTTCTAAAAGAAACATCATGAGAGAGGATGGATGATTTATCAGATAATGCACTAAGAGCATCTGATATGAAAGCAATGACAAGGAAGAAAAGAAGACTATGTGTAATCTGCACAGAAATGAACAATAATAATAAGCGTCTGGAAGCATACAGAAGCATGTGCATGTATCATCTGTCTGCACATCTTTGCAACACAAGAAACATAAAAGGAAAATCTTTTCAACAGAAAATTATAGAGAAAATGGCATGCCTGATGTTTTAAGGTGTCACTGCTCTCACTAAGTTCAGCCGCACTATCTTTTAAAGCAGAAAAGACATCCTTAACGTCTTTCGGACCTACACGATAAAAATGTCTAATAATTGTTAAATAAAAAGGTTGTGTGCAGAAGAAATGTAGACACAGTGTACATCCTGTGATTAGAATCTAGGTCTTAGAAGAAGTTCCAGTAATAGCCTAGTTCTTTTTTCCAGTATCTGGTATATTCAAGGATTAAAGTATAAAAGATTTTCCCCTTTTTGCATTAATTTTACCCCTTTTCTATCAAAATGAAAAACAAAGACTAGAGATTACCACATAAATTTGATAAACCAACACCAATCAGCTTCATAATAGACTGCTATGGGAAAAGGACCACTAAACGAAACATAGAACCTCATAAAACCATGGAAATCTTCTTACTTTGTGCAGTGTAATTTTGAAGTTGGCAGTTAATATTCAATTTGAGTTGAGCATTCAGGATCCTGCAACTATCTCTTTGACATGGCTTTGTTTTTTTTTTTTTTCCTACCATCAGGATAACCAATATTAAGGTTTCAAACTTCATTAAAAATTTTGGGCAGATACTACCGGCATTAATCACAACAAAGGGGCAATGTATGGTCTCCTATGATAAGATCAAAGCAAATCTTACTGTTATTGCTACATTATCCTAGGCAACAATGCTCCCAACCTAGTTATAGTTTATGATGTTCAGTCTTTCCATGTTGAAAACCTTTAAATAACCACCAAAAGGAGTGGAAGGTCTTGAAGAATCAAGATTTTGGTGGCAGAACCAGAAAATGACATAGAAGCTCCGATAATCACATAAAGCATACAACTGAACTAAAAGAAACCCAAGTCAAAATGAGAACAGCTTGGATGGACATAACATTTCCTACTAATTAGTTTATAATCCCTACTCTATATCCTAAAGAAGCTACTCAAACAAAGCAAATAGCTCAGAAATTATTTTACTGCTGGGTTATAGGTTGCCCATCATTGTTAGAGTTACTTGACAGTTCAAAAGCATCACAACTTGAAACTGAAATTACAAGAGCTTGAAGTTAGATTTTCTATGCAAGAGAATCTTAAAGTTAGAACCCTGAACTTTCAAGATCATTCGGGATTCCAAGTTACAGCAGCAAAGGCCACACTATACATTCGAAAATAACTTTTCATAAGAAAAGTTCATAACACAAGTTCTGCACTCAAATATACTTCAAATCCTTCAAAAGAACCATATCCATCTAGATTAATATCTACTTCCATCTTGTAGAAATGCTAAATTCCTCCTACATGCTGCATTACCAATTTTCACACCAATTACTGCAGAATAACGTAAACTATAGACAATGAATCAGCAAAAGACCAAGTAGTGGGGTTTGCATAAAATAGTACCAAAAAAACAATTCAACAAGAATTGGAAACAAAGCTTTTTGAGTCTAGATGGTTTAACCTCCTTGCTCATTCCTTTCTCAGTTTTTGATTAATGAACGGAGCTAAATTTAATCAATTAATGCAAAAAGTAAACCTCTATAAGGTACATAAACTAACTATAACAAACTAAGCATTTCCCACTATGTAGGATCTACAAATCATCATGCATTATTGTTGGCGCTATACAAAGCAATATGCTCAATAAGATCAATATGCATAAGATACTTTATAAATCCTCTTTGCTCTTTCAATCCTTAACATGACATGGGTACGACATATCTTCTCTACATGTCCCTCTTTGCAAGTTTGAAACACTACTTAGTAGTACTATTTTTAGCCGACAGACTGGAACAGTAACATTACTTTAGAAGCTAAGATATAACATTAATTTAATCTAATGCGGGCTATAAGGATGACATGCAGAAATCAGAAATCAATGCAAAAGCATATCCTACCATTCAATCAAATGTGGATTACTGCCATATGTCACTGCAAAAAGTGCATTGAATTGTCTGCTTACCTGTCCGCACAACTAGAACTGAAAGGACAAGGCAATGTCCAAGTAAAAGCCGTTCCCTACAGACCACTGCTCGCCGCTCAACAAGGGCACCTCTAGAATCAAGAAGACAATGTTCAGAGAGCGGCCCACCTAGACCAGCTGGTTCTTCCCGATTCAGTTCCTAAGCCAATGACAATCAATTGCATTTAAAAGAACAAACAGAAAAGTACTAGAGGAAAGCTCATATTTAATACCAACAAGAAAAGGAAAGTTATCCTAAACCCAATCACCTACAATTCACCAAAGTGAAATGAGATAAAGTTCAACTAAATGCATCTATAAAATGACGGTTGTACTCAGATATGAAATATCATATCATATAACCTGATACCACTTACAATTACTTCACAAAATAAATATGTAAAAAAGGTGGGTTCAAGTTCAATTCTGCAACTCAAACTATAAATCAAGTTGACAACCAGGCTAATTAGGCCATTCTATTCAAAAAAGAAAGAAAAAGAAGAGTTAGATTTAAAGAAAGTTAAACTAACCAGGTGGTAATGTTATACAGTTCTATAAATCAGATTACAAAAGAACTTCACTTAGAAAACTTCCAATATAATGTACTTGTTGAATGCTCATAGACATAGGTACATCATTTGGCGCAGAAAAAGAGATCAGTCCATCAAATCCACTAAAAAACAGATCATATTAACTGTTATCTACATCATTGGGCATGCTCTATATAGTTCCCTGGCTCTATAACAAGTAGTTCAAGTAGAATTTACTAGTAAAACTAAAGGAAAGAAACACATATATTATACATTTACCTTTAAGCTATATGAGTCTCAAATAAAACACATATCTGATAGACATAAATATTAAGTCATTTATTCCATCTTATCACGAAATATATGCAATGGACTACTCAAATGAAGACCATCACAAAATCCAGAAATAATGATCAAATCAAATGTTGAACCATTAAGAACAACAATGATGGATAAGCAGATTATGGACAATTGCAAATCAATGAGCTATCAATTCTGATGGTTGAGCAGATTATGGACAATTGCAAATCAATGAGCTATCAATTCTGATGGTTGGGCAGATTAAGGACAATTGCAAATCAATGAGCTATCAATTCTCTCACAACTGGACAATATTAACAATCTAAAAGAAGTTGAATGTACACATGAATGATAGAAGAATAAGAATTAATGCAAAAAGACAGACCCATTCTCAGAAGGCATACTGAGAAAGCAACCATTTTTCGAAGTTCCACACCTTTATTAGAGAAATCAATCGCTGTCTAAGTCCAGCATTGATAAGATCTTCCAAGTACTTCTGAATATCAGCCACAAGACCAGCTTCAAGTCCCGGATCAATCACAGCAGCCTACCGAAAAAAACAATTATCAGTTCTTACAACAACAGCAACAAAAAGAAAAAAATGAAAGAACAGAATTGCAACCAATTGATGCAGGATGTTGAATGGCATTAGGGAGGGAATTACCCTCAAAAGTGTATAGAGAGCCATCATTATATCTCGCCTCTCAGAATACCAAAGTCCCGCTGCAAGGCGAAAAATCTCTTGTGGTCCTCGTCCAACTAAACCCCACTGGAAAATTTTCATAATAAAACATAAATACCCGAACAAAAACATTAGTGCACAAGCATGGAACAAAAGAATTATTAAAAATTTGCACAGACAGAAAGGACAAAGATACCTCTTGGTTGGCAGAAACAAGCAATTGAACGCAATCTATCTCATTTAGATAGAGCTCATCACTCAATTTCAATGCCTATAATCAAAAGTAGCATGGTAATAAGATAATAACATTGCAGATAATAGAGATTAAATGTCATAATCATCTTAGTTCCAACAATGGCGTCATAATGCAGCAATTTCTTCCACAGTGAAGAAATTACTAAAACTGAACCCCATGGAACCATATCAAGGTTGGTAAATGGACTCGTGAAAAAAAAAATAGTAATTCCCTCTCCATCCAAGAACCACGTTAAACCGACTTAAAGTATTTCACCCAATTTTTAAGCCAATTTCTAATTAACTTTCCAAAAAAAAAAAGTAAAATCAACGCCTCATTTTCATAAGAAAAGAAACCGCAAAAGGAATAGAAAATAAACGGCAAAGCATTAAAGCGAAATTCAACTGACAATTTGAACATCTTGATCGTCAAGCGAGAGTGGCGGAGAATCCGGAAGTCTCACTTCTTTGGACCGAACCTGCGCCCGGTCCGAAGGTCTCGGGGGCTACAAAATCCGCAATTTTTTTAAAGAATTAATAAAGGAACGAACAATACAGTAACAAAAAAAAAAAAGCTTTGGCACAAATTGTAGAAGAAAGAAAATACCGGATAGGAGAGGAAAGATTTGAGAGAGGGAAGTAAGGTTCGAATGGCGTGAAGGAGCTCGATTCGCTGCGCCGGCGATGGAGTATAAGGACTGACGAGAGAGGATTCGATGATGGAGAGGAGTTGCTTCGGCGTCACCATCTTTGTTTAATGAAACCCTAAGAGAGAGAGGACGAGATCTTGGAAATGAGTAGCATATAGAGGGAAAAAAGAATAAGAGGAAAACGGAGAAAGAGGGCAAGTAAATGGGTGTCGGAGAGTGAAAAATGAGAGGGGTGGACTCGGTAGAAAGGAGAAGACAGGGAAAAAATAGGAACCCTCCCTAAGCCCTAAAATCTAATCTAACGGGTCGAATTTAAATTTTTCCCGTCAATTTGATCAACAGGAGGGAAATTTTTTATTTTTTATTCTTTTATTTTTTGGTTGTGTAGGCAAAAAAAATTAACTTTACATGTAGGAAAGTCTCTGGTTAGGCAGCTGACTCATCATGCAGTTACTTCATGACTTCATTTGGTGGTGTACAAAAAACATGTGCTTCTACTTGATCAAGTATCGCTCCTTTAGATGAATAGTACAGTGTGATACATATATTTTACTTTTTATTTTTACGTTATAATATTTAATCTTATTATCACGATTATTTTTACATCAATCGCAGATAAATATATCATAAATTCAGATCCACCCTTAACTTATTAGCGGCTCCATTGCATTCCCGTTAGAGACCTTGGAGAATCTATACAAGCCTCCTTTTGCAACATTTTGGCTATCCATAAATTATCAGTCTCAAGCAACAGTTTATCGATTCATAGACTTCAAGCTCGTTTCAATCCTTCAAAAAGCTGCCCAAAGTTCAGCACCAATCGTCGAGCATATGCCTAAAGGCTTGGCAAAGCCTTCCATCCAATGTCTGTTCTCATCCCGTATCACCCCTCTAGCAGCTACCACACCATCCAACTGTCGAGAGACTCCAAATCTATATTTAGTTTTACACCAACTAGCAGGGGGAAAGACCAACACAATTGTCGCAATACCCAAGTCACACCTGCAGACGAGTAAAGATTTTTTTGTTCATTGCAACCGTCAGCTCATTACACTATCTAACACTCCATTGCAAATGACCTTCCTTAGACCCTAGGTCAGGCTCAAAATTCCTCTTGCATATGAATTTCCAAGGCCCCCAGTAGATAAAACCAAATAGCAGCTTCCAATCAGGAATAGTCGAGAAGGAACTTGGTTTACAGAGATTGGACACAATCCAATCTTTATCATCCATAGCAAGGAATTCATGCAATTTCTCAGGGATTATGATTGATGACCAAATCCTAAGAGCACAAGACACCACCTTAACACATGTCAGCAGTATTTGGACACCAAGGACAATTTTCATTAGGCGCAATGGACCATCGAAAACGTTCAAGATTAGTTAGTAATTTACCTTTGCACACTAGCAAAAGCAAATTCTTCAATCTTGGCAGCCCTCTGTAATGCCAGAGATGCTTCCACAAATCACCGTCATGTACACTATCTTGACGTTGAAGGGATCGAGATGCTGATTTTACTGTGAATATCTTCTTATCATCCCACGCCCAACCAGGATCATCATCAGAATCAATTGCTGTTATGGGCAACGTAGCTACTATTCTTAAGATCATATCCTATGGCAATAAATCCCGAAACTTGCTCCACTACTAATCATCGTTCGCTGCTACCATAGAAGCAACAGAAACAAAATCACGGGGGATAAGTTCCCGATTATAGCATAAATTCACAAGGGGGTTCTCTCTCAAAATCCACTTGTCTTGCCAAAAATCGATATTTCGCTCGTTTCTCACATTCCATATTAAGTCTTCCTCGAGGTTACTAACAATTTAGCAGACCCCTCGCCAAAGATGCAAGCTATGGAGTGTACGTTGCGGTGAAAGGAAAACATCAGTCCACTTATATTTAGGACGAAGAACTCGCACTCAAAGATGGTTCGAGTTTTTGAGCAGCTAGAAGTTGATCTTCATCAAAAAAGACGCGTTAATATGTTACATACAATGCAGACCAAGTCCACCTTCATTTGTTGGCTTGCAAACTTCCACCCAACTCACCAGATTAACTCCCCTCTTGTCATCTAACTGACCCCGAATGAAATTTCGAATGTCCCTTGTCAATAGCATTACGTAAGACGTAATAACAGGTAACAGGTAAAACAGATCTACCCGGGATTACTCTGCCCACCATCGAAATATGGCGAGCTTTCCAACTAGTAAGTTTATTCTGAATCCGTTGCAACAAGTACCCATAAGTTTCCCTTGTAACTCATTTGTACATCAAAGGAACAACCAAATACCTACCTAAATCATTCACTTTCGAGAAGCCAATCCCACAGCTAACAGTCTCTTGCAACTCATCTGACACATTATTGGAGAAATAAATTTGAGTTTTTCGGATGTTCACCTTGTCCCCGGATGATTGGCAAAACTCATCGAGTACCTTGCATAAGACTCTTATTTGTTCCTAGGAAGCTTCAACAAATAAAAGCAAATCATACACAAAAATAAATGAGATAAAGTTGGCCTCCTCTACTTGAACTTAATTGGCTTCCAATTACTCCTACTCACCTCCCAAGTAAAAGAATAAGCCAATCTCTGCACAAAAATATAGGGAGAGAGGGGATCACCCTCTCTAATGCCATGCAAGGGTATAAATTCATCCATAAGTACATTGTTCCAATTAATCTATATCATAGGAGTTATGACACACTGCATAATACGAGATTTCAAATTACCTAGGATCCTCATATCAGACAGAGCCTCTTTAATAAAATTTCAGTCCAGTTGATCATATACCTTTCCATATCTATCTTAATAGTCATTCAACCTGTTTTTCTCAATTTTTTTTCATCGAATGAATAATCTCTTGAGTCACGATAATATAATCGGAGATGCAGCTATCGGACACAAAACAAACCTCTTTTGAATGGACTCAATTGTTAGACAAATCTATTTACAAAATAGTGTTTTTAAGCACGGTGAAAGTTTAAAAAGTTTCTTAAAATCGAGCATTGAGATATTTATAATGATAAACCATTAATCAAAATTATATTTGTGCTTACGGTTAAAATCGATTTGGCTTTCTACCGAACGATTTGTTGGATGCAGTGTCTTTAGTATAGTATTTTCATCTATGCATACTTGTATTTTTCAAAAATTTGGTTTAATAAAAATATTCGTTAATTACATTAATATTCTTGTATATTTTTGTAACACCCCTTAACCATAAACCATCGCCAGAACAAGGTTACAGGGTATTACCAGACATATCGGACAACTTACAAATAATTAATAAATAATTAATGAACATACTCTAAAATAATCATAAAATTCCTTAATTGAACCCTCGAGGCTCAAAACACGTATTAGAAGGGAATTGGGACTTGTTTTGGTGCTCCGTAGATTATTTTTTTGTAAATTTTTTTTTCGAACGCGATATAACCCCCTTTATAAACATCTAACCTTCCCTGCAATTTCAAACCGCAACCAAAACAATTTATACTCAAATTCACCTAAATCATAATCATTCCATTAACATATTAATACAATAATTAAACATTCTTAATATTATTCAAAATTTACTAATAACTTTATTCATTTTTTTTTCATTCAAACATAATACCAAATTTTATAAATACTCTTTACCATTTTATTAAACTAATATCAAAATATAATATATATATTTACAACCAACAAGCATATACATGTAACCTATACAACACCTAGTACATGTCACTTTTACCAAAAGAGGAGAATTACATCATCGAGTTTATACTGAGGTCGGGATCGATTTGGATGCTGAACCAATACCTTAATTTCTACTAACCTGCGCACGGAAACAACCGTACGCTGAGTATTTCATACTGAGTGGTATTACTATAATTCAAATTATAAATAACCAAATAAATTTCACATAATCAATCATATAATACATGAACACATATTATCTTAATTTATACACCACTTTCATTCCATGTCAATATCAAATCAATTTAACCATTTCATTCTCATTTCTCAATTTCATCACATATCACTTTATATGCCTCAATTTTTCATTTTTATTCAATTTTTCTTTTTTCACATTGTTTACCCCTATTAACAAGACTCGGACCTTAGCGGATACACGGATCCAACCAAACACACCAGAATAGCACCGAGTGCCTCATGGGATAGTTCGAAGCAATAAAGTGACACCTAGTGTCTCATCGGCCTAGCCGAAGTAAAGTGGTACCCAGTACCTCATCGAATCTATCCGAAGTAAAATAATGACACCCAGTGTCTCATCGACTCAAGGTCAAAGTATCCATGAACTCTTCCAATCCTATAGCATGCCAACTATATCCGACTCAGCCCGACTAGTTAATAGGGACTTTCAAATTACAATTCATAGCACTTTCAATTTCAATTTCACTTATTAAATTTAAATATCTAAATAAACATTAAATAATGAATAATTTAAATTATAGTAATACAAACCCAGATTTCGCAATTACTCCTCGATAACTTTCTCCTTTCCTTTTTGTGCCGATGCTTCGAGTTCTTTGCTAGCTACAAAAAAAATGATAATAATTTACACTATTAATTACAACACTAATTTATAATAATAATTGAATTTCTATCCAATTTATACCTTAATTCCAATTTAATCCTAATTAACTTATTTATTTTTTTCTAACTCAATTCATACTTTATTTTTATTCAATTTCCTTCCATATTCTACTTAACTATCTAATGTTCATAATAAACCCTAATTTAAAATTTCTTTCGATTTAATCCCTCTATTACAAAACTTATAGCTTCTTTTACAATTTAATCCCTTTATCAATTCTAACTTGAAATTCATTCAATTAAATCCCTAATTCACTATTTTGTTCAACATGAACTATGTTCAAAAACCTTAAAACTTCCAAGAACTCAACTTAATTTCATCAAAACTTTGTTCTAAAGCTTCTAAAACATCTAATTTAAGAGAAAAGGGCTTAATTGACTTATCAATTAAAGATTAAAGCTTCAAAATCCTACTTTCCCATTTTTCTTTTTCCTTCTCTTTTTTTCTCCCCTGTTTCGTTTGAACCTCTGTTCTTCCTTCTTTTGTTTCTTTTTTTTTTCTTTCTTTATTATTTTATTTCTTATATATATATATATATATATATATATATATATATATATATATATATTAGTTAATAATAATAAAATAATATTAATTAAATAATAATTTATATTATTATATTTTAATATTAATTAATAATAAATTAAAATCAAGAAAAAATTTAGATTTTTTTCTCTGTTTGCCGCCTCAATTTATGCAATAGGCATAATTGCCATTTTAGTCCCTTTTTCTTTCTTTTAATCTATAATTAGACTTACACCCTTTATTCAATTTAGTCCTTTTTATTAATTACTCTAAATTAAATTAAATTCACCTAATAAAAGCTTAATTAAATACACTACTAAACTTATAATTACTCTTAATAATTATTTACGAACTCGGTTTACTAAGACGGAGGCCTTATAACTCACTTTTTTCGGTGCCTATGAATTTAGGTCATTACATATCTCCCCCCCTTAATAAATTTCATCCTCGAAATCTACCTGAAAATAAATGGGGGTACTGTGCTCTCATAGTTTCTTCTAGTTCCCAAGTCGCTTCTTCCATACTTTGACTTCCCCATAAGAATTTTACTAGAGAAATTCATTTATTTCTTAATTCCTTTACCTCTCGTGCTAAAATATGAACTGGCTCTTCCTCGTAGGACAAATCAGGTTGAACTTCAATGTCTTCAGTAGAAATGATATGAGAAGGATCTGATCTATATTTTCGTAGCATAGAAACATGAAAAACATCGTGAATCTTCTGCAATTCTGGAGGTAAAGCTAACCGATAAGCGACTGGCCCGATTTTTTCTACAATTTCATATGGCCCAATATAACGAGGACTTAACTTTCCTTTCTTGCCAAATCTCAACACTTTCTTCCAAGGAGAGACTTTGAGAAATACTTTATCTCGATTGAACACTTAATGTCCCGACGCTTCAAATAGGCATAAGATTTCTGTCTATCAAAGGCTGCTTTTAATCTATCTTTAATCTTCTTAACCGTTTCTTCTGTCTCTTGAATTAATTCTGGCTCAATCATTTTTTTTTCATTCAATTCTGTCCAACACACTGGTGATCTATATCTTCGACCATATAATGCTTCATACAGGGCCATTTGTATACTAGATTAGAAACTATTATTGTAGACAAACTCAGCTAATGGCAAATAACATTCCCAACCTGATTCAAAGTCGATGATACAAACCCGAAGCATATCTTCTAGTATCTAAATTACCCATTCGGACTGTCCATCTGTTTGCGGATGAAAAGCCGTACTAAAGTTAAGTTTAGTACCCAGAGAATCATGCAATTGCTTCCAAAATCTTGATGTAAATCAAGGATCCCTATTAGAAATTATTGATACCGGAATACCATGTAATATTACAATTTCTCGGATATAAACCTCACAAGCTTCTGCAATGACCAGTCGGTTCTGACTGCTATGAAATGCGCTAACTTGGTAAGTCTATCAACTATCACCCAAATGACATTCTTTTTACTTGCTGACAACAGTAATCCTGTAACAAAATCCATCGTGATACGATCTCAATTCCACTCAGGAATATTAATTGGCTGAAGTAGTCCAGTTGGAACCTGATGTTCTGCTTTTACCTGTTGACAAGTTAAACATTTACTCACAAATTCAACTATGTCTCTTTTCATTCTTGGCCACCAGTATAGCTCTCGTAAATTCTGATACATCTTCGTACCTCCGGGGTGCAAAGCGAATGGACTGTCGTGAGCTTCTCGAAGAATCGATTTCTTCAACTAAGAATTAGTTGGAACACAAATCCGATTTTGATATCTCAAACATCCACAATCATCAATACTAAAACTCTCTGCTGTACCATTCTGTACCATCTCTCTTTTCTTCAACAATTTGTCGTCTCTGAATTGTGCTGATCTGATTTGATCAAACATTACCAGCTTTACTCTCAACTCAGCCAAAAGACTCCCATCATTACTGATACTGAGCGGTGCAAACATCGCTCTCAATTCAATTGCAGCTATTCTGCTTAGTGTATCAGCTACAACATTAGCTCTTCCCGGATAGTAATGTATAACACAGTCATAATCTTTTAAGAGCTCTATCCACCGTCTTTGTCTCAAGTTCAATTCTTTTTTAGAAAGAAGATATTTCAAACTTTTATGATCGGTATAGATATAGCATTTCTTACCGTACAAATAATGTCTCCAAATCTTTAGAGCAAAAATCACAGCTGCTAATTCCAAATCATGAGTCGGATAGTTACGTTCGTGTGGCTTCAATTGACGAGATGCATAGGCTATTACTTTTCTGTCCTGCATTAATACACAACCCAGAGCACTCAAAGAAGCATCACTATACACTACAAAATCTTTCCTCGACTCTGGTAATGTCAAAACTGGTGTCTCTGTCAACATTTGCTTCAACGCTTCAAAACTTCTCTGGCACTGATCATCCCAGATAAAAGGAACATTCTTCTTTAGTAATTTAGTCATCGACAAAGCTATCTTCGAAAATCAATTTCATTCTCATTTCTCAATTTCATCACATATCACTTTATATGCCTCAATTTTTCATTTTTATTCAATTTTTCTTTTTTCACATTGTTTACCCCTATTAACAAGACTCGGACCTTAGCGGATGCATGGATCCAACGAAACACACCAGAATGGCACCCAGTGCCTCGTCGGATAGTTTGAAGCAATAAAGTGACACCTAGTGTCTCATCGGTCTAGCCGAAGTAAAGTGGTACCCAGTACCTCATCGGATCTATCCGAAGTAAAATAATGACACTCAATGTCTCATCGACTCAAGGTCGAAGTATCCCTGAACTCTTCCAATCCTATAGCATGCCAACTATATCCGACTCAGCCCGACTAACTAATAGGGACTTTCAATTTACAATTCATAGCACTTTCAATTTTGAATTTCACTTATTAAATATAAATATCTAAATGAACATTAAATAATGAATAATTTAAATTATAGTAATACAAACCCAGATTTCGCGATTACTCCTCGATAACTTTCTCCTTTCCTTTTTGTGCCGATGCTTCGAGTTCTTTGCTAGCTACAAAAAAAATGATAATAATTTACACTATTAATTACAACACTAATTTATAATAATAATTGAATTTCTATCCAATTTATACCTTAATTCCAATTTAATCCTAATTAACTTATTTATTTTTTTCTAACTCAATTCATACTTTATTTTTATTCAATTTCCTTCCATATTCTACTTAACTATCTAATGTTCATAATAAACCCTAATTTAAAATTTATTTCGATTTAATCCCTCTATTACAAAACTTATAGCTTCTTTTACAATTTAATCCCTTTATCAATTCTAACTTGAAATTCATTCAATTAAATCCCTAATTCACTATTTTGTTCAACATGAACTATGTTCAAAAACCTTAAAACTTCCAAGAACTCAACTTAATTTCATCAAAACTTTGTTCTAAAGCTTCTAAAACATCTAATTTAAGAGAAAAGGGCTTAATTGACTTCCAATTAAATATTAAAGCTTAAAAATCCAAATTTCCCCTTTTTCTTTTTCCTTCCCTTTCTTTCTCCCCTATATATATATTAGTTAATAATAATAAAGTAATACCAATTAAATAATAATTTATATTATTATATTTTAATATTAATTAATAATAAATTAAAATCAAGAAAAATATTTAGATTTTTTTCTCTGTTTGTTGCCTCAATTTATGCAATAGGCATAATTGCCATTTTAGTCCCTTTTTCTTTCTTTTAATCTATAATTAAACTTTCACCCTTTATTCAATTTAGTCCTTTTTATTAATTACTCTAAATTAAATTAAATTAAATTCACCTAATCAAAGCTTAATTAAATACACTACTAAACTTATAATTACTCCTAATAATTATTTACGAACTTGGTTTACTAAGACGAAGGCCCTATAACTCACTTTTTTCGGTGCCTTTAAATTTAGGTCATTACAATTTTCATCAACGGTTTTTGCAAACAAAGAAAAAATGAAAGCAACTATTGACTTACTTATTATCTAACGTTTAACTAATACTAAGTAATATTACGTATTTGGATCGTAATACGAAAAGACAAGTTGAATCCGTATAGAACTACACATCTTCTATTTGGCATTGATTGAAATAAAGTTTTTTAACATTTAAATAGATGTAGTCGAAACTTTCCTTATATTATTCGTTTTTCAAAATTAGTGAATTTCTCCTCTTCTACTCGTGGTTTTTCCGGAAAGAGTTTTTTATGTAAAATATGTGTGTTCTTATTTTATTTTCTTATTGCTTTACAATCATTCTATTGTTATTATCGACATCAATTTTAATAGTAACATTGCTTATTATCCATCAATCAAGGTGCCTACCCTCAAAGTTGCAAGTTGCAACGTTCAATCTTCAAAATTGCAACTCTAAGCTCTTTGAAGTCAAGGTCTTGACATTGGTCCCATGAATGTCGCAACATCAATCTCAACGGTGGAGTGGAAGAACTGAGCAAGATCGCGACCAAAATTTTTTAATTTTGCAACCTAGAGCTTTCTGATGAGAATGTCACGACATTGAGTATGATGTCGCGACATTGAATTTGACGGAGTTAAATTCCGTCAAATTCAAGAGGGTAACATGAAGAGACTCTTTCCGTAAGTTTATAATCAAATGTATTCTTGTAATTGATAGGTTAAAATTTTTTTTCCCTATAAATACTACTCCATAATAGCTTTTAAAGGGGTTAGAGATTAGTTTTAGAAATTTTAAGTTAATTTTATACTAGCTACTTATTTTTTTCAAGGGCTTATAATAGCATAGGGACTACTTCAAGGTTAGTATTTTTACTTGCAATTTCTTTGTTTCTATTGTTCAATTGAAGATTTTAGCAACCAGGCTTTCATCAATTTTGTGGAATGAAGTACTCTTTCCATTGAATCAAGGAGCTTCTGCACAAATCCCAAGCTTTTCTCAACTTTGCAACTTCATCCTTTTCACTTTGTATTAATTGTATGAAATTGAATTTTTTTATGTAATTGTATGATGGATATTAATTAAATTGCTTGGGTGATTGGTTGATTGAAATGATATCATATGAATTTTATGTTTAAGTATTCAAATTTATATTTATATATAAATTCAAATCCAAACCTAAAACTAAAGGAGCCTAAACCCTAAACCTAAGTCCAATTTAAATTTTACTCAAAACCCAACTTAAATAAAGATAAACTCATTCCAAATTAAAGAAAATAATATAAACTTTATTTGGGCTTTAGATCGGATTTATCTCCAATTCGGGTCAGATGGATCTCAAATTTGGATTCTTATGGACTCAAGATTTTTTGAACTTGATTTCTGTCAGATTTGAATTTTTTTGGACTTAGCGCCTGTTCAAACTTAAATTTTTTCGGACTCAAATTTACTGTGGAATTAAAATTTTTTTGGACTTTAATCAAGACAGATAAATCTTTGAATTCGGAATTGTTTGCCAAACACCAAGTAAAACAACTTTTCAACACCAGATATAAATAAATAAATAAATATTAAATCCAATAATGTAAAAGTCAAAAACTGTGATTGATATCTTTTTTTGGGAAACAAATCAAAGTTGGTATTAGATAAATATTTGCGCATAATTAAAAAGGAAAGCCTTTGAACTGATGACATGATTGGAATCAAAATTACGGTATATCTTCCCTTCAAATCAAAGTTGATTTAAATAACCAAGTTGTGATTTGAGTGGTGTAGGTTGAATCTAAAATTAAACTAGGTCAGTAGACTTGTCACCTCCCTCAAACTGACAAATCATCTCAGCTGAGTTGCCCCCAAACCCTTTCTACAATTGTGTACCATAATTGGCCACGAAACTATGTACATCGATGGAAGCAGACCATAAGAACAAGAGAATAATATATCGTCATCAATCAAACTGTCCATTTCTTACCCAAGTTTTGTTTCGTCAAGATTTGACACCAAAAACGCATACAAGAAAAGGAACAAATATGACGAGTGGACACCGGTCACAATTCCATACTCAAAACTTGGGATAGTACGGGGGTTTTACCCAAGTAACATGAAAAAGTTTTTTATTTATCAAAATAACACAAACCCACAACTGTCGATGGAAATTATATGGAGGGGGTTGTTGGGAGGGCAAATTCGCTAAATTAGTTTAAAAAAATTAACGAAATAAGTTGATTTATGCAATATTTTCATAATAAACTGATTTTAGAGAGAATATAAAAATACGTCAAATTAGACGCGTTTTTTTATTGATTTTGCAGGAAAATATAATGCAACATTTATTTTATTTATTTGTGTTTTTTAATATAAATATTTTTAATGCATTAGAAACCTTTATTTTAACTCGTTTTAGTGCATGTATTATTTTTAAAAAATTAAATATGAAGAGGGCGAATTGGGCCGGTAATACGCTGCTTTTCTTCGATATGATGGTGGAAAACAGAAAAAAAAAAGAGATGAAAGCTATGCTACCTAGTCCAATTTGTAAGATACCAAACATGGGGTATAGAATCAATACAGCCCTGTTTAGTGACAGATATATACTGTGTTGTTTAGATTCCCTGTTTTTTTTTTTGTTTTTTTTTTTTGTAAAAAAATTAAAGTATTTTATTTAATACATCTATTTGATATATTTTAGAATTGGATATAAGAGTATGATAGTTAAAATAAAGATATGAAAAAGATCATATATCTTTTTATATTAAATAGGAATAGTATTTGGTACGCTAACAGATATTTTTTTTATTTCATAAATAATCTTAAAATATTATCATATATATTTTAAAAAAAATATATTATTATATTCTTATAAAATACTTATTAATGAAATTTCAAAAATCTTATTTATAAAATTTAAAAATTCTATTAGAGATGTATCGAATATTTTTCCTCATCTTTGAGGGAATATATTTAACTTATATAAAAAAGAGAAGAAAGGCCTATGATATTGTAGACCCGGATCTTTTATGACTTCGTTCATATTCCATTTCTAAATTATTTTCGAGTGGATTATAGGCGGTGGTTTCGAGGAGTATCTTTTTTCATTTGGCTTTTGAATTTTACATTAAAATTTTAGACTTTAAATATTTGATTTCATTAAAATTAAATTATTTTGATTAATTATGAGATGAATTGCGATATAGGGAAAAAATAAATTAATTCAAAATGTGATGCCATGGAAAAAAACTACGTGGATGACGGGATGTCCTCGTCTCGCGTGAAAGTTTAGATATAATGGAAAAATTACATATATTATGAAAAAGAATAACATAAACAAACACGAACATATAAATGAGTTAAAGTAAACATAAAACAAATCGTTATGCATGAAACTTTTGTTGGACTATAGCATTAGGTTGTTTTATTTTACCTGGGTACCAAATATTATAATTATTTTTAAAAGTCAAAGTAGTAATAGGATGAAAAATAAGGGTGATTCTCGTTGTTTCAAAAGATTTTGATGTTTTGAGCTTAAAGTAGTTCATGAAATAGTAAGAAAGTGGGTAATATTGACTGTATGTTTTCTGTTTGGCATGAGTTAGATATTGGTTTAGAGGTTGATATTGTTTTAAGCTACTGTTAATCTCATTCTGACTTAAAATTTTCCCAAGAAGGGTACAAAGTGGCGGCATATTGTGGTATAACGGCGTAGGGAAAAGAAATGGTGAAGATGAAACTGAAACCTTGATTCTGTATTGATTGTAAAAGACAATAAGAGAAAGGAAACCAAACCCAAACCAGTTATTAGTACACAAAAGAAGGCGATGAAACTAAAGTTACAACAACACCAACAAAATGCAATAATAACATGTTTCTAGCACTTATTCTCAGCAGATGAGCCATTGACAATGGTCTCCATCTGTAGGGCAGGTTTAGGGTTCCTTGGTTTATACCACACCACACAAACAAGATACAGTACGAAGTTTATCACGCCTAGAACTGCTAAAAGTCCATAGAAGCAATCAAGTCTCCCATGGTTTATGTTATCCGCTAGCCATCCTTGCCCATCATTGCTTCCCGTCACTTTCTTCACTACTGCTACCAAGAAGCTGCTGACGAAGAAACCCAGCGATAGTGTCGTGAGGAAGAGACCAGTGCTCATGGTTTTCATTCCTTTGGGGGATTGAGTGATGAAAAAATCAAGTTGGCCTGTGTAGATGAAGGCCTCACCAGCCCCCACTAGGAAGAACTGTGGGATCAGCATGAACACGCTTATAGGCAGTGTTGTTGAGGTGGCACCCACGGTTCTCGCCACTGCCAATCGTTTCCTCTCGGCTAGTGCCGCGACCGCCATTCCCAGCGTTGATAGGACTAGGCCTATGGCAATTCTCTGTAGGTTGGTAAAACCTGTTGCAGGAAATGGTAATTAGTTTAAGACCATTGAAACAGTTATCATAGCAGATTTTTTATCGTGTGTCATATACTTACCTGGTTTTCCTTTCAATTTCCTCCATAATGGCATAATGAGACGGTCGTATACAGCAAGGGTGATCAGTATAGCTGCTACGAAGAAGACGGTGAGGGAACCGGCAGGAATTAGGAAACCTCCAATTGATCTTTCCATGGTGGAGGCTTGCTCCACTGAGAAAGTGATCATCTGGGCGTAAGTGGTCCAAAATATGATGGTTGTGGCCCACACAGGCAAAAGCCCCACCATCATTTTCACTTCCTCTACCTTTGTGACAGAACAAAGTTTCCATGGATTTGGAGCTGAAACAACATTTCTTTCGAAATCTCCTTCGGCAACAATGGCTGCCTTGTCCAAGAACCTAGTGTAGAGTTATATTAGCACAACAACCAAAGAAATTATTCATTAAGTAATATATTTACTACAATGAAATAAACTCACTGGAACTGATCTGTGTGATGAATTCTTTGAGCCTCTGGGGTGTCCTCATATAACAATTCAATACTGTAAGGGAGTTCCATCTTCCTCTTATTTATTGCAACTACAATAACCTGGAAAATCTGAACTATTGGACTTCCTATACTTTTCTTATATCTGTATCTTTTAGTCCCTGATAAGAATATCACGATGGCTACAAACATGGAAACAGAGCAGATTCCATAACTCCAGCTTCGACCGACTTCATCTTGTAAGTAGACAAGCACCGTAACCGCCATCAGGGTTCCGGTACTAATGAAGAAGAAGAACCTGTTAAAAAAATAGGTCATTTGGGCTTTCTCCTTTTCATCTTTCTCATCAAACTGATCAGTTCCAAATCCTGAGACACTAGATTTTAGGCCACCAGTGCCTAGTGCAATTAGATATAGGGCCACGTATAAAATCCCCATCTGAAATCCATTGGCTGGTTTGCATGTATGGGATGCCGATGCATGGCATGGTGGAGGGCGTAGTTGTGGCAGTTTTGTAGCTATGGCTAATGCCCCAGTCCCCTAAAATCACCATTATCATCAAAGTCAAAAAACCTGAACATGCTGCAGAAGATTGAAATAACACTTTTGAGTTGTTTTAAGTTAAGGGAGCTGTTTAAAACACCCACCAGTGTCTGTATAATGGCAAAGATGGCAATCGTCTTGTATCTGCCAAGGAATGAATCAGCAAGGAAGCCTCCAAGCAAACACAAGAGGAAAGATGTCCCCATGAAATCTGTCACAACATTGGCTGAAGTTGAACTTGGCAAATGCATTACACCAACCAAGTATGTCACAAGGTTAACTGCAATTCCCATTGTTGAAAGCCTCTCACAGATCTCAATCCCTGTGAAATCATTTCAAACTTATGTTTCTTTACTTCTTTATAAATGAAAAAAAAAAAAAGAAAGAGCTCAAAAAAAAAAAAAAAAAGAAAGAAAAGAACTCAGATACAAAAGAAATAATTTTTATCAGCTTTCTTTTTTGCTGGTGAGGGAAACAATGATTTAAAGCTTTATATCAGAAAACCCTAGGATGCCATGTAAAAACTTGATGATTAAGGTTATTAATATTACTTATAAAGCATGTTTTAATTAAGTAAATAAACAAAAGAATAAGTTAAACCCCTTTTTGGTTCTGTTTTTGGGTGGATAAGGAATGTTAGAAGAAAGTGAAGGCTATATAATAATGTTGTAAAAGTGGAGTTATATTAAATGCCACAAGGAATGATAGTGGAAAGCAGATTTGCTTTGAGGAAATCTCAATAATTTAGAGCTTCTACATGCATGAATGGCCCCAGACAAATATCTTCCTTATCCCATCAAACTCCAAGCAGAAAATGACATAAAATTCATTATCATTTGGAGCAAGTATATATATGGATTGGAGTTGTAAAGGGTCCCATGTGGCTTGCCCCCCTTCACCTCCCTTTTCCTACACTCCACTCATAATTAAAAGTGTATCGAAGTGATAAAATAAAAACCAGGTTATGTCAACCAGCAAAACGGTTCGATTCCTAGCATCTACAGCCCTTTTCTATTATTCCGAGCTATTTATTTTCTTTTAACTTGTAAAAGGGTGTCATGTATAACTGCTGAATCTTCTAACTTTCTGTTTAATGATTTATAATTATATTAGACATGAAAGCCCCATCAGACCATCATCTTGCATGAACTAACTGCTTGTTGCTCTGATGGAATATCACCTTCTTTTATATATTTTTTTTTATTAAAGCTATTGTCTTTTAACAGAAATTTATACTTTGTCCTGGATATGATAATAAATGTTGTCACATGGAATGCTAAATGGTTGTCCTTCAAAAAAAACATGATTGATTTTAGAAGTTATGGGGAAACAACTCTGGATCTAGTCAATTACCTGTTAGTTCATCTTAATTTCTTCTGCATGATTGAAAGTTTACAACAATGATCAATAATCCAAACCAATATAAAATGAAGTTGATGCAACCAACATACCTAGAATGAGTGCAGCCGGAACCCAACCTCCGGTCTTCGACCTGTCAGCAGGGAAAGCTTTGTAGTCCACCGCATCCGCCACCGTCCAGCTCATCTTCCCTTCCTGGAAAATCCATGAACAAAAGCATTTCAGAAGCTTTGGTTATGTTAATATAACCATGATACAATACTATATTTCATAGTCATGAAAACTCAGAAAACTGACCATGTTCTAATATTCAACAAGTGGGATTTAACTGAAAAAGAGAAAGACAGAAGAGAAGTAAGGTGTAAGAATGCCTTTAAACTTCTATGCTAACTTCAACTCACAACTTTGATGTGTTTGGAAACTAGGTTCCCCTTTTATAGCCAACAAGTGATAACAAATAAATGAATAAAATGTTGAAGTTAAAGGGAGTCTCCACTAAGTAATTTGAGACAGATCATTGCTCATGTTTCTTGAAATAATTAAAGGTAGAGGATTAGGTTTATCAAGTTAATAGTGGAAGGCTCTACCACTGATTACAACCATTTTTTTTTATTTTAGAAAAAAATATATTTGTGAAATTTTAAAGGTGATGGTGATTGAGGATGGCTGAGAAGAAAATTGGAATCCGGAACACACAAAACCAATATATGTTCTTCAATCTCTATGGTAGGATAGATTAGCTTTGAATTTTTGTGAAAATAGTGAACCACATTGGCAGCTTTGGTTAGTGCCTTTGATGCCCCACAAGCCAAAAAAGGCTCCCTTGACTCTTAACCTTTTGTTTCTGCATGAAAACCAGAAGTGAGTTTCAAGAGTGAATTATGAACCCTTCTTTTTGACATGAAAACAACAATGTTACAACAGAACCAAAAGAAAGCAAATGTTTCTATGATGCATGAGTAATTTAACTTTTTTTTTCATTTCACAGCAACCTGATAGTGCTTTAAACTTTTTAACTGTCAATTTCGATGAAGGAAAATGGTGCAGCCGACTTTCTTTGCTGTGAGAAATATCACAGATGTATCAATCAACAAAAGTTGCCATGGCAAGACCACGTTTATAATCACCTTAATTAAAGTTAATAATATACAGAAATTAACCAAAGAAACTGTATTGCACTGTTTGCCATTGTAGTACCTTATGATTTAACAGCTGCATGTAGCTGCAATTCAAACAAAGAGAATTAAGCAATCTGTCAGGAGAAAAACTAATGATTTTTCCTGAAATCACAAGCAGCTAAATTGATACACTCAACCAACTCCAATCTACCATTTTATCATTGAGGTACTAGAAAAAATTAACACAAGTACCTACTCCTTTATACAACTCAAATGAGTTGATTCATCGCATATAATTTCCATAAATCTGTGATGGGACCATATAGATTAATCCCCTTTGCTGCCGCAAGGAGCTCTTTGTATGGTTTTACATGTTACAAAAGCACAGATACCTTGACCTACAAGTCAATAAAATAGGGTTTCCTTTTACTTTTTTCATTTTAGGGCTTGTTGAAAGTTCAACCTAACAAGCTAAGATTTAGATACCTTTCAATCAACATGAAGGTAAGCTATCAGTCCTACCACTATATGAAGACAATATTGTGGAATCAAATACATTGAGGGGAAATGCTCAAAATCTATGTTGACAATAATAATGACTGTTGAGTAGGGTCAACGAAAGTTGACAAAGAACTCATCTCTACCCCTTCGCACTGGCATAAAAACCACAAATGCTTTGCACCCAGGTGCTTTGCACTTGCCCACAGGGTCTCACGTGCGATTGAATTATGTAGATGTAGCTGCACACGTACCAACAGACACCACTCGAAAACCGATCAAACCCAGACGGCCATTGCGATCACATGGTTCATGAAAAAAGAGACTTTCCACTTGAAAAAAAATCATGTAAGGCCAAATGAGACCCATAACTAGACAATACCCTCCCATGGGACCCTTTTTTATTTCTCATTCTCTCCTTCCCTTTTCTTCCACTATCAGTTCAAGGATTTGTTTAATCTCATTTGACTTGTTATCAGGCATATGCCACAGAATCCACAACCACCGCCATTTTGTATATGATCCGCCTGGCTTCTTCCCATGGCCCTACGGCCAACTCTTTCATCTTTTCGGCCACTTGTGTCTCTATAGAAATGATCCAAGTGTAAAGGAAAGATATCATGGAATGACTTGCTTCAGCTGTTGTTCCCATTTATTGGCATTACCATCAAAGCTTTCCACCAAGTCATTGGAGCAATCCATAGTTCCCCGCAATTATGCTGAAGCATTGCCACTTTGTTCAACGCTGACTTCAAATAATAATATTCTCCCGCCAGTGCCATAACAAGAAAAGCATTTAAATATTGTCTAGAGGGGGTTAACCAGTTAATGTAATCAAGGGTGTCTCTTTGATAAATTCAACCAAATGAATGATTCTCCATCATGAATGATTCTACCAAAGGATGTTCAATATATGTATGGATGGATGGATGGATTGATGGTAGTTTCAATCAAAGTTGCTTCTCTTTTTCCTTCTTCACTCTCTCTGAAATATACATAAGCCTCGTCTTACATTTTAACTTAACCTTCAATCACATGAGATATAGAATTTAGTGGTGGTTGTTATGGCTTTCATAGGCTGATAGTGGTTGTCATCTTTTTATTTTAATTATTTTTTGTGTTGTATAAATATACAGCACTAATTTGTGTCGATGTTGATCTTGTTGTGAGCTAACCAAAGCCACAACTTCTCTATCCAAAGACAAACATTCTGTAATCAAAAGCTTGTCTTCAAATATTCCTCACAAATTTCAAACAATCATATTAACATTAATATGATTTGACAATATCAGGTGATGTTCATGTTTTTTTTTTTTTTTTTTTTTTTATGATTAACTGATTACCGACATTGTTTCAATCTATAATTCCAATAAAGTATGATAAACCAGCAAGAATTGCATGGAGACACTGCTTTTTCTTTTTTTTTTTAATTTATAAAAACCATATCCCGAATCCCAAATGAAATAAAAGCAGTGCTTAATTTAATAAACAGGAATATCAGAACCTCTTTAATGCTGATCAGAAGCTTCTTGTAGCTAATTAAGATAACAGATTTTTTTTTCCCATGCACTGCTTTGGATAAGATTTATTAATGAGATTTGCTCCTTAAAGTTTGTGGCATTCCACCATAATAATAATATATTTTTATTTCATCGCTCAACTTTTAAAATTCGCTATATGATAATCAATATTATTGATTTGTTATGTTTTAATTACTTAATCGTTAATTTTTATTAAAGGTGTAACTACAAATTGATGTGGAGCGTTAATTTCATTATTTTATACAAAATTTTATATCAACTTGTATAACTAATACCTCTAAATTTTATTTTATTTTATTTGGCTTAAATATACATTTGGCTCTTGAGTTTGACACATTCTCTCAAGTTGTACTTGTGTATATCAAAATTTTTAAAAAACATAAAAATCTAAAAATTAAAAAAATATAAAAAATCATGTTTTAACAAACTGAGAATTTGCCCAAATTTGTTTTCCTGAATCCATAAATTCTAGTTTTGCCCAAGCCAGGGGTGTTGAAAGTTTTAGTGTATTTCAAAGAATTTCACAATCCCACATCCTTTAAATAATCCACTTGAGATGTTTATATTGAGCTTATAAGAGTTGATACAAGAGGATGGACACATGCCTAAACGCTCAGTTCAATTTAAATGGCTAGATTCCCCCCTCCCCATGTGTGTGATACTAGGTTAAAGTTTGGTTTTGCTTTTACATTTTATTATTATTATATTTTTAAAAAAAAATTTGTATGTTTTTCCTCCTCTTTCTACACTCACCGTCTACTCTCAATCTTCTTCTTCATTTTTCACGTAAGTATTTAATTAACAAGTTCTTTAAATTTTGTTTTCCTTTAGTTGATAAAAGTGATTGTTGAATCTCGAGAGATAAATAAATCAACGGAATATCCCTAAGGACGGTATTAATCACACCTCAAGCAATATCCTTTTCTTTTTAACCTCGATTCTACAACCATCTCAAAGATATTTTGGATAAAAAATGTTAACAATATCCCATATGTTGTTGCTATACAGATAGAAATTACTTGGGAAGTAATGTGAATGGGGATTAGCTGTCAAACAAATACATAACTTTCCTTCGTTGGTGTTGTCGCTGTCACAGTGCCACTTTCTTATTTTGTGTTCGCTCGAATGTGCGTTTCTTCAAAATGGCTGAGAGCTTATCTCCATCTGAACCCCCAAGAAAAGCACAAAAATTGAAGCTTATCCCAATGGGTGAGGGTCACCAAAATTGTAAATCTTGAAGACGGGGTCCAACATGAATTTAATGCCTGCCTTTTCTTTCTTCTAGCATGTAGCACATGAATTTGAAGGATTGTTGATAGACCCTGTTTAAAGTATGATATCGACATGGAATGTTCTTAATCAAAAGAACATATTAAATGAATCTAGCATTTCATGTTTTGATCAACTAATATTCATATTATATTGTCGCGACTTGCTTCTATTAGTAATGTGTGAGTTATACCAATATATATAATCAACATATTAAATAAAATACTAAAATTGTTATTATAATCAAATTAAATTTGGATAACTTCAATTTAAATTTATCATTTAGCTTTAAAACACTGCAAGACTGTTATTGAACTATTTGAAAGTTTTCATGTAAATTATTTAGTTGTTAATATTTTTAAAGTCCGATTAGTGAGCTTCAAGTTACGATTCAACGATTAGTAGACTAAATCAATAACCATCAACAAGTAAAAGAGCATAACTTAGATCCAAGTCGATCTTACGATTAATGTGAAATATCAGAGAATTCATAGACTTTCAAAGTTATTCCGTAAAAGAAACTGAACTATTGAAGAGAAGGAAATCAAAGCTTTTGATTAATGCAAATAGTGTGAACAAAACAATAATTTTAAGACTTCAAATAAAAATTCACCGATTTACATCAATATTTGCTGAGAAAGCAAAATAAGCTTAGATTTCCTCTAATCATAGGGGCATTTTATCAACTAAAGGGTAAAAACAAACAAACAAATTATCTAAGCTCTCTCTCCTCTAATCCTCCTAGCAAGTTGAATATCCTTAGGCGTGATTGTAACCCTCTTAGCATGAATAGCGCAGAGATTAGTATTCTCATAAAGCCCAGACAGATAACCCTGAGGAACTTCTTGAAGAGCACTGACCACACTCCTTTGGAACCTTAAACTGGTTTTGGAATCTTAAGTGATTTCCCTCACCAACCTCTGGAATGCTTTTCTGGTACTTCCTGATTTCTCTAAGAGCCACAGTTCCAGGCTTGAATCGGTGAGGCGGCTTCACTCCTCCGGTTGCCGGAGCCGATTTGCAAGCGATCTTTGTGGCTAGCTGCTTACGAGGAGCCTTGCCACCAATTGATTTCCTAGTTATTGGCTTGGTACGAGCCATTGGAAGAACCATTTGGGTGACGATGAAGAGCGTTTGGTTTGTGAGAAAGTGAGGAAAATTTTTTGAGTAAGCTTTGATTGGGTGGATTGAAGTGATTTGGAGGCGGATGTATAAAGGGAATTTGGGAGAAGCAGGAAGAAGTGAAAATTTGTGCTTCTTAAGAAATATTTTAAATGGGAGAATCTAAACGGTTAATAGGATTGGTTATTGATGGCTTGACATGATCCTCTTCCATTGCAGCACCTTCGAAAAAGTGGTGCGCCATCTCATATAAAGTAGACAATTTGTACGGGGGGTTACTAATGATGTTGTAATTCAAAATTTGGTGTATGGTGCTGGCCATAAAGGCTTGAATGGCCAAATCATCATAAATCCGTTTCGTGACCATAGTTGTTGTATTAAATCTTCTTATAAAGTTATGAAAAGACTCATTTTTTCTTTGATGGGTGGACATGAGGTAGACGGGACATTGTTGAAGAGTCTTGTTGGCAAAAAATCTACTCATGAATAACTCGACCAATTAATCAAAAGGAGTGGATGGAACTTTGGGGCAATGACAGGTACCATTGTCGGGTAGTGTGTGTGAGAGTCATGGTGAAAGCCCATTATTCAACAGTATCGGAGGCATCGAGGATGCTCGTGTGGTTGTTATAATAGGCTAGGTGTTCCTCTAAGTTGCCTATGCCATTGTAAGAGAGCTTGGGAAGTTTGAAGGAGGTGGAGAGATTGTAGGTTAACATTTCTTACGATAGGGCTTGTTGGAGTAGCTCCAAGAGGTCTCTTTAGCTTTAGGCACACAACCTCTTGCAACAATTCTAACTTGCGGGCCTCAATCTGCTCCTCTACAAAAGCAGGATTGTTCAGAGCGTTCAAGCTTGAGGATTGGCCGAGTGAATTTCTTTAGCACGCAATCTTTCGGGTCGTTGCAAGGCAGTGATCATTCCTTCTAGCAGCATCCCTAGTTGCGCGAGGTTGACAATTATCTTCTCGTTCTTGGCATTCGTACGGTCAAAGAGATGCTGATACTCCTGCTGCTCTTGGACTTAGTGTTGTTGCTTAAGGAGTTGTTCTTCCATGCACCTTTTTTTTTTCTTGCATCTTGTTAACATGTTGTTGAAATCTAGATTATTATTGTTGTTGAGAGGCTTGATCCACAGGGAAGGTGATGATGGTTGAGTGGCAAAAAAGGCAAGGGCTTGCTGGAAGTATTGAGCGAGTTATTCTTTGGGGTCAATGGAGGAGATGTCGGAGGATGGGTGTAACGTGGTGGCTACTAGTAGGATAGAGGTAGCAAGTGGGACGAATGTAGCTGGGTTGGAGGCCAAGGGAGTGTTAAGGGTTACCATGAACTGCATGAAAGGATGCTGGGAGAGTGATAGGAAATGTTGGTTCAATGACTGATTCGATGAAGCATTCTTAGTGAGGTTTTGGGTTGGAGGGAGCTCAGAGTTTACAAGGTTGATAAGGATCTGTTGGAGTAAAGGAGCTTGTTGGGTTTGTCGAGTTGAGAGGAGCATCATTTTGAAAAAAAGTCATGGTAGGTTGTCCACGTTCACCACACCAATTGTTGACATTGAGACAAGGGGTAATATAATGAGGAGCTTGTAGTGATCTGAAAGGAGGTTGGTTCACTTAAGAAGGAGGAGAGTTGGAAAAGGCAAGAGGACATGAAGATGGTTGTGAGAGTTGAGGAGGCTGATTTGTAGTGAGGGTAAGTATTCAAGGATTGCTCAAAGAGGAAAATCCTTTTCTCATCGATTAAGAGGATATTTATAGACAAGATCCTCTTGTCTACTTGCATGAAGTGGAACGGTGGTTACCATCATGGAGTACGTGAGGGATGTGCACATTGGAACCTATATGTTATTTTCTCAAACAATACAATATTGTTATGCTTAGGTGGATACTAATGAACTTCGAAAAAAAATGCTCACACTAAAAAGCGAGTGGTCTAACCATAGCAAATGAGTGGCCAGATGAAGGGAGGATGTCTCTTCTATTAGTGAGTAGCTTGTGGTGGAAAGTCAATTTAAGGGGAATTGAATCAACTAAAGACGACATGAATGATAGTGGTAAAGAATCATCATCAAGTACTCATGAAGAGCTCTCTAGTTGCGTAATGTGTAAGATCCGGATAATAGTATAACAATTATTGAAAAATTAAATAAATAATAATTATTTATTAAAATTCAATTTAAAAAATCATTATAAAATCAAATTAATTATAAAAAGAAATTGTGAAGTTAAAACTAGTAATCAAGTTAGTGTAAAACGGGCAAGAACCGGATCGTTAGCCGTGTGAGCGGCCCATTTATCCTTCCTCTTCACACAAATTCAAAACCTAACAGTTTACCACCTGAACTAGTTTTTGATTTATAAATTACACCCTAATTTGTTTATTTTCATTTTTTTGAAAAGTCATTTCTCTTTCTTGTTATCAGCTTCCTCCTTCCATCGTTCATCTCTTCTCTCTCGTGTCTGCAAATCAGTTTTTTTTCTTCTCTTCTCTTCTCTTCTCATCTCAGTTTTCACCCACCGCAGTGTCTGCTGGTTTTTGCCGGATCTCTGTCGGAATCCGTGTCGTATCGTGTCGACACGGATACTGCACCCCAAATTGCCGAGTCCGGTAACGAAGGTAATGATGCATGTAGATGACTCCTTACGGTGGGAATCATAGTTCATTTCTGTTTTAATGATGAATCATGCTATTTTCTAAGCAACTAAATAGTTATTGTCCTGTATTTGAATTAGTCTGATAAATGGAGTTGAATTATATTGTTGTTGCTAGATGTATTATAGAGTTAAATCCATCCCATAGAAGTTAGAGAATAGAAAGAAAGAAAAGGAGGCTTGTATGTTTCTTGGCAATTTTTTTCTAATTGAGAGAGGATTCTACGCTGCACATCATACAATTTTGTTGTAGTTTTCTTTTTTCTTTTTTTTCACATTGGGTATAGTTTTAATTTGAAGGACATTCTTCCTTCTGTGACCTGTATCAGGGCTTCTCTCTATACAATTTGGTTGTAGTTTGGGGGTACTTGGTCTTTCAAAACTTTGTTCCTATAATGTGGTTGTAGAAGGGTATGTTCGTTACTCCATTATCATATACGTGGCCTTCATTCATGTGACTGACCCTTGCCCTTTTTCTCTCTTTACCAAAGAAAAGAAGAGCATTTAGGTATCCATACCTAAGGTGTTCACTATCTAGATTACCATTTACATGTGACCTAGACTAAGTGGATTCTCAGACAGATGGATTCTAGAAAAATCCGATCACCATATGAGGGACGTTCCATCCAGGCTCCAGGTGCGATACGGCATGGTTCAATTGCTGGCTCAGGTCCTCCTGCTGCTCGTGGGGCTTTGGAGCCACTTCTACGACCTGAGCTTTTAGAGAACAAGATTGCTTCTCAGGCTGCAGAAATTGAGCAACTTGCTAGAGACAATCACAGATTGACGGCTAGTCATGTCACCTTGAGGGAGGATGTTGTGGCTGCTCGTCATGAAGCACAGAAACTCAAAGAACACATTAGAAGCATCCAGAATGAGAGTGATATTCAGATCAGGGTTCTGCAGGAAAAGATTGCAAAAATGGAAGCGGATATTCGGGTTGGTGAGAGTGTTAAAAAAGAGTTGCAACTGGCACTCATTGAGGCACAAAATTTAGTCAAAGTGAGACAAGAGTTAATTGCCCAAATTCAACAGGCCGCTCAGGAGTTGGTAAAAACTCGTTCTGATGTTAAGTGTCTGCCGGAGTTGCATGCTGAACTTGAAGATTTGAGGAAAGAGCACCACAGATTACGGTGAGTTAAACAATCATTTTGTTGCTTGGTGTCTGGAACCTTTCAGTAAGTTATCATATTGAAAATACTTTGCTGCAATATTCACTGTTATTGTGGTAAAATGTTTTGTTATTAATATGATGGTGTTTGTCCTGAAATAATACCACAGGACTTGGCAACTGCATTTGGTCATTCAAATTCCTGCAAGAACTCCATAACTTTTAATATGATTTATTTGCTCTATAGTTCATCTGCATGATAAACTGCATGGTAACTGTTAATAAAATTGCCATGTTGAATATGCCGTTTGTTATTATTGACCCATGCTCCAGCTTTAATGTGGCATGCTGTTTTAAGTAATCAGTAGATGGAAATGGTTGTAATAAGCCTGGATAGCACCAGATTTATATATTGATTACTCAAAAATTATTCTATGAGCCCGGAGTCATAAGTTTTGCAAATTTTCAAGCAAGCAAAATAATTGTGTTGCTTACCTCAAGATCTCTTTGTTTCATATTTCATTTGTGGTGCTTTCCACCTTCATATAGTTGCTAAGAAGTAGGCTCTGATTATTTTTTGAATTCGTTTAAACGTAGCGTTACATTTCAGCATGAAAAAGAGTCAAACATAGAGCAGGTGGAGCAAATGCAAGCTATGGAGAAGAATCTAATCCGGATGGCAACAGAAGTTGAAAAGCTACGCGTTGAGGTCTTGAGTGCTGAGAAGAAAATGCATGGTAACTTTCTTTTCCTATATAAATGGTACTTGGCACACACTCTGGTTGCTTCTTTTCTTTTTCTCCCACCTTTTCCCTCTGTTAACACTTGCACCGATGTTGTGTTCTTTAAACCAAATAGGAATGGTACCATATGCTGGTGGCTACATGAATCCTGATCCTTCATATGCACTACCTTTTCAAGGTGGCACCACCTATTTTGATGGCTACAGTCGGCCTGTAATGCAGACGTGTCTTGGGCCAGTAGAGGGCCTAATCCCTTATGGTAATAGTACAAATGTTCCAGCTGCTATTGCTGCAACCGGTAGTCAAACTGTCCCTAGCTCAGTTTGGGGAGCGCCCTACGATCCATCACTTGCTCAGAGGTAAACTAGGAGAAGCTGCCTTGAAAGCTGTCCATAATCTATCTCGCCTTGACCCTGTGTTGTTAGCTTTATGCTGTTAAAGATATCAGCAGTTACAATATGGGCATTCCATATTTTACCCTCAAATTAGCATCTTAGTATCCATTGCACGCTAAACTGTTGTTCAATTGAAACCATGTATGCATGTATGCTGTTAGAATAGGAGAAAGGTGAAAAAACTAGGTCTTCCTTGCGTTTGAAGCAATTACAAGATGAATGGCATAGTAGTCTCCCACTTTTGCGCCTGTATATATGATTGCTGGATATAATATTTAATAATTCTAAGTGAATCTTTTGCAAGTCCGGTATTTTGTTTTATATTCTCAAACCATTTAATCTAGGCGTCTTCAAATAGTTAGTTCGATCCATGTTTAATTGAACTATAATTAATTATGAGCTTTTTGTTAAAATAATTAACTGAATCGAATTTAGGGGTGTTCAATCGGTTAATTAAATCGAACTAGTATTAATTGAATGAATCAAATTTTTTATTCTTTTAATCGTTAATCAAATCGAAAATTTTGTAAAATAATTAATCGAACTGAAATATTTTGATTAATTTGATTGGTTAATCGAATTAATTAAAATTGATATGTTTTTTGTTTTTTGTTTTGTTAAAACAATTATATATATATAATTTGGTAATGTTCATCTGATCGAATTATTGAATTAAAATTACATATAATTTGTATTATTAATTATTAAGTTCGGTTATTTCAGTTAATTAAATGATTTCGAATAGAATTAATCAATAATTGAATTTTCAAAAAATATTAATCGAAATTAGATTGGTTCAGTCGATTAATTTGATTTTAACCAAAATTTAAACACCTGTAATCCAACCAACTTCGATTAATTTTGTCGGTTTTCTATTTAATTGGTGTTTATAACATTTTTTTTTCTCATACCATTTTGAAACAATTATTGGCAAACATTATGCTAAATTGGTAGTGTGCTTATTAAATCGGAACAAAAACATGACAAACTGCGCATTGACATAAATTAGAACAAAAACATTATAACATTACATTACAATGACAGTGGGAAGGAAAACATGAGAAACTGATAGGTGTTTAATTAATATATGTCTTGGAGTTAAATTCACACTTAGTTTTAAGCTTTTTTTTAAGTGAATTACTACGTTTAGTATTGGGTTAGATTTTAGTTAGATAGTATTATATTTGTTTAATTTTAGTATTAGTGCCATTTATCCTCACTTGAGTTCAGCCTATTGTTAAGTAGCCCATCAAAGATTCAAAACCTGGTTTTTCTTCTTTGCTCATTGATTGGATCAGTCATGGCAAATGCGGTAACCTTTTCTTTTCCTTTTTCTTTTTTCAAAGATTCAAAACCTGGTTTTTCTTCATTGCTCATTGATTGGATCAGTCATGGCAAATGCGGTAACCTTTTCTTTTCCTTTTTCTTTTTTCTTCTCCGTGTATTTTCCGCAGAACTCCCAGAAACCAAAATTTGATTGACGATTTCCTTGATCGATCTTAAGTTTGTTCACTGTTTTCTTATATATTTAATTAAATATGGGTTACTTGTTTTGTTTTTTTAATACTTTCTGATATAAAATTTCTAGGTTTTAGTTGTGAATGATCTCATTCCTTGCCAATGCTTGATATGAAGAATGTGAAAGTTTACTGCTTTAGGCAAAAATTTATAATAAAAAAAAGGTATTTTTAATGCGAATGTCACATAAATTAAAGAGTGTTTGTGTCTGGCACTAATGGTATCATATCCACAATATGCTGCAAGTGCCTAATTAGCATCCGTTCATGGGTCAAATAATCTGTCACTTAAATTATAAAAATTAAACTAAATTTGGAGAAAAACTACTCCAAATGTAAGAAATGTAGACGCGGGTGATTTCCGATTCTTACTTGTAATTAGGGCAGCATATGATGACCTCAACAGTCTTAACTGTAGTAAGCTTTATGGCATTAGAAGCATAAATCCTGAATTAGTCAAAGAACACTGATTACTGTAGTGGATTTATACCAATGAAAGTATTATCTAAAAGGAAATTAGATATTTACAAGCAGAAAGTCAATTTCCAGCATAAGGTGTTTCTAATTTTAGTTTATATTTTTTCTTTTTCTGTGTTGGAATGTATAGCAGGAAAATCAATCCTCTATTAATGACTTAATAAAGTTACTTTTATGTATTTCTTGGTTTGTCAATGATTTAAGGAATCTGTGATGTTGGAGAGCTTTCCCTTTAGGGGCTGTTCTGGTATTGTGGACCTTGTCTGTGAACATTAATTGATGATTTTGTGGGGAATTAGATAACACTTTGATTCTGCAGTGAGAGTTTTCAGATACCCTTTTGTGGGATCTTGGAAGCCTGTTGGCTGTGACTAATTCTTTTTAGGTATTCATGCCAGTTGGCTTCTAATGTTATGAGTCTCTATACTTTTTCTACTGTATAATTTCCTTGAAAGATTAATCTTTAACCCCTGCAAATGGTTTCAAATTTCTCTTTTGCTTTGACAATGATTTTGGGCTGTCATAATTGGAAGTTTCACTCTGAACTCTGACATTTCTTCTACACCATATTTTCCTTGTATATTGTCTCAGATTGAACTGAAAACAGCCCCAGCTGACTTTCGTTTCCCTACAATAACTCAAACTAGACATTGTTTCAGCCGCTACATTGAGTTTCACAGGTACACTGCTTGTTAGGAAACTATCAAATGCTCCCTCCCCCCTTCTTTCTTTTATAGTCTTAGAATCAATTGCAGGTGCTTGGCTGCAAAGGGTGAGGGGTCTAATCATGTGAGAAATTTGCCAAACACTACCGTTCTCTTTGTCCTGGTGAATGGGTGAGTATACCTAGTTTTTCTTATCATCACAAGTAAACCAGAGTTTGCCTTGTTGCAATGGAATTGATGCTGTATATAAGCTTTATATCGTGTACCTTTTATTCTCCTAGCTTGTACTACAAAGCTCTATTGTTCACAGGCAAATATGCCTTGTGTACGTCATGTCTTTGTTGATGAAGCTTGTTTCACATTCTGTACTTTCAGATACCAACTGATTCGTATAGAAATATGTTAGGATAAGGAAATAACTTGAAACTCTGACAGTAAGGGCATAAGTAAATTATAGGTGCTTTTCTTTCTCACCAGGTGTGCCCTTTATTGTGCTTCTGCTCTTTTTCTTTCTCACTATCAGAAGTGATGTAGCATATTAGTATAGTACAAGCTGTTCTATACGTCATATTGATAGAATTATCATTGATTTTGCTGATCATGTTTATTACAAATATGAAAGAAGTGTCTACTTGAACATGTTATTGGTGTAGGAACAATTCTGTAAATTACTCCAGTGCTTGTATCAAGAGTTACTTGTAAAGGAAGTAGAGTATAGAAAACTTAAGCCATTTTAACATCCTGGATGTTGCTGAAATTGATGCCAGGTTGAGAAGTGGAATGAACAGAGGGAAAATGGTACTTTCCCGGGTCCTCTGTGACTCTGATCACACATTGGAAAGTAGGTGAAGCGTTGCTTCTCTGGCATGGAAAACTTGTCTTTAGCTAGTTCCAATAGTTATTCTTGAAAGTTTCAAATTAATAAGGTCGATGAGTGGAATGCTCAGATGCTTTAATTCATGTGCCTTCTTTTTCAAGCAGATTGTTTCCATCTTCATTTACATTTTAATGGTGTGGCACTGTTTTAATGAATTTTCAGTAAGTTCTTTTCTTTCTCGGTAAGGTTTTGCTCATATAGTGCTCACAGGCAAGGAAAATGATTTATATTTGCATTAAGGGTGGCTTTGATAAGTCATGTAATAATGGTTTAAATTAAAAAATGGTAATTAAATTATAGCTGGCAAAACAGGCCCGATCCTAAAAGTCTGCTCGTGCCGATCTAAGCTCGAGAAAATTCGAGTCCGACAAAATCCGAGTCTGAGATTTATTCAGTCCGAGTCAAAAAAAAATCTGACCCAAAACACGAAATATTCGAATTTATAACTGAACAACAATAATAGACATTAATAATTAATATAATTGTATGATTTACTTAAAATAAAATTAAAATATAAATAAATGATAATTCTTTATTTTTGAAAATATATTCATAAGCATTGCATATTTATATTAAAATTTTATTAATAGGAAAAGTAATTAACAATAATTTTTTTATGTTAAATTATAAATTGTAATAAATATTTAAAAATATTAATTTAATATAAAATATTTTTAATACTATAATTATATATGTATAATAAATATATAAAACTAATAATTATTAAAAGCTATAAAATTAAATTTTAATAATAATATAATATATATAATAATATATTACATAACTATTATTGAAATCGATTATCTAACCTAATCTTAAATCGATATATTACTAATACATGAAATAATAATATAATATATAATTATTTTTAAAAAATATACATAACTATAGATTATAATAAAAGATATAATATTATATGAAATTATAATGTTTAATTATCGATGTATATATAAAAACTATTAATATATTATATACTATATAATATGATATAGCATTATATAAAGATGATTAATTTTTAAATGTAGGAAAAATATAAGAATTTAGAGCATATTTTAATCAATATAATAATAAATAATAATATATGATAATAATTAATATGTTATGTATTATTCTACTACTATAGTAAGTGCTATATGGTACACTAAAAAGTTATCATTTTGATTAAAGGAGAATTTAACATTAAAAATTTAATTATATTGTTATGGAGTTCACTTGTGAATTATGATATTAACTTAATCAATATAGGTGAGAGAAATCATTTAATGTAATTTTAAAATTTATTTAATAATAATTATCAGTATAGTGGTAAAGAACTCGTTTATAAATTCATTAAACATGTGTTTCATCTTTGAATATATTAATTTTAATTTTTATTTAAAAATCATATAAAAATATGAAAAGGTAATAATAACAATAATAACAACAACAACAACAATAATAATAATCATCATCATCATTTAATATAAATGAAATATTAACATTTTTCCAATTAAACTAATACTCAATTAACTCATAAACAAATTTAATTAAAGATTTAAATAATATTACAGATAAATCAACTCAAGTAAAATCACACCTAATCGATCTTTAAGTCTATAACTTAATGTTTGATTTATTTTAAAAATTCTTTTTAAAGTTGTTTTAATTTTAAAAAAATTGTAAAATACTAAAATGTGTAAATATTTTTATAAAATAAAAGTTATTATTTTAATAAATTATAATTTTTAATTAAAGTAATATTAGTTAACTTGTGATATTAATTCAATGAAAAATTTTATAATTAATATAAATGATGTTATATCAATTATATTAAAAATTCGGGCAAAAAAATTTAAAATAATTTTATAAATAAATTATACTTGTAATAAAGATAAAGTGGTCTTTTCCAACGAGCTGGCTCCCAATTGAAATTTAGGCCCAAAATACATTGAAAATATTTAGGGCCAGAGATTTAGGTGTTCTATTTTCGAGACTAATAGCACAGTAGGACACACTGTTGTATAAAGACGTAAATGGGCGCACTCCTCGCCCGGCTTTGCCCTCTCGTTATTAGGTTTTAAGAAGCCGAACCAATAGCCTAGCTTAGCAGCAAGCACCACATACCAACGCCAGCTGAAGATGGAGACCGAGAACCAGAACACTTTTCAACTTGATGTGGGAAATCTCCTCGCTTTTAACCCTTTTCACAACTTTCCTTCCATCCCCACTTCCAGGTTCGCCCCTTTTGTTCTTTCATAATTATTATTGTTTTTGTAGTAGTTTGCCTCAGTTTGATTTTTGAGATGTTCTGTTATATGGGTATTTTTCGTTTTTCTCTTTGGGGTATTTTTTTATTGGAATCATGAGAAATTTCTTGGGGGCAAAGTTGATTTGGAGCTCTAAAATAAATTGAATAGCCATGCACTATGATACTTATTTCCTTCACACTTGGTTAAGCTAGTTTTTTTTTCAAAGCATGAACTGCAGATTTTTATTTTGCTTATTTGATCTGCAAAATATGTGGAATTTTGTTCCTTTATTGATCTTTTGACTGCCGCTCTATATGTTTAGGGATGAACTAGTTAAGGAATGTTTACAAGAGGGTACCAAGTTAGTTCAAGCGGTTGCTGATAAACTGTTTAATTTACCTTCAACCGAAGATTTAGATGGGCCCCTTGTTAAGTTGCCTCCTCCAACTACGAAACTTCCAAGGGAGAAGCATGTAAGCCTGGCCTTTTACTTAATTCTCCTGAAAATTGGATTTTATATTAGTGTATATATTCAATGTTTTATGTGGTTGTGTTTCTTAATTCTTTTTATACTAGTACTGCTGAGCATATTGGTGCTCTCGATAGTCTAGTTGATTAGCTGCCATGAGAACTGAAATGCTTTATTTGCTTGTGTTTTCAGCTTCCAAAGCCTAAACCTCCTACAAAATGGGAGGAGTTTGCTAAAAAGAAAGGTAATTTGTTTCACCTATCGTACTTACATGGTTCTTCTAGAGTGCAACCTCTTTTTCCATTGTCTCAAGATTACCTGCTTTTGCCTTTTCCTTTTTGGAATATCTTGTAGGTATAAAGAAACGTAAAAAGGACAAAGTTGTATGGGATGAACAGACTGGTACATGGAAACGTCGCTTTGGTTATGATCGTGTCAATGATGATAAAGACATACCCATCATTGAGGCCAAGATGACTGATGGTTAGTATCGAATGGACTTTTTTCCTTAGAGAAGATGCTCTAATGTTATATATAGATATATATATTTGACATTTTAATTACTACAAACACAACATAATTGCTTTTGCAGAAAATAAATATATTACATATCAAGTGATAGATAGACCTTTACTTCATAAGTTTACAAGCATCTAATAGAACATATTGGACATGTTTGATTGTGTTGACCATGATTGTTGTTTTTTCTAGAGCCAGGAGAGGATCCTTTTGCTAAAAGACAAGATGATAAGAAAAAAAGAGTTGAGAAGCAAGAGAAGAATCGCCTCCAGAACTTGAAACAAGCTGCAAAACTTGGTGCTTTGCCAAGGTTTTACCCATTCTTTGAATATTTGTAGAAATTGACATTGCTATTTTCTAGAAGTAGACTTTTCGCTCCTTTTTTTGGTCAATATCTTAATTGTATTCAACACATATTGGTACAACTAACCCTCTTCTTATCTTATTCATGTAATACTGTTAGTCCTATTCCAACCTGCAATTCCCATTCTTTGATGGCATTCCCTTGTACTATATTTATGTCATTTTAGCAGTTTAAAGGTTAGCGTATGGATTTACATATCATGCTTATGGGTGTCAATGGTTGCTGGAATTAAACTTTGATCTCTTTTCTATAAGCATCATTTTCCTCCAAACTTTCTAGTTCTTCATGAGGAAGTTTGGACACTTTAATAAGCTTGCATTAAATAAAATAGATCTTTGGTTGAGTCTTCCTATTGTTGCCAGACTCCTTGCTATCATTTTATGTCACTATTTCTGGTTTAAGAATTTGGCTATGTGTTATGTTTTTGTTGAGTTGGTTTTACTTTAAATGGTTTGCTGCAGCCATGTTCAGCTTGCTGCCACGGCTCTGCCCATAACAGGAACCCAAGCTCCACCTAAGAAAATAACCAAAGATGAATTGGGGAATGTAGCTGGGATGGCTGTTACATCTACAGCCAGTGGTGGGAAATTCGATAGGAAATTGCTAGGAGAAAAGCCTGCTAAAAAGCAAGGAAAGCATCGCAGGGTTTGAACTCTTGGCCCTTTTGACCTGTGTTTCAATGTAAATATTTCTCATAAACTACATTATCATGCTCTAATATTTTCCTCTTTTTTTGATCAGTTCTTACCAGTTGTTGAAGGGTCAGGGATAGGCTCGAGGGAGAAGGAGCAAACTGAGAATGTTCTAAACAAGCTAATCTCTAAGCATTCACATGAGATTCTCAACATTGACAAGGTAGGTTTGAGCCATGTATTTTGGTCGATTTGGTTGTTAATTCAATTTGTTGATAATCTAAGCCTTATTATTTTGGGTTATTTATTTTTCTTTCTGAAATCAGGCTGTTACAATGTATAATGTGAAAAAAGAGAAGAAAGCTAGAAATAGAAAGAATCAAGAAGGGAAGTCATCATCAACCTCAAACAAGTTGAAACCCAAAAAGCAACTTCATAAGAAGGGTGCAAAGAAAGGACCAGGATCTTCAAAGAAAGGCAAAGCTTAATCAAATCATTAGTTTCTAACATTCTGGTAAGCTTGTAGAGATTTGGGATATCAATTTTGTTAACAAGAGAGTTATTTGTACCAAATGTTCTATTTGTTGAGACAGGTTTAAGATATTACATTATTTGATCTGCTTATATTTGTTCAAGGAGGTTTAGATAAAAAAAGAAAGGGTCTGTTTTAAAAATGGGTTGGATCTTGAGCATAGTAGTTTTGTTTCGGCTCCTTCTGTTTTATAATTACCAATAGGATAATTATTCTGTACCCCCACAAAACCAGTTGCCACTAGCCTCAGCCTCAGCCTCATACTGCTCCTTATTTATATATTTTTTTATAAATGACAATTTTTTATTCACTCACTTTGTGATGAGGCTGTAAATACCTTAATCTTCACCATTAGAGACAAGACTGATCTTTGAGATGCTAAGGCTGTGCCCAACCATCCACAGCTAACTCGGTTCCCTGCCGTGTAACTGTCGGAACGTGATGCGGCAACTGCATTGCAGTGAGAGAGTACAGATATTAAGATATGGCTCTGAAATTTTAGAGATGTAGAGGTCCCCTCGGCAAAATACAAAATTTCATCTGAATCTTGTGGCAACAAATGCAGCATCTCATCTCCTCAGAATCTAAGTAGAATATAGACGAATTAGCTACTCACTTCCCTCGGTATATGAACCATTGATTCTCAATATTCTAGTTTTCAACACAATGAAAATGAAATAAGCTCTCAATAAAATAGAGTGAACATGATACGTGCGGAGATGTATGAGAACCAAAAAAAAAAAAAAACCTTGAAAAGTCTTTTTAATTCTCCAAGTATTATTTTTATGGTGTTTGGTAGATTTATAGTTCAAATAAATAAGTAAAATGTTTCTCAATAAACTATATTCGGTAGAAGAAATTGTAAAACAGAACCAAAGGAAATTATTTTTATTTTATAATATTTACCATATCCAAATCTTGATTTTTATAATTTTATTAAAATCTCATGCGGTGACCTTTTTCGAATTAAAAAAAATTAATTCACATTTAAAAAGTAAGAGACTCACAATTAGACGTGGTAGTTTGTGTATTTATAAGATATTTGTATTAGTTTTTAATGTTAGGTGTCTCTTGTTGATATTAAATTAAATTAATAGTAATATCATGATATGTCAGTTAGATCATGTCATTTCATTAACAATAAATTTGATACGTGCGAATTAAAATGTCAATTTTTAAATATATAAAAATTAAAAGAGATTAAAATGAATTTTATAATAAGATACGAGAATTTTTGGTAGAAGTGTAATTAAGGGATTGATAAAGTTTCGGTTTCTCGAAAATTATTATTATTTTCATTTAAATTTTTTAAAATTTTAAATCAATAAAAATTAAATTTATACTTTAATCTTTTAAATATGATAAAAAATTAATTAAATTTTTTAAAAATTATAAAATATAAACTATTAAAATAATAAAATTACATAAAAATTACAATATAATTTCGAGGTTATAAATTTTTTCTAATTACAATATAATGTAAAAAATAAATTAAAAAGTCCCAAGGGCCACCGCCCTTGATTCATTCCTTCTCTTCACACCAATTTTTTTTCTCCTACAGGTGTAGGAGACAGTAATCATACCTACGACTCAATTCTCATTTAATTCTTTACTTTGAGAGTGAGATATTTTCTTTTTTAATAAAATCGACGTAGCAAAGCTGTTCTGAACTTCTGACCGTTCAATTAACCCAAAAAAGAGAAGGAAATTGTGAAGGATGTTTCCACTTGCAGCAAACGAACCCCACCTTTTCACAGCAAATGGTAGGCCGATTCTCAACTCTCTACTCTTTCATTCATCAGCGCCATTGCACAACTCTTTCTTCTCCTCTCTCTCTCTCTTTAGCCCATCTCTTGGCTTTGGAGAGACTGAGAGGAGAGAATCTCATTTACCCTTTCTTCATGCATCTATTCTTTCTTGTATTCCTCTGAATTCTCTTTGTTTGTCTTTTTAACCAATTTTATCCAACATCCATTTCCAGTTGCAGAAAACCCATTTCATATTCAAGTGTTTTAGAAGGATTAAATGGCTGAAAAAAGTTTAAAACTTCTTCAACATGGCAACAAAGATGTGGCTTTTAGTGGTTCAGGTGTCAAGATTGTTGAATGTTCTTTTTCTCCTAAGAGAGTTAGTTTGAAAGCAAATGGGTTTTTTGCTAGTGTTAATCAAGCTGGGATGGGTTTTGCCATCTCACCAAACCCTCAAATTCCACTCCAGAGTACTGCAAAGTTCCATTTTGCCAGTCTTGTTTCAATCTCTGAGCCCGGGTATCTGGTTTTGGATGATGAACTTGAGATTGCTGAGAGGTTGGTGGAGAAGAAGAAGAAGAGTGGGTTTAAGTTTAGAATTAAGATTGGGAATGCGTCATTAAGGAAGTTGATGAGTGGGGCAGTCGCAGGTGCGGTATCAAGGACTGCTGTGGCTCCATTGGAGACCATTAAAACGCATTTGATGGTGGGGAGTTGTGGGAATTCCATGGCTGAAGTGTTTGATAACATCACCATGAGTGAGGGATGGAAAGGCTTGTATAGAGGCAATTTAGTGAATGTCATTCGAGTGGCTCCAAGCAAGGCTATCGAGGTATGTAGTTAGGCACTTACTTATTGTGCTTACACTTTGTTAATTGTTCATCATGCTTTAGGATTCTAGTTATCCTTCATTCACTGGTCTTTGTGTGTGTGTGTGCGTGTGCGCATTTTAGTCCTTGAAGGATTAATAGTTTTCTATGTTCATCATCAATTTCTGGTTTTTATTTTCTCCATTTTATTTGCTTGCATGGACTTTATCCTAAAATCATGCTATAAATTGTTTACTGCATGAACACTAAACTCTTATCTTGTTTCATATTCCATTGCACAGTTATTTGCATACGAGACAGTTAAGAAACAGTTGACGCCTGAACATGGGGAACATCCCAAACTCCCTCTGCCAGCCTCATTCATTGCCGGTGCCGTTGCCGGAGTTAGCTCAACTTTGTTGACGTACCCTCTCGAGTTGCTCAAAACTCGTTTAACTGTCAATGTAAGCATGAACTTTGGTGAAGAACTAATGAACTAATTCTTCATTGAAGCATCTATGTTGACCTGTTATAGCTTTGCTTTGATTGCAGGAAGATTACAAGAATCTATTTGACGCGGTTGCAAAAATTGTACAGGCCGAAGGACCGGGAGGGCTATACAAAGGCCTCGCTCCAAGTGTGATAGGAGTGGTTCCTTATGCTGCCTCTAATTATTTTGCTTATGATACACTAAGAAATGCTTATAAAAAGGCTTTCAAGAAAGAGGAAATTGGGAATGTTATGACTCTTCTAATAGGATCAGCGGCCGGTGCGATCTCGAGCACGGCAACTTACCCTCTCGAGGTGGCTCGGAAGCAGATGCAGGCTGGTGCTATTAATGGAAGACTATGCCACAACATGATTCAAGCATTGACAAGCATAGTTGAGAAAGAGGGGATGGCAGGGCTTTATAGAGGGTTGGGACCAAGCTGCATGAAATTGGTCCCTGCAGCTGGGATTTCATTCATGTGTTATGAGGCATGCAAGAGGATATTAGCAGAGAGCGCCGAAAAAACTCTGTGAATGATATCCTTGAAAACCAGAAATCCTTTCTTCATTTTAATTCTTCTCTACTTCAGAAGTTAGTCAGTCTATTTCCAATTCGTTAGAATTTAGTCATTTATTTTTGTTAAATTATTATATCTATATTACTATATATACAAGAAAGGTCATTTGTTGTCTTCTTTACATGATAATATAGCGGTTAAATTTCAATTTTAATCTCTTTGCTTTTCAGAAATTATATAAGAATACTTAAATTTTAGTTTTGATCCCTATATTTCGCTAAAATTTGAGTTTTAATTTTGAAATTATTCTGTACCTCAACTCTTATAAAGTCATCAGTCACTCTAAAGATTTTATTTTGATTAAAATGTTGATGTAGAGTTTTAAAATCTGTTATCACTATTAAAATTTTCTATTAAATTTATGTTTATTACAACATCATTTTGTTACATGGGTATTACGTATTTTTTTTTTAATTTCAAAATATCTTACCAATAAATTTAATACAAAAATTTTAATAGTGTTAATAAATAGACTTACAATTTTAAACTTGAAAAGGTAGAAGTATGAAAATTTAATTCCAAAAAAATGAATAGTATAAGAACTTAGAGCATATTATAACATTTAAATTTTTACTCTATAATTTAACAAAAAAATTAATATTTAACCTAACGCGGAGTGGGGTGGAAATTATATTAGCTCAAAGTTTTTTTTTTTTTACATTTTAATAAATGATTAAATTTTAATTTTGATCCTTCAATCATACCTTTTTTAACTTTTAACATAATTTGGTTATTATATTCTAATTTGTCCCATGTTTAGTAGAGTCAACTTTTTTTTTTTTAATTAAAACATGGCAGTTATATGTAATTTTAATGCCCTAAGATGAAAATTCATTGTTTTATCAAAGCCCTAATTAACTTCGGCACCCAAAATAATTCTCGCTATTGGTTGGAGACACATAGGAGGTCGCCCAAATTGTACTTCCAAGTTTTTAACCTATTTTGAATTGGGAGATATTTATTAATTGGCTTTGAAAGGTCCCAATAACCTGAGACACAGAGTTAAAACATCCTTCGGATTCTCACTCATAATGCCTCAATTGGATTGATGGATGGGGTGGGAACTGGGAATCTCACGACCAACCAAGTAAAGCTATTTTAGTACACTATTTCTAAGTTAAATTAATATGGTAATACTTCAAAACATGTGATGTAAAGCACCATAAAACGAGTAAACAAAAATCCCATGTTTACTGATATTCCTCAAACTTTACTGTGTACCACAGGCACCATTCCTCAGTCTTAGGTACTACACCGCCCCTTTTTGGCAGGCTTCACCAACATTGATTAAAACTAGATAGAAGTATTTTTGAACTCGGTAACCACACCAAGTCTTAGTTTTTAGGATTTTCTTTCAGGGTTAGTCCTCAGAATTTTAGATGATAGGTCCCTCTACCCTAGCAACGTTACAACAATACCGATGTAGTAATTTCTAAGCTTTAGACTAATAGAAGGGACCCTTGAGATCTGTTCTAGTTGCTGATGCCTAATGACGTGGCTTATATTCATGCCTTTCATGTTTTCTTCTACGTTATTCCTTAATGTGACATTTTTCTCAGTATAGCTCGACTTTCAACCAAACGTTTATGCCATTTTCTTTTATGTGTATATTTTTAAGCTTTATTTCCTATGTACTAGGGGCGTGCATAATTTGATTCTAACCGATCAAACTGAATTATTTTGATTAATTGGTCAATCATCGTATCTGATTCGATCGAAAATCAATTAAGAGTTTTTTAAAATTTCAATTAACAGTTGATTCGATTCGAAATCGGATATTTAATTAAATATTTTGAACTGAATTAATCGATTGACCAAAATTATTAATAGTAAAAAATTATAGGCTAAGCCCAAAATATAAAAATTAAAGAATGAACTTAAAATTAATTGGATTTATACAAATTATTTTAATGTTAAGGGTTAGATTTGTTTAGAATCAATATTAAATTGTCACAATATATAAATGTTGAGGGTTAAAATTGCTATTATACCAATTTTAAAAATTATCAATATTTTTGGCTTGGTGGTAAAAAAAAAAAAAGGCAATTGAAATATTAGATAACTGTTTTATAATTTTTTATAATTGGGTGACCATAAACAATTACTAATATTTTAAATGACTACTAATGTATAAAGTATTCTTTATTTAAATCTTATTTATACTTTTTGATAACTTGTACCAAATCAGCAAGTAACAATAACTTGTGCCAAATCACCGAAAAGAGAATCCAAAAAATATATTTTTAATTCAATTTTCAATTCGCAGATTTGATATTTTATGGTTATTTTTCTAATTAAAAGATGAAATTATTCATGGACTTGACAAATTTGACTCAATTTGGATTGTGTTTTAACAAGGATTATTTTTCTTCTCAATTGAGTTTGTGCGAATTTGTGAATGGATTACGAAGGCAGTCATTTAATAATTTTTTTTGGCTTAATATGCAAGTTGGACACTGAACTTGAAGCTTTTTTTTACAATGGCTCCTAAACTTTTTTTTTAGATCATTTTGGTCCTTAAGGTAATAAGGTTGGCATTTGTTACATAGATTGGTCCCTACACTAATATCATTTGTTTCTTTTAAAATTTTGTTAATGTGGACAAGCATGGGGCTACCACATGAAGAAATAAGAGGATGTCACGTGGATTCATCTTTAACCATTCTTAAAAAATATATTTTAAAAACCTTAAAAATTTGAAAAAAATTAAATTAAATTATTTTTTATAAATTTTATTTTATTAATATATTATTTTAAATGTTTTTGACCAAAAAGTAAAGAAAAGGGAAATTTATTTCAAGGCCCTTTTATCTACCTATTTACCTGACCCCACTACCATGTGGCGTCCATTCATTAGCCCACATGTCAAAATATGACAGAAATTAACATCGTCAGCCCCATGTACCAAAATGTTAGACGATAAAAAAGTTCAGATATCCAAATAGACAAATTAAAAGTACATGTACCATATTGACAATTTTGTCAAAGTATAGGGGAAATTTTTGTCATCATTTCATTTAATTTGCATGCTTATTACCGGATTTTTTGTAAACTACACCCAAGAACGTTAAACTAAAGTAACGTACGTTTAGGTCACTCAACTTCAAAAAAATTATAAAATGATTACTGAACTATTCGAAAGTTTTCATTTAAATCACTAGGCTATTAAAATTGTTATTGTGTGACCTTCTTTGTTCATACTCCCTACACCAATAGAAAGCATCCTTCTCATTCTCTTCTATAGTTTAATTTATTTTTATGAAACAACTTTGACTATCACGAATCTATAAACCAAAATCTAAATAGCTTTCTTCTCCGATCTGCGACACTAATTATCATATCGACTTGGATCTAAGTTATGTCCTTCTACTTATCAATGGGTAGTGATCCACTGTACCGATTGTTTAATTGTCACTTGAAGTTTGCTAGTGACTTAATTAAATTTTTTTGAATAATTCAGTAACTTAAATGAAAACTTTTAAATAATTTAATAACTATTTTATAATTTTTAAAATTGAGTGACGAAAACATCAAATTAAGACTCATTTATATGAATATTTAATTTTTTTTATCTCACACACAATATTTAATTTTACCGTTATCTCTATTTTTATACTAATTTAAACTTATCGCTCATCCAAAAATGTATTTAGTCAAGTTTGAAAAACTAGATTAGAATAATAAGAAAAGGAAGTTGTCAATTGGAAAAATTCCTAGATCATGTTGCCAAACAATAGGTGACAACTGTAGCTTCCGACAAAACGCCAGTGGCCACTTTTAAATTGTTGGAATAATTCAATGAAAATGTCTCTTCTCAAGAGATCCGAGTTAGATTTATTTATTTATTTTTATGGACATAAAAAAAAGTGTTTAGTTTATGATTAAAATGTTTGAATTCATGGTGCATATTCTCCAACAATAGAGTCGGAATCTATCGATGGGATCCAATTCAACATACGAAAAGAGACACGTGTGCGTTAATAATATGAAATACATAAAAATCATATTCTTTCATTAACTTCTTGCCTTGCGATTTTCTTTTTAAATAAATAAAGTACCATATATAATTTAATTTTGTTTTCTTATATTTGTCGATGACGACAAACATTGCGCTTTGTTTTCAGAAAGGGGCTGCCGCTTGTACACATTTCAATAACCAAAATGGACTTATTATCAAATTTGCCTCAGGACTGTCCAATTTCACGATAAAAAATTATTTAATAATTTTAAAATTATATATAAATATTGGTTTACGTAAAATATTAAATTTATTAAATTTGTGTAATAATATTATCCATGCCGTAATGTGAAATCTTATTAAATTAAAAAAAATTTTAAATTATTTCCATGTTGCTACAATAGAAAAGCTTATATTTATCAATTTACATGGAGATATTTATTATGCGTAAAAAACTAAAATTTAGTTCATAACACGTTTGTGTATAAAAGCTGATTTTAGGTTTATGCGGCAAAACGTTTGTGTTTTCAAAGTTTTGCAAAATTTTTCATAAAACTAAAATTAGTTTTCAATGGAGATCTGATGGCAGATTGATAATCTAAAAATCTATTTAAAAATGGTGATTTTGAAGTTTTGGATATAATCGCTCTTTTAATTTTAGTGGTCCGAATTTAGTAGTTACTTCATTTTTATGAGATGTGTCAATCTCTCTTAAATTTTTCCAGGAGTCATTTGAAGGTTGGTTTAATTGGAAATAAAATTTGAAAAGTTATTGACAAATTAAATTGTCATAATGCAAAAATAAGAAGTGAGTTGCTATAGCAATTCACATCACTCAGGTGGAGAGAAGGGAGAGCCACTATTCTAAAGGAGCTAGGTAAATGGTGAAAGGGGATTTGAGAGGCATAATTAAGGAAATAGTGGAGGGTGGATCATGGCCTCATTTGTTGAGCTTAAGGTCAACAAAATTTTATTCAATTTAAAAAGGTAAAAAAAGATCGAGTTATTCGAATTATTTGAGTCAATTCAAATAATTTAATTCGAGTTTCGAGTTCGAGTCGAGTTGAATTTCACAATTCAAATAACTTGAATTATTCAAATTGGTATAAATACTTTTTTGATCATCGTCTACTTTAAAAATAAACAAATTGATCACTCTTAACAAAAATTACAAAATAATCAAAATAATATAAAAAAATTCAAAATAATTTTTTAAAATTAAAAATATTTATAAAAAATCAAAATTTATATTTTAAAAAAATATATTTTTTTTTAAATTCTAAAAATATATAAAATTTTTAATTTTTATTTTTTTTTAAACAATAACTTTGAATCTTAATAAATGATTAAAATGTATCATACTCAAGTATATTGACTATGCATCATTAAAAACTTTTAATTCATTAAAATTTTAATCTATATATTTAAAACTATTTCATTGAAAGTTTTTACAATATGTTTTCAAATTTTTATATATAACAAATTTTAAAGAGTAAAACATCAAAATTAAAATATTTGAATCACTAAAATAAGAAATTGAAAAAAATTAATAAAATAAAAATAGGTTAAACTACAAACAGAGTCACTTCTGTTTGACTCAAATTACATTTTAATTATTTATGTTTAAAATGTTACGTTTTAGTCACTTACGTTATCGTTTTGTTACGAAGTAATCATTCTGCCGTTAAGTTTTGTTAGCTCCCTAATAGCAATCCTACATAATAGTTCAAATGGGTTTTAAATGTCAATTTAAATGTCCAACTAGGATGAGAACAAATTTTTTCAATCAAAATGAAAATGAAAACTAAAAGAAAAAGGAAACAAAATATTTTTCTTTTCCAGTTCAAGATATAATTAATTTAAAATTTTCAATTAATTAAATTTATTTAAGTAAAAACCTATTCTCGTCCCAATTGAATATTCAAGTTGGCATTTAAAACCCATTTAGACTATCACATAAGATTGTCGTTATAGAGATAATGAAACTTAATGGTATAGTGACCACTTCGTAACAAAATAATAACGTAAGTGACTAAAACGTAATATTTCAAACATCAATAACTAAAATATAATTTGAAAGAAGCACTATTTTTATAGTTTATCCATAAAATATAATCATAAATTTTTTTTTTTTTTTAAATAATAATTTAAGGTGTCCTAATTTACAAAATTCCAAAAATAGGCCCATAAGCGTCTTTTTAGTAAAAAAACCATCATTTTCCTAATTTTCTTAATAATTCCTCCCTTTACGAAGCTACCCTTTCCCGGTTGACTGGAGCCACCCCAAAAATTCTCGCTTGTGTAAAATTGTTGCTAAACTTGTTCAATATAAGCTCTTAGCATCAAAAACTAAGTACAGCAGTGGGAGCGACGAAGAACATCTGGACCGCCATGGAATCAAATCATGCTAAACAAAGCCACAACGGCAATTCAACCTTCGACGATCATTCAATCCTTCACTCTAATCTCTCAGTTGATACCGCCATTCCTTTTCCCCTTATGGTCCCTTCTGTCATGTTCGTCTTTTTTTCTCGTCTCTGTTTCTCGTGTTTTTTTTTTTTTTCCATTTCGAGCTGTTGACTTAGTTTATTTTAGGGCTTGCTTCTCGTATTGATATTTTCGGATCTTCAATATTTGTTTTATTCTATTTAAGCTAAGAACGACCAGCTTAAACGCCAGGAATTCGAATTTGTTTTGGTTTTACTTTTATGACATTTTGCTCCGTTTTATACTTCTTTGGCAGCGCCTTGTGCAAGGATCTGTTTCGGAAATGGGCTAAGTTGAACGATTCTTGCTTCTCCGTCGAAACTGTATCAGGCGGCATCACGAATCTTCGTGAGCACTTTGCTTTTTGATGTAGAGTAGCGACTTAATTTGTTAGTAGTATGTATTTTTTATTAGATCGGATTTTCCAACCAAACAGTAAACATAAGTAATTGCGATTTAAATTGGAAAAGTAAAAACTCAAAAAGAATAAGAAGAAGAAAAAAAAAGGGTCCTTATTCCGTGGCTGCAAAACCGTCGTTTGGATTGGTTGCCTTTTGATATTTATTTTATACATTATATTTTCTTGTTCTGTTTGCTGCTTTTGTTCGATTTTGTGGCTGTTCATTCGCTAAGCACGAACAATTTTATGCAGTGCTGAAGGTTTCTGTCAAGGAAGAAAATGGAGATACTGGATCTGTAACAGTTAGATTGTATGGACCGAACACTGAATATGTCATCAATCGGGAACGTGAGCTACAGGTATTCTCCGATGCTTTTCGCTATTAATTATCTGTATAAAATCTTCCTTAGGGATAATCACTAATTTAGCTAATTGGTTCTGGTTGGTATTATATTAAAGTGCTAAAACCTTGCTTAAATATTAACGTAAAACTCGTCATTGTTGTGTTTCCTGGGTCTGAACTCTGAATCTTCTCTGGAAGTGTTTTAGTCAACTAAGCCGTCAGTGACTTAATGGAGAAGTAATCTAATCTTAGCCAAAGGAATTGTTTATTATGATTTCTTTTGAAATGTCTTGCTTACATGCATGTATCAGGGTGGGTCAAGGATATGCTAATAATTTCAAGTACAACGGGAATTCAAATGATGGTTTTGTATGTCTTTTGGTGTTCTTCTAAACTAAATTGTTTCTAGTTATGATTCATTCAGCGTTTTTATCTATTGGTTCCATTAACACCTTTCTGTTTGACGGCCTTTTCATTCCATTATAAACTTGTATCTTCATATTGTGTTTTAGGCGATCAAATACCTCTCGGCTGCAGGATTTGGTGCCAAGTTGCTTGGTGTATTTGGAAATGGGATGGTACAATCTTTTATAAATGCACGTACCTTAACTCCAGCAGGTAAGCATCAGAGAGATAAACTCCGGGAGTAGGACTTTCACACAACTTTGGGTTCTTAAGACATCAGTTTTTTGAGAGGTTTATGCCTTCGAGCATCTTAGTCTCATGTTCTGTGCTGGCGGCATCAGTAATAAAGTTCTCTGCCTCTTGAAGCTTTTACGGTATTATAGATATTTGGCCTAGGTGGTATGATTAAATAGTCTACAAGGCATTGACTTCTGTGGCAACTAATTTCTACCTTTAATACTGACAATTGTTATTTTAACTGAAGCACAAGGTATTTTTTGGCCTGCAAGCTGTGCGCTAATATACTTTTTACCTATTTTCCCCTTGCCAGATATGAGAAAGCCAAAGCTGGTTTCTGAAATCGCGAAGCAACTGCGAAGATTCCATCAAGTGGAAATTCCAGGTTCTAAAGAACCTCAGTTATGGGTTGACATCTTCAAGTTCTTTGAGAAAGGTTTGAGAACCGACTTCTTTTATAATGTTTTTCCCATAAAATCGAAATGGACTGTCTTCCAGTTGCAGCTGTCTCAATATCTGTCTTTTTTTTTTTTTTTTTCAAATTTTGGATTTTAAGAGTGTTACTTGTCTGGAGTTTTGACTGATTACAGTCTGCTACTGCCAATTGTCATCAGTAACATGGGGGCTGGGGCTCATTTAGTTTCTTTCTTCTCAAGATTATTACCTAGCAGTACTAGATGCATGTCTAATGCATGAGACCCTCTTTTGCAGCATCTACACTCCAGTTTGAAGATACTGATAAACAAAGGACATATGAGACAATTTCGTTCAAGGAAGTGCATAAGGAAGTTACAGAGCTGAAGGTAAGATCTCTTTTTATATCTGGTTGATTCATCTGGTGCTGATGAAGGGAAGGTGCTGTGTGTTTATTGGCTCGGCAAACGCTTTCTCAGATCCTATTTTGTTTTTTATTTCTGATTATATGTTTGATTTAATATCAAGAACTTTACCGCTGTTTATGAGAGTGTGTCCTGATGATGGACCAGGAACTGACAACCCTTCTCAATTCTCCAGTGGTGTTTGCTCACAATGATTTGCTTTCTGGGAATTTGATGCATAATGATGAACAAGGTATGTAAACTTATAATTTGAGTTTATTCACTTTGCTAAAATGCCATCTTCCTGCTCTGTTGACTCTCAAAGAAGCTCCTCTTTGCTGTATTCACATTTTTCATTCTACATGGATATGCACCCTTTTTAACTCCTATATTTCAAGATGAGTGTAGTGTCCTTGTCTCTAGAAAATTTCCATATGTTGATAATGGATTTGGTTTTTGCCCTTTTTTACAATCCATAGATAAACATATTATCATTAGTGACAAGTGAACTAATGCTGCTTGTTAAGCATAACATAAATGATATCTATAAACTGTTGCATGATAGTTTTTAAAGATAGAACACTTTGGGGTGGTAGATATGACAATACTTAATTTCAATAGGAAGCTCGGTTGGATATTGGGGTGCAGTGCAGTGTCTTTATCCAAAGCAATTTCTGGTTGCTGATACTGGGTTTGACTGTTGCTCTTGATACTATCCATAGATAAGCAAATTTATGTAGTGAAAGTGAACCAACACTGCTGGTTAGATATATGAAGGAATAAGAATATCTATAAACTATTGCATAACATTCTTGAAGACAAAACACCATTGCATGTAGATTTGAGAACATTCCCATGTCAATATGAGATCTAGCACGCATAAGCATAGGCTTTTCTCAAAGATAAGGCATCATTCAATGAATCATGAATCATGAAACCTGTAACCTAAAGACAGAAATATGTGATATTGTGTTGGTGCCTAATTACTGGATGGAACATAAGAATATTTTTCCTGCTTACCTATAAATTCTTCCAATGTCTTGTTTGTTAACTGTTTACTCGTTGATGTCCAGAAAAGCTCTACTTGATAGACTTTGAGTATGGGTCTTACAATTACAGAGGCTTTGACATTGGAAATCACTTCAATGAATATGCTGGCTATGACTGTGACTATAGCTTGTATGTTTCTTCTATATTTGAATTGCAATTCTCTTGTGTTTTCATCTGCAACAATGATGAGTTCTTGAACAGATTGGCACCTACCTATTGATTATTGAACATGTGTAAATGCAGGTATCCGAGTAAAGATGAACAATATCATTTTTTCAGGCATTATTTAGAACCTGAAAAACCATACGAGGTAAGGATATCTGATTTGTGCATTTTGGTTTCAACAATGATATTTCAAGTTTGACAAGATTGCCCCTGAGATAAAATACGTTGCTAGTCTGTTACAACTTAGCTATTAATAATGATTGAGTAAATTCTATGTGCATTATTTGATGGATATGGACGGTTGATTTACTTATTTTATCTCACAATTAATAGGAGCTACTGCTTCCTATTATCTGGTGTGAATGTTAATTGGAACTTATTGTTGCGTCATAAGATGAGTACTGGAATCTGCATATATCCTAGATGGGATAATAGAATCTATTAGAGTCACTCTTGTGACTGATCTTACTGTTAGCACTTGTAAAACTACATATTGAGATAAATTTTATCCATTATTATATTAGAAGGGTCTTAGCACCAGAACTTGGAATCCTTTAACTTTTTATCTGCATGCGTTCAAACAAGCACATGCTTATCATTCAAGACTTGTATGTGGAAACTGTGAAGAACACATTGAATATTGCTAGAAATTGATCTTGTTTACATATTGGCCTTTAAAAAGCCTTTTGTACTTTGAGATATATTTAGATGATTAGATTTGAAACTAGTACCTTGTATTGTGTTAACCACAACAGGTATCAGAAAAAGACCTTGAAGCTCTGTATGTGGAGACTAATACGTTCATGTTAGCTTCACATTTGTGTTGGGCGTTATGGGCCTTAATCCAGGTATCATCATTCCCTAGCTATGTTTTTCTTGCCCCAGAAACCATGACATTCATCTGAGTCTCGTCATTTTTTTCTGCTAATCATAGGCAAGGATGTCACCCATCGATTTTGATTATCTCGGGTATTTCTTCTTGCGGTACAATGAATATAAGAAGCAGAAGAGAATGTGTCTCTCCCTTGCAAAATCTCACATATCTGCATCTGGAAAAGCATAAGACTCTGATAGCGTTTGCACGAATAGCCGGTCATGGATTTGTATGTTTGAGCATTTTGATTCCGTGTGTGTTAGTATTCTTGTAAAATATTCTCCCCTAATTTGAATACCTTTATGAGAAGCAAGCTAAAAAACAAGATCGAAAGAATAAAGCAATTTCGGGGTCACCATGGTTTTAGCAGGGCAGGCGACTGTCCTAGATGTATCTTTTCGTATTTGATAATCATGCTCTCTAAGATATCTAAATTTGGTATTTTCTCACGCTTTTTATGGCAACGTATTTCAATATCGAGTTAGATAAGAAATTTGGGTAAGAAATTTTTTTGACTTCCGTTCTGATTGATTGCTTGAGTTCAATGGACTGATACATAATGTCTCGTGAAGTTGCTTAGTCTTCCTGCACAATTTTTTTTTTCAGAAAAAGGCCTCTGTGAAGAGGCCTTTGAGGTGACAGCTAGCTCAAACTGGCTCATTGGAAGAGTCACTAGTGTGATCAATTGGCAGAGGTAATCTCAAGCTATAAATAGAGGTTTAAGCTACAACAACATAGCCAATCCTTAATATGGCAAAACCAAATTCGCATTCATTTGAAGAGCTAAGGAACATTTGAACAAGCATTTTCAATTTTCTATATTTAACAACTGTGTATCATATAAATATTTGTAACCCTAACAATCTAGCAAAACAGAAATTCTGACAACATGAGAAGCATCAACCGGGCCAAGCTGTTGGCGCTTCAACCCCCATCATATTCAAGAGATACCGCAGGCATGAATGGAAAACATTATGGTAGCACTATGCTTGGAGAACCTGGCAGTGAACAATGTGGCTTTTCAGCCGGTTCCTACCGGCAAGGCTAGACCAAAGATTTGTAACCAAGGTTTTGAACTGACCTTTCCCTGCTATAGTTTCCCATAATTGTTGGGCAGTAGATCCCTTCAGATCATTGGACTTTGAAACGTCAACCAGAGATATACTCATATTATTTCGAATGATGCAAAGTTTTCCATTAACTGGAACAAGCGCTGCCGCCTCCAGAGCCCGAGAATTGCCCAAGTGTATCTTACTGTCAATATGCTTACTCCAAGAATCACCCAATTCATCATAAACCCTCAACTTACAACCATCCCTACAGTCCAAGGCATAGAGCTGCCCATTTAAGGAAGCACAGGGGTTCCTCCAGCCTGCAACCATTCCATTATAGAAAGGGTACCAGCTGTCTGTTTCGGGTTGGTAGATCTCACTCATCACTTGCCGGTGAGGTCCAAGTCCCTTCAAAAACCACTTATCCTCATATACAACCCCAATGAAGGGCACCATTGCAGTGCTCATATCTGAAATAAATGACCATCTATTCTTGTTGGGATCGTAAACTTCAGCTGATCTTAATGACCGATGCACTCCCTCATTCTCTCCACCAGCAACATACAAGCGATTCTTTATCACACATGAACCGAAAAAATGCCTTCGACGAAGCATATCTGGAACACGGTGCCATTTATTTGTCCTGGCACTATAAAAAATGACTCGTCTCATCGATCCCTTTAATAGATCCTTACCACCAAACAGATAAAGGTGACAACCACTAAGGACGGCACATCCAAAACCAAGGGCTTCAGAATATTCCTTAGGGACTGGAGGGAGTGGCTGCCAGAGCTGGTATACAGGATCAAAGGCATGCCAAGAAATTTTTCCCTCTCGATCTCTCTTAATGATGTAAATCCATTCTTCTGCAATTCCAAGGCTCTTTCGGAGTGAATAAAAGAAGTTACCAGATAGAAGTCTATACCACCTTTTGCAGACCACACGTAGCTTCCTGTGCTCAACTCGGGGAACCCTTACTAGGCAAGCGATAGCAAGATCATCGGGGAGTCCTGGGAGCAGAGGAGATTGGTAACAGCTCCTATTACTACGTGCTTCCTTGTTTCTTGTTGGATGAATGGACGGTTTAATACTGGGTTGGAGACACAGCTTTGTACGTGGTACGTATTTTTTTGCTCCAGCAACAGTTTTGAGCCCAGCATCTACTCTACATAAACAGGCTGTTGTATCAACCTGCCAAAAACATTCACAATGGATGAACAGTTTTTTCTCCCCTAATATTGCCTTGCTATAGGTACAGGAAGCTTGTAAGATGCACTAGGTCAGTGTCAGTATCAACAAAAACATGGAAACCATGCCACAAGGTGCCACTGATATCACTTATCTCTGATGAGAGAGAACTGTTCTAGCGTGTATAATCTGGCTAATAATGCGCGACTTTCAATTTTATGAAAACATCTTTTATGTTAAATCTATATGCCAACATACAAGCAAAGATTAACATCTTGAGCAGAGATGTCTAACTTGTATGATGAATTTGCATGAAACAATATTACCCCCAGAGGGAACCAGAAAATGATACAATTCTCTAAACTGCAAAAAAACGAGTTGAAAGAAAACAGATTTTCAACTTTTTGGACACTGATGTACTTTCAAAACTAAAACTGGATCGTACAGGTAGTAACTTGGTCTCTATTACAATCATTTGAACTCAAAATACCTCTTTGAGTTGGTCAACTCTTTGGCTTTGTCATTTTAAGTGCTTACGGATTCAGAAAACCAACTTTTAAGTTCGAAAAAAGTTAAGGAGATAGCCATGAAGGATGTAAGTCTGGGAAACATGTATCTAAGTAAATTTGTAATGTTATTATGGCTTAAAGTACTATTGATGCCCCTATACTAGGAGTCAGATTGCATTCCGCCCCCTTTACTTAAAAAATGGACAAATTCACCCCTGTACGGTATATCAAAGAGTAAACTGGTTTCTTTTGCTAGAAGTTTCATCCATTTTTACTGTTAAAAACTAGCTTAGTTGATGAAATAATCAGAGAACTACACGTGACGTGGTACGCCACATGTACCCTATGTCGACATGCAGGGATCAGTTTTTAAGGGTAAAAATATGTGAAAATTTTAACTAAACACCAGTTTGCTCTTTGATCTAATATATAAGGTGAAATTTGCCATTTTTTGAATAAAAGGAGCAAAATTCAATTTGACTCATAGTATAAGGACCTCATGGTACTTCTCATCTACGAATATGCTCGCACATGAAACAGCATACCTTCAATAAGATAACAATTCAGTCAACAGGAGAACAATTTTTGAGGTTAGACTTCATCTAAGAACTTGTAAACCACCTATAACACAACTATGGCATACACGATGAATCACAATTGTAAACCATTTAGCTATCATCACCATAAACCCATCAAATAACGTTTCTTTCTAACAGATAACATGATTGAACAGAAGGCAGAAAAAGGAAGGACTAATTAACTTACCAATGGAGGTTGAACCATTCTGTCTATATTTTCCTCTTTCAACAACTACCCAACACCAAAATCACCACAATCCACTTCGAGGAAACCAGCCCCCTACCTCACAATCATCATCTTTGACCCACCAAACATAAACCAAGAATCAAAAGTTCACTATCATCAAGAATTTTCCATTTTCCAAAATCCACAGCTTGAATTGAGAATCTAAATTGAAGACCTGAACCTTAAGGCTATCAAAAAGATGGAAATTTTGCAGAGACAAGTGAACCCAAAGTTCAGAAATCCAAAATTTTTACCAAGACCAAAAACCCAAATGCAAAAACCCCATAAAACAACCAGTCATGGTCTCAAAAGGGAGAAATCAGAAACCTCAGAATCTTATGTTCAGCGCATTAAGAGCTAAAAGTAGAAAAAGAAAAATTGAAAAGTGAGAGAGAGCGAACAAGATGGGGTCAAAGAGAGCAGTGAAAGAGGAAATGGAGTACCATTAAAATGTTTGAGTGGGGTTGAGGGCCCATTTTACCTCCATTGCACAGCCTACCAAGCACAAGAGTGTTTTCAAACGCCAAAAGAAAGGAAGAAAAGCAAAGGTGATAACATAAAAAGGAGGAGAGAAATATGAGGATTCAATGATTACACTTTGGTGTTGGTGGAGGTGGTGGGACTGTTCTTATGGGAGAAGCCTAGAAATGTTAACACCAATTCACAAATGGGAAAATAGCTGTCGCCCCGTACTTGAAGTATGAACAAGTCTTATTGTTTTAGGACAAAGATTTTGGCCAGTTTTCTTTCTAAATTATTTCCCAGGAATTGGACAAAGATTCAAAACCAAAAACTGTGGGTCTCATCGCCTCCACAATTCCAACAAATAGACTTCTTTACTTTTTTTCTTTTAATTTTTAACTTTACAAACATTAAAAAAAGAGATTTTCTTCTTCATGTTGAACCACCCCACATTAGCTCATTACACATCATCTACACCTGCTCCACCAACTGGATTTTTTATTCATTTTTATTGTTTTTTAATTCTCAAAATAGGGTTGTTGGGGAAATAATTTTAAAATACATTTTTTAATGTTTAATGATCATAGGAGTAGAGGTTTATGTAACATTTTTTTTTATTTAAAATGTTTTTGATAAATTACTGAAATTTTTTAGTTTTAATTAAATGTATTTGGTAATTTTATTAGTTTTCTAATTAATAAAAAATTTCCAACAAAAAAAATTAAATAAGATAAGCATGTGCGTAATTACTTATCACCTAGGTATAAAATATTAAATTAATTTTATTTTTAAAAAAAATTCAAATATCTAGTGAGACATCCAAATTGTTATATTTAATTTTTAAGAAAAATATACAAAAAAAATAATAATATATTAGCATCGATAAGATTAAATTAAAAAAAAAAAATTTTAAAAACAAGATTAATTTTATCAATAAATATAATTATATTTAGTACTTATTTTTTTTGGTAAATATATTTAGTACTTATTTTTATTAATATACCAAACAACTTTTTAATATAAATTTAATACTAAAAATTCAACATTTAATTATTCAACACTTATTTTTTTTAATTTATCAAACAACACCTAAATTTGACATGTTGAAAAAATCAATTTATAAAGCTATATTTTTAGGCGCAGCAAAAGTTTAAATTACTTTGCGATCAATGGCATATTCAGGGGTTGGCAGGATCCCCAACCCCTCAAAATGAAAAATTATCATTTAAGTCTTTTAGAAATTTTAAAATTTTAAATTAATAAAAATAAAATTACACTTTAACCCTCATTAAAAGTGATAAAATTTTGATTTAATTAATTAAAAATGATAAATATATAGGTTATTAAAAGTTACAATTCAATTTTGATCATCCTACAAATATTTTTTTTGATTTCGTCCCTGCTTATAGTATTTACAGTAATAAATTTTTAACCGAAATAATACATGTGTTTTGTACGAAACGATCTAAATCGATTCTCAACTTTTTACGTATCGATCGAACCCTGAATTATTTTGACAGTAAATGATGATGAATTCATTGATCCAAATACAATGGGCCATGCTTAGTAGATCTAAAATATAATATCACAGTGACTAGATTATGATAGCCACACATAGCTGTCACATCCATACCATATGCATGCTTTCTATTCATTCTGTTTTCAGACCAGTCAGTTAAAATACATCTTTACACCTTCTATACTGTTTCTTCTTTTACTGGGTATAATTACAAGTTGGTGGCTCCCATTTTTAAATCTTACTCAACATTTTATTACAGATCTTCTCCTTTCTCTGAGAAGTTTATATATGATTATTGATTGTGGATCACCATAGAAAATACGGTGAGAAGGTAATTTTTTTTTTATTGAAAATCCAAATGAATATGAAGTACTATATAATATATTATGTTTGTTGATACAAGTGTCACTAAGGAAGGAGACAAAAGAGTAAAAGATGAGATGTCAGGAAGGTTGGTTTACATAACAAGTGGAGAGCCGGAGAAAGGTGGCAAGTGAGAAGGAGAAGGTAGAAAAAGAAGTCGAGTGCTGAAGGTTGTTGAACGGCTAAATGAACAATTCCTCCTTCATTGCTATTTGGGGTAGTTATAGGGAAAGAGAGGTCATGTCACCAACAGATTTAGGACATATAGATCATATAGCCAACCAAGTGGTGAAGACCGTTGTACATGGGTTGTCCTCATGTATGGTACTATCTTGACATTCCCTTTATTAAGGTAGTACGAGATTGGTACGTCTAGTGGTCCTGTGATCGTATTCTCCTTAGAGGTGAGCGTGTCCCAACTAAAAATGGGTTGTTGGTTACCTAGCGGCCAATCGGGTGGTGGAGAACCATACGAGTGCGGAGGTGAAAAACACGCCAAATATTACAGATTGGGAGGTAAGCGAGAGGTCGTCTACAAATAACTTTTGTGGTGGCATGGCATGTGTCGTGCTTGATAGGTTAGAACAATGTTGACAACCACTATTGTAACCATTTAATATGATAGTAGATGTGGATTGAAGGCAGGGTGTTTCCCTGGGACTATCAATTTCGTTTTCAATAAAAGTGTCATCCATTTCACCAAATAAGGATTGATGGAGTGATACAATGCATGTCCCATATGAGAGGGAAAAGCAGCTGCGCTAAGTACTCCTATATTAAATGCTTGTTATTTAGACAGGGGTGGCGACTTCCCTTCTATATTTAAGGTTTGCATGTAAGACTTTTCCCTCTTTGCAAAGACACCTCACAGTTGGACTTGATTAGGTGACTAAAATATCGTCAGTCATTTTGCTCTTTCAGCACCCTATTACGCCATTGTTTTAAGTTGGGGATATCGTTTTTCCTTTGCTTATAGTGTTTTCAGGTCACCTAAATTGAACTATTCCTCGCACCCTTTTACATACTTTACAAACAGATAGCTTAGCATAATAGAAAACCATTTAACTGCATTTGGATGTTTGATTCAAGTGTAAGTATCAGCATTGTTTGTCAGTGCCAAAAACACATTTATCGTAGTTATTGTGTAAAAAATAAATAAATACCCTTTTTACATGAAAACTATCATAGGGAGTGTGAACTGGTGGTCATGTACCTAAACTGTAGATAGCATGACCTATGGCTTACATAACATTGCCATCACTTGGAAAAAAAATGTTCCCAGAGTGCAAAAAGAAAAGGGGAAATAAAGCAGAGGAGAAAGAAAAATCATAGACCACTTTGTTGAATGAAAACGTCAAAAAAGAAAAGAAAAATTAAGGGCTGCTGCACGTTTTCCGGTGGGAAATGTTAGTGAAAACTGATTGATGGTGTAGAACTCTGTTAGGTATAAAATATTGGGCACGCCTTAATTCGATCGAATGTATGACTCGAGATTCAATCTCTCACTTTCGACCAGTTCGTTCGTTTTTTATCTAGGACACGCATATTTGTCGTTCATTTTAGTCCACAACGTGTAGTTTCGATAACCAATATCCTGTTATTCAATACATGTATCCTGTATAATAAACATGGATATGAAGTAGGGTGTGATTGAATGGGAATAAGTTTAGGTGATTTTAACACCGAAGAATTATTGCGAGCACTAAGGTGGGGAAATTATGATGGACGAGGTGAGGAGGGTGGAGATGTTGAAAGATGGTTTTCCCTAATTTGGGGACAAAACATGGTTGAAGGTCAGTGTGGGGTTCTCTTCCTTCTTTATCTTTCTCCTACCATTTCATGCATTTGCTTATCCACAATTCCACAATAAAGCAATGGATATAAATTCAGGGTTATTGACCTTTCTCATCCAAGTGGGGTGAAATAGTGTGCTCTTTAGGTGTTTTTATTGAAATAATGTAAAAATAAGAAATAATTTTCAAAATACAATAATTTTAAAAAATTGATAAAAGTAATATGAAGGCTTTTGTTTTAGGAATCAGATTTAATTTTATCTCTCTACTAAAAAATTAACAAATTAGTTTTTATACTTTATGTTAAAAAGTAAATTGATCCTTCTATTAAAAATTTCATCTATTTCTATTGTTAGTGCTGATGTAACTGATGGAATAAAAAAGAGAAACAATAATATATGATGTGCTATGTGTATATTATGTTGATGTGGTAATATTTAAAAATATAAAATATAAAATTAAAAGAATAAATAAAATTTTATAATTATTTGAAAACTCATGTTTTGTCCATGTTCATGCTAAACATGGTTTTTCAAATAATTAAAAAAAAAAATACAAAACATAGAAAATTATTTAAAAACTATTAAGAATGATAAGAAATTGTTAAAAATTATTAAAATTAATAAAAAAATCTAGAATAAATATGAACAAATGATTGTCTATGCTCAATATATATAATGTTAAAATAATATTTATTAAGTGATAAATAGTTACTTATCTAAATTATTTTTTACGTTTTTTCATAAAAAAAAATTCTACCCTTTATTTTTATTATTATAAATTATCAAACAAATTTAAAAAAAAAAAAAAAATTGAAATCTTTTTTTTTTTCAATGGGGGGCTTAGACATTCTATCCAACTAAACCAGGAATAATTCTATATTTGGAGCAGTGAAAAACTCAAGGATACTGGGAAAACAAAAGATGCACCTACACTGCTCCTACTATCCACTATAAGACTACTGTATTGCCGTATTGCTTTGCTTCGTCATGGCTTGTTATGGCCTCCACAGCTTGTGTTACCCAAATTTCCAGTCTAAAATGTATATATATATAAAAAAAAAAAAAAAAAAGAACAGGGGAACGCCAATTAGCAAAAGTGCTTTGGAAGGATTCAGATTTTCCAGGCTTTCACACACAATAAAATCCACCCCTACCAAAGATGCTGTACACGTACACAAGGAATTTTCGCCAATTTGTTTCAATGTCTTCATATGTTTCATCATTTTCTTCTTTTCTTAAGGAAGACACTGATTACAACACAATAAGAGAAAGATTGGAGGTCATTATAACAGCCCACAACAAGAGAGCTAATATTTTCAGAAACACTCTTCATTTTGGATAAGCAGACACACGACAGAGACACCAAAGGGGATGCAGAGGAATGGAAACTGTTGTTCACAATAAAAGAATTTCATCTCAAAGGAAAAACCATGTCTATCACTATCACTAAATGCTACCTCAATACCATCAGATGAACTCAAAAGTTAACAGTAGAAGAGACCTTCCCTCTTATCTTTGATCATACTAAAAATCCTGAGATGCAATAACAAGGTGCATCAAGTATTAACGATGCAAGGTTGACATAAGAGGTAAGACCAATTCAAGACAATCAGCCGTATCATCTTCGGCACCAACAGGGAGAAAAAATTGTCATGAGAAGCTAAGGCAGAACCCTAAAAAACACCCCACCCGATAGCTGATGCTGCCAACTATCCGTCGTTTAGATTCTATCTTCACGTAAGTCAGTACTGTGTCTTTATACCAGAATGCTCAATCTATACGGAAAAAATCATTTTGTGGCCTCAATGTCTCAATCATGATATGAGGGTATAGAACTAGGCCAGCCATAAAAAGCGTGAACTACAGGGAAAAAAAAATACCATTAAACAGTTTCCGAAGGTACCAGTCAAGTGAAAGCAATAAAGTAAATGCTGTGAAATGTACCAGAAGAGGAAGGGTCAAGAAACCCCAAATAGGCCACAGCGCAAAGCAGAGTCTGTATGAAAGGAGAAAAAAAGAAGTTAGAACATGAATGAATTTGTATGGATGCTGCACGACAAATCTATGAAGACATAACACAGTTGTTTTCCTTACAAGCAAAAGGAGACAAGTCCGAGCAAGGTAAGAAACGGCAAAGCGATAATGCTTAACAGTTCCCACTTTTCATCAAACCTCCTTACACTCCATGCTAACATACTTGTATAAAAGAAGATGGCAACATTTAACCCAATTCCGATTAAGCCAAGGTATAAAGGCATTCTGCACAGGAATTAAATGACATAAGATGATTGGTGATAGTAAGCTGAACCACACCCATGAATATATACACAGTATCTCAACACTGTGCAACGACAAACTGAACATATATATAATCACTACTGCAAACTGCAAGAGGAACAAATATTGCAAGGAAAAAATAAAAGCATGATTCGGACTATTCATTGTTAAGAAACCAGTTGAATGAGTAATGAAAATAATAATATTATCACAAAATCACAAATATATTCTCATTGTCTGCTATATTACAGAGGCAATTAATCGATTTTATGTTGGATAAATTGGAAGGACACTCTCAATCAGTAAGATTTCACCATAGGAGGTAACTGGATAAATCAAGAGCATGGAACAAGCCTTGGGTGAAACCACAATCTCATCACTTCTCCACTTTTACATAAAAGATTTCAGGGAAAAGAAGGAATAAAAGAAAAATACTCTAATCCTAAATGGTGCAAAGATGCTACCAGTAATTTTTTCTCTGGCAATGATATCATTGAAGAAATCATAAAAAAGAAAATGTGAATTACATTTCTTTCAAAAGTTCAACAATTTTAGATTCCAGTTCCTAACAGAATCCATCAACTCCATTACAGAAGTAAGTGACAACTGATGATGGTGGTACTTTCTTGATTCTTGATAGTACAATGAATGAGGCTTGAGCCATAACTTTTACAAGCCTATTGACGTACCCAGGACAGTTGCGTTTTAAATGCAAAGGTCCTCACAAGTAGCCTTTTAGTTACTTTTATCAAATGGAACTTCACTTCTCTAGCAATTTGTTCAACATGTCCATATTCTGGCAAACATGATGTCAAAGCCATGTAAAGGTACAAAAAATGCATGATCCTGCATGATTACGTAAACATACATTTGGATTTCTGATCTTAAGAGTTAAAAAGCTATTTATTTTATGATCAATATTCTGGTTTTGTCATTTGTGTCAATAGATTGTGAGAACGATATGAGCAGCACAGCTTAAAGCTAGTAAAATTCAACTTAGTGAAACATGAGAACTAGCTACATAAAACATATTTCCCTTAAGTGTGTCTATTTTCATATCCATATCCATTATGAAATCTGCATGCTCATTACATGAAAGGAAAGATCATAGATTACGATGAATAATATAAAAACACACAAAACACATGATGTTTCTATGTCATCAATTCATCATACAATATCAAATAAAAGTCTTCATCCGGAAGACATAGCTAAGATTGTTGACATATATGTTGAAATATTAATCATGAAAAAATAGATAAAATGAAGCGAAAGTACTCAAGTGCAGTAAAAAAGTCGAAGCAAATTCAATTAGTTAATAATCATGGACACTTCTTCCATTCTTTTGTAAACAATATGCTTGTCCACAATGAGCTCGATTTTATCATTTGGGGGTGCATGCACACACATGTACAAACATACACATGGTCACAATCACATCGACAAAGTAAAAAAAGACAGATTAGACGTTACAAGTTTCCTGATTACAATAAAATATTGTTTAACCTGTATATACAAAAGTTGCTCAAAAAGGTAAAGTTTTTGAAAACAGATAATCCACAAAAAGATATCTAATATCTCTATCAACAATAGAGCTTCTTCTATTACCAAGATGCTGCTTACTCTGATGTATACATAAATTCCATGCTAGAGTTGATCAAAGCAGATTTTGCATATAAAAACAATCATTTAGTAACCAAAAAGAATAACTACTCATTTAGACTTAAGAACAAAGTGCAAAGCAACACCTAATGTACTTCCATATTTATGTCCACAGATTTAGTGGTTCAAGCAGTTCTTCCAATTCAGCTACAATATCAAATAACTACAAAGCACTTCAACTTTTGAACTAATTGAAGCTAACAGTTTGAGTAGCCCTTTGGTATTGTTGCCTTTCTTGGAACTAGTTTCACCAATTTTAATTGCAACTTAAACTAGCTCCAAGAACTTAGACATTGAAGCAACCAAAGTAAATATAATAATGAACCTTGTCAAGGAGAATGATAAGTTGTCAGATGCTGTAGTTGTATAGAACAGGATATGCTATATGCAACAGGAAAATAACAAGATTCAAGCATCATACGCACTGAACTAACAACAAAAATCTCGTAAACCATAGAACATAAGAGTATTCTAAACCATTGTAAGTTAAAATTGGATCCATTCAGTTTACCTTCTGATTCGGTCATCGTGCCACAATAGATAAATCAAATTGGAGTGCCTATCACCAAAGTAGATTATGAACAATGCTGAAGCAACCCAAAGCACATTCTCCAGAATTTCAGTCCAAGTTCTAGTTCTCAGAGTTGCCGGTGACAAAGGCTGTAACCTGGAGCATGCATCATCCTCAAGATCATCATTGCCTGATGCATATCCTTGGCTATGCCTTTGCCTCATATATCCACCAGCAACTGGTGTCCCACCAGACATTTTTTTTACCCTTCCTCACAAGACTAAAATCCACCGAAAGAAGAAAAAAAATTCTTTTCAAGAACTAAAAAGCACTCACTTCCCGGAATAGAATTCCACAAAGAATCTAGTAAGACGTTGTACTTGTACTGTTAAACCCTACTCCAATGTCCAAATCATAACCCTTTCTTTGAATCAAAATTCCAAGGAATTGGATTGAAAATTGAATGAAAAACGAAACCCACAGTAGAAATGAAATCACTCAAGGAACAGAGACAGGAAACTTCCAAACTTTATCGGCTAATAAAATTCAATAAAAATTTCTGAAGAAGAAGAAGAAGAAGGGTAGTACAACAAACAAACCCATCAAGAAGCCCCACAAAATCTCACAAAACCCAGATACAGATTCATCTTCCCTCGACACCCACGTAATAGTCTCCTCCGGATTCTAGTCATCAATTCCAATGAGGAAATAAAACCAAAAATTATGGCGTAATAAATAATTTAAAAAGGGATATTTTGGTCTTTCGATCTTTTCAGTTCTTCTCAGCTACAAATTTGTAAGGCAAAACTTGAAAATTTGTGTCGTTTTATGGCTGAAGCTATAAAGTGATTCGTTTCTTGTACTTAGAAGTTAGAAGAAAGAATGTCTTTTTTTTTTCGAAGTTGAAACTTCTATAAATCATTACCTAGGCTTATGGGAATTGTTTTGTATTTAAAAAAAAAAAAGTTTGGCGATATATTTTTATAAAAATAAAATGTTAAGGTGGTGGTTAACCTAACAAGAAGTCAATGATGGTAGACGACTTATGGGCTCTTTTTGGGTCACATTTGGGTAAATTTGATGACGTTGTGAGAGTTGATTGGTGGGGATATGGAATGTCAAGGTTTTGCTTCCTTTGGGGTTTGACTTTGCATCAAAGGAAGAAAAGGAAAGGAAGGTCTTTTTGTGCTTTAGCTTTTACTTTTTAGCTGCTTGAAAAGCAAGATTGGTTATGCCCCAAAAATATTAAATTAATTAAATTTTATAAGAAAAAAAAAAGCATGATTGGCGGAGAGATACTTGGCCGCCACTTCATTAAAAACACATGATTATCCCCCAATTCCGACTGCCATATTAAAGGGAGTTCTGCTTTTTCATACTGAGCTGGAATTGGATAAGATTTTAGTTAAATCATTAGTTGTAATGCATTAAGAAATTTTGGGAAGTTAGGGTTATTGTTGCAAGACCACATGCTTCAAATTCTTTGGTTCATTTCTTGCCAAAATAATCATTAATTTAGGGTAATTTTTATTTTATTTTATTATTTGAGTACACCAATTATTGATTCAAACGTTCATCGTTTTCTTTAATTGTGAAGAAGATTACGTGTAACCAATAACTATGTGAAGTACTGATGAAGTATTGAACTCCTGAATCAAATATATATATATAAAGTAATTGAATGAAAGGAATGCAATCTATAATGTCAGAAATGTAAAGTCTACAAGCTTGCTTAAACATGAAGGCACGTTCTGATAATATTGAAGCAATTTAGAATACTCATCTGTTAGTTCTTTGAAATAAAAGTGACATGTTTTTTGTCTGGTGAAGTACCAATCGAAATGAAAGTGTAACTAACCTGGAAGTTGGGCTTCATTTGTAGGGAGCTTATCAACCTTGAATCAACTGTAAGCCGTAAAGTTGGAACCTGTGAAATCAGTAAGCTAAAAGAGTCCATTCCGGTAGCTGGAGAAAAAAGATAAAAAATGCAAATAAAGTGTGGAGGTTATCTAAAGAAGATAACTGAAGAGGATATCACTAAACACTCGGATTCATTGTCACTAAAATCAACAACCATCATTAATCCCAAATGCCCATTTTACACTCGATCTATGCAGTTAGTAAGATTCAAGTCATCTATTAGGGAGGGGCACCATTGGAACCGAATTTGACATGTTGCCTAGACCGTACAAGACCACTTGAACGGGATGGAACTTAACAGGCTCAGTGGTTTCGGCCTCCACCACACAAGCTAACCAAGTCCATCAAGGTGGAGTATAATACATCCAAAGTTAAATGCCCCAAAAATTTTCTATACTCAGATGCACCATCATACATGTCCATTTGAAGCTTCCAATCATCTGTGGAACCATCTTCCATCACTAACCACCAAGAGATGCCGCCTTTGGTGTCCTCTGGGTTCACATGGGCCACCAGACTAACAGTATCCCCCTGTTCTAGTTCAAAAGTCAAGCACAAGAAATCACGGTTTGTTTTTATTCCCACCATAAGAGCTTCCTCGTGAAGCCAGCAAATCACTTGGCTTGCAGCCTGTTGCCAGAGTCAATAACATGTCAATTACATGGAAAGACAACTATATCAGCAAAAATATATATACACACATGAACATACGTATATTTTCTAATCACACCTCAAGAGAAGTGTGAGCAAATAAGATAACAGTAACACATTATAACCAACGATTAACAAAAAAGTTTATTACAAAACTCAGTAAACTCGTATCAGTAACTAAAAATAGTATACTGTAGGAGAGAACCCTAGGGGGCTAGTGGGTTAGAATGGAAGACAATTTTTTTGGGTTGCTTGAAAGGAGAAAAAGCAGGGAAAAGAGCCAACATGAGAAACGGGGCCATGTTTCAAACACTGGATAAAAGTAGACAACTTTTACATGTCACTTTGTCCTCGTGCTTCAATATCAGCTCCTTCTCCCCTTTAACCACATGATTGGTGCTTGCACAAGCAAATAAGGTAAGGAATGTGCACTACCCTCATAACTTCCAAGAATAATTTATTCTGTCCTCATTTTAATAATGAAAATATAAACCATTTGCACAAACAATAACTTGAATCATCTTAATCACCAAGTGGGTAAAAAGTTGTTTCCAAAGTATAGCTTCCTCCCATGCCCTACTCTAAATTTGCTAAAATTAGAAAAACAATATTCTCTACCACATAAACTCAGCGAATTAAATATTGCTACTGATTCATTTCAGTCCCTCAGCAGGGGTAGCAGTAACGATTCATACTTTGGAAGACCCAGAGTTTGTTCAGACATTTGCCAAATGATTGTAGTATAATCTACTTCAAATAACTGAATAGCAACTTATTCCAAAGTAAGGTTGTTACCAGCATCATTCATTCACAATATAACATATCAAATGAGATCATGAAAGCATTATTAGCCAATTTAATAGACATAAACATGGTCCAAAAATAAAACTTAATGATGTCATGACATCCTAGAAATTTACAAAAGTAACCTACCTGCAGCAATATTATAACAGGAAGATCGGCCAAGTCACATTCATATTTGTTAACAGAAGATATGTTTTCAGAACTTCTTTTGAACAGGCTAACAACATTAGGAGCACCTTCCCCTTCAACATTAATACGGTCATCATTGACCACCACCTTGGTACGAAATTGTGATTTTACAGCATCCTTCATGTTCCGGAAGTCTGATTTCAGGGATTGAGATTCTGAATGAAGAATGGACTGAGGAACTTTCAAGAAGATTGTCCAAGAAGATGTCTGAGAATGCCAAGTGGGGTGGGTCATCAAATGGAGATATGGGACCCTGCAAACCTAGAGATATCATGAAAATTACATTTCTTATGAACAATAAAATCCAACAAAAACTTGTAGTACTCCATGTCAAATGATTGGTGAGGAAAATACCACATTTTCCAGCTCCACGAGAACTCTGTTTGAAAAGATTCTATGAGCCAGAGACAGACAGAAATGACCAAGAAGACCAGGTCCATCCTTTCCTGATTGACCAGATACACGAGTACCAGATAAATTTGCTTTATCCTTTGCCTTAACAAATGCATGTTCATGAACAATTTGCTGCAGATAAATTTCACAACTGGTACGATTAGGAAAACCCCAATTCCTTTTAGGAGTACCATGTTTTCTTTCTTCTAATTTTACATTATCAAATGAGTCTAAAGGCACAATTGCAGATTCTGAATCCTGCATATTGGCAGCGTCCTGAACATCACCCTTGCTAGATGGCACAAGTGATATGAAAAGAGTGTTTCCTTGACCTATGCTTAATTGTAAATAATTTTCTTGTATTCCAGTTACATTCACACCAATAGATTGGTTGAATGCTTCACGATTCAACATCTCAAACACCTGAAACAAAGCAACATAATAATATTAAATGAATGAAAGCATATAAAAGTCATAAAGACAAGGCTAAGAGATAAAAACCTACCTGATCATCAAAAATTGATTGATGAACTTCTCGAAGGAGAGTATGTGTTTCTTTGATATACTCATCATCACTCATTGATTCTTTCTCACACTCTATTGTGCGCTGCTCAACTGAGCCACAGGTCCTTATCTTACCCCATTCTTTTGGGATATCAGCAGAATGCACACCAAGAAAACCAAAATGAAGAGACCGACATGAATTTGGAGGTAAGTTTATTGCAAGCATTCCAGCTGAATCATGGTCAACACGAATGGTAGAAAGAGAAGATGGGCGACACATTGCTACCGAATCATATAATGCATTATCAAAAAGATCAATAATAAAACCTTCACTACTAGATGCCACAGCAGCCAGCCGTTGTCGTTTAACCTTCCAATTTTGCTGCAATCTATTAGCTTGTTAGGAAATAAGAGAAATGGAGTACGTTAAAGAACAAGGCTTGCACAATACAAATCGCACAACAAGCTTGTAGAATAATAATTCAAGAAGATGAAATATCAAACATACTAGCAATGAACATCCAGAATATATATTCTTTTAAACGAATGCAGAGGGATACCTTATTAGAGCACCATAAAATCTTGCTTCCCTAGCAATCTGTTCTTCCAAAGCTTTGGCAGACTGTTTGAAGTATTTACCCAATTGCTGCAGTATAGAAGTAAAGTTCAATAAGAAATTCAAAAAAAGAAAAGAAATAATTTGGGACTAAGACAAATAAGCATTTTCTCAACAGTAATTAGCCACACTCATCATACTTCTCAAACTTAAATTGAACAAAAGAGTTAGCATCATCACTTCTATTCCTCAGAAGAAGTACAATACCCGGTAACATTGTAGCTTAGTTGCAGCAGATACAGCAAGATCAGACAGGACCTCATTAGGCAATGGCTTAGGCCTGGTCATGCCAGAAACTGTTACAGCATCATTAGCTTCCACCTTTAAAAGAAAAGAAGAATAAAAGAAACATATTTAGGCAAATAGGCATAATGGCAACTTCAAATATAGATTGTGAATTCACTAACTGAAGAGAATGTTTTCTTCTCCTTTTTTCCCAACTGAAGAGTTGTTTTCTCACTCTTTTACCTTCAGAACTCATTAATTCAAGGATAAAGACAATGATATGGCAATACAGTGCACTTAGGGAACACGGATATGAACACATGATAAGGATACAACACAACATGAACAAGGTGATATGAAAATTTCTAGAAAATTAAGACACGGATACTGCAATAAAGAAATACTTTTGTATAATAATATACAGAAAAAATGTAAAATTGATGCTTTTCAAGTAAATATTAACATGCAAATAGCTTTTCAGTCTTTTAAAATCAGTTTTGAATTAAAAACATGAACTTCGAAAAACCCATTAAGACCAAAGAGCTCAAACTCAAATGGCAAAGGGTCCATACTCTGGATTATTGTTCTTTTCATATTTGTACCATTCTTTACTACCTCTATTTGCTTTCTCTCTTGTTCGGACCCTTGTAACCCATTCAAGTATATACATTGCTTTCTACTTCCCCTCTTTTCAGCATTTAAGTCTCCATTCTGTCTTTTTTTTGTTCTTTTATGGATTGCAAGCAATTTGACTTCCTTCAGGTATGTGTTTTTACTCAATGTTCATTTATTTCTGAAAAAAAAGTGAAAAAAATTCTTTATCACGTGTCTAGCTGTGTCGTGATCTATTTCGACTGTAGCCATTTTTATTTGTATTTTTTTGATGTGTTGTCACTCCACTGCATAGAGAGTTCGTGCTTCATGGAAGGGCATCAAAGTTCAATTGTTAGTAATCAGATTTTTACTTAAGAAGAAAGAAAAGGGGGGAAAACAAACAGGAACAATAAGAATTGAAACAATAGAGAATGATGATGATGATTTCAATCAAGAGAAACTAAAACATTCATACACTATACATGGTTTTACTCTTGTATGAGACAAACATTAAATTCTTATATTTACCAGAATTTTTTATCATATGCAATTTCCCTTTCGAGAATTAAAAGAAACCAAGGTTAGTTGCAAACGCAGCAAAGAAAAGATAAGTAAGCATCAATAGCTACGGAACTTACAGTGTTGATAAGGTCGATGATGACGGAGAGCTCCTGGTGAGCCAACTGGAGATTCTCAACCATGCTCTGCCACTGCCACGTGGCGGAGGAATCTTTGGAGCTCTTCTTCTGCCTCTTCTTCCTCTCCCTTTCTTCGTCATCCTCCACCGCCCACGCGAAGTCTATTCTCCTTATAAGCGACACTCGCTTCTCATCGTAGCTCGAATCTCTATATAATAAAGTAATTCAATAGAAGGGGGGGGGGGGGGGGGAAGAAACATTAGTACGTATCAGTGAGAAAATGAAGAAGCTACTTGATCAGAGAGAGAAGCTTACGGAGGGTATCGTTCGACGCCGTTTTCTTCTATGGAGTCGAGGCGCTTAATGGGCAGTTTATCCAAGGAGATCTCAAGATTTCCGTCCATATTTTTATTTCCCGGAAAATCTTGAGGAAAAATTTTGAATTAAGCCCTAGAAAAGTATTCCGGATTCAGCGTTTCTGAATTCTGAGATGTAAAAGAGAAAGGTCCATTTTGCCCGTCGAATTTTTGGATTATTAGACTGACAAATATGGCCTCCCAATGAAGTCCGATAATAGAAGGCCGAGGCCCAATTCCAACCCAAAACCATTGAGCCGATATGAGTATCAATGATATTACTTAAATAAGTTGTTAAGAGTATAAAAAATTAATACATCTAAAAAAATAAATATCAACAAATGGAAGTTAAATTTCTATGTTATTTTAGTTAATTTTTCATTCCTTAATATTTATAAACATGTTTACTTTTTTCATAAAAAATATTTAGAAATGTCTAATCGTTTATTGATTTTTAATAATTTATCCATGTAGAATTTCATTCTCTTAAAAAGTTATGTCAATTATCGTCAGATCTTAAAAATATATATCTAAAAATACAATTATTACATTCCATAACTCAAAAAATTGATTCCTTAAAATTGGATCTAATCAGGAGCGAAGCCAAAAAATATTTAAGGGATAGAATTAAATTATATATTTTTACGATAATAAAAATGTAATTTCATCATTTTAATAGTTTATATATTTATAATTTTTAAAAAATTAAATTAATTTTTTATCATTTTTTAGGAGTCAAATGCACTTTTACTATTACTACTTAAAATTTTATAAATTATAAAAAGCTTAAACAAAAAATTTTTCATTGAATTCGACACGGGATCTATTAACCCCTCCACAATTGAGGATTCATGCAACGAAGCCTTCACCCAACTTCGAGATTTCATGTAAAAAAAAATGAAGTGTTAAGTATTTTGTTTTAACGGGATAAGTATTTTACTTAGTTAATTCTATTACTAACCATGGTAATCTCATTGGCTCCTCTCCTAAAGTTGGTGAAATAGAAATGATTGTATAGTTTAGCAATTTCATCGTGAATTTAAAAATTTTCAATTGAATTTGAATTTTTTTTAAAATGAAAATATTCATAAAAAAAAATTAAATGATAAAATATCACTATTTTATACAATATTTTTCGATGACATAAACCATCCTTTTCAACATTAACAAGTACAAAAAGGTTCACATTTGCTAGTTTGTAATAGAATTAGCTAACTACTAGGGACCAACCAAAATTTAAACATCTGACAGTTGTTGATACAAGGAATTAAAGAATAGGAATTTGTTTTTGGGCTAATTACTTGATACATTTGAAAGAATAGAAATTTGTTTATATTCCAGAACATTTATTGGTCGTCGATTGAGATTGTCAAAACTTCTTTTGGTTGGGATCATTAAAATGAGATAAGTCACATGGGATATTAGCGCAATGTTCATGTCTTTGACTCTCCAGCCCCCTTGACAGACACAGGAGTACATTTATTTATTGATGGTGTAGTGGGAATGCTTCGGCTGGTGGAATGTTACTAGACCCACTTAAGAATTGAATCTTAAGATTTAATCGCTATTTCGGGTGTTGGACATCTTTTGAAGCTGAGTTATGAGGTATTTTAGATGGAATTTTTGTCTTACTGAGCAAAAGTTTTAATAGGAACACAATTCAAACTGATAATTTGAAGGTATTCAGAACCTTGCAAGAAAATGGGAGGGAAATATAGGAATCATTATGTTTAAGAGAGTTCAATGAATTTTGAGATTTGAGGGATAATGGTGGATTAGATATGTTCCTAGAGAAGCTAATACAGTGACTGATTGCTTGACAAAGATGAACTTAAAGTGAAAGACGAGTTTACAAATCTTTGAGATTGCTCTTGATGAAGTCTTAGAGATCTTACGAGACAGAATTAATGATACTTTTGATTAATTTAATTTAATGTGATTTTGTTTTTATCAAAAAATATATATATATATCAACACAAAGCTCCTTAAAATAAAAGAAACCATCTCTATATATAACAAAATCCCATGAAATACAAGCTGTTGGAAACCAACGGAACAAGAACACATAAGTTTCAGGTTTGTGCTCTCATACACATATTTCAACTGGAATTCTGTATTATGCGCAAATTTAACACCCAAACAAATAAAATAAAATCACGCACATGAATTGGAATCGGAATGCCCTGTATTATGCTCTACATCATTACTAACGTTTTCTCTTTTTGGCTGCTTCCGGTTTGCCAAAAATCCCACAAAAGCCACAACCAGAGACCTTAGGAGAAGGAGGGTCCAAGCTAGGTGGCGCCAACTTCATCGTCGTCCGGTACATATTCCCGTCACCATTTTCCGATCGGCTACGATGATTGTTAAGCTTCATTTTGTTCAAGTCACCTGATAAAAACTTGTCATCCCATATCAACCCTGATGAGCCTTGTCTCCTGAACGACGTTGTAGACCTTTGCAAGCCACTCTGCTCCATCTCTTACTTGTTCAAAGTTTTTGATTGGGTGATGTGGGAGTCCAAAGATATGTGAAGACGTAGTATGAGTTTTTCAATGCGTTGTTATAAGCATTTATAGGAGTGGGAAAATTGGGAAAATGACAAGCAATATGGGAAAAGTTCATAAAATGGTAAGAATTGGATTTTATTTTGGCTTAATGATAAATTTGGTCACTAACATTTGCATGTTTTGTCAAAATAGCCCTAAATGTATTTTTTAGCCCTTTTTGGCTATTAACTTTTGATTTTTTTTTTCAAATTGCATTTTCAATAGATTTAATAAAGAAATTCAAGATTCTAATCTTTTATTTCTTTCAAAAAGTTTCAATCTCTCACACGTTTGTTTATTGAGAAGTTTTTCTACTAAATTATTTTTTTAGATAATTACGTTTATTTTCTTTAAATTAAGAGTTATTTTAATTTAATGTATTATTATTTATTTTATTATTTTTCACATATAATTATCTTATTGAGTTATCTAAGTAATAGATTACATCACATTAAAATATTTCACATATGAAATTTCACATCATTCCCGTTAATTTTTTTAACGGTACATTCTATTAAATCGGTTAGAAAAAACATACTGAAAAAAGAACAAAAATTGATGACTAAAAAATACTTAAAAATACAATTAAAGTCATCTTGACAAAATATGCGAATGTTAGTGGCTAAATTTGTTATTAAACTTTTTATTTTTATGGACTAAAGTTTTCCCCCATTTTTGCAAACTTTTAAATCACCGAATCAAAGATGATGGAGCAGAAAGCTGCTTTTGTCATTGGTCTAAACATTGGAATATTGATGGCCGCCGGCTTTTAAAAAGTATTAAATATACATTATATTAAACAAAAATGTTAATTAGTGTCCAATTACTTCAGTTAAAAATTCATCCGATTTTTTAGTGAATTATAATAATAAAAAAAAATTTGACAAACAAACGTGATTAGTGCGATTCAAATCCAGATTTAATTTGAGGTACTGAATAACTTAATCATCAAGTCAAATGTATACATAAAGATTTTTTAAATCTAAAATAAGCACTCAAAATTTGGGTGGCAAAATTAATAGTTTATAATATTATTAAACTCAAATTAACTAAAAAAAATAGAGAATTTTGTTTAGGAGAATATATGTTCTGGAGCGGCTCCTTCCTTTAATAGTGTATGTTTTATTTTTGAAGTGTCTGTGCCTGATTTTAGCCCTTACCAAAGTAAAATGATAAAATATTTTTTTGTTGGATCCAAATACTCCCTTTGAAATTTTATGAATTTCCTTTTACTCTCCTCAAATTAAAGAAATAAAAACTCAAATTTAAAATTGAGCATAAATTCCCCGAAAAGTGAGACATTTCATATCAAATATAAAAAACACTATAAAGATATTTACTTGACTATATAAACAATTAAGTGTTAAGCACGTTATATTCAACATTATTTATTGGGGTTGGGCTTAAATTTGTTGCTACATTTTTTTAATTTTTATTTAAGATAATTATTTGACATGTTGATGGTGGAAAATTTTAACTTTATAAATATAATTTAATCACACGTGATAAAATTTTAATATGGTTTATGAAGTAAAATTTCCATCAATATACCAAATAATTATGGAAATTATTTTTGTCTTAAAAGTTGTATTAAAAAGTAACACAAAAGATATTCTATACTAGCTAGAAATCCCTCGACACTAGTACAAAAAAATATGGTGATTGTGATGTTTTCCTTACAAAAATCCTAATTTCTGTTTTTGTGTAATAAGTCACTAAATGGCATAAGCGAATGCTGAAGGGTAAAAACACTTAAATATTTAAAATAAAGGAAAAATTATTAAGGCTTGGTACGAAATTATTTGATCCTTCTTTTACCTTGATGCTTGACTTTGATTTTGTCAATACGAGTATAATTCATCATTCGTCGACTCACCCGTCAAGATTTGAAGGTTGGATCGAAAAGTGAAAGAGTTTAAATAAAAATATAAGTTTAAAAAATAGGTTTGGTTAAAAATAAAATTTAATTTCTAAACGGGTCGAGCTTCGGATAAAATTTTTTGACTTTGGCCTAGCCCAAATCACACGTCTATATTTTTTTTTGTATTTTCAATTTGTTAAGAAATATTTATTTTAATATTTTTAGTGTATTTTATGTATTATATTTTTAAAATTTATTTATATTAAAATAATCTAAAAATTTATTACGGTCAAGTTGGGCTCGGATTTAACATTTTTAACATGGATCGGGCTTGGAAAAACTATAAGCCCATTTTTCGGGTAAAAAAAGCGGACCTAAAATTCTGGTATTAAGTCTAATATGGAGGTAAGTGGTAAGTGCAATCATCTGTTGAACTTAGAATGATTAAATTTCACTATAAGTCCTTGTATCATATCAAAAATTTCATTTTAATTTTCTGGTATTAAAAGAACATTTTGATCTTTGTATGTTTGAAAATTTGATATTTTAAACCCTACACATTAATTTTATTGTTAATAGAATAGTGTGGCCAATATGACATTAAACCAAAATTTTAAAAAGTTTACTGATTATAGTTTGAAGTTTTTTCTTTTACATTATTTATTATCTTTTAAATTGCTAATCAATCCACAATAATTTAAATTAAATATTTTTTATTATTTATATATTGTTAACAAATATATTTATTAAATATTTTATATTCAGATTAAAATTCATGATAAAAAATAAAATAAAATAATATCAAAATTTAATATTTAAATTTATAAAAAAAAAAATCTAGTTATATTCGGTAATTAATTTTGAATAACAAATCAAATAATTTTTATAATTCAAATTCAATACTCATGAGAACAGGGAATTAAGTAAAGAATAGGAAAAACATGTTTTCATCTATTTTCTAAAACCTTATGACAACAAATATTGGCTAAAGATAATGGAACATAGCAACATGCTTATTCTATTAGTAGAGGAAAGAAGGTCATTGATGGAGTAGTGTGTAGATGGTAGGAGAGTGACATTTGAACTAGTGTGTGCGTGGCATTGTTCCATTGAATCATCATCAAGTGAGTGTCGCTAGAGTCAGGTTGTCCAAGAAGGAAACACTTTCTCAAACCACTTGCACCATTTGAAGACAATCAACTCTTTGTCATCTGCCACTTTGTTTCATCGTTCATTGTTCAGTTCACGATTCATGTTTGTTTGCCTATTTAACATCACCACAAAAGTCCCTTTTAGTCAGATTTGTTGTATCATGTGATATCATCATCCAGCAGTAAAATGTGAAGACAACTTCTCACAGCAGTGATTTTTGTCGTTGAGTTGAGAACTTTCCCCCTCCCTGCCATCACTGTCACATTTTCCAAAGGAAAAAGATAGAAAGGGAAAATAATTGAGGCCAAAGGTAATAGGTGGTTTGTCTTTATTTGGATTTGTAAAACCATTCATTGAACGGTGGACAATGGTGCAATGGCATGAGCTAAGAGGGTGACAATTACGAAGATTCCTTTTCATTTTAATATCATTGTTACTTCGTTGTCATGTATAAAAACCCTGCAGAACTAAGGATCCCCCTTTTTACAAAAATCTAAACAAAAAAAAAATCTCATTGTTGATTACGGCTCTCTTTGCTCTTAAAATATGTCGGTTTGGTTTTGTATAGAGCTGCACTATGGTTTACAGTGAGATTGGGCACTCTTGAAGATGAAAGGCATGAAACTTCTAGTTTTTAGGTGGGATTTTGGTGCTGAAATGCAGCACTTTCCTTGAATATTCTAACTGTTTCAGCTTCTAAAAGTTGTTGGTAATTAGGGATGTTTGATGGAGGCATGACTATGTGTTTGCATACTGTAAACTGCCCACAAATATTAGGTAACATAAGCAAAAACAGAAGTAGGAGTAGAACAAAGCTGAACCCATGTTTTGCAGTGAAGATGTGTTCAATTCTTTTACAAAGTGACGAGAGAGGAAACCTATCAGAGTCCAAAAAGATATCAAGTTCATATTCAGCACAAGTAAAACCCCAAGCTCAGAATTCCCTGCTTAGCCAAGCAAACACTGTAGGTATAATTGGAGGGGTTTCTGTTTTGTCCACTCTTATTTTCCTGGAGAAACTTGTGTGGTGGAGCTCAAGAAACGGAAAAGAAAGTGTGCCTTTTGTAGTTTGCGGTGATCCTGCCATACATGGGGCACTTGCTTCTCAAGCTTCAATTCATTCATCTTTCGATGAAACGGCTCAGAACGAAGCGAACCATGAAGCTATTGTCCGGAATCTGAGGCACAAAAGAGTGTTCCTTGAGCAGTCTGGTGCTAGCTGCATAGTTATGCCATGCCATATCTCAAATGCATGGCATGAACAGATATCAGAGGGCTGCTCACTGCCATTTTTTCATATTGGTGAATGTGTTGCTAAGGAGCTCAAGGAAGCAAAACTGAAGCCACATGATAGTGGGAATAATGTGCGGATTGGGGTGCTGGCTACCACTGAAACTATAGCTGCTGCTTCTTACCAGGATCAACTAGGGAATCAGGTATCCCAAATAATGTCATTTTAACTCCTTATTTGAGCTTATTATTGCACATTCACTACACTATATGCTTCTGGATTGGGTTTTTGTGATGATATATTAATGTTGTTAAGTGGATAAACATTGCATCAGAAGGAGCATACAAGTTTTCATGTGTACCAGATTGAACATTTGAATTCTGATACACTGCATTTCGGAACATGAATTTGAGTTTTATATATGTATGTGTATGTTTTGATATCTTGGGTTAAAGTTTGGCAAATTGTTTCTCTCGGGGGATATATGACCCTCCAAGTACATAAACATTTGAACATACTGGAATCCGTCGAGTAACAATTGCAATTGATTGTGCCAAGCTAGTCATATTATGTGAGGAAACAGAGGAGCTGTTTAGATTATTCCACAAGTGATAGATGAAGATGATATGGTCCAATAACATGATATGAAACATATTAATTGAACTTGTTTTAGCTGTGTAGGAAGAAACGTTGCTCCTGATGTAAACTTGGTTTATTCAAACACTGGAAATTTGCAGGGGTTTGAGGTTGTTTTGCCAGACAAAGCAACCATGGAACACATTCTAATTCCAGCGATTGAATCATTGAACAAAGGAGACACCGAAGGGGCTCGGAATCTATTAAGAATAGCAATCCAGGTGCTTTTGATCAGGGCCGTTAATGTTGTCATCCTTGCTTCTGATGAGCTTCAGAATATATTACCTAGAGAAGATCCTCTTCTGAAGAAATGTGTGGATCCGATGGATGCCTTAGCCCGATCAACCATAAAATGGGCTAAAACTGGAAAACAAGGTATGCAGAAGAATACTTGCTAGTATTACACACTCAAAACTAGTGAAAACTAATGGTGTACTGTCTTGTAAGGATATTATTATTTGTGTATCAAGTAATGCACAGGCGTATATGATTTTACCAGAAATTAACTGTGAGACACGTTCTCAGGTACAGTATCTCCCCTGGTTGGTTCTAATTACTGAGCCAACATTTCGCATGTTCATGAAACAATGTGTTTGATAGGCGTGTGTGTGTGTGTGTTTATATTTATATTCAAATATGTACGAATTACAAGTAAATTTCGAAGCCATGAACTTTTTCTATGATTATGTTGCAAAACGATGATGATCTTCTTCACAAGAGAGCCTTGTGATCTAATATTATTTTGTGGGTCCCTTGCTTATCACCAACCACTGACTGGCGGGCAGCCATGAAATTTCAAGCTTAGTGGGGGAGAAAGATTCTAATGAGCTATCAAATACACTCCAGCCAAGGTCTACGACATTGGCGACGCTTGGATTAAGCATCTGGAATTTTGTATCTTTTCGACGGCGAAGACTAAGAGGAAAAGGGAAGAGGAGAAAGAGGTAGGGGTATTCATGATCGAATACCCGAATTTGCGAGTACTAAAAATGTCTGTCCGTAACCCGACTTTTGAATACGAGGTACCCGAAATTTCTAGTACTCATATTTTCATGTTACAGCCTAACCGAATTAAATTTGTCCAGTTTTTTTTTCTAAATTATACAATTTATAGTGATGCAAAATGACAAATTTAAAAATTCAAAATAGATAATAGCATAATTCAAATATAAAATTTAAAAATCCAAACATAAAGTTTATAAATCCAAATTACATCATTCAAAGATAAAACTTAAAAAAAAAAATACAAGTAAAAATAAAATATATAGTCGTATATTCATATAACTACCATAACTCAATTACTTGTTCTCACCGATGAAAAAGTAGATTAAATAAGAACCAAGAGAACAATTAAATGATAATTACAAACAAAACAATTAATTAAAAAATGAGTTTTTTAACAGAAACAATATCATCAAAATAATTTAAATTAGAGTCAACAAATAACATCAGAAAAAAGGAACATGATTTATGAACAGAAACTATCCGCAAGAACAAAGTGCATTAAGAAAAAAGAAGTATAAAGCTGTCTTATATGATTAAACAGACTGCAAAATACAATTGATGAAAATTTTATTGTCTAATACTAGACAAAGTTAATAGCAAATCAGTCGTCTCCTCATTCCTATAGGGTCACAACATGAGGTATAAAATGGAAACAATCAAGCATTAATTTAGAATCTTTAAACATAATAATAATAAATATCAAGCTCTAGCATTTACAGTTATTATAAAATATCCATAATTTCTAATTTTCTATCACCCAAAAGATTTACAAAGCAACATAGTGAAATAGAAAACAAAAGCTCAAACTAACGGGTCAACGAATCGAGTATCTCGAGTTGTGTATTTTTTAACATTCTTAATCACAGATGGTCAGTCGATCAGTCCATAATTTCTAATTTTCTATCACCTAAAAGATTTGCAAAGCAACATAGTGAAATAGAAAACAAAAGCTCAAACTAACGGGTCAACGAGTCAGGTATCTCGGGTTGGGTATTTTTGAACATCCTTAGTCACAGATGGTTAGTCGATCGGTGGGAGTGGGGTTGACAGAGATGATTTGTGTGGGAGAATTAAATGAATAGGATAATGATTTAGTAATTAGGGTAAAAAATTGAGAATCGGTTTAAGTTTTAATTAAAAATATATATATACACATAGGTAACTGGTTCAGGTACCTGTGAAATTTATAAATTATGGCCCGGGCCCGACCCGTGAACCTGTAAAAAATAGCGGGTCAAGTACCCAACTCGGATATTTTTTATGATATTTTTTAAAATAAAAAATATCCATTTATTTTTTTACAGGATCAACGGGTCGGATATTTTTGAACACTCCTAAAAAGAGGGAACGCATCGTTTTTTATAGCGCTTTAAGATCTACCGTTACGAACTTAATGGTCAATGATCAACAAAAACAAATTCCAATGACTGATTTACCACTAAATTGAAGCTTTACTTTATTATACATATTTTATTTATTCCATCAATTGCATATATATATATATATATATATATATATATTGTTCATTAAGTTCATATCAAATCAACTCGATACTAATTTAAGATTGATACAAAATCATAATAAATGATTGTAGTACTTTAATATTCTTAATATGCTATATTTATGTGTTTACATTCATTTTACTCACAATTTAATTTTTTTTATTTTAATATCGTACATATTTCATATATTATTAATTAGTTTCAAACGAACCACTTCTTTATTTATTATATGTTATTTTAAAATCAACACATGTATTTTAACTGTGAAATTTTTACATACATTCGTGTGTAAAATATTTTATAATATTTATAGTCTAATTTTTAATTTCTATATGTAAACTTAAGTTTTAAAATTATTAATTAAGTTGAATAACTTAACAACTTAATCTTAGATGCTATTATAGGTCCTGTAGCAACCAATGCGAAGTCGATACGCATTGATATAGATCAAAATAAGCCAAAACACATCGGCCAAAACGCACCAAAATTTTGACCAAATCGAAACATTAGGACCAAAACCGTTCGTACGTGCCGCAATGCTGCTACTAATTAGGTAGCTAATTCTGCGTTAGGGGAAAAATGCCCTTCAACCAAATGGAACATCCATCCAGAGTCCTCGTTAACCTTTTATAACCCATTCCTCCTTAGGGAAAATTTCATTTTTAGCTTCAATTATTTGAAGCTTTTATCATTTACTATGAAACTTTCATGGACAATCAAAATTTCTAGACGCTCAATAACAAACGATTGAACTCTTGCTGTGATTTTTTACACTTAATGTGATCTGAGAAAATTATTCGATCTTGTTTCAGCCCCTTGAAAGAAGGATAACAATCTATACTTGAGACCCTATTTAACCAAACAAAGAAAACCACCATAGCTAACAACTAAGACAAAATTTGAATAGGCAAATGACATTCCCTTCTAAGCTTTAAGGGGAAAAAGAAAGGTTGCCAGCTCTTGAACTTGAATTCAGCTCTCCACCTGACTTGGCAAATTGTGTACCAATGGCATATCATCAAGCCAATCCCCATAAATCCTGTTGATTTTCCTAGGTCCTTTCCACTTGAACAAGCATTTTTTAGCCTGGGCTTTTTCATCCAAAGAAGGGGCAGTTGATGTCACTGGAGGTGGATCATTAGTAGGAAGGTTGTGAATTTTTGTTGAAACGGAACCAATCCTTGTCAAACCAGAAACCATATTCCCGAAGTCACCATCAACGCGTCCATTCATGCTCTGCAACTCTGCACAGGCAAGCATTACATAAAGATTTCCCATCAAATATCTTGTTTAAAGGTGTTCCTCCCGTTCCATACAGGCAGAACTTGTCACTAATAACACATCAATTTGGGCAAAGGCAAATACGCATAAAAATAAAAGCATCATTCCAGTCATTTATGTATGCATCAAAACTTTCCAGGAAAGTGAAATATGAAACACCACAAACAATGAAATATACTGGTCTGTTTCAAAAACTAAAGCACCTGTCAACAGCATCACATTTTGATTATATACAAACCTCTTCTAAGATCAAATTCAGCAAACCAATAAAGGAATACTAAACTAGTAAGTGCACTCCTTAAGTTATAGCCTAAACAAGAAATCACTAACAAAATGCTAAATATTATTTTATCTTAGTCAAAACTTAAAAGTTGCATGGCACAAAAAACATGATATCAAGCTAGAGCAAAAATATTACAATGACATGTATACCTGCTTGCCCATGAGCAAAGTGACATTTCTCACCAAAGGGGCAATGGCCTGTTGTCTCCCACTTTGTACATAACTTTGTTTTCCAATACACAGGATAAACAGGCTTTGTATTTCCTCGAAAAGCATCTGAACTGCCACTGTTTAAGGGCCTATTACCTTCTGATTGCTCGGACGCAGTTCCATGCCCTGCGGGAGGAGCTGTTGTTCCAATGCTAATAGCTGAACTCTCCCTAAACCTCCCCATATCATCCCTGAACTTCGACGGATCTTCATGAAGAAAATTACATCTGTCCCCATACGGACATTCCTCTCCATTATAATACTTCTTACACAACTTCATCCGATGTATTATCTTCTGATCATCATCCCAATTCCCCAATGGGCGTTCTTCCTCGCGTCCACCAACAAGTTCTTGCCAATTTGGAGGAGGCTGACGCAGATCCTCGATGCCATGAGCAAAGTTGCAACCTTCACCATTCCTACAAGTACCCAATCTAAACTTTGCACACATACGAGTTTTGAAGAAAATATTAGTTGTCCCCTTATTGATTGGGGTATTTGAGGGCATCCTGGGATTTGTAGGAGTGCATTGCACAATATTCAATTGGTTGTCCTCGTAATGTCTAGGTCTTTTGAAGGGAGGTGATTGCTGTTGTTGCTGTTGTTCAAGTTCTGAATGTGGGTCAAATTGCCAATCATTCATGGGAAATTCAGGCAAAATCCCAATAGCATCACTGCCAGCATAAGTTGATTGGGGCGTTCTCATAAAGGAAGAGCGAGATTCAAGGTAATTCATACTGACAATTACTAGTAAAGGTTTATAATCGAATCCAACTCTATCCCAAAACTATTAACTTTCAACCAATCTACCAAAATCAACTGCCAAAGCGTATTGGATCAATGCTACCAATTAAACCTAACAAAGATGCAAGACAACAAAATCTCAAATGGATTCCAATCAAATTATTAAAGTAAACCAAAAATTGTATCAAAATTCAAAACTTATTTTTCCTGACAAAAATAATAAAACCAGATTGAATTCAATGAATATAACAATCCAATTAAAAAAAGAATAAAAAATGAGATCGGTATGTGTTAAAAGAACTAGTAAACAACAAAAACTTACCAGTATCAAAAAGAATCCAAAATGAAAAACTTGAGAATGGAGATAATGAATGCTCAATGCTCAGCGAATAGTAAAAAGTACCCAGAAGATAATTTGGATGAAAAACGAGTTTAAAGAGAAAAAAAACTATGAGAATTCTTAAAGTTGAAGTACGGAATTTAATAAAAGAAGTGGGAAAAAATGCAAGAAATTGTTGGGAAGTTTGCTAGAGGTTAAGGGAGAGCAGTATGAAAAAATGAAGATGAAGGAATGCAGTATATTAAAATAGATGACAGATGAAGGTCAAAGAAAAACCCTAGCCGCCTCACACAAAAATCCTAATTCAGAAACAAAAAGGAGAATTTGAAAACCCTAAATCTTAAAAAAAAAAAGAACAAACAAGTCGTTTTTCAACCCAAAAAGGAAGTCTAAACCTCCAAAATCCTGCCGTTACGGAGTTTTCTAGTAACCAATCCCGGCCCCCTTTTATATATAAATTAGAGTTAATGCCCCACTTACGCAAGGGAGTTAATTATTTTTAATAATATTAAAAGTTAATTATAAAGTAAATTGATTTGGATGAATACTACGTTTACTTGCAGTTAATATAAAAATAATTGTGATGATGAGATTAAATACTGTAACGTGAGATAAAAAATAAATTAAATATATCGTATCGCCTATCTAAATCCACCTTTAAATATCTTTTAAAAAAATAATTATACAATCGAGGTTATGAGTTATAAACATAAAAATGATTGATTTTGTTAATATAAAATTGTGTACTGTTTGGAGTATAAACTAAAAGAGATAGGTTGTTTATATTTTCTACAGATTTGTTGAGTGTTTTTGTCTCTATCCTCTCTAAATGGTGATATTTATTTATTTATATTATTTGGATACTGCTCATTGACATTGATATGACATGCTAAGTATATACACATGTATCCAATTTTAAAATAACATGTGTTTACAAGATCCTATGCACATGTAACTTCGCAAGAGAGTAAGTTCGATCTGCAAACTCAACCTATAAACTTGATCTTGATTTATAATCTTTTCCTGTAAACTCATTAGAATTTGACTCAAACTCTTTTAAGTTTTGGACCGACAATAGTAATTATCCTTAACATGGTTCTTATATTCTTGTTAACGACTTTTTGGGTAAATAAATACAAGAATTATCTAGATACACTAACATTTCACTAAATAGATGATCTAGTAGAATTACAATGATACACTTCACAACTTGGTCGTTGTAGTATAGTGGTGCGTATTCCCGCCTGTCACGCGGGCGACCCGGATTCGTTCCCCGGCAACGGCGATTTAGTTTTTGGGTTGACTAAATTTTAACGACCGACTGAACTTTGAAATATCCTCCAACTCTTATCCCTCGAAAGTAGAAAAATGGCGTTACCGGCAACATCATTCCCCGTATCTACTTTCCCTCTCCATCTCCTCCCTGCTTCAGACCCTCCTTACAAGCTCCTCCAAAGCCATCCATCTCTCTCCCTCCTCTCCAAATGCAAAACCATCCAAACCCTCAAACAAGTCCACTCCCACATCATTAAAACTGGCCTTCACCACACGCAGTTTGCTCTCAGCAAACTCATTGAGTTCTGCGCCGTTTCTCCTTTCGGTGACTTGCCTTATGCCCTTTTGCTCTTTCACTCCATTGATGAACCTAATCAAGTTATTTGGAATACTATGATTAGAGGGCTTTCATTGAGTTCAACCCCCGAACTCGCCTTGGAATTCTATGTTAAAATGATTTGGTCTGCTATTCTCCCGAATTCTTATACTTTTCCTTTCGTTTTGAAATCATGCGCCAAAATGGATAGTACCCAGGTAGGGAAACAGGTTCATGGACAAGTTTTGAAGCTTGGACTTGACTCTGATGCGTTTGTTCACACTTCCCTTATCAACATGTACGCCCAAACTAGCCAACTGGGTAATGCGCGCTTGGTGTTTGATAAAAGCCCTTTAAGAGATGCAGTCTCTTACACAGCGTTGATAACGGGGTACATTTCCATTGGTTATATGGAAAGTGCTCGTGAACTTTTCGACGAAATTCCCGTGCGAGATGTAGTGTCCTGGAATGCGATGATTGCAGGGTATGTTCAAGCTGGTCGGTACGAAGACGCATTGGCCTTTTTCAGAGAGATGATTGAAGCAAATGTTGTTCCTAATGAAAGCACATTGGTGACGGTCCTTTCAGGTTGTGCTCAGTCGGGTTCTCTCGAAATGGGGAAATGGGTTAGGTCTTGGATTGATGATCATGGACTTGGTTTTAATATTCATCTTGTCAATGCACTTATTGATATGTATTCTAAGTGTGGCGATTTGGACACAGCTTCGGATTTGTTCGAGGGTTTAGAGCAAAGGGATGTGATTTCATGGAATGTGATGATTGGTGGTTATACACGTATGAGCTGCCATAAAGAAGCCTTGAGGCTTTTTCAGCGAATGCTACAATCAAATATAGAGCCGAGCGATGTCACTTTCTTAAGCATTCTTCCTGCTTGTGCTAGCCTTGGTGCTCTTGATCTTGGCAAATGGATTCATGCTTATATGGACAAAAATTTTCAGTATTCAGATAATATCTCTATTTGGACGAGTCTTATCGATATGTATGCCAAGTGTGGAAGCGTAGAAGCAGCACAACAAGTCTTTAATAGTATGAAACAAAGAAGTTTGGCTTCTTGGAATGCAATGATATCTGGACTAGCTATGCATGGGCTGGCAGAGAAGGCTCTTGAGCTTTTCTCACGAATGACCAATGAAGGATACAAACCTGATAATATCACATTCGTCGGCGTGTTATCTGCCTGTAGTCATGCTGGTTTGCTTGATCTTGGACGTCAGTATTTTAGTTCAATGGTCCAAGATTACGCAATTTCACCCAACTTGCAACATTATGGATGCATGGTGAATCATCTGGGACGAGCTGGCTTGTTTGATGAAGCAGAAGCTTTGATCCAGAATATGGAAATGAAACCGGATGGTGCAATCTGGGGTTCTTTGCTTGGAGCTTGTAGAGTCCATAAACGTGTTGAGTTAGGTGAATCCGTGGCCAAGCGTCTTTTTGAGTTGGAGCCTGAAAATCCTGGGGTTTATGTTCTCTTGTCAAATATCTATGCAGGAGCTGGTAGATGGGATGATGTAGCTCGAATAAGAACCTTGCTAAATAACAAGGGAATGAAGAAAGTTCCTGGTTGCAGCTCTATTGAGGTTGACAGAGTTGTTCATGAGTTCCTCGTCAGTGACAAAGTGCATCCTCGCTGCAAAGAAATTTATGACATGTTGGATGAAGTGGACACGCTTTTGGAGAAGGCTGGATTTGTACCTGATACGTCCGAGGTGCTTCAGGATGTGGATGAAGAATGGAAGGAAGCGGCCTTGAGTCATCATAGTGAGAAGTTAGCAATTGCTTTTGGATTGATCAGTACAAAGCCTGGGACAACAATAAGAATTGTAAAAAATCTTAGGGTATGTGAAAATTGCCATTCGGCTACTAAGCTGATATCAAAGATCTTCAACAGAGAAATTATTGCTAGAGACAGAAACCGCTTCCACCATTTCAAAGATGGTTCCTGCTCATGCAACGACTACTGGTGAAACATTATCAACTTGCAGTATTTGGGAAGAATTTATTTGGCACATCCAAATCCAAGTGTATAAATTTATTAATGCCACTTGTAAAATACATTACATACACTCCAGATTGACTCACTCGGTTTTCTTGGTGACTAAGTCTCTTCTTGTAAATGAAAACCAGCATTTATTTATAAATATAGACAACATATTACATAAGAACTGGAACAATGGCTTCTTGGAATACAAATTTCACTCTCTCCCACCCCTTCTTTCGATCCTTTTTTCTTAGCTGAGTGAACAATGGTACTGATAAAGGAGTACAAGGCAACAAGCCAGATCAATTCAAATTCATACCTCAATGTTAGGGGCATGCTTGAAGTTGTTCTTCCATACCCTAGCCAAAACAGTCCTGTCTGCAACTATAAAATAAGCTACTCCAAGAGCCGCTGCGACCGAACAGAAACTTCATTAACAAAAGAAAATTAGTACTAAATGATGTTTGAGATACTGGTAAACTGTATTTGGTATTTCTTTCACAAATCAATTCTGTCAAGTAGCTTGTAGTTCTTAAACATCGAAGGTTGGGATGTAAAAACGTTGTTCTTTATTGTTACTTAAGGCACTTCATTTACCCCTAGTTGGTCTGATCCAACCTGTAGACAATGGTGCTGGTAAACTGATACCGACTCTAGGCTTGCCTTCTCGGAGATTGCTGAAGCTTTGCGTACCATGTCATCCAGCAACTCGGAGCAACGGAGCAATCGTTCGAATTTTTCTCCTTGGAGTAAACAGGTTACCATTACCAGGAATAAAGCAGAGAGATGTGATTAGTTTGCCATCAAAAGACTTCTTTGAAGGCATGTTTTTGGCTGTCATCAGAGTCTTTGAAATAATAGTGATAACTAAAGTTATAGTTCTCAAATTTTGTAGCAAAATTTCTTTGGACCCCTTGCCAAATCAAAACTAGAGAAACTCTCACTCAATTACACTTCTTCCTGAATGTGTCTCACGTTGTTTCCAGTAAGTGCAGTGTAACAGTTGTAAATTTTTACACTTAATTGAATTAATACAAAGAGAACAGATAGCAAATAGTTGATTGTAGAAATATCCCTTTCAAATCAAAGTATTTCGACTGATTCAAAACAATTAAGAAAAAAATGACATTAGTGTGATTAACATGATTAGCAGCCCCCACCATGGCAGCCATGTGACAAAAGATGTACATGTATTTTCTTTATAATACCAAAAAAAAAAAAAAAAAAAAAAACACAGAGTTTCTGAGATACTTCCTAATTTAGGCCCCACATTTTAACTCAAAGAGCTCTTGCCCTCAAACTCAAGGACCACCGACTAAAACCAAATTAATGATCTCTACGATTCATGTATTCATACCATGTTTATGTATTATTTTGAGTTTTTAAAGATGTTTTATATTTATATAAAATTTGATATATCAATAAACTGTATTATATAAGATTATAGATTTTATGCAGTAGTGTGGTGTTCATGTTACATATGGGGTTTTAGGGGTTTCATCTCTACGTGGGGGGGCCTTTTTGATTCTTGTATATCTCAGATCTTAGAGGAGTGGACCACGGAAGAAAAATCATGTCCAGAATCAAGTTTGTCTCAAGCTCCAGGGAACACAAACTCCACCCACAGTATTTGTAGAACAACCAGAATCAGCATACGTCCACTAAAGATCTCATGGTCCCCAGCCAGGTCAACCTTCTTTAATGCGAAAGTGATGAACACATGAACCACCCGCAACCACCACCACGTTTGGTTCATCTCCTTTTGCTCACCGACACTTCCAACATTATTGAATCACATTCTCACACATGCCAAATATGAACAAATTGAAAAGACACATTGGGAGAAAAGGAATTATTTGTTATATATTAGATAGAACACAATGTACAAATATTGGATGGTTTTTACATTATCTCGTAGTAAATTTGGACTCTGAGAGCCACAAAGGACATCAAGCAAGCTTTTCAAGCTTTTACAAATACAATATGGCTTGAATCTTTATTGTCAAACCACACAATCAAGAATTAGGGTGAAACATGAAAAGTGAAGTACAAAATCTACCTATAAGACTGTAACAACAATAATAACAAATGGTTCAACCCCTAAGAATACAATGACCACTATCCAATGTGAAATATATATATAAAGATAATAAAAGTAGATAGAAACTGTGAATACGTAAAGTAGAGTTACTGACGAATAAAAACCTTCAATTCGGCATTCAATGCTGACGTAGAGAATGGAACTTTGGTTATTGAGCACCAGGATGGTACCGTTAAACCATTCCCTGAGCAGAAAAACTTCGACTGCACAGCCAGAAGCCAGCTTTTGTCAGTGGAAATGGAGAGAGTTTTAGCACATTTTGCTTTCTTTCAAGCTTCCATGCAGCATTAGCTCATCTGCTCTCCTATTAAATCTAGACCGACTAGGAGAAAAGTCACCCCCTGAAAGAGGAGGAAGTAGAAATGTACTCCCTGTGCCGATAACAGGCTCCTAACTGAAGCTGTAAGCAGGAGGAATGCCAGAGTGAGCTCTTTCCTGTATATCTTATTGACCCTCTTAACAGGTACAGGAGCCGCCTCTTTCTGGTCCTTCAATCTATTTAATTCAGTAAGTTCACTTTCCGAAGCTACTCTCTGAATTTGCAGTTGGTTCATTATCTTCGATTCCCTCTCAGCAGAAGCCAGTAAGTCGGATTCTGATGACCTGCCAGCCTTTTTGGTCACAACCCACTCATAGGAGCTACCCAACTGGAATAATCCAGATACCATTGCATTGAACTTGGTCACAGACATGGTGTTTTCAAATAGAAGATAAGGGACAATGAAAGGGAAGGATTTGGGGGATGGAAGAATGTTGAGGAATGACATGAAAACAGGTACATAACAAATAACCCAAACAGGAAGCTCGGCCTCTGGTACAAACATGGTTAGAGGAAGAATTATGCAAAACAATGTGAACGAGTAGAAAGGAAGGATAAGTTTCCTCAACAGAAAGAATAGCAGTATTAAATTTGCCTTTTTCCATATAGCTATCTGCAGGATTACAGCATTAAAGGTGCTTCAGTATACAATGTATAAATCATAATTGCCAAAGATTGAAAGTTGTTTAACAATGTACCTTGGAAATTATGATGGCCGGAAGGCATAAGCGGAAGAGATGCATAGGTCCTGAATGCCAGCGGTGTTGCTGTTTCCTGTATGCTTCATACGACTCGGGGACTTCACAAAGGACCTAAAAAGTTTTACACAGTAATGGACAGCTGTCAGAACATTCCCTGACTCTTCCATCAGAAAAACCTTTTATTACATGCCTTCTTTTTCATCACATTTTTCACCAAAGGGTTATGTGTTTAAATAATGCAAGTATGATATGCAAGGGTGAAAATAAGAAAACAGAAATAAATGAAAGTCGATACAAGCAAAAAGAAATCAAATTAGCATAAAATGGGGTTGTACCTTTACGTCATTAAGGAAGATGAATTTCCAACCATTGAGATGTGCACGAACAGCTATGTCCATGTCCTCTACAGTTGTCCTTTCAAGCCAACCTCCAGACTCCTCAAGAGCTTTAATTCTCCAAACTCCAGCAGTACCATTAAAACCAAAGAAATTTAAAAATACACCATTAACTTGCTGCTCAACTTCAAAGTGGAAACATAAGTTAATGTTCTGGAGACGAGTTAACAAATTCTCATCCTTGTTGACAAATGTCCATCTAGCCTGAACTAACCCTAAGTCAGGGTTGTCCTGCAAGATAAGTGAGATATACAAGGTAAAAGCGTTATTAGCGGATGATAGATGAGAACCAAAAAAGGATTCTGGTTTGTTTGTGTTAACCTTGAAATGTGGCACAGTTTGCTTTAGAAAATCAGGGTTGGGTTGAAAATCAGCATCAAATATTGCTACAAACTCATAGGCCTGTATATACTCGCAGCTCATTGCAGACTTGAGATTCCCAGCCTTGTAACCAGTTCTTACCAAGCGGTGCCGATAAATTATGTTAACACCCTTTTGGTTCCATTTAGAAACCTCTGCTTTAATCAAATACTGGATGCTTTCGTCATCAGAATCATCAAGAACCTGAACCAATAATCGATCCTTTGGCCAATCAAGTTGGCAGACAGCAGAAATAGACTGCTCATAAACCTGTATGAAGCCAGTGAAAAAAGTTATCAACGTCAAGAAAAATCAACGCAATACGCCTAATATTACCTTATTCCATTCTTGGATGTCCTTGGTCCTAGCTAAGTCTTTTCTATCACAATTCACAGGGACTTGTTTGCTATTCCCATTTACATGTAAAATTAGTTACAAGACTTAATTACTGTTTCCTTACAAGAATTCTTTTACTATTATAACAACTCAATGAATATGCAAGTCCTAAACCCCCCAGGAGCTATATAAATCAAAGTAAAATTGTGAAGTATACCAGGAAAAAAAACTGGAAGAGGTAGTTGAGTTTTGATTACCTCTCTCTCGTTACACATTGGGATTTGAACAAGAACCATGGGATACTCATAGGCTGATCCCTCAACATCATCTGACCTGAAAGGATCCCCCTCAATTCTGGGTTTAATCTTCTTGTATTTAATCCAAAAGCAGCCTAAACTAAGTATCATACGATCTACAGATTGGATAAGGAATAAAGCTACACAAAATTTAGACAAAGCTTGAATTGGTGGTGCAATGTAATCGGCCCGGACCGACAACCAAGTGACATAAACCAAGTGATGCAAGCCCTGGATATCAGTGCTCCTCGGAATGTGCAAAGTTGGATTTCGAAAATAATGCCATCCCTTGAGATAAGCCACAACTTCGAAGGCCAGAATTGTGAGGGAAGTCACTAGGAAGACTTTAATCAGTGTGAAGAGCAGCTTCCCTTTCCCCAGTTTTTCACTGGCCATTGCAACATCTTGCCTAAAGATCAGCCTTTTCTTTATGGTTCCAAGCAATGCCCAGAAGAGTGAAGCAATCCAAGCGAGACAACCGACGGCACGATGAGCCTTAAGAAGCAAAACCCAAGTCACTTGCTTTGCATTTTTGCCTCTGCTTTTTTCCACAGGCCTGAATGCAGCATCTGGGCCGTCGATTTCCACCACTGAGTAGTTAGGGTTCTCCATTTTTACTACCACGGGTGTACCTTTCCTAGCATCCTTTGGCCACCAATTCGAGAAATCCAAGCTCGGAGCCATTTTCAGTTTAGTGGGTCTTACTCACACTACAACCAGCAAACAATAAATGTTGAAAACCCAGATCTCAAAGGTCAGGTAATAAAGAATACCAAAAGGAACCCAGACTCAAATGGTGAAAGAAGGAAAGTTGAGGGCATCCATTGTAGACCAAATGTAGAACAGAAGAAGTGTGGAGTAAGTAAGTAGTGGGGAGGGAAAGGAAAGGGTGAGAGTGAGAGTGAGATGGTAGATGCTAGAAGACAGGCAACATAGGAAAACAAATTTACTTTATGGGGGAAAGGTATCTGCAGCGCAGTGTGGTAAGAACCCAAACACCACCTCAGCATGTGGGTTTTCTTTGTCTAACAATCAAATTCAAAGCAAGCTCTCACCCCTTCCATTTTTAACTTCACATCCACAATTTACTCTCTTTTCTTCGCTGCGTATGTCCTTAGTTTATACATTATGTATACCATCTGCCATCAGAAAGTACAAGGAAACATCACTCAAAATGGCTTCCACTTCACTCCAAGTTCGTACTCCACCAACAGCAACATAACGGGTTTAAGTGAATATCAATATTATTAATGTAAAAATTAATAATTTAATAATAGTAAAATTGTATTTTAATTTCTTCAAAAATAATAAAAATTTAATTTAATTCTGTAAAATTATAAAAATATAAAACATTAAAATGATAAAAATATACAATTTAATTTCATCCCAAAACTCTCTAACTCCTCATTGTCTTCAAATAATGTTTAGTCAATTATATGACATCAATATAGCTTTTATAACAATTTAATATTTCTTTGGTCAAATTTGACCACCTTAACAAATAACAATTATATTAAAAAATGCATTTTCTTTTTTTTTTTCATTGTCACTTTCATTAAAGAAAAAGTTTTAATTACTTACTGTTAGAATTGTTTATGTGTCAAACCGAGATTTGATTTTAAAAAAAATTCAAGCCTAATTGAAACTAATGAATCAGTTTTTTTCTATTTTTCTAATATATTCTTCAAGTAATGTTTAATCAATTATATTACATTTTATTCCAAATACCGCTTTTATAACGATTTAACATTTTTTAGATCAAATTTGACCACCGTAACAAATAATAATTATATTACAAAAATGTATTTTTTTTTTCTTTCATGTCACTCTGATTAAAGGAAAAGTCTTAGTTACTTATCGTTAGAGTTATTCATGAATCGGGTTGAGGTTTGGTTTCGAAAAAAAATTATTAAACTCGTTTTCGGGCTAGTCGACCGGTCCAAAAAAGCCGTTTTGCTATTCAAAAATTAATATAATATTAAAAAATTTATTTATTTTTTAATTAAATTTAAATTTAAAAATATATTTTATTATTTAAATTGAATTTAGATTGGGTTAGATCTAACTTGAGGTGCAAAAATTCTTATCCAAATTTAACCCATATCAATTGAGTTTATCGGGTTGAACAAATTATTTAACCTTTGGATAGATCTACTTATCGCTCATCCTCAATTCCATTTTATTTATTTGAAAAATGAGATATGAAATCAATTCACTAGAGAAATGCATTTATTTATAGTAAAATAAAAATACTATAAGCTTTAACCTTTGTTTGAACAATAAAAAAACAAATTTTAGGGAAAGTTTAGTAAAATATGCTTTTAAATTCTTTTAAGTAAACAATAACTTTTTCATTCCAGCAAAATAAATCAAATAAAGTAAGGTAAAATACTAAATAATATAGTAAGTAATCTTAAAAGTTACAATAATCCTATTCCCATAATTAATATTAGATTCCATTAAACACCCTAAAGATTTTATCGCTTGATTGATTATTACTTCAATATATGTGTACTAGATAACTTTGCGGGTGAAAGAAAAATATCTCAGGTTAATATTATTAAAAAATTAAAAAAAATATACATGCAAAAAATTTAAATTGTCAATATCTGAAAGTTTTATGTTAAGGTCCTTTTGGATGAACGGTGTGTTTATTTATAATTAGTATAAAAACAGTGTTGACAGTGAAATTAGATATTATAGCATGAGATAAAAAAAAATAAACGTACCGCAGTGAAATTAAACGCCCATCCAAAAATATCCTCAATTTCTTTTTCAAGTGAGTATTATTTTTACGGGAGGCAGTTATTTTCGCATATAGTAATTGTTAAGTTCAATATGCACCAAGATAGGGTGAATTGATATTTTAAAATATAAGAAAGTATGACAAACAAGAAATACATAAGAAATCATAGTGGCTCGACCCAATTGTTAATCTCCACTATCTTACCTTACGATAATTAAAAATTTTCTCAAAATAATTAATTTGTAATCTTTCGAAGACAAAGTTTAACCTTTACTATTACTATATTTTCAATAAGTAAGATAAAGTCACTTCCTTTAAAGGTTTAAACATGTGAATTAAATTATAAAAAAAGTGTATACATATTGCATAGTCAAATTAGATATGATGTGTTTAAAAAAATGCAAATCGTCATTAAAATTTAAGAGGACCATTTCTCTTCTTAGCATATCAAATCCAAGCAATTCATGTAATAAGTACATACGTGTTTGCAATTAGGTTAATGTATTTTAAATACGCTTCATGTCAAATTTGAGCTAACAAAGACTCAATTTAATTATTCTAAAAATTGAGATCTAATTTAAAATCTAGATGGATGAAATTAACTCATAATCATAGTAATTATATTTATGTTAATGTTAGAATTAGGTGACTAGAATTATTGTTAAAATAAAATACAATGGTAAAATAAAATAAAAGTAAAGTCCAAATAAATTAGACTTCTTTTATTTTATTTTAATTAGAATAAGGTGTTTCAACCTTACTGCATAACTTCTATTAGTTGTTGATTGGAATAAGGTTTTTTAACCTATAAATAGGCGTAGTCATCTCCTCTTGTAATCATTCGATTTTCGACATTAGTGAATCTTCTTCTCCTCTGCCCGTGATTTTTTCTCGAAAGGGTTTCCACGTAAAATCTGTGTGTTTTTTCTTTACGTTTTTTTTGCGATATTTCTTCATTGTCGACATCTAATTTTATCAAATTGGTATCGGAGCTTTTCGGGTTACTATTCTCAATCACGATAATGGCGACATTGAAGTATGATATTTCGCTGTTGGATCACAACACCATATTCGCATTGTGGTAGGTAAATATGCAAGCAGTTCTTATGTAGATGGATTTGAAGAATCAAAAGGGAAAACAACTAGAACAATCCGGTGAAGCTGATGTAGTAAAAGACTACAGTGATGGTGAACTCCTACTTGCTTCTGTTGACAATTCTAAAGTGAGCGAGGAGTGAATCTTCGATTCTGGTTGCACCTTTCATATGAGTCCCAATCAGGATTGGTTTACAACATATGAAGCTGTGTCTGAAGGTATTGTTTTGATGGGAAATAATGCTTCATGTAAAATCGTAGGTGTTGGCACAATCAAAATAAAGATGTTTGATAGGGTCGTTAGAACTCTTAGTGGCGTGCAACATGTACTAGAATTGAAAAATAATTTGATTTCGTTGAGTACTCTTGATTCAAAAGGACATAGGTACACAGCTGAAAGTGGAGTTCTAAAGATCAGTAAGGGTTCTCTCGTTGTGATGAAAGGGTAGAGAAAGACTTCCATATTATATGTTTTGCAAGGTTCAACTATTACTGGTGATGCTATAGTCTCTTCCTCTTCCTTGTTAGATGATGATATTACTAGACTTTGGCATATGCGTCTAGGACATATGAGTAAAAACGGCATGGCAGAATTGAGTAAAAGAGGACTTCTTGATGGGCAACGCATTAGCAAATTGAAGTTCTGTGAGCATTACGTTTTTTGGAAGCAAAAGAGAGTTCGATTCACCAGAGGAATCCATAACACGAAGGGAATATTAGATTATATTCATTCTGATCTTTGGGGACCATCTAGAGTGCCTTCGAGAGGTGGAGCTAATTATATGCTAACTCTTATTGATGATTTTTCCAGAAAAATTTGGGCATTCTTTCTGAAGCAGAAAAGCGATGTGTTTTCCGTATTCAAGTTTTGGAAAACTATGGTTGAAAAACAACCAGGAAAACAGGTAAAACACCTTCGCAAGATAATGACTTGAAGTTTTGTTCTGATGAGTTTAATGAATTGTAAAAATCATAAGGGATCATGAGACATTTGACAGTTCGTCATACTCCACAGCAAAATGGCGTTGCAGAACGAATGAACAGAACAATCATGAAGAAGGTTCGATGTATGTTGTCGAATGCTAATTTACCGAAGTCGTTTTGGGCTGAAGTAGCCTCTACTGCATGTTTTTTGATCAACCGATCTCCATCTATTGTCATTGAGAAAAAGACTCCATAAGAGATATGGTCTGGTAAGCCTGCTGATTATTCTGATATAAAGATTTTTGGGTGTCCTGCTTTTGCTCATGTTGATAATGGAAAATTGGAACCAAGATCCATTAAATGTGTTTTTCTTGGTTTTAAAGCTAGTGTAAAAGGGTATAAGTTATGGTGCCCTGAAAATAAAAAAGTTGTGATTAGCAGAGATGTTGTTTCTGATGAAACTGCTATGTTACCTAACTTATCTCTTAAAGACTCTTCCAGTAAAGAACAATAAAAGCAGGTGGAGTTTCAGATTGATCCAATATCTATAACAGAGTCAACTTCTCAAGTTAGTACAGAAGTTCAGAATAGAGTCACTTCATCACCATAATATTCTATTGCCAAAAATAGACCTAGAAGATAAATTAAACCTTCGAAGAGGTACACTGAGGCTGATCTAGTAGCTTATGCTTTAAACATGTTTGAAGATATTGATGTTCGGTATCATTTTGTGCGTGATATTATTGCTCGTAGAGATGTTGTTGTGAGCAAAGTCAGTACTCATGAAAATCCTGCAGATATAATGACTAAGTCACTTCCCATAACCAAGTTTGAGTATTGCATGGACTTGGTTGGTGTTCACTGTTGAAAAATACCCCTCGAGGGGTTTTGTGGAAGAGGTGGAGAACTTGTTCGTTGAGAGTTTTTGTTCGTAGAGAATTCTTGTCAAGGTGGAGATTGTTAGAATTGGGTGACTAGAATTCTTGTTAAAATAAATATAGTGGTAAAATAAAATAAAAGTAAAGTCCAAATAAACTATACTTTTTTTATTTTATTTTAATTAGAATAAATCATCTATTTTATTTGAATTAGAATAAAGTGTTTCAACCTTACTACGTAACTTCTATTAGTTGTTGATTGGAATAAGGTTTTTCAACCTATAAATAGACGTAGTCATCTCCTATTGTAATTATTCGATTTTCGACATTAGTGAATCTTCTTCTTCTCTACCCGCGATTTTTTCCCGAAAAGGTTTTCATGTAAAATCTATGTGTTTTTTCTTTACGTTTTTTTTACGATATTTTTTCATTGTCGATATTTAATTTTATCAGTTAATAATTTTTATAAGAAAATAACTCAAATAAAAAATTACAGAAAAAAAAACATTGGAGGGCCAATGTGAAATGTCGGTTGTATCATGTACGCAATGCAGGAAGATAAGAATATCCTTTTCTTTTGTTCCTTTACCTCGTCCACTTGCTTTTCTTCTCTTCCATTGTTACTTTTATTTAATTTTAGTAAAAATGTTTAATTAAAATAATAAAAAGACAGTGATTAGGCCTTTGGAATTGGGCCCTCAGCCCTCTCCCTAAATGTCGATATTACCCTCGTCGGCGCATTAATGGATGGAAACTTGACCGTCTTTTCACGATTTCAAACAATTTCTTTTTCGATCTCGGGCCCCACTTAGCATTTGTGTCCCGGTTTTTTATTTTAAGAAAGAAATAAATTATACTATAATGACACAACTGTTACTGGTACATTTTAGTAAAAATAAAAATGTTTATTTATTTAAAATTAAAATTCATAGAAAGGCATCATTGGATTCATCATGGGAATTAAGTTACTGGTGATGGGTTCACTTTAAGAAATGATTAAAATTAAAATATAATGTTAGTGAAGAGATTGGGTGGGTGTGGACTGATAAATACTCCTTATCCTGGGTGTTAAAATATAACCACTTTTTTTAATTAGGTCTTCCGCTTTTGATTTGGATGACAAGTAGGTATTGCTTTTTAGGAGCATTGCTTTATTGATTTATGGTTTGTGCCTCAAAGGCATCACTTTATATCGACAAATGTGGGAAATTTTGTTTGATTTTGATGGTTAAACTTTGAACTTCCTTTTATTGCTCAGCCTCTTTACAACATTCATCCCCTTTTCACCTTTACTCAATTTAATAGCAAAATGAAATCTAAAACTCTAAACAAGAAATGTATTTTATGAGCTCAGAAGATTGAGTGATGTAATAATTTCGACGTATTATGGTGCTGTGATAATATTAAATATTGTAAAATTTATATGTTAACTTGATGATCGAAATAATTATCATTCCGAATGTAATGTAGATTCAGATCATATTATTGTTAAAGTTTTGTATTTTATTAAAAAAAAAAATAAAACAGTGCCCGTCTTCCTTTCCTTTCCTTTCCTTTATATTTTGGTTTGGGTGTTTGAGAATTATTACTTTTTATACCTATCTTCATCATTTCATGTGATACGAGATTCGGCAGCACTGAACTGACTTGATAGGATATTAATTGTTGGGTGGACTGACAGACTACCATACTATAAACATCTTAGGGAAAATATCACATCAATACTATATCTCCATCAATAAAGGTTAACAATTGGATGGGTTTTAGTTAAAATTATTTTGAGTTCGAGTTTAGTGTTTGTGTTTTTTTGAATTTGGATATTTTTAGATTAAAAAAATATTAAGAGGAGATAAATTAAGATTTTAAATTTTTTTTTTCCCTAGAATATGATAAATTAAGGTACAAAATAATTTATATAGAGATTTTGCAATCAAAGTATTAGAGACTATGTATATGGGAAAAATGATGAAAATAAAGTTCTAAAGAATTTTTTTATCTTATCTTCTTTTGAGTGTTTAAAGATATTATTTATACCTTTTTTTTTATTTTTAATTATTCAAGATCGTTGAAAGGAAAAATTAACCGTTTCAAGCAATGAATTCGAGCATTTAAGATACCTTACAAACAATGGTATTGATACCTTAAGCAAAAATAGTAGTTGGAAGAAGCCAAGTATCGATATCATGAAAGTATGCAGGTATAGATGCCTTACGGTTGGGTATTGATACTTCAATAGTAGGTATAGATACTTTCCCTCCTAATCTGTGTGGTGGCTACCGGCTTGACAACGTATTGTTACATTGCTAAAGTTATCGATTAGGGTAAAGTATCGATATCTTAAGTTTGGGTATCAACATTTATCTCTTCTAGAAAGTGTTGTTTAAAACATTTTGAGCGAAATATCGGTACTTAGTCTTAAAGTGCTTTGAAAAACACTTTGGAACATTTTTAATGGATCTTGGGTTAACCCAAAAACTTGATAAAGGCGATAGACCATAAAATTGGTAGATGGAAACAAATGATGCTCTATAGCCTATATGTACTTGTGCTTTGAATGATAAAGGCGAAGGTGAAAGGGACGTGAGATCGAATCCTTTTGAGTACCGGCCGTGACTGTGGGTTCCGTCACCACGGCACAACAAATGCATGTGCATTTCTTCCCTTTTAATTTATGGTTACTGTTACAATTATTGGATCCCCTCTGGACCCATTTTTTATATTTTATTTTTATTGATTTTAGAAAAAGTTAATATATCTCACTGGATTTGATAATTAGCTCACTTTGATATTCCTTTTTTTTTTCCATTTTACGATTTGAATTTAACAATGAAATCTATTTTAATTTTTAAATTTGAAAAATATAAAAATTTAAGGCGTAACACTTTAAAATTATATCACTTTTTAAAATAAAAAATGACAATGTCATGTCATTGTATTAGGAAAAAAACTAGTGCCCCTTAACCTTCATGGTAAGGATGACGAACACAATAAAAGCTGTATGGATCTTAGGGGCTACTCGGTTGAGATTGTGGTTGGATGTGCTGCTGTTTGGTATTGGTCTGGGGTTGAGGTTTTTGTTGTTGTTCATGATCTCTTTCTTTTGGACATACGAGAACATTAATGATAGAATGAGTCATATTTATTCACGATCATCGCACCAATTATTAATACAAGATAGTGGTGTGGATGAGCCGCTAAAGATTGAAGACAATTCACCCTATATGGGTGGAGAGCAAAACTATGCTGGTAGAGAAGATAACTGAAGTCGTAAAGGGGAGGGACGAGGGAGTGTATTGTAAGAGATGAGTGAGCCTGCCCCTCTTTGAGGTGGGGCTGGTGGGACACGTGGCTGTCTCTAGTTAGTCAACTAATCCCTTTCAAGATTCTTGTTAACTGAGAATGTGACATCATTTGAGCGGTAGGATATATAAGTGAAAAGTGATGATTGTCTTGTTAGAATAATTCAATCGCAGCAGGGGTAATTATCTTGTATGTTGTCCAAGTCGCTGTGAAACAATGTTGATGGCAGATCTAGACGAGTGGAGCTAGGTGGGAGGTGAAACCAAGAAGTTAGCAAAAGTAACCTTGTGGTGGTAGTGATAGCTAATGTTTCATTTAAAAATTTCAATTTTACTGAAAACAAACATAATCCACGTGAAATTACAAAAATTCAATGTCATGTTAATTAACGAAGATAACTAAACCTATTAATTTTTGAACTTAAATGAACCAATTCTAAAAAGTAGTACTGTTTTTTAACAATCAATACTAAGACTGTATCAGGGAGAATGAAAAGAAAAATAGAATAAATTATTAGAAATATTAAAAAAAACATATATTTTCTTTTTATTCATGTACTTAACAAGAAAGATGAAAAAAATTTTGATCGTTTATTGCTTGGTAGTGTTAAAAATAAGAAAAAAACTAAATTTCAAAAACCGTGTAATTTTCAAATTATATCTCTTACTTACTTTCTTTCTTTTTTTATTTTTATCTCTCCAACTTGATTTATTTTTATGTATTAAAATAAAAAATAATAATCTCTCTTATTATCTATTCCATCATAGATTTTTTTTTTTTTGTTGAAAACACCCTAAAAAAGTTTACAAAACTAATAATACAAAGTTAATATGTATAACTGTACCTCACTCAATATATTATTGAGTCACTACATACGAAAATATTTAAATTTGATAACTTTTTTTTTTTGGACCTAATTGACACCTAAACTTAAAAATCGTAAGCCAACTTGATACTTGTTTTTAACCGACTAACACCATCGTTAAAATACACTGATGTGACACTAACACCTAATAGCATAATGACATATAACAACTTCACATTTTAACACGAGACAAATTAAAAATATTTTTAAAATTTTAATTTTAATTTTTACATTGACTAGCATTGGAGTGGATGCAAAGTAGGACAAAAATTTCCATTCCATAAACACAAAGTGGGTGCAGAGAAAATATATTTTCTTTAGGTAAAAAGTTGGAAAAGTGAAATATATGATGATATGATCCCAGGTAATAGGTACATATAGCATCATTAAAAATGTTCACTCTATATCCCTCTCTTGGGGCCTCCTTCACTTGTCCATACTTTCATAATCATCCCCCACACATTGAAGTAACACTTGAAAATGAAAACAAAAAGAAACCAACAAGGCAATATTAACCACGCAAAGCTGAGTTCAATTTATCTTCGATGAGCCTCCAAATCTATCACCACCTTGGGTGCTTTAATCTTCTTTTGCTGATATTTGGCGTAAGAATACCACACCCCGCCGGCCGTGTTTATAACCAATCCGGTTACGTTCAAACCATGAACTTGCACACCTCCCAGCAACACAAATCCAAGCGTCTAATAATGAAAAGAAAATATATATCAGGCATCATGCATGTATGTTTTGTGAAAATAGTTATCAGCACACTTCCATCCCTTGAAAAGCTTTCCAAGCAGGTTATGGGGCAAACAGACTTACCGATGATCCAACACCTTTGAGTACTCCAACAATGGTTGTGGTTAGAGCTGAGTTAACTATGGTACACAAAAACATGGTGTAGTTAAGAGCGATACCCATCACCAATGAAAGTAGTAGGATGAGAAAAAACGAGAAAGAATTGCTCTGCAAACATAGATATCAAATTCAGGTTAGAAATCAAATCTATGGAATCCTAATAACATCCAAGAAACAATTTAACAACTCAAGGAAGATTCAATCTTTCAAATAGCAGGGAATCAACTACGGCCGAGATTTTGTTTAATCTGGTTATATGGTACTGATTAAAGGAATTCGGTCCGACTTACTCTTGCTTTGGATGGAAAACATCCCTATGTTAATGTTCCTAATGGAAGTCTTAAGTAGTTCTTAATACAAACAGAAGTGAAAATGAAATGAAATCCGAGATGAGACATATTTGTGGGAAAGGAGCTCTTATGACCAAGGTTGTATAACAATTTATGTGCAATGTAAAATCTCATGCGCTTTCTTGATTGGTTAAGTGTCTTAACAGACTCTAATCTCATCTAAACTGCAGCTATAAACAAGGTTCTGAGGCCACATGTTAAACAGTTTCACTTAATCTTGTGCCATTTGTTCAGGCCTAGCACAATCACAAATGAATTACAATTGAAAGAAAATGTGCCAAGTCCTGACCTTTGCTAATAATAATGCCAAAGAATTTGGGAACTCTCCTGTCGCTATGATGAGAAAAAGCAAAAATGGAAGAGAAAGAAAACTGTTATAGAACATTATCTCTATTGAAGAAAGCCCTTCCTCTGCACCAGACTTTTCCACCAACACAAGGTACATGGTCTGCATTTTGGAGGAAACTTCAACATGAGGAAGCTATGCAGGGCATTAATAATGAACCTCAACATGCAATGCAAGCTCATAACCAGCTATATCTATATGTATATATGTACAAAAGGAAACCTGGAAAAACACAGAAGTTAGGGCCATGGTGTATCCGGGCAAGTCGAAAGAAAAATCTCCAATGGCAGCTACAACAACTCCCACAGCAGTCAAAACTACCGAAAGGATCACCTGAAAATTGACAAAAAAGCACACGATGGATGAGAATTTTCAAGAAGAAGTGCAAAATATTTTAAGCTTGTTTCAAATAACAAAAACAAGCCCCTTGAATATGTAACAACAAAGTTATGAATTCATTGACAAGGAAAAAGATGATCACAAGGACATGTGTCTTTGACACCAACATGATAAAGAGGAAGCCATTGACATTGACATTGACATAAACATCAATCAAACCCCTTAACAATCATTTCAAGCTACACAAGCTCAACAGTGAATAATCAAGTACCAGACACCAAAATTATACATAAAAAGACGCAAAGAAATGACAGTACAAACCTGAGTTGTAGGCTTTCCCTTTCCAGAAAAGAATCCAGCAATGAGAACAGCAAGTGGTGTGAGCCTCTTTATAGCAATATACATAGGAATATTAACGCCTTTCAAGCTTGCCAGAGCAAATGCCACATTTGCATTGTAAAATAAAGAAACAGGGAGAAGCCTTTTACATGTGGGAATATCAACCCCTTTTGCTCTTGTATAACCCATTTCCCGACCAAAGTGAATGAGCAAGGCAGTTGCCACTTGCTGAGACAATCAACTAACCAAGTAAGTTTGTTTACAATAAACTCAGATATCCAATGCCCCATTTTGTTTCTTTAAAGGAGAAAACAAGAAAAAGAAATACCTGCAAAGTAAGAAGAGTCATGGAGTGCGGATATTGCATAATAATTGCTTTATTGATAAAAACCATAGCCATGGAAGCAATCCCATATGATAAAGCTGCAAACAAACTACATGGCAACCAAATCTTCAGCTTTACTGATTTAATAACAATGCTTTTTATTTCTTGTTTTTTCCCCCTCTTTAAAGAAAAGAACAGTGTACTTGGTGGGTAAAGTAAATGATAGTCTGACATGCAAAATATCTGTGTCAGAACAATTACAGGACAAAATTATAACCTTAAAAAGGAACTGCCATCTGCAACAGTGCTGGTATCCATGATTGATAGAGATCGGAGATTGGATTGCCGCTTTTGCAAATCAAAGACAATTTGAATAGCAGTAAATCCAAATCCAATTACATCGTCGAGTTAAGAGAATCCAAATTCCACCTATGAAAATATATAAGAACTACAAAGAGATTCCTGCAAATCGAACAACCAGAAAAACGGGGTCTTTCAGATCGGGAAAAAAGGAAAAATGAAAACCAACCATCATTGGAAAACAAATCACCTGAAACGGTTGAATTACATAGAGACCCAAGGTAGCGTTTTTATGGAATGAAAATGTAGAAAATAAGAGAACTGTTGGACCGAGTGAAAAGGGGAGTTTGAAGGAAGTCCAGTGGGAAGGAACGTGAAGATGGAATACCCAATGATAATAATAATAATAAAGTAAATAAATAAATTGACCGTAAAGAAAGGGGAAAAGGAAGGGAGATTTGGTATATAGAGAAACAGCTGGCGGTGAGATAGTGAGAGAGAGAATGGGATTGGGAATTGGAACAAAGACATCGCCATCAGTATCACTTGGGATGCGCCCTTCCTGGCTTGGTTCCATTGCAACACTAATGGAGCTCTGGCTGTTTCGTTGTTGCATCTCCATTTTCCAACTAGTACTAATAATTGTGTTTCGATGGCTCCATCTGCATCTCATCTACAATTCAGCTTCTATCTCTTTTTTTGTTGTTATACATCTCATGTTTTAACATTCTTGAGCTACGGTAGTCCATCACCACAACACCATTAAAGACAGTAGATACCTTAGGTGACGTGAGCTTGCTCCCATAGTGCGTATCATCAACTAACATTTGTCTCCAAGTTTTCGTCGGGCAATTTTAAGTATGTAACCGATTTCGATGAAGCCATTGATCTTTGGGCCATTTTCAAGGGCTAAGGATCCAATTCAAGCGACAATGAAATTGTCTACAAGTAGGCTAATTTCAATTGGGTCGAAATCAAGAGGACCGTTTTCAAGCTCAAAAGAACCTTTACGAACACCGAAACGCCTAAAGAGGCCATCTACGGGATTCCCCAAGAAGATTGGGTCGAATGTGGGAAGCCCAAGTCTAAAATTTGGACCCAACAAGATCAAGGAAAACGCAACATTCTAGAAGCCACAAATCCCAACATTCCACCACTTTTGAAGAAAATAAGATCAATTACGATCAAAATAATCAGCGTTGCTAGAATCGATATGAATATGATTATGATGAAGAGCAATGTAATTAGCAGCAATTAAAGGGCCGAATATCAAGGTTGTGCTACTTACAACCATTATGGTCAAGAATAATACCACTAACAACCTTAGGTGGAGCAAGCACTCGGATATCATCAAAACTATCTGAATCAACTCGATCTCACTAAAGGTGACCAGTAGTCGGAGACTTAAGGGGCTGAGAACCCCCACCGCACAACAATACACTCAACTACAACAGCAAATTAAGCTTTTAGAGAAGTACAACCAACAACAAGATATCATATAACAAAGTACTCAGATCATTCCTGAATTAAGGATCGAACAAGGAAACCCAATATTGTGGACATAGCATCGGGCCTTGATTTAGTGATCATTGAGAAGTTCAGTGTTTTAAATAAAAATTTTCGAATGATTAAGTGATAAAATTATAATTTTTTTAGTTAAATGATCAAAATAAAAACATCACCCTGCATTAATAACTAATGATGTAATTTACCTTATAATCGATGAAAAAAAAAGTATTGCAAATAATTATTATTTTATAACGAATGTGACATTCAATGTGGTTAAGTGCGTATGTTTAAGTATAAGTGAGCATCCGATCGAATCAAGTGAAAATTTTTTTAGTTAATCAAGTTTATGAGTCCTATTTTATTATTCTAATGCAATTTGAATTTTTTTTGAATCGAGTCGAGTGAAATGAAATTCGAGTTGAATCAAATCACACTGAAATTGTTCTTGTTAAATTAAAAAAATTAAACATGTCAAATAAAAATATTGGTACCGTGTGACTAATTTCATGTTAGAACACAAAAATTTGAAACCATATATATTTAAAAAAAAAATCAAAACAAAATAATAAAAAAATAAAATACTTGTATGATAAATTTAAATCATTAATTAAGTCCCAAAATTACTATTTTAGAAAACTTTTAAAATTTTAACTTTTATATATATATTAGAATTTTTATATATTTTTTAAAAGAATGTAAAATTTGATTTTTTATAAATATTTTGAAATTTGAAAATTATTTTAATTTTTTTGTAATTTTTGTTGAAAGAGATTAATTTGTTTATTTTTAAAGTTCGAGATCAAAAAAGGTATTTTTATCGATCTGTTATTCGAATTATTCGAATTGCGAAATTCAACTCAACTCGAAGTCGAAAAAAATTATTCGAATTAATTCGAATAATTCAATTCAATTAACTCGAAATTTAATTTTTTTTTTCTGAATTGAATGGAGTTTTACTCGTATTGATATGCTGTTGAACTTCCCAAGTCTCAACGCAATGCCTGAAATAAATGCAAGCTTCTTCGTCAGTTTCCCTAAGGAACTCGAACATCTCAACTCACTTTCAACGCAGCTATGTCCGATGCTTTATTTTCTCCCGCTATTCCTCACTTTTTCCAACCCCTCTTACCAGGCTTCGACCTTGTAAGTATCTCTCTTCTCTCTGCATTCTGCTGTGTTTCTAAGTAGAGCTAAAGTAATGCATGCATTATCTGCAGTCAATCCCTCTTTCATTTTTCAAGGACTACTTAAAGGGTCAAATTAACTGTGACAGTGCCGTCCTGAGAAGCTATGGAAGAACATGGTCAGTGAAGATTAGAGACCGGAGCTTTGAAGATGGGTGGCAAGATTTTGCACAAGACCATGATTTACATGTGGGCGATTTCTTGGTGTTCAGATATGGAGGAAATATGGTTTTTGATGTTGTGGTGTTTGATACTAGTGCCTGTCAAAGACAATATCCACTGTTAGCTACCCAAGCCCAGCACCCCGCAAAAGAGATTGGGAGTAAGCTCTTTCATTCTTTTTCCTTACATATGTCCATGTGTACATATATTGACTGTCATGATTAGATGGTTTAGAACAACATGAGAAACGGACAAGCAGTTCGGTCACCCTTGAAAGCCCTCATTTTGTGTCAAATTTGACCCTTGAATCCATGGAAAGCTTCAGACTGGTTAGTACATATATTTGGTACAAAAGATACGCCTGTAAAATCAACTCAACAGGCATCACAGTTATGTTTCATACATCATACAGAATATTCCAAGAAAATTTGCAAGGTCCAATTATCTGGACAGATCTTGTGAGACGGTTCTTGTTGATGAACAAGATCGGTCATGGATGGCAAGTATACGGCTCAAAGATTCAGGCGGTAAAGTCTACATTGGACGCGGTTGGAGAGAAATTTGCATTGGAAATAGCCTCGGTTTAAAGGATTGTGTCAAACTTGAGCTCATTGGAAATGGCATTACGCCTATATTTAAACTTTATAGTATGTTAAAGAAATCTTGTTTATCAATATGGGATTTGTTTTCTCCCAATATTACTGATCAAATCACTCTTGTTTTTCAGAGGTTGCAAGCGACTCAGATGCCAAAAAGTTGCCTCATTATTCTGGTTCCAACGCTGGTTGTTCAGGGGGATCAACCATAATTTTAGAATGAAGTGATAAACAGTGAATCCCAAGCAGACAGGCCAAGTAAAATGTTGTTTTGTCTTGTATCTTGCACTGTGCTATGAAAGTGAAAAGGTGTGGAATTTGAGATTAATGTGTAATGTTGATGTTGCAAAACTGAAACAATTCAAGCCCTGAGCTTAGATTTATTGACAAAGGAATTCCTGTTATAATCTGTGTAACCCTACAATGGTTAAGGGTCAACTTAAGAAAAATAGAATCTATTTAGTGTTTTCAATGATAAATATATGAACAAAGTAATTACCCCATAAAATGCAGCCAATTACTGCAAGGGAAACTATCTTGCCATCGACAATTCGCATCTCAAAGCAGGGTTTGAGCTGGAGATGTCTCATCTTTCATAAACTATCCCCTTCAGTAGATGACTGGCCATATCTACGTCTTGTGAATCTTTCATCACATAACTAATTGAGACTTGTGAATCTAGCTCACAGCTATTTATTTCTCTTGGAACAGATTAAGATTGCTTCGCATAAACTGTCTTCGCACTTTCGGCTTTTATATATCTTTGGAGTTGGCTGCATCAAATAGATCTTTGTCGGACCTGCAAATCTCCTTCATATCAGTAGAACATGGTAGAGTACTAATCCTATCCATATTCTCTGGATTTCCTCTCACAGCTATAGAATTAACCTTATCCATGTCATCTCCATTTACTCGGATAACTTTTGAATCAATCTGTAAACATGAATTGTTTTCACAGAAGGAAACTTCCTCCGAAAGAGAGGAGTTGGACTTTAACCTAACCACATCACCATCCTGATGTTGAGCATCAGTATTCATTCCTGTAGATGACTCAACTTTAAGTCCAGGAATTTCTGAATGCAAACTACCATTCAATGATAAGGACGGAGAAAGACTAGAAGTGATGGACTCATTTTCAGGTAGGCACTGAGTTTGTTCCTTTGGACAATGTTCAACTAAAGCTTTCATTAATTTCTGTTCATCATTCCCCTGAGTTCCTGAAGTTCTAAGACATGAGGGGCGTACAGAAACCCTGCACAAATAGTATCCCTGTAAGGTCACTGATATAAAGCACTTGCAAAGATGGTTAAACATACAATAAAAGCAACCTTTTTGACAACCAAAATCCATGTGTCCCTCCTTTACCAATTTAAAAGAAGGGGTCAGTGATGCAGGAGCATCTAAATCTTAAAGTCTCAATAGCTGCAATTTTATCTCAACAGGTTAATTCAGATCAAACATTCAAGATTTATAGGGTTCTAATTAATACATGCTGCAAAGTAAATCAAAGCTTTGAACAGAAGAATGGGAGAGAAAAAAATGGCTTTAAGTGCCAGAATTTACCAAGGAAAAAGGTACCTGCTGTATAAAAGCATATATGCAACCTGAGAAAGTACCTCTGCCAATTCAACCCTCATAACCTGGAGAAAGTGGCAGATCACATCAAGTTCACAACAGAGAACTCAAGTAAACTTTTTTTTTTCTGTCTACCACTTTGTAATGATGATTGAAGGCCAATGACACAGTGACCTTGGCACAAAGAAAACTCCGCAAAGAGATTCTTTTAATAGGTACAACACTCACAATCAGAAAAGGGAAATGGTGGTAAATGCACCTGTGTGCGTGAGAGAGAGAGAGAGAGGGAGAAAGAGAGGGAGTACCTTACAGTCATCAATTCTATACCAGTTTCCATTGCAATCTTGGGTATAGCAGATGTAATGACCAAAAAAGGAAGCATTTAGCATATCCAAATGGACAACAACTGCATAAAGTTTGTATACATTGGTATCATCTCCATCTCCACTCATGTAAGAGGTAAGATCCAATGTCTCAGGAAAGCTAACTCTTTTGTTGAGTTTCCCAAACCGGCCACTCTGCAGAGATTTTCAATAGAAACTTCAGTCATAAAAAAAAAGGGTAAACTACAACCAAAGTCACTAAACTATTAATAAGTGTACATTTTGGTCACTTAACTTTAAAAAGTTACAAACTAATCTCTAAACAACTCAAAAGTTTTCATTTAAGTCACTAGGTTATTAAATAAAAAAGGAAAAGAAGACAGTAAGCATCAACAAAGCAAACAAATAACATATGCAAGATGTAGGTAAGACCTCAAATCTTTTTAAGGCAATTGTAAGAATGTTAGGAGCCCATCGTATCGTAAGCCGCTTCCATGCCTTGACATAGTCATTGCAACTGGAAATAATAAACACCATAAATAAACCAAATAGTTACACATCAATGTACAATAAAAGCATATAAAATGTAGCTCAAATTCCAGTCTCAATACTTTAAAACCATGCAAACTAAATTATATAGATCTTGAGAGCAAGTGAAGGGGAATGAATGATACCCATCACATTTGTACATATTTTCCCCATGAAGCCACTCTTTAACAGTGAATTGATCAAGGCATTCCTCCAACGATGAAGCGTCTCCATTAATTTCAACAGTTAAATCCATCATATTTTCACATTGATTTGAAATCTTATTGCAATTTGTACAAATCACCTGCAAGGTTTTAACAAGATGAAAAAGCAATATAAATCAGGTGCTGACCAAGTTAAGGAGCATCACTCTTATTCACATTGAGTTTCCAATTCATATAGCTACTCTATTTTTCTTCAGGAAGGGGGGGGAGTGGAGGAAAAAGCCTAAATTAAGGAGCAAATTGGAAAAACACAATGTTGAAGAAAATTGTTTGCTGAATCCAAAGATACAGTATATCAATGCCAAATAACCAAAGTTCAATAGCAAAAAGGGGGGAAATCAATTATTCTAATCAATAGGATACATCACCTGCGACTGTAGATGACCACCAAATATGTGCTGAATAAGAGTTGTCTCTTGAGAGCTACGATCAACTGCTTTTTCTCCACCAAATTCATCAAGGCAGACTGATTGCATTGTATCAATAGCAAACCTGAAAAAAAGGCAATGATAATTACAAATAAATCTAGAAATCAACAACTTCCTCTTGTTAATTTCAAGATGCTAACCTCATGAATTCATGAGCATCCTCCTGTCTTCCATAACCAAGATTACCTCCAATATTAGGCAACCGTGAGAGAATATTAGTTGGTGAAAATGGATGAAGACTTTGGCTCGATCTTTCAACGTGAGTTTGAAGTTCACACAGAAAGCACCAATCATTACGTCTGCCTGGAAAGAAGAAATTACAATGAAGGTCATATGCTGTTCAAAAACCTTGAGAGTAGCAGTTTTAGTTTCTAAATTTACACTCTTTCCGATGCCCTTTCTCCAACAAGTAAGCAACAAGAGGCCGAGTAGAAGCAAGGCATTGCAGAACTACATTGGCAAAGCAACTGTAGGCAAAGGTAAATAAAGATTAGAATAAGAAACATAAACTTATCCCATCTAATAAAAAGTTCTAACAAAAACTTGAACAAAAAGAAATATAAGCATGGTAAATATGAACCTATTCCCACAATTTAAGAGTCCACAAGGAGGGAATCCTGGTTTCTCCCAGTTGAAAAGTTCTACAAACTCATTATATGGGAAAAGAACCTCTGGTGGCTTCTTGCTGATTGTAGAGGTTCCGCGGGCTGGAACCAAAGCAACTCCTGAAAATGATTTAATGTTAGCAGTCTGTGCTGAAATTACTTTGCACTTTGTCTTATGTCCGTCTGTCCAGTGCACCTTCTGGCAAGTTAAGGAGCTGAAAAAGAAAGATCAAACCATTCAAATGTTGAATACATAAATTAAGAAATTAGTAAATCATCGCATGCTAATAGAGAATTCTTGTTTTATTATATTGGATAACAAATGCAAAATTTGAAGTCGAGGATTATTGAGATTAAGAGGCTTTTCGATAACTCATGGAAATAGACTAGAAATGTGGCATCTTCCCGTAGAATTGACTGATAGGAACTTTCAAGGCTTCTAGTTTATACACACCATCAGTGTTGAAAAAGTCCAGATTCTACCCAGACTACCAAGTAAGCCAAATATCCAGGAAACCCCAATATGGTAGCAAAAACAAATTTTTCTATATTACATAAATTTAGAAAGCAGTTAATCACTGGGATTATTAAAACAGTATTAAAAATTGAAAAAAGAAAAACGTTTCTATTTTAATTTTCGTTCTCTCGAAAAGCAAAAGAAATTCAGCCATAACAATAATGAAAACAGCAGTAATCATCGCAAAAAAAAAAAAAAGCTGAAATAATTTTTGGGGAAAAAAGCATTATGTACCAATATCGAACAGATTTACACCGCGAGCACTTCTTGGAAGCGGGATTGGAACAAACGGCACAAGTAGAGATGTCGTTGTCGATGGGGATGGAAGGCATTATTTGTTGACTATTGAAATTGATGTCCGCTCCAAAGTATTTCGAGACCGTGTTTTTGATCAGGTGAAGAGCCCCAAAGCGAATATAAATAGCTTGAATATGAATTAAAGGATATCCAAATCTATTTTACAGACATGCATCTAGTAAGTTTTACTTCCTCGAATTTTTCAATATCAACCTAAACTTCATTATTAATTTGTAATTCTCATATAATCAATCCAAAAATAAATTTCTAATTCTTATACTCATAAACCTAGATGGGGTTTAAGATGAATTTGAATAAAAAAATTTCCAAAATACAAAATTGACAAAATCTAACTTTTAAAAAAATAACAATTTCACCAGCAGAATTAATTTCTATCGTGTGAACTTTTTTTTCCTGGTTATAATTAACTAAGGAAGGTATCTTATGAAACAAATATAATAAATCAATGATAAAATTCATACGCTGAAATCCTCCTCGCTCTATTTAACTTATGCTAGTTTCATGCCGTTACTGACGTCATGGCAGTTACTCCTTCATGTATAGTTTCGGATCAGGTAGGTTTAAATAGTAAAAAATTTATTATTTATTTAGTTAGATAAATATTAAAATACTTATTAATATTTCATAATTAATAATTTTAAATAAATAATTTTATTTATTTATTAATTAACAGGTTAAAATTATTCAAATTAAAAATTTAGATCCGAGTATATCTTCAACCATTCATATAATAAATAAACATTGAAGGGAAAAAGAAAATATAATAACTTGTGATTTAAAATAATATTAGTGAGGTGATTGTTAATGGTTGAGGGTATTAAAACTAATATTTTGCATGATTTTATACATTTAGGAATAGAATATATAAATATTGTTGAATTTCTAAAAAAGTTTAACTTAGCATTGGGTAAAAAAAAATGCAGATTAAAAAATAGTAATACGTAGGATCTAAATAGCAGTATTAGAGGTTGACAACTGTCATATGAAGTATAATAAAATATAGTAAATTCTTACAAAATTTAAAAGTTAAGAATCAATTAGTAACAAGTTAGTAAAATTAGAGTTTTAGGGAGATTAGTAAAATCATGAGTTTTGAGGATTAATAAAACGAGATGTTTTGTTGGGAGTTAAAGGTTTAGTGATATTTTTTTTGTTCTTGATTAGCCTACGGCAACGTCAATTTTAATGTTGGTCGTCGACTGCTGGTATTTATTTCCTTTAATTTTTTATATTTAGTTCTTATTTTTTTTATATTTTGGTTTTTTTCTAATTTTTATTTGCTTTCGTGGCATGTTGTTTCTCTACCTTGTGACACGTTTTTCCTCTGCCCTGTGGCACGTCGTCGTTTATTTTTATGGTAGATTTGTGTTCGTGGATAGTTTTCTCACAATGTTCAGCTCTGATTTGCTGTTATCGGTGGTCTTTCAATAGTTTGATCCCTTTTTGTGGTTCGTTTGCCGATGCAATCAAATCTGTCTTACGAAATAACCTGCAAGACTATTAATTTCGCTCACCACTCTTACTTTGATTTCTATTAAATTTAGCCAACATATTATTCAAAAAAAAAAGTTTTGTGATATTACCGGTCAAAATTTAGTTTCTTTTTCTCTCTTCTCTCTTTCCACTTGTTTTCCCTTCCTCCATTTGTACATTTTGGATTCTACCTCTCCTTATATAAGTAAGCCTATTTTGATCCAACAGTTACAAACGATCTCAATGGATGGTCTAGATCAAATTCTAGAACATTCTAGCCTCAACCTATTAATGGCTATACAATGATGGATTATTTTAGAGCTCCTAGAGCATTCTACTTGATTCTACAAGGATTCAACCTCTGCTTCAGACTTCTAAAGCATGAAGCACTCCAACAACCTCATGGCTTAATCGTCTTTTATTTGCTCGATTCCAGGCCAAATGAGGCCTTGCTCACTAATATATTGTGACACACGAAAGGTGTAAACCACAAGTCTAGTGTCCCAGAGTGAGTAGCATTGAAAGGGTTAGAAAAATGCTTAAGATGACATATTGAAGGTCCAATAAATAGGATCGGGCCAAACAAGATTCAAAATGTTCAAATTAACCCTTCAATTGATGTAGACTCTAGAAGCCTAGAGAATGAGGTTGGACATAAGGTTAGTTTAGCATCACTTTTATAAAGTGCTTTTAAAAAGTGTTTTGGAAAAGTTATTTTAAAAATACTTTTGAAAATATTGGTTTACGATTTAAATGTTTAGTATGACTGTCAAAAAATGCTTTTGAGGGATAAAATATTCATTTTAGATATGTGTTATAAAATAATAAATAAGCATATAAATAATAAATAAGATCCAAGTCATTATCAAAAAGAGTAATCATCGTATACTTGGAACAACATTTTTTTATCAATAAATAAAATAAAAAAAACTAAATTACATATCAAAATTTCATACTAAAAGACACAAGCACATGATTTCATCGATCTTACACCTGGTTTTACCAACATGTGATCTAGGGATAATTTGAGTTATTGCTCAAAAGTAGCAGAGCAAAATTTGGGAGTTGCGACCGTGGCAATATGTGCAAGTAATAACATCAAATCATTGTGCAATACCAAAATTTTAAATTATATACGGTTTGAGGCAAGACAACTGTTAGCCAACATCGAGGAACTAGATTATCTCATTTAATAGAATGTAATTTTAAATAATTTTATATTTCAATCAAATGAATTAAATAAAATAATATATCTGATATTTTATCTATAATAATATATTCTCATAATTTTATTATCAAAATAATCTTACATTCTTTAAACCATATGCTATAGTATAACTATCATTCATACTTGATAGATATTTTCCAATAGGTTTTAGAATCCATAAAAATAATTTTTTTAGCTGAAGCTGAAGCTGAGACTATCCCTCCAACAATATATTTTAAAATTTAAAATTTAAGTTGTATCCCTAAAAATGTAATGTGATTTTATTATTACCCCGGCCATACACATATTGGTTCCAATAAATTCATCTGTGTGTCATAATTTTGTTGATTCCATCATTATTATTTTCTTGGGAAACCTATGTTCCCATCCTTTTTAGCAGCAAATCAAAGTCATCATCGCTTTTCACCAAGCTAAGCCGTACAAATCTGCTTTCAGCACCGAACAAGCCACCATGACGTCCAGTTATATTGACCGAGTGGAGTACCGCGTAGCAATCTTTATCTTCTTCTCTTTCACACTTAATCCATGCATAAGCTGCCATCAAAACCAGCTACGCTTTAAGTTCACTAGTTCAGGAATATGTGTATGATAGTGTGATGGGAACAGAGTTAGTAAATACCTGGAGTAGAACCTCTGATTTTTCGGAGAAAGAGCAGAATTGAGTCTCAAGTTTCTGGATTGAAAACCGCTTAGACAATGACATTGTTTTGCTCAACTTTCTCCAGCGGTTCCTCATTGTTTGGTATCCGAAGTTAAACATTTCCTTTCCTTCGTTTTCAACGGCCACTTTAGCAGCTTCAGAACTCGTAGCTGAGTCTCTCGAGCAACCCCATAGGTACTTAGATTCATAAACGTTAGCATACTTTGATGTACAGCCTCATCTTTTACTATCGCCCATCTAAGGAAAAAGAAAAAGCATGTAAATTATTGCATATCCTCCAAAGAAAAAGCATCTTTCAAGTCCTTCAATATTCTTTGTTTTATATAAGTTACGAACTTACGATGTGTTATTTATTATAGACTAATATTGTACAAGATCTATGAGTATCCTCACCCAAACCTGCTACCGCCATGTCCAGTAAGCTTTGAGAGAGTGAATATCATTAAATTTTCATCTGCTAGAGCTGGGATTGGTGTATAATGTGGCCAATAGTAAGCAAAATCATGGATTGTCTTTGCCGATGGGCCTTGAAGTACTGCCTTCTTTAATTGGCCATCTGGATTGTTCGGTGAAGTCACAAGCTCGATGACATTCCCTTTACAGCCACTATTATTTTTACACAATGAAGTATCTCCTTCGAACTTGTAATCGTCAGAATTGAAAAACTCAGTTTGTTCCTTGTAAATCTGTAGCATGAACATAGTTTGTCAATTTAAAAGCTAAAACGTAGATTAAAATCCAGACTATAGTAGGGCTGGGAGCTAACTGGATAGTATGGTGTTGAGGCAACGACTCTTGAAGGGGAAGATGGATGATTAGTAGTGGAGAGGGCATGCACTGCTGCATGAAGAAGTTGGGTAGCACCAACACCAAATCTTCAGTCAGCGCATTTCCAACAACTGCATGAAGTTTCCTAATTTGAGCGTCGAGTTCCTTTGAGATGAGGGAACCATCATTGAATTCATAGCTCATCCGATGCCATCCTGGAACTACAATGGTGCTACTTGCTGCATGCTTCAACCAAAAGGGCTCCAAGAACATAGGATCTCCGCTGTAACAAATGAGATATTCACATTATTGATCCGATCCAAGATTCTTAAAATAAATACCGGTCACTTTAGTTATATCTACATCGTCAATTACCTATCGGCGTCAGCGATACATTCAGGTAAAAACACAGAGCAGTGAGGGCCTCCATAACATGCGTTGCACTCACATACAGGTATTCCATCAAGGATTGATCCATCCAATAAAGCTCTTCCATGTCCCGAACATGAGATGGATGCCACAAATTCAGCTTGTGCAGCGGCACTTTTGGTCCAACTCTGCTACCATTCTCCATGGAAGTACCAGGTATGAAATAGTAGCAGATTAAGCAGGATGGAACAAGTTAGAAAAATGGTATTCCTAGACATGTTTTGCCTCTGTGTGTGTGATGGGCGTAAAAGATAGCTGTTTATATAAGAGCATTCATGCTGTCAGGTTTAAGATGAAAACCTAATTAACCTCTTGTTAAGTATGAATATTTTCTACGTAACCTTTGGCGTTCAGTTGCGGTTAATTGTCCAAGTAAGGCCAAAAACAAAATAATAATGAAAGATTTCATGAGTCAAACTGACTTTGTCGTATAAAAAAGTCTGACAGAATCGCTTATTTTCGGTTATTTATATATTATAAACAAATAACAAGTTGCTTTTTAAACGTGATGGGATGCTTTTTTATTAAGCTAAACTATCTATTTATCATCATTTTTTTTAATTTATTTAAATTATATATTTGGATTTATAAAGTTTGTGAATTGTGATTGTATAATATCCAAAATATTGTTTACGCATTCAAATTAAAATTTATAAATAATTTATATTTCATATATAAAAATATTAAAATAAAATAAAATAAATTTGGTATATTTCTCTGAATCATAATATTAATAAATTTTAAATATTATTTAAACACATATTCTTTTAGGTTTTTTATTTCCAATTTTAAAGACACATGCATGCGGTACAGATAGGACAAAACACACGGCTCGTACATGCCTTATAGGATTGATCGATACATGAAATATATTATAAAGGTGATTCCCTGGCGATTAATGGTTAATTATCTTGGAATGGTGCTAGGAAAGTTGTTTAATCAAAGTTGGCTGCAGAGTTTAGGTTGTTAGTTTAATAACAAATTGGAATTTTGTCCCAAAGAATCATCTACTTTCCTTGTTTCTTTATTAAAAACACACAAGTTTTCCTTTATTCTCAAACTAGTTATGCCAAAAAAAAAAAAAAAAAATCCTCTACTACCTAAACTATGATTATTAAGGTTTTCTTTTGATATTATTTTAAAACTTTCGTATTATTGTTGTAGAAGGTCGATTTTTATGGAGAAGTTTTTAGAATGTTGCTCATTCTGCAATCAAATAAACTTCCCAATAATGTCAAGAAGTGTTTTTTATGGGAATTTTGTCTCTCGTACTTTGTTGAGTCATACTGCAGAATCTTGATTCACAAAACCTACACAATTATGTGTAGGAGACTTGAATCACCAACTTTAGGTTTTGCACAGTGGCGAAGCATGAAATTTTTTTGGAGGCCAAAATTAAATTATATATTTTTACGATAGTAAAAATGTAATTTCATCATTTTAATAGCTTATATCTTTATAATTTTTAAAATATTAAATCAAATTTTTATCTTTTTTAGGGGTCAAAGTGTAATTTTATCATTACTAATTTAAAATTTTATAAATTATTAAAGGCCTAAATTAAAAATTTACCATTTTAGGAATACCATGGCCCTCCTAAGTCTCTATCACACTCCACCATTGACTTCGCATACAGTTTAACTATATATTTATGTTACACTCAATATTGAAACATTTTCCTTAAATCTTACAGTTCATATCTTCATTAGTCAAGTGCTTCGGGTTCTATGAACCAATTCTCTTAAGACTAACTCTCGACGAAATCCTAATCGAAAGACAATATATGATATTACTAAGTCTAGTAAATTGTTTGGATGACGACGTTTTAAAAACAACTCCAAAAAGAGTAACATTATTATTGATTTTTTTTTTTTTATAAATATACTTTTAAAAATATATTCACCCACATACTTTTAAAATAGTTATTAATATATTATAACGAACACTTTTAAATAAATAATTTTATTTATTAATTAATTAAAAGATTAAAATTATTCGAATAAAAAATTTAAATCCGATCATACCTTCAACCATTCATATAATAAGTAAACATTGAAGGGAAAAAGATAAACAAAATAACTTGTGATTTAATATGTTGATTAAATTAAAACATAAATAAATGACTCACTAATTATTAAGAAATAATAATTGGTGAGGTTGCTGTTAGCAGTTTTAAAGTGTAATTTTTTGCGTACATTCAGGGAATAGAATATATAAACATTATTAAATCTTTAAAAAAACACTTTAGCTTAGCATCAAAGAAGAAATGCAAAATAAACAGTATTGTTAAAGGTCGACAACTATCGTATAGGGTATAATAGAATATAGTAAATTATTATAAAATTTGAAAGTTAGTTAAGAATTAGTTAGTAAAACGGAAGTTTTAAGGAGATTAATAAAATCGTGAGTTTTGAAGATCAATAAAATGGAACGTTTCGTTGGGAGTTAAAAGTTTAGTGATACAATAAATATTATCCGGTCGAGCAACAACTTTTGATAACAGCCTAACAGACCATTGTAATTGCCCTTTTCATTGGCTCTTAAAACCAAAACCAATTGAAAAAAGTAATGCTTCTTCAAGTAATAACCCAATTAAATTTCAGTTTCTTTTTCTCTCTTTTCTCTCTTCACTTGTTTTGCTTCTTTCTCTTGTACTTTTTTTTTTTTTTGTTCTACCTCTCCTTATATTCCCCTTTTGATCCAACGGTTACAAATTATCTCAATGGATTGTCTAAATCAAATTCCAGAACACTTTCGCCTCATCCTATTAAATGCTATACAATTGTGGATTATTTTAGAGCTCCCAAAACATTCTACTTGATTTTACAAGGATTCAACCTCTACTTCAGACTTCTAGAGTATGGGGCAATCCAGTAGCCTCATGGCTCAGTTGTCTTTTGTTTGCTCGGTTCCGGGCCTAATGAAGCCTTGCTCACTCGCGCATTAATTGCGACACAAGGTTTAAACCACAAGTCTAGTGTCCCAAGCTTGTATGTTGGATTGAGCAAGTGAGTTGGATTGAAAGGGTTAGAAAAAATGCTTAAGATGACATACTGAAGGGTCCAGTAAATAAGATCGAGCTAAACAAGATCCAAAAGGCTTAAATTAACCCTTCAATTCCAATAGGCTCTAGAAGCCTAGAGCATTGGGGTTGGGCTTGGTCCAAGGATAAAAAAGCTTAATAGTGTCAACAAGGAAAGGCTAAGGGAGCTTCACGATAACTCGAATGCGTGAGTGAAACCCTAAATCTTGGTGGCACATGGTCAATGTCAACGAAATGGTACTGGTGGTTGGAGAGGACTCACTAGCAAACCAAAAGCCAATGGTCGATGATAAGAGAGACAAATGAGAGCATTGGTAGCTATTAGCCATTTGGGGTTACAGAGTTCGATCTTCAGACATGGTTGATCTGACTCGAAAATCGGAAATGTTAATTATGGAAACTGCTAAAGAAGGCGGGATTAAAAATGGTTTAAGGAATTTGGAGTTTCTAACTGGGTTAAGGATTTAGAGGGAATTTTTTTAGTTTAAAGATTTATTTTTTCCCATTAGTTGACAATAACCATAAGTATTTAACAAATTCACCTCAACTTTAATTTTTCACCTCATTTGGTTCACATTAGTGTTCGAAATGCCAAATTACCAACTTAGCAACACAAATCAACAGAAGGTACCATCTTTCTCCTTTTTATCTATAATCTTACATTTTCATAAGTTTATTACCAATATAATCTTACATTCTTTAAACCGTATACTCGTATAAATTTTAGAATCCATAAAAATAATTTTTTAGCTGAAGCCGAGACTATCCCTCCAACAATATATTTTAAAAATTAAAATTTAAGTTGTATCCCTAAAGATGTAATGTGATTTTATTATTACCCCAGCCATACACTTATTGGTTCCAATAAATTCATCTGTGTGTCATAACTTTGTTGATTCCACCATTGTTATTTTCTTGGGAAACCAATGTTCCCATCCTTTTTAGTAGCAAATCAAAGTCATCATCGCTTTTCACCAAGCTAAGCCGCACAAATCTGCTTTCAGCACCGAACAAGCTACCATGACGTCCAGTTATATTGACCGAGTGGAGCACCGCGTTGCAATCTTTATCTTCTTCTCTTTCACACTTAAGCCATGCATAAGCTGCCATCAAAATCAGCTACTCGTTAAGTTAACTAGTTCAGGAATTTGTATATGATAGCGTTATGGGAAGAGAGTTAGTAATTACCTGGAGTAGCTCCTCTGACTTTTTCGGAGAAAGAGCAGAATTGAGTCTCAAGTTTCTGGATTGAAAACCGCTTAGACAATGACATAATTTTGCTCAACTTTCTCCAGCGGTTCCTCATTGTTTGGTATCCGAAGTTAAACATTTCCCTTCCTTCATTTTCAACGGCAACTTTTAGCAGCTTCAGAACTCGTAGCTGAGTCTCTCGAGCAACCCCATAGGTACTTAGATTCATATATGTTAGCATCCTTTGATGTACAGCCTCATCTTTTAATATCGCCCATCTAAGAAATAAGAAAAAGCATGTTAAATTATTGCATATCTTCCAAAGAAACAGCATCTTTTAAGTCCTTCAATATTCTTTGTTTTATATAAGTTACGATGTGTTATTTATTATTGACTAATAGTGTACAAGATCTATGAGTATCCTCAATATATATATATTCTTACCCAAATCTGCTTCCGCCATGTCCAGTAAGCTTTGAGAGAGTGAATATCATTAAATTTTCATCTGCTAGAGCTGGGATTGATGTATAATGTGGCCAATAGTAAGCAAAATCATGGATTGTCTTTGCCGATGGGCCTTGAAGTACTGCCTTCTTTAATTGGCCATCTGGATTGTTCGGTGAAGTCACAAGCTCGATGGCATTCCCTTTACAGCCACTATTATTTTTGCACAATGAAGTATCTCCTTCGAACTTGTAAACCTCAGAATTGAAAAACTCAGTTTGTTCCCTGTAAATCTGTTCCATGAACATAGTTTGTCAATTTGAAAGCTAAAACGTAGATTAAAATCCAGAATAGAGTAGGGCTGCGAGCTAACTGGATAGTATGGTGTTGAGGCAACGACTCTTGAAGGGGAAGATGGATGATTAGTAGTGGAGAGGGCATGCACTGCTGCATGAAGAAGTTGGGTAGCACCAACACCAAATATGATGAGTCTTCCCTCAGTCACCGCATTTCCAACAACTGCATGAAGTTTCCGAATTTGAGCGTCGAGTTCCTTTGAGATGAGGGAATCACCATTGAATTCATAGCTCATCCGATGCCATCCTGGAACTACAATGGTGCTACTTGCCGCATGCTTTAACCAAAAGGGCTCCAGGAACATAGGATCTCCGCTGTAACAAATGAGATATTCACATTATTGATCCGACCCAAGATTCTTAAAATAAATACCGGTCACTTCAGTTATATATCCGTCGTCAATTACCTATCGGCGTCAGCGATACATTCAGGTAAAAACACAGAGCAGTGAGGGCCTCCATAACATGCGTTGCACTCACATACAGGTATTCCATCAAGGATTGATCCATCCAAGAAAGCTCTTCCATGTCCCGAACATGAGATGGATGCCACAAGTTCAGCTTGTGCAGCGGCACTTTTGGTCCAACTCTGCTCCCATTCGCCATGGAAGTACCAGGTATGAAACAGTAGCAGATTAAGCAGGATGGAACAAGTTAGAAAAATGGTATTCCTAGACATGTTTTGCCTCTGTGTGTGTGATGGGCGTAAAAGATAGCTGTTTATATAGGAGCATTCATGCTGTCAGGTTTAAGATGAAAACCTAATTAACCTCTTGTTAAGTATGAATATAATCTACGTAACCTTTGGCGTTCAGTTGCGGTTAATTGTCCAAATAAGGCCAAAAGCAAAATAATAATGAAAGCCTTCATGAGTCAAACTGACTTTGTGGTATAAAAAAGTAAGACAGAATCGCTTATGTTCGATTGTTTATAAACAATGAGGCTAAACAAATGACAAGTTGCGTTTTAAACGTGATGGGATGCTTTTCACAAAACTAAAATTTCAAGTTTTTAAATTTTATCAACCTAAATTATCTATGGTTCAGCATTTATTATTACCGAAGGTAAGTTACTTGTACACGTTTTAAAATTTTTATTTAAAATATATAGTATTATTGTCAAAGTTTTTGGTTTTCATTTTTGAGGACTCATGCATGCCGTAGAGATAGGACAAAGCACATGGCCGCGTACATGCTCCATAGGATGGATTAATACATAAAATATATATTATAAAGGTGATTCCATGGTGGTTAATGGTTAATTTTCTAGGAAAGTTGTTTAGTCAAAGTTGGTTGCAGAGTTTCTCTTTTTGGCTTCCAGTTGGTTGCACGTTTAGGTTATTAGCTTAATAACAATTTGGAATTTAGTCCCAAAGAATCATCTACTTGTTTTTTTTTGTTTTTTTTTATTAGAAACCTACAATTTGTTCCTATTTTCTCAAAGTTATGCCAAAAAAATCCAACATTAATGAATGTTTTCTTTTGATACTTTTTTAATACTTTCATATTTCATACTATTGCTGTTGTTGAAGAAGGTCGATTTTTATGGAAGATCTTTTCAAAATGTCGTTCGCTCTGCAATTAATTAAACTTTCCAAAATTTCAAGAAGCATCTTTTATGGGGATTTTATTTCTTGTATTTTACGGAATCATCCTGGGACTTGAATCATAAAATCTATATAATTATGTGTAAGAGAATTGTATCACCAACTTAAAGTTTTGCATACAAGTGAACTGCATAATTATGTTACACGTATAAGAGATATAATCCTCATCGAAAGATATTATCTAACATTATTCAGTCCAATAAATTACTTGGCTAACGACACTTTAAAAATTACTTCAACAGGAATAACATTATTATTATTATTATTACTATTATTATTATTTACAAATATATTTTTTAAAAAGAAAATCATCCACATACCATAATCTAGTTATTGTTTATTAGAAAATTGTGTGATACCTCCGGGAGAGAAAACAAAAAGAAAGGTCGAGAGCTTAATATATATATTAGTGTTCACACTCAACAAATTCAGATTAAAATTTATCAGGTTGACATCTGCTTACATATATCATTACGATAGAATGCAAGTGGAGAAAAGTTTGACTTGTTCAAATTATTCCTAAGACACAATACGTTGTTGTCAAATATTATTTGAAGTTAGAAGGAGTTAGTGGTTGAAAGTTTTATGTTTCTATTTAAAGTTTAGGGTTTAAATAATATTTGAATTTAGTTAACAATTTGGAAGAGTTAGTGGTTAAAAGTTTTATGTTCGCACTTGAAGTTTAGGATTTAAAAATTATTTGAATTTATCCAACAATTCGAAAGAGTTAGTGGTTAAAAGTTTTATATATGTTCGCAATTGAAGTTTAGGATTTAAAATTTATTTGAATTTACCCAACAATTCAAAAGAGTTAGTGGTTAAAGTTTTATGTTCGCACTTGAAGTTTATGATTCAAATATTATTTCAATTTAACCAACAATTTAGGAGAGTTAGTGGTTAAAAGTTTTATGTTCTCATTTGAAGTTTAGGGTTTAAATATTCGTAATGTCATTTTTTTTTTCTTTTAATTTGTATTGCATAAAAAAACATGCTGAAACTAAGTCGTGGTAATTTTTTGGGTAAACTACATATATAATCACTCAACTATTAATATGTTTCTGTTTTAGTTTCATAAGTTTAAAATCTTTTATTTTAGTCACTGATGCTGTCGAAATTCAATATTTTGATTACTCAACAGTTAAATGACTAATGGAGTGTTGACATGACCGTTTTTCATTGGTAAATAATAAATTTAGCCCTCCAATATTAACGGATTCTACCAATGTGGCCCTAATTCTAAAAAAACCCAATAAATTTAACCATCAACTTTATGCATTATGTCAATTTAATCTAGATTTTAAAAATTCAAAATTAAAAATTAAAAATCTTTAAAAATAAAAAAAGCATTTAAAAGTTTTATTTTTCGATAAAAATACATACTAAACTATAAATAAATTAATACCTAACATGAAATTTATTTATTAAAATAATAATTTTGTAAACAATTTTTTTTTTTTAAAAACCCACAAACAAGACTTAATCTAAATTCAAACTTTTTCTTATTTTTAGTTTTATTTTATAAATAATAATTTATTTATTATATGTCTATGATTGTTCCTTAGTCCTTGTCAAATGTATCGACTGCTTGGTATCGCCTTTACCCACAACCATTGGCACCAATAACCTTTACTTCCAACAGCTCGATTTTAACATCCTCCATCATTGTGCCAATGAACTACGAATCGATTGTGGAGCTGCCAGCATGGCCATGTAGCTACAGGATCTCTTAGACCTCATCCTCACCTATATATCCTCAATCATACCCGCCCTCGAGCTCAACTTTAGAGGCGACAAAATTGTTCTGAGAAACAAACTAAAGACCTTGATTCTTACTGTTTTTGACCCAACTTGAATATGATGATCATCAATGTTCAGAAAAGAGAAAAATTAAATTTACTTAAGCCTTCTTTATGATTTTTTTTTCTTTATTTTTTGTTAATAAAATTATCATTTTAATAAAAAATGTCATATTAGAAAATGAGAAAAAATAGATATTCATTTATTTATAAATATTTTTATAATTTCGAATGTGTTTTTATAAAATCTTATGTATTTTTATAATAAATGAGCATTGAAATGATTTTTTTAAAGTTTTTTTTAATTTTTAAGAATCGACACTAAATTAACATAATGTGTAAGGTTGAGGGTTCAATTTGAACTAGAATCAAATTGATAGAATCTATAAATATAGAAAGACTAAATTTATTATTATACTAATAATAAAACAATCACATCAACATTCTATTATTGATTATTTGATTTAACATATAAGTAACTAAATATTAAATTTCGATAACAACCAAAATAGGAATTCACTTATCATCATTTATTACCTTTTTCTTTTTCTTTTTAATAAATTACAAAAAGAGGGTAAAACCTTAACACCAATATAATTAACGTGACTTAAACTCAGATTATATCTGAAACGATAAATACCCTAACCATCAGGTCAACTCAAGGGATTGTATTACCTCTTTGTTTTGCTCATCTTGGTAACCTATTCGGTGCATTTTTCATTTGGTTCGTCTGTGAACGAGCTTCACTTTGTAATTGTTGTATATATATACTTATCGTCTTCTTTACTTGTGAACTACTACCGAATATATCCTTATATAAGTATAATTTTTCTTTTTTTTTCTTTTCTTGTAAACTTGGCCTTCATTCGAACTACCGAATATATCCTATAATTTTCTTCTTCTTTACTTGTGAACTTAAGCTTCATTCGAACTATCAAAATGACGACGTTTTTCAAATTTGTTTTTTTCGGTTAATTTCTTGTTTAGCTTTACCTTTTATATGTAGACTATACTCTACGTCTTAAATCTATATTTATACTATATATATAGATTGGTTGATTGAATTCGTATCACGAATCAATTGGATTATTAAAATATTTTTATTTTAAAAAACAATTAATATTATTGTTAAGTATTTGTGAATCGAATATAAAAAACTTAGCTACTATACTAATAATCATTTGTTAATATGCTTTTATAAGTATATTCTTTAATATAAAATATTTTCGTTCACCTACGTTGTGAGTGTGATAAAATGTAGTAATATATATTATATGTATCCATTAGTTCAGTTAATTCGTTCAGATGAACAATGCCATTTTTTTTTATATGTTTTATACTTGTTTTAACCAAAACAATAAAAACATATAAATTCCGGTTAATTCGGTCAGTTCGAATTAATCGAAATAGTTCGATTCGATTAATGATTAAAGGATTAAAAAATTCGATTAATACTAATTTAGTTCGATTAACCGTTTGAACACCCCTAACCCATTTTGTTCAAATCAAGAAATTAACATCTAAGAGTCCTAAAATCTTTCAATTTTCCAAATTCACCTTTGCACCTCAAATTGTCACAATTTGTCCTGGCACATATCAAAGGGTTATCATTTTAGGGGAATGAAAGAGTAAAATTTCATGTGATATTCCATGAATTCTCATGTTTTTTTTTTTTTTTTTTTGTGAGCTTAGAGTAACGAGCATGCTTCCGTTGTTGTGAAGTTTTTCTAGTTCGACACCGGAGAATTTTTTACCCATTTTAGCATAAGGTACGAGTTGGAGATGCTAACGAAACACTTCCAGACTTTAATCAAAATCTTTCTTTTAATAAAATACTTGTTCCGCAACATATTAATATTTTTTAAATCAGATTTAGAAAATTTTAATTACAATGATAAATCATGTTTTAAAAACATATTTGGACATGTTTAAATCATAAAATAAGGGTCTAAAATCCTTTGGCTTGACATCAACGTTGTTCGAATGAAGAGGAATGAGAGTTTTTTTTTTTAAGTTTAACACTTGAAAACACTTTTATAAAATTTCTTATCCAAGATTTGGACAATTAGAAGACTCTAGAGATAATTTAAAATCATTTTAGAGTTACTCTAGGGTGATCAAAGGTGTTGGGGGTGCAAAACAGATCACAAAAAATTAAAACGACTCAAAATAGTGCAGTGGCTCGGGTTTGGGCCACTTGTTGTGTCACAAGTCCCCAGTTGTGCATGTCATTCTCATAGGTTCCAAAAACATAAAAATCTAATATAATTGATATTTTTATAAAATATTTATTATTTAATGGTACAATTATTATTTAACTAAATAAAAATCTGATATATTTTTATAATTTTTCATTATTTATTTTACATATAGAAAAACACAATATGACATAGTTAATAATCATTTTACATTCTTATCTCATTCCTACGGTTTAATTTAAATCTAAATATAATTTTATCACGGTTTTAATCTCATCAATACAATAAATAAATTATTTTTAATTTCACCGAAATTAATCTTATCAGGTAGCCTAAGTTATTACTTAAAATAGGGTTTATTTTAGCAGCAAAATAGCTAGATTAGGAACCTACTTCTACTATATACACAGCCATTTACATAAATCTTTGAGTAATCTAGCGTTTAACTGGGCGAGAAAATCTAAATCATCAAATCTTCTCATTGGCCATGGCTGTAATCAGCAAACTCAATACAAGATCTTTCTGGAGATGGGAGAATATCTGGAGAATCTGTAACTGAGCCTTGTGCTACCAAGAAAACAAAGTCTGAAGGATCTATCTGGTTCGACCCAACTGATGGACTTGGCGGGCAGTTTGTAGTTGTTGAGCTTCCATAAGCACCTATACTATGAACACTGCAATGGGAGCTTGCATCTCTGGGTTCAGTCTTTTTGAAAGTATGGGAGCTCAGGTCTTTCTGATCAAAGATTCTTGACATGGTAAGAACTTTTCTCCACACTGAATTTCCGGGATGGAACTGAAACAAGACATGCTTTTGTTCATGCAAGAACATTGCAGCAAAAATGATGAGCGCAGATATCGATGCAACTCCAGCAATGAGGAAAAGGCCCCAAAAGCTCTCGAGACCGAGACTGTTTGATGGAACAGTGGGGTCGAAATCAGGACAAGTAGCGTTGTTGAACCATTTGTTGTGAATTTTTTGCATTTCATCACCTTGAGTAACGTTCAAGATTGCCCTTGAAACATCTGCTGTAAGAGGAGATCCTTTTGGGAAAACCTACAAAACGATAACAAATAGCAATTGTAATAATAAGCTGTAAGCATATTATTATGGAATTGATGAAGGTCAAGAGAGAGAGAGAGAACTCACGAAGCCAAAGCCTTCGGTTTTTAATGTTGGTTCGACGGTAGTATATTTGCCACAGTTCTTTGAAAGAAATAGCCTAATATAAGGGATTTCATCCAAAGCAGCAGAGAAACCACCATTGGCACTGCCTTGGGTGAAAAGATCATGGAGTTCTTCAAGATTACTATATTTCTTGATGTGGGATTTATCGAATTTCATCCCCAATAACTTATCCTTAACAAATGAGCCATCTAGAAAACCAACACTCTCCCTTCTCTTCAAGAGCTGATTTATATCAGTCACAGTGGGCTGGAGTTGCTCCAGTGTTAAAAGTGACGTTAAACTAGCAGTGTAACTTTGGGTAAGAATGAGAACCACGAAGCACCATATGATTACCACAAACCTACCCAAATTGCTCACCACTTTCTCCCCTGCAAAATATCATTCAATTCAAGAACAAATAAATTGCCTGCCGCTAACACATTTGTAAATTGAAAAGGTGAAAGAAAAGTTGAGTTATTACGGTGAGCAAACACCATGGTTGAGAAGGAGAACCAGAAGCTGGTGCCAACTTGATGTGCAGGTGGTCCTCGGAAATCTTCGTTGATTCTATGCTCCAGAACCCAAACGACAAACCCGATGAAGACAAAGAAGCACCCACTGGTTACCCAGAGATCCGATGTCAAGGGCTGTAAGAAAACCCATGCGTTCTTCTTCTTGTTACCTCTGACGGGCACCAGCATTGACACGCCAGATTCTGTGTATGGCAATGTGAAGTCCACATACAAAGATCTGTTGGCCACAATAGTTATATCTCCGACCGCACCGTCATAAACCTGTGTTCATAGCCGATTGAAGCTATTCAGTAAAACCAAGCCAGCGAATATATAAAATAAAGAGAAGGGTTAAAGGAGGAGACTTACCCCATAGAACACTTGATCAACTAAGTCATTGTATGAACCTTTAGCATGTCCTTCACGCGTTGCAAATGGAACATACTCATAAGGAACGGGATAAGGCATTTTACGCATTACAGCGTCAAAAACATCAATGCAGTACCCTTCAATTGATTTTGATTTATTAGAGTTAGAATCCCAGGTTACATTAACAAATTCAGTAAAGCCATCTTTCACTGGAACCCCAATTTTTAATTTCTTCCCTTCTACTGGAATCTTCCAACCTTTGGGGACCGAGTTAGTCTCCCCTGGCCATATAATGGGGCCAAGTTTTGGCTTGGAACTAGACTTTGAGTTTGTTTTTGTTGACTTCAAGTCTTTTACAAGTCCACTTTGGGGTGTCCAAAACCCCACCCTTCTTTCCCCATTTCCATTTACGTTAACTATTTGAAACACAGATAATTCCAACTGCCCATTAACAAAATGAAAATCTCCTGAAAGCCCTGTGAAATTAATTTTCGATAATTCTTTGCTTAGCCGAGGACCGTTTTGTGAGACACCCAATGTCTCAAGGTCTGTGGCACCACTGCCGGAAATGTTTGTTCTGTTGAAGCGCAGGTTTGCAGTGCCAGCTTTCTCGACTGCCATGGCCAGTGCAAAAGTTGCATCATAAGCCCATAATCCAAAAATGTTAATTTCAGCATTATTAACATTTAGATTGTCTCTCTGGAATTTCCTTTTCCATCGAACTGTAAAGTTTTCGAGTTCTTTCGATTTGGGAACATAAGACTTCACCCCCAAAACCCCTTGCAAAGCATTAATAGCCGAGGAATCAATCGATCTCCACAAAGTAGTCATGGAATCAGTCATAATCCAAACATACCCTTCACTCATCATTTTAACCTCTTCAGCTTTGACCAAAATCCTAGACCCCAGAGTCATTGTCGCATGCACAATGAACACTCTCGTTTGATTGCTCCTTAACTTGCAAAGTTCTTTAGTAATTAGGTCATCATCAGCTGACTCTGGGATGACACTCAGATATGGGACCCGAATGTTAACCTCTTGTAAGGCAGCCGTTAAGCAAGGTATAAGGGTCTCCCCAAACAGGTTGTCTACGTAGATGGGCACTACTTCTCGCCACCCAAATTCCTCGACAATGTCTCTTATGGCTTTCACTTGGAAAGACCCGCTTTGGGCGGCACGGAAAAAGTATGGACTCTTGAGGGAAGCAAGAGAAGGACTGGTCGCTGAAAAGGAAATGATGGGAACCTGAGATTTGTTTCCCAGACTGATAACAAAGTTGGCCTGCATTGAACTTCTTGGCCCTATGATTGCTTGCACTTCTACATTCCTTATCAACTCCACAGCTGTTCTTCCACCAAACAATTAAGTTTAGAAATTTCTTTCTTTAAAATGTTAACCCTAATCTTAAAGATTAATATCTCCTTAAAAAATATATTAAAGATAAACACTTGCAATGACTCAGTCAGACAATTATAAATGAATATATGCGTGTAGTAGCTTTCAGATCAAACAATGCATGTGGAGAGAGGGAGATGTACTGTTTTAATAATCAAATGCTGGCACGCAAGTCTTGCGTCAGAATACTTGTTGAAGTCAATAAAGAACAGTGGAAGTATTTGGGGGGGGGATCAAGGTTCTTAAAATCCTATCGTGGTACAAACCATCATCGATTTTCAATTTTATTGGTCGAATTGGTGGATTCGATTTTAATTAAATAAATTTAAATAATATTTTAAAATTAATTTAATTAGTATTTTTAATATAAAATCTACAATTTCAAATCAATTCCAGTAAGGATGAGAAAAATGTGTCGGAGACATAAACCTATTAATTTTCTGTGTAAGGCATGTCTTATTTTTTAATCACACAAGTCTTGGTATATAATTTTTTTTAGATGCTAAATGTTGAAATTGAAACTCAACTTTTAAGGGTTGTTCATATGAAGCTCAATTTTTTTGAAAGTGGTAAAATAAAGGTAAAATATATTTAAAAGTATTTAAATAAAAATTTCTCAAATGTGGTATATTAGATTTCAATTTATGTTTTGATTTTTTTTTTCTTTTCAAGCAATATATGCTCCAAATGTTTTTTTTTTTTTTTCTGTTTTAAACACGTTAGTGTTTACTTATTTTTTCTGTAAAATGAACTGAAATGTATGAAAAATCTTTATATTTAAACACTTGTTTAAAGGTTAAGCTCTTATTTGTTCATTTTAAAATATTTAGCTCTTATGTGAACAATTTCTAAAAAAATGAGCTCTAATTTAAGTATTTACTATTTTTTCTCTCTCTCTCTCTATATATTATTGTGTTTCTAATAAATTTGTACGTGGCTAAAAATAATAAAACTCTATCTATAATGTGAATAGCCATTGTGTTGGCTTACTAGCTAGCTAAGCTATAAAATATGCAGTATTATAACAACGTTTTAAATCAGGCGCGTAGTTAGGGGTAAAATTTTTTTATATAGGTTATTTAAAATTTTTAAAATTTTAAATTAATAAAAAAAAAATTACTGTCATAAAAATAATAAAAAATTGATTTAATTTTTATAAATTATTAAAATAAAAAAATTATATTTTTATTATCGTAAAAATTATAATTTAATTTCGATCTTCTTTGGTTTCTTAAATTTACATATTTTTACAGTAGTTAAATTCAAAATATAAAAAATATAATTTAATAAATCTGGTCGATAATTTTTATTTTTTGACTTGTGAAAGCAAAACTTTATGGATTATGTATCAAATATTTTGTTTAAGTAAATTACATGCATATATTGTGATTCATTTTTAATCTTTTTACAGGTGGCAATATTTATTTTATAATGAATCAAATAATTTTCTTATATATTATTGTATTTCTAATTTGTACGTGGCCAAAAATGACAGGAGTCGAGTTAGCATCCATATGAAAATACAGCTGTCATTGTGTTGACTTACTAGTTAGCTAAGCTTTTCTATAAAATAATATAAAAATTAAGTGAATTTAGCACATGCATTGGCAAATGAATTTAAGATAATAATACATTTGAAAATAAAATGTTTTAAGTTTATTTGTGAAATTATAATACTTCAAAAATAATTATAAAAAATACGATTATGGGTAGTTTTAAATTTTTAATATAAAATAATTGATGATTAAAATAATTATTTTTCTCAACTAAAAATATTAACAAAGACTCTCTTAATGCTGGGAAAATATAAGTAGAATATACATATTTTAGAATCTTGCATGAGATTATGATAAGCAACCTTGAACTCGGTTATCAGATATTGATATTTAAACGTAAAACGGATAGTTTTAAAGGAGATGATAGAACGAACCGGCAGAGGCGGCGGCAACGACGTCATCCGTGGAGTGATTGGTGTTGAAGACGAGCCTGGTTTTGTAGTGAGAATGATTGGCGTAAAAGTCTGAAAGGGCCATTTTCATGCAACTCATCCCTATCTTCCCAACCAATGAATCCATGTCAAGAACCACACCCACTTTAACAGGGATGGTGGCGGCGCCGGTGGTGTTTTGAGACTGAGCCACCACTCCTTCTGACAAACAAAGATTAAGGAAAAGACAGGTAGTAATGAATGAAATGAAATTATTGCGTTTGGTAGGGCTCCCCTTCATCTTCTACCTCTTACTTCCACCAAATAACACAGGTGACAAAACACATGTAGATGGGAAGTAGATTGTAGCCCATATATAATACTATAAAATATCTCTTATCGTTGAAAATGTAAATAGTAATTAATTAAAAAGATAAGGATTGCTGGTATATCCCTTCTTCAAAAGCGTAGACTTTGACTACAGGAAATTCAATGAAACTTCCTAAGCTTTTAACTTCATAGAATTAACATAAATTTAATAAATAAAAAAGTCTGTGAACAACAAAAGGGTTTTCATTTTATGTTCATTTTAAAAAAAATAAGAACAAAAATAATTAAAAAGAAGGGAAGATTGTTGAAAAAAATATTGTTTCTTATTCTAATAATTAAAATATAAGTTTTTTTTTGGGGGGGTAGGGAAAGGGAATAAAGAGTAGCTTACGTATAGGAGAAGGAAATTAGCTTGTGTGGGACATTAAATGACAAATGGTACAAGTAGGAAATGACTAGTACTATTAGTATAACATTTTTGCCTTGACCAATTCAAAGCCAGAATATGGCTTCTTATGCTCTAAAAAAGGAAATCAAATTAATATACAATCTTTGTAAAGAATATTTTCCCGAGTTATATGAATACTTAATAAATTTACGAATATATTTTAATATTTAAAATTTATATGCCATACGTTGAACATCAATCATTTTAAAAAAAAAAAAAAAAATAGTTAACATCATTCATTATAACATATTTTCGAGGAAAATTCGTTGGGTAACTGAAATGTCATCAAATGGAACAAGGACATTGAAATGGGTATATGTCGATATAGGATTTAATAAGAGAAAGATGCAGAGGAGAGAAGAATGGTTATTGAGAAGGTAGATTCATTCGGTCGGGGTGGAGAGTTGAAGTTAATAAAGAATAATAGTGGGAAGAGTTTGAAGTTGGAGGGTTCAAAAAATCTTGAGAAAATATAGGGTTTAATATTCTTGAAGGATCGATCTTCTTTTCATCGTTATTGATATTTACAGGTGAGGGTCTCATGCAATATGGGATGAATGTATTGGATCTGTCATCTAACCATTATTACAACACACACGAGGGATATTTTTAATGAGACGAGGATATTTGTGATAAGACAGATCTTGTCTTCTTTTTTAACTCTGATGGGATAAAACAATCAGACCCACGTGATGTTTGGTGACTAAATTAATCCATATTCTCAATAAAAATCGAGTCATCCATTGTTCAAATAATTCATCAGAGAAAATGAGTTCACACAAGTGTTCTCACTACGATGATGACAAGTTTAATTACAATTCAAACCTCTTATATTTACACATATACATATAAAAATCCCAATCATAAAACTGTATGACTTGGCGTCACTTTTCTTATTAACATTCTACTTTTTCCTTTTTAACTCAACTTATTAAAAAATTACTTCAAAGCCAATGACGCCTTATAGACTTGATTTTTTGACTTTGAATATTAAGATTTAAATTTTCACATCAATAACATTATAACAATATAAATATCGAATTATATTAAAATTAAATTTTGAATATTGAGAATTAACCATTGTTATAAAATGAAAAAAAAAAAAACATGATGGGTGTGTATGAGGTGTATTTATACAAATTTTTTTAACATATTTTAAAGACTAAAACTAAAATTGTTATAGATTATCAATATTAAAAAACTTCTTAAGGAGTTTCATTTTGGTCACTCAAATTGAAATCTTTGCAATTTGATCACCTAACTTTTAAGATATTTTTATTTTAGCCACCCAAGCATTAAATCCTTAACGGTGGTTAACTATATACATCACATCATGCTTGCACTTTATTTTGTCACCTAATATTTAGATCACTAAAAAATATATTTTTTTAAGTATTGATTTGAGGTAAAAAAAAAAATCATGGATTAAAATAAAAAGTGGTAGAAACAAAAATAATTCGTAAAAATTTTCAAATTCTACTTGTTTATCACATTGTCAAAAATTTTAAATTCATGTTTTGAAATATAAAATTTTAAATATTAATATTTAAAATTATACTAGCAAATCGGTTGACATTTCGATGGATGAAAATTTTTTTAACAATTGATTTTGATGTTTTGAAATTATTTTAAAAAAATTATCAAAGAAAATTATTGTCTTTATTCTTTTATAGTTGTTTACGAAACTCAATTTTTTTTATATGATCTTGAATCTTCCATGGTAAGTTAAAAGCAAACAAAAATCATTGTAATTAATTTAATTAATTAATTTTATATTCCATTCCAAATAAATCTTATAATTTTTTTCATCACTTCTTTACCCAAACGGAAAAAAAAAGCAATTAATTTAATTAATTACATGTAATTTTTCATTTACTTTTAGCTTAACATGGAAGATTTTGAAATTATATAATCAAAATAAATTTAAGTTTCGTAGGTATCATTTTTTCACTTTAATCCTTGATTTTTTTTTTTACTCTCAATCAATATTTAAAAAAATATTTTTTGAGTAGCTAAAATGAAAATGTAAACATGATGTGACATGAACAGTTAATCGTTGTTTAAAATTTAACGCTTGAATAATTAAAATAAAAGCGTTTTAAAAATTGAATGACCAAATTATAAGAATTTCTTTTTAGATGAGCAAAATGAAGAATCTAACATAGAGTTTACCCAAAAGAAGAAAGAAATAGTACTATAGAAAAACTTGAAAGAGACAGCAAATAATAAAATCAAATTCCAAGAAGCTGAGTTGGTTCATTTTCTGCCACAATTTCCGTCCTAAACATCTAAGTCTAGCTTCTAACTCTAAGGTGACTTTTGTGTGTTCATTTCTTCATTAAAATCCTCTTCCTTTTTTTTTTTTTTTTTCAATACTGACCTAAAAATCATTCGATACTTAGAAAAATAATATATACTTATCATGTTATATTTTTATAAAATATTTAAATTATAACATAAAAGCTTTTTTTATTAGAAAATATTTAAACTATTAATTTTATCTATTTTATTCAAAAATTATATGGCATCTAATAAAAGCGAGTCGCATGTTATTTTTTTATTAATTAGATATTATTTTTGAAATAAAATTAATAATTTAAATATTACTTTTGATAAAAAAATTAAGAAGTAAAATATAGTTCAAGACCACTTCTATAAATAAAGCTTAATATAAATTCAATACATTAATAATTTATATTTTAAATTCAAAACCAAAGAAAACTAAAACAAATGAGCATTGACTTTGAAAGATCTTGATTGGCTAGCGAGAGCTCTCACCTGACTGACTCGGTCTGTCTGGTCTGATCGGACATAGATCAGGGTTGAAAATAGATTTTATGTTTAGGAATTATTTCATCCAACTCGAATTTAATTTAAATTTAAATTTAATTATAAAATATAAAATTATATTTTTAATATTTATTAATTTTTTAAACAAAAAATTGGGTAATATGACTCTACTCAAGATTCGACCATCATCCTCAATATCATGGCCCAGGTCTAGCCTCCTAGTCATCATGGGCATGTAACACATTCATGTTTCACATATTTACAGTTACTTTAGTCTAGCTTTTATTAGAGTTCATGGTTTTTGAATTAATTATATTTTGGATTATAATTTGATACATTAACGATGGAAATTTTTAATTTTGCAAGCAGCATTGAAAAATTTACAAGTGTTCTATTTATTTATGTTTTTATTTTTAAATACAATTTCAGGACACATGTAAGTTTCTCAACTTCACTTTCATGTTTTTATTTAAATTAGAGTTTGAAATTATCATAATTTTAATAAAATTAGAATTAAACTTATTACAGTAAGATGGACATGGAACATGGAGTCCGAAAACCTAGTGTGCGCCACCAATTATATAACCTCTGAATGGGTGTCAATATTTTCTATTAAAATATTATTATCGTCTTTTTAATATTATTTTGTCTCTTTTTGTTCTAGTAGATCTCTGGATTGTCTTTGCAATTGGGGGCTATAGGTCAAGGCAAATACACACATCATTGAGCCCAGGTACTCCACTAAAATTTAGTGAAATTTATTTTTCAAAATAATTTCTATTTTTCATGAGAATTCAAGTTTACCCATACAGAATTAACCGTCATCACTATGCAAATAACACAAGTACTAAATTTGGTTAAAAAATTGGTCATAGATAACATAAGGGAAACTTCCATTGTGAAAACAAACCTGTTTCTAAAAACCATATAAAAATATAGGGCAAATATACTTTTAGACACCTATGATCAAATTCACTGTTAATTTCGGTACCTATATATTTTTTTAATCAAATTGGTATCTATGTTGACTTCCGCCACACAAAATGATATTTAGGACAACGGTGTTAACTTTTTCATGTTGTCTAAGGAGTAATTTTAATAATTTTTTTATAAATTTAATTTTTACAGAAAAATTCAAGAGAAAAATATTATGAAAAGAAAAGTGAGCAGCATGTTATGGTAGCATTAGCATAACATCTCATAGATATGCAAAAAAAAAAAAAAAAAAAATTACAAACATGTAAATATCATGGTCCAACTCCAACTATTCCTCTCTAGAAGTGGGATCGATACCGGTTGACGGGCTATCAGCAAAATACTCCTGATGCTTCACATTCACCCGATACTGCTCATTCAAACACCAGTAAGCAATTACTTCTAGACACCAATGAAATACAAATTGACTGGACATACCGATATATTTCCCAAAGGAAATTAACCCATTTAATTAGTAGAATATTCTGTGTATGCCAAAGCAGATAGAACCCATGTCTCATCATAATTTTGACAACAAATAAAACCCTAAACCTCTGTTCATAATGAACTCAAGCAACCAACAATATAAGATAAACGTATATAGATGCTAAAACATGTACTGAAATATAGAAAGAGTGGCAATGTAGATATTTCAATGCCCACCTCGCGCAATGACTTTGAATGATCGTCCATCGTCAAGATTAGGCGCTTATCCTGTTCCAAAAGAGGGTCAGACAAGGCAAAAGAGATCAGGAAACTAAGCAAACATAAATAGATCACCTTTTGCTGCTTCTCCCTTTTGTCTTTGACGACTGCAGCTTGCCTTGCCTTGCAATGCCTACATAAAGAGTAAAATGTTATAAGCAAACTTACTTAAGCATGAGCAAATCTGGGCTGAAAGTACTCAAAAAAGGTTATTTATTTAACATTCCCCTAGCACCTAAAGAAATCATAGATAAATCCACACAAATTAAGAACGTAACAACTTAGTCCTATCCTCAAAGTCCTATTTCCAACGTATAGAACATCAGCAAATTTCAAACCCTTTTCTTATTCCTACTTTAAAGGGAAACAAAGAAGGGCATAAGTTATCAGCTTTTGGTGTCATACTGAAGAGCATCACTCGCAACTTCCGCAACGAACTTGAGTGGCAATAGCGACGGCCCTTATTCTGCAAAACCCCAACAAAATCAAACAGGATCAGACATAAAGGAAGCAAAATACCAACAATGTGAACATCTTTTCTACTCTAAAAGATTGTTTATAAAAAGGGTAAATTTAAAGGAAATCTTCTGCCCAAGACTCCATCCCGCTTTTATTAACATAGAAAAGCAAGCAAAATGATTCACACATAAACTAGCTAGCATATAAGAGGCAAAAGTCCTTTCTCATTTTTTGGGTTTTATTTTTGTTGAATATAAGAAATAAATAGCTTTCATAAACGTCTCATTTTTGTCACAATGTAAATAGTAATTAAATTTTGTTCAACACATATGCAGGGAAACACTAATTAAGTTTAAAGAATCAAACTTTCCGGAACCCTAGAAATAACTAAAAGAAAGATAAGTAACCCTAGGCACAGCTAGTTGTGTAAAGTAGGATAAAGATTCAAACATTATCATCTTAAACCGACAAAGGAATTTTTTTTTTTGACAAATTTCCGCTTGGGCATCCAAACAGAGGACAAAAGGATTTTTTTTATTTAAAAAAAAGGGGGAGAAATACCTACAATCGAACATCGGGACATTGAAATCCACTCTTGGCTAAGTAATGTTCCACCAATTCGTCAGGTATCTGCCACAAATCAACCGGAACACAGGTGGAGGAATCATTAGAAACATAGAAACAAAAACAGTTTACAGGAATTTGCTCCATAAAAGGATGATTGATTTGTTCTTGAAGAAAAAAGAAAAAAGAAGAGGGCGTAAAAGGGAAAAGAGAAAGGGTACAGTGGGAGTATAATCTATAAGAGAGGCAAGGAAATCGGAGAGAGCAGAATCGTCATCGTGATTCCCATCGCTGGATTGCGGGTCGTGGTTCATTCTCTCTTTCCTTCATTTTCCCAACCGTGCACTGTCTGCATTTGCTATATGCTTCTTGTTTATGCTGATGATTAATGAACCCAACCTATTTTCTATGGCTGCCTCATGTGTATAACTGTATGCCCATTATGTATAAAAACAAACCTGTACGCCTATTCATCCCATCCGGTAATATCCGATAAAATGGTCAAAAATCGGGGCAATTTTAATTCAACCAAGTCATTATTTATTTCTAAAATTGGTCAAAGTAGAAAGTAATTTTTTTTTTTTTGCGAATGACAGAGAATTTGAATCGAATCAATTGGATTAGAAATTTGATCATAATAAAGATGTTAAATCAATTGTATTGGAAAATTAAAAACAATAAATGATTGAACTGGGTGAACCAATTTTATAAAAAAATTTAATATTTTATTATTTTTTTGAATTTTTTAATTTTATTAGACTAATTATCGAATTGAAAATCAATGATTTGATCCGTTCAATCTTAAGCCCCATTATTAAAACATTGGAAATAACTCATCAATAACATAATAATCAATAAAATATTGACTCCTAGCCTATTGACATCGATTATTCATCCTAAAAACATACGTCATAAGTTTGAATAATATGGATAATTTTGTGCTACGATCCGCCCATGAGCAAAGTTACTTAAAATACGAAAACAAGTTCGGAATGAAACGAATACAAAAATATTGAGTCACAAAATTATTGGAACATCTCGAAAGATTTTAGATGTTCGAAAAATAGACGGGAGCCTTGTAAAATCATGTAGAAGATTCTAAGAGCTCTAGAAGCATTCACCCTTGTATAATGTTTAATGGGTTGGATGAAAAGATTCTAAAATGCAATCTAGAACGTCCATTTAGATGGATTTTAACCGTTAAATCAAAAGGACTTACCTATATAAAAGAATTCTCCCTTCTCATTCTGTACACAAGCGACCTTTTTAGAGTAACACATTCTCACATTCCCCGATTTTCTTAAACTCAAAGATTACGTGATAATCAAGTTAGCTTTTTAGAGTAATGTACTTTCACATCCTCCTAACTTCTTAAAATTCATAAGATTATTTTTTTTATTTTTTTAATTCATGAAAATTATCTATAACTTTCTCCTAACTTCTTAAAAATCATATTTGTCGCATCTCAAAAATCGGGTTAGTGAGGTGAATATCCAATTCAAATACCGAAATTAAGTTAGAAGGGGTTGATAAAATAAAACAAAATATTAAAATAATTATCGGATCTACAAATCTGAGTTGGAAAATTAGAATTAAGTGTTCAATTACTAATTTTCTTAAAATGGATTTTAAAAATGAAACCGGATTTGAAAATAATTAAGAAAATATTGCTCAATTTAAAATAAATGATTGATCTGGAAAAGGTTAAAACAGAGAGTTTTTAAAAGATAAATTTATAAAAACTAAATTAGTGTTTTTCTCTCAAATCATCAAACAAATCTGATTTTCCTACCTTCCCAGCACCAAATTAACTTCCAATTTTAAAGAAAAATCATGTTTTCTCCACCAATTTTTTCAACTATCTTCAAACGTTTTTCACCGAATTATATCTACAACTCATCAATTTTCTTAAATTGAGGTAAGGTTCTGGTTTATAATAATTAAACTAAGCTTTTTGTTTTTATAATTCGAGATTTAATCGATTATGTTGAGAATTACATAGATTTAAAACTTTTAAATCAAAAATTGACTTAAAAAATGGTGAAACTCAAAATATCAAGTTAACTTCATATTTTAAATTGATTTTCAACTTATTTTTGAATTAATTAGAAGGTTTATAAACTCAATTTTTTATATTGTTAAAATTTTTTGAGGAATTGAGAGTTTTCAACTATGAACGTTCATGTAAGCTCAAATTTTTGAAAAAATCAAATCCTAAAAATTAGGTGATTTTGATAACTTAAATATATAATAATATGATATTTAGGATGTTTAGAAACATGTTTGAGGATTAGAAACGAAAATAAGTGATAAAATGTTGAGAGGATAGTTAGTGGTTGCTGGTTAGTTAGCTTCAGTTAGTTTTTAGTTTAAACTAGAAGTTGTTGATTAGTTAATTAGTTAGAGATTAAATTGAAGGTATATAAATGTGTGGTGATTGTAAGTTAAAATGTACCTTTTCCCAATTAATTGAAGTAACATTTCAAGTTTTTTTCCTTTTGTTTCAAAGCCCTAATTCTCAAATTAGTGTCTCTGTACAATTGCGTCGAAACTATCACTAGCGTATTTCACTTCAGTAGTGTTTACTGGCGACTCTTAACATAAAATATCTTATTTCAGCAAAACGAAATAGATTTCGATATTGAAAAATGAGAGTTTAAATATGTTGTTTTTTTTTTTTTTGGATGTAATTAAGGTTGTAAATGATGAGTTTGCAATGTGTTTAATATGTATGCGAAATGTCGGATCAATCAAACGAGCAAGATGAAGGATAAAAATATTCACTAATTTATTTTCATAATGAATGTTTTAATTGTTTGATAATAGTGTTTTATTTAAATAATTTCGCCCAATAAAGACTAAATAATTATAAACAAATAAATATTTACAAATAAAATGTGACATACCTTTATTTGTTATTTTACACATATCAACTATCAACCAAATTTTATCAAACAATTTTTAATAAAACAATTAATAAAATCAATTGATCAAAATCTATACCTACAATCAACAATCAACTATTAATTAATTACCAAAAAGAGCCATCAAATAAAATTACTCTAAAAATTGTTTTCTTCTATAAAAACTCTGACTCCATGACATTATTTAACTTTACAAAATATGATGCAATCTTATGCTTTTTAATTTGTTAAAGATAAGATAATGGAATAAAAAATCTATACATTCTCTATCCAAAATCTTTTATAATATAAAGAATCCAAGTATTACTTACTTATAGAACACTTATTTCCTTTATGCCATTTCAACTACAATGATTTATTTTTTTATTGATATAATATTATTTTATATTTATATTTTATATACATAGATAATTATATTTATCAAATTTAAAATAATTGATATATTTATTTTTAAATATAAATAATTAAATCAAAATTAAAGTTTCAAATATACATTTAATCTACAGTTAAAATTATATATATATAATTACATCAAATTAAAGTTCATGTATAATTTTTAAATTTATTTATTTTTTATCCCAATGCTAAAGATAAACAAAACATTCAATCCAAATTTTGCATTGCAAATTATCTAAAATTTTAAATATTTTAACTAAACTTTCGAAATTATTAGTTAATAAATTGCATTCCAAATGACATGAAATAATGTTCATGCAACAAAATAAAACAATTAATTAAATTAGTTTATCATTTATAAACATTAAATTTGTGTTTCAACTTTGTTCTAATGTCACGGACTTAAAGTTTTTCCACATAATCCGTGCGGTCTTAGGTAGATTTTTGCACTAAAACGCCTAAGTCAACCTTTCTCCCAACACTTGAGGACTCAAGAGAATTCCTCTCAGACACCAACACTTAAGCACGAAGAACAAGCTAAAGATAAGCCACAGAGAAACAAGAACACAAGAGAGAAGAGTTTTGAGTGAATGCTCTCAAATTTGTATTACTCAATGAATGAATACAATGAGGGGAGAGGCCTCTATTTATAGTTGAGACTCCCCAAAATCAACGGTACAAATCATTTACATCAACGACCAAGATTAAAAGCTATCTACAAATCCAATCTCTAAGATTACAAGATCATATCTTCTAAAGATTACATATCAATACATATCAAATCTGATATCATCAATCTTTGAAGATCACCTTCCATGTTTGCCAAGCTTTGTAGATAAGCCTTCCATCTTTCCAAGCAACGGGCCAGTTTGATTGGGCCAAATGACCCCTTTTGAACATGACGGGTCACACAAATGAGTCATGGTTGTGGGCTCGAATACACAACCCATGACATTCTCCCCCATCTGTTCTAGCGACGCCCTCGTCGCATCCTCCTCATGGAATTGGTCAATCTTACTTTGGAATTGTCGTAATGCCTCGGCAAGTTCCCAACTTGCTTCACTGTCAAGAAGTCCCTTCCATCGCACTAAGCACTCATGCCTCGACCGATGATACTTTTGTCTCACCATACGGTCTGCCTCGATACTTTCAACTTCTTGATCGTAGGAGACCTTTACCCTTATTGGTGCTCGTTCGAACTTGCCTTGATTCGGATAATCTTGATCTTCATGGAATGGTTTGAGCATACTCACATGGAACACGGAATGAACTTTGAGCTTCGATGGCAACTCAAGCTTGTAGACTACATTGCCTACTCTCTTCAAAACTCGAAAGGGTCCTTCATACCGTCGCACAAGCCCCTTGTGCAAGCTATTGTATCTCAAAATCAAGTGTAACTTTGCAAGGACAGAGTCGCCAACCTGAAATTGAACATCCCTCCGACTTTGGTCAGCTCACTTCTTGTTCCGCTTGCTTGCCTTGTGTAGACAAGCTTTGGCTAAATCGTTCTTCTCTTGCCAATCCTTCGCAAACCAATAAGCTGTTAGATTTGGTCTAATATAACGAGTCACAACAGCGTTGGGTGTGAGTGGCTACTGACCCGTCACTATCTCAAATGGACTTTGATTCGTGGCCCCACTCCGTTGCAAGTTGTATGAAAATTGAGCCACATCCAACAACTTCGACCAGTCCTTCTGTGTAGCACTCACATAGTACCGAAGATAAGTCTCCAACAAAGCATTCACTCGTTCGGTCTGCCCATCAGTTTGTGGATGCATACTAATGGAAAAATTCAAGTCAGAGCCCATTGACTTGAACAACTCCATCCAGAACCGGCCCGTGAATCGTCCGTCTCGATCACTGACTATTGACTCTAGCACTCCCCAATATTTCACCACATGTTTCAGGAACAAACGAGCTGCTTCCTCAGCTGGGCACTCATTGGTTTCTGGAATGAACGTTCCATACTTGGAAAATCTGTCCACCACAACAAGAATGCTTCCAAATCCGTCAGACTTTGGCAAACCCACTATAAAATCCATGGATACACTCTCCCATGGTCGTTCTAGAATAGGCAATGGTTGTAATAAACCCGCCGGAGCTTTCAACTCTACTATGTCTTGTTGGCACACTAGAAAAGTTCTCACATAAGTCTCCACATCATCGCTCATGTGAGACTAATAGTAACGATCCTCCAAAAGGGCCAACGTGTGGTGCATCCCTGGATGGCCAGCCCATCTCGAGTCATGACACTCCTTCATGACTTCCTTGCGTAACTTCCCATACTGAGGCACATAGAGACGATGCCCATGAGTATAAAGTAGCTCTCCTTCAAGCCAAAACCTCCTTGACAAGCTCAGCTAAGTTTTTGGCTGTGGAATCATGGACCAATCCCTCTTTAATGCGCTCAAATAAGGATCCATTAGGTTGACTGATTGCCACAAATTCCATCTTTTGACTAAAGGCATCAGCAATAGTATTGGCATTTCCCGGCTTATATTCTATCGTAAAATCAAATTCTGCCAAGAAGACCTGCCAACGAGCCTGTTTTGGAGATAACTTTTTCTAGGTCAGAAAATAACTATTGGCAACATTGTCAGTATAGACCACAAACCTGAAACCCAATAAATAATGCCTCTATGTGCACAATCAATGCACCATAGTGGTCATCTCTTTTTCTTGGACCGTATACCTCCTCTCCATCTCATTAAGCTTTCTACTCTCAAAACCAATTGGGTGCCCATCTTGCATCAATACTCCCCCAATGATGTAGTCTGATGCATCCGTACGGACCTCATATGGCTTGGTATAGTCCGACAAAGCAAGAACAATTTCTTTCGTAAATGATTCCTTCACTTGATTAAAAGCTGCCTCATATTTGGGGTTCTAATCCCACACCTTACCCTTCTTTAATAGATCCGTCAAGGGTACGGTGATTTTTGAATAGCCTTCAATAAAACGTCGGTAATAATTCGCCAACCCAAGAAAAGATCGCAACTATGTCACCTTGGTTAGTACTTCCCATTCCACAATAGCCTGAATCTCTTCTCATCCAAGAAAAGATCGCAACTCCGTCACCTTTACTTTTCTAGCTAAAATCTTTATCGGTTCCTCTTCATAAGTCAAATCTGGTTGTATTTCTATAACCTCCAGGGTAATCACATGAGATGGATCATATCGATATCTTCGTAACATAGACACATGAAATATATTATGAATCTTGTTAATTTTTTAGGGAGAGCTAATCGATAAACCACAGAACCAACTTGTTCCAATATCTCATATGGTCCAATAGATTTTGGACTTAATTTTCCCTTTTTACCAAACCGGAGAACTTTTTTCCATGGAGACACTTTCAAGAAAACTTTTTCACCCACATCGTACTCTATATCTTTTCTTTTCATATCAGCATATGATTTCTGTTTGTCTGAAGCAGCTTTTAATTAGTCTCGTATCAACTTTACTTTCTCTTCAGTTTCTTGAATCAGATCAAGACCTACTAAACAGGAGTCTTACACTTTCTTCCATATAATACTTCATATGGTGTCATCTGAATACTTGACTGATAACTGTTATTATAGGTGAATTCAATCAATGGCAAATACTTTTCCCAATTACCTTCAAACTCAATAATACAGCTTCTTAACATGTCTTCTAGAATCTAAATCACTCGTTCTGATTGCCCATCTGTCTGAGGGTGATATGCTATACTAAAATCCAATTAAGTACCCAAAGCTTCATGTAATCTTCCCCAAAACTTTGAAGTAAATCTAGGATCCCGATCAGAAATAATATATACAGACACATCATGAAGTGTAACTATTTCATCTATATACAATTGTGCATATTTATCCATTGAGAAAATCAGTTCTTACCAGTAAGAAACGAGCAGATTTAGTTAATCGATCAACGATCACCCATATGGCATCTTTCTTTTTTGGTGAAAGTGGTAATTCTGTGACAAAATCCATTGTAATTTTTTCTCCATTACCATTCTGGTATAGTGATGGATTGAAGCAACCCCGATAACACTTGATGTTCAGCTTTCACTTTCTGACATGTTAAGCATTTGGAAATATATTCAACTATATCCCGCTTCATCATTTTCCACCAATAGAATAACTTTAGATCATGATACATCTTGTTACTTCCCGGATGTATAGCAAACGAACTATGATGAGTTTCATCCAAAATTCTTTGTTTCAAATCTTCTTGATTAGGCACACATAACCTATTATGAAATCTCAAATTTCCTTCACTATCAATCTCAAATTCACCACTTTTATCGTTTTCTAACTGCTTTTTGATCTTCATTAGCTCTTCATCATCTTTTCGTGCATCTTTAACCTCTTAAAACAGAGTTGGCTTTACTCTTAGCTCAACTGATAGGTCATCGTCTTATTGTATCTCCAAATGTGCACTCATCGCCTTCAAAGCTACCATTGATTTTCTACTCAGAGCATCAGCTACCACGTTCGCTTTCCTGGGATAATAGTCAATGATACAGTCATAATCTTTAATCAATTCAAACCACCTTCTCTGTCTTAGATTCAACTCTTTCTGGGTTAACAGATACTTCAAGCTTTTATGATTTGTATACACATAGCATTTTTCTCCATACAAATAATGTCTCCAAATCTTCAGTGCAAACACTACTGCAACCAACTCGAGATCATGTGTCGGGTAATTCTTCTCATGTGACTTCAACTGTCTAGATACATATGCCACTATTTTTCCATCTTGCATTAATACACAACCTAAACCATTATAAGAAGCATCACTATAAATCACAAATTCTTTATCAGATTCTGGTTGTATTAACACCGGAGCTTCAGTCAATGCTGTTTTTAATCTTTCAAAACTTTGTTGACACTTCTCATTCCATTCAAACTTCACATCTTTTTGCAATAACATTGTTAATGACAATGCAATCATAAAAAATCCCTGAACAAATCTTCTGTAATAACCAGCTAACCCAAGGAAACTCCTTACCTCTGTCACATTCTTCGGTGGTTTCCATTCAAGTATAACTTCAACCTTTTTTTTCGGAACAACACATATATCATTAGCTGATACAATATGACCCAAAAAAGTAATTTCTTTCAGCCAAAATTTACATTTGCTCAACTTGGCAAACAATTATTTTTCTCTCAAAATCTGCAGTACAACTCGGAGATGTTTCTCATGTTTTTCTTGTCCTTTTGAGTACACCAAAATATCATCAATGAATACCACCATGAACTGATCCAGATACGGCTGAAAAATTCTATTCATAAGATCCTTAAATGCAGCCGGAGCATTAGTCAATCCAAATGGCATAACCAATAACTCATAATCTCCATATCGAGTCCTAAAAGCAGTCTTTGATACATTCGACTCTTTTACCCTCAACTGATAATATCCCGATCTGAAATCAATTTTAGAAAACATACTAGCTCACTTCTTCCATTTATAACTTAAAGCTTAACCTTTCATTATTAAAGGACACTCCCCTTTTACTTATTAGACTACTTCCATCACTATTTTCATTTATACCATTTAGGAAAAATGATAGGATCAATGAATGTTTTAGAAGAATCCTCGGATCTCTGTCTAGTTCGGACTGGAGTGACGTCTCCTGATCCTTCCCTCTAGTTTTATTGACTCTGCAGCGTCGATAAAATCTCGAGGTAACTATTAGCGATCAGAGTTCATCTTCCTTTAAACATTCACGACCCTAGCTTATTTCATTCTTTCATTAAACGAGCTAATTAATCACAACTCTAGTATTTTAAACTTCGCTTTAGTTATTCTATAAATTTAAACTTATTCACATTTCATGTTATTCCTCTTAATAAAACAATATAGTTCTCACACTTCATTTTTAAAACTTAAACTTTTTATCAGTATATTATTCACTTATCTTCATCAATCATAATAATTTCTTTGCTATCCGAAATTCTTAAAAAAAATTATTTTTCTTCTATACTCAACCATGACCTCACGTTTCGGACAACTAATCTATTCCAATTGTCACATTTAACTCGTGAAATATAAGGGTCATAAGATCTACTAAAAACTCACAACCTTGAATCTTTAGGGTGCACCTCTTGCATACTTTATTAACTCTTTCACTTTGTCCTAAAAGATTAGTAACAACCACTTCATGTTCAGTGAGTTCTACTACTAATTCTCTTTCTTTCACTAATAAGTTTCATATATATAACTAGGATCAATTAATGCAACTACAGGAGAGTCAATTAAAGAAAATTTACCGATGATTACAACAGGAGCATCTTCCTCTACTCTAACAGGATTTGAGGTCCTACTGTCATCTTTATCTTCAGACTCTTCACGAGTCCTATTTGACATTTTTCTTTCTACAATATTCACTATTTTAACAATTAAATAACTTAACACCCTCTCATCACATCAAAATATTAAATGGCATGTACACGTGGACTCATTTCCCGACCCCAAACATCAAAAAACCTTCGCTCTGATACCAACAAATGTAACACCTCTATACCCGGTTCACACGTATAAACCCGGCATAAGAGTATTACATACAATGTCAGAGAATTAAAAACGAGTATAATAAATTTTTTCTTTCAATTCATGTAAATTTTCAAAACAATATTAGTAACCTGTTCATTAGGGACACCTAAGTATACCATTTGTACATGTCATTTTTCTTCAAAGTAAATTACCTAAACTTGAGCTTCAAAAGTGATGTGATGTGATGAGAGGTCCCTTACTCTACTCTAGCTTTCCGTAGCTTTTGTACCTACACGTTAAAATAAACGCGTTAAGCCGCTGAAGGCTTAGTAAGCACTACAAGCATAATAGATGATTATTTATTTATTACTTAATTTTATCAAACATTTAATTACTCGTGCGTATAAAATTTCTAACCTTTCTTGCATGTAACATTTAACTTACCATAATTTTCACCATAACACACATTCATCATCATATTCCAACTTACCTCAATGATAGATTTTACATTTTCATCCCTTTTTCACAGCTTAGTCATTTAAATCACATTAATTCACTTAATTATTAACATATAATTACACATACAAATATAGTACTTCTCTTTCATGTATTTATCATTTCTTTACCTCAATGTAATAATTTGCACATTATTTCACTTTTGACAATTTAGTCATCATAGCTTTCTTAACCATAGCTCACTTAGCTTATTTATCCACTTGGCCCATAATAGACTTCTATAGAACCCATCAGATAAATGGAACAAACAGAGAGTACCGAAGTACTAAACAGAGAGCACATAAGTGCTGGGCAACAGAGAGCACACAAGTGCTAAACAGAGAGTACACAAAGTACTGAGCACACAAAGTGCTACTCAGAGAGCACACACAGTGCTAATCAGAGAGCGCGCTAGTGTTCCTTAATGGCATGCCACTATTATCACAATGGTTCTAACTTGTCTACATGGGCATAATCTCTCATATTCATCATTTCTCATAATTTCATATATCACATTTACATTTCAAAGTTGTTCACTTGCATCACAGTCACTAAATTATTTATATCTTGAGCTACAGAATTCGAAATTATAATCCGCTTGATGTTTCTGAAACTAGACTCAATCATATTTTTACCATAAAATTTCCAGAATTTTTACTTTAGTCAATTTGTACAGTAAATTCTTTCAATTTACCCCTTCTCTGCAGCTTGACAGTTTCGACCTTTCTTCACTAAAAATTATCTATCTTTTAGTACAAAGATCAAATGATGTTCCCGTCTGTTTCTACTGAAAATAGACTCATTAAGGATTAATCCATATAAATTTCAGTCTCTAATAATTTTTATACATTTTTCTATAATTTTTCAAAGTCAGAACAGGGGAACTCGAATCTACTCTGACCTTATTACACTAAAACTAGTATATCTCGAAATATACAGTTCCTTTTCTTTCACTGTTTCTTCCATATGAAACTAAACTCAATAAAATTTAATTACATATATAATATGACCCTTAAATATTTATATACAATTTTTAGTGAATTTTCGAAGTTAATCCTCTGTTCTGTCCAGACTGTTTTACTAAATCACACATAATCACTTCATTTTATCATTTTAAACATTCAAATTATGTACCTATCTAACAATTTCTATGCTAATAATTCATATACCATTAGAGAAATTAAACTATAGTTCAAAACTCTTGTAGTACTTACAACAAAAAGACTGATTTTCTCCTCTTTTTACTCCTTGCTCTTCTCTTTTCCTTTGTCTTCAATTTGGTCTCTTTCCTTCTTTCCTTTCTCTTCAATTTCACATAAACACTTATAAGCTAAATACTATAATTCAATGATTTCCATGCTAAATAACAGTAAAATACATGTATATCATGAGAATTTAACCATTTATTACCTTAACCCTTGAATTCAAAATTTCTCAATTTAATTCTTATGCTCTCTAACACCTGAAAATGAATTCTATAAGAAGTTTGGGGTGTCTAAAAAACCCCCCTTGTATACTTTTCTTTCAAAAATTTCAAAGAAAATAGGAGATTTTGGAGCTTGGAAGATTTAACAATGTGGAAGGACCTATTTGGAATAAAATAAAAAGTTGGATGGAAGAGAGAATGACATGAACGGTTGAACTATGAAAGAGCTGATATTTTTTACTTTTAATTGATTTTTAACCTTTCTCAAATTCTTTAGATTTCCCCACTAAAAATATCTCTCTTTAATAAAATGGTAAATTTTCACTTTTAGTCCTTGGGCCTTCCAACTTTACACTTTGGCCCAAATCATTACCTCCAAAAATATCTTCCACCAAATTACTCTTTTGCCACTCCTTAATCAATCTAATTCCCATAATGACTCATAATTCAATTTGGATAAATTACTATTTAGTCCTTAATTTTCTAACTATTTTCTTATTTTAGCTATATAGTCTAATTCTCAATTCTACTCTATTACTATTCCAAATCCGGTTCAAGAACGCGGATGTTACACACAAGCTTTCCCTTACCGAACGGCTTCTTCCCATTGGTATTCTTGACAAACTTTTATTTGTCTCTCCCACCATTTCCCTTTGGTTTGAACTTGGGCTTGAAAGGCTCAGACTTATCTTTCTTTGCACCAAGCTCGACAAATGATTTCGCAACGATCATAGCCTTAGTAAGCTCTTGGACTTCTCGGCGTTGCAACTCTTGCTTCGCCCATGGTTTCAAGCCATCCAAAAAGGAAAAGAAGGTTTCCTTTTCACCCATGTTTAAGATCTAGAGCATGAGTTCACTAAACTCCCGTACATACTCCCTTACAGTGTCTTGTTGCATAAGTCGACGCAACTTTGCCCGAGCTTCATCCTCCGCATATTCCGGGTAAAACTGTGCCTTGAACTCACTTTGAACCTACGACACCACCATAACAAAGCAGTGTCAATGAAATACGTAACAGTAGTATTTACCTTTGTGTCATCATCCGTAATGCCCTTCGCACGGAAGTATTACTCCATTCCCTAAAAGAAATTATCCACATCTCTCGTAGACCTTGATCCCTTAAAATTTTTAGGCTTGGGAACATTCACACTGGGCTTGGGTGCAGCAGCAACTAATCCCCCATTGCCCAAGACAACCTTGTAGATTGAGAGTTCTCCCTTGAGCTCCGCAATCTCCACTTTCATGACCGCGACCATAGCCTCAATAGTCTCATCTCTACCGGTCAGCTTCCTCTTAAGGGAACCAATAAAATCCCACAGATACTCTCTAAGCTGCTCTTTCATGGACTACAACTCAGTGGGGATTCCATCCTCAATCCCATCAAGTCTCTCCTTGACGTCCCCCATGGACTCTTCAAGAGTGATTACTCGTCCCTCCAAAGCCGACACAATATCCCTTGAACGGCTCTGTTTTCTGGCCCTCCCACGGGTCTCTATTGGTTCAACGTTTTCAGCGACTTCCTTCGACATCTTCCGGCGGTGCCTTTCAAACCTTAGCTCGGATACCAACTGTCACGGACTTAAAGTTTTTTCACACAATTCGTGCGACCTTAGGTCGATTCTTGCCACTAAAACGCCTAAGTCAGCCTTACTCCCAACACTCGAGGATTCAAGAAAATTCCTCTCAGACACCAACACTTAAGCACGAAGAACAAGCTAAAGATAAGCCACAGAGAAACAAGAACACAAGAGAGAAGAGTTTTGAGTGAATGCTCTCAAATTTGTATTGCTTAATGAATGAATACAATGAGGGGGAGAGGCTTCTATTTATAGTTGAGACTCCCCAAAATCAACAATACAGATTATTTACATCAACGGCCAAGATTAAAAGCTATCTACAAATCCAATCTCTAAGATTACAAGATCATATCTTGTAAAGATTACATATCAATACATATCAAATCTGATATCATCAATCTTTGAAGATCACCTTCCATGTTTGTCAAGCTTTGTAGATAAGTCTTTCATCTTTCCAAGCAACGAGCCAGTTTGATTGGGCCAAATGCTCCTTTTTGAACATGACGGGTCACTCAAATGAGTCATGGTTGTGGGCTCAAATACACAACCCATGACACTAAAAGCATGCATTATGATAATAAACCATTATTCTTTCCTTGTTCACCATACAACTTTAAATCGAAATCTCGTATTGAATTTATATTAAACCCTTGAGATTATTAGAAAAAATAGAAAATAAAAAAACAATAAAATTGATAAAATATAATGATTTTAAAGCGTGCAAAATAAAAAATTCTCAATATTTTAAGTAGAATAATAAAAATAATCTAAAAAATTTGCGTGCAATTTCACAATCCCAATATTCTACAAGTTAAATTGTATATTTATATGATATAAATATATTTATATATAAATATAAAAGTTAAAATTATCAAATAGGTTAAATAATTTTATTTAAATATAATAATTTGTGGCTCTTGTAGATAACGGGTGAAGTACAGCTAGCCATGACCAGAACGCACCGTGTAGTCCTAGTAACAGCCCGACCAACAGCTGAGTGCACGCCGCCATCATTATTAACTTAGGTTTAAATTGAATCCGTGGTTACCGAGTGACGAAAATATGATAAAGAGGGCCAAGTCGGTGACAAAAGCAAGAATCGCAGAAGTTGCATTTTTTTTATTTTTTATTTTAAAATTTTCCCTGCGTATAAAATAACAGCCCTCACCTTCTGTTTTTGGCATACCACCCAAAGCAATCCCACCACCTTCTCTAGTAGCAGCGTTAAAGCAATAAAAGCAGGAACCAAACCGTCGTTGTCGCCACCAGCACCAGCAATGGCGCAACCACACTCTCCCCTGCCGTTTCTCTTTGGAGGGCTAGCAGCGATTTTCGGTCTCATCGCTTTTGCTCTGTTGATCTTATGTTGCTCCTATTTCCGACTTTGTGGTCGTTTGGACACCAATACAGGTGAAGGAGCTGATGTGGAAAGTGGCCAAAAAGACGGTGATTCCAGCAAGCAGGTGAAGGTTTATGAGGAGAAGATTTTGGTGATAATGGCCGGTGAGGAGAGACCTACGTTCTTGGCTACCCCTATTTCCATTAAACCCTCCTGTTTTGATGATAAAAATGGTAAGCGTGAGGACAATGAAGGATCTGAGAAAGCTAAAAATGGTGAGAAAGTGAAAGAAGAAATGGGTAATCAACGCCATTAGTGGCCAAAATTTTATTGTTCTTTGTTTTCTGGGTTTTGCCTTCTCAATCTTGGGATGTTGTTGTTCCTTTTTGGTAATCGGAAAATGTAAATAAATTTTTGCTGAGAATGTTCATTAGATGTGAAAGAGTTTCTTTCACAAATCCCTATTGATTACATTACAACCAAATTCCATAGACTAAAATTTTCAATCTTGGTGAAAAGATCCAACTTTTGTTTTATGATTTAGAAATAATTCATACTCAAAGTCAAACCACATATTCCTCGAAAGGGTTGAAACTTTAGAATGGAAGCCCACAGAATTTCTCTGTCTCGTGTAGATCGGGCGACATGTGCTCATCTTTAAATGGTATCAATCTTAAGCAGCTGAGCTGTCTGATTTACGCGGCGACTCGACGCCACCATTTCTGCATTTGTAACTTAAATTAAACTTCTAGTCGGTTTCTTTTTGTCTGCTTTAACTGAGGCTTATAAATATTACTTCAATTTTATTTCTTTAGATTATAAAAAAATATTTTAATGTAAATTGCGACCGTAAAAATTTTATTATCCATCGATAAAAAAATTTATAAAATAATCATTCAATTATATAATTTTTTTTAGTCACCACTTGATTAATGATAACAGATTTTAAAATTGACATAATATTAATTTTAACTCACAACAATTATAAATTGTGCCAATTTAGTGTTGATTTAAAAAATAATTAACCCTCAATGTTTGCATATTATATAATTTGGTCTTTTTTGTAATTTTACTTTTTTTGTGGAGTTAAGTGTTAATTTAAAAAAATTATATATTGAATATATTGATGTTTTTATTTTTTTTTTTGTATATTTTCAATCAAATTTAGTTAATAAATTTATTTTTTTAGCTTTTTAGTTGAAAGGGTCATAGAGAAACAAATCTACGAAAAAAAAAATCGAATTACACAATGTGTAAATGTTGAGGGTTAGATTTTTTAAAATCAAGACTAAATCGGCACAATGTATAAATGTTAAGGGTTAAAGTTGATATTATGTTAATTTTAATTTGGTGACCAAAAATGACAAAATTGAATAGTTGGGTGACCATTAAATTTTCATAATTGGATGACCAAAAAAATTACTAATAGTTAGGTGACTATTAATGTGCTTCACCCGTTTTATTTAAGATAAATTACACTCAATATTACTAAACTATAAGTAAGTTTATGTTTTGATCACTTAACTTTAAAAAATTACAAAATAGCCATTGAATTATTCGAAAGTTTTTATTTAAGTCACTGGGTTGTCCAAATCGTTGTTGTATGGCTTAATTTATTCGCACCACTTGCACCAATTGAAAACTCTTCTTCCCCTTCTCTTCTACAATTTTGTTTTTCTTTCATGAAACTAATTTCAAAGTCACAAATCTATGAACAAAAATCCGAACAATTTTCTTCTTCAATCTCCAACACTAATCGTCAGAGCAAATTTGATATAAGGTATGTTCTTCAACTTGCTGATGGGTACTAATTTACCATACTGATTGTCAAATCGTCGCTTAGAGCTCACTAGTCGAACTAAAAAAAACAACAACTTGATGACTTAAATAAAAACTTTTAAATAGTTCAAAAACTAAAATAAATTTTTTATACACGAATTCACCATTCTAAACCAACAAATAATGGGTTCATATTTAGATGTCTCAATTTATTATTTGCTTTACTTTTTATTCTTAGAATTACTAAAGTAGTGTTTGAAAAGCCACTTAGTAAGTAGATTTGAGTGTATTTGCTTGTAATTGCACAAGAATATCATGTTTGAGTAACCATTATAATTAATGAGTCCTATCGAATTGAGTGTATTAAAACATCCCAATTACACTTTCCAATTTTTAGGGGAGGGTGAAGTAATTACTTCAGCAACTACACCTAAATGCAATTACCTACTATTTTTAAAACACTTATACATTATTTAACTTTAATATATATATATATTTTATGCAAGTTTAAATGATAAAATTATATTAGCCTTACCTATACATTTAGCCTCTGAACTTGTCACTTTCTCTCAATTTGGTACTTATAGAATTTTTTTGTCTTAAGTTGATACCAAATTTTCATTCTGCCGCGAGTTTTGATCCTTTTTTGTAATGGAGTTAAATTTGGAACACGTGACTCTCTGAAATGAAGTCACGGGCAATAATGATATTAGAAAAATTTTAAAATATATTTAAAATTTAAAAAAAAAATTCAAAATATATAAAACTAAAATATTAAAACAATCTAAAGCCAAACGAGTCTTCATACGTATCATCATTCATCAATGTTCAGTTTTTTTAAAATTGGAAGTATGTAGTGGTTTTTTAGTGATATGATGAATGAAAACCAGAACCTACTTTTAGAAAAAAAATTCTTTTACCCTAAACAAAATCAGAATCCAAAATCTATAATTATAATTTGATGGAATTTGGTTTCGAATCTTGAATCTTACTTCTTGATTGAGAAAATTTGAGAAAGAATTTTTTTAATTTATAATTATATATTTAGTTTTTTTAATTTTTAAAAAAATTGAAGCATGCCATCATTATGATGTCATCGTTATCAACGTATCACAATCAAAAAATGACACGTGATCAATTTTATCGCTGTTACAAAAAACATATAAAAACTCTTGAAGAATTGAAAATTCGAGTACTAACTTGAGGAAAAAAAAATCATGAGTATCAACTTGAGAGAAAATCATAAGTGCATATATGAGTATTTTAGATGATTATGGCAGAAAAAATATTAAAATTATATTATAAATCCTAAAAAGTTATGTTATAAAAATATAATTTATTTTTATTTTATGAAGTTATAAAAAATTTATATTATTTAAATCCTAAAACGTTTCTAAAGCTATGATCAGAAAGATTATTATAAAAAATAATTTACGTGTTGTAAAAGTGATTATGCAATTACAAATCATATTACCAAACATGACATAAAAAATTACAATGTAGTTATACTATGTAAACCAAACACGTTTAGAGAATTAGAATTATTTGTAATTACAAGAGAATATAATTACTATCCTAATCATTATACTTTTATCCAATTACTTTGTTTAATCCTAACAAATCTTCGCGATACAAATATTTTATTGGACTCAAGTATCCAACGGATAAAGTTATTTAAATTGGACTTCTATTTTAATTTGAACAATAATAATCGAATTTAATGTTGGGAATTAGGATTTTGGAATTTGAGTTTCAAAAGTAGTGTAAATCGAATACTAATAAAGTATTTAGAAATGTAATATTTATGATAATTTCTCAAATTCATGGATTTGTTTTATTATTAGGTAGCTATTTAGTAATGAATTTCAAAATCTTAAAATATTTTTGGATTTGAAAAATCTATTTTTCTTATTTTTCTAATATATATTATATTGAATCTTAACTAATTTATTTATAGTACAAACATTTCATTTGTACTATTTACATAATAAATAAAAGGGATAAATCTCAAAATTATAAATGAACTTTAATTTAACGTGTGATTGTATACATGAACTTTAATTTAGTACAATTATACACGTGAAATTCTAATTGTGGTTTAAATGTATACTTGAAACTTTAATTTTGATTTAATCATATACATTTAAAAAAATAAATACATCAATTTATTTTTTATATTGGAAAAATATAATTATTTATGTATGCAATATATAAACATAAAATAATATTATATCTATAATTGTGTTAAAAATTTACAAAAATAAGATCAAATCAAGATTTCACGAATAAAATTATACAAAATTAAAGTTCATGCATGCAATTACACAAAAAACCATAATTCATATAGAATTTTGAGATTTATCTCTAAATAAAATCCAAATCTAAATTTTCAAATTCATAATCCGAAACGGAGTAAAGATGAAATCAAATAATAGAACATTTATACAAATAAAAAAAAATTAAATATGAAAAAACTTACGTGTATAAATTGTTCAAAATAGGCATTTCTACCATGTTAAGAAAAAAGAAACGTATAAGGTAATGTAATCAGCATTCGCTTGTCCGAGATCCAAATCGCATGTAATTAAGGACAGTAAGATGATAATCTTTCTGTCCTCCTATTTTAGGACGATTATGAAGCTGGACACCATATCAAATAGAAAAAAAAAAAAAAAAAAACTGACTGATTATTGCCTATAAAAAGCTTCAAGTTTTGAAGCAGAAACAGCCATGCAAGAATTAGCCGCCACTTACCATTTGACAAACATGAAGACCTCATACCTCCTTCTCCTGCTCGTATCTTTCCTCATCTTATCTCCTGGTAATAGTATCACTTCCCCTTCCATTTCATCCGTCCTTTGTAGTATAACATCTTTCCTCATCTTTTTTTTTTTTTTTTTGTAGGGCTGGGAATTGAAAGAGGTGAGTCAACTGAAACTGCATGCGAGCTGACTCCGATTCCTCTTCCTAATTGCTCGCATGAAACATGCGTTCAAAGCTGCGTTGAAAAGTATGGTGAAAGCATCAATGGTGGTTGCATCGATGACCGGACTTGTTGTTGCAAGTCTTGACTGCTGTTGATCATGAAATCAATATAAGGAAATGGTATAAATAATTTTATTAATAAATGAAAAGTTGTGACCGAGAAATATGAAGAATTTATGTTTTATATTTGACTTTAGATATACAATATCATTTGAAAGAGTCCCATTGGACTTTTCTTAGTAATTTAATTTATTATTAATGAAATTTTATTATTATTTTTTTATTTTTCACATAATCATTCATAGTCATTTTTCAATTCATAAATAAGAAAAAAAAATACACTTCAACACATTCTAATTCATATTCTTCTATCTTAACAATAATTCTCATGTCAATTGAGTTAAATCTCGATAGATAACTCTTATTATATTTGTAATTGACTATTCTCTCCTTCCATTATCAATCCCTTAATTCGACCAAGCCTCTTCCACATGTTTCCCTTCCATTGGCCTATCTGTTAGGTCTCCCCCCCACCCCAACTAGATACTCCTTCAAAGTTGTTTGTCATCCGCAAGTTTTTTTATTTTTCAACACAAAATTGTGAGATAAATTATTTTTTATAATTTGTGATACCAATTCAATTAACAATATTATTAATATATACAATTAATGGAGATAATAAATTTATATATATTTAAAATAAAATTTTGGTTGAATAATAAATTTAAGAGTTTATTAATATATAATTTGTGCAAATTCAAATCCCACAATATTTATATTTAGGTTGGTTTTTATTAAAACGAAAAAAACTAAAATATAATCTAATAATAAATTTAAATATTTATTAATAAAAAAAGGACACTTGTCAACTTTTGATCATACTTATAAATGTTTAAAAACCATGTACAAAATATTTTCTTATAAATATTATGCTGAGATGCGAGGGTTCTGAGGTACAAAGAGAAGAGACAGAAGAGAAAATTTGAGAAGACAATCCGTTTCGCGTTTAGAAAATCTTATGCTGAGATGCGACCTAGGATTAAAGATAGGTTCGCCAAGCGCACTGACTTTGAACCCGATGGCACTAACATTTATGGATTCGGAGTGGTTCCCTCGTTTTAATTACATTAACCTCTCCATTCCGTTCTCTGTGGGGGGAACTTCGAGCTGCTTCATAAAAATAAAATAGAAATGTGGCTGTATAGAAGAAGGTGATGATGAGTGGTGTAAATTGTATGCCCGATAATTTATATTTTCTATTTTTCATAATCTCTTTCCAATCCATAAATGAGAAGATAATATGTTTTAACGCACTCAAATTCACGTTTTATTGTATTAACAATAATATCCACACTAATTAAATTAAGATTCAATCTAACACACTACAATATATTTATCAACAATAACGGATGGTGTTATCAAACTTTGGTATTTGATTAAAAATTAAAAAAAAAATTGAAATAGAAAATTACAAAGGGAAATTTGGCTGCCTATGAATTAAAAGAATTTAAAAAAATTGATAGCACGAGAATAAAAAACGATTAAATTAAGAAAAACTAAAAATATTCATGCATTATAAAACAAGAAAACAAGTTTGTTTATTTTATAAAAAATTTTATTTTAAATTATTAATTAAATTAATATAATATAATATAATATAATTTAAGATAATTTTAATATAAATTATTCCCTATTTTACTGTTAGGCAACTCCAGCTTTAATATGGTCATTTTGTTACGTAACTTGTGGCCCCGGTTTTGACTTTGACTTTTGTTTTGGCAGTGGTCAATACTCGCATCCGCATGCCAAAATCCCTCAACTTTATTGGTCAATATCACCCTGTCCCGTTATGAAATGTACGTACGTCATGCGTTACCCAATACGAGCTGGGCTGAGCCCTCTACCACCTACAAATAGAATATTTGTCTTAGGAATATCCACAATCACCTTCTGGCCCATTTTGAGATTGAGCAAACCCAATTTGCTTCTTCTTTTTCATAACAATATCCGATGTTTGGTCCCAGTATATATAGTTGTGTGGAAAAGTTATGTTTGATATAAGTCCTATCTTCATTATTAAAGAATACAATTCTTTAATCATGAAGGTAAGAGTTTGATCTCCATCCATGAGAACGGAACATAATTCATGGTTAGTTATTTATTTTTTTGGAAAGCATCTGTGATGAGAGAATTAGTCACAACTATCGGCGATAGATATCCTGATTTCAATCAAATAAGTAATTTTTATGGAGTAACTAAAGGTGTTTTTAATAAATTATGATAAATTTAACTGTCAATATTTACATTTTCTATTGATTGATCATTATTTTTTTAAGCTAAATGTGACAATAATCTTTAAGAAAGAGTGAAATTGCTCTTCTCTAATAAAAAATATTGATTAAAACATCAATTTCTTTTGACATATATCATAATTTAACAAAAAAAATTCGAATATATAAAAAGTTCATAATTTAAAAAAAAAGAATTTGAAGTATTTAGTGAATTACTATGCAAGTTATCATATTTTAAAAAATAACTTTTTAGCTAGTATTTAAAAAATATCAATTCAACTGATTGAGTCTTAGTTTCATTGGTACTAGCATTGTTGTCAATGCAGGATAATATAGATTCAAGTACGCTGAAGGGTATTATATTCTTTTTTAAAAGTTCGGTATAGGGCAATGAATAATTTTAAATATTGTATCAAAAATAATAAATATAATAAGAACGCATAATGAGATCAATGTTAAACAAATATCAATTCAGCTATTTTTCTCAACAATTAAATTTAATTAAAAAATGAAGATCAACTTGATTATAAATTAAAAAAAATTTAAGGATTATTATATTATGAGGTGGTGCAAACTATACTAGCCAAGCTGTTAAAAGGAGTATATTTTTATTTATGAGTTTTGCATTATTTTCCTTTGTGAACCCACAAATAAAAAATAAATTTTTTTCAAAAAAATTCTTCAAAAAGAAGAATAAAACTGAAGATGGCAGGGTGAGAGGCATAATGCTGCGTCGGATTTTTTACTTAAATAATATAAAAAAATAAATTAATAACCAAAATGGTATTTTCAAATTATTATTTATCAAAATGGTATGTTTAGTTAATTGGAGGAACTCTAAGTGGCGGCACTAAGGGGTATTTTTGACACGTGTTTTTTTTTTTAATTTTTTTTATTTTTATATATTTAAAAATAAAAAAATATTATTTTATTAGTGGAGGGACTTAAAGTGGCGGTACTCAGGGGTTTTTTTCAAAAAATACGACAAAAAAAATACCTCACACCCAGTGGAAGAACACGAAGTGGCAGCACCAATGGAGGAATATCAAGTGGCGGCACTAAGGGGTATTTTTCCACTTGGCAGCACTCCATTGTGCCGTGTGTGTGTGTTTGTGTGAATTTTTTAAGAGATGAAAATTAATTTGAGTGGTTGAGAATATTTTGGTAGGTGATAAAAATTAAATAAAATAAAATTTTTTGTTATAAAATAGGTGGGAGGGGGGACCAACGAAAAATAAAGGAAAAAAGAAAGAAAAAAGAGAAAGAAAGAAAGAAAGAAAGAAGAAGGAAGAAGGAGAAGAAGGGGAAGAATGAGAGGAAAAAAAAAGGTAATGTGTTTATTTTTAAATTTAATTTTAAAATATTTTAATTTGTTAATTAGTAGTGGTAATGTGTTTGATTTGTTATTATAATTTTATTTGTTTAATAGGTTGATTAAAAGAGTAAATTAAGAGGAGTGAAAGAAATGTAAGTTTAGTTAATATTTTAAGTATGGTTAATTTTAAAATATTTTAATTTGTTAGTTAATTTGATTATTTTAAGTTTTTTGTTTTTTTTAATTTAATTTTTAATTGATTTGTTATTTAATGTTGTTATAGTTGGTGAGTAAATTAAGAAGAGAAGAAGAAATGTAAGCTTGTTATTATGTTATTATTAAATTACTTTAATTTAATTTTGCTAGTTAGTAATTTTATTTTGTTGTTAGTAGTAGTAAGTAAAAAATATTGTTTATATTTATTGATTTAAAATTTAATAATGTTTAAATTTTGTTAGTTAGTAATTTTATTATACAAGTCATAAGATTGTTTAATAAAATGTGAAAGAAAACTATTACAAGTGTTTTATAAAATAAACAATAATCTATTTTTAAGTTATAATTAAAATTAGTTACAAGTATGAAATTAAAAAATTTATTATTTTATAAAAATAAGAGAGTTTTAATAATTCACAAAAAATTAAACTTAGCTAATTAATTACCAAAATATAATATAAAAAATAATTAATTATCAAAATAATATCCCTATCATATTATTGACCAAAATATAATATAAAAAATAATTAATTATCAAAATAATATCCCCATCATATTATTGACCAAAATATAATATAAAAAATAATTAATTATGAAAATAATATCCCCATTTTAGTAAATAATGGTGTGTGGATACTATTTTGGTTTATAAATATATATTTTGTACAATTTTAGTAAATAACACATTTTGGTATTTAATTTTTATTTTTGTATTATATTGGTAAACTTATGTATTGAACTAATTGATAATTTTTTTCAAGTTACAGAATGACTTCATTAATTAATTCGGAACGTCCTCACATAGCCAAATTAGTGAATGCGGATACACACCAAGGCAATATGAATGTAAAAAAATTATTATTTGTTCATTATGTCATTCACGATATTATTATTTGTTTACAAAATTAATTTTGGTTATACTAACTATTTTTGTAAATTAACAGGAAGAGCTCGCGTATCGTTCATTGAGCGGTTGTGCACAGGGCCTTAAATTTCCCCCTCATGAACGTCTGCTTCCGTATTTGTAGGATGCCGGATTTGCATCTGCAGCATTGATCCAAAAATTTGAGTTAAGATATGATTTAATCAGTGCATTGGTGGAGCGTTGGCGCCTGGAGACCCACACATTTCATCTGCCTTGTGGGGAGTGCACTGTGACATTGGAGGATGTTACTGTCCAACTAGGTCTACCAATCAATGGTGTACCAGTCACCGGTGTTAGTTCGTTTCAAGAGCCGGCAACGATGTGCATCCAGTTACTAGATCGCTCACATAGTAATAACAATGACTTAACGTCGTTGTTATTTACATGGTTGAAGAACAATTTTCAGCACTTACCCGAACACGCAACTGAAATGGAGGTTTCTTGGGCCGTTCGAGCCTATATTTTGCTAATGATAGGGGGCATACTCATGCCGGACGCAAATAACAATAAGATCCACTTGATGTATTTGCCTTTACTAAGAGATTTGTGAAAGATTCATGAATATAATTGGGGATCTGCGGTGCTTGCCATGCTATACCGAGAACTTTGTCGCGCCACAAACCCTTATTCCCGGGATATAGGTGGATGCCTAGTGCTATTGCAATCTTGGGCACTATATCGGATGCCATTCTTGACATCCATTAGGCACCAAACATATGTTTTTCCACTCGTTAACAGGTGATTACCATATACCCTAAATTTTAATTATTTGACATATTTTATTAATTATATTAATCTAACAAGTTATTTTTTGTTTTCTTAGATGGAAAACAAAACCGGGGATTGGGAGACAGTACACAGTTCCCATGTATCGTTTGATGCTAGAGCAATAAGCTGGGGAAGGGGTATGTTATTCATTAACATGTTAAATTATATTACTTGACTCGTGTTAATATGGTTGCATGTTACTAAATTATATTACTTTAATCTTACTAATATTTTGACATGTTATTAACTATGCAGTTCATATGGACCCCATATATACAGCCAGAAATTACCGCTGTTATTCCTGCCTCAACATTCCTCCACTTAGACTAATGTTGCATTAACGCATCGATAATCAATTTTCAAACAGTGGAGTGGTATACCGGGGATCGAGGATTCCGGCAGTTTGGTTGTAAACAGCCTATCCCGCAGTCGCCATTCCAATTAGGGTCTATCCATGGGATGGATAAGAAGGGGAAAGCAAATTGTGATTGGGGGAGTGTGCATGGACAATATGTTTATGTGTGGAACAACCGAATGACTCGAGTACCTCCGATGGAGTACACTCCGAATTTACAGCCATCGGTGCAGTACATGCAGTGGTTTATTGAGTTTGGGAAACCATTTTTGATTGGTGCTTCATCGACGATAATTCCCCCATACATGTCTCGACAAGATCGCCCCTATCATGTAGCTCCTGCCCCAGAGCCACAGCCAGTGCCAGAGCAACAAAAAGAGTATGATGAAGAGGCATTGAATGACGATGATTTTTATCGTCCTGATTTTACGGGATCATCACATATGCATAGCTCATCAAGCCAAGGATATCAGCCTCAGTTTGACGAGCCACCGCAATGCTCAAGCCAAGGATATCAGCCTCAATTTGACGAGCCACCGCAATACTCAAGGGAAGGATATCAGGCTGAGTTTGACGAGCCATCGCGATACTCTATTCCTCCCGGGCAATACTCTACTCCTCCGGGGCAAATGGACCCTAATGATGATGATGAACTTGACGAGCAACCTCGACGTGCCGGCCACCACGAAGATATACCCCGAGAACCACACCATCTAAACATGGATACTAGGGTTGTATCTAATAGTGTTTAAATTTGACTGTTGATGAATTATAATGATGAATTTTTCCTCCATAATGTACATATATTTTAACCTATTTGATCATTTATTTAAATTTCATAAAATTAAACCTTATACTTGAAACCCTAAATCGTAAAGTTAAAAGGGTTAGGGACTTAAAGCGTAATTTTACCATTTTTATTAAGTGAGATATTTTTGAAGAAAAGTGTAGAGAATTTGAGAGATGAAAAATTGGAAGATAGATAATTTTTATGCTAAAATGATATTTTAGTCTAATTTCAGAAACATCAAACGAATTATAATTTTGAATTCTTTACCTCAAGATATAAATAATTTAGTGACTGTGACGCAAGTGGACAACATTGAAAATTAATGTAAAAATAAAATTAAGAGGTATATGATGATGAACCGGGTTTAGGCCCTACTCGATCCGGATGACTGACCAATATGATAGGTTCGTTGAGGGCAATTACATCGAGTATGCCCAGTTAGCCTACACAGTCCACACAGCTTGCCCCCGTCTGTTTTCTCCATAATGTCCATTTCGTTGCGGATTTTGGTGATATGAGGACGACCTATTGGATTCCTTCATAAACCTTTGTTCGGGATAAGCTCGAAAGTCGTCGGAGGTACCTCCCATGTGGACAAGTCAGGCAGGATGGGAACTCATTTTCCCAAATACGTAACGTACGATGGAGAGTGTAAACGGGGTCGATGAACTATTCAACATTGAGCGACACTTTAGCACAAGCTGCAACGACATGCGCACAGGGATAACGAAGTGTATCGAACCTTCTGCAATCGCAGTGTCTGTTTTGGAGATCAACCCCGTATGACCTAGGTGGGATAACAGGTCGACGACCAATAGTCTCAGTAACTTGAAATCGTTGAAACTGTCGTGAATATATTTCAACGTTCATCGTCCTCGCACTCTGACGGTTTGCATCTATTGCATTCCTGACATCTTCGACAAACACGTGAGCAGCGTTCATCTGATCGATTTGTCGCATTCCCATTACTGGCATCAAGGTAGCTAGCCTATAGAACGTAGCGGAGAACACGGATGAAATCGAAAGATGTCGTATTCTCTTGAACACGCCGTTAATCGATTCTACCAGGTTGGTCGTCATTTAAACATATCGATACCCCTCATCAAAACTTTGAGACCATTGCCACGGCTCCATGGGACCCAACCACTCGCGTAGAGGCTTGTTCGTTTGACCTTCCATGTCACTCTCAAGTCTGGTCATTCTTTGCCGGAATCGGTGTGGCTTTAGCTCGTACGCTGTAGGAATATTAAAAAAACATAAGTTACAGTCTAAAATTAAAACCTTAAAAATATAATTTGGAACTTAATTTTTTTACCCATTTTCACAAGTTGTCTCCGCCAGTCTACATTCTTATATTCTCGTTGGAAGTTAGCCGCAATGTGTCGGCTGCAGTAAACCGATTTTCATGGTACACCAGTACGCCTAATGGCCGCAATAATACCCTTCGCTCTATCAGAGATGATGCAAATATTATCGTTATGAATCACATGCCTCCGCAAGTTTCTCAAGAAGAATTCCCAAGATTCCATGTCTTCTTTGTCCACAATAGCGAATGCTATTGGGAGCACGTTTTGATTCCCGTCTTGAGCCACCGTAATTAGTAAGATCTGCGTATATTTCCCGTATAGCCACGTTCCATCTACCTGGACAAATGGCTTGCAGTGAGGAAATTCTTGAACGCAGGGATCAAACGTCCAAAATATATACTGAAAAATTTTTCTTCCCGATTGCATGTTGTTATCTGAACCATAATAAGGTCGTGTCACCAACTCAATCGTAGTCCCCGGTACGTACTGTCACATTGCGGCTATCCATCCTTGCAGCTCATTGTATGATGCATCCCAATCACCGAACAATTGTTCCATTGCCATCTGTTTCGTAATTCATGCTTTTCGATATGAAACTCGATAATGGGATCGTGATTGCATGTCCACAATCAATGTAAAAACCTTGATAGTCGGGTCATCCTTAACCATTAGCATGATATGTGTGTAGATGATTCTGGAATCAAGTTTCCGGTGATCTTCTGACAAACGTGTTGAACTGCATGTGTGAGGCCCATCAATTTTTCTTATCTCCCACATCTGCGACTTCTGGATAAATGCAGCTCGCACCCGCCACTTGTAACCTTCCATCGACTTCCAGCACTCTACAATATACAATGTCGGTTTAGACACTGCGACTTTGTAGTCTATCGACACATTCATGCTATATCGCTTAATAGCAAATACGCATTCTTCCTTGGATTCAAATTTTTGGCCCACAAACAACTCTTCATAATATGCTGCTACGGCCAATCGGTGAGTAGGTACTATTTCAGGGTATTTCGTGAACTCGGCATGTGTCGTATCGGGGTTTATAAGCGACATGTGTGCCCAGGAGGATTATTGTGCATCACAATATGTGTAACTGGATTTTCGACTGGATTTTCATCGTCATTCGCCCCTTCTTCGTCAATATCATCTAGGACCTCATCCACATCCGGATCACTATCAATATTGACTTCATTATCAGAATGAATACTACTATCATATCCACCATCTTGATCTGCATCATTCTCGGGTGCAGCAGCATTAAGATCGATGTCTAGCCCACGTACGATTGATTGACTTTCAATGTACGATACTGGAACCACCATACACGGAGTTGAATCTTCATTTTGTATAGGTTCCACATCAACTAACTTAGTAAACAATTGAACCGGTGCATTTGGGTCACTTTGATTCGAATAATAAAGAGCGATCATTGTCTCCACGTCTTCGTCGTCTACAAGTTCCATCTCGGTGAATTTGATGGGATCTATCGAAACTGGAAACTTGTAGAAAAGTTTCGAGATCCTTCTCCCACAACGTCTAAAAATTTTTGAACTAATCTTTGCTTTCATATCATCAACCGAGATATTTCGACGAAATCTCATTCCTATTTGTTCCCAATAATCAAATATACATCCAACCAATGTTCTCGAAATTACCCCATCAAAATAAATGCATACAAAAAATTGATTATCCATCTTCAATAAATTTGTTAAAAATTAAATAAAATTTATTAAATAAAATATGATTTTACCCATTTATATCATACTCAAATAAAATTAAAATTAAACACATTACTTTTCTTTCCTTCTTATTTCTTTCCTTCTTATTTCTTTCCTCTCCTTCTTCTTTCTTTCCTCTCATTCTTCCTTTCTTTCTTTCTTTCCTTTCTTTCTTTCCCGTTTATTTGCTTCCCCCACTCCTATTTTATAACAAAAATTTTATTTCATTTAATTTTTATCACAAACACTAAAATTTCCCATCCACCCAAATTTATTTTCACAAATAAAATAAAATAAACACACACACACACACACGACACAATAGGGTGCTGCCAAGTGGCAGAACACCCCTTAGTGCCGTCACTTGATATTCCTCCATTGATGCCGCCACTTCGTGTTCCTCCACTGGGTGTCAGGTATTTTTTTCTCGTATTTTTTTGAAAAAAACCCCTGAGTGCCCCCACTTTAAGTCATTCTACTAATAAAATAATGTTTTTTTATTTTTAAATATATAAAAATAATAAAAAAATAAAAAAAATACGTGTCAAAAATACCTCTTAGTGTCACCACTTAGAGTTTCTCCACTTAACTAAACATTATATTTTAGTAAATAATAAATTGAGATACCATTTTAGTTATTATTATTATTTTTTATATTATTTAGCTAAAAAATCCTGATGCGACAGATAAATGCCAGTTATATTCGTTACCTTGGGTTCCAACTTCCGATTCTCATGATTCCTTTCACTTTAATTTTCTTGGGTCGGCTCTGCTCTGTTATTGCACTGGCATCGCATCATCATTCATGTATTTTTTAATGTCACTCTTATTATTTATTTATTTATTATTTCATCTTCCTTCTTCTACCTAATTAAAGTGGCTTCGCGCTTCTAACTCTACAAAGTGCAGCAACCCGAGCAACCCTCTGTTTTTATTTTTACAAGGGCGGCAAATACCATGCGGGCAACTAACCAAAAGCATCAACCCTCCGCCACCGATTCCGCCACCAAATACTCCATATCTGTTTCGACGGAAACTTCTACGCCAATCCCCGATTGGATCGCTGGGTCAATCAACGGTGGTTCGTTGCGAAACATCGATGTTGAGAATGGAATCAACGGTTGGGCATCACCCCCCGGGGATTTATTCTCTCTCCGATCCGTTAACTACCTGACTAAAAAAGAAAAATCCTCCGCTGGCGATTACCTTCTCTCTCCCGTCGGTATGGACTGGCTCAAGTCCACTTCCAAGCTCGACAACGTACTCGCTCGCTCCGATAACCGTGTTTCTCAGGAGTTGAAGAAAGCTCAATCCCAAGGCAAATCAATGAAAAGCTTCATTGTCGCCGTTAATCTCCAGATCCCTGGTAAAGATCTTTACAGCGCTGTTTTCTATTTTGCTACTGAGGGTCCAATCTCTCCCGGTTCGTTACTTTATCGGTTCATCAATGGCGACGATGCCTTCAGGAACCAACGGTTCAAGATCGTCAACCGGATTGTCAAAGGACCTTGGATCGTCAAAAAAGCGGTCGGCAACTACTCGGCGTGCTTGTTAGGTAAAGCTTTGACGTGTAATTACCATAGAGGTTTGAGTTACTTGGAAATTGACGTGGATATTGCGAGCTCGACGATTGCTAACGCGATTTTGCACCTCGCGTTGGGATACGCGACGAGCGTAACAATCGATATGGGATTTTTGGTGGAAGCGCAGACCAAGGATGAGTTGCCGGAAAAGTTGATCGGGGCGGTTAGAGTTTGTCAGATAGATATTTCATCCGCGACTGTTGTTGACGCACTTACTCCACCGATTCCAACTGCGGCGGCGCGAGTAATGGCGTGTTCAAAAGTTAATCACCATAAACTGAGTGATGATGATGATGATGATGATAAATGATTTGAGTTTGACGGATTTTTTTCCCTCCATTTACATTTGATCTGTTTTTTTTTCATCATGTGAACCTGGAGCCGTTTTCGAGGAGACTTAATGGGTGTATATAGTAAAAATGGATAATATCAAAAAGTTTCGCCGATTTGCATTTCATTTCTTATTATTGCTTTATGTTTTTAGATTACATATTTCGACAGTCGAGGAAGTAGATGAAGATGATGGGTGGATGGCGAAGGTTGCGATGGCGGTGGCAGGTGGGATGAGCGGGTGGGAACGTTTTCAGAATTTTGGTGGGAAACATTTGCCATTAAAGTTGGATTAGACAAGGACGGCGAAAGAGGCGGCGGTTCTCGCTGCCAACTTGAAAAACAATAATGTTTCATTTATTAGAGCAACGATAAGAGAGCAACGATAAGAGTAAGGGAGACACCCAATTCCCAAAGAATTAGACACCATTTAGAAAATGAAAAATATTCAAGAAAATATATTTGATTAAATATTTAAAAATTAAAATAATAAATAATAAAATATATTTTAATTAAAAATATTTTCGATAAATTTCAGCTTTAAATGAAATTATCATGATTCAAACTATATAAATACAGAAATATTATTTTTAATAATTTTTAAATATTAAATTTTGTATTGTGGTTAGAATCATAGAAGCTTTTTTTTCTAAATTTTATTTTTCATGTTCTTGTTGAAAAAAAAAATCTACCAACCATATGTTTTCATGTTTACATTATTAAAAACAATTTTTTTTATTTTTATTTATTTAACACATTTTCTAATTTTTAAAAAATAAAAACTATTTTCTCAAAATAAAAATAAATATATTTTCAAAAACTAAACCATAAATTTCTATGGTTATTCTATTACAACACTCATCTCAGTTCATTCAATCAAATTCAATTATATGATTATTTTATTACAGCTCTATTTTATTCCAGTGAATTAAACATGGTGTTAATTATTAGGCGCATCCATTCAGAAATTACCTGCACTCAGCAGCTTTGCATCACAAGACTCGCATGGCTCATGAAAATCAGATATTAAAGCATCTAAACCAGCATCTGTATCTAACCATGTTATTTCCTCCATCAATTCCCCTAACATTTGATATATCTCTTTACAAAGAGGATGTGACTGATCTTCAGCATTGAAAGCATGTACCTGATTCTTAATCTCTATCCAACTCCAACCAGGAACCTTTTTCACTCCCCTTTCTCGCATCAACCTTGTTAAATTAGCTTTTTCATCCCATCTCCGTAGGTGTCCATACAGGTGAGAGAGTAGAACATAGGTGCAATGCTCTTCAGGCTCTAATTCTAGCAGATGGCTTGCTACCTGGGTAGCTAATTCTATGTCACCACACACTCTACAGGCACCCAACAATGTCTTCCACACCATTGCATCAGGCTTAAATGGCATTGATTCAATTAAGGTTCTTGCCTCACCTAATCGCCTAGCTCGCCCCAATAGATCAACTGCACAAGCATAGTGCTCCATACGTGGTGGGATTCCATAATCAGATTCCATAGATTTCAGAAAATTTAAGCCTTCTTCCACAAGACCAATATGACTACATGCATTAAAAACTGCAACAAATGTTATATGATCGAGCCTCACCTTTCTGTCTCTCATCAGGAAGAATAGGTCAAGGGCAATATTGCCCTGCCCATTTTGTGCATAGCCGAAAATTAAAAAATTCCAAGCAATTGAACTGTCATTGGGAATCTCTTCAAAGGATTTTCGAGCATCTTCGATTATCCCACACTTCGAGTACCAGAAAATCAATGCACTTGCCACAAAATCATTAGTCTCGAAGCCCGACTTAATTGCCAAGACATGAACCTGCCGACCTACTTGAAGTGTTGCTAAATCAGCACAAGATCTAAGGACAGCAGAAAAGGCATAGTGATCAATCTCTACCATCAAAGATCTCATTTGACCAAAAAGTTTCAAGGCATCTTCACTCAATCCAATCTGGGAAAACCCAGTCAAAATGGAGTTCCAAGAGACATGATCCTTCAATTTCATGGACTTGAATAATTTTAAAGCTTCTCCCATGGAGGTATTATTCGACTTAAGGTACATTGCTATTAGTGCATTGGAAATAGGCACCGAGTACTCCAATCCCCTTTTAATAACTACAGCATGCAAGGATTGTCCATGGCTTTTGTGTGCTTTTTCAAAACAAGCACTCAGGGTACTAGTGTAAGTATATATATCTGGTTCGAACCCCAACCTTTGCATATCCAGAAAAAGTTGAAAGCCCAGTTCTTCTTCCTCATGAACCAAGTAAGCAGCTAGCATGGCATTCCAGGTTACTAAATCACGCATGCCAACTGCACCATCAAACACTTTTCTAGCATCTCTGATTGAACCACACTCTGAATATGATGTTATCATCGCATTGCATACAGTATTATCAAATGCCAGCCCATGTTTTACAATCTTGCCATGAATTTGAATTGTCAGCTTATAAAACTCAATATCATCGAGCAATGTAAGAAGCGGAGCAAATGTGCCATCCTCAACCCTTATTCCCTCCTTCTCCATACAATGTAAAAGCCAAAATGCAGTGCTACGATCACCCACTCTTGAAAACCCAGCAATCAAAGCATTCCATGAGACGGAATTAGGTTCAGGTAAGCATTCAAAAACCCTATAAGCATCTTCAACTTTCTCACACTTGGCATACATATCCAGAAGAGCACTCCCTGCATATACATTTTCCTCATAACCCATCTTAATAACCATAGAATGTAGCTGTTGGCCAACTTCAAGTCTGTAAGCGGACGCCACGCCCTTAAGCAAACTCCCAAAGGAATGGCCATCAAAATCAAAACCACATCTTTTCATGTTTTTTAGAATTTTGCATGCTGTCTCTAAATTCTCACAATTTACAAACCCAGAAATCATCGTGTTCCAAGAAACTGTGTCTCTGTGAGGAATTTCGTCGAACAGCTTGCGAGCGATATGTAACTCTTTGCATCTCGCATAGGCGCTTAAGATTTTGTTGGCAGTGTAAACATCGGCAAGAGTCCCCAACTTGAGAGCGTGACAATGGGTCGTCAAAACCTTGTAAAACGCGTAAGCAGAGCTCTGGATGAGTGAGTTCAATGGCCTCATACATGGGTAACTACTTTCTTCTACCTGTAACCTGTTCCTCAAGCAGTTAATATCCAAAGAGATGAAAAAATAAGGATGAAGAGATAAAAGATCTTAATTCATATAATCGTTTGTTACTGTCAAGATTTCTGGGCCCTATTCGAACTTTTTTCTTCGAGTTTTGACAAAAGAAAAATGCACAAACTCATTTACCTTTACACCTTGCGCTAGACAATGACTCCGGTACAACTAAGTATACATTAAACTTCTTAATATATATATATATATTAAACTTCGATTTTAATTCATTTAAAAAAATTCATACAATTATTTATTTTTATATCGGATTAATATAATTGTTTGTGTATACAATATATCAATGTAAAATAGTGTTAATTCCATAATTTTATTAATGATTTATGAAAATTAAATCAAATTAAAATTTAAATATAAAATCACACAAAATCAAAATTCATGCATGACGTTACACATTAAATTAAAAATCATCTATAATTTTGATATTGAACTCTTTTTGATTTTATCAAATTAAACCATTAAATTTATCAACAACATTAAAAAGCTTATTTAAAAAAACAATATAAGGGAACAATAATTAAAACCTTCTCGTGACACCTCTAATAGTAATAATGAGTCAAACACTATTGATGTAATTTTCCTCTCCAAATTTGTAACTTGAATTTGTAAAATAAATAATTGTTTAAAAGAATCTCTAATATAGATACAAAGCTTTTAATAATTTGGAGACAAAATTTAATAAAAAAAATGTAATATATTATCATTATAGTTGTTAATAATAAAATAATTAATAATATGTTAAAAATTAAATTAATTGACACACTACTTAAAAACTATATACAGTCCTTCCTCACCTATAATAAAAGGATAGTGCACCTCAATGCATTCAAATCCATATCCTTTTGCGTGAACAACAATACTCTTACCAATCAAACTAAGACTCAGTTGAGAATTCTAATCATATTTTTAAGAAAAGCAAATTTTAACATCCATTTATATAATGATAGCAAAATTGCAGCTCAATCCTTATTTATTTCATCATCCAACTAGGTCCAAAAATATAAAAGCTAGACGACAACATCACATAGACAAAAGACAAAATTTACCTGTATCTGTCAGATGTAATATAGACATTATTACAAGCTCAAGAGCCTTTATTTGGACACCTAAATCTGCAATATTAGTATCATATGTGATATGTATGTCTATATATCTGCACCTAATTAGCAGACGAACAAGACTGTCGGATTTCCCCTTCATCATCTGTTTTCACTCCAATGGTAGTGAGCTTTCAAGAATGAGTCCCTCCAACTCTGGAAAAAGGTTTCTTGGTCATTTGCAAATGCTTCTACTCTGGCACTGGTTCTTTCATCCTCTACAAGAACCGAGTCTGATTGAAACAACCCCTTGTGACCCGTTAGATTGATGTAATACTGATGCATCACAACCCTGAACATGAAAGGCAAACTAATATAATCATAATCACGACTTTGGCAAGGATGGTCAAAAATTATCCGAGAAGATATCATGCAAGATGCAACTTTCATGGTGATAAAAAGGCATTTAACCCAATCTAGGAACTGACCTCCACGAAACAGTCGTGGAATAAGGGGCGCAGTAGTTTCCCGGTAATGGTCGGATCAGAAGAGGAAGCTGATCTGACCATGTTGCTAACAATGAGCTCCGCAGTAGGATATGAGCTTGCGTAGAAGTTGAACGAGAGGCTAGCTTGCAAAGGCGAGGTAGCAAAAGAGAACAAAACAAGAATGGGAAGAGTGCAACGATTTGGTGTTGGGCAAGAGACAGTAATCGTCTGTCGTCATCTCCGTTGAGGCCCTGATTGTCTAGCATAAACTGCATAACTACTTCTACTTTGGCTGTTGCTCTATATAGTTCACACTGGTTTACATTTACTGATACATTTGGAGTAAGAGGGGATCAATAGTCAACTAGCCAAAGGTTGCCATGCCCCACGAATTTACTCTATTTAACCCTGCATTTAGGACCTTAAGCTGATGTCAGAGTGGTAGCGTAACGAATTTACACTTTTAACACACGGAAAGAGCACAATGACCAAAATGTTACAAATTGATAATATCAGTGACCAAATCATATCTATTTAAACATCGATGACTAAAATGTAAACTTAACCAAACATAAATGATTACTTTTATAATTTACCTTAAATTTTAAAATATTCTAACTGAGCCTTCGTTAGCTTAACCGTCAATTTAATCATATTATACACATGTTTGTACTTTCTACATGAATAATTTGATTTTAACGTATTTAAAATAAACAAACAATAGCCAAAAAATTTAAAAAGATCATTTTGTTTTAACCCGTCAAACCTATATTGATGATGTCGTAGATACATATTTACAATTCAATTCACCTATTCAAAACATGCTACAAGTTTGAGTTGACATGTAAACCCTAATACTGATAATTAAAACATTTTGAATTTTGAACCTACTAATATTTATACAAAAAAGATTATCCAGCTCACAAATTTTTATTTTTATTTGCTCGAGATAAGATCTCATGGGGACTTTTAAAATAATTCCTTCCATTCTACAATGTTTTCTTTGGACATTCAGAAAAATGTATATTAATCTTGATGCTTTCTCAGCTTGTCATAGCGTGAATCACATTAGTGATACGACACAAATGATATTATTTTCTCAGATTACCATAGCAAACTAATGAAATGAGAAGACAGGGTAATTGATAATGCAATCAAAAAGAGGAATATCCTTAGAAAAACTATTCCTTTGTTTAGTTTTTCTAGTGGACCTAAGTTGTACAAGAAAATTGGGGAACAAAATTTCTCTGTCTGACCAGCTGATGGAGATCATGGACAATCTTGAATACTGCCTCAGGCCTAGCCAGCCTCAAAGCATTTTCAGACATGGACTTGAGTTCATCTGTTTTGGGACCAAACCACTGGCTTACAATATTGGCTATCTCTTTTGGTGACTTTGAAAATTTCCCACATCCATTTTCCACCACAAATGGAACATTGCCAACTTCCTGTAACATCGGAACCATGATTTTTAACTTATTTCGATAAAGTTTAAAAGCCCATTACAAGAATCTTTTGCACCATTCATATTGAGGTTATAAGCAAAATGGCCTGGTAAAATTGTACCAGTAAAACATAGTTTCAACTTCGGTAATTTGCCAATCCTGATAGGAATAGATATCTAGGAGGAAGCAAAGTTGCTTATATACAACTTTCTATATCATGACCATAATAAGGCATATAACCATCTAACGCAATAATGAGGTATAATCATATATACATATACATGTGTAGATATGGCAATCTAGAATATACAGGGGAAAGTACCTACAAGCCATGTTCTGTGTACTTTTATTTGCTTATACTTCCCTCTTTCTCTAGTTTACTTGCAGCTGATAGGTGAAATCCATAGGGTGCATGAACTTTATAAATTGTAATACCATTTATATTTCAACATGTTTCAGCCTAGTTCAGCTATATATGTATTGTGGTCAAGTTATTAATTTATTATGTTTAACAAATTAGGGAAACTCAAATTAGGCCAGACTATGAACAGAAGTACAATATTGAGACAAATGAAATATAGTCAACATGATAACTATAAAACAAAGCTACCTAAGGAAGATAGCCCAACCTACCTCCCAAAAGCAATCTACTTCAGAAAGTTCACAGATAAAAGTGAAAAAGAGAACTTACCTGCCCAGCAATGAAACCATTCAGAACTATAGGAAGACCTCGTATCATAGCCTCAGCGATAGTCCCCGGGCCTGCCTATTGAAGCAAGAGTCGTTCAGAACTAAGAAAAAAAACTTATTACATGCATCCACATACTATGTCCGTCACTAGAAAGTTACCTTTGTAATAATGCAGTCGCAAGAACCCATGCATTCCTCCATTTTGGTGACAAATCCCTTGACCTATAAGATTGTGCAATTTCAGAAAAACCAGTCGCCTACATAAACCTTTTCCTTAAATCACAATGATAATAACACGGTTCGGCATGCTTAATTCACGTGGAGATATGATATAGAGATTTTTTTAGAGTTTAGAATATGTTTATCACAAGTCTCCTCATGGTTCTTGATAAAGGCATCTAGATAGGATATATACGTAGAAGACTTGGCTGTGCAAAGTTACAATTAAAACTAGGAAGAAAAGTCTATACCTGAACAGGAATTTTCCAATCAATTGAAAGCAATTTGCTAGCAAGCCTTTTGTTGTGGCCACAAATGACAAGGATTTGACCTAATGGCTCCCCAAGGTTCTCATCATATAATGCATGTTCAAGTGCACGAGCAGTAGCCTCAATGGGACCCATTCCTTCCCCTCCTCCCATCAACAAAACAGCAGGAAGATCCTCATCCATACCCAATTCTCTCCTCAGCTCAATCTACATTGTCCAAGTATCAAAATTGTCAGTATCATTTGATCCAATATACAACAAAAGATGAAAAGAGATGTCTATGGAGATAATAAAGCTGAACATAATAGCAATAGGACATGAAACAAAACAAGTGATCAATGGAAACCAGCAAAAAGAACAAGAAAAACTGCAAAATCTGAATACACAATAAGCTTGTTGCAACTAGACTTCTTTCCCTGTGTGCAATAGTTTGAGAAAATAGTTTTCATAGAATAAAATTGTCATAGACAAATACGAATATAAAAGCTCATTAATTTGAAAGGTAAACCAACCTTCGGCCGAACAGGCTTCACAAAAGAAGGTCGTATTGGAAGGCCATAAACCTTAATTTGGGATGGTTGAAGTCCAGCTTTCAATGCCCTTTTTGCTACTTCAGCTGATGGGCAATAGCATCGTGTTACAAGCTTATGAAACCTAAAACAAGAATAAACATTACCAAAATTACACCAAGGATAAGTGAATTTTGAAATATGAAAACTAAGATGCAGAACCAACCATGTTGGGTGGCAAGTGCTTAAATCGGTGACCACTGTTGTAAAGACTATCTTCTTCAGTAGACCCTTTGACTTCAGAATACGAAGTGGAACATGTTGCATCAGAGGATGTACACTAATAATAATGTCAGGCTGGTATTTCATCAACCCTTTGGCGACCTCTCTATCATAAGAATATTGAAAAACAGAAAGCCACAGGTTAGAAGAATGGTGCAGTAAATCATATAACTAATTTGTTGTGAGGCTGACATACTAATATTCCATTTCATTCACAAGCATGTTCGATCAACAGGATGGAGATAGTCATCAATAGAAACATGTTGAATGTGATTAGGTGCAAATCACAGCATAATTGTCATGGATTCTTACCTAGCTATGAATGTCGAAGTTGCAGCAAAATTCGACTGATAAATCACCCGAGGAGCAGTTCCATAATAGGTTAACCTCCACAATGATCCATGTTTGACCAAGAAGTTATAGCTCTTTGGTAATTGATTAAATGGCCAGGGCGTATGATCCGACCACAAATCTGTAACAAACACCTGCAATATGCTTCTCTTAACATATAGAGCAAAGGTAAGCCAAAACAAGAACGCTTCCACTAATTATTTTACCACTTGCCAGGACTAAAATTGAAATATGCCTCCTTGTTTTATGTAGTACAGTTAGTTCTCAAACCAATACTAAACACCGCAAGTAGTGATAAAAGAATTGAATGTTCTTAATTTGTAAAATTTTCCCAATGCCTGCATTTTCTTAGCAACCAAACAAAAGGAAACTGACCTGATACTCTTCCCCAAATTCCTCATTAAAAGCAGCCTTAATAGCTTCAGCAGAGGCTCTATGACCCCCACCAGTATCACTCATCAAAATCAGAACTTTTTTTGGGGTCTCAGTTTCGACACCATTCAAAGGCAAACCTTCAACCTCAACAACGCCACCACCACCATCTCTCACTCCATTGTTATCCTCAGAACCAACCCGAATAGAAGCAAACCCAATTGGGGTTCTATCACAATGAAACTTAATTGCTCTGTTAAAATCATTCAGGATTTTCCGAACACTCGAAGAAACGCTGTTTCGAGCACCCAAACTGAGTGAAGCAGCAGCAGCAACTCTGCGCTTTTTCTGAGAAATTGAGTCTCTGAAGCCTGAAAAATACACGTGATTTGACTTAAATGAATAAAACCCATCAGTGTTTGAGCTGCGAATGCTCTTGTTGAATGCTAAGTGACCCAATTGAGTGACGAGATCGAAGGCAGCAGGGCCGGATTCTTGGGTAACCGCAGAAGGGTTTTGCATTTTTGAAAAGATTTTTAACCAGGTGAAGAGAAAGAAGTTAAAACAAATGCAATTTAATCCATAGAAGTAGTCGCTATCATGAATAAGAACCAAAATTCGGTTACTTTGTATGAAAAAGATAATGATCTAAGAGGCAAAAAGGAAGGTGAAAGTTAGGAAATCTAATGGGTGTTATTGTAGCCACAGATATAGGGATTTAAAGAGTAGATTCCCAGGAAATGCTTTGTTCCCGCTGTTCCTGTTGGACTAATTTTCTCTATGTCCCTGTATTTTTTCATATTTAAAGTTTAGTCTCTCCGTTTTTAATTTCAAGAATTTGATCTCTTTACTCTTTTGATTTAATTATTAAAGTTCCAAAAAATATAATTTCTTTAAAAAATTGGATTATGTGACATTTTTTAAAATTAAAAAATTAGCTTGCCTAGTCAATCTAAAATAATGTGAAAGCAATGGCATGTAAATAATAAATAAATCTCAACTTTCACTCTACTTTTTTATTTACTTATTTGACCTTTCATGTGTGTAAAATTTGACATATGAATAAATTTTTTATTTAAAAAAACAAAAATATTTAATGTTGTTATCGATTTGACTTTAATTATTAAATCAAAATATTAGAAGGATTAAAATTATTGAAATTAAAAATAAAATGACTAAACTGTAAATGTAGAAAGAATATAGAGAGTAAAAGTAGAATTAGACGCTCTCTCTATCTGCTTACAAGTCCCACGCTTATTGTGTTTGTGATGGGTTAGCTCCAGTTCAGTTCGTCCACAAAGTTTCGTGATTTGTCCTCCTCACCACACTCTCCGAAGTCAGACCCAAATCGGACAACTCCGATGTGGAATAATTATGAATTAAAGACCCAGTCATTTCCCTTTTTGCATAAAAAAACAAGCGTAAACTATCACCAATTATTGGTTTTTTTTCATTTAACTACGAAAAATTACAAAATCATCATCTAACTATTCGATATTGTCTTTTAGTCACCTGCAGTTAAATGGCTAATGGAAAAATATTTGGAAACCTTTAAAATTTGCATGATAGCAACTTTAACCCTAAACATTTATACATTTTATCGATTTAATCTTGATTCTAACCCCCAACAGTATTCGACATTCTTTGTCGTTTTGTTATTCTTTGTGATATTGAGGGTTAATTTTAAAAGAATAAAAAAAATTGAGGGTTAATTTTAAAAGTCCAAATTACACGATGCTTAAATGTTGAAGGTTTATTTTTTAGAATCAATACTAAATTGATGCAATGTATAAATATTAAGGGTTAAAGTTGGTATTATGCCATTTTAGAAGCTGTCCCGTAGACATTTAACGGTTGGTGACCAAAAAGAAAAAAATCAAATAGTGAAGTGCTTATGTTGTAACTTTTCATAGTTTGGTGACAAAAAAGAAGTTTATCAAGAGCTGGGTCACTACAAGTGCAGTTTACCCAAAATAATAACTAAAAGAAAAAGGGGAATCTGGCTTTTGGATTTTGACTATTAAACTGAACATTCAATTTGGAGATTTGACCCATTTAGGTGGCTTTTGGGTTCAAATGGGCCGACCAGTTTTTGTGAAAATTAGTATAATATTTTTTAATAATTATGTTGGAAGTTAAAAGTCTAAAGATTGATTTTTAAATTTAAGTATAATAAAGGAACTAAAATTGAAATTAACTATTTTTATAATTCAAAGAAAAAAAGAAAGAAAGCACCATCATGAACGAAGGTCATAACATTTTATTATACTTAGCAAACAAATATAACTTCTTTTAGTTAAATTTAGGAACAAAATTAATTAGAGGCATGGACCCAATTGAACATTCTAAATGCTTCAAATAGAGACCTAGTCGTTTAAACAACAAAATGTGAGGGATCGAATCTTGAATTATGCATTATTCATTTCTGCCAGATGCTTAAAGCATTTCCCTCCCTGGACAAGTTTGACCATGGCAACAGCATGAACACTCTTTTGATATATAGTTATAGATATGGTGGGGGATTAAAATGTTAATTTTTTATTTTATTTCTCAAGGTATTTACTAGAACGAATTCAATAATTAAGCCATCGCATTTTGTAAGTTCATTAAAAAATGTTAATAATTTAAAACATACTAAATTCTCACGCAATGAATGAAAAAATTATGAAATAAATATATTTAATAAAAGTTTACATTAGAAATATTGAGTGTTTTTCTCTTTGTCCTCTGTAGATGGTGGTATTTGTCTATTTATATGATATGGGTGTTGTTCATTAATTTGATATACTAGATAGGTTTCATGCATACAAACACGTATCTTACTCTAGACTTAACACGTGTTTACACGATCCTATGCATGTGTAACTTCGCAAGGGAGCGAGCTCGATCTGCGAGCTTGGTTTTGGTCTACGATCTCATCCTGCAAGCTCATTAGAATTTGGCCCAAGTCCATTCAAGTTTTGAACCGGTGATGGTAATTATCCGAACAATAAATAAATGAATTTTGATTGTAAGGGTTTATAATGTTTAAGTTTAAATTTAAGTGAATTTTTTTATTGATTTATAAAAATATAACAGATAAAAACACTTTCATAATAATATAATTTATTTTATATAATAAATAATCTTTTAATCGAAACAATGCACTATTGACTTGAGATATCAACTCAACTGAAGTGTTTAAATATATGTAAATATATGTATAGATAATAAAACTTACTTCATGGAATTAATTATTTTTTTTACTAATTTTCCAATAAAAAATTGCAAACAATAGCATTAAAAAATTGGTTATGCTTATTTTAAAGCTGTTGTCAAATATCCGCTTGAGACGGGTTCAAATCATGTAATTTCGATTCCCATCTTTACCCCCAATCGTATAAAAAATAATACATCTATATATATAAATAAGTTTAAAAAAACTTTTGAATTAATATATATTTTTTTAATATATTAGTGTGATTATATGGTAGTATTTGTTTATATTTTCTTAATCATTTGATAATACACACATACCTGACACACACAAGTGTTCGAACCCGGATCTCCTAAGATGAACATCATTCTCTTTTCTATTGAAACCACTCGTTGAGTTCAACTGTTGAGTTCAATTGACTAATATAATTTTTGTTGCTCATTATATTATTAACTGTCACTTTAAATATTTTTTATTATTTATAAGATTTACCATGTTTATAAATAAAAATTTCGATTTTACTAAAATATTTGATTAGATAAATTTACTTAATAAAAAGATTATCATACTAATTATAAATAAGAATTTTGCATCTATTAGATAAATTTATTAGCTGAATTTATGTAATAATAATAATAATAATAAAAGTTAAGCTTTATATTGAATTATTTTATATTTAAATTATTATGTTATATAATAGATAATTTCATATATCGTATATAAAATTTTATAAATAACAGATTTGATATAATATATTTATATTAATTATATATTATTTATGAACTATTATAATCAATTATTAACTATTAAGAGAATAAAATAATGAATATATCAAAATTTTCTATAATTTATTTACACAAATACTTTAATAATTATTAGGAATTTTTGTTAGCATTATTTTTTTTGGTAGAAAAAACTTAACTAAGCAAAATACCTAAGAAAATTTCAGAATCGAAATTATCCCTCCTAAGCAAATCCTGGCTATGTGTTGTGCTGAACTGTTCTGTCCTGCTTGTTAGCATTATATTTAAATAAATTATCAAAATAATTTATATATTTTAATTATATTTCTTAATTAATGAAAGTAAAGTTATATTCTACATTGAATATGGTATACAATATTTTAATTATAATTTAGAAAATAAATAATATTATTAATTAAAAAAAAAAAAGAGTTAGTCAAAGTTCTTGAAATTCTTCACCATTTTTTAAATTTTCATTATATTTATAATTTAAAAATTTTAGAAACATGATTGAAACACACTTTCATGAAATAGACAGACAGAGTTCATACGACCGTTCTCTTTCCTTGTTCATTTTGATTTATTGGTTTACTTTTTCTTTTTTTTTTTACTTTTTTATCAACGATGGATGATCAAGTTTTATTAGTCAAACCTTGGTATAAATAATCAAAACTGATTCCCAAAACATGGTTTATTTTTTATGGGTCTCTTTGAATTTTCAATGTTAAAAAGTATCATTTTATATTTTCTAATATCCATATAAAAATATAATATATTATATAACCCTCTTTTTAAGAAAAATTATTTAAGATTTTTAAATTTTAATAATATCTATTTTTTGCATAATATTTAAAACTATTCATAATCCTTCCTCAATCCATAAGTAGGAGAATAATGCGTTTCAGTACATTTGAACACACATCCTCCTATATTAACAACAATATCTATACTAATTAAAATGAGACTCAATCGATAAATTATCTAATATTTTATATATTAATTATTGAGGTTGGTTGAATTATTTTAACATTAAAAATTTATCATTAGAAAAAAAGGTCTAGAAGTGGAGTATATGCTCTCGCCAGTACCATGTATGCTCAAATCCACTAGATGAACAAATTTCAAAGACTTATCATAAGGAGAGGAAATGATAAAAATGTCTTTTCTAATTAAATGACTAATTTCAAAGGATATTTACATAACTCTAACTCTCTCCCTTTGATTTTGAGTAATTAATTACTCATGGATATTTCGTGTAACCTATCAAAAAATGTGAAATTTTTTAATAAGCTATGATAAACTTATAAATTTTGGGTTAAAAATTTGAAAAAGACATCACGAATTTTAAAAGAATGAACTTTTACGAATTTAAAAAAACTTTAAATATTTATACAATTCTTACTAATACTCGTAATTGCTAACGTTTATATCATAAGATAATGTATGTTTAAATATATTTGGACTGACGTCCTCTTATATGTTTTAATAGTAGCAAAATCAATTAAGCTAAGGCTTATTACATCCCACCAATGGGGGATAAGTGCTAGAATGGAAAGCTACTTAAGAAACATACTTCACTCGCTACAAATCGGGAGGTCATCAAAAGCCTTACTTCCCACCTCAGCCACCCGAGCATGTGGAAGGTAAATATTCAAAGAGGCTAACTACTTGCTCCCCATAATGTAGCCACCACTTACCCCTCCAAACACTCGACCTTCTATTAGGAACATGATCCTTTTGATCATCAAGTTCTACATGAGTTCAATTGCTCTGTACTTCAAATCAGGAGGAATGACAAAATACATCCCATCACAAGCATCATCGTCCAATTGGAGACATCCACCTCACGCGTCCCATAATGATAACCTGATTACAGGTCCATGACATTAACGCTAGCCAACACAGGACCTTGCCTATAAATAACCTCCAAAGACGATAAAAAAGGGATCAACTCTCCAACTCACTTGTCAACACTCTCCCAATTTACTCCCAACAACCACCTCTATTATCTTCACTTCTTTCTCTACTCTTAGGCTAAACAAGGTGAACCAGCCTCGCCAATATCACCACTTTCTCTTTGTTGATCTCGCATATTAATAAGGAATCAACCATATAATTAAACTAAATGTCTTAATTTTTTTCGATGTGTTAAAATAAAAAGAATTCATTTAGCCAAATATAAATATCATAAAAAAAAATAAAAATGCCCTAAAATATTATATGAAGCATTTATACAAAACGAATATGTTAAATTTTGTGTAGTATAAATTATTTAATCTATTAAAATTATATAAATATAAATAATTTTTTTTAAAATTAATTTCATTATAGATTATTATCATATCTGTTTTTTTGATACAATGATTAGAACTATTCAGCCCCTCTCTAACCTTTAAATGGAAAAATAATACGATTCAACGCACTTGAACTTACATTATCCTACATTAACAGTAATATCAATACCAATTGAATTAAGCTTCACTCAACAAAAATTATTATATCTTATCTTCAACAATTCCAAATATATGTGTGGAAAGAGGATTGGGTAAAATAATTAAAGGGGTGAAGTTGGTTACTGCTGTTTTTGTCGAGTCAGGCAACATGTTCCATCATCTTAAAATAATTAGTACGTTACTGTTTGTTATTAACTATTAATCAATGGCAGACATGATTTTATGTGTTTCTTGAAAACTTTATGTTTAAATGGGCCATTCTTCTACTATTTCACCACCCTTATTTTCTTGCATTAATGATGTTAAAATTGTCAAAATTCTTATATTATAAATTTAAAATCACGATTGAATTTTAGTTCGATTGAAATGAGTATTATTGTTAATGCAGAGGAATGTGAGTCCAAAATGTACTGAAATGCATTATCCACTTATTTAAGAATTAGAAAAGAAAACATATAATGAGAGATATAATCGACAATAACTGTTAAATTAGTAGTACTAAAAAACTACCACAGATGCATCACCTTGACTGATTGTTGATAAAAGCACCTTAGCTCGTCGCAATTAAATTGCACCGATAATTAACTCTAATCGAGAGCAAAATCAAAATTGTTAATAAGGGGATCGTGATATTTTTATAAAATATACATGTTCAAAATAGGTATGTTTATTTTTTTACTTAATTAATAGTTAGATACATACTATTTACACTTAGATATTACAATTAATAAATTTTATTTTTACCACATTAATATTTAGATAATATTTTTTTATTAGTTTATCAAAATAAACTAAAAGTGTTATTAAATTTATCATTAAATAATAAAAAATCATGTAAAATAAATTAAATTTTTAAAAAATATTGGGACAGCCAATCACAAATTTATCTTTTATTTAAACATTAATTATAATATTAAAATAAAAATTTTCAAAACTCAAACAGATCTAATTTTTTTTTTACAAAATTTAGCGGGAGGAGACTCAAGCAGTCATTCAAAAATGATAAATAATTCATAAATAAAAGAATAATACGCTTTAATGTACTTAAACTCACATCTTTTTGTATTGACAATAATATTCATACCACTCGAACTAATCTATGAATTTTTGCAAATGAATGAAAACCATTTGATAATTAAGTAATAATAATCTCTCATGGTTTACTCTCCATGGGACGTACAAAAACAAAAAATAATTAGTTAAAGATGAACATTCAATAAACCATGATATCAATCTTGAAGAACAAGGATACACAAAAACAACAATGACAGATATTTTATGTTTTAAGTTTTAACCATTAACAAATAATCTAAAACCCCAGATTTTTTTTGTGTGCGCAAAATTTACCCTTTTTTGGAACAATTCAGCAACCCTATTCTCGTTTAGCATGCCTATGTGAAGTAAGCGGAAAAAGTGTTAAGAGCTCCGGTGGTTGGCTTCCTCTAGGCGTATTTAATGGTGATGGGTGCAAGTAAAATCCCTTCTCTGCAATCGCCTTTTCCTCCTCCCAAACTGAAACCACCGGAGACGACAATGGAGTCACCGGACTGGGACTCGGAGAGCAGCATTGAGTAGATGATGAGTTGGTGGGACAGGTTGTGGGAGTACCGAGCTTGATCTCGAGCTTTCTCATGGCATGTTGCCTACGTTCTTGGAGCTTGAAAGGTAGACGGCGTGGAGCTGTTGAGGAGAGCCTTCCGGGGAGCATGTCGGTGTCGGGGCCGGTGAAACCAGTGAGCTTCTGGACCAAGTCTCTGAAGGTGTTCGCATCTGTCTGAACGAACATGGTTGGCGTTGCAGATGAAGAAGAAGCCAGGGTGTATTGGTGATTTTCCATGTTAAGCAAAGCAGCGGGCCAGAAACTTTTAGAAGATAGAAACCAAGACGGGCTATAAATAAGAATAAAAGATGTAAGTTTTGTTGATTGGTTTTAGAGAATGTTTGATGGGATGTTTTTGTACGTGTACATACACTTGTCTATATCATACATTGTCATGAGAAAAAATAATAATTAAAGATTTAAAAGTTCTAAATATCAAAATAAAATAAAATACATCACAAAATAATTAAAAATTTTAATTAAATTTATAGTTAAAAATATAATTAATTGTTAAAATTATATCATATAATATCTTACTTATTATTTAATTGTTAAATTAATTATTTTAACAACGAAATTTTTTTATTAATATAATATTTATAATTTATGAATATAATTAAAATATTTTAAAGTTGAAGACTAATTTAAAATAAAAAAAAATTATAATTTAAAAATATTTGGTACTTGATTCATATATAATATAAAAATACAATTTCAAACCCATACTCATTATTGCAACAAAGATAAAATGAGATAAATTAGTCAACATTTCCTTTACAAAAAGAAATATCATAAGTTGATACTAAAAGAAAACTATGGGCGTTGAAATTTTTATTAATTAAAAATTAGAGAGAGAATTAATCATTGATGCTTTGATTTATTGTTTGTTTACTATATAACAAAAATGATAATTTATAAAAATAGTCACTTTTGTTTGCTTCAAATTATATTTTAGTTATTTATATTTGAAATGTTATGTTTTAGTCACTTACGTTATCGTTTTGTTACGAAGTGATCACTCTGCCGTTAAGCTCCGTTACCTCCTTAACGATAATTTTATGTGGCAGATCAAATGGGTTTTAAATGTCAACTTAAATATCTAATTGGGATGAGAATAAATTTTTAATTAAATAATTTTAATTAATTGAAAATTTTAAATTAATTACAACTAAAAAAAAAAACTCAGTTGGACATCCAAGTTGGCATTTAAAACATATTTCGACTGTCACATAGAATTGTCGTTAGTAAGGTAACCAAACTTAACGATAGAGTGATCACTTCGTAACAAAACGATAACGTAAGTGACTAAAATGTAACATTTCGAATATAAACGACTAAAATATTATCTGAAGCAAACAAAGTGACTATTTTTATAATCTACCATAATAAAAAAACAAATTGTTAAAAATGGAGGAAAGGTCTCAAATTTTGTCCTTTGAGGCAAATTGAAATAATAGATATTATATGATGTGTAAGAAAAAGTAGATTGATGAAGATGAAGATGAAGATGGCGATGACTTGCTTCAACGTGGTTAATGATTATGAATCATAGCCACAAACTATTTTCCAAGCATTTAATGCAATGCATATACACAAATGGAAAATAATGATATGAAACAAAGATATTATTTATTTTTAATAATTTAATGTTATATCATTAATTTTATATTAAATTTTAGAATTTTCATTTTCATTTGATTTTTTTTTAAGATGAAAATATTGAAATTCAGATGAAAATATTACGTGGCATTAAACTATTAAAAAAATATACAGATAACATGATATCACTGTTTTATATAATCTTTTCCTATATATAAATATAACCATACACTATTTATTCAATCCCTTAATAAATAAATCACAAAATGATTAATAAATCATTCTATATATATATTTATACCTTTTAATAATTATTACTAATTTTTTATAATTTTTAGTTTTGTACTTACCTAAAATGAATCAATATAAATGATTCTCCAAATTTAAATCAACCTAAACAATTAATTATCTATATTCATTTCAAATGTGTATTTTTTTTTATTATATATAAACATTTGTTCATGTTGATTCCAAATGTGTATTATTTTTTAAAAACTTTTATTATTATATTTAATTTTTAATTTTTTTGTTGACATGACATGTCATGTGTCATTAATGGAAGAGCCAATTGATTTTTTAGGTTAAATTTTGCTATTAGACCCTATACTTGGTGTAAGCTATGGATTTAATCCATACACTTTAATTTTGTCAAATTTAATCTTTTTACTTTTCAAGTTATTCACTCTCAGTCTATATTTTTTGAATTTTAAAATTTCAATATTGATATAAAGAATAGTAGTTATATCCATTTTCATTAAATCTTGCTACTACTCATTTACAATGTGAAAAGTTGTAGATTTAGTCTATGCTTTTCAATTGATCATTTTAGTCCCTATATTTTTCAAATTTTAAAATTTCAATCTTGACGATAAATGACTGTTGTTAAATCCGTTAGCTGACTTTTTTTTTGTAAATAATATGAGAAAATAATAAGTTGACATGACATTTCATATGTAAATATGTTTGTAGTTTTAGATTTTCAAAGTAACAGAATTCATGTTAATGAAATTAACAGTTGCTTGGTTAGGACTAAAATTTTTAAAAAAATGCAGATTAGAAATGATCAAATTAAAATAAATGGACTAAATCCACAACTTATATATAGTATAAGAGCTAATAACAAAATTTAACTGAATTTTTCATCACTGATGGCTCGGTGCACTTTTTTCATAAAAATTTAATTGATTTTTATTTTTTTTACTATTACTTTATTTTTATCCTTTAGTTTGAATTTTTTTTTTTTAAATTTAACAAAAAAACCTACTACTTTTTTTCGATTGCAGTCCATCATTATCAACTTCTCTCATATCACTTCTCTTCAACCAAAATCATTACTCATCTCTCATTTTAAGTCACAAAATATTAAACTCATTGACACTTAAACCCCTCACTCGACACCACATACAAGTTCAATGATTATCACACTTCAAGCTCTTTATTTTTTTTATTTCCGAAATCAAAGACTCCAATCTTTCAAAATGAAAACAATTTTTTAATAATTTATTAATAATATTTTGTTTATTTTATAATTATTTCATATTTTTCATAATTTATTATTCGTTTTATAATATTCATAAATTCAATACTTTTCTTATTTTTTTCATATTTTATAATATATTAATATATATTAATAATATATTACAATTCTACTTGGTTATGAAATTAGTTAAAATAAAACATTTTTACTTCCCACGTATAGCAATCTTGCTATTTGTTAAGGCTGGAATTCATTGCTTAAAATGTGAATTTCTAGGCTACCAAAGTGCAGTTGTAAAGAAAAAGGTAATTTTGGAGAGTAATGTAAACCCAGCAGTAAGAAAATAAGAAGAGAACAAATATTATCAGTTTTATCAGAAATGCAGGGTCTAATATAGGGGAAAAAATCAGCAAACTAATGAAAGAATAAGACATAAACACATTACAAACATAACAAACTGACATATGTCTCTTACAATATGATGTGCCAATCTTTCAGCACCAACTCATCATCATCCTTGGAGATCAAAGTTTGTTCAGTTGCTTTGAACAATGGCTGAGAAAAGTAACTTGTTAATATCCTCAGGCTCTGATTCCTGCATTTGATCTCCTGATTCAACAGTGTAAACAAAGTTTAAATAAAACCATTGATGCAGAGTGCAACTCAAAATTATTCCCACATTGGGTTATGTTCAGGAAACTTAACTAACTCCTAACAACAGAAAAAAATTTAAGCTCCAGCAGGGAATAAACTTTTGGCCTGAAATCTTAATCTGTAAGTATTCTAAGAACAGAAATGTGATCAAACTAGCTCATGGAATTCCATACACGCTATCCCCCCCCCCCCATATAAATACAAAGGTTAATGACCTTTGATGGTCGATTAGCTGCCAAAAATATGTTTATAAGCAAGTATTGGGGCAACAGAAAATACTATAATAAGCAAAAAAGTCACTGCTTTTGAATCTTTTAGATCTGAGTAAATCTGTACGATCCGGATGCAGGATGCCAAATCTTAAAGGGCGCTTACAAATGTAAGTGTTCACTCAGGACAGTTTCAAAGCACCAACAAAGTGAACCAATGATATATTCGTATATTGTTTTATATACCCTGCCTTTTTCCCTAATGAAAGAACATTTCCTATGGTATCTGCCGTTATTGGGTAAAGCAAAGCAACAAACATACCTATTCTTGATCTGACTTGATCTGTCCACTCATCAATGATCTGCACGATGCAAAACATCAAAGTGGTGAAAAAACTTTCTTCCAATTACGGTTCAAGTGTGCAAAAATTCAGATATGAAGGGCTTAACACACTGACAATATACAATTCATGTAGGCTTTATCAAGAAAATTGAAACTACCCATGGAACATTTAAGCATGGGTGTTTAATGTTAAGCAATACTTTAATCTTGGTTGCTTGCTGGCAAGTGGTGCAACCACTTTAGACACCACTTGGAAAATATGCAACCCTTAACAACAGGTGCATTAATCATTAGCAATGGAACTGAAAAGCAGGGAAACCTGGTTGAAATTTGTGAATGCCGGATCATCAGAATCACTGGTGAGGGATGTGCCTGTCGATGCTTGCATACGCTTGAGTAAATTTCTGTTCCCAACCAGAATTGTTCTAGCCTTATCAATCAAATCCTGTAAAATGAAATCAATAATTAAACAAAGCTCAAATTTACAATATAACCATGCACTCATAGGGGAGAGCATAAGTCAGCTCGAACTGATTAATCAACTTATTCGGTTAGCTCCACCCATGCAGAAAATTAATTACTGAATTTAAGTTATAAAATTGTTTGATATATTACTTAAAATTAATTACTGAATATAATTAGATTATTTGATAAATATATATTTTAAAGAATATATTCTATATTTTATCCTTAATTTTTAAACACCTCACCTTTTTCTAAACAAAAATCAAATTTTAGCAGTAAAGTTTTTATAGGATAATAAATATTAAAATAAAACTAATTGATTGAAAATATTCTCCTAGTAGCTCTTATCTACTTATTGTTTTCTAAACAAAAAAGTTCTATCAAATTATTTTATTTTAGATTATGATGTGTAAAAAATTAAATTATTGAAAATATTAATTTTCAGTTGATTTGGTCAATCAAACAAGGCCTAAGATGGTTTTTTAGTAACCGATCGAATCAACCGAGTTAACTTCAAAACTCTGAAATTCCTTAGATTAGAAGAAAAAAAAAAACCTGTTTGGCCGATAAGAGCTCACGGCACTGCTCGGTCAAGCTCGATAATTCTTCCTGGATCTTCTTTATTCGAGACACCAACTTCATAGGGTTCGCCTGCAATCAACACTCAATAAAGCTTCAATTGAGTAAAAAAAAAAAGGAATTATTTTCTTCTATTAGTTACCCCATATAATGCAAAAGCAAGAGATATGGAAATGAAAGTTAAGGAAATTGGGGGTTACATTATCAGGATAAATTTGTTTAAACTCCTTCTCGAGCCTGTACTGAACGACGAGAAGATCATGGTTTGCTTTGGTGAACAAATTCACCAAATTATCAGATGCTTGATGATGGCTTTTCTCCTCATTGTTCCGATTATTATGACCCATCCTTTCTCCCCCTTTCACAGTCGCATCCCAATTAGGGTTTTCTTCTTTTTGAATTTAAGAGATGCTAATTTGCCGCCTGCCAGTGACAATGCCTATTTCTTTTTAAATTTTATCTTGTCAATCTACGCGCCATGAAGTGCGTGGATATATTCACCTTATTTCATTTCACCAAATGTTTATTTCTTTTAGTTTTTTTTTTCAAAAAAGAAAGTAAAAAAAAATCTTGACTACATTAAAATAATTGCTTAAAGAAATACAAATAAAGAAACGCATCATATCTATCCTTTTTGACAATAATACTCTTAACCAATCAACTTAAATATAAAATTAAATAATTAAATGTAGAACAATCAAATTAAATAATTTCAATAAATAACCTAATATAAGTAAACTATCAAAATAATTATCCAAATATAAAATTAAATACTCAAATAGAAAATAATACAACCCAACTCGAATAACTAATTAATTTAATCTAGATATAAAATTTTGATAAATATTTTTATTAATCCACTAACTAATCGAAGATGTTGTATGACGATAGTGGGTGTTGGGCAACGACGAGGATCTTAAAACAAAGAGAATAGAAAGGAAAAAGAAAGAGGTAAAAAAAAATGATACCTCATGTTGTAAATAAATAAAAAAATGTGTTTTTGATTAATTATAGGGATGTTTTTAGCTTTAATTAAAAGTAAAAAAAATATTGGCAATTCGTTAATGGATAAATGAAATTTTTAATGACAGTGATTAGTCTAAACAATTATATTAACTAGAATGATTGGATTGAATAAATGAAATTTAGAGTGATCAAAATAGAATAACTCTATTTTAGAGTGATTATGGAGGTAGTTTACCTAAAATAGTAACAGGGTTAAATGGCGGCAATTATATTTCAGAGTCATCGTAGACCTTTCTAATGACGTGGCAGAATAGGACCTTATTTTAATTTTGTTTTTGTTTGTTTGTTTGTTTGTTATTTTGTGTCTTTATGATATTCGGTTTTCTAAGACTTCCATCTTTGGTTACTTCAACGTTAGCAGCACATTCTCTTACATTCTTCTTTCGGTTCCACTCCAACAACCAGATATGGTAATTCCTCCTTTTATTTTTCCTTTAAATTCTACTAATTTTGCTCTTAAATTTCATTTCTTTTATTTTCCCTTTTTGTTCAATTTCAAGTTCTTTCCTCAACAAACTAGGGTTTCGTTAAAATTTTCTTTTCAATACAAAACCAACCGAATCGCTGCTATTTTCCTATTACTACACGATTTACGATTTCGTTTGTAGAAATTACTTGTTGATTAATTCATTCTTTCCGGCGTGTAAATGGTGCTCAATCCTATTTTAATTGTAATCGTTTTTATTTGATCAATATGGTCGGCGGTGTATATATATATACACTCCTCTTTTTGTTTTTGTGCGTGAAATGTAGGCAAACAGGCACACCATTATTTTGATGCAAACTTCACAGAGCAGAGCAACCAGAACATTTATGGATTATGATTCCATAAGTCAAGCTATGGATGGTATGTTTTTGCCTATATTTTTCTTGGTTTTTGTTGTTTTGGCCTACTAGTGTATATATTGATTCTACTGACTGGATTGCCTGTGTGGGATTCAGATTTAAGTTCCTATTCCCTTTGTGTTCTGCAGGCAGTGGACTGTACCTTTTGCATATCATATGTTTTTCATTCTATATTATGTATGTCCTAAACTATTTATATTTTCCATATTGCGGATGATTTGGTTGAATGAAATTGAGTGGTTCCAACATGAGTCTCCTGATTGAATCTACACTATTTTTTCCTTCTCATTGTTTAAAAGATTTTACAAGTTTGAAAGTTTATGCTATTTGGCATGTGCAGGGATATGTGGACTATATGAAAGGAAACTTAAGGATCTAAATCCAGCTACGGGAAACATCACTTACGACATTGCTGATCTTTACAATTTTATTGATGGCCTTGCTGATATGAGCGCCCTTGTGTATGCCTCTCTTTTCCTCCACTTTTTCCTTTTTTATATAATGCATCATTCTCATGCATTTTATGATATATTGCATGCTTGGTAGTCGTGTCTATCATAATAACTGTTAATCAACGGCATGAATATGTCACGTAAAACCTGAACCCCAAGGAATAACTGTGTTCTGTGTTTGTAAGTGGACTATTTCCTTCTGCTGAAACTCAAATATGTTTATGAATATGTTTTGTTATGTGAGTTCTTTTTATTCCCAAATATGTCCTGGACAGAGGTGTTAATCGTGGAAACTTAAGAGAAAGAATGAAGAGTCTGAGTAACATGGTCCTACATCTAAGGAAAATAATATGGCTCATGGGAAAGTCTATGTATAACTTCAATACTGAGAATGGTCCAACAATCATGCGGTAATGAGTGTCATTACATATATGGGAGACAACATCTTGCAACAGATTATTGGATTGTTTGAATAGGTGGAACCATGTAGTTTCTCTGCGTTCCATGGGAAGCTAAACAGTTTACCACCAATGGCTTTGCAAAGTCCTGTTTACCTAATATTTGTTGCTTCCATCCATGTTCTTATTATTTATTTGGTGGGATAATTGATTTTTCTATTATTATTTTATGGCTTGCAGCTATGATCACAGGATTCAAGCTTTTTTGCCTAATGACAGGCAATGGATTAAGCAGAAACTATTTCAACACCTGAAGAAGTTGGCTCATTAAATAAATCCTGTTCACTGAAAGTGGTTTTAATAGAAAAAAGAAGAATGTGCATCAAAGTGCGGAAGACCTCATATCATATCTGATAATTGTGCTCTTATTGTACCTCCTAACTTTTGCACAAATATTTTTGAGTACCCATTGCAGCTTTGTCCAGAGTTTCAGATGAAATACCACAGGTTTTGTGTGGTCAGTGTTGTACTCTAAGCAAAGTTACTGTTAATTTTGTCTAGAAAGCTTGACCTTTACTATAATCATATACTATTTGGTATTTGATGGTAATTTCATGTCAAAAGCACGAGTCTTGATAACCAAGCAAAGGAAAATTATATTCTTTTTCAATACAAATTCAACCCAAAGATTAAATTGTCGATATTTCTCATATTCATATGGATTATAATTTCACTGTCAATGATTTAGCTAAGAATGCAGGTTTTAAAGGCATCATCCTTCTCTGCTCGCTTTCAGCTGTTCTTTTTATCTTTCTCTTGCAATTTTTTTTTGTTTAATGATAATTTTAATTACTAATGTTTATATATTTTGTCAAAATGATCTTAATTATTTTTTTAACCTTTTTTTACATCAACTTTTGCTTTAAAAAAAATTCAAAATTAATGAACATATTTGTTTATTGAGACATTTAAAAAAAAAAAAATTTAAATAATAATTTTTAATTTAATCCTTGTAAATATTCTAAAATAATAAATGTCTAAAAGGTAGACGCGTGCAACTTTTGATGATACAAATAATAAGCTATAGTATATATTAAAGCCAATATAAAAGATTCCCACCTACCATTACCACTTTTAGACGTGGATGAACCTTAGTTGATGACAGGAAAGGCTCAAACCATAAAAAAAAAATGACCCTTTCAATAATTTTTAGCAGACAAGGAGAATACAATACAATGATGTTGACTGTTAATTCTTTACAATGACTGACCGCACTGCAGTCAAAAAAATTCAGAGCTTGGATCTTGTAGAGAGGTTTTGGGGATCCCAACTTGAAAATTGGTTTGATTTTTTACTTCTCCTTTTGGTCAATAACTGTTAGGAATACCTGGTAGCCATAGAATTTGCTATATGGATATATAAATATTCGAATCTGATGATCAGGTTTTTGATATTTGTACCTCAGACTGGTTTGATACCAGAAGAATGTTTCATCCAAGAAAATTGTTCCTTGAATTATCTTTAGCTGGCCTTGCTTGTATGAGTTTGTTGCATCAGGAACAACCGGCAGTAGATTCGAATGGATCTCTACGCGGGGAAATACGCACGAGACTTGAATCCTCGTTTGCTTTATTGTAAAGCAGCTTCTGTACGTAGAACAACATATAACACTGTGAAGCTCTCACTATTCCTTCATCAACCTCGGATATCCAAGCATCATCGCATTTGTACCACTGGTTCTTTAGTCGCAGATAAGTCACGTAATGTCCCGACTCCAGCATCCCTGAATGAGCAATCACAGCAAAAATCTCATATTCGGAGTTGTCATATTCGAAAGCGAATATTCTATTCCCGAACTTGCTTCTAACAATGGAGGATGAAAAATATGGAGTCATGTCCAATGAGAAAGGGAACTGCATATACTGATTGATTTTCCTCGATATTTTTCTGACTAAAGAGTGCTCGACTCTCTTTATATGTAAACACAGCACCAATGGGAGTCTTCTAATAGACAGTTGCTTTGACGAGTCACGTAGTTCTTGACAATTTTGACAATGAAGTTTTTGATCAGAACCTAACCTCTCTGCTCTTGTAAACAAATTCAGACAACCTGAAAGAGTAGACACACTTGTCTTCTCATCGGGTTTAATGGGCATGTTAGCATTGGATGAAGACAAATTACTCGTGTCCATGTTGAGTGAAATATCAACACAAGGGTCGTAAGTTGTGGAAGTAAATCCGCAGGAGATACATGTCACATCAGATCTCAACAACCCGGAGAATGCCCTATGAGCAATACATTGGCAGTCTCCATCATCTGTGTAAAAGAATAACAATATCATGAGTAAAATAGAACTGCATTTCAAACCCAGATTATGTCCAGATCATCGGTTTGTTGATATATGTATGTCTACAGGTCAGTTCTAATTGTTTCCAGCCTCTTCTACATATGCATGTCGACATCAAAATCCCGAACTACCACTTACAGTTAATCAAATTTCATATTCTGCATCTAGGCCTGGCATCCTCTACGACTGTATTTATGGTTATCGATTAGTAGCATATGAGATAGAGAACCATTACTACCTTTCGACAATGTAATTGTACATAGGACATGAAATTGAAGCAAGCAAACATGATCTCAGCATCTTATTACCTTTGCCAGAGTTTAGTATTTTGCTTTCCTTCTCATGAATCCCATCTAAAACTGAAATGAAGAACTCATGAGCATCCTGCTCCTCATAACTAGCTAGATTCGATGAATGCTGCCACCAGCTTCAATAAAAAAAACAACATAAATCCATCAGTAAAGCATGATCCATCCTTGGGCATTTAGCAACCGAGGAAAGGGAGGACAAAACAAACCAAAACAACTTGTCATTTTCATTTTGTAATATAAAGAAGATGATTTTTGAGACTAAGTCTTTACAACAATGAAAATGGAGATTCCGACAAGGCGGCCTAACCGACATTGAACCAAACTTTCAGTTTAAACCCATTTCCTTTCACACAATACTTATTCCAGACAACAGATCTCAAGTAAATCCACCTAAAATAGCCTAAAGCACCACAGTCTATCATTCAAATAATGCAAGTCAAATACCAAAATCAGTAACTCAAACAAACATTGACCTAAGGCACAAATTTAATTTCATACCTATAAAGAAAGTGAGCAGGATTATAAGGGGTTCGCTCACCGGAAAACATAGCTGAAGAAATAGCATCAATGTCACAAAGCAAGCAGAGCTTTTCACCAGATCTTTTCCTGCATTGAACACTCTTGTGTCGATCATTCAGAAAGTAATTCCTCAAAGGAGGAGCATGAAGCAAAGCCTGCAAAACAGAGTTCATAAAACAAGTACTCCCCAGATTGTTCAATCCCCTCAACCCCAATGGATAACATGATTTTGCTCTCCGATCTCTCATTGAAACCAACAGTTTTGATTTCTTCAAATCTAATCTCTTTCTCTTGCTTGATCTCTCACCACATGCCTCAAAATTATTGGTTTTACTTTTGCTACCCCCAGGCAAGTCCTTAATTTGGTTACACACAACAACTTTGTCAAAATCAGGATCGTAGACCTGATCACAACACAAACAACAATAAAGCTCTGATCTGTCCATGTCAATAGCTACCTCATGGCCTTTCTCAGATTGGGTATGTAAAAGAATGTGGCTTGGACACCATAGTGAAGAGCACATCAAACAAATGTAAAGTCTTCCTTGATATCTATCACAGAAACTGCATCTGGGTATTTTAGTGGTGTGTTTAGCAACTCTAGTTCTTCCATTAGGGGTGGTCTTGAGGCAATTTCGGATGGAATCATAAGTACTGAAGCCATGCCTGAGCTTGTAATCAGCTAGGTGTTTGCAGGGTTTGGGGTTAGTGTAGATAGAGTTTCTTGCGCACATGCTGCTGATGTTGAATACAAAATGGCTTCGAATTGATGTATGAAGCTGAGATTTCTATCAAGTGTAAAAAAATCTATTAATAATAAATAACAGTATACTACGATCTATATATATTGATAAGGAACATAAAAAGAAAGAAACACGATTTTCCAAGAAAATTATCCAACTGGAAATACTAAAAGAAGAAAACAGATGGGATTTGGAATAAAAGAGTAAGGATTTTGGCTCTTATATTCGGGTTGATTGAGTGAAAAAGAGATCGGAAAACAGGGATGCAATTGTGGAAGGTGCTTTGATGATGGCTTAATTCACAATTTAGCCCTGAAGTATATTCATTTTCCGAATTTGATACTTGAACTTTTTTGTACTAATTTGATATCTAAAATATCAATTTTCTTTATTTTTTGATCTATTTTGTAACCGCAGTTAAAAAAAACCTGTTAAGCCATTTTGACCAATGAAAAAGTGTCACATGGCTTTTGTTTTTTTACATTGTTTTTATTAATTATGGAAACTTATTTTCCATTGTATTTTTCAAATTCGTATTTTCCAACAATTTAAATTGGGTCATTATATTTTGACTTTTCTTTGATTGCAATAAGATTTAGTTGCATATGAGTTTTTGTGAAAATTTCGTGGTAATTATGAAGAGAATTTGTTCTCAAGTTAGAACTTTGTTTTCGGGGGTTTTAGGATTTTAGTACATTTAAGTTTTTTTTCTGGATATTATATTCTCGACTATTTACTTATTTAATGAATAGTTGATACCTCCTTTGCCGTGATTTTAATCTCTTTAAGGATTTTTCAGGTAAAATATTTGTATTGATTCCTCTCTATTTTTACCATCTCATATTCTTATTATTTATACAGATCAATCCCAAATAAATAGTTCTATAAAAAGCTTGTATTTACATTTATTGTATATTAACTTGCTTTTTTTTTTTAATTTTATCTCAATTGATCCTGTTATTATTACAACACAATATTATGAGTAAAAAGTTTTTCTTTCACCTTCACGTAGTTGAACACCTTTGATTCTATAATTATGATTTTCAATTAATATTTATATTATCTGTGAGGATAGTATAGAAGTTATTTAAATTGATTCACTGATATACCACTGATATACCACCTTTGAAGATTTAATCAAAATTTACTGAAGTTTAAGACGAATTTAGAATTAGGGATTAAAAGGACTTCTCGTCAAATTAAACCAAAAATAAATGAAGTCATAACTTTGGAGATAAGGTTTTAAGACTATTTCATATCCACGTTCTCACAATTTTTTTAATACAACCCACCATTATCGACCCACTACCCGATCGGGTCCTGACCTGTAGTCTACATAATTTGCACCTTGAGTTCACACGTAAAGTGTTAGCATCCTTCTATGAGATCGCACAATGTGGGTTTGCATACATGTTGACATGCATGGAAGCTTACCTACAACTTCCCATTCATGAACAGAAAGCGTATCATATAAATATAAAACCTAACTTTTTTGAAAGGAACACACACAAAAACACCCAAAAAACTTCATTCCTAAAGGAAAATTAAGAAAAAAAACGTAAAGAAAAAGTGAGAAGATAATGAAAAAGCTGAGGCAAAGTAAAAAACTTTTGTCTAACTGTTGAAAAGGGTAATTTGAACAAATATTGCAGGCCATGACCATGGAAAACAGAAAACAAAAAAAGTACATATCAGACATTTAGCCGAAAATACTGTTCCATCTTCTTTTTCCGAAATCTACTTGTACTATGTATCTACTTATTTTTATCGCAAGCAGAAGCCGTTCATGTCACTTTGACCTCGAGATTCATGCTGCAAGGAGCTTCTGAATGTCCTTCTGCAACATCACCATGTTAAGAACAAGAATTAGTCCGTTGAATCATATTTGAGATTAAACGACCAAATCAAATCAAAGAGACATGTTTTCGTTTTGTGCCATTTGACAACAATGTTCGGTAGCTATTGCACCAAGCACGAAAAAAAGATTCAACATAGTGGTGCAAACAGGGGAGACTAGAACAAACCACTTCAAATCCAACATAGTGGTATTACTTGACAGTAATCCAATTCTGAAAATTCAAAGGAATTGCATTCAATTATGGTATGCAACTTTTAAGTTTGATTGCAACACCAAATCTGATACCAGACGAAACCAGTAAGCTAATAATTGTTCTGGATGTTCTATCAGACAAGAGAGTTGCATACAGCAGCGGCATTTCAATGCTCCGGAAAGAGAAAAGCATCGAAAATAGTAGAAGAATATGTTTGAAATCAACCCAAAATCCGAAAAGCAACCAGTTTTTGTTCAAGATATATACCAGTAAAACAACCAACAAATGATAAATGTTACAAGTATCAACATTGACATTGATCTTCCATTACAAGCCTTAAGACATCAAGAATCTTAAATCATTCTTGATGTCATGTTATCAAAACCGTAGTGCTTCAAGCGTTATGAGATTAACTTGCATACCTCAATTTGGAAAGGTGACGTCGTTGGTGGATACCTCTCAACAACTTTGCCATTTTTGTCCACCAAGAACTTCTCGAAGTTCCACTTGATCAGGTCACCGAAAAATCCACCAGTGCTCGACTTCAGAAACTGGTAAACGGGAGCCGTATTCGGTCCATTCACATCAACCTGATGCATAAAACTTCCTTTAGTCCTTAAAGGACTTATCTCTACCATAAATGCTATAATCAAATTGCAGAGCAGCTTGACTCACCTTATCAAATATAGGAAACTCTGCCTTGAACCTAGTACAAGCAAATTTTTTAATATCAGGGTTTGATCCAGGCTCTTGTCCCCCGAATTGATTGCAAGGGAAAGCTAGAATCTCAAATCCTGTGATAGAGTTTTATCAACAAATCTTACAAAAACACGAAGGCATTATTAAGGAACAGAATATCAAGGCAAGAATGCTCAACTGACCCTGATTCTTGTACTTGTCATATATGTGGGAAAGCTCAGAGTAATTTGATGTTGTCAAACCACTATGAATCAAAATGAAATTTTTTCAATTAGACCAACAAAAAAAAAAAAAGACAAAAGCTCAAAACAGCCCTAGAAAATATTGTGATGATATACCATCTTGAAGCAACATTAACAATCAAAAGAACCTTTCCCTTAAATTTGTTAAGAGGGGTATCCTTCCCATCAATATCCTGCTCAAAAAGAGAGAGAGATATCCTTTAGCAAAATTCAGTAACAAAATTGGAACTTTTGTTCAACGTAATATTCCCCTAGCTTGTACCTTTACTGTGTAGTCGTATAGGGTTTTATCCGTAGCTGCTCTTGCATAAATGCCTGAATATCTAGAGTTAAAGACAAACCCAGAAGCAGTAAGCGATGGCAAGGAGAACCCATGTTGGAAAAAGGCTGATTTTGAAGACCCAAACGAGGATTTGATGGAAGGAATTGAGAAAGAAATGGAAGGCCATGATGAAGAAAAAACTGGGTTCTTTTTGGTTTGGGAAAAATCAAGAAGAGGGGACGGAATAGTTGCAGAGAAAGACATCGAAGCCATAGTTTCGTTCTCTGTTTCCTTTGTGTCTGTCTAATTGTCTAAAATGCAACAGTAGAATACGAGAAAAAAGAATATTGGACTGTGTTAACCATAACCTGCGAAGCCACTAGACAGTGGGAGGTTTGTTTAAATGGACTTTGTAGTGGAAGATAAAAGTCCACGTTGTTTTTCTTTTGATGTTTGTTGTGTAACTGATTCGTCTCTCAGGGTAAAGTTTGTACTTCTAATTTTATTTGTAAGCAAATAAACTTTTTTTTGGGATACGTAAGGGCCCATTTGAAACCTTGAAAGCCTTCATGGTTGGGTTGGTTCCTGAAGTTTTTTACTGTTTTTTTTTAATATATTGTTGTAATTATATGAAAATTTTCTTACTGTTGTTAATGATGACTGGCTATAGCTTGTACCTTTTCTAGGACATATCCAAGTTGTAGAGTTTGAGCCTTTGAGAGAAGCAAAAGCATCTTATCCTCAATAAATTTTGATACAAGCTGGTAATTCCAAAACTGGGCTAAGTGTGGAGAAAAATTATGGGCCTTAAATTTACAATCTCATCATCAACTGGGGTTCAAAATGTCCATTCAAAAACCCTAGCTTTGTTTTTTTATATAGACATGCATTTCGCCTTTGTTCAATATTCGAGTGTCTTCCAGAAAGGGGTCATTTTTCAGATATGGGGTTCGAAAAAATTGAAGCATGTTTTGTTTGTTATCTATCTTTCATTGCCTTGTTTTTTAGTTGTCCTAATTCTTGGCAGAACACTCAAGCTTATGTTGCTGCTGTAAATATGGACAAATATCAATATGCAGGCATTAAAGTGGGCGAGCCATTAGTACATTGCCTCCCATAAAGAACCTACATTACATTACAGTTTTCTATAAAACAATAGGTTTGTTTGAGTTCTGATTTATGTTCATTATAGCAAGTTGAGTTTTTCTTTTTAGCTTTTGTATGATGAGCAAACTATAATGTTTCTAGCACTACTGTTTTATTTTTCGATTCCCTTTGGGTCCATTTTTTTATCCTTTTTTTGTGTGTCATACATATAATGTTTCTGTTTCTGTTTGTAATAGGCTGGGGTTTTTTGGTTTGAAGTTCATGAGCATGTTTGGTGTAAACATGAACACTGTTGAACTTATGCTGGTAGTTTTTTGTCTTCTTTAGATGATGATCCAGAGGAATCATGTTCGCGAACTTGACATGTAAAACTATAGGCAGATTTTTAGCTTTTTCTGCATTTATATTTTGTTAAGGTTATAGATAGTGATTTCCAGTTCCCAATAGATTTGATTAATCTTGCATTTTAATATGATTTGCCCATTTTTGAACATTCCTTTGCCATCTGATATTTCTTCTATGAAAGGAATCTTAGACATTGCTTCTTGGTTGTTCTAATCAATTGTCAACTAGTAATACAGATTTTGGAATATTGTGGTTCTTCTGTAAGAACGAATGAATGGATTATGGTTGGATATATTTCTGAAACTATTATATTTCAACTTTTGTCAACTCCTACTGCCGTTTCGCTCAGTTATGTTTAGTTCATAGGTAGTTGGTTAGATAGTCATGACTCCTTCCTCAAGTTACGAAGATGGAAAGGGCATTCAACCACCGGCTAAGATGCTGATGCAATTTGTTATGCAAGTTAGGAATTCAAGGTGAAGCGGCTGCCTGATTCACGAGTCTTTCCTTCATTCCAGTCTTGGACAATCTCCTATGATTCCTTTCCCAATGTCTATATTCTCCTAATAGAGACAATTGGTTTATCTTTATATTAATAGATGGTTAGAAATTACAGCTTAGGTTTGTTTATCACTTTATCTTTAGCTCCAAGCTCAACTCCTAACTCATTGTTCCGAGATAACACTGATTGGTATGGTCAATCTGCTGCCCTTGGAGATGAAAGATCCCGGGATACAATTCATTACTGGACTAAAATGGTTTCGAGTAATAATGATTCAAGGCTGTAGGATATGAAGTAAAGGCTCAAATTTTATCTAGCCTAGGGGTAACGTCTTACCATTTATTCCACTCCCGGCCCTCTTTTTCCTCAGTATTTTGGTTTTTTTCTTTATAATTTATATCACATATTCTTTATCTCTAAGTCATTTAGAAAGATTCCTTATCTGGAATATCTCATTTGATGCTCTATCTGCAAGGTTTTATTGTGCGTCTTGATGAATGTTGTTTTTCATTGTGCACTGTGTGTATATTGAACAAGTTAGTCAGGTCAGTTGATTGATTCTGGCAAAACATCCAACCTGGTGATTTTAAAGGCTTCAACTTTGTCATGTCTTGAGACCCTCATCTTTGGCATTTTTTGATCACTTGAGTCTGTCAATGGATTTTACTGTCTAGTTGCATTTCAGGTATTTGTCTGTCAATAAACTTGTAAAATTTCAGAACCTTGAAAGGAAAGAGATGCATTCGATTTCCTTAAGAAACTTTATGCAAGTTGGCAAATCCAGAACTGGGCTAGTCGAGACTAAATTATGGACCTTTAAATTACAATCCCAAAATCAATTGAGGTGTCTCCTTTCCTTCAAAAGGTTCAATCAAAAACCCTAACTTTTTATCTTCACGTGCATTACCTTTGTATGCTGAAACTATACCTTTGTTTGAGTTTGTGCCAAAAAGGGGTGATTTTCAGATATGTTTATTAAAAAAAACTCATTTGTTGTCCACCTCTCATTGCCTTTTCCTTTGAGTGAAGAATGTTTTTTTAATGCAAGTGATAGGATTTAAGTGATTGTTAAATGGAAGAACTAATTTTAATGGGTTCTTTAGTTGCCCTAAATCTTGGCAGAGCACTCAAGTCTGTGTAGCTGCTGTAAACATGGACAAATATCAATATGCAGGCTTTAGGTGGGTGAGTCATTAGTACATTTATGCCCATAAAGAACCTGCATTACATTACATTACAGGTTTCAATAAGTTAATTAAACAAATTTACAAATGAAAGATTGTACATTTAGTAAAGAATGAATCTGTTTCTATCTTGGTTTAAAGTTTTTATGACATAGGATTGCATGCAGTGCCTGATATTTTCCTTTGGAGCAAATTGAGTTCTTTTTGGCTTTCTACAATAAATAGACTATAATGTTTCAAGCATTACTGTTTTATTTTTCAAAGAGTTGTATATTGCCTTTGGGTCCATGATTTGATTCCTTTTTTTATGTTCTTACTAATATAAGTTTTCTATTTCTGTTTGTAATATTCTGGGGGATTTGTGGTTTGAAGTTCATGAGCATGTTTTGTGTAAACATGAACAGCTGTTGCAATGTATGGAGGTTGTTCTTGTCTTTTTTAAATGATGATCCTGAGGAATCATGTTTGTGAACATAATATCTTGTCAAGGTTATAAGTAGTAATTTCAAATTCCTGATAGATTTGGTTAATCTTGCTTTTTAATTTGATGTGCCCGTTTTTAGAACATTGCTTTGTTATTTGATATATCTTTTATGGAAGGTATCTTGATTCTTACACATTGCTTCCTTTTGGGTGGAAGGAGCTGTCATTCTAATAATCGTCAAATACTAATACAGGTTACTGTAGTTCTTCTATAAGAAGGATTATGGTTGGAAAATTTTCTGAGACTGTCATGTTTAGACTTTTGTCAACTCCTAATTCAGTCTCGTTTTGTTAGTTTGTTGGTAGTTGGTTAGATAGTGATGGTTGGGTTATTCACATGAAGTTGCTTGTTCACTTCTTGGTATCATTTCACCCTTCAGGTTGTTTCTTGTATTGTGGTTGGTCGCAGTAGTTGATTCACACCTTCCTCTGAATTTCTCGATTAGTGGTGTTGGAAGGGGGCCTTTGATCACGGGGAAAGATGTTGATACTCTGTGTTATGCGAGTTATGGAAAATACTAATATATGACGCTTAACCCAAAAATCAATCGGGTTTGGGGCGTCTCCCTTCCTTCAAAAGGTCCATTCAAGAGCCTTAACTTTTTATCTTTACATGCATTACCCTTTTTGTACTGAAACTATTCTATGCTCAACTTGTGCCAAAAAGGGGTGATTTTCAGACATGGGGATTGAAGCTTGTTTGTTATCTATCTCCCTCATTGCCTTTTGTTTTCTTGAATGTAAGTAATAGATGTGTTTTTAGTTGTCCTAATTCTTGGCAGAGCACTCAAGTTCGTGTAGCTGCTGTAAACATGGACAAATATCGATATGCAGGCTTTAGGTGGGTGAGCCATTAGTACAGTGACACCCATAAAGAACCCGCATTACATTCCGTTACAGGTTTCAATAAGTTCATAAAACGATGTCTGTCCATTCCCCAAACACTTTTTGCTCATTTGCTTTGTAATTCTTATCTCCAAGTCATTTCATGTGCTATGGTCAAGGTTTCATTGTACATCACGACTGTTGTTGTCTTCCATTGTACGGTATATTGAACAAGCACGTTGTTCCTAAGAGCCACTTGATTGATGCTGGCATTACAACCAACCAAAAGATGCTCTAAAGGCTTCAGTTTCGGGATTTATTTGATCACGTCGTTTTGCTCAATGGAATGGCAGGCAACATGTGCACTTCCCATGAAGCCGACGATGCTGTCCCGTCCACATCATGCAGGCTGTGTCGTTGAAGCAAGTAGAGTTGTATGTTTGTGGTGAATTTGGTTCATTCCGTTGTTTGTCACCCCATGTTTGTATGTGGTGGAGGAGCTTTTGGGGCCAAATGTTGGTGTTCAATGACTTTGGAGACTCGTAGGGTCGTGGTTATTATGTCTCATTTGTATCTATGCAGAACTCCAATTGATATACTTAGGAAACTCGTAGGGTCGTGGTTATTTATTATGCCTCAAAAATAAATTGAAATTTATTGAAGTATAGGTTTTTTTATTTATTTATTTATTAAGATATGCCTAATTTGGTGTTGATTTGGAACACTTAAAACCTGAGGAGGCTGAAAAATACAGGTGTCAAAGGCATTTTTAGGCTGAAACACCTTTGATGAAGGCGGCCGACAAAGGTCCTTTAGTTGTTTGTCGGATGATTAATAATATAAATTATATGTAATTTTAATTCGGTGATGGGCGCATTTTACATTGAAAACAAAAACAGGTGCGTGTTATAATGAAATCAAGTATTGTTAATATAGCATAAGAAGAGGTGCCCTTGACTGTGACAATCAGTTAGACCGATTCCTGACTCTGCGCTCTTATCAACTTGCTCACCAAAAACCAAAATTTGTGGGGGCTGCCCTCCAATTCAATATCCAACAACCTTTATATAATTTCATATCAATTAATAAAATATCTATTTTATTTTATCTTATTTTTGAAACCCAACTAAACAAATTAAATTATTTTTTAAAATTTAAAAAAATGTGTTATTTACTCTTTAAATAATAATAGCGTCTCAAATCCTTGAATTATTTGTGTTGTATTAAATCGGATTTAATAAGTATTTTTAAATTTCATTCAACTGAATTATATATCGAAAGTATTATTATTTAAATTTAATTATAAAATATACAAATGTTAATAAACTTTTTAATTTTTTTTAAAAATTTAAAACATATATATAACTTTTAAAAAATAAGTTTTTATTGAAACTATGATAAACATGTGGTTTTTTTTTTTTCCCTATTTTTCATTCTTTACATATTATTTAAAGAGTAAGGATTAAATTGAATTTATTAATAGAATTTATTTTTATTTTTATTTTATAAAGATAAATTGAACTCTTAATGTTTATTAATTTTTTCATCTTAACCTTTATTTTTATTTTTTGGATTATTTTAATCCTCAACCTTTAAATTTTAGTTAAATTTACTTATTTTATTTGTGTGAAAAGTTTCATAAATGGAAAATGAGGATGTCAGTTAATTTCATGGAATTAATGTTAATTATGTTAGTATTGGGAGAGTCATCACATCACCAATTAAAGACATCTACCTCTTAATTCTTACTACGTTCAATCTATAATTATTTCCAAATAATTGCCAACAAAACAACTTTCTAAAGTAATCCTATAAGAAGTTTGCCATCATTGACTGAAGTAATATTTATAAATCAATTTATAATTATTGCATATTTTTCTTCACATCAACAACAATAGTAATTTATTCAATGCGGAATAAATTTTAAAAAAAATATATGCACCATTATATTTACTTTTTCAAATTTTAAAATTTAATTTTAATTATTAATTTAATTTTTATTAATTTTTTTTTTGTATGATATTTTAAAATTAAAAAAATACTCACATATTTAATAAAAAAATAATATTATAACAAGTGATATTCAAAAAATACTTATCAAGGAATAAAAATAATAATAATTTTCTTAAAATAAAAATCAATTTACTAAATTAAAATATAAGAATTACGAAAATATTTTAACCTAGAATTTTTTATAACATTATAATGTTTTGAATAAATTATTCAACTCTTTATACTATGAATTCTTTTAAGCTCATTGTAAGGATTTATTTATAAAAAAATTATAAGACCAAAACATATTTAGAGATTCGATTTAAAAAATAAATAATTTAATATTTTCATACAATTATTTTTAAAAATTAATATTTTTCAACGGGTAGCAACGATACTCTTCAATAACACGAAGAGATGTGCGGTGTTAGAAAGAATATATATACACGAGGAATAATTGTATAAAACAGAGACACCATATCACCTCCTATCTCTTACCAATTATTCAATAATATTTCAACATCATTTTTTATGTTATTAACACATTATTTTAACAATTTTTTAGTTTGAATCTTGAACCTTAAATCATAATATTGAACTCTAAATCTTGAACCATAAAAAAAATATCAAAATAATATATAAATTACTAATCTAATAAAATTAGATAAAAATCTAATATTTAGATTGATAAGTAATTGACGAGTACACATGTTTTTCCAACTATAGTCGCTGCCACGCCATTGCTTGCTTTCCTATCAAATAAAATTAATCATTTTTATTCAATCCAAAGCAAGAAAATTTAATAAAGCTGTTTGATTTTCTTCTATTCTTCGTCCTCTTCCTCTTTCTTCCCTTATTTTTTCCATTGTCCTCTTTCTTTGAATGTTTCAGTTCCTGTCTGTCTCACCTCATAATCCCTCGTTTTTCCTTTCAGTTCCCAAGAAATTTCTGTTGGGTTTTCCTTAGCTGGGCATGTAAGGATATTACTAACATCTCTTTAACAAAGCACCATTTTTATTTTTTTTTTGTAAATTTTCATTCTTTTCTCGTTTGAATCTTGTGTTATTTCATCTTTATGCATCAAATTAGCATCTTGGTTTCTCATGTTTTGTTATGTAAGACCTTAATTTGATCTTACCAAAGTTAGTGACTATTTCGTTTGTTGCTTAGCTTCATGTTCTTTCCTGCTTTTACTTATTTCTCTTCTTTCAACATGCATTTTTTATTACTATTTAAGATTAAGTTTTGATTTAGCTTAAGAATTTCTGTTCTGTGTAGTTATTAATTTCACTCTAAATTTTCTTTAGCTGCAAAAAAATGGGGATCTAATACGCCAATTGAATTTAAAAGCTGTTAAATTTTAACATGATTCATTCAACTGCAGAAAAAAGATGGGTATATATCTCAGCACCCCCAAAACTGAAAAATTCTCTGAAGATAGCGAGAATGATAGGGTTAGATATGGTTTATCATCTATGCAAGGATGGCGTGCTACTATGGAAGATGCTGTGAGTAACAAGTTAAACCTTTAGACTCAATAAGAACCAAAAAAAAAAAAAAAAACTTTAACTTTCAATGTTTTTATAATTTGGACCCTTGTCGCTACATTCTATTACCTGGTTGAAAAGTTTTCTTTTTGGGAGGAAAAATTTTGGTAAATATGTTTACTCCTTTGTAATTTACTATTTTGTAATGTGGGTCAATTTGTCATCTGTATTCATTATGTTATATATATTGGACCTTACATTTTATATATTTCTTTCAAATTACCAAATTCTGTTTATATGGATATGTTAGTTACCTTTTATTATTTGTTTTCATAGCATGCTGCATATCCTGATCTTGATGCTTCTACTTCGTTCTTTGGTGTTTATGATGGTCATGGAGGTAAGTCTTAGATGGTTCAGGTACTTATGTTTGTTTTCAGTTCCATATACAGGTTACTGAAGGAGCTTGAACCTATTCTCTTTTCAAATGATTGTTAATTCTTAGCTACTTTTCAACTTTTTGTCTACAAAGGGTCCTCATCAGGGCTGAACCTATGAATTATGTATTTTTTTTTTTTTGGGGGGGGGGAAGATAAATTATTATTTTTTAATTTGGGACCAAAGCTAGAAATTTTTTATTAAAATGGCTGCAATTGAATTTTTAACTTTTGAGGGGGGGCCAAAAATGCAATTTTTCTGTTTAACAAAGAGGCTAAAAGGGATTAGATTGAATTATTAACATTTCGGAGGGACTAAAGTTGAATTGTACCATTTAACCAGGGGGGCCGAGGCCCCTGCCTGCCCCCTGGCCTGGTTGTCAGAGTTGCTGGGGCTTAACTTTGATGCTAAGGTGAATACTTTTATAGGTCACTTTGAGAATAACATCCTGAATTTTACAAATACGATCACAAGTCTTAGTAGTTGCGAGCATTCATGTTAAACTTACCTAAGTTCATAACTTGCAGGCAAGGTGGTTGCAAAGTTCTGTGCCAAATATCTTCATCAGCAGGTTCTCAAGCATGAAGCATATGCAGCTGGGGACATAGGAACATCAGTTCAGAGAGCATTTTTCAGGTTATGTAATTTGATTATGTTTGTTCTTCACTATGTTCTCATTATTAGGGAGGTCAACAAAGCAGTTCTGGTGCCTCGATAATTTGAGGGATTCGGTGTTTAGTACCTGCTACTAACAATGTGTGTTGATCAATTCTTTTATACTTGAAGTGTGAGAGTGACTTTTTCTTTTTGTTCCACCTTTTTCGCCTGCTAACATCTCATCGTGAATTTCACAAGGCTTAAGTCCTTCTAGCAGTATCATACGCATGCATGTTCCATGCATATTGAAGTAGCAATAACAAGGTTTATTGAAATGCCTTTCCATATATTTTTTGTTTTATGTGTTCCTAACTTGAGTTACATTTAATGCAGAATGGATGAGATGATGCGTGGACAAAGAGGATGGAGAGAATTAGCCATTTTGGGCGATAAAATAAATAAGTTTACTGGCATGATAGAGGGATTGATATGGTCTCCAAGGGGTGGTGATAGTAATGACCAAGTTGATAATTGGGCCTTTGAGGAGGTACTTACATAAACAAAAAGAATATACCCGGGTTGTTGTCCTTAACTATTATGCTAAATAGAAAGTTGACGATTGCCACAAACTATGATGGAAACCTAGATCAAAGAAGAAAAATCGAAATTCATTACTACTTGTTTACTTTTAGTTTGAGCTGATGTGGTGTGTCTATGAAGATTATATTTTGGAGAGTTTATTTCCATCTTGAACATTAATATCTTACTCTGCATTTTACCTTTTGGGTTGAGGCAGGTATCATAAATGTACAATCCGGGTTCGTCTGTGATTGCATGATAATGTGATTCATCCATGATTGTCCTGAATTAATTTTTTGTACAATTAAGGCACAAGAACTTGCGTGTTTAGTTTATATTTCTTTTTTATAAATGTAATCAGGGCCCTCATTCTAACTTTCCTGGACCTACTTCCGGTAGCACAGCCTGTGTTGCACTCATTAGAAATAACCAACTTATCGTTGCAAATGCCGGTGACTCTCGTTGTGTGATATCTAGAAAGGGTCAGGTAATATTCTATTAATGATATAATTTCTTCTCGCCAGATTCTAAAAATCAAGATTATCCTTGTTAATCAATTTAATTGTTAGTGGATGGATAGGCTTTTGTACTTCTAATTACGAGGCATCGAACATGAGTCTTGTTGTAGGAAATAAACTTTTCTGTCTGAATTAATGGTCTATTTTATTTGTGTTCTTAAATGGCTTCCTTTTGTTTAGGCTTACAATCTCTCTAGAGATCACAAACCTGATCTTGAGGTCGAGAAAGAAAGGATCTTAAAAGCTGGGGGGTTCATACATGCGGGACGTGTCAATGGCAGTTTGAATCTTGCAAGAGCGATAGGTAATTACTTTACCTCTTCCTATGCAAATGAATGCTTCCATGCATCAATCAGGGAAGTAAAGAGAGACATAGATGTAGAGATATGTAGTTTTAATCCATCAATTCTTTTTTGCTGCAGGTGACATGGAATTCAAGCAGAATAAATTTTTGTCTGCTGAAAAGCAAATTGTAACTGCTAATCCAGATATAAACACCGTAAGTATATACCCTTTAAGCATGGTGGCCAGATCACTATACTACAATTTTTTTTCCTACATTTGCTATATATGTTCTTATCAGTCCCAAAAATGTTCGGAGCTTGTAGTAGCTAACTTCTACATCTTACTAATTTTCTATTAGGTTGAGCTTTGTGATGATGATGAGTTCATGGTTCTGGCGTGTGATGGAATCTGGTATCTCATTTAGTTTATTACTTGTAGTCTTGTATTCTTCATGGCTCATTACCTAACGCCTTTTGAATTATGGATTTTATGTTTCAGGGACTGCATGTCAAGTCAGACACTAGTTGATTTCATTCATGAACAACTAAAATCGGTATGTATATAAGCATCTCTAACTTTCGTCGAACTGTAATGTTTGAAAACTCAGTATAAACTATTGAATGCAATGCAGGAAAGCAAGCTTTCTGTTGTTTGTGAGAGAGTACTTGACAAGTGCTTAGCACCATCAACAGCCACCGGTTTGGGTTGTGATAATATGACCATGATCTTGGTGCAGTTCAAGAAACCGATCAAATACACCTCATCCGCTGAGGAGCAATCGTCGAATTCCGAATCCACTGAAACTGAACCAAAGCTGGAGGGAAATGCAGAAAAGTAGTTGCTGCAACTGTTGGGGGAGCCTTGGAGGTGTCAGATCCTCTGATTGCTCAAATAGTATGCATTTGTAGATGGGTTAGAGAAGGAATGAATTGATATATGAACCACCACATTATGATAGGTACAGAATGTTTTCTGGGTCATGGATCTTGTGTTACAAGAATCTTTATGTTGTATATCCTTTTAGATGAAGGACCACTTGAAAAGCCTTCCAAAAACATCTTACCTTACCTTATAGAGATGTGAGACCTTGGTTGCAATTACAGTTGGTGTGATGCTTAATTTTGTTAGTAGAGTTGACACAACAGCGAGGGCATGAAGAGTATACAAGTATTATAGCAGAAATTTTAATTTTTTATCTCGTATGTTTCCTTCTTGTTAAAAGGATTGATTAGCCCCAGCTTGGTCGTAAATGTGTAAACTAAACGAAAAAAGAGAAACATATGCAAAAAAAAATAATAATAATAATAATAATCAAACCAATAAATAAAAATGAATTTGCTATTTCTATAGCAACTCAACTACATATAAAATAATCTACCCAATAATACTAATGGATATCGAACTCAAAACAGCCCCAATACCAAAACCCCCATTGTCACCAACAAACCAGCCTTCAACCCTGCAACACCGCTTGTAGGAGCAACGGCCGGACCTTCAAATTCAACCGGAGAAGGTGCTGGAGAGATTCCAATGTACCTATGCTTTTGAGACATGACAACCACAATCATCTTCTGGCCTTGCTCGCAGTGACCCTTTGCTCCACTCATGAAGAAATATGGTCCTGGCTTTTCAAGCTTCACCTTGGTGTTCCCATCTTTGTGCTCTGCAATCGGGTTCGACGTATTGCAACTTGTATAATCCTCCTTACTCACTTGGAGCACCGAGTCTTTACCACCATCATATTTCCACACTGTAACAATACACCAAACAGGAACTGTTAAACAATGCCCACAAAAGTGAAACAGCAGACATAAGTAGCTTTACATACCGAGAGAGTCGCCGATCTGGAAACGAGCTTTTTCAGCCCATTTGTTGAGATAATCTGATTCAGAAGAAGGTATCTTCCAAGCGCCTGTTTTGCCACCAACCATGATTTCTTTACCTTGTGCAAAGCTTAAAAATATAAACAAAAGCACAAAAGAAGTAGTTATACTTCTTGAAAAAGCTTTAGCAGCCATGAGAAAATCAAGAGTATGAAAAAGCTGAGCTGAAAGAGAAAGCGAAGGACTGAGTACTACTTAGATAAAAGAAGAGAGGTGAGTTGGGTTAATGAGCGAGTGAGTGAGTGTATTTATATGTAGGTGAGAAAGTAGCCGTTACAAGGATGGGTTTTAATGGCGGGGCACATGGCATTTTCTGGGGCACTGAGTCTCTGACTCGTTGTCCCTTCGCCGTTGTAACGGTTAATAAATAGAACGAAAAAGAGAGAAATGGATCTAACGGTCAAATATAGATAATCCAAGGGAGAGGGGATGATGGTCTTTTCAATCTTAGCCGTTACTTCGTGCGTGCCATGATTGGGCATATTTTTCAAAGCCCCCACATGTGTATGAGCGTTTTACTTGTTTCTTTTCCTTTTTGGGATAATCAGTGAGTGTTTTACTTAGGTTAAATTTTGTTATTAGTCCTTGTATTTTATGAAAATTTTGAATTAATTGGGTCAATTGTAGTCCCTATGCTTTTCAAAATTTTCAATTTTAGCTCTGCCTAAACAGTAGCAGTTAAATTGATTTGGTTAAATTCAATTATTAGTCTCATACTATGAGTATAATTGTAGATTTAGTCCATATTCTCCAATTGAATAATTTTAGTCCCTATACTTTTTAAATTTTTGTTTTAATACGTGGAAATAACAAACTGACGCAACATTGCATATATAATAATATGTTTGTTGCATCAGATTTTTGAAATAGTAGAACTTAATTTTAATAATTATCGTTTGATGAGGATTAAAAATTTTAAAATTTAAAAAGTATAAAAACTAAACCATAGAGACTTAAAACAGAATTTAACCTAAATGAATAAGTGTGTGAGCGTTTTAGTTTTTTTGGGATAACCAATCAGCGTTTTGCTTATCTTTGCTGCATTGTATTATGAATCTATATAATATATAATTACATAATCGAAATATATTTAAATCTAAACCATAATATATCTCAACAAATCTCGCACATGATAAATTGATTTAAATCAAAATAAAATCTCAACAGTAAATTCACTTTTTATCAACACTTTTAGTGCTTCGTTGTGAATCCAAAACCCTTCTTCATGCGTTACAAACCAAAAAGAAAACACCCTAAAATCCTTCTTCAACTACACTGCTAAGTCTCAACCTCTTTTGGGGACATATTTTTGTGCGTTATGATGGAGAGATTAAAATATATATTGCACATCTGAAAATTTTAAAATGAAAAATATTTAGCTCTTAACTCACACTCAATTGCAACGAGAAGTACTTATTATAATTTATTGGTTTAATATGCACAAATACTGTTGCATGCAAAATATTATGTCCCCATGTTGTAATACGAAGTTTTGTTCTAATAAGTAATGATCTAACTATTAATTGGAGGCATTTGTTAACCAATTTAGTTAAATCATCTTGTGTACGAGCATGAGCTACATGTATTTAATCTTTATCCCAATTGACATACAATAATCAATTAAAGCTTGGGATGTAAATTCACTAGAATTATCAAGACGGATCTTGATTGCATAATCTAGAAATTGTGGTCTTAATCGAATTATTTGAGCAAGCAATCTTGCAAAAATCAAGTTGTGAGTCGATAATAAACATACATGTGACCACCTAGTAGATTCATCTATCAAAACTATAAAATATCTAATTGATCCACATGGTGGATGAATGGATCCACATATATCACCTTGAATACGCTTCAGAAATGTGAGAAATTCAATACCAATTTTTGTTGGTGGTGATCTAACAATAAACTTTCCTTGAAAACATGCAACACATGAGAATTCAAGAATTTTCTGATTCTTTAATGGGTGTCCAATTGAAAACATCAAAGATGAAAAATAAAATATTATATATATATATATAACAAGATTGAAAATATTTTATCAAAATAAGGGGTTGAGACCAAAAGTGAAAGCCAATATCCACTCATTTTGCAACTTTTGCTAAACAATCAACCAACCTATTGTATTCACGATACACATGAGTTAAACTAGCATTTTAATAACACCTCAACAAATCTTGAATTGCATTTACGACATGCGATTCCGGTTGATTAATTGTCAAGTTCTCCTTAATATGTTGCGGCGCTTCCAAACAATCAAATAATTTTAACCACATCTCGACAATCAAGCTTCCAAACCTGTTCAATATCATCAAATATGCCCTAGAGTTAAGGGCGTCGATCACCATAAGTTACAAAAAGAGAATTAAGGCATCTTATAAATCCTATAGAGATTACTAGAGTTGCAAGAGAATTGAATTTGATGATTTTGAGAGTTATATAAAGATCCATTTATTAATGAAATTTACAACATCTAACATTTATTTTTTGATATATCAAATTAAAATGATATTAATTATATACATACAATAACATAGTAATAAATGTATTAATTGTTAGCTTTATACATACAAATACTTAGATATTAGATATGATACAAGAAAAATTATACTTAAATGAATTAGGATGACACTTTGTCTGGATTCATCTGGACTTGAATTTTTGAATTTTATTTATTTTTGTTGATATGGTAGTGACACAATAACATGTCACCAAAGTTTTTAAAATTTTAAAAACTACATCTTTAATTAATTTTATTTTAAATTTTTTATTTTTACTGATGTGAATCACTATAACAACGTCACAAGACTGATCGAAGGGCCATATACAATCTTTTAACATCCACTTTAGTCAAATAGCTAATTTGATCAATTATGTAAATTGAATAACTCAATTGAATGTGAAAAATTAAGACGGACTTACTTTTTTTTCTTTTGAAATAGTACAAAAGCTTATAACGCCAGTCATGTGCATGTAAGTTTTCTTCTAAACGAAGGATTTAACCATACAACAATATTACTTTTATTCTTACCAACAAGATGCTCAAAGCATCCTAAGAATGTCTCAAGAGTTTTTAGAGAATATTCGGGAAAAAATCATTAATGTTGAAAAAACAATAATGCAAAAGGTTGTCGGCTCTCGATCTTTCACCTCCACGTATCCTTAATTTTACCTATCTATTTTGTTCCTTTAACAAGTGAATTGCACCTCAAACTTTTCAAGTCGAAATTCGGGTCACACAAATCTAACAATTTCCTACTTGTTAACCCAACATGAATTTATATCAAAGAAACCAAAAAAAAAAAAAAGATGAGGTCACGTGAAGCAAAAGTGTGAAAGGAGCAACACCATGTTTGGTTGCTTTCCTGATGGAGGCTGCTCAGGAATGCCTGAAAATGGAATAAACCATTTGCATTTAACAATTAACAGTTTGTTCATATTTAGCTATGCTTCTTTTACATTTATGATACCACAAACTTTCAGCATTTGACAACACAAAACTCCAGTACTGCGCCCAATTTCATCCATGCTTCATATTTGGGTTTGATTCGTAAACTCGTCTATATGATAATATACTGTGTGCATGTATGGATATGAGGGTTTAAATTGGAATTGTATAAAAAAATGTATTCGACAACACAATAATCTTTGTACACTGTACAATGACATTTCCTTCGTGGTTGTCGGGTCGCTTGTTATATTTATGCATGCTCGAAGTATTTTTGAAGCTAAAAAGTTTAGCTTATAGCTTTTTTTTTTTTTTTTTTGAAAAATCAAATTGATAAATGAAGTTAAGTATGATTTAAATAAATATTTATATATATATATATTATTAAAATATTCATTTTTTGAACTTCATGTGTTGGTCTGATAGTAAAGAGTGTTTATTGTCTGGGTTCGAGTCACGTTAGTCACGTTATTGTTATTTGTTAGGGCTTTGTCCGTTTCTTATAATTCATCAAAAAAGAAATCTAAACTATAAAATATTTATTGTTAAATATTTATAAATTGCAACATATATTTATTATTAAAATAGTAGTGTAAATATATTTTATTAAAATATTCATATTATTATTTAAATTTAAATTTATTATTAATGCTAAATTTTATTATTAAAAATAAAATTTTAATATTAATAATTTTATTATATTAATAATTTATTTTATTATTAAATATAATTATGCATGTTTGATACATTAAAAATTATACTTTTAATGATATTGAAAATTATAAAATTGATATTAATATTTATTATACTTGACATAAGTTAATTTTTTATATAAAAATCAAGTTATTTATAAGACTCCTACTCTTGAAAAGTGGAAGTCAATTTTCATAAACGATGACTTATTTTATGTTTATTAGTAAGTTATGTTTTGTTATCTAAACAATTTTCATGAAACACACTAAATGAAGGACGAAGTCAGAATAAGGATCAAAATTAAATTATAATTTTTACGATAATAAAAATGTAATAGTAAAAATATAATTTAATCATTTTAATAGTTTATATTTTTATAATTTTTAAATGATTAAATTAAAATTTCATCATTTTTATGGAGTCAAAATTAAATTATAATTTTTACGATAGTAAGAATGTAATTTCACCATTTTAATAATCTGTATATTTATAATTTTAAAGGATTAAATCAAATTTTATCATTTTTAGGGGGCAAAGTACAATTTTACCTTATTAATTTAAAATTTTAAAAGATTTAAATAGAAAATTTTCTAATTTAAGGAGGGTCAAGGGCCCTGCCAACCCTACTAGCTACGCCCTACACTAAACAATGAAGAAAACATCTTTTGTATATCATTTTTCATGAAATAAATACATCTTAAATAAATTGTTTAAGTTTAATTTAAATCTTTAAAGTCAAACATATGGTTTTGATTAACTTTTATTAAGTGAAATATCTCATATCTAAATAAAATTAATAGACATGTATCTTACTCTAGGCTTAATAAGTGTTGTCCTAGCCCTAATACGTGTTACATCACAAGAGAGGAAGTAAGCTCCACCTACAAGCTTAGTCCGTGAATCTAGTCTTTGGGTTGAGCTTAGTCTTAGTCTTGATCTGTGATCTTACCTTGTGAGCTCTTCAAACTCCGGGACAAACTCATTCGGATTTTGGGTCACTAATGATAATCCTCCTAATAATTTAGGTTTTGAGCTGCTAATGATAATCACCCTAACACATCTATAACTTAGCATGTAAATCTTACCGAATATGGTGGCAAAGTGCCCCAACATCCATTTACTTTCCCATTGGATGGCATCCATGTGATGTGCTTCCCCAATTCACAATAATCTTTCACTTTCCACGTTTTCAAATACAAATGTTTGGGTAAGTAGTTAGTACAATCATGTCGAGCTTTAACAGCATAAAACCTGGAGAGAATATATCACAAAGAGCACCAATCACTTGAAAAAAAAAATTTAGTAGGCGACTTTTACATGGAAAAAGAGGCTGGCCACAAAGGGGGCTGCATGGTCCTGGTCCCCCACATGTCTGGTTTCATTGCCAATGAAAAGCTCATCCACACAGCTCCCATTATTAACCATCATTTGTTTATGATGTATTATGCTCACGCCTCCATTTGCCTCTACCATTATAATATTGTCTTCGACCTACGTTTGGCTGATCTTTTGACTAATTTGTGGCTTTCTTGGCTAAACTATGTGTACGCCCCCATGTGCTAATCCCTAAAAGTTGGTCTAAATAGCCCTCATTTTTCTAAAGGTGGCTGTTGGTTTCGATGGTAACCCCAATCACCACAAACATCGAAACTTCAAAACTATGTTCATCTCTCGAGTAGGGTCCATTGATAGAAAGTTGATAACCTCAATTATTATGAACTGAGTTACGCGTCTCTTAGATCTTATTTAGATGGGCCGCGTTTATTTTTAATAAAATTAAAAATAACGGTGATAATGAAATTATTTAATATAATTATGAGATAAAAGATTATATATATTATAGCTATTGTCCATTCAAAGCGGATCTCATTCTTGAATCAAAAACTTTTTCTTTCACTTAAATATCTTTCTTTTATCATATTGGCTTGATAGTTTGAATATATTCAATTAATTTTTTATTATTAATCATCACACGTGAGTTTGGTTATGTTGTCCAATTATATATTGTTTTGTTAGTTTTTTTTTTTTAAAGTTACGATGATAATAAACATTTAGATTTTGATGGGAATTATTGATATCAAACTTGCATTGTAACAAAACAATCTTAATACAACACTTTTGAGTGACACTTTTTTAAATGTTGAGATAAACTTATCGAAATATATTTTGATCAATTTTTTGTATAAAAGTTGGGATATACATTCTTAAGGTAACACTTAATTTAATATTGGAGCGTAGATGTTTAGACAAAAAAGTCAAAATTTGAGAATAAAGGGTAGATGCATTTAATCATGCCTTGGGGGTAGATTCGGCTCTGAGAGTTATCCAAAATATCAACCGTTCAAGATTCAAAGTTAAAAATATTTATTATTTTTTAATTTTTAAAGGGTTTAAAAAAAAAAATTTTTGAGCCCCAAATTTTTTTTAAAATTTTTATAGGTTAAACTTTTTTTATCAACTTTTAAGAGTTTCAATTTCTTTTTAGTTGTTAAAGACCTAAATTTATTTATTTTTATAAACTTTTAAGAGATTTAAAAAAAATTTTCTTCGATTTTTATTATTTTAATTACAACCCAAAAACATTAATAACGAATGTGTTTGGGGGTAAAGGTCAGCATAATAAATAAAGAGGAGCTGTAAGGCTGTAATGTAATAATACTGTGAAGGATGATGAAGAAGTGAAAGGGGCACTGGTCCATGTTATTTAATACCCTGATTAAGATCCAGTCACTCAACTTTCAAATATTCGTACATAAGCTAGGTAGGTCCCCTCCTCTACCCCTAAATGAGCCTAAAACTCAAGTCCTACCACATTTATTTTTAACCTTTCCTATAATATATTTGATCTCTCAAAAAATTTTAAAAAAATCAAAATAATTTTCAAATATTCATAATTTTTATAAATTATAAAATTAAAAACTAAATAGATCTCTATAATTTCGTTTTATTTTGAAATTGAGCAAATTAATTTGTCTTAAAAATTTGGAGCAATTTAATTTTTATCAATTTTGAAAGTGAGTAATTAAGGATAATTAATCATTTAATTATTCTGTCAATTATACTTAATTTTTATTGATATAATAACAAATTTATCTTTCGATATTTTTTTTTTTTTGTCATCTTGGCCTTAGTTGCAAAAGGTTTAACAAATTTAGCCTCAACATCTACACTAATGTTATGAGATAAATTTGTTAAATTACGATCAAAATGATAGAATGTGTAGTCTTTGAAGGCTAAACTTGTTATTATACAAATCAAATCCACGTAGAATTGATAGAAACATTAATGTTGTGATTAATTGTCTTTAGTTACTTAGTTTTGAAATTGACAAGGATTATATTGTTATGATTTTTTTAAAGGGATTAATTTGCTCAATTTTAAAATTAAGAGGGATTAAAAAGGTCTTTTTACCAAAATAAAGATGATTAAAAATCTTTAAAAATATATATAAATATGCTAAATTATAATTTTAAAAATTTCAAAATGATAAATTTAACATATTAAACAAATAAATTATCAAATCAAGTTTATCATACTAATTATCTTGTTTTTTTCTCTTATTTTTGTTTTAAAGTAGTTTTCAAATATATATAATATTTTTGTTCTTTAACTTAATATTTAGTCATATTGCCAACAAAATTTCAATATAACCGATTTATTTTTTCAATAGTTAAACACATAAAATCACATGCATTGCATGGATATTAAAAAATAGTTTTTTGTAATAACACATTCTTCTAATGGATGATTCAGTTAAATCAATGTAAAATTCATATATTTTTTTACGATTAATATTTTAATAATTTAACTGTCATATTTTATTTACATAAATCATACATATAAATTTGACATAAATTAAAATATTTTAAACTATTATTTTATGTATAAAACTTTCAACAATTTAATAAATATTAATATATACAATATTTTAAATTCATGCTATACAAATATCATATCTGACAAGTATAGTTATATTAATAAATATAATAATTTTATATAAAATGACGAAAAACTTACATTAAAATACAGTCTTCCAAAGGTTTAATTAATTATTAAATTAAAAGTAAATATTCAATATTAGAGAAGTCAACTCGAAATGTTTGTTAAATTTGTATCAAGTCAAGTTGAAATAATAATTTTTAAATTCAACTTATTTCATTTATCTAAATTAGAAGTATTTAGATGAGTTTAATATAAAATTATATAAAAAAAAAATTTCATAACAAATAAATAAAAGCTCCATAAAAAGTTCTTCTGAGTCACTGAGAAACTCTGTCCCCTACTCCCAATACAAAGCCAGTACGCACGCTTTACATATTACAGAAGGTAAAATCCTGTGAAAGATCCCTGTATTTTATATTATTAGCACTTTAGTCTTTTTTAAATATGTAATGATGATATGGTATGTACGTATTAGCACTTTTATTCATATATACATAGAGAACTAAAAAATTAAATTACAGTAGAGGGATTAAATTCATAAAACATAACATATAGCGTTTGATATATTACAAATTCCCAATATATATTTTTCGTCAATTTATGCTATTAGTCCATATACCATGTGTATGTTATAGATTTAATCTTTAAACTCTTATTTGGTCAATTTTAATTTTGATACATGTTGAATTTTAAAATTTTAATATTGACCTAAATGATAGCAATTAAATTCGTTAAATCAAATTTTAAATTAATCCCATACTATGAGTTTGCCATCAAATTAGTCTCTAATTTGATTTTTAGTTTATATACTTTTTGAACATTGAAATTTCAATCCTCACTCAAAATGGTAGGATTAAATTGATTAACTAAAACAAAATATTTTGTGTGTGAATATTATGTGAAAATGCAAGCTAACATGATATTAAAATGCGATAATATATTTGTCGTATTAAAATTTGAAAACTAGAGAATTTAACTTAATGGATTTTATCAAGATTGAAAGTTTAAATTTAAGGAAAAACAAAGACAAAATGATCAAAATAAAGTTTATAAATTAAATGTATAATTTACACAAACTACAAAGATTAATAGTAACATTTAACCATAGCATAGTCAAGGGGATGGGTAAGGGCTCGACTCCCCTAAAATTTTCCATTAAAATTTTAAATTAATAAAATTAAAATTACATTTTAACTTTTTTAAAAAATAAAAATTATAAAAATATAAATTATTCAAATAATAAAATTATATTTTTATTATTGTAAAATTTAAAATTTTAACTTCTAAAAAATTTTATGCCTTCGCGCTGCATTTAACCCATATATTTTTAACAAAAATCCCAACATTAGTCCACTTATCTCATTTTATAAATTAATTTTCCCTTGTTTGCAAATGAAAGAGAAAGCAATGGGAAAATCTGAAAATGTTGGGAGAGTGTATAGTCTACAGATATATATATATAGTTACTAAATTCTTACCATAGTATAGTCTATAGCCAGAGTGTTATTCAATTCATGGAGATTTGCGCCTTTGAGCAAAAGAGAGAGGAAGATCTTTCATTATATCAGCAAAATCAGGTTGATTTAAAAGCAAAGGCGGCGAGAATTTATTGATATGATGTATCTGATATAAACAACAACCCCATCATCATTCATACACATTACCCCTCTATCACTCTTCCTTTTATTTTTTATGTTATTTCATCTTCCTTCTTGCTTGCTTTCTTCAACAAACAAAATACTCTTTTCTCTCTCTGACGACACCCTTTTGCTTTGCTTCTTTTCAGACTTTGGTCCCTTCTTCAATTTATTTTTCTGGGTTTTGTTTATTTTTCAGAGTGATATTTTGTTTGGTGATTAAATATTAAGCGCCATGAATGTCATCATAAAGTTAGGAACATAGCTCAGCTTCTTGAGATTGTTTGAAGGGTGGTGTTTTTTTTTTTTTTTTATTTCCTCTATTTTTTCTTCTCATTTTTAAGTTATTTTCGGCAAAGGAACGACAAAAATGAAGTTTATGAAGCTTGGTTCGAAGCCTGAAGCCTTCCAAGTTGATGGCAAATGCATCAAGTAAATACATGGCTTTCACTTACATTCCTCTTCTTCTACAACAAACCACTTCAATGCTTGTTTCTTCTTCAACAAAAAAATGCTACTCTTCCCCATTCTTGTTTCTTAACATGCTGTTCATCTTTGTTTGATTAAATTTGGTTATGTTTTAGTTCATTATATTTTACTTTTAACTTAATAATTTTGCATGCTGTTTATGGAAATTTATCTTTGTTATAACAACTGATTCTTAGACTGCTTGAAGGGTTTATGATATCGTATATTCCTTAAGAATAAAGGAAACTTTCAGTGCTTATATACCATAAGGAACTTTATTAACAAGTAATTTTCTTGATTTCCTTTTGGCTTGGTGACAGATTAAAGCACATGGGTGTTTTTCATTACATGTATAGTTCTCTCTTTTTGGTTTGGTTTTTGTTGGGGGAATATTTAAGTGTGAAAAAAGAGATGGGTTTATGTGGGAAGTGGTCCAGCTGTTGTAACCTGTCCTCTTTTTCATCAGTTAGTGGTCCAAACTCCAAATGTGAGAGAAAAGGCATGTTGTGAGCAGGCCTTTAATCGTTGCAAGAATTCTTTACCTGTAAATAATTGCATGTTTCAGGCATTTCCCATCTCCCAACGAGGAGCAAGCTCGGATTTTACCCCATTACATGTCCTAAAGTATCTTCCCCATGACAGCAACTTCTCATAACTCAACCAGTTTATAATTGCGTTGCTAAGGACAATAATATGTATAGGAGGGTTAGTTTAGTGCCTAGGACTTTACACTTTGATTTGGGATTGCATACATTCTTTGTGCAAAATGTGAAATACTTGAATAATAATGCTAATACTATACTTTCGGGCTTTTGGTTTGTTATACATGTTTTCTTGTGAAAGGGGCTATAAACAAACCTAACAACTTGTTTGAGAAGATATCATATAATGTCTCAAGATCCAGTCCATTGATTTATAGCTAACTTGGGTTTATGTGGATGGCCAAAGACTTTTGACATATGATCTATATCCTTGGTTCTTTTGTTAGAACCACTAGGCAAAATTAGCTCTCTTTTTTTTTTTTAAGTTATTATCTTCATCTTGCTATTGTCTTCCTTATGAATACAATTTCTGGTGTACGTAAGCCGTAACAGAAAATGTCTGTTGATGCAGGCATGTCACATCTGATTTGGCAACTGATATCATCATTAAGGTTGGCGACCTGAAATTTTACCTTCACAAGGTTTGCTCAAGAATCCCTTTTTAATCTTCATGCTTCTTTTCTATAGATTCTGTATTTCTAGCTTGGTTTTGGTATTTGGTTGATGGTTACATAGTTTTCTTTCTAAATTCCACTTGAAATTCATGAAAAATCTAAATGTACTTTTTTTCCTTCAAAATAACTAAAATATTGCTATTTTTACCATTTCATGGGTCTAAGCATGCCGAATTTTGTCAGTGAAGCTTAATTGATTCCATGGAATCTTGTAGAATAGTCATATATCATGTAATAGTTTTTGCAGACGTTGCCTCAGATGACTCTACAGCAATGTAGTAGGAGAGCTGACAAATCTTTTTTCTCTATATTTTGATCTCCTCTAGGCTAAACTGAAGTTTTACATTTATGAATAAGTTCTAGAATGCTGTCTGTGGAAAGCAGCCGGTTAACTTTTATTTATTAAGTTTTGTATGCCTTGCAGTTCCCTTTATTGTCTAAGAGCAACCACATGCAAAAACTAGTGCAGAAAGCCAGTGAAGAGAACTGTGATGAAATTAATATGGCTGATTTTCCTGGTGGGCCAAATGCATTTGAAATATGTGCAAAATTCTGTTATGGGATGGCTGTTACTTTAAATGCTTACAATGTCGTTGCTGCACGTTGTGCTGCCGAATACCTAGAGATGACTGAGGATGTTGATAGAGGTAATCTGATTTTTAAAATCGAAGTCTTTCTTAACTCTAGTATATTCCACAGTTGGAAAGATTCCATTATTGTTCTAAGAACCGCGAAGTCTCTTCTACCATGGTCTGAAAACCTGAAGATTGTTGGAAGATGCATTGATTCCATTGCATCTAAGACCTCTGTGGATCCAGCGAACATCACGTGGTCCTACACCTATAACCGGAAATTATCAGTACAGGACAAGATAGTTGGTGACAGTATGAAACTTGGAGAGAAGATTAAATCTGTCCCGAAGGATTGGTGGGTTGAAGATATATGTGAGTTAGAGATTGATCTGTACAAGCGAGTCATGACTGCTGTGAAATCAAAGGGAAGAATGGATGGTGCAGTCATTGGTGAGGCACTGAAAACTTATGCTGTCAGATGGTTGCCAGATTCTGTCGATGCACTGGTTTCTGGTGTACATACATGGAGAAACAAATTACTAGTGGAAACAATTGCGTGCTTGTTGCCTTCGGATAATGGTGTGGGTTGTTCATGTAGTTTCTTGCTAAAGTTGTTGAAAGTTGCTGTTTTGGCCGGGATGGATGATTCATCCAAGGAAGATTTAGTGAACAGGATAAGTTTAAAGTTGCATGAAGCTTCAGTTAAAGATTTATTAATCCCAGCACGGTCTCCCCAAACTACCTTATATGATGTTGGAATGGTGCAGTCAATAGTGCACCAGTATATGAGGCATGAACAACGTAGTCAAGATGTAGAACCTGGAAAGAGTGCTGGTTTTGTATTAGGGCATGGATCCTTGTTGAGTGTTGGTAAACTGATTGACGGGTATCTTGGAGAAATTGCACACGACCCGAATCTTTCTCTTACCAGTTTCATTGACTTGTCTTGTTCTGTCTCCGAGCTTGCTAGACCAGTTCATGATGGACTGTATAAAGCCATTGACATCTACCTGAAGGTAAGCTTTTACACTATTGAGCCAATTTCATCGATCTTCTCAAGTTCTAGAAGTATATAACATTTTCTGATGGTCAATTAAGTTTGTGTTGTGAAAGCTTTAAAGTTATATATCTAGGTGACTTCCTTGTACCCATTGGATAGGTTTGACCACCTTATATGAGCCTGTGACAACCTTGATCTCGGAGATCTTTGCGAGATCTGTAACTTAACAAATATGTAATCCCAACTGCTTTACTAGTGTGCAGGTTTAGTTATTGGTAGAGCACCAAAGTGTTTTTATTTCAACTGGGACCTTGTTATCAAGTTAAACCATGTTAGGATCTTGGTTTGTACGGTCTTTAATGTGACACTGTGTCAAGTGCGAAATATATTACTCTTAGATGGTGCAAAGTAGTGGTTTATTTGCTTTGTCATAATGCCTGCTTATGTTATGTAATGAAAGCAGGAAACCTTTTCTCGAACCTGTAAAGATGGGTTATTTTTGTTTGCAGGAGCATCCAAGCTTGACTAAGGCTGAAAGAAAGAAAATTTGTGGGCTGATGGATGTGAAGAAATTGACAATGGAAGCATCTATGCATGCTGCACAGAATGATAGACTTCCGCTACGAGTTGTAGTTCAAGTTCTCTTCTTCGTACAGGTTAAGACTGCAACTAGAGCTCAATCACGTAACTCCGATGCCCGCACTACTTGCATTTCCAAGATGAGCCCCGATGAAGAATGGGACAAGACCATGGGTGAAGATTGTCGGCCCCTCAAGAAAGAGATGAGTGAAGTCGAGATAAACGAGGACGGAGGCCAAAAAAACACTAAAATAGGCAAGAAGAAGAGCGAAAACAGTAAGAGTGGGATGCAGCTGCTGCCATCCCGGTCTAGAAGAATATTTGACAAGCTGTGGGTAGTGCGAGCGGGAAAGGGGCATGTGGAGAACAGAAGTTCAGAGATGTCAGGAAGTTCTCAAAGCCCAAGTTCAGTTCGAGATAACACTATCAAGTCCTCGGGGATTCCTTCAAGACACGGGAGACATTCAGTTTCATAGAGAGGGCAGGTGAGGAATGGAATGTGTTAAATGAAGTAACTTACAACAGGTAAAAGAAGATGCTAACTGTTGTGTAAGTGTAAAAATGAAGTGGTAGGAATAGGATATTGTTGTAGTTGATGATTGTAATCAGTTTTATGAGTGCTTCTCTTGGTTATTGTAGTTGTTAGTTGGAGGATTACATTTTCTTCAAACTTTCCATTCCTTTTACCTGCAATAATTCATGGATTACATCACCTCCCTGGTTTTTTTTTTTAATTTACTTTCTCACCTGCCTAGTCTAGGAAAAATAAGAAGGGAAAAGAATACTCGGTTTAATGAAAATGACGCAATTTATTGAATGAATTTTGAATAAGAATAGAATTTTCCATTTTTAATATCTTTTATGCAATGATTTTTAATTAAAAATAAAAATTTAAGTTGTTGTAAATTATTTTAATTATTATTAGATTAAACAAAATAGTTACATTGTTTTTTAATTATTCTCACACAGATGAAGGTATAACATTTTGTAATGTTAATGTTGATTATACTTATTTATATGTATTAATTATAATTAAAAAAATCATTTAAAAATGAAATTATAAGGACCGTTTTCATTTCTAAGGAGTACTTAGAATAGATATGGTGAGGCAATGTATACAGAAAGAAGCAAGACGCCATGGCCACGAAATTCTTGTTCATAACAATATGCTAGAAATGGCGACTACATATTCCATTGGAAATTTCCCTCCTCTTACATCCCATCGTATACATGTATACATGGACTATAACTATCACCACACACTAAAATAGAACAATTTTAATTCCATGTATCCATGAAGCTTCCTGAAATTTCTCAAAAAATTGACATATATGCACACCCATACGTATACGCATATTTCTTTCTTCTTGCTGAAGAAGAAAAGCTGTTAATCTCTTTTTATATAAACTTGAAGAGTTACTACAAGATCCTATGATCTTAATTCTTAAGTAAAAACTTGTTATGTTCCATTAACAATGGCTATGGTTCTACAATTTTGCATGCAATTTGGAACTATCCCTTTTCTGACATCGGTTTAGTTTTGTCTAAACACACACTTGTTCTTCAAGCTAACTATCTAAAAGAGTTCACTTCACTCCTTTGTGTCGGAAAACCAGTACGATGCCCATGTGAAAAGTCTGATAAATGAATTCCTTAAAGAAAGGATCAAGCCACCATTATTATTATTATTATATATTTTTTCTTCTTGGGGATCTGTTTGGTTAGATAGAAAGAATCTATTAAAACGGATATTTCATATTTTGTTTGACTTTTCTATAATTGCCGCTGGACTGGAGCCTTTCACTTCCCATTCTGGATAATTCAATCACCCAGAAAGTGAGGAAACGATCCAATCAAGGGAAAGTGGGGGAACATCAACATGGTGCTTGGGTACAGCATCATCGTATCCTTCTTGTTGTTTTTGGTTGTCAACTTGACTCACCCACGTTCCACTGAGTCACTGTCACGATGCAAAGCTTGGTTGGTCCAATCCATCCCAACTGACATGCCCCATCTCCCTCCAGTCCCTGGTGTTCTTTCCACTGGTAACCCTAATCTTCTACAAGAAACTCTGCCCTAAAGTGAAGACGAAAACTGATTTCTTTTCTCTGGGTTTATTAATAGGTGATGTTTTTAAGTGGTTGGCTTACAATTCAACCGATAAGCTTGATATAATAGCTCAATATTGGCAATTGAAAGCACATCCAGAGGATTCTCGTTCGGGGGATTATGGATACTCAAAGGCTGATATGCATCGTTTTGGTGCCCATCAAGGTTTTTCTGTTTATACTGCCCTGGAAAATGCTGCCGATCGTGATGTTGATATCAGGTTTTTCACATATATACATATGTTATAATTGTTTCTAAATCAAAATCCATTTTGAAATTAACTGTTCCATTGATCAATGTCTATAATTTGAAGCTGGTTTGTATATGCAAAATCTATAGATATACAGAAAAATAAGTTACCTTTTTCACAGGTTAGTACAGCACTCTGGAGTATATCCTGACTATACCAAAGAACCATCCTGCCTAGCTGCAAGAAGACCAAATGTCAAGAGTGTGACTTTATTACTTGATAAATGGTGGGGTTCAGGCATTGTTCATGCCAAAGTTTGGATATCAGATAATAGAGATGTATATATAGGATCTGCAAACAATGACTGGAAATCTCTTACTCAGGTACTATATATATGCAAAGATCATATCATATTCCTGTTTGAACCAGTGCAATAACATGTGTTGATGGTTACAGGTGAAGGAAGTTGGAATTTATCTTGTTGGTTGTCCTAAAGTAGCAAGGAAAGTTGGGGTCTATTTTCAGAACCTATGGAGACTTGCACATCTTGATGATTCAGCTTACACAACAACAATCTTAGACCAACAATGGCAGATTCAAAGAAAAGTTCCCTGTTGGTCACATTTCATTGAATCTGACATGAGATGCACGTATGTTAGCAGTCTTGTTTTTTAAACTTTGTTCTTGTTTTAAGTTGTATGGTGCCAGTGTCACAATTGCACTTCCGGCTAATGACCTTGTTTATTAATCTCAGGCCACAACTTCCTCGTTTCGTGGAGATTCCTTACGTTGCCGGCTATCCTACATTGTCGGACCCTAAAATATTGAAGTTGATTATTGATGCTCCTGGATATGGTTATACCAGTTCAGTTCCTCAATCAAGCTATCTATCTTTCTCTCCACCAGAGGTAAATGGCCAACTCTCATCCCAGATCGCATCACTCGATCAAGCATTAGAGACTTGGGATTGCATATAACTATTGAATGATTGATCCCAAATGCTAATCAGCTTTCATGTTTCATTTTAGCCTTGTGGTGTTGAGTGATTAGTTTTGTATGCATCATCCAATTCGATACCAATTGTTGTCTGCAGCTATCATTTGGCAGGTTCCAACCTGATGAACAAGGATGGCTGGATACGGTTAAATCCGTCTCCGACGGAGGGACTGTAAGGATTAGTACGATGGACTGGCTTGGTCAATCCCAATACATGGACCGAACGGTTTATTGGTCATCTCTTTCTACTGCTATCTCAGAGGTACATCCAGACACCATTGTTGTTACTTTAAATTCTTGTAACTTTCATACACACTACAAGTCTTTTAATGATGCTATAACAATGGCAGGTTGTGTTCTCCAAGCATGCAAAAGTGAAGATACTTGTGGCATACTGGGCACATTTTATAAACAACACTGATCTCTACTTGAAATCACTTCTCTACTCCAATGTCCTTTGCACTTCTTCGAAGAACAACAAATGTTCCGGCAAAGTCGAGATCAAATATTACAAGGTGCCAGGTTACAACATGACCGGACCGGCTATCGTGAACGGAAAGAAAACCGGAAATCTCTATCCAGCTTTCACCAGAGTCAACCATGGCAAATATGCGGTGAGTGACATACGTGGTCACATTAGCACCAGCAATCTGATATGGGATTATTTCTACACAACAGCCGGTGTTAGCTTTGGGACGTATAATCCGGCCATTGTTGCTCAGCTTCAAGAAATCTTCGATGCAGATTGGAATTCTCCATATGCTGTTCCAGTTGAGGGGTTGAGTGATGGTCATGCTTGTTCTAGTTGATCTAGTTCCCTCAAAACACTGAAATCAATGGCTTTGTAATACCAAGTTTTTATCTGTCATAATCCATTTGCTTCCAAGTTGTTCATCTCTAACCTTAGAAACATTTTTACCCCATAATTTTGTATGAAAAATGGAATGCATTTACCAATGATCTTCATTTCTTTCTTCCTTTCCCTTTCTAAAAGTGAGGTTCAAAGTAATTTCTTAATTGAGTTGGTGTCGAGTTGACTCATGACATCAATTCGGTTTAGACTAAGAAATAAATGTGGGCTTTAAAATGTTTTGTTCATTTCATTGATGTAGTCATATTAAAGCCTAAAAGTAGGAGTGAACAAAATTCGATTTGAGTTGAAAATTTTGAAATTTTCATCGAATTTTGAGGTAATTGAATTGAGTTTTAATTTAATTTTTTCAATCGAATTGAATAAGTGCTTTCCTAATAATTTTGAAAATGTGCAAATTAGTCCCTTTAAAAAATTGATATAGTGACATACTTGCATGGAGTGTAATTAAAGATCTTGTCAATTATTAATATTTTCTCTTTTTATACATGTTTTTTTTTAAAATGCAATTACTTCATTTCGTTTAATTTTGTCTAAGTTCAATGTTGTACAGTTTTATTTATTTTGTAATTTAGTTACAGTTGGATAGTTTGAGGGAAAACCTTTTGTTTAAGTTTGATCAAATTAGTAAACCTGCGAGCTATTTGCCGATTCCGTTGTAGTCTAGGTGGTTAGGATACTCGGCTCTCACCCGAGAGACCCGGGTTCAAGTCCCGGCAACGGAATGTTTTTTCTTTTTACTTTGGGGCCGGGATTTGTCTGGCGTAATTCCTCAACGCATGCAACTATTTTTTAGTTCTTTACAATTTCAATGGTTAATACGCCTATTCCTCAATGTATATAATTTTTTTTAGGTCCTTATATTTTTCATAAATTTTTTAAATCTGAAAAGTAAAGGAACAAAATTCATGAAAATAAAAGTACAAAGATCAAATTCTAAATTTATGAAAAGTAAAAGGACTTATGGTATATTTTAACATTTTCTTTGAAGATATTAGGACTAAACGAAGCTCTATTTGAAAAATTCAAATTTTCAAGTTAATCAAATTAACTCAAATAAGTTATTCGGTTTTCCGAATTCAAATATAATTGAATTTTACAATTCAAATAATTTGAATAATAAATAATAAATTAATATAAATATCTCTTCACCTTAACGGTTTTAAAAATGTATAAACACTCTAAAAAACCTTTTAAAAATAAAATAATATTTTAAAATTCAAAATATTTATAAATATATATTAAAAATTAAGAATTGTTATAAAAATTTTGGAAAATATATAAAAATGTTAAATTATAATTTTTTAAAAAATCTAAATTTGTGCATTAAATAAGTTAATTATGAAATCAAATTTATGATAATAATTAAGTTTTCAAATATATATTGTATTTATATTCTTTTATTCGAAATTTACTTATTTTGTTAATGAAATTAGTGGTTTAATTATTAATTTAGGTTAACCCAAAGTTTATAATAAAATACTCGTCCGTGGTTCACCCCTGCCTCTCCTACATAGAAGAGAGAAAAGGTCTGAACCGAACCGAGCCGAGCCGAGATTTTGTATAGACTAAAGGAGTCAACAAATCGAATGGCTAGGATTAATCCCTGATACATAAACTGCAAAAACCCTGAGTGACCTGAAGGGGGAAACACTGACTGAGAGGAAGGCAAAGCTAAAGTAGCAGAGTCCACAAAGCCCAAAGGCAGAGTAACATTGAAAGAGACAAGCAGAGGAAATCAAAGATGCAGAGAGTGAAAGCTTTAATAAAAGCAAGGCATTCCTTTCAAACACTTGGGTTCCTCTCCCATCAAAGATGCTTATCTGCTCAGCCTAACTATGCCCCATATCATGATTTCCAGGACCAGGTATTTTTGAATTTATTATTATATCTCTTCTGGGTTTATATTTATCTTTTGTATGGTATTAACTTTTTATTCAATTTTTCTTTTGAGAGAGAGGGGGAACTTCAAATATTCAGTGTTAAGTATGGTTTTTGTGCTTAAATTTGTTCATTTTCTGAGAAAAATGGAAGACCCAAGTGCATATTTTTGTCACAGATTGCTTATTGGTGCTTGAAACGTTTCAGGTTTTAGTGGAAGGGAGAGCAAAATCAAGAGCTGCCATTCTCAATAGACCTTTTGCTCTCAATTCACTTACCGCTTCAATGGTAAAATTTTTTGTTTTTAATTTTGAAGTCCATGCTTTTGAACTTCTAACCTTGACCCCATGTGGTAACCTCTTGAATAAATTGAAGGTGTTTTTACCATTTATAGGCATCTCGGTTGAAGAGATTGTATGAATCATGGGAAGAGAACCCTGACATTGGATTTGTCTTAATGAAGGTATAACATTTTATTGCATATTGAAGTTGCAACACACCATACTTACACAAACATTTTATATTTGAAATGAATCGTGTACCAATAGGAAAATCTCTGAATATTCTTTATTGTCATGGACTTTTTAATAAAGGAGCTTCACCCCATTGACATTTCGGATTTGATATTCATTTGTGTGTAAGCTTTTGTTTTGAACTTTATTGAAGGGTAATGGCAGGGCTTTCTGTTCTGGTGTTGATGCTGTTGCTCTCTATCACTTACTTAATGAAGGTTAGTCACCTATCGATGTTGTTATCTTTCATTTGATTAGTCAGTTTAGAGCTCTTTAGTTTCAGAAAGCAATTCAAGAATGATATGTTAACTATGTGCCCATTTTGACCAAATTGAAATAAGAGCAACTTCGTTGCACTAGACTTTCCATAAACATTTGTGTTTAGTGTTCCAAGTTATGTTTTATTAATACCTTAAACTATCACATCGAACATCTCAATGGAATTTTCTTCCGGTTAAGTTACTTTATAGTTTTTTTGTAATCATGATTCTATCATAGCTTTTTAATTCATGGTTCAACTACTTAAATTTGTGCAGGGAAAGTTGAAGATTGTAAAAGGTTTTTCGAGACACTATATAAATTTGTGTACTTACAAGGAACGTATCTGAAGTCACATGTAAGTATTGAGCCTTTGAGTGGTTGATACCCATGTGAATTACTTCCGAGTTTCTTTTGGTTCAAATGAACTTGTGACTATAATGCACTGGCCATACATGCAGGTTGCAATCTTGGACGGTATAACAATGGGATGTGGAGGTGGAATATCTCTCCCTGGGATGTTTCGTTTAGTGACTGATAAAACTGTATGTGGTGCCATACCTTCACAAATTTTTCTTGTATTAGGATTTGTGTAAAAATCCACATTTCAGTTAATGAATCCACCTTGTTTCTTGTGAATGGCATACACATTAATTTAGTTCATTTGTCATGCGAGGATTGAACTTTTATGCCCACATATAAGAAAAAGGTTTTCTTTTTCTTTGTTCTTGTATGAAGATTGAACTTTTATCTGTTAATGGCAAGGGAGTATACTCTCTATGCATTATAAATTCCACTTCATGCCCCCGGATGAGATTGCCTGAAGAAGGTAGGGTGATATCATTTGCACGAAACTTTGTTATTTGTTCAATTAGAATTGTATGAAACCAATCTTTTCTTCATGTATTTGCTCTTTGAGATATTTACTATGATATTACTGTTGCCTTTGATAAAGAGAATTGAAGTTTATTTCAATGAATCAGAGCTCAAAATCAGGAATATAAATTCAACAACTAAACTTCCCCTACCGCACTGCCCCCACCTTTTTTCCTTTATAGTGTCTGGACTTAAATAACTGTATCTTACTGTTGTAACGTTTTTAGGTTTTTGCTCATCCAGAGGCTCAATTGGGGTTCCATCCTGATTCAGGGGCTTCATTTTATCTTTCTCGCCTACCTGGTTACTTAGGTAATAACCATTCTAACAAGTTTTCCAATGCATAGCTAAATTCCTTGATATGCATAACTTAATCATTGTGTTCAATTTTCTAGTTTTAAAAAATATAGGAATATTTCCATTTGTCCAGATTATTTGCTCGCGTCTGGATTTTCACTGTCCACTTTTCTTAACAAGATGTGTATTGTTTTCATTAGGCGAATGCTTAGCTCTAACGGGAGAAAAGTTGAATGGTGTCGAAATGATTGCCTGTGGCCTGGCTACCCATTATTGCTTAAATGCTGTTTGTTATTTCTGCTCCTTAATATGTATTTTGTGCATTTTCTCCAGCACCTCTTTCTTATTCTTATTTGAATGAACTGTCCATGACAGCGACTTTCTTGGATTGAAGAACGCCTCGGTAACATGATGAATGATGATCCCACTGTCATAGAATCTTCTCTTGCACAATATGGTGACCTTGTTTATCCAGATAGGAGCAGCATTCTTCACAGGTAACATTTGGTTCATGGACTGTGGCACTTAGAAACAGTTTCTATGTGGTTTTTTGTCCGATTGATTTGTTTTTCCTTATCTTGTTTCAGGATTGAGACAATTGATAAATGTTTCTGCCATGACACTATTGAGGAAATTATTGATTCTCTGGTACGCTTAATTCTGCATAGATGTGATGTAATTTGTTTGTACGCCATGCATATATACACACACGGCTATGTCAGCCATTGCATGTGGTGTATCTGCTCTGTCAGTTAAGATTTTGATACCTCATTAAATTTAGCATTAGGAGCTTCTAGCTCAATGGTAATCTCTTAGCCCAACAGATGCATGAGAATAGAGGTTCAGTCTTTAGCCGTAAACAGTTGATGTAGAGATGCTAAGAGTAGAGTTTGTGTTTGGTTCCAATACCCTAATTTCGTCAGCCCATCTTGGCAATGGCCCTTTATGTAGCATTAGGAGATGTATTTCTCTAGTCTCACATTACTGAATTACCCTGTCAGTCTGATGTTCAATTGAGCTTCCGATTCACTTGGTTTTGAAATTAATTCACTCAGGAAAATGAGGCCGCTGGTGCTTATGATGATTGGTGCAGGACAGTGCTCAGAAAAATGAAAGAAGCCTCACCATTGAGCTTGAAAGTCACTCTACGATCTGTGAGTGACTAATGTTTACAATTGCTTTAAATTCCATTTTCGACCGGTAGTCGCTTACTTCAGTTTCTTTGTTGCATTAGATAAGAGAAGGTAGATTTCAATCTCTTGATCAGTGTCTGGCACGTGAATATCGGATGTCCCTTGCTGCAATCTCCAAACAGGTCTCTAATGATTTCTCCGAGGTATGGTCTTTTCTTTGACATAGAAAGCATTTCCAGAATAACTCTTCCTGTGAACTTAAATCATGCTGTTTCAATAGGGTGTCCGGGCCCGGTTAGTGGACAAGGATTTTGCTCCCAAGGTATTCTGTTGTTACACATGTTTAGTATACTATTTAATGGAAAAGCTTACGTAAGAGCAGTCGTGGGGTTGTAATCCCACAATCCATTCGTTTACCTGCACGCACGCATATATAACCTTACTCGTATGGTGGTGTTTCACCAAAATTGCAGTGGGATCCTCCAAGGGTGGAAGAGGTGAGCAAAGACATGGTAGAGTATTATTTCACCCCACTTGGGGAATTAGAGCCGGAATTGCTGCTGCCAACAGCATTGAGAGAACCTTATATATGACAAGGATCTCTTTTGTCACATACAACTTTAGTGTAACATCCCATAAATTTTTGGTGCATCAGTTTTTTTTTTTTTGTACAAACTACGCTCTGTTGTAAGGAACACAGAGGTTATTGAGAGATGTCATGTAAGGTTATCGCACTGTATTTCTGTTTTGGTACTAATTATCTCTTATGCTATTTGAGTCTCCATAGCTTAATGTCATGTTTGGTTGGGTAGTGCAGTAATATAGGGACAAGTTTATGAATACAACTTGGACACAAAAATGTTTGGGTGAAAAAGTAATCAATGTTTACTAATTAAGGAAAATTGTTTTGGACAAAAAAGAAAGATAAGTAAACTTGAGATATTATTTTTGTCTTTCGAGGAAGAGAAAAGGAAAAAAGAGAACTTTATTTTAAAAAGCTTATACGTCACTTAAAAAATGTGAAAAATCCCCTTGTCCTCAAAAAAGTCTTAACTGATCCAAAATCTCGTTTAAGTTAATTTATATCATATATCATTATGTTAAATTATTTAGATATATTTACAAATATCATTATATTAAATCTTACGGTGTGTAACAAGAAACTAAATTGATTTTTAAAATCAAACCAAGGGAGTGTGACAAATGCTAATACTTTTGCCCCAAAAGTCAATTGACAAGTTAAATCCTGCAATAACTTGGATAGCTGATATTTACATCATCATTCAACCAAAAGAACCCATGATTTTTGCGATTAGAAGTTATAACAGTTGATAAAGAGTTTAGCAGCTAACTCAACAAAGCTGCGTCTCAAATTTCAGACTAATCCCCATGCTGAATAGTTCCTGGCACAGTAACTTGGCACCATACGGCACGCTAACCTTCACAATCTCATCCCCTGACTGGCAAACCCTGCAGTAGGGTCCCCTAATCTTTCGACCAGCTGCTACGGTCCGTTCAATTACATTTGCGGCATTTCTGCAATTCTGACATACATGCATCTGTGAGCAATCGCTAAGCGTGAAGAGGCGCTCATGCAAGTTGGCTGATGCACCATGAGCAATAAGGCAGTCCCGCTCCATCTCACCAAATTTGATCCCGCCGTAACGTTTCCGGTCTGCAACTGGCTGCCTTGTAAGTGGATGCACAGGTCCAGTGTTACGAAATTTCACTTTGTCTTCAGCCATGTGGACAAGACGCTGGTAGAATGTTGGACCCATAAATATGAGTGACCGAACCATCTCACCGGTCCGACCATTGTAAACTCTCTCATTTCCCCATCTTGAAAACCCAGCCCTGTGGGAGATATTAGACAAAGTAGCCATCATTGTAAATAACAGTAACTAAAAGAAAAATCCAATAATGGTATTAGACAACAAAAAGGACAACTTAAATATATAACCACTACAAACAGCAAGTCAAGCTTCAAGAACATATCAAATTGCATAGAGACGCAACAAACAAAGCTATAGCTTACGTGTAATCAAAGTCTGAAAACAAGCATGTAATGCACGCTAATCGTTCCAAGACAATAAGCATACAGATCAACAAAGCAACAAAGCGTGAAAATCCAATAGTATTCGTTAAAGGCATTGATACACCAAAACAACTCTGAAACAACCCACCTAAGATTTCTATAATGAAAAATCCATGATGAATGCACAGTACGCATGCAGGTCAACTAGTTCCAGGGCAATTCATTACCTGTGAAGCTGTTCTGTAATGGCATCTATGGAGAGAGTGGAGAAAGGGGTGGCATGTCTCTTCGACCCACCACAGGCGATCCCCTTTCCCAAGGCAGCCTCCAAGAGTTGACCCGGCGTTTGTCGTGAAGGAAATGCATGTGGGTTAATTACGATATCAGGAACTATTCCTTGAGTTGTGAAAGGAAAGTTCTCATGAGACTCCAGAAAACCAAGGACCCCCTTTTGCCCATGCATGCTTGAGAACTTGTCTCCAAGACAAGGAGAACGAACCTGAAAAACATATCAGAAAGGCTACTGATGAACATATAAAAGACTTAAAAGCAGTAAACGCTATCTTGCAGAACAAAACATACTAACACTACCTGTCTCAGAGATACCACAGCAAAATTTTTCCCATCATCGTTTGAAGATAACACAACTTTCTGAACCATGCCTCTTTCGGTGTGCTTCAGTTTTACACCATGATCAGCTCCAGATTCTGCAAACCTCCCAATGACAATGTCACCAGACTGCAGGGAAGCACCGATATAAGGAAAACCATCATCATCAAGGCTGTCCACTCGTCCAATCTTACTTTCCGTTTTTCCAAAGTTTACAATATCTTCAGCCTTCCGTCTCTTCTCCTGGATTTCCTTGTTATCTACTTCAGCTTTGTAACTTCTTACGTGTTCGGTGCGGAACATCCCACGCTCTATCGAGGCCCGGTTCATTACCAAGGAATCCTCTTGGTTGTAACCAAGATGAACATTTACAGCCACAATAGCATTCTGGCCATTGTAGAGTTCTGGCTTTGGTTCCAATCTATTCTGACCAAGAGGAAATCCAGATTTACCAAGACAATCAGAAGTCATCGTATGGAAGAGTGGCCTTTGGGGATAATACATCTGGTGCGACAAAGTGTCCACCCTGATGTTTGGGTTCGTTGTAGAGAACCCAATTGCCTGCTGAGAATGCTTCTGGGCTTGGTAGAGAACCCTCCGCGCATGATCATGATTGGCAAACGGAATGATTCCACAGCTTAAACCCAAAAGAAATGACATGTCCAGCTCACAATGTGTGTACTTGACAGGTTGCTTCCCCTCAACTCCTGTTAAGAGGTACCTGATACCCCATGCCGTGCGACAATCTTCTTCCTCTTCAGCTCCAATGAGTTCAACAATCCCCTTGTCTAAAAGGGTCTGGAAAGCATAATTTTCCTTGCCCTTGAATGCTTTTAGTTTGAACAGATTTTCAACAACTAAAAGCGGGCGTAGAATCCTCCCAGCATCAGTAAAGATCCGCACCTCTCCTTTATGCTCATCTCTTTTAATTTCCACCTACAAGATTAAAATCATTTAGAGAAAAGATAAGGAGACCTATAATAATGAACAACAGAATAATAGGAATTTAAATTTCACAAAACTATATTGTACAAGAATCAAAGCTAGGGGGCTTCTAAGCAATTTTACTCTTTGTCTTACATTTTAGTAAAAGAAAAAGATGCTCAGCCTAGGGCTTCACTTTTCATTTCTAATTGCTGAAGTTTACCTACATGCCAACTACTAATAAGAAAAAGATGAAAACATCAAGAAAAGCTGAGTTTTCGAGTACAGCTGATTAAAATTGTCCAAAGCTCTCCTGACACATAGAACCTTAACAGACACAATTTTTGTTTCATGGTTCAAGCCATTACCTTGATCAGTGAACAAGAAGGCGTACATATAAAATTTCGAAGTGGAGAAATTCAAAAGCTATAAAGTCTATGAAATGGATGGGGATCACCTGATACGTCAATTCTTTCCTGCGTCGTTTTCTTCTAAGTTCAGCAGCAAAGAAAAGAGAATCTTCACAAACACCAACCCATTCCCCATTTAGAAAGACCTTATCTTTCCCATCAAGTGAGCTTGAAGTATCATTAACCACTTTCTCCATTCCAGAATCAAACAACGTGTCAACTATGGATTCCACTATGGATTTCACTATGTTCGTACTCACAAGAGCTGTGGTAGCCAGATTCTTCACAAGCCCACAATTTTCACCATCAGGAGTAGAGAGGAAGCAAACTTTTCCCCAATGAGAAGGATGTCTGCATTAGAAAATTATATCAGAACTGAACAACATTATTGCTGACAAACATCTCAACAGACCCAAATGCTCAAAAGATAAATCATCAACTCCATATTTCAAACCCTAAAATACAAACACTACTAATAACAGATTCTAGAGGAAAAATTACCACAGGAAAGCAGAAAACTAAAGATAGAATCATAGAAACATTTAACTAACTTCTAATCCAACTGTTCTGATGTGAAAATAATGACTTGCACATAAAGTATAAGAAGAGATACACAGTTTGCAAGGATTCATGTCCATGCAATTGCATAATCAAACTATTAAAGTTACCAAACCAACAAAAGATATGAAACTCATATTGTTGATATCACAAAGTTCTGAATGTAAAAATCGATTGCTATGAAGTGAAACAAATATTGCATCTTTTGCAGCAATGGTTACAATTTACAAGATACAAGTCTGAAAAAACTTACGGGTATCTTGCATCTCCGACCTTTCCAGTGTACTGAACCTGCTGTCGTGTTTTTCTCAAATCAACCATTGTCTGCAATGGATTTGCTCGTCCGAGATTTGCCACTACACCTGATATCCTTTCCATCTTTTTGTAAGGATGCGACCAAGCTCCAGTAGAAAATGCTCTAGAGAGCCCATTTGTAACTATGGAAGCATCGAGATAATGCTCAATTGGACGAACAGTACGATCCGCATAAAGATCCCTCTGCAGAGTCTTTGCAATACGTCTCCTTGCATGGGCAATATGAACTTTCATCTCACGCTCAAGCAGCTCACCCGCCAACTCCAACCTCTTGTTCCTAAAATCATCTCTATTGTCACATTTTCGATGACCGGTGAATGCTTGCAAAAGACACTTGACCATGTACCCCAAGAACCGAGCCTTCTGCTTTAATCCTTTGAGAGAGGGAAACAGATACTTTCCAAGGCACTCTTCAACACTTTCTTCAGGGGGAAATCTAGTTTCTTTGCGTAACCTATCCAAATGGTTAAGAGCAGCAGTTTCTTCACGAAAATTGCGGCATTTCCAATCAGCATCACGAATAGAAGCGAACAGTATGTTTGATATACTTGAATCACTGCTTCCATAATCAATCAAACTTACAACTTCCTTGTCTGATCGTACACCAAGGGCAAAAAACAAAATCCAAACAGGGATCTCAATCGACAAGAAGAAAACAGTCAGGATTTTCTCCCCCCCTTTGATATATTCTACTTTGCAATTCTCCACTAGTCTGATAATTAGCCTATTTCTCTTCACCTCCGACCTGTAGGCAACAGTCCAGCCCTGTATGTTTGAAATCCAGAGCCTCTTCAGAGAGATTTGCTCTTGTGCAATGAATATCTACAATTAAATATGGCAAAAAATTATTCTATATGGTTAGCAAATTCAAGTCTGTTCAGCAATAATGGTGCATGGACACTGAATAACAAGTCAACCGACAGAATAAAAAAATGCCAGACTGACCTTCTCTGCACCCTTGATGAGAAAATAACCTCCATGATCAAAATCACAATCAAACTTTTCAACCTCGTTCATCCAGCACAGCTCAGACTTAACCATCACAGGGATCCTTCCAATGATAATCTCCCTGTTATCTTGATGCACGATCTCCTCTTCAACAATTTCTTCTCTTCCAGTTTTAAACTTGTCGCTCTTTACACTTTTTGCTGTATATACCTGATATATTACCAGGGCACAAAAATATCACACTTTAAGCAACTTATTTTTAGCCAAAACCATCAGATAAGCAAATACTAAGATACAGCACATTTAGATTCCAGTTTACTAAAATTACCAGAAAAGCTAACGCATCAAACATCAACAAGAACACGTGACATTGAAATCACTAGAAGTTTAAACTGTTGCTGATATTTACTCACCTGAAGCTCAACAGTAACCTTCATCCTGGATGAGTAAGTCATGTTCTGAAGGCGGGCATGCCTAGGAAGCATGTTGAGCTCATTGCCACCGGTGACAGCCCAAAAGGTTGGCCTCTCAACGGTGACTTTCCCGAACTTCACTCTGGCATGACGCCAGTCACCTTCTCCCTTCTTCGAAGGATCATAACCGGAATGAATAACAAACTCCCCAAAGGAGTCGAAGGTGTTCTGGAGACCGTATTTTATGAAATCATTATAAGAGTTTATTTGATGACTTATTAGACCATACTGATTGAAGAAAGACACGGCGGCTTTCCTACAGAAATTCCTCAAAAACTCTTCTCCCAGCTCTTGCACACTAACCAACTCATCAAACACATCATCATCTTCATCTATATCCATATTCAAATCAGTTCCATTTGCAAACTTTTCACCACTAGTACTGGCCATTCCCACGTTTCCCTTACCATCTGGCGAAGCCCCCATTGCACCAAAATCTAAAACAAGAATAAAAAAAAGTAAAACCCCGTTAAAATAAGGTTTACACAAACATAAACAACCCCCCCCCCCCAAAAAAAATCTCAAAGAAAACAGGAAAACACTTTATAAGGCCTCAACAAAATGAAATAATAGAACAGCGAAGATAAACAGTGGAATAATATATATACATTAGCAACACGTACATAAGCAATAGAAGAACTGAGAAAGACTTACATTGAAAGCTTGTGGAGAGGAACGAGAAATTAAGAACAAAACCCCCTAAACCCTAAATCTTCTCCGTGCTTAGATGTGAAAATTCACTGATTTCTAAGGGTTTTACAGCCTCTGCGAAGCAATGTGCATCAAATTTCAGTGGGTTTTCTCAGTATTTCAGTCTCAAAGGAGTGAAGTCTTGAGTTTTGGGGGAGTGAATAAATGATGGGTTTTTAAAAAAAAAAAAAAAAACTGGGCGGAGACGATCACACGAAGAACAAACAGCAATGAAAATTGACATGTGGGTTTGGTTTTGGAGTGACTAATTGAAATGACGTAAATAGCCTTGACTGCTCTCTTTTTGTTATATTTTGGTCAGACTCAGGGGTGTTCTTGTAAAACTAGAAATCTTGTTACAGTAAAAAGTCAATCTGTACTGTTTGACGGGTGTAGTAAAAGACGCATGGGCCCTTTAGGCTTTGATTTGAGTGATGATGAATTTAAAAATCATTTTTCATATAAATTGAAGTAAAATTTTGTAAATTTGAGTTGCTTCGGTTAAGTTTAAAGGTAATCATCACTCAGATGGAATTGAGTTTGAATAAAATTTTAAATTTAAATTTTATTTGATCGAATTTTAATAAAAAAAAATTATATTTAATCTAAAAAAAAATTTAAATTTTTATTTATATTTAATTTGAATAATAATATTAAAATCCGAATTTGATTTGATTCATTCGTATTAATTTTTTAATATTTTTATTTTTATATAAAAATAAATATAAAAAATATAATATATCAAATGCAATAAAAATATTAAAATAAATATTTATTCTTAAATAATAAATACATCTTAACAAGCAATTACCTTTAAAATAATAAAAAAAATTAACAATAAAACAACAGTTATATAATATTCAAATAATAACAACAAAATAGTATTAATATAATAACGAAACGATATCAAAACAGCAGCAAAAAGCAGCAAATTTTTTTTTGCAAGTTTGTGCCAGGTCGAGCTCGAGCCAAAAAGATCTTACTCGAGATCCATCTCGTTTAGAAAACAGATCTCATTTTTTTTTCAAGTTCATTTTTCGAGTCTATATTTTTGCCCAAATCCTTTCACTTTTCGAACGAGCCTTCCAACCAAACCAAATAGCCTGATCCATGATCAGGTCAGGTTACGTTGTAGTAATTAATTTTTAAATTTAAGTTTTTTTGTAAAAAAAAAAAAAATTTAAATACTTCTAAAATTTTAACGATTGTTTGGTTTTTAATTTGAAAGAATCATAGATTAAAACTTGAATTAATGTTTCTAACTTTCTATACATAAAAGTTTCATACCCATCCGCCATTAGAAAAGAAGCAATCTCATTGGACCATCATTACATATACAAAATAAATTATTAAAATCTAACAATTTTGAGAGAATAAAATGAAAGCAATTTAATTTTATGAAAAAATATTTTAAATATTAATTTTTTTATTTTAAATTTATATTATTTATCAAATTATTTAAAATAAATGAATATTTATTGATTTTATTAATATAGCATATACTTAAATCACCACATAGATATTACATCATCAATTAATTAAAATTTTAAATTTTAATGGATGAACTGGATATGTTGTCAACGAAGATTACGAGGCCATTGCCCTATTTGCCTTCTACACTTGGAAACAAGTATGTAGGAATATGTAATATATTTTTTTGGTTAAATGGGTTCAAAAATTGTTAATGTGTGCCTAAGCACTTTCAAATATTGTTTCTAGAACTCGATCAGATAGATTGAGGTATCTGTTCAAAGTAAAGGGTTAGATCAACTATCGCACAAACCGCTTAAATTAAGTTAAAATATTCTCTTGTTTTTTAATAATTTTATTTAATTGATTCGAATAAATTAATCGAACTGAAAATCAATAGTCTAATCATTTCGACCACTCTTTTGATTCTAAAAATTTTGCTTTCAAGGTAAAAATTTATTTATCATCATGATGTCACGACAACCATTGCACCTGTCAAATATTTTGATCTTTTCAATTAGGTAATAAATGCTATTTTTTTAATTAGATTTCGATGTGTTATCTTAAGATATTTATTTAAATTATCAAATCTCTAATAAACAATTATTTTAAGATCTTTAGAATAATATGATTTTCACAAACTTAAGACATATCTGATGCGAAATTGAAGTTGACCACTAGACTTAACGAAGAACACGAAGAAAAATACCAGATAAAATTGATTTCCCCCTCTTGATCTTTTTTCCTTAATCACACAAACCCTAAACGATAACGATCATAATTTTTTGTGTGGGTGACCCTAATAGATAGAAAAATGATCTATTTATAATTATTAACTTTTAATTTGGTACGTCCATTATGTAACCAGATGAATGGTTAAAATTTAACTTCTTTTAAAACTAAAACTTTATCCCTTTAAATTGGGCCCACATTATTGGGTTAAAATGTAACATTTGAAAGAGCTTGATTCAACAAATTTAGCCCACAAAATTTGTATAAATGTGTAAATGTTGAGGTTAAATTTGTTAAATATTTTAGAATCAATATCAAATTGACAAAATATGTAAACATTAAGGGCCAAATTTATTATTATATAAATCAAAATTATGTAAAATTTGTAACACTCTATTTTCTTTTTATGGATTAGATTGGGAATTTTTGGGGAACTTTGGGGCCCTTTCGTAATTTTTAAAATTTATAAGGATTAAATTAATTGTCTTTAGTCACTCACTTTTAAAATTGACAGGGATTAAATTGATTCATTTTTTTAGAGGGACCAATTTGCTTAATATCGAAATTAAGAGGGATTGAAAAGGTTTTCTTTTAACCTACTTTTATTATATTTTCATTTTTTGAAGTTCAACAATTTTTTTTTATTTATATACCCTCATTTTAATATTACATTCTGAATAGTTATTGTTTTTACTCTCGTTTCATCGTTACCACTGCGTTTGAATCCAAACATATATCTTACCGTTGATTTTAATCTCACTACTACAATAATTAATCTCATTGTTAGCGCTATTTTCAATCTCACCAAAACCACTCATACCATTCATCCAAACTATAAACTGAAGTCACCAACTTCTCTATTTTTCTCGCATTCTATAATCATCTATCATTACCCTTATCTAATCTTTTAAATTTATTTATAATTAATACGATTACTTTGTAATAATTTGAGGAAAAAGTTTATTTATTAAATATGTATTATAATAGTTAAACATAAAATAAATAATAACTGAATTTCGTGTGTTGACTTAATAATCAATATATGATTTGAATGTGTTGACTTAATAATCAATATATGATTTGAATTTGAATAGCGTCAATTGCATGATTACCCTCCTCCTGTAAGCAATAAGAGTAAGGTTAAAGCTTTGGTATTATTGCTCCTTCGGACATTTTAGCAAGTTTTGTTTTCTTTTCAATTAAGTCCCTGAAGTTATTTTATATTTGCTCCCTCAATTGCTTCAAGAATATGAATTAAGTACACATACACACCTTAACCTAATGCTTCAAAGAAGCGTTATTTTATTAGTTTGTTGGTGGTTTAGGGTGCTCAGTAATGGAGCGAGCAACAGCTGCGGCTAAAGCTAGAGTGAAGTTAGGATCTTTTGCTAAGGATGCTGCAACATAGTCTTCCATTGATCTCTTGTTATAATCGTCATCGTTGCCGTTGCCGCTTGAAAGATTAAGATCAAGAGTGATGGCGGATCGTAACCGGTTATCAAGAACTGAATTGGGAAAACCGGAGATGGATGTCGCGGCGGAGCTGCTGGGCGAAGACAAAGATTGTCCTATTGAAGGATTAATTTCATGGTTGTGTCGGCCTTCGTATGTTGCCATCAAGAATTTATTGTCTTCCATGCATCGCTGAACCTGGAAATTAAAAAAAAACAAAGATCCGGAGGTTCCTTCTTATTATTCATTTTTCCATGTCTTGAAAATCCAAATCACCAAATTACATATTGATGAATTTCCCCTCAACTCAGATGAGATCTTCTAAACTCTCTATATATACATGTATGTATACCTTCTTTTTGACAAGGCATCCGGGAGCCATGGAACACCTAAAGTAAGCTCGGGGAAAAGGATTACGTTTAGTAACTTTCTGGCCATATTTCCTCCATTGAAATCCATCTTTAACTATCTGAAATCACCATTTACATTGTAAGTTAGTTACTATATATACATATATCATCATGAATATTGTAACAAATATAGCTAGAATGATTAAAACATGCAAAGAAATTAGGTTAGGCAAAGAGAAGATCGGTAGCTTACAAGGCTTTCGTCCCTAGGGTCAGTTTCCACAAAAACCTGTGAAGAATTTGCTGCTAACGGAAGTTGAGGTATTAGAATATTTTTGTGGGAGTGCTGATCTTCGCACAAATCAAATCGCGTTAAGCCTCGGCGGATTGTTGGTACCTGAGAGTTTGATTCCCTGAAATAGGCTTCACTAAGCATTTTGTATTTGTTGCTCATTACTTGAAGCATTAACCTAAGAGCTGCGTTCTCTTTCTGCAACTGCTCCAGCTCCGCCTCAACACCTTCCACCTGAAATGTTTCAGTTTTCAATGTCTCAAATTCTCTCTTTATGGAACACTACATGTTACAACATCATGCTGGTATCGTGCATAGAATACTCTAACACCATGAAAAACAATGAAGATGCAAATTAGAAAACTGTTGATATTAACCTTATGTTTAATAGAGTTGGGAACATCCATGAACGGTAGGCTGGTGGAAGGGTATTTGGTCTTCCCTTTCAGTTTTCTCAGTCAGGCAAATTTAGAAAGCAAAGTGATGACGATGATGGTGATGCTGCTGGTCATGGGGTATTTATTATTTAATACAGTGGAATTTAGAATCGAGACTCACGAACTCTGGGTTTCGTAATCCGGATGACATCATCAAAACGTGGTCAGCAAGAAAAAAGAAATTCGTGGCCTTGGGTATTTATTATTTGATGACATCATCAAAACGAGTCACGTGTCAGTGTATACAGAGAAATTCGTGGCCTTGGGTCTTCGCCGGTGTTTGTTTCCCGAGAAAAAAGAAAAACTGATATAGATTAATCGTGTATATATATAATAATTGCATCAACCTGACGAATACAGAAACGCGTAGCGCTGACATAGGAATGGCCTACCAAGTAAATGATTCTACCATTGTCAAACGGCAACGTCAATCTAGAAGCAACCTAGCAATTTATACTCATCCATCCGTTTTGTTTTTCTTTTTATAAATCAATATATTCAATAAAATATTTTATAATGATACAAATTTATGAAAATTAATAATTTATTTTATATACCTATTGATTGAAAGTTAGGTGTCAAGGTTATAGAGTTTGAAAACAATTTCCACATCTTAAAAACAAGGGAAGGGTATTGTAAATTTCAATGCAAATTACTAGTAAATCCTAACAAGTGTTAGGTAACTGCAAGTATATTGTACTTCTAAAGAGAAAATATATAGTTAAATCTTAGAGACGATTTTATCACGAGAGACAATCAAAAATTCTGAACACAAACTATAATACAAGAATAAAAATTATCAAAAAAAATTGTAAATATAAAAAGTAACTTCATGAAATAATGAAATTAAACTCAAGTTAATCAAATATGAATATAATGATAAATGACTTGCGTTTTTTATATCCTATAAGATCTCGCGTTCATATGTAAACAATCCATTTTTCAGTCTCTTTACAAAAAGCACCAAAAAAAGAAAACTTCATGTTTAAGGGAAGTATAAATCCAGTTTCATATCACACAAGCTACTAGTTTCATATTAAGGCATTATGGTGACTTGTTCTTTTGATCAAATTGAATCTTTGGACTAAATTTAGTCTGCATAGTTATGATATTTTCTAACATTAGTCAATAATTCTTTCAAAAATATCTCTTGATTAAGACTCTTAATTAATCTAAAAATTCTACCACACGTTTTATTTTTTAAAAATATTATTTTACACTTTAAACTTAAGTACGTGTTTTTTAAAGTTTTTTTATATCGCTTAAATATTATATCATTAATATATCGTTATTTAAATAATAATTTGTGCATCGCATGGGATAGAAAACTAATTAAAAAATAGGGAAAACTACAAAAATAGTCAATTTTCTTTGCCTCGGGTTACATTTTAGTTACTTATGTTTGAAATGTTACATTTTAATCACTTGTGCTATTATTTTGTTATGAAGTGATCACTCTGTTGTTAAGTTCCGTTATCTCCCTAACGGTAATCCTACGTGGCATTCCAACTGAATTTTAAGTGTCAACTTGAATTTCTAAATGGGATGAGAACATATTTTTAATTAAATAAATTTAATTAATTAAGATTTTTAAATCTAATTCCTTAGCTAAAAACCCTAAACCCATTTCCACATGTCTCTCTTCTTCATCTTCATCTTCTTCCCTTTTTATTCTAACGTCTTTAATTACAAAACTGTCTCAAAGCTTAAATTTTTGAAACCCATTAACCCAAAAAAACTTATGTTTTCAAGTTGCAACTTAGTTACCATTTTTTGGGCGAGATTTCAATATTCAAGGATTGAATCAATGAGTCGAATCCTAATGAAGCAAAGTAGTCAAAATAATTATTAAAAGAATTTAAAACATAGGTTTTTTTGGATTAATGGGTTTCAAAGATTCAAGCATTGAGACAGATTTGTAACTAAAGACGTTGGAATCAAAAGGGAAGAAGATGAAGATGAAGATGAGAGGCGTGCGGAAATAAATTTAAGGTTTTTTAGTTAAGTTTTAGGGTTTAAAATTTTTAACTAATTAAATTTATTTAATTAAAAGTATATTCTCATCCCATTTAAAAATTCAAGTGGACACTTAAAATCTAGTTGGATTGTCACGTAGGATTACCATTAGGGAGACAACGAAACTTAATAGTAGAGTGATCACTTTGTAATAAAATAATAATATAAGTGACTAAAACATAATATTTCAAACATAAGTGACTAAAATGTAATTTAAGATAAACAAAAATGACTATTTTTATAATTTACCCTAAAAATATTGCATTGTTAATGTATCACATGATAATCTATTAATAAAGCTCAATTGGAAAGAAATAGAAAATCTTTTGGTTTCCCGTCGCATTACAATTTTTGAAAAGAAATAATAAAAAATAAGCATAATGATTTATTTACCTTTAGCTTTACAAAAATATAATTTTAGCCTTTCAATTATTTTTTTTCTTTTTTTAATCCTTAAATTTATATTGTTTGACATTTACATCACATCAATAATTAATAATTTTTTAAATTTTAAAAATTCAAAAAATTATAAAAAAATATTTTTTAAATTAAAAATCAATTAAAAAGTATACAAATTATAAAAATATTTTTTAAGTTTTAAAAACTAATTAATTTTTAATGTAGCATATACATGGATGCTTAGTCAACAAAATTAATATACATTACGTTTTTATCCATTTTAAAATGCTTTAACAAATAATGTAAATTTAATGACTAAAAAATAATTTAAATAAAAGAACTAAATAACTAAAAAAAAATATTTATGTTACCTATGCTAGTTTAAAGCGAAGCACTTAAATTAGAAGTGGAATCCAATCCATACACGAAATCTGGTGTATTGACTCGAATGAATGAATGAATGAATATGGCTTATCTATTAAGACCAGTCTAGGTGGGAAAGAGACCCATTTTTGCTATTTCATCAACCTAAGAACAGTGGTGCAGGTCCCCATTTTATGGATGGCTCTGTTTCGGTCCTAAACCTGTTTCAATATACTGTTGGTGGTATTCACGTGACATTATTAATTAATTTGATGGTGCTACGCGTGATAAAAATAAATTAAAAAATAAAATATATAAGTTATGTTTGTCACAATATTCCGGAAGGTCATTACGTGACATTATCAAATTAATTAAAAATATCACGTCAACACAAATTAACGAAGTTAGCGTGGAAGAATTAATCTGATCGACGAAATACAAATTTAAAAAATCAATTAAATACAAATGAACAAATTTAAGAGTCAAATTATATATTATCCCCGTATAATTTATACCCATCTTGTTATTTTCTGCAAAATAATTGTGTTCAACTGAAATTATTTTGAAATATGTTAAAAAATGAGTAGTATGAGATATTTGGTTCACTTAATATGTAAGATTGGTTGGAATAGCATGAGATATTTGGTTGAACATAAATTATTAGGGCAGGGTCTGACGAATTGGAGCTTAGAAATTAATAGGGCTAAAGGGCGGGCGGTTAAAGAAATGCACCGACGTTTGGAGCTTCAGACCGAGTTGGAACCTGATGGGGACATTTTGGCGAAGATTGTGGATGCCAAAATTGCCCCTAAATATTGAAACTGACAAGGATGAGCGATAGTTGAAACAACGGGCTCGTGTGACTTGGCTTAAGCAGGGTGATAAGAGTACCATTTTTTTTTTTTGCATCTTATAGAAGGCGTATTAATAGAATCAAAGTGTTGGAGGATTCTCATGGAAACCGACTTCAGAATGAAGAGGAGTTGGAGGAAGTGGCGAGAAGTTATTTCTTTTCAAGGTTAGTTTAGTATCGCTTCTAAAAAATATTTATGGGATGAAAATTGTTTTTGAAATAAAAATATTCCTAAACAAAAACCTTTCGAAAGAAAAAGAGTTTGTCAAAAACAAATAATTGACCAAACACAGAAGCAAAAATTTTGAAAATGTACTTTTTATCCCAAATGTAATTACTAGAAGCATTGCTAAACTATATTTTATGTCATAAAGGGAAAGTGATGTAAATCATTTATTGAATCGCGTTCGAAGCTGTACTATGAATGCCATGAATGAGAAGCTAACCACAACATATACAGAAGAGGAGGTTGTTTCTGTGCTGAAAATATGCACCCTACCAAAGTATCAAGTATGGATGGTTATCCTATTTTTTTTCTTTCGAAAGTACTAACATGTCGTTAGGTATGATGTGAGATCATATTGTTTATCGGTTTTAAGTAGGGGTGTGTAAATTTCGAATAAAACCAAATTAATTCGATCGGGAGTCCGTTGATAATTTTTTGAAAATTCAGTCAACGCTTAATTCGGTTTGAAATCGGTTGGTTAACCGAATTAATCGAACTTAATGAATAATATTATAATATATAAGTATTAGCACACTTAATAAATTGATCGATTAATTCGGTTAATTTTTTATATGCTTTATACTTGTTTTAATCAAAAATAATAATAAAAACATATAAATTTCGATTAATTCGATTAACCGACCGAACTAATCGAAAAAATTCGGTTTGGTTAATTTTTTTTGAAAAAATTTCGGTTCGGTTAACCGATTGAACACCCCTAGTTTTAAGGAGAGAAAGTTCTATGGAGGCGATTTATAAAACAAACATTATTTTAATTACTGAGATTCCTATGCCTCGTAATAGGACTCATTTTCGTTTGATTAGCTTATGCAATGTGATTCATAAGACAGTATCCAAGGTGATAGCTAATAGATTACAAACAATTATGGATATTTGTATCGTTAAGGCTTAGAGCGCTTTTGTTTCAAGAAAATTGATCTCAGACAACATATTGATTGCATATGAGAAATTGCATTTGTTAAAAAAAGGGAGGGTGAGTAATCTGAATTCTTTTGCTTTTAACGTTGGATAGGAACAAAGCATGTAATCTTGTGGGATGGTACTCCGTGAAGGCTGTGATAATTTGGATGGGTTTTAATAGGACGACAATGGAGTCGATTATACAGTGTCTTACTACTGTGGTGTATTCGGTTGCACGTAACGGAATAAGAGTGGAGGACTTCGTCATGGGGAGCAATTGAGTCCCCTATCTTCGTTTTTCCTTCAACATGAACAACAAATGCATAACTATGAAACAGGGATTTAAAATTCAGTCCAACATGCAGTGAATATCAACAGTGAAGACTGCATTTAAATCCATTCTCCATAAATTTCTGCCTAATTAAGGATGCTACGCTTCACCACTTTTCTATCCTATTCTCGTCTCATCTAATATAACTCTCCCTGAAATGGCTGCAGCCAGGGCTGCTGTAAAATTTGGGTTTCGAGTCAAAGAAGCCGCCATTTGTTGGACTAAAACCTGTTGAATTGCTGCTGGTGCATCATCAACCTCTTGGGTTTTCTTTTTGGCACCGTCCCCATACCCCCCTGGTTGCATCAATTCAAGAGTTACAGTGGGAGCTGAAGGCCTGGCCGAGGCACAAGATACAGGCTTCGCATTACACTTGGGGCTTAATATTGCCACTTCACTTGGAGAAGGGTGTGCATGGTTGTGCTCTCCTTCGTAAGTAGCCACCAAGAATGATGGATCTTCAGCACTTCTTTGCACCTAAAAATGGTCAACCACTATCAGAAACAACAATCAAATACATAAACATACATGATCATATATCAATGCTGGACTCACCTTTTTCTTGACTGGACAGCTTGGGGAAAAAGAGCATTTGAAGTATGCTCTGGGAGAAGGGTTATCTTTGGTGACCTTTTGGCCATATTTTCTCCATTGATATCCATCCCTTACAATCTGCAACACATATGAAAACCAGTAATATTCAGAATTTTCAGCAGTTGGGAGACTAATAAAGTCAGACAAAAACTAGTTCAGGAACATTACCAGGCTGTTATCAGAAGGATTTGGGCGAACATAAGTCCTTGAAATGGTGGTCTTAATGTACTCCCTAGGCATTTTACATGAATCTTCATCACTACAGCTGCTCTCTGTGTTTCCATTACTGAATCCAATCATGTTGGGACTATAATCTTCACACTCGGCTTTTCTCTTTCTCGATGTCGAAACTTCATTTGCGGAGTTAATGGTCACTAATTCAATGAACTTGTTCTGCAAAACGTTGTAGAAGTGACCCAAAGCTGTTAACATCACAGTTAGCTTCTTGTTCTCAGCTTTAATCCGATTCAATTCCTCCACCAAAACTCCATTCTGCTAAATGAAAATGAAACTTTTGTTCATAAGAAAAATACTTCATATATAGTCAAGTTTTTGTATTAGAGAATTAACAAGTACTCCATGACATACCTCTTGTTTGAAGGGTAGCTTCACATCAGAGTCAGCCATTTCTCCCTCAGGTTCGGTCCTCTGTTTCAAAAAAGTCGAGGGATGTTTGGTGAGGACCAACAAATCCAAAAAGACAAGAAAAGTAGTCCCTCAATTGATAATATCTAAACTCACCAGAGCTTTGTTCCGGTGATGGAAAGGATTGATGTTGAGGTCCAGCGTAGTGTCCACCCAAGCTGATGATCCCATCACTCAAATTTAACTCTAAAACAAGCAAACAGGGAACCAAGCAAGCTGAAGCTAAACAAATTATGAGGATCCCTCTTAAGGTAGTCAAACAGGGACGGACTGGATGTTTGAATGTGGTTTGAGTTATTCAGGTAAATGAAGTTGATAGATCCTTCTGTGAGAGGCATATCCCTGTGCAGTCCACATTATATATAGTTAGAGATATTGAGTAAAGAGGACAAGAAAGGGAGTGGCAGAATAAATCACAAAGTCGTGCATAATATTGACAAAACTTGATTTATGACATATTTTTTTAATGGTATTTATTTCGTATTCAAACATGACGTTTAGGGTATGATGTCAGTCGGCGTCAACGTCAAGCCTCCGTCCATCACCGGCTATTAATGATAATTTATGCCTACAGGTTGTCGACTCGTCGTGTTGACGTTAGTTTTTTCTCCATCAGCCCACTTTCTCGCGTGCCCCTCTTTCCACGTTTCTGCATATCACAACACACGTGGTTTTCTCTTATTTATTTATTTATTTATTTTTAAGTTGAATTTATTTTATCATTCATTGAAATGTTCGTATACGATAAATTATTTTATGAATCATTTTAATTATATCATTTATGATTTCATTTTAATTATTTAATGATATTTCAGTAATTTTTTTTTATATAATTGATATATAATTTTGATAATTTTTTTTATCTTGAACTTTAAACTTCAAATTTTGTACCCTAAACTCAATTTTAAGGTTTAGGATTTGATGTTTGAAATTCGGGATTCGAGGTTCAAAATTTAAAATTCATGGTTCATGATTCAGGCTTGAGTTCGAGGTTTGAGTTTGAGGTTCAAGTTTGAGTTTAAGTTTCAAGATTCAAGTTTCAAGGTTTGAAATTCAAGATTCGAGATTCAAGATAAAAAATTTACCAAAATTATGAGTTAATGGCATAGAAAATTTACTAAAATATTATTATTTAATTGAAAGCATATATAAATGATGTAATAGGAAGGATTTAAGAATAATTTCACGTTTGTATATTAATTTTGAAGGGAAAACTTATGAAAGGAAATTTCATCTTTTTAAGAATATAATATATAAGGTGAGTAAAATATATTTTTAAAATAATATATTTATTATTTTATTTATAATTTTATATAATTTTAATATGTGAAAAAAAATGTAAATGATTTATTAGAAGTTAACTTTCTTTAATCTAAAAAAAAAAATCAAGAGTGCCTTTTTTAGGGTTTTAAGAGGTACAAGGGCTGTTGTGATTGAATTTGGAGTAAGCGATGGCTTTTATGGAGGAAGGAGGAGGGGAAGATGGGGTTGCATTGCTTGAGGAGGAGTTAATACGATTATTAGTGAGGAGTTTAGTAATTAGCCCCCCCTTGAGAAATCAACTTTGGTTTGCTGGATGTGGACAAAAAAACGTATAACCTTGATAGTTTTATAGCTCAGATGAAGAGTATTTGAAAGACGAATAAGAAGTTTGATATCCAGATGGATAGTCAGAATTTGTTTCTAATTTGTTTTGAATAAGAGGAAGATCTGCAATCGATTATGGAAGGCCGACCGTGGTTATTTCGAAAGCAACTAATTTTTTTGATCGGTTGATAGAGCCGACGAAAAGGCGAAGATTTATTTAGTCTTATTCCCGTTTTGATTAAAGACCGAGTCATGTCTCCTAGAGTGTGATCGCAAAGATTTAAGAATTTAATGTGAAAAAAATTAAATGATTTATTTTAATAATAAAAGTTACATTACATTCTTAAATAAAAAATGTGTTTAAATATTAGAAACAATATTATTAAATAGAGTAGCCATAAAGTAAACCGTAAAATAAAAATAATTTACTCTTTTAGAAAAAATATAAGTTCTTTTATCTATTTCTCATCATTTATACGCAATTAATAAAATGTTAAACAATAATTTATAAGTAAAATAATGAAGTAAAAAAAAAAAATTTATCACATTATGGGAATTCAATTTCCATTCTAAGTAAAAAAAAAAAAAGGCATATAGTCAAGATTTCTTTTATAATAAATGCTTGCTAGCCTTTATTAAAAAGTGAACATTGGGCTACAAGTCAAAGGCAACGATTGGAAACCGGCTGTTCAAACAAAACGTTAAATACAATAAACTCAAGAAAAATCAAAACATCAAAAGGGAAAGTGAAAAAACCATGGTAGTTGATACCCCTTTCGGTACCATCCGTATTCATCGGAACGTTCTGTTCCAGTAATAAATCAAAAAAATTAAATTTTAAGTTCCGTTTTAATGTAAGTTTCGATCAGTATTGCTTGTACCAGTACAATATCGATTGATTTCATCCGTACCTATTAGAATGTGGTATATCAATCGGTACCCAAAAAATTAAATTTAAAATACATTTTAAATTTAATTTTTTATTTATTTTGAATTTGTTGAATTATGAGTCATGGTAGTTGATATTGTCTCGGTACCTGCCCATACCATCCAGAACGCTCCGTTTTAGTATTAAATCAAAACATCAAATTTTAAGTTTCATTCTGGTGCAAATTTTGATTGGTATCGTTCATATCGGTACGTACCAATTGATTTCGCTATATCAACCGAAATATGATGTATCGACCAATACTCAAAAAATAAAATTTAAAATATATTTTAAATGGTATGATATCACCAAGTTAAAAATCAAATGTTTTTCAAAAATAGTGATAACTCTGAAATGGTACACCAAAACAGATACCGATACATATCAGTACTAATAAGAAAATGATATGTCTATCGATACAATACTGATTACCTTGGAAAAACACTTCTCCGTGTTCTCCTTTTTCTCCGACTAGCAAAAGGATCAACCAAAACCTCTTAGCTTCCAACCCCTGTAAACGAAAGTCGACCTTTGAAGAACAAGAAACGTCCGAATAGGAGAAACCCCTAAGAAAAAAATAATAGTGAACCCAAGGCCAAAACCTAGTCTACAAACTCCCCAACATCGTTACCGGCACCAACGTTGAAGCTCACCCAACACTGCACCTTTGTTGATCCCTTTCCACCACATTAGTTATTGTATCTGACGCTTCTTCCATCCAGTAAGTTAAATCCTCCAACTTAAAACCCTATCAACGAGCTGATGAGCTGCAATGATCCTTTGAGTTTGGGTAGATCGGATTGGTTAGCAAAGTTTGTATTGTTAAAATTTGTATAGTGACCTCTTTCTTTAAGCATGACTTCACAAAATAAGTTGTTGAGTAGAATTGCATCAACAAATCCCTAATTTTCATCTTTCTTTTATCTTGTTTTATTCTTTCATCGTAATTATTAAATAAAACTTACATTACAACATTAATTACTTTTACTAACTAAAATAGATTATTTACCGATCTTAATCAACTTCCAAGATCAATAATAGATATTTATACAAGAAGTCTTCTAACATGAGTTAATTAAAAAAAAAAAACATATATGGAATTGAACACAATTACACCTTAATAGTAATAAGATAGTTATAGGAAAAAGATTCCTACTCGTAAAAGGTTACTCATGCCTACGAACTTTATCTTAACAAAAAGCTGCATATAATAATACAAATTATAATATCGATACAGTATTAGCTTAGTTAATATTAGTATTGTCAGTGCAAGAAGACATAGGTTCGAGTGCGTTGAAGCGTATTATCTTATTATTTAAGAGTTGCGGAAGGGTTATGCGTAATTTTAGGTATTGTATAAAAAAAACAAAGATTAGGAATTATTATGCTAAACTCATATGAAAGAAAGTAAAAAAAAAAAAAAAGAATACAGTTTATAATGCAGATTGAGTCTTAACTTAGTTAGCATCGATATTGTTACCAGTGCAAGAGGATACGAATTCGAGTGTGCTGAAATGTAATATCATTTTATTTAAAAGTTGAGGAAAAATTATGAATATTTTTAAGTAGTATATAATAAAACAAAAATTAAAAAGCGTAATGCTACAAAGAAAGAATACAATTTATAATTTTATAATATAGTTTTAATTTTTTTTCTTCTAACCGCTCAATATCTGGTCGCTATTGAACATGTTAAACACAACTTATGTGTTTGAACCGAACGTTTCAACTTTTTGAGACTGAAAAATAGTCCATTTGATGAGGAAAAAGTAGAAACAATTCCACACCCTCCTACCATTAATTGCACTTTCTCGTTTGGATGTTTTTATTCAGTTCACATTCAACCCCCAATTTGTTTGCTTACTGATTCTATTATTATAATTGAATTATTTTATTTATCGATTTCTAGTTCAACTGGATCACCAAATGGATTTAGGATTTTATAACATTGAGTGAGAAGGAACTTTTTTTTCATGTATTTGAATAAGTTTAAAGTTTGAAATCAATATTATTGAGAGGAGTTTTACCTGAACACCATCTTAACCTAAAACAAAACTAAACTCTGATGATAAAACTATCGAAGAGGCTTGTGGCTATAAAAAATAATAATAATAAAATAAATAGATATTATATAATTGGGAAATTAGTAGGCCTTGCAAGTATTTTTTAAAATTAATTATATATGGAAATGTCTTTATTTGGTATAGGATTAACATGTATTTTGTGTCTTGAATTTGATGATTCGTGTTTAGTTGGTATTTAAATTTTTTGGAGAGATTTAACTGATACTTAAATTTAATTTTTTTACCTTTTTGTATTGTCATTAGAATGTTATAATGTAACATTGACAATCAATAATACGATGATACATGTTAGCCTCACATTATGACATGCGAGAAGCATTAATAAAAAAAACCTTTAAAAATCTATAATTTTATATATATATAAAACATTATAAACACTATGTTAGAAAATATGGAAATCACATATATAATAAGGATAATTACATGATATTTTTTATTATCATAATAGATTAGCCCAAATTAAAAGTGATTTAATTTAGTTAAAAGTTTATTAGGCTTTAATTATTAAATAAAGTATGAGATAAATATGTGTAGATACTCTATTAGTTAAATTCTAATTGATGACTAATTCCTAATTGATGATGGGTTGATTAAGAATTAGACTTATATGCCAAAGCTATAAATATTAGGGTTATGGTCTCCAAATTACACACAAGAAAACTTTTCTAATATCTCATCATTGGAAAAGAGTGTGCCACTTTCTTAAGATTGATTGTGTGTTAATTTGGAAGATCAAAACTCAAGATCTATATCCAAGAAATTGATGAATTCAAGTATGCTTCCGCATCTAGTTTTATTATCGTTTTGTTCTTGATGATTTGACATGACAGATCTTGGTTTATGATTTATTAAGTTTTATATCATATTTTGATCTATAATTCTAACAAGTGGTATCAGAGTTAGGTCATGTTGAATTATTGAGAATGAATTAGTTCTCTATTATTTTGTGTTGATTTGTTTTTCAAATGTGATAGATTTGATATTTGGATTTGGTGTTTTTTGATAATACATTCCAAATCTTTTGGATTTATATTGATTAGGGTTTTAATTTTCAATATTGATTAATTATGAATTCATACTTTTAAGTTTTCTTAATTATATAAATTACATTTAATCGAAGGGTATAGTATTTTTTATTCATGTGATAATTACCATTGATATTTCATTAACATCATTAATACGTTTATTAAGAAAACCTAATCGTGGAGATTTTACTTAAAGATAATTAAAGTTTTTTTTAGGTCTTGATTACCTTGGATTTCTATTCAAAGTTTTAAGGTTTGAGATATTTGTATAATCTTGAAAATCAAATGTGGATTTAAAATATTAATTTGGTGTTCTTGTTAATAAAGGTTTTGATTCTTGATACTCGACAAATATTTATGCGATTGAGTTCTTGATTATAATCTTTAATTTATTGTTATAAAGATTATTTTGAAATAATATTAATTCATTGATATTTATTATTGAGTTTATATGCTTATTCTTTTCATACTATTTAGATTAAGTATATAATTTGGAATTTGGATAATATTACTATTATATGGCCAATTTTTTATGTTTTTAAATATTATATTTAGTTCAAGTATAAAAGTATGCATTTGTGTTAAATTTCATTATTCGATTGAGCATATTGGTATGGTTGATGGATTTATACTTGCACTGTTATTATTATGAATTTTGGCTAAAGACATTTTAGTTTTAATGATGGTGATTGGGTTTTTTTACGAAACCATACATATTCGTTATTTGTTTATTTTTAGTATATATAGTCGAGTTTGATACAAATTGTATATTTATATTATATTAAACTTTAATGAATATTCATTGAAATTATTAATTTTTATGTTATGAATATTTATTCAATTTTTGGGTACTTTAAAGTAAACTCATGTTAATCATAATATATAAATACGATTATTTTTTTTATGCTTTTGAAACAAAAAACAGTGTGTTTTTAAAAGTATAATGCATGAGTTAGATATTATTGAATCTATAAAATGTTATGATTTTAAATTTTGTATACTGATGCTAAGGTTGTGGATAATTTTTTATGGATTCAATTATATATATTGTTAAATTATTTTATGGACGTTTTGATCTAAATTCATGCTAAATTGATGCATGTTTAAGGAATTTAATTTTAAATTTGATTCTATAATATTAGGTTTTGGAATCTTATGGTTCCAAATATTTGGTTAAATTGTGATTATACAGTTTATTGTTTGAATTGTGGATATGCCAACTATTATGATTATGTTTTTTTAGATTTATTGGCTTGAAAATATGTTTCAAGTATTCATGTGAATCTCTCTTTAATCATAAATGCAATTTTGGATTTATATGATATATGTAGGGTAAGGTTTTATATTTGATTCTGAATACATGTATATGCATGAATTGCTTTGGTGTTTTGTCTATGTCGAAATTATGAACACATGTGCTTGTCAATTATTTGACCTTGCATCCCTACATTATTTTTTGTTTGGTTTTGACATATATGGTTAATATATATATATGTATATCAGTTAAAGATTAAGGTTTTTTTTATTGCGCTATTTAAACAACTTTATTTTGGGTTATTACGGAAACTATAAAGTAATAAAAAATATTTAGTTTTGACTTTTAACTGTTATAAAATTTTTTAATTTAAATATTGGAATGTTTATATATTTTAAAATAACTTAATTGAAGTAATAAGTTACCAAAGTAATCTTTTTTTTTTTTTTGTAAATTATTTTGTTTTAAAATATTAAAGGTTGTGAGCATGTAGCTTAAGTTATGTTAATATTGATGGGCCCAAAGTAAAGTTAATAATATTACATGTGCAACTATTGTATTAAATATGATGATTATTTGGTTTTACGTGTGAGCAGTAAATCGACCCAAAGGAAGATTTATTGTTCGACATGTTCTTATTGTCAACGTTTGATTACTACACCAAGATATCACTTACAAGTTAATATTTTATCCAAAGATAAAATATTAATGGAGTGTCCGATATCTTGATATGAAGTTTTCTTTTATTCAAATTATTTTGATTTAAATTTGAAGTATTATGTGAGGTTATGTTGATATATTTAGTTATTATTATATTTGCTAATATCACTGTATGTTGTTTTGGGATAAATATATATACATATATATACTATTATCTTTTACTTTGATTGAAAAAATTAAGAGAAATATTTTGAAACAAATAAATTCAGATTTTGGCTTTGGATTTTAGTTAAGGATGTCTAATATTTTAAATAGATTGGTTGAAACAAAATGCCGCCAAAGTGACATCTTTTGCGTAGATTAGCTTATTTAAAATATTAAGATGATTATATGTTTTTGTGATTCATGAGTTTATTAATTGACCCAAAGGTAAGTTAATATTTGACCGAATTTCAAAGATATTTGTGATGATAAATATGTGACAATTATAAGATACTTTATGTGAGCAATAAGTTAGTCTAAAGATTAATTCATTATTTGATATAATTTATTGTCAATGTTTGATTACTACAACAAGAGTTCCGCTTATAGTTAGTATTATTGTCCAAAGACTTGATATTAATATTGTGTTTGGTATCTTGATATGGGATTAGTCATTATTTTGAATTTATTGTTTATTTATGAATATCACTGTGAGCTTGTTTCTATCAATTTTTTTCTATATTTAGCTATCATCTTTTGATGCCACAATATCTGCTAATATAAATTCTATATACATTTTTAATGAGACTAATTTTAAGGAATGGAAAGGCACTTATGGTGCTTGGTTGTGTGGACATATAGACCTTGCACTAAGGGAAGAACAACTTGCACCTCTCACTGTGGAGAGCACCCCTTATGTTAAAAAGGATATTGAGAGGTGGGATCGTTCAAATCGCATGAGTGTAATGATCATTAAACACAGTATTCCAAAAGCATTTAGGGGTACAAAATTTAAAGAGATTACTCAGGCTAAGGTTTCCTTGACGAAATTGAGAAACGTTTTGCCAAAAACGATAAGGTTCAGATGACATCACTTTTGAATTTTTTGATGTCTATAAAGTATAAAGGGTCAAGGAAACTTGAGGGAATACATTATAGAGATATTCAATGTTGCTTCAAGACTTAAGGCACTTAAGATCAAGTTTTTGATGAATTGATTGTTCTTATGGTTTTGGTCGCTTCCTGCACAGTTTAACTAATTTTTAATTAGTTACATCTGTCTAAAGTAGAAATAGACTCTAAATGAGCAAATTTCTCATTCTGTACAAGAGGAAGAAAGGTTGGAACATGATAAGTCTGAAAGTGCTCATTTAACTGGTGCCTCTAAAGACAACAACTTACATTCTGAATAGGATACATACTAAAGAAGTTGCAAAAACACCTTATGAGCTTTGGATAAGTCAAAAGTCTAGTCTAAAGCACTTACATATTTGGAGATGTCCAGCTGAGGTAAGGCCTTATAGGCCACATGAAAAGAACTTGGACCACCAAAATAGTGAACAACTACTTTATTGGTTATTCTAAGCAATCTAAGGACTATAATGGATTAAGAACGAATGTTTTTAAGAAGGTCTACTAGAGAAAGGATTATAATGGCTTTAGTGGAATATTTTGACTTTAAGCTACATTAGATGAATATTAAGTTAATGGTTTCTCAATGATAACATTGATCATGCATTATATGGTGCAACTAAAGAACTTTGTGTCTAATGATGCAAAGTTAATAATTTGCAAATTAAAGAACTTCATCTATGGGCTTAAGTAGACTTTTCGTTAGTAGTATTACAAATTTTACCAAATGATTATCTCATTCAATTTAGAGATGAATTTGGTCGACAATTGTATATACATAAGTTTAGTGAGAGTAAGGTTCTATATTTGGTTTTATATGTTAAATGACATACTGCTTGTAAATAATAAGTATAGTCTCAATCAATGCCCTAAGAATGATTTTGAGATTGAAAAAATACATAAGATTTTTTATACTTAGCAGTGGGAAGTCTAATGTATGTTCAGGTTTGTATACATTGGAATATCGTGTACACTACTGGGATGTTAAGCAGATATTTAAGCAACCTTGGTTTGGACCATTGGATAGCATTCAAGAGGGTTATAAGGTATTTTCAGATAACAAAAGATTACATGCTCGCATATAGGAGGTCTGATGAGTTAGAGATCATCAGGTATACAGACTCCGATTTTGATGGAATATGGATACATGATTTTTGTCACTAATGTGCAAATTGTGAAAATAAATTACAGTCTTTTATTCTAATAACAACAGGTGTATATCAAAGTCAAAACATATAGACTTTAAGTTCTTAGTTGTTAAAGTAAAAGTTCAGAGTGGTTAGGTGTCTATAAAGCATATTGGAACAAACTCTATGATTGCCGATCCGCTTACTAAGGGACTACACCTAAGGTTTTATAAGAGCACACTGCTCATATGGGTGTAATGTCATTTAAGGATATTTGGTTTTAGTGGGAGTTTGTACTTTTAAATGCTTTTATGCTATAGACATATTTTCAGCTATTTCAGTTTATAGATATTAAGTTTATTTTTTGCAAAAATAAAGTTTATTTGGTTTATTCACACTTTGATTTTGGTAAAGTTTGATCTCATTAAGGTTAAGGAGGACCAGTTGAAAATAGATATGTTTAGATCATATTGCATGTAATTTCCATGCTACACATCCATACTTGATCTATGTCATTTGGTTGTGTTAATATACGTGATCAGGGAAGATTTAGTTACGATATATGTAATGAAAGTCGCATTGGTTCTATGTTAACATAATTAATAGATGAGATTGTTCGGAATACCTTTTGGATATGATAGTAAAGTTTTGAGCTCATACGGTTGTATAATGGCATGTAATTAGTATATATATGTGGTCCAAGTGGGAGATTGTTGGAAATTATGGACATCACATATATAATAAGAGTAATTACATGTTATTATTTACTATCATAATAGGTTAGTCCAAATTAAAAGTGATCTAATTCAGTTAAAAGTTTATTAGGTTTTAATTATTAAATAAAGTATGAGATAAATATGTGTAGATACTCTAGTAGTTAAATTCTAATTGATGATGGGCTGATTAAGAATTAGGGTTATATGCAAAAGCTATAAATATTAAGGTTATGGTCCTCAAATTACACACAATAAAACTTTTCTAATATCTCATCCTTGGAAAAGAAAGTCATTTTCTCAAGATTGTTTGTGTGTTAATTTGGAAGATCAAAACCCAAGATCTATAGATTTCAAGAAATTGATGAATTCAGGTATGCTTTCGCATCTAGTTCTATTATCGTTTTGTTCTTGATGATTTGACATAACAGATCTTAGTTTATGGTTTATTAAGTTTTATATCATATTTTGATCAATAATTCTAACACACTATTTCACATCCAAAATAAACTTATATAAATAGATGTCCATATTTAGATGAATCTAGATGTCTATTATTTCAAATTCATTCCCGATACGCTTTTTTTATTAGTTTTATTTTTTGTAAAGTATTTTGTATTTCATATTATTTTTTAAATTAAAAAAATATGAAATGTATAAAATATAAAAATTTATAAAAAATACTATAAACATTATTTTACATTCAGAATGAATATGGGAAACAGATGTCCAAATTCAAACCAACCTAACATCAATTTGTCTAGGTTTATCGAAAGCATCCTTCTTTCAATAATTTTATATATTTTTAAATTTTTTATTGTTTTTATATTATTATTTTGAAATAAATATACATAATATATAAAATCTAGAAATAATTTTAAAAATTACAAAATATTATTTCATTCCACGATCAATCTAGACAAATAAATGTCCCGATTTAAATGAGCCTAGATAATAATTTGTCCAAATTCATTTCAAATATACTTTTTTAGTAAGATTATATATTTTTAATCTCAAAATATGTATTCACACGAGATTCAATGAGTAATCAATTTTTACTTTTTTGAGTATTTGTTCTTTTGTCTCTCTCGTAATAACTTATTCACGTATATAAAACAATCTATTGATATGACGTGCTGAGGATAACTGGGCACGTGACACATTATCTCTTAAAAGTTACACGTATCTTAAAAACTCCTTAAAAAATTATGGATGAACATGATGAAACCACGTAAATGACGGATACTTGTAATGGACGAACCTACGTGTCAAATGGCCAACCACATTTCTTATTGTTTATATAACATACCTCAAAAAACAAAAACAAAAATGAAGCGAGTAGATCCCAAATAATTTGACCATTTCAATAAACCAAAAGATGGAGTAGAAACCCGGTTGGTTTAGGACAAATAATTCTATATGTTTTATTTTTCCCGTGCATCTAAAATTTGATTCCACAAGCAGTGGTATCGATACCAACTTTTTCAAACCACATGTCAAAATCAATGTGAATGTCCTCAAATCATTCGTGTCCACGAAACTTTGGTTTAAAAGTCTTTCCGTTTTCCATAACCTAATTAAACTTGCTCATCGTGATATCACCAACATGACGTGTGTAGGCTCATGCCTAGTCTCTTGGGTACACATCATTACCCATGAATTTATTTGATTCATGGAGTTGGTGAACAGATTGTATATACTCGTATGCTGTATTAATATCTTAGAGTGAGTTCAACCTACTAATTGTCTTGCGCTATAATATTTAATCTCGTCATCATTGATGTTTTTATTATTGTACATCTAAATCCACCCTTAGATGAAGATGTGTTATCAATTGTACGTTGCATTTAACTCCTTTATTTGGTGATTTTTAGTTTTTGTATTTTTTTAAATTTTAAAATTTCAATCCTCGTCAAACAATAAATTGTTAAAACCATTAAGTAAAGTTCCACTAGTTCTAAAATCTAATGCGTCAAACATTTTATCATATGTGTAATGCAATTTCGGATTATTTTTTCCACATATTGCTCACTAAAAATTCAATTAATGGATTAACAAAAATCATTTTACGTTAAGGTTGAAATTTCAAAATTCGAGAGGTATAAAAACTTAGAATGATCCAATTGAAGAATACGGAATAAACCTACAATTGTACGAGTAGTACAATACTAGCAATTGGCTGTAACGGATACTGCTTGGGGTAGGATTGAATTTTTAAAATTTGAAAAGTAAAAAGGTTAAAATAGATAAATAAAAGTATATGGATTAAATCTACAATTCTCGTAGAGTAAAAGGATAAATATCATAATTTAACTTTGTTTTTATTGATAGTACATAAAATTATACATTAATAATCTATAAAATATATGAAGGATAAATTAACTTACTTCCCTAGTATCTCTCCTTTTCTTGCGCTGTGTGTTTCATGCTTTTTTTGGGGGGTAAATTACATTCTTGTATTAATGGTTGAAGAATAAATTAGTTTTATATTTTAATAAAGTAAGCAATCTTTGAAATAAATAAGTAAAAATTTCAGAGCAAAAATGTTCATTTAGTTTTTGAAGTATATCGATTTTTTCATGTTGACTCACTTCAATTCCTAATATTTTTAGATATTTTCAGTTCAATCATTTGTGTGTTAAAAACTAACTTGTATCCCAGCCAATCATATGCTATCACGTGTCGTACGATAGCATCATAGTGACATCATCATCTCAAAAAAATCTCATAGAATTGTTAAAAATAAAAAATCATAAAAATTACAAAATTATTAAAAATAGGCAAAAAATTATAAAACTATAAAATTTAAAAAAACAATATAAAAATTAATAAAATTTATTAGAAGTTTAAAATAAATTAGAAATTTCAATAATTTTAAGACTTTATAAAATTAACGAAATTCAAGTATCAATACAAGAAAAATAATAGACTTCAAAGACTGAAGCGTGGATTAAGTATGAGGAAAAGTAAACACACGGAAAAAGGAAGGGAACAAAGAAACGGAAGTTGGGTAGTACTTAGAATTTGAAGGCCAAAACAAAAGGAAAGTGTTTTTATTATTAAAAAAAAAAAAAAAAAAAAAAAAAGGAAAGTGTCTAAGTCCATCATTAACTTCTCCGCAACAGGCTTAATAAATAATTTAATTTAATCCCATTTTGTGGAAACTTCATTTCTCATTTTTTAACTTATCTACAAAGAATAGTAGATATTGCACAAATCTAATCCACTAAAAAACTGACAATTTATATTAATTTAGTCCTGAATTTACCTCAAAATTCATTTTTTTTATATGATTAGCATTTGATATATTGATCACATATTTTTTCCATTTTACGAATATCTTTAAAAATTTGTCATTTGTGGGAGCATAATGTATAAATAAAAGCTAATAATAAACACGAACTAGTTTGGATCAAGTCTTAGAGCGAATAAAGGGTTTAGTTAACTAGTCAATTCCAATTAAATTAAAAATGTGTTTGAATGATCTATTAATATGAACTGTCTTTTTGTATTACGATCCCATCACGTAATATCATTTAGTATTAGTTAAATGTTAGATAATCAGTAAGTTAATACTTGTTTTAATTTTGTGTTGCGTGCAAAACTGTTGTGGACAATATACAAATTAGAGAGGAGTTATAGGTAATTTTAAATATTGTATTAAAAAAAAAAAAAAAAAAAGCAGATATAATTAGAATTTAAAATGAGATATATTTCATAGATGCCTGACTTGCTACCATCTCTAAAAAATATATATTTAAAGTAGAAACAAAAATGTAGAGTTTTATCACGAAGTAGAAGACCATAAGCAGGAATTGGGGTTGGGGATATGAAATTTTAGCCCAATCAAGCCCAACTTGAATAATGGGGCTAATTGGGTCATTTGTGCCTCTGAAAATGTTTCAAATTTCCAGTGGTGAATATGCAAAAATGTTTGGGTCTTGAAACAATTTTCTCTTCAATTTATGGAAAAACAACACCATTTACTTCCAGGATTGTATTTGTCATTTGTCAATATATTGGCATTGTGCAAGACAACATGAGTTCGAGTGTGCTGAAATGCATTATCCTCTTCTTTAAGAGTTGAGGAAGGGGTTATATGTAATTCTAAACATTGTCAAATTAATTAGACAGAAATAATTAATATCATTATTAGTTTTTCTTGTTTGTTTAATTTCAAAATTGATAGAGACAAAATTGTTCTCTTTTTCCTTCTTTAAAAGGGACTAATTTTCTCAATTTCGAAATTGACAAGGACTTGAGGGAGATTTATACCTAATAAATTTCATGTTATAAAAAAAGGTATTAATTTATTTATAATTTTAAATGTATTTTTATAGAAAAATGATCATTTAATTTTTATTTATAAAATTAAAGTTTTTTTTTTTTTTAGACTTAAAATTAAATTAGTAGAATCTGTCAATATTATATAACTAAAATTTTTTATTATGTCAATAAATTTTTAATAAGAATGGCTAAAATATTGAATTTCAATAACGTTAATAAATTAAGATAAAAAAAATTCAAACATGAATGACTGAAACAGACTATCTTTATAGTTTATCTAATTTTTTTTGTTTAATATTTAAATATTACAATTATCCACTAGATAATCAAAACTCAACATTCAAAATCTAATTACATTATCTAACCCTAAATTTAACATTTAATGAAAATTTTGGTTTGAAATTTCAAATGAAATTACAGTATCTAAAACTTGATGGGACTCGTTATGGTTTGAAATTTCAAATGAAATTACAGTATCTAAAACTTGATGGGACTCATTATGGTTTGAAATTATCAAATGAAATTACATTATCTAAAATTTGATGGAACTCTATTTTAACAATATTTTCTTTTATCTTTGCTTGATCATGAATCAGACACGGAATACCTTCTTCCTCAGAATTAAACCCTCCCCTCCCCTCCTTCCCATTCTTTTTTGTTTTCTTCCTGAACGAAAGATATTCAACATTTCAAATACTGAGTTATAGATTTAGAATAAACTCCTCGATAAATTAAAAGTATAAATGAGATATCAGTACTCGCAAATTTTTCGAGTTTAAACTAGAATTTACAAACTTCCAAACTGGATTAAATTGGATTACATCCCTAAAGGAGACCCGTGTCTTTGATCATTTCAATTGAATAGTGAACACTGAATAGGATGGCGACCAAGTTGAAAGGCCGAAGTTAACTTGGTTTTTAGATGATATGATGATGAGCTGAACTGAAACACCTGTCAAGGTTTCCGCCATGGAAGGGAGACGAGGCAGGCAATGACGTATCTATGAACCTTATTATTTTAGCTGCTTGTACTGCAGACATCCCATGCAAGAAGACTACAAATTCATATCGTATGAAAGCCACTTTGGGGGACCTTCCACTATATATGTTTTTTATGAATGCGTCACAACCTGATTTCTCCACGTTTCATTTTAGTCCTTCAGGTTTATACTCAGGTGCCTCATTCCCATTTGTTACTACTTCACCAGCAACACCTTAGATTAAGACTTGTTTGATGTGATATGATATAATATAATTATTCATTCCATTCTATCACTGATTTGGGTGCACCACAGGTGTCTAAATTGAAAAAGTGAAATATGTACTTAGGTAATTTTAAAATTACAAAAATAAGAGCCTCCTCAATTCTTGTGTATAAGATAATTATTCGTGCATAGCTTATTAAAAGAGCTTAAAAATTATTCACTCTACACTGAAATTCTACGTCAATTTGATTAGAAAAATCACGAAAATATTTTTTCGTTATTAAAATATTTTATGTTTTTTTAAAAAGTATTATAATTTAACTATTTTAATAAAAAATAAAAAATGCATGATATAATATTTGAATTTACGTCAATTAAATTATTAAAACTTTAAACTTGTTGCTTAATTAAAGTTTCATTCTAATGTGTTTTATATGTATATATTTTAATATACAAAATTTATTATATTCATCTCTTGTATGTATTAATGATGTTGTTAATAAAGTTAGTGTCACAAGTCAATTCGATTCTAAATATCGATTGATGACAACACCATGATAAATAATTGTAGTGTATTAGTATTGTTAATCAAATGTTTTTATGTGTTTAAATATTGTTTTACTCATAACTTAATCTTATTTTATTTTAATATCGTACATATTTCATGTGTGATTATGATCAATTAATTTCAAACCATATGTTTTATTATTTATTCTATGTCATTTTTAAACACACATTTGTATTCTAAATTTATGAACGTGTGTGATAGGATTTCTAATTGTAATTTATTCTTTTTAATGATACGTGAGTTGTAAAAAAATATAGATACAAATATGAATTTTGAAAAAAAAATCATCTAATGCATTTTAAAACAATAGTTCAAGGATGTGTTAACTATCAATTCAACTTGGGAAGTTGTTTTCAAGGTTCTCCGTATTTATTTTATAGTTTATGTTCGTGCACCTTACTACTACACCAAATACTTGTTATTTAGAGTTGTTCATGGGCCGGATCAGGTTTGGATCGAGTCAAGTAAAAATTTTAGGTTCGTTTTGTAAGTCCAAGCCTGACCCATATAAAAATGTTAAAACCCGAGTTTGAATAACACTAATATAAATGTAATTTAGCAAGCAAATACCTTTAAAAGAGTAGCAAATTTAATAATAAAACAAGAGTTATATAATATTCAAACAATAACAAAAAAAATAGTAACAATATAATAGAAAAACAATGAATAGACATTGATAAAACAATAAGAAAACATCTGCAATATTTTTTTTGAAAATATAGGTCGGGGCCAAACCAAAAAAAACTTACTTGAGGCTCGACCTGTTTAAAAAATGAGTTTTATTTTTTTGCATACCCATTCTTCGAATCTATAATTCGCCCAATTCTTTTATTTTTTGAGCAGACTAACGCGATCCATAAACAAATCTAGTAACAAATATCATTTGAGTGGAATGATAAAAAAATTTCAATGCATTTTAAGCAAAATTTTGAGTTAAATTTTTATAGAGAAAGAAAGGAATATACTCCCATTTAAAAAAAATGGTCCTAAACTCAATAAAAATTGCTAGTGTGTCACCGGTTCTGCTTGTGGAGTAGCTATGTATGAAATCGTTATGCTATGCATATAAAACCCACTTTAAAAAATGCTCCCCGTGAATTGGATTTGCAGAGGAAAAGAATTTTTGATTGAATTAACATTAATTGCCATGAATGCTGCTGCAACAGTCCTTTTCTTTCTGGTCTCAAGACAGTGAATGGTTTTAAAACAAAACAATGGCTGCTGCAACTGTTACTTGCCTTCCACAAACATGCCATCCATCCACCACTTTTGTCTTTTTTGTTTTCCTTTTCTTTTCCCAAACCAAGAAAGCAATAGAAAAAAAAGCCAAAAAGGGAATTAATTTCTCATCAAAAACTCCATTGCCACTATATACTTATTGTCTGTACGCAAAATCCAAACCCAGATTATGCATTATTGTACTAATCACAGAATACGTATTTACAGATTCTCATCCTCCACCAAAACAGAACACACACACAAAAAAAAGGGTAAACAAAGAAAATTTTCCCTATTTTCTACAATGTGTTAGGCTCGGCTGTGTCTTGTTGTACTTGTTTTTCACATTCTTCTGCCTCGTTGAAACTGTCACCTTGCCATGTCCAAACAATGTCTTTCAATGCAGGCCTAACATCTTCCTCGCAAAACTTAGCATACTCCAAGGTATCCCCTGCTGACTTGGAGAATTCGACCACCGCTACCTCCGGTGCCACCTCGGACACCTCAGCTGTCACCAACAACCGCCCTTTCCTCCCTTCTGATGGCCCTTGTAATCTCATCTTGAAGTCCTTGGCTTTCCCCACCCTGAAGTTCAACCCCTTCGCAACAGCTTCGAGTTTAGACATGATAGCACTGGCTGAACATCTTGACGTGAACATCGTCCCCGATTTTATCTTGTTCTCGAACAGGCCCGACAGATCGAACCCCGACGACATAGAGGAAATGAACTCGAACGCGTTGAAGAATCTGGGAGACGATAGTTTAGTACTCTTAGAGGGTGCGGATTCATCATCGTCTATCGGTTCTTGGATCGAAAACGCAAGGGGACGTGTGAATTCTTTTCTGAACCAAGGATCACGCATTATAGCTGGGATTGTGATCCTTCTTTCAGGATCTGCCACAAGTAGTTTCGAGATCAAACGCTTCGATTCTGTCGAAAACCAGCAGGGGAACTCGAATTCGGCTTTGAAAACTTTCCTATACATCTTCATCATATTCTCATCTTGAAAAGGCAAGAAACCTGCGAGAAGAACATATAAAACAACCCCACAAGACCAAATATCAGCTCTGGATCCATCGTACCCTTTTTTCCTCAAAACCTCGGGAGCAACGTAAGCTGGTGTCCCACACTGAGTGTGAAGGAGACCATCATTGAGAAGCTGCTCAGGCAGAGCCGACAACCCAAAATCAGAGATCTTTAGATCTTCATTTTCGTCCAACAGGAGATTCTCAGGCTTCAAATCACGGTGGGAAACACCTCTGCTATGGCAGAAATCAACGGCGCTGATCAGCTGTTGAAAGTACTTACGAGCGACGTGTTCTTTGAGCTTGCCTTTGTAAACTTTGGCAAAGAGCTCACCCCCACGGACATGTTCCATGACAAAGAAGATCTTTTTCTTGGTCGCCATTACTTCTTTGAGCTCCACTATGTTGGAATGTCGAACAAGGCGCATCACTGAGATTTCTCTCTTGATTTGCTCCATCATCCCTTTCTTTTTCACCTGATCCTTGCTGATGACTTTCACCGCCACGCTTTCACCGGTGGCTAATTCTTTCCCGTAGTAGACTTTGGCGAAAGTCCCTTTCCCCAACAGCCTCCCCATCTCGTATTTCCCAAACAAAACATGCCTCTCCTCCATCACTGTTTTCCTTTCCCTATATACTACTTTCTGGTAACGTTGTTGCGTTGGTGGCTTTAATGGAATCTAATGGAATCTAGGGTGCTAGTGTGGGTTTTGAAAGAAGGGTAATTTAAGGGAATCCAAGAAAGAACAGAGCATATGGTGATTTGGAAGGACTCCATTAGAGGAGTTGAGATCAGAATAACAAGATATTGGAAGGGGCACCTGGTATTGAATTATAGGAAGTTGGGACTGCTCACAGCGGCACACAGAATGAAGACTATCGACCAAAATATTTTGGTGAGATTAAATAGGGAGTGGCGTTGATATTGCGGAGAGGTTACAACAAACCTTTCATTGATCTAATCAATTCTCACTTCCTTTTCATCTTATCAAGTAAACCCATTGCTTTATTTGGGAGCGGATTGCATGCTCTGTTTTTGTATGGTGGCTAGAATTTGGTGTTAAAAGGATGAGGAACTGGGGTCACTTCTTCTCATCTTGTGCCACCGCTCAACGACTGTTCTCAGCCCACCATGTCCCCATCCCCATATGGGATTCCAATTTTATAAATTACTACGTTATCAAACATTCATGACATTAATATTATTATTTTTTTATAAAAATATAAATATCAAATAAGATTTTGATTCAAGGGTTTGACATAATTATTAAAAATTAGGGTAAATTGTTTAGCCCATCATTTAACTTTCATTTTAGTTACTCCAAACGTTAAATCTCTGATAACAATTAATTATACATGTCACATTATGATTATATTCTGTTTTAAATAACTAAATTTAAATTTTTAATTAGTGTTTGATTAATTTATAACATTAATTTAATAAAACTATTAAATAAGTAGTATAGATAAAAACAAATAATAAAAGAAATATGTAACTTGAAATGGGTCCGACACTCGTAAACATTGAAGGTCGCATATATATATATATATATATGACTAGGTAAATTCTTTTAATTTTATTTTATTTATTTTTAGTTCTAAAATAAGTTTGCTACTGAATCCGACTGTAAGCGAGTATATATAAGAACTTAGTCAAAGTGTTGAAATTATTTTTCTTTAAAATTATTATGGATGAGTATTTTTTTTTATTTTATATGGAGTTTTTAAAAAATAAAATAATTTTTTTTAATTATTTACCAAATTTTTATAATATACTTGTTAATTTTTTAATTCATTTATAAAGTCTAAAAATTATATCAATATTATTATTTGTTTTCCTATGTCATGTTTGGATTAGATTGATTTTATGAAGATACGTGAGGTTGCAACAAATTTAAATGGGCAGTCGGTGTAAGGATTTTTTTATTTTTTTTGCAACTTGTTATTAATTAACAGTTTTAATCTGAGTAAGAATCCCAGGTATTAATTATTATTATTATTATTATTATTAAAATAGGTAAAAATATCAAAGTAAATTTTGTATTATATGAATTATATTTTGACTTTTCTTTTGAAAAATTAGGTAATTGGGGTTTTGTACGTGAAAGAGTAAAATAATTTCTCTATTAAATTTATATAGTTAAACACTTGTTTTTGGTGTTTAGTTTGTATATGAGGTTTAATAACAATTTTAACTCTTCATCCTTGTATATCTATTCAATTTAGTCTAAACTCTTTTATTTGTATACGAGGTGTATATAATATACGCTATGCATTAGTCTACCCTGAAACTATTCTTTTAATATAAGCACTTTTGCAGAACAGTGACCTTTTCCAGTGTTTCTTACTTTCTATTGTTCTTTTGAGTAATGAAAGGAAACGAAACTTGCATTATAATTAACTTAATATTTTTTTTTACAATTTTTAATCTGAAATAATAAAGAGAGAATAAAGAGTAAAAAGTAGGAGAGCAAAGAAAAACAAGTAATTCAATAATGAAAACACTAAAACAAGTATTTTTTAGTAACTAATATAAAATCAAAGCAGAAATAGATAAAAATGTTGATGTATACAAATTAATATACTAAATGTGAAAGAACTTTTTAAAAATAATAATTACGTAATTTATCCAAATATATAACATTTAAAAAAAAAAAAAAAGAAGGTTCTATTTGTCCACCACTAGAGTCTTAAGTCATTCAGCGTAGACCCCAACATTTTGCCTTAATAATTCATTTCGAGAATGCAACAATTAGTAGTGGGTTTACAGCGCATGACTTGAGTGGTAGCTCCTAATTTTGGACCATTCATTCTTTCAAACAACACAACAAATCTTTGATCAAAGGGTTTAACACATTCCACATACACATTTCTAGGCGATTATTAGTACTCAATCATCTATGAACCACCCACTTTTTTTTGCACCTCTTCGTATCAATATTTAATTTCTCAAAGTATTTAAAATAAGTTCAATAATTAATCTTTCGCATTCTGTAGATTCATTAAGGGATAGATATTGGCCGCTAACTCTATACTCGAGACGAGGATCAAATTCTCAATCACTGAGAATATCTCGTTAATGAAGCCTCACTTTGCTTTTATATGATTTGTTGGCTTTCCCTTTTGAAGATCATTATGTGTACAAATCACTTACATACATGTATTAAATAAGAAATATACGATGCCTAAGTGGAGCAGCCATGTAGCTACATCAACACAACCGATGCAAAACATCTGTAATCAATTATAATTATTAATTTAGCTTTGCGATTAATTAATTTGTTTATGAGAAGTGGAAGAAAATTTTTAACTTTCTCTATAGACTACAAAATGGATACGTATAGAAATATTTCGAGTCAAGTTGATCATAACTTTAATTTAAATATTTTTTATAAATTTAATTTATTTCTTTTATAACATTCTAATATTCTAGACCATAAGTTGAACTAAAATACACATAAACCTTGCATTACTATTATTTGTTAGTTTTATTTAATTAAACAACGCTAATTAGAATTAAAATATTATTAAGAAGAAATAATTTAATGTTAAAAAAATAATATTAAAATTTTTTTTTTATAAAAATATCGAGCTGCACGTTTTATTGAATGCAATAACCTTATAAAATTCTTAATATAATTTAAATTCTAATATTTTTATGTTAATATTTATTAGTCTGAGCGGAAACAAACAGGCGTGATTGATAAACAATGGGATCAAACACGTTGGAAAAGACAAATTTCCCCTTACGGAAAAGCTTCGAGATTCAATCATCTACTTGTTTTTCACTGTTTTTTAGTATGCTTTTTTTATCACTATTCATCGTGGTTGAAGAATAGGAGAAGAGACCGAATTATAAATTTCTGGGTTAAAAACAAAATTTACCATTAAATTACTTTATAATTTTATAATTTTCAGATAATTTAAAAATAAATTTTACTATTTTAGAGGCTATAACTAGTGTTTGTCTTTTGCTTTTCCTGCTATTATTCAATATTTATATTATTTTTGTGTGAATATTATATTATTTATTAAAGACGGGTTTGGATGAACGGTGCGGCACAATACGATTAGCTTATTTTTTATCCTACATTATTGTATTTGTGGTTTTTACATGCATACGTGCCTGATATGACACTAACTCTTGAATGATGATAATACCATGATAAATAATGTAATGCATTTAGTATTATTAATCTGATGTATTTATATTATTAATTTCATAGGTTATTATGATTAATTAATTTCAAACTATACATTTCAACATTTAGTGTATGTTATTTTTAAACATATTTTTATATTTTAAATTTATGACGTATACGAGAATAGATTTCTAGTATAAATTATATTTATAAGTAGTGATTATTTATATATTGAAAATAATGATGGAAGCCAACCGGTCCCTTCCATATTTCACGAATTTTGTTTTTATTTTCAAAATGCACACCATGAGACTTGTTTAAATATATTTGTATCTCACAACTTTATTCCCTAATTTTTCTTTGTATATGAACATTTTCCACTATTGTTATGATCATTATAAACAATTAAATATCAGTCAACCTAATCAACAACAGAGCCTCTTTGATGAGGGATTCACCAACCTTTTTCCAAATCTTTTGGGTTTAAGAAAATAAGGAGATCAACTCGTTGGTACGATGATTTAGGTGTTTATTTTTTTTTAAGATTTTTTTATTTTTTAGAATTATTGTTCATGATTTAAAAAAAATTAAAATAATATTTTAACTATAGTTCAGGGACCAAATTAACAATTAACGATTTAAATTAACGTTTCACGTCATCATTTGATAAAAAAAATTAGGGGTTAATTTACACATTTCAAAATGTATAAAGATTATTTTATTCATTTTTTCAATAAAAATACCGAAATACAATTCGTACCTAAATATAGGGATTTTTCCTAATACTTTTACCTACAAAATCTTATATGTAATAGGAAAAACAATTTGGAGTGGTCCTTGAGGGGAATCAACATTTGGATGAGACTTAATGTTAGGACATGCCATGATGAAGCGTTGGAAAACCTTTAATTGAATGAGCCACTACTCCTTAATCAAAATAGTTAGCTTGGTGAGGAGGCCCTCCATGCAGACTAGTTTGGAATAACAATCGTACACGTATACTTAAAATCATATTCCTTATTTTTATTTTGACATATAAAGCATCAAATATTTTTGTAATACTGTCACATTTTATATTTGTATTTTTATAAAATGTCTAATATGATATTTATATTTTGAAAATGTTCAATGTGGTGTTTGAACTATCAATTTGTATTTTTACTTTTCAAATTTCTCTTTTACATAACCATTCAACTTGTTATGGTACTCGTCATTCAGGGGCGAAATCAAAATTTTTTTTAAGGGGGGCCGAAGTTAAATTGTAATTTTTACGATAGTAAAAGTGTATTTTTTAAAGGATTAAATTAAAATTTTATCATTTTTAAGGGGTCAAAGTGTAATTTTATCTTTACTAATTTAAAATTTTAAAAAAAATTAAGGACTTAAATAGAAAAAATTCCATTTTAGGGGGGCTAGGGCCCTTGCCAACCCCCCTGGTTTCACCCCTGTCATCGTTATAGACCTGCTATTTGAATATCCAACTAGGTCCTAACTTGTAGTCTATAAAGTTCGCATTTTGAATTTGCACTTGAAGTGTTTGCATCATTTTATGAGATCGTACGATATGGGTTCGCACCACCACGAAAGCAAATCCTCATCTAGAAGCACACATGTTAACCCCAGAATAGGGTACGTGTTAACATGTATGAGAACCTACCTATGACGTCCCATCCATAAATAATAATTGAATCATTAAATAAAAAATCTAACCCTTTTGAAATACGCACTCTAAAACACTCAATACAACTTAATACAAAACTACTTGCATATGGTTTAGCCAATGTTAAAGACATAAGCGTGAGTTGTGAAATTTTTTTTTTTATATATTAAAAGAGGTATTAAGATGCCTTATTCAATAAATTTAATCATCATGTCCATCCAAATTATCAACCATGAGTAACTTACAAATATGAAAATAAAAAATATCAATAATACGTATATCTATATCAATAAAATAGTAATTCTTAAATAATCAATCCGCCACTGAGTTGTGGAATTTTAATATTGATATAATGTTGATAAAGATGAGTAGAATATTACTGTAGTGCACGTCACTCATGTCTTTGTATAAGATTTGAATTTTGATGGGACGAAAGTAAGAAGCAAGTGCGCTCTATCCCATTCCGTGTTGACATTTAGTCAATTCGAGCAATGTTCAATTGCCATCACCCCGCGCTTTAGCCTTTCATCATCATATCTTGTTTTCTTTTACAGACTAATTATTATTTGACATTTTTTTTTTTTTGCAATATTAGATTAATTCATTCACCAAATCTTATTATAAAGATTAAGATTGAAGTTCATTTTGCCGCAATTGCCAATACAATTATTTCCTTATTATCTTCAACTTCACACAATTATTTCTCTACACACTAACTAATAATATACAATATTATTTTAATTTTATAAATAAAATTAAATTATGAAACACCCACATATAATATTTGTTTTAAAAAAAGTATATAACAATCAAACATAGTATTAATTAAAACCATAACATTTAAAATATTAAGGATCATAATATTTTGGATTCGAATTTTATTATGTTTAAATTTTTTAGAATTTTATATGGAAAGATAAATTTACCTTTTATTTTATTTTATTTGTTTTTTGAAGGATGCACTGCGTTATTAAAATTAAAAGATTTTAGTACTTTTACACGATTAAATTGGAATTTAGTTTAAATAACGATCAAAATCTTAAATGTATATCATTATTCCCTGACTATATTTGATGGGTGTTTTATATCATTAAAATGTACACAATTCTTTTAAGGTTTTCATATGATATATATATATATATATTAGAGAAGAAAGAAAGACTAAATTGGTGGTGAAAGGGTGAGATTAGGAACCCAATAATTCATTGAGATAATGTTGATTGAGAGAGTTGTGGCTTTATATGGTCCCAAGGACCCACGCAGACGGTTCGCAGCCTGCAACTTGTTGGAAAAGAGTTGGGCCGGTTGCCTAACTGCACAAACCGCAAAGTATTTGCTTACTTTATAAGGTGCCCTTCTCTTCTTTTGGTATTTACTAGTTACTTGATTTATATTTTCAAATTATTAATATACCGGTTGAATTTATTATAAATTAAAATAGAGAAACATTACAAACAAAATTAAAATGTAGCAGAAAAATAATAAAATAAAGAGAAATTAAAAAACTAAAAAACGAAACATCAGACCAGCAAAATATTTCTAATGAGCTGGAACAACAAGAATGAAATGAAACATTGGAGAAAGGAAGCAGGAAACAAAACTCATTGTCTCTATCCACCTACACACTTAAGGATCAAAGTAGGAGTGGTGAGCGAAACCAATAATCTTGCAGGCTGCTTCACAAAACAGATCTGACTGCATCGGCAAATGAACCACAAAAAGAGATCAAATTATTGAAAGACCACTGATAACAGCAAATCAGAGTCGAGCGTTGCGAGAAAACTTTTCACGAACGCAAATCTACCACGAAGGTAAACGAAAATGTGTCATATGGTAGAAGCGTTCTACAAGGCAGAGGAAAAGCGTGCCACAAGGTAGAGAAAAAGCGTGCCGCAAAGACAGGTAAAAACTAAAAGAAAATCAAAATATAAAAAAAAATAAGAACTGAATATAAAAAATTAAAGGGAAGGAATACCGATGATCCATGACTAGCATAAAAATTGACGTTGACGTCACCACCGGCTAATCAATAACGAAAAAAAATAGAGCGACACAAAGAAAAAGTTTTAACTCAGTTTTATTTTATTAATATATTATAGTTATTTGGTATTTCAAATTATTTAAATAATTAAAATAATGTTATCCAATTTTAATAAAATTGTTAGAAAAATTTATCACTTAAAAAATATATCAATTATAAATTTTTTATTGATTTAATTATAAAACAATTATAGTATGTGGTATATTACCAAGAGGTAAATATCTCATGTTAAAGTTCTAGCAAATGTGGTTTATAAAATTTTAAAATTTTTAACAATTTTTAATATTTATTGTAATTTTGTAATTTTTTTTAATTTTTTTCATTTTAAAATATTTTTAAAAGCTTTTTTGAATGATGACATCACAATGATGTCATTGTGTGACATGTAGTAGCATATGATTAGCTGGATATCCTAGACGATTTTTTTAACGTCTAAAGGATTGAACCAAGAATATTTGATAACATTAGGGACTAAATTGGGGATGTCTAATAACATTAGGGATTGAAGTGGGACAAAAAAATTCTAAGAACCAAGGTGAGAAAAGTAGTATACTTTAGGGACTAAAATGTGCATTAAGCCAAAAATATATTTTAAAAAACATCAGTTCAATCGGTCCATATTGGTTTGCCGATTTTAATCGGTTCAACCTCTTTCTTCATACTAGTGTATCAACAAGGGGTGAATCGAGATTTGCTGATAAGCGGGATTCGAATATTTTTATAAAATATACATGTTCAAAGTTGGGTCGGGCCTACTTTTAACAAGTTATTTTTAAATTCGAGATAATCTTAATTACCAAAATTTATGAAAAACAAAATAAGTTAAATGCTCAATTTGTATTAAATATTATAATTATTTAAGTTTATCTTTTTACCTAATTAATATTTAGATACATTTGTACTTGACATAATGATTTATTTGACCCTCTAACTTTATAAAAATATCATTTTAAGCCTTAAACTTACAATTTTTTTTTCAAATCACCAAAAATGAAAGAAAAATTTTAACTTTTTTATAACTTTTTATATACAATGTATTACTGGTGAAATCAAACTAATTAACTACTTTAAAGCTAACTAACCACCTGTGCTAACAACCTATATTTACAATAAATAATTTCTATACATCATACTAGCATGTTGTATATGTTATAACTTCAATCATAAGTGGAATTGAGATGACACATACTTTGAAGAGTACATGAAAGAAGGAGACCTTGATAGTCTTAATGATGCAGATTCAAATTAAGATGATGATGAACTTGATCAATAACCAATAGACGATGATAAAGAGCATATGCTAAATATTAAAGAGGGAATAACCTGAAAAATATGCACTAGTGCAATTAGATAAAATTGCATATGATGTTTTCTTCTTTTTCATTTTTTTGCTATTTTTCTTCGTAATCATATTATCAACTACTTTTTTATACTAACATAATATATATGATAATTTGATTTTAACTTTTTTTACTTGTTTAGAAATTATCGTTATCATACTAATAACTTTTATAATAATTAATATTTTTAAAATTATAAACTATGTAATTATTTAATTATGTTGGGGATCAACTTGTATAAACAACGAGATAGTAAAAACGAAGAAGTATGAACACAAATATTTTACGTGAAAAACCCTCAAAGAGGGAAAAACCATGGGCAAACAAAATATCAACTTTTTACTAAATGAGTATGTAACATCCGCGTTTTTTAACCGGAGTTGGTACAATATTGGGAAGGAGTCAAGAATTAGAATATGTAGCTAAAATAAGAAGATTAGAAAAGATTTAAGGATTAAATTAGTAGTGATGAGAAAGAAGGAAGACTAAATAGAAATTTAGCCCAAAATGAATTATAAGTCATTATGGGAATTATAGTGATTAAGGAGGGGCAAAAGAGTTAATTGGTGGAAGATATTTTTGGAGGCAATGTTTTGGGCCAAAGTGTAAAGTTGGAAGGCCCAAGGACTAAAAGTGAAATTTTACCATTGTTATAAGAGAGAGATTTTTAGTGGAGAAATCTAGAGAATTTGAGAGAAATAAAATTAAATAAAAGATGAAAATATCATCTTTTTCATTCATTTCCAACGTCACATGCATATCTCTCCTTTCTAACTTTTGCTTTTATTCCAAATAGGTCCTTTCACCATTGTTAAACCTTCCAAGCTTCAAAAATTTCCATTTTATTTGAAGTTTCTTTAAGAAAGGCATAAAAGCAAGTTAGTAGTCACCTTAATTTTCTTGTAGAGTTCACTTTGAAGGGTTAAAGTGTGTAGGGATTGAATTAGAATTTTTAGGTTTCATGAACAAAGGTAAGAAATGATTAATTTCTCATGATATACATGTGTATTTTCATAATTTAGCATGAATATCATTGAATTTTAGCCTTTAGCTTATATGTGTTTATATGAAATTGAAGAGAAAGGAAAAAGGGAGAGGGACCAAATTGAAGAAAATGGCAAAGAGAAGAGTAAGGAGTAAGAAGAGAAGAATACTAACCTTTTTGTTGTAAGTACTACAAGATTTTAAATTGAAAATTTATTCTCTTTAAAGTATATGATTTCAGTATATGATTAATTATGATAAAAATGAGTAAAATGATATGTTTAGTCATAAGTATGGTGATTATGTGTGATTAAATGAAGTTTAGTGCAAAGGAATATGAGAAGGGAAATATTCTCATTAAAACAGTTTGGACAGAATCAGAGGACTAACTTAAAAAATTCACCAAATATTGTATAAAAATAGTTAAGGATCGAATTAAATATGTGATTAAATCTTATTGAGTTTAGCTTCATATGGAAGAAACGGTGAAAGAAATGGAATTGTATATTTTGTGATATACTAGTTTTTGTGTAACAAGGTAAGAGTAGATTCGAATTCTCCTATTCTCACTTTGAAAAATCATAGAAAAATGTAGAAAATTATTAGAGACTGAAATTTATATGGATAAATCTTTAACGAGTCTATTTTCAAAAGAAACAAACGGAAACATTATTAGATTCTGTACTAAAAGATAATTAATTTTTAGTGAAGAAAGGTCGAAACTGTCAAACAACAGACAAGGTGTAAATTGAAAGAATTTTCTGTATGGATTGACTATAGTAAAAATTCTGGAAATTTTATGATAAAAAGATAATTGAGACTAGTTTCAGAAACATCAAGCGGATAATAATTTTGAATTCTGTAGCTCAAGATATAAATAATTTAGTGACTGTGACTCAAATGGACAGCTTTGAAAATTTATGTGAAAATAAGAGTAAAGAGGTATATGATGATATATATGTGAAATATACATGATGATGTGGTTGTGTTAAATGAAGGAGTGAAATATAACAACTATGAGAAATGTTGTTATATGAGATTTTATGCCCATGTAGACAAGTTAGAACCATTGTGATATTAGTGGCATGCCATTAAGGAACATTAGCGCGCTTACTATTCAGCACTGTGTGTGCTTATTGTTCAGTACTGTGTGTGCTTACTGATTCGCATTGTGTGTGCTTACTGTTTTGCATTGTGTGTGCCTACTGATTCCCACTACATGTGCTTACTGTTTCCCCAACACTTATGTGCTCGCTGATAGTACTTCGGTACTCACTGCTAATTCCGTATATCCGAGAGGTTCTATGAAAGTCTACAGTGAACTAATATGAGAAAAAAAAGTGGATCAAAATATGAATTAAACTAATGTGGTAAGTTTCATGGTTTATGCAAGGAAGACAATAAATTTATAAACATGAGAAATTTAATAATTATTCACTACGTTGGTAGTTTTTGATTGCTGGAAAAAGCCATGGACGTAAAGCAAGCATGATTCATTGGAATAGGAACAATAATTTGGTGTTTGATTAATTACAGCAATTATTTTATTAATAGCCTTTGGGCATCCTGTTTTGGGCACAAATCATATATCTTTGCTTTTTGCCTTATGAGAGAGGCTGTTCCTTATATATCAATTGAATTGCCATCACCATTTTGTCCCCCCAATCACATTTCTTATCTGATGGAATCACATAAACTCCGTTCACTCAATAATTATTATAAAGTTTCACCCTCCTCCGAATTTTTATATATTTGAAATTTAATTTATTTATTTTTCGAGTTTAAAGTTTAGATTCATTCGCTAAAATGTATCTATTAGATCTGTTGGTGTGTTTTATAGAAATAAAAAAAAAATTACTTATTTGGCATCCACATAATAAAAAATGATTTTGTAATGAACTTAAATTTAACAGAAAATTTTAACGGTGTTAACATAATATTAGTATTTTAATCAAAATAAAGTATTTAGATTAACTAATGACATTATAAATGTTGAAATGTCAAATTATGTCAAAATTTAAATATATAAATTAAATATTAAAATTGAAATTTAATCATTCCTATATAATCTTAAAAAATGGATTGGAATTTAAATTTAGCCATTATCTTATCATTAGAAAAACAATGGATAGGTGTCATGTAGAGAGGCTTTCCTTTTATATATAGTAGTATAGATACTAAAACCACTATAAAAAAAATATAGGGACCAAAATTAGGTTAGAAATTAAAATAAAAATATTAAATTCAAATCTAGGCATAATAAAGGGACCAAAATTTTTTTTTATCCATTTTCCCTTAATATATATATATATATATATATTACAATATTCTAAATAAAATTAACAAGTGTTTTCATATTACAGTTTTTTAACACGTGGCAGTCTTCATTTTAAACATTTATTTTTACTTTAAGTAAATTACTCTTTTACGTACCTTTTTAAATTATATTAGATAATTTACTAAATGTAACTTAATTATTATACATATATTACAATTTATAAGAATCTTTTTAAATTAATTTTATTTTTATTATTTTTATAATATAATTTTTTTGTTACTGTTATTATAATTGTTTTTCAAAATTTTTTTGTTAGTGTAAAATTTTATAATAAAATAATGAAATATATATTTTCTATATTTTTTAATATAATATTTCAAAATATACATTTCTTTGATTTATTTTAAATATTAACATCTCTATTTATTATAATCATTTTAATGTAGTATTTCCAAACTTCATGATAAAACATATATTTTATATACTATTAGAATGTGTTATTGATTTTGTATGTTAAGATTAAATTAATATTATTTTTATATTAAAAAGTAAATTAATATTATATTTTTAATTTTGTTTTAAAAACAATTATATTGACAAACACTATTAGCCAATGCATCGCAGGGGTATACAAATAAAATACACAAGCATTATGTTGCGACAACCGACAAGTAAATAATAAGATTATTATTAAATTTTAATAAAGTTATTATTAAATATAATTTAATAATAATAAATAATTTAATCATATTTTAACATAATTATTATTAAATACAATTTAATAACATTCTTAATATAATTACTATTAAAATATGAATTAATAAAAACCATAATATATAATATTAGAGAAATAATATATAACCTACTTTATTATTTTTAAACTGCGATGCATATTTAATGTATTAAAATATCATTAAAAAAAAAAAATAATTATCTTTTAAATTAAAAATCAAAAAATTAAAAGTAATAAATTACTTAATAATAATATTTTACATCCAAACATAATATTCATACATTAACTTGCAAATTATCTTACATCCAGTTGCGGATTATCTTGCGAAAATGGCTCGTAGCAATGATGACGCTTTAAGGTCGTTTTGGCTTAGGATTATGTGATTCCTATGTTATGTTTTCTTTATCAGCAAAAAGAAAAAGGAAACATTATACCATAAATGATACATGCACCCATGGGATCAATGATTATTGTGGGTCAAAAAAATCTAAGAAGAACAAACACATAGCCCACAAGAAATTAATCTTTGCTATGAACTCCCACTGAATTACAATGATTGTAGCACCATTGACATTTCATTTGAATGTATTTGATTACACCATTGTAGGGCAATATGTGAATGTTCAATCATCTGATGAACAAGGTACAAAAGAATCCAACAGTTATGATTTGGGATACCATTCCAATGTGACTTATCAAACATCAATGGTGTTCCATGATTACAAAATGACCAAAAAACCCAAACTTAATATGATGTTTTTATGATTGAGTGAAACATTGAATATCAATGACAGAAGAAAAATCAAAACCACAAAAGAGTGATCCTATTATCATGCAAAGCAGTTGCTTCTATCTGAACCCAACAATAAGGGCTACTCAAAATCAAACCCACTACATTCAACAAACAGTTCTAACTCAAATACACAAATAGCAGACAATGAACAATTCTAACCATAACACCATATGGCATTTAATTTCTCCAAAGTGCTTCACAAAACCAAACCTATAGAGACAGTGAACAGTTCCAACAATAACATTCGAAATACTAGTGTAGGACGACTTCACATTTCTTTGAATTCCTTGGTAACCTCAATAGTTTTTCAAGTTACACAATTCATCTTTTTCAAGCAGGTACTTAATATGAGCTTCTCCAGAACCATTGCATGGTTCAAGAAATAACTAATCACTTCAAACACATATTTGCTTCCATCAACTCCAGAAATTTTGATCTCCTTGACCTGAAATAACAAACAAGAAGGTATAGGTAGTGACCTCAATCCTTCTTCACCATCGGCCTAAACTCCCACACAAAATTAAAAAGAAATGTTAGTTGGTTTGTATGCTGCAATTTTGGATGTAATTATCGGTAAATGAATAAGAGCACTTAGAGAACTCTGCATACCAGACCCAGAATAAGGGTCTTTAGATTAGGCACATTATGTAGAAACTCCACAAGCCGCATTCTTATACGATAAGTATAGTAACTAAATACCCTGGGAAAACTGAAGTTAAAACTCTATATCAGACCTATGGACTGCACAAACTAAAATAAAAGTAACTAAATACCCTTGGTTAGATATTATGAAATTAAGTAGAGTTTGTGGTAAAATAAAAGCAACTAAATACCCTTGTTTTAATATTCTGTTCTCTGCATTTTGGCTGCAGCCATTCTTACAAGAAATTAACTGAACCAGTGGAAATTATAAAAAAAAAAAAAAGCAGATGCAATCAACGGTATAAATGACACATATAGTAAAAAAAAAAAATTATACATATCAAACCTTAGAAAGACCAACAGAGTTTGGAATCAATAATTTGAAGCGAACAAATTACTGTTTTAAGCACACAAAGCCCATTAAAGCATTAACAGGTTCAGCTAAAATTACATAATTCGACGCCATACCATACACTAAACTAAAACGAAGATCATCTGAATCCAAAATGGTAGTAAAGTTTAAGTTAGCAGACACCAATCGGAGTTTCTAAGCAAGCCAAAGGACATTAAAACCAGAACCAGGACAAAAAATAATAAAATACCCAGTAAAAGAAGCAAACCCAAAAATACAGAACAGATACCCTTCCAGGAATTTAATTGGATAGTGAACGTATAGAAGGCGAGAGAGCGTTTTATCCGAAATCCCCCTTTCATTTTCCTCTTAAAACCTGTACAGATCTAGGGCATTTGAAAAATTTGGGTCCGAATTAAAACTTACCACCCGTCCCCTGAATCATCATCCGTGGGAAGACCACCGAATGGTAAACAACATTTTTACCCTGAATAAGCCGGTATGGAATACGGCTGTAATAGCTTATTACAGCCAACCAAGCAATGGTTTGGTGATGAGCCCACTGAATTGAGCTATAATGCATTGCTATTACAGTCAACTGTTAAGTACTGAGGTATGTTGACCGACCAAATGTATAGGACCCACCCTTTTTAAATATGTGCAGCAAAAGCCGTCAGCCTCAAAACGCTGGCCCACTCATTGTTAAAAGGTCAAAATGATATGTAATCTTTTATTCTCTTTTTCATGTGTTGGCTTCAACCAAACTCATATCCAACTTACACGTGCCTCATCAAGACACTGGCCCACTCAATACCCATATCTCTCCACCCACAGAAGAACAGACACCAAAGTTGCTAAAATGAAAGCAGACCCACAATGCCCACTTGGACCGACCATATCTCCACCTCACCACTCAACTTCCTTTTTCTACACGTCTACATTCCCAACGGGTTGTTTAACCGCCTTCACCCACGTAGGAGCCAAAATTTAAAAAACCAAAAGAAACAGAAATTTTATTTATTTTTGGGGTTAAAAATATTAAAAAAAAAAGAAAAAGAAAGAAGAAGAAGCTAAAATCGCGTAGATAATATTTCTGTTCTTTTTAAAAAGACAACGGCGGAAGTTTGCAATTTTAAAGCAACTCCAGTTATTGGTTTCCTTTCTTTAGCAACACGACAATCAGTTCGTTTCTCTCAATTTTAGAGTTTTATCTGATCGCTATAATCTAAAACCATCAGTTTCCGCTGCCTTTTCTGCTTCTCTAAAGATCCTTTTATTTCGTTTTGAGGTATAAGGTAGGTAGGTAGGTAGTTTCATTAACTCTTCTTAAGTCTTTTAAGTCTCTTTTCTGAGTGGGGTTTGATTCTGATTATCAAAAGACATGTAAAAGTTGGAGTTGGAGTTGGAGTTGGGAATGGCTTTGAGCAAACTACTCCGTACTTCTTCATTGAACTTGAATCACGGTGGAGTAAATGAGGAGGAAGAGTTACGGTTAGGGCTAGGGTTAGGGTTTGTGAGACGCACGCTTGGATTAGGGAGGAAAAGGGTCCGCATATCAAATGAGACGGAGGATTTTTGGCCTCTTGATTCCTCTACAACCAAACTTCCATTGTTGAAAAGGCAATGCATGGAGAGGATAGTCATGATGGTGACGTCTGATGATTACCATGAGAAATCATCGCTTGAATCACTTCCTCAAGGTCTTCTTGTAAGTGCTAAAAAAACCCATAGCCTCAATTGTTTTTATTAGTATCTATTTTTGGATTTAGTTGTGATTAATGAGAAAGATTTTTGCTTTTTCTTTCTGCAGATTAAGATTATTTGTGGCGTGGGCCATGAAGATTTGAAGGGACTTTTAATTGTTTCCAAATCAGTCGGAGAAGCTGTGAGTATAGTAAAATCAGTTTAATTTGGATTGTAAACTGTTCACTTCCTGCTTGTTAAGTATTTTAACCTGATTTGGACTCTGATGGTTCCTTTTTTTTTTTTTTTTTCTCAGACTGTAATTGCAAAGCTGTTTCATTCTGCTTATAGCACACCAGCAAACGTCAAGGCTTTTGGAACATCCATTTATTTCGAGAAACCAAGTGAATTAGATGAGATTGAAGCTCCAAATGCACCGAGGCAATGGAGGTCTCATAGGTCAATCAACCGGAATAATCTGGCTGATATTTCAGTGGCATTGTTTGCTTTAGAGGAAGAAGATTTTAAATAGCCTGTAGAAGTAGTAGTAGTTGTTGTAGATTAAAAGGGGATTAATTAATGGATCTGGTTGTCGGATCATTGGACATGGGGTTAGACTCTAGACATGCAATTTTTTCAAATGTTTCATTGAAGATACATGGTTGCTTTTTAGCTCCTTTTTTTATCTGTGTGTACATGATAGAAAGAAAGGGAGATTCCAGATTCGGGTGTATTTGTTTGGAGGGGCTATCTTTACCCTTCCGATGTGATAAAGTTGATTCTTATAATATAAATAAATGCAGACATTTTCTCCTATAAAATCCTACATCAGAGGTTTTCATGGGTCGGGTCGGGTCGGATTCAGGTTAGGTTTAAGTATTATAGTAATATATTTTATGCTTGGTCAAGCTTAACTTGACTTGAAATCTGAGCTTAAAATTTTGTTCAAATCCACTCACATTTGTAAAAGATTAATACAAACTCATTTTAGGTCCATCTATATTAATTTATAAAAATTCAAAACAATTAACAAAAATTATTAAAATATTCAACAAATTAGAAAAAAAAAGTTCATTTATATATATTCTAAAAATTATCCAATTCATTAATGAAGTGAAGTGCACGTAGATTACCATGTAGGTTGTTATGTCTATTAAGGGGGATCGACTCCTTCAAAAGAAGTCTTTGACGTGTCGTTTGTTGGGCAGTAGATTGATACCATGGTTGCAAGGGTCATATAAGCATCAGGTTGGTGGTTTGAGTCGCCCCACGCTCAGGCAGCTAGCTAAATTATGATTTACACACTTTATATTAATATCTCTCCCAAATCTTGTAGGTCATATCTGCACCACCAAAAGCGCCCCCTCTTTGAACCTTATATAACTCTCTGTAGGTGCTGGAGTAAAAACACCAGCACAAGGGGAATATCTTCAGTTGTTAAGGATCAATTAGTTTCCCAACGGATGACATTTCAAAAACTTCTTCAGAAGGAGTCGATCACCCTTAACAATGTCAATGTTGTTAAAATTTTAACAATTCAAAAAACTTTTTACGTCTAAAATAAAAACTTTATTAAATTTTAAAGATAAAAGCCAAAATGATAAAAGAAATTAAAATTAAAATATTAAAATAGGTAAATATTAGGTGCTAAATTTATAGCTATTAAAAACTAATATTGCAATTTGGGTTAAAAATTGAGTACCATAAAAAGAAAAAAAAAATCATACGGGCTTCCGGGAAACTAGATTGGACATGAACCGTAAAAAGGATCCAATTAATTATGGGTATGAACAATAAGCTGGTCCAATTATTAATGGGCCCTTAAATGATTTCGAATCCACCCAGGAACCCAGATATAAATCCCTAATTCATCGTCGCTCAAAGAAACAAAACAAGAGAAGAAAAAGAAGAGAAGAGCAAAGAGGAGAGTGTGAGCTTTGGTTTTTTGGTGAAGAATTGTTTGTTATTGTTGAAAAAAGGGGTAGACTCCAAAATGGAAAATATGCAGGCTGTGAATAGCTTCGTGGCAGCTTATTTGAAGAAGAAAGGATTCAAAGAAGCGGAGCAATTGTTGGAGGATCTTCAGAACAAGGAGTCCGCTCCAATCGATTTCCACAACGACCCTGATCTTGCTAAGTTCATTCACCACTTTTCCCAGTAAGTTCAATGCAAACCCTAACCCTACATTCCCGGTTTTTTTTTTTTTGCATTATTTTCTATCGACCCATTTTGTCAACTGCTTACATTTTTCTGTTTGGGTGAAATCTGTTTTGATATTCAATTATTCATGTTTGATTTACTTAAATATAAACTCTAGAAAACATTAAAATGAAGAATGTTGATGAGAAGCTTGTGGATTGCTATAATGTCCAGAGAAGTTGAGTTTATATTATCTTTCAACATGCAAATTTCAACTTTTGAACTCTTAAGAAATGTCCAAGGTGATGGCCAAAGTTAAAAGTGGGTTAATAATTAGTCAAATTTCTTGTCAGCATGAATGTCTATTTTGACAGTGTCAGAACCCGACTCATCCCGCTGAGCATGGATCATGTCGTGAGAACATAATCTCACATAAGCCGGAATTGTCCTCTTTGGGTGTTGAGACAGGGTTCGAATCTCCGAAGGTGCACTTGAGGGTGACAAAACCTTGAGGTATTTGTGCCTATCCAAAGAGGACAATTCTGGATTATTCTTTCACTATGCTACCCATGTCCAGTGGGCTGAGTCAAGTCGTGACAGACAGTGTGGTAAAGAATGCTAATTAGAAGAACGCTATCCATGAAGAATTTGAATATTTTCTTGTTGTCTCCTTTCTGTTTGCATTTCACTGCTTCTTTTAATATCAACGTGCTTGTTTCCAGGTCGGAGGATGATGTGGCACGGTACCAGGATGGTTATAGCAAACTGAGGTCGTGGACTTATAGTTCGCTAGATTTATACAAGGTATTGACTTGATATTTGGTCATCTGATATGCGTTTTCACTTCCGGGGCCATAAGCTAGATTTTGAATTTATGCAGCATGAGTTGCTTCGTGTGCTTTATCCAGTCTTTATACATTCATTCATGGATCTGGTGGCGAAAGGATTTTTGCAAGAGGGTATGTGTTAAACTTACTTGACTTTATCATTCTCATGTATGCTACACAAAATATCTGATAGGTTTGTCTCTCAAACATTTTTGGTCTTTCTTTTGCAGCTAGAACCTTTTTTAATGCCTTCCATGAGGACCATGAACTGATGCACTCACGTGACCTTCAAAAGTTGGAAGGCGTTCTTTCGCAGTCTCATTTGGAGGTTATTTAACATCCTATTATTTCTGTATTTAGCTTAAATAGGAGAATCACTACTCGTTTCATTAGTAGTTGTTTTCTTAATTAGGAGATGGAGTTCGCTCGTTCTCTTAGGCAGAATAAAGTTAACATCAAGATATGTCAGGTAACTGCTGCAAATTCTTTATTTTATGACTGCTAATGATATTAGTCAGGCTCTATCCTTCTCCCAATGAACTGCCTGAACTGTTTTCTTAATCATCTTGGCAGTATTCATATGACCTTCTGCTGCAATATTTACATAAAACACAGTCCACTGCTATGCTGGGGGTCATCAATGAACATATCAATTTCCAAGGTGATGTCGTTTTCATTGCTGATGTTTTGGATAACACATAGAGAAGAAGGTGTACTATCTGATTACAGTTGTCTTTGTTTCCTTGCAGTTACTTCTGGACAGCCTGGTTCGATTTCTGATGATACAGAGGTTGTAACACTAATTGGAAGCTGCCAGGATGCAGCTAGTCTGATAAATCAGAAAGAAATACATTGGGGGGTGAGTCACTGTTCTTGTAATTATCTCTTTAAATGAATTTTCTATGGATTTAGCACATATAGTTCTCTATCACTGAAGCAAAGGGGTTCCTACTGCCATAAGCTCTATGCTAAAATCGTATCTCTATTATCAAATTCCATAGCTATGTTAATTGAACTCTTTTTTTTTTACCTTAAATTACTCATGTCTGACACCTTGTCGAACATGTATTCTGATAAGAGTATAGGATATGATACTCCAAATATATGGGAAAACTTGGGAAAAAATTGAGCATACTCATGGTAGGCACATATCTTATCAAACAGTCGCTTGGGCTTTGAGTAGCAGCTATACAGACTTACATGTGCGTGCATGTTCACATATTTCTACTTGTCTTTAATTTTGAGGCTCATACTTTTCATAGTTACTAGAAGACTCCTTAGAAGAACGTTTGGAGAAGGAAGGAGGCTTGCTTTCAGATTCTGAAAAGACAGAAGCAGAGAACAAAGAAGGGGATGTAGATGACAGTAAGGTACATATTGTTGTAAATCCTTGTAACTATTCCTTATTTTCCTTTCTTCATTTAAAATGTATATGTTTGATGTTTAATTTATACTCGATTTTTCAAGTGTACTTTTGGGTTAATGAAGTTGACGTTTAACTGATACACGCAATTGTGTCTTTGTTCTTTCTGTTTCTTTTTCAGAAAAGATCAGTTGAAGGTGGAAAGCAAGGTGCTCCAACAAAAAAGTTGAAAAAGGACAAAGCTGTTAATGCAACAGCAAAAAGTGCTCGCCCTGAGGCTAAACCCACCCCTGCTGCACCACGGGTCAAGCCAGAGCTCACTTTGCCCGTAATGTATTTTCAATAATTCCCTCTTTCATTTTTTAGGATTGATGCTTAATGTAGTGTGCTAATCCTTCACTGAATTAAAACCATCAACTTTTTGTCTAACTCTCCTGTGAAATGAAAGGAAAAGAGTTACTGGAAATGAACTTGGATGTGCAATATTTCTATCAGCATGCTTTTTTGCCAGTTCTTAATAGGATATGATACGTGAATATAAACAGAAGTTACTATGGTTTGTTGCTTCTTCTTTTTTATGATTTTTGCGTCAAGAGGTCACTCATTCATCCTTGCAATTACTCCTAATATTTAAGGGTTATAAAATTTGTTCATACAGATCTTGGAACTTTTTTCACCCAAATTATTTTATTATTGTTATTTTCCGTCTTGTTTTGGTTTTAGACTCCCTAGGGCTTGTACTTCCCAGGTTCAAGTGTGGGGTTTTAGGCCAAGGAATTAGAATTGTGAGAGCTTGATATACATTTTTTGGTCTGTTTCCTACCAGCTAATGTTTGTGAAATAATCTGTCACGTAGCAGTGGACTTCTCTCGATGTGAAATCTATGGCAAAAGCGATAATGCTCAGATTGCCATGTTGCATGTTATTTCTTTGAATTATTTTCTTAATGATTGTTTCAGGTCTACAGAGGTAGAACAGTCTATACTTGAGGACTTAAGAAACCGTGTACAGTTGAGTAGCGTTGCACTGCCATCTGTCAGCTTTTTTACGTTCCTCAACACGCATAATGGGTAATGTCTGTTGATTGATTGATTGATTTAATGGTCATGTTTACCTTTAATGTCTCTAGGTACTTATTGTGTTTTATTTAATCTTTCTTCAGTTTGAACTGTTCATCAATATCCCAGGATGGATCTTTGGTTGCTGGAGGGTTCTCAGACTCATCACTGAAGGTTGTATCTTAAATCAGTGTGCAAGATATATAATTGCTGTTTTATTGGTGTCTTATTTACTTATTTTGGAAACATGTTGGCTTCTAATTTTGATTTGTGCTCCACAGGTTTGGGATATGGCAAAACTGGGCCAACAAGCTGGTAGTTGTAAGTCAAAATAACTTGTATTTATCTCCCTGTGGCCGTTGCAGTATCTCTTGAAGTTTACCCTAAAAATATTTGGAATTTCTTTGGGTTTGACTCTGCAATTTTAATATTGTAGTTCTGTTTGACTGAATTAGTGTAAGTCTACATAGATATTCTCACAAACTAGTGCAAGTGGCAGCTACTTTGCAGGGTGAAAATGATTCTACTTCAAGTGAACATGTTGCGGGACCAAATGGTGTGAAAAGATCCTATACATTGTTTCAGGGTCATTCAGGACCAGTTTATTCAGCCACCTTTAGTCCACTTGGTGATTTTATTCTTTCCTCTTCAGCAGATACAACAAGTACGATATATTCCACTCCTATTTGTCTTTCTTCACTTCCACCTTCACATTCACTTTCCCCCCAGTCTCCTCCTCCCCCTCCTTTTTTCCTTTTTAAATATTTTTGCTTTTGTACCTTTTAACTTCTGGGGACCTTAAAATGATGGACTTGTTTCAGTTCGCTTGTGGAGCACAAAACTAAATGCAAATCTTGTTTGCTACAAGGGTCATAATTATCCTGTATGGGATGTTCAGGTATGATGATCGATCTCCCTCTATGTTTGATAAAGTCTTACCTTACTAAAGTTAAACTATTTTTCTCTCTTGAATGAGACCAGTTTTACCTTCTGCCTCTAATGCATTTCGATGTTCCTTATCTCCTGCAGTTTAGTCCTGTAGGACACTATTTTGCCAGCTCTTCACATGATCGAACAGCAAGGATTTGGTCAGTGGATAGAATACAACCTTTGAGAATAATGGCAGGACACTTGTCTGATGTTGACGTAAGTACTGATATCCCTTTCTCTAGTTTTCTAGTCTAAATGTTTTATCAACCTGGGTGGCACCATTCTCCCAGTCTGAATAAAGTCTATTATCTTTTAGAGCTTTCTAATTATTTTTTGTATTTTTGAAAGTGTGCTGGCTCTTATATCATATTTCAAATCCAATCATAAATAGTTTAACCTTCGTGTCTCAGTGCGTGCAATGGCATGCCAACTGCAACTATATTGCCACAGGCTCTAGTGACAGAACAGTAAGATTGTGGGATGTACAAAGTGGAGAATGTGTTCGGATTTTCATTGGTCATAGGAGTATGATATTGTCACTAGCAATGTCACCTGACGGCCGCTATATGGCTTCTGGTGATGAAGATGGCACAATCATGACGTGGGACCTTTCAAGTGGTCGGTGTGTTACGCCTTTGATGGGTCACACCTCTTGCGTGTGGTCACTTGCTTTCAGGTGGGAATCCTTACTCCTATAAATCCAAAAATCATATACTGAAATTCACTTGTTTCTAGACTTGATACCTGTTAGTGCCTTGACATTCATCCCCGTTACTGCACATGCAGCTGTGAAGGTACACTTCTAGCATCTGGATCAGCTGATTGCACTGTAAAATTGTGGGACGTCACAACAAGCACAAAGGCCCCGAGAAACGAAGAAAAGTAAGTTTGATATAAAAATGTTGATCTGCTAATATGTTTATTTGGAGTGATGAACTAAAAATATATTGCCTGGAATGTGAATGAACAAAAGGAGTGGAAATCCCAACAGACTGAGATCGTTGAAAACCTTGGCAACCAAGTCTAGTCCAGTGTATAGTTTGCGGGTAAGTTAATTCATATTCTCAACCTAGTATGCAATGTTTAACTTGGTGGAATGTGTATATAAAATTGGAATATGGGTGCAGTTTTCGAGGAGGAATCTGCTGTTTGCTGCCGGGGTGCTCTCCAAGAACGTCTAATAGTAACTTACACTCAATGATTACAATAATGTTTCAGCGCTGGAGATGTCAACTGGTAAAGCCGAAGTCTAATTCAGAGATTTGTGCCCCATAATTTCTTAGTGGAACTGGATTTTGAAGTGTGTATTTAATTAATTTTATTGATAAAACTCCCAACTTATCAGTTTGACCATAGTCCCTTTCGCTACTAGTATTGATAAAATATTATTTAAACTTATTATTGTTAAATTGAAGTATAATTATTTTGATGCCAAGTGGCTGGAAAGAAGTCGAAGTGGGACATTACTCTTCTTAAGTATATCGGGAATGATTCTCAAGTATTTTGTTGAATTCTCTTACTCCAAAACTATGTTATTTTTATAATATCAACCTCTTATGAAATTTGGTCAGTAAAACTTGATAAATGTACCAAAATAAACCAACGTTCTAATTTTATAAAAGAAAATTCATTTAAAAAGAATATTTTCCTATTAAAAGTAAAATAATAATACAGAACAAATGACACCGTTTCCAACATCACCCAAACACTTCTTTGAAACCTTCAGTAAACGCTTTCATTTCTCTTTTTTAATTATTATCTAGAACTACTCAAAACAATTCTAAATTTTATGTTTAAAATTAATAATTTTCTAAATTCAACATTTATATCAACATGGTTCTAGTCATGAATCATTGTCCCCTACTATTTCATTAGGAAATAATGCAATGCTTACAAAATTTTTAAATTCCACTCGGATATGTGATGTCAGATTCAACTTTCATGTTTACGTATATCATTTTTTTTAAATATACGGGTGTGATTATATAGTAGTATCTGTTCATATTTTTTTAACCCTTTGACGCCGCACATACACTTTGCACACACAGTCGCTCGAACCCGAAATCCCCAAAATAAACATCATTAAGAATGAGTGAGTTGATAGCAACTTCCAGCTTTTGACAATACCATTTTCATCCAACACAAAACAATCATCAACACCTTATTTATGTACTTGTCTGCGAACTTCTATGTATAGTGCTCGAAAATAGGCATCGATTTCCCTCCCACAACAAAGTCCCTACACTTGAATATGGGATATGATCTTCTAAATATACCTACTGAAAACTTTAAAGGGAAAACTTGAACGTTTATACGTATATCTGATGCAGTTAGTCCGGATAACAAAGATAATGCAAAGATAGTGCTTGCTCTTCAAGTCGACAAAGTGAAGCACCCAAAACTTTTCTATCTAAAATTGATATTTAGAATGTACTCCACCAATGAAAATGTTTTAGTTGTTGAAGTTTAGTACATACATTGGCAAGAATTCAGGCCATGCAATGTGCACACATCTCCTCCATGTACAATACTTAATTTCGTTGCATCTTCAATATCACTTCTTTGAAAGAGTTTTCAAGTAAGAAACCTAGGATTCCAACAGGGTTCCAAGCACTATCATGCTCCCATATCGTGTAAATGTCGCATATCATGGTTCCAAGTACAGCTCATCATATGAACTTCATCTGCTAATTCTGGCATTGAACAAATTTGTCATAGATTCATGTAAACGTCCAACAACGTTAAAAAGTTCAAATCAGTGTAGTCAAGGGTGCATCTTGCACTCTAGGTGCCAGAACCCTTATTTTACCTTATGCGCAAGGCACAATAAAAGCACTAGCCCGAGTAAGCATAAGCACAATATGTATATGTGTTGAGTTTTTGTATGTATGTCTATACATATATAAAGCCTAAATCGTAATGAACTCTAACATGTGTTCTAGTTTATCTACCAAACAAGTAAACTTTTTTGTTACTCAATATGTATAATTTCCTTATGGTCTATGCCTATATATGAGTACTCAAATATTGGGAAGTATAGAGTTGGATACCTTTCCTTATGGTCAAACGGTTCGCCTGATCAAATGGACCTCCCCAAAAGGGTCCAAGACACTTCTGTTTTCTAGTGCTAAGGGACAAGGCGCAGGCCTGCCTAGCCACAAACCTTGAATAACATTGGTTCAGATATTCTGTGGTTTGAATTTTAAAAGTTCCAAGAGAAATCCATTATTGCATTCTTGAGCCTTACAATGCCTGAATTAGTCAGACAGATAAGGTTTTATATAAAGTTATATACATACATACATACATACATACATACATACATATATGTATATAAGTATATATGTACGTGTGTGTGTATGTAAGTATGTATCAAACACCAACATTAATTGGATGCACTTCTGTCAAAATTAATGCTAACAGTAGTACGAAAACATTAAACATCGGTCTATTTAAATGCAGTCTACCTATAATTGATATTTGCAATATATACATTAATGAAACACCGTCTGGAATTGTCTCTGAACATAAAAAGGGTGTTATATTGCCCCAAGCTGGACACCCAGCAAAGCAGACGGCAAAAGTAGCATGATATTTAATAATTAAGTACCTGGATATTTGCAGACAGGCTGACATTTGACCGTCTCTACAAATTCATTCAACTCATTTGTGGTCAGTATAATTTCGCGAGCCAAAATATTAAAAACACAAAACTTTCATTCGCACCAAGCACAAAAATAAAGCTTGGTTATTATAATATAGAAATGTGTAAATATAAGGGCTTAACTTTACTACTGTAACATAAGTGAACTCTTCAACTTCAAAAGACCAAGAACGTATCCACTCAATACCTCAAACGATGAAAGTACAAATGTACCATAAATTACTATTTGTAGAAAAGAAGAAATATTTCAACCATCACCAGCAAAGTTAGTAGAGTGCACACATATTCCAAAAAAGACACATGTATAACAGTCTCTTAGACCGGAATGTGGAGTTAAAAATTCATTGTCAATGTGCATGAATATATTTACATACATACGTGTGTGTGTAGTAGAGAAGATATATTGCACATTGGCATTTAAACTGATGATTGGAGCTAAAGTAGTGAGTAAAACAAAAATAAGATGTGGAGAATTTAACCAAATGGATGCTTGGTAATTCAAACAATATAGCTTAGGAAAAGATTCAATAATAATAAAACAGGCAACACAGTTCAAAATTTGCAGGTGAGCAGTTAAGGAGGTGGATCATGGGGCAAGGTTTTGCCGATGGAATTTAAACCCTGCGAAAAGTATAACCACATAAAAGTACTCAAGTAAGCAGACATTACGGATACAAGTCCGATTGAACCATACCCTAATACTCATATCCGAATATGTGTCAAACAAAAAATTTGATTGATTCATATTACTTATCATTTCAGTGAAGAATTTGAAACCTGAGATCAGTGTGTTTTAGGTACTTAAAAGTAACTAGATAGATTGATTCATGTTACTTATAATTTATCCCTTCAAAAATTAAAACATATCTTAGCAGACAATCACAAATGCTTTATACCTTAATAGATTAGAATTTGACATCCCATCCCCAATAAACAAAATACAAAGAAAGATGAAAAAATTTAATACAATTTCATGTTGTTTAAAATGAACAATTACATTGCATGAAGTTATAATATTGCATGTGCAATCAAGAACAAGCTAGCTAAGCCAGAAGCAACTAGAGTCAATTACATCACTAAGAAAAAAGAAGAAGGAATAACCATTGTTTCCAATAGAACTATATGCTTAAACAAAACATAAGTGAACTTAGATTTATGATAAGTTCTCAAATTCATTGATTTGTTAGATGACTATTTAATAATGAATATGAAATTCCGAAGTACATCTGAGGACGTAAAATTCAGAAAATATAATGAATCTCAATTAATTTATACCTAATGAATGCATGAAGTTATCGCAATTTATATAACAAATGAAATCCAAATCTTCGAATTCATGTTATCAATATTTGAAAGAGAAAAATGATTCTATAGGTATCGGCCTTGCAATCAACGTTAGCTTTAAGGTGTCAAATAATTGTATAATATGATTATCCAAAACGTTAACTAGTTCACTACGAGTTGGATTGTTTTAGCAATTCATTTCAATCTATAAGTAATTAACCACACAAACAGAAGAGGTGATGATCGAAATCGAAATCCGCAAATCTTTTTGATAAACTGTAACAGAAGAGAATTTGTTTACATAGTTATTTTCTCCCAAAAAGTGGAATTCAGAAATCAACAAAAGGAAAAAAAAAAAAAAAAAAAAGCAATCATTCATATCAAACATTGAAGAACGAACAGTGTATTATGAAGTTCTATCTCCACAGAAGTTCAAACATTTAGGCTGCAAAAAAGATTGCATGTAATGTTAACTCTTTAATCCAAAAACATAACTAAATGCCAGTGGAGATGCAAGAAATAACAAGACATGGATACAATTACAATCATGGAAGTATCAAAATATAGAGCACCACCTGTAAAACAAAGTCAATTAATAAATCATGCATAATGCAAGAACTTGGAAAGGAAAAAGGATTTGCCTTTTCTTTACTCACCTACAACATAAATCCAAGTCCTAGTAGTCTCTTCTTTACTCACCTGAGAAAGGGTAGGGTTAAATTAAACCAAGGAATATAAAACTCCATTTTCCACTTAGAGATTCCAAGCAACCTGGTAATAAGAACAAATTTCTGGGTATTGAATATGATCGGGAAAAAAAAGAGAAAAAAGAAAGAAAGGGTTTGTAGAGGGGAGGAGTGAGGACCATACTAGGCTTAGCTACTAATAGGCAATGGAACGTGAATGGTCCCAATGTATTCATAGTTTTTGCCGCTATATCCGCACGGTAACCAGGCGTACCACAACAGTGAACAACATCAAAAAGCCTACTAAATGCGTTAAAAAAAGAAAGCATAAATTGAGAAAGGAGACAGTCAGATCATCGCAAGGCACACCACTCACCAAATTCCTTGTCTTCGACGAGACGGAGCATGAGAGAGAAAAATGGAGGAACAAAACAGGCGGAGAAGTGACCAAAAAAGATGGATCAAATTCCGGCACTGGAAGCTGACAGAAAGAGAAATGAGCACGCAAAAGCAAAAGTATAGGCTTATACATGTGCCTTTGTGTGCTCACTCTCTTCTGTCAATTTCTATGTTCCATGAACGAGAGATTACACAGATCATGATGATGATGAAAGGTAAAACCTGCTTACCATATAAGGAAAACAAATGAACCCCAAAAATAAAAATTACGGAAAGAAAAACGACGAAAGGGAATGAGTCAGATCTGAAAAACACAGTAACACCCCCATTTAGGGAAAAGTTGCCAAAAGTTAAAGACCTCAAAATCCACGATCCATGCCGTTTTCAGTATTCGAACCAACTACGTGTCCAGAAAAAGGGTTTTATTTCTCTCACAAAACCAAAACCCAAAACGTTGAAAGAAGAATAAAGAAAAGAAGTAGAAGAAGAAGAACCCCTTCTCTCTCTCTTTCTCATCATCAACATCCACTCACTGGTCTTATGGCAGATTCATTTGTCTTTCACTCTCTCTCTCTCTATCATGCACAAGGTACAGATGTCGGTGACTAACCCAAGTGGCACGGAGACACAACAGCACATCCAACAGTGATGTCCATGGACACAGACACTGACGAAAAAGAAAAACCATCAAATCTAGATCAAACATAATATATATAAAAAAGGTAAAGCTACGATAATAATGAAAGTAGGGCAGTTTACATATCTGAAGGCAAGCACTCTCCCAGCCTCCCTCTCTCCCTTCATATATAGGCCGCCGAACTAAATTACAATATACATCGAAAACAAGGCGTTTTATTTATTTATTTAATTTTTTTTATTGATTTTTCGATCATTTATAAGTAGTAAATTAATAAGAAATAAATAATTTGTACATTTATCAATAATTAGGCTAATAAATTTTGATGAATTAAAATAAAAAAAGTTGCTTTTTATTTTTTTTAAATTAGATTAAATTTACTTATATATACTCATATTAAGCCCCGAGTTAGTATCACGAGGCAATATGAAATTATTAAAATATCATTATATGTAAAGTGATTAATATAAATGTGCTTTTATCTTTTTATGTTTTTTAATAAAATAATTTTATAATGAGATTTAAATTTAAAACACATCAATTTTAAAATTTTTGGTTAAATTTTTTATTTGTTCACTTAATTAAGAAAAGTTACAATTTATTAATTAAATTATTTGAAAATTTTCTTTTAAGTTATTCAAAACAATTTATTTAAGTCACGGGGTTGTTCAGTTTTAAAAAAAAAAAAGTTTCACCTACAAGCTCCAATCAATGATTCGATAATCGATATGGTATTTATTGACGAGTAGAATATACCTTAGATCCAAGTTGATCTGACGGTCAATGTCGAAGATCATAGGAAAAAGCTGTTTGAATTTTGATTCACAGACTCGTGACATTCAAAGTTGTTCCATGAAAAATATTAAATTGTAGAAGAGAAATAAAATAAGAGCTTTCAATTGGTAAAAACAGTGCAAACAAAAAAAGGCTATATAACATAAATTTTAACAGTCCAATATTTCAAATGAAAATTTTTAACTAGTTTTATGATTAAATTATATTTTTTAATTAAAAGATCAAAATGAAAATTTACACTAAAATTTTAAATTTAACTATCACGAATAATATCTCACTTGATTTTACTATCAAAGTTTATAAATATATTTTTCTTATCCATATCTTCTACTTATGGATAAAAGAAAAAGAATGTTCATTAGTTTTTTTTTTTTTTTTGGTTAACTGTTATATGGCGGGCTTGAATAGCATTACTGAAATGTGCGTATTATTATCATGATTTGATGATGCTTTCGGGGGGAAGACGAAGGTCCAGGAAGCTTTCGTTTGCAGAAAGCAAATGCAGGAAGAGAACGAGATGTGTGTTGCAAAGCTATTGGATGGTTCGAGATTGAGGTAAAGGGTACGTCTCGCAATCAAAGGGCCCCGCATGACTTGTGATTGATTTTTGTCCGTTGATGGAAACGAATCCTGAGAGGGGGGGAAGTGGGGGACCAGGGGTACTTTCGTCCGTTTGTGGCTGCTTTGTTGGGTCTGTTCTTGGGAATTGGGCTGATTGGACTGCGTCATTTAGGGAGACAAGTCCAGTATACACTTCGTCTCCCATCACTACAAGTTTCTTTCCATATCACAATGGATACGAATTCAGTGAAATTAATTATTGTAATTAAGAGGTGGAGTATAATAATGATTTAAAATTAACGGTAGTACTAGATTGAGTTTTATTTTATTATCGAATGTATTATTAGTGTAAGAAAATGTGTGTTTGAGTGTGCTGAAGCGTATTATTATTTTATTTAAAGATTTGAAAGAATTATAGACAATTCTAAGCATTATATTGAAAAACAAAAATTAAGAATCGTGATGCTAACTCATATGAAAGAAAGTATATGTATCGTGAAAGACATTAGATTAAAATTTTATAAAAGAAAATTTTATACAAGATGATGGGTTTCAAGGTCGAGGGTCTAAGATTTATTCAAGATTTAGGTTTAAAAAACTATTATGTGTCAATAACATGGAAAAGATATTGCAATGACATTAAATAATTGATAAGAGATAGAATATAATGTGACGCCTCTGTTTTATACAATCATTTCCCCTCATGATAATTGATTTCTTTAATTTTTATCAAAATCATTAACCCAAAAATGAAAACATATTGAAAATAGAAAATTTCCAAGCAAACCCAACAATTATTGAAGAAAAAGAAGGAAGGAAGGAAGGATATAGAAAGGTGAATTAGACTTTCAAATAAATAATCTATCTAATGTATAAAAGAATGTGAGGAGAAAGAAGAATAGATTTCAGGAAAAAAAAAATTCGATAACTTTATTAAAGATGAAAAATTATTTGAAAAAGTTCAAAAATATTTTAAAAATACTTGAGATTCTTAAAAAACTATAAAAATATTTTTGAAAACAGAGAAAAATCTTAAAAAAAAAAAAAACATTTGAAAATTAAAAATATAAAATTAATAAAAAATCATTCCCGAAATGAATTTAGATAAATTAAAATACAAGTTTATCTAAATTTAAACATCCACTCGTTCTTATTCATTTTGGATGTAAAATATTTTTTAATAAATTTATACATACAATATAAGGCTGCCATGTATAGTTGTCTTACTGGATACCAGTGCCATGTCATCATATTTTAACGGCATTGCACTATAAGTACCAAGGTACATGCAATGACTTCCAAATTTAAGTACTAGTTAAATCCAAAAATAAATTTAGATATCAATCAAGTAAAAATCGTGAGGATAAAATATAGATATTTTTAAAATAATCATGTGAATTTACTATTTTATTTTTTTCAAAGTGTTCTAATAATTTCTTCAAATGAGTTGGGTTCCATTAATTTTTTATTTTAATTAAAAGAAATTGAGGTGAGATTACCAATTTATCCATTACTAAATAGTGATCCATTTTTGTACATTAAAAAAAAAAAAAGCACTAAATTTGTAGTGTGGGGATGGAATCTAATCATATCATATGATATAACTAACTCTACTTAAAACACGTATATCGATGCATGAAAAATTAACATTAAAATGGAAGGAAGTGTCCATAAATATATATACAGAATTGGTGGCAAGGGTTGGCCTTGGAATCATGAGTGGTCCATCATGTTTAAATGTCAATTTAGACAGATGTGTGGGACATTCACCCCTTTAAGAGCGTGGTCTCTACTTCCCATAAATATAATATAATTTCATATTTTTTAAAAAAATAGACTGTGAACCACTGAATCTTTTCAGTTTTTAGTATTTCTTAATTATCGGATATTTCTCATGTTTCCTACCTAGCTTTTGTTTACTGCTATTTCTTTAAACGGTTTCTTAAAAAATATATTAAGTTAAATTATTCAGATTTATTGTAATGTATTTTTTTTATTACATATATTATTTACATGAACTGAAAATTTTAAATTTTTAAATGTTAAATATATGAAAAATAGGAATGATGTGAGGCATGAGATATATGTAAATAAAGATAAAGGGAGGGAGGGTACAGACGGTCCCCGCCCTCTAAAACCGTATTTCAATAAATACGTGAACCGATGACAGGCTGCAGCCAAAGCTGGCTTTTTATCTTTTAACAATTAACCATTGTCCCGACGTTATCCTCACATTCTAATACAGCTTTTGCATTCTTCCTTTATAAAAATAAAGAGCTAATGAAAAAGAAATTGTGATGTGAGTAACTTTTGGATGAATGATATTTTTATTTATGATTGATGTAAAAATAATGATAATAATAATATTAAATATTATAACGGGACATAAAAAAAATTTAAACACATTATATTAAAAATAAATTACGATGAAAAAAACCCGAAATTCACGGGGAGTGATGTGATATGTGGTTAGCCAGCCAAAGAGGGCAATGAAAGCCCTAAATAAAAGAGCTGCTGAAGCAGCAAATAGCAAGTCAAAGGTCATGGATGTTGGGACTTGAAGGATAAGACAGAAGGCAATCAATTATGATTGGCTAATCCTGACGGTTGTACTAACCTCAGCCCGTACTAGGCAGTAGGGGGTTGTACCTGACAAACACCCCCCTCCCCCAACGCCTCTTCAGTTCATGTTTTCTCTACTTAATAGTTCATTATTTTTATGTTTTAAATTTAGTTTTCATTTTTTTAGATTTAAAAATTTAAATTTAATGATTAATATTATTAATTTATAGATGTAATATTTTAAAATTAAAAAAAAATCATATAATAAAATGACATTGCAATTAATTTAAATTTAACAAATAATTTGAATAATATTTACAACTCTTAAAAGTTACATAAATATTTTAATCAAAATAAAATATTTGGACTCATAAATGACATTGTAAAAGTTTTGAGATAACGAATTTTGTCAAAAAGTTGGAGTGCAAAGACTAGATTTTAAATTTAGGCGTAACACTAAGGTTTAATTTAGGAATGTATCTAAAAAATGTTGTCAGGAAGAAGTTCAAATTTTCAACTTTTGAAAAAAATGCTTTTAGGTTAATTTTTGACTTGGAAGAAGCAATTTTTCTCTTAAAAAATAGCCTGTTTAAGAATACTTTTATCCCTAAAATACTTCTTAGAAACAATACTAAACACACCTTAAAACCAATATTGAAATTTGATTGTTGTTATATAATCATAAACTTAAGTATAACATATGGAACAAAATTTTACACAAAAATAATTTTGAGTATAACATATAGTCTTAAATTTGATTGCACAAAAATAGAAAGTATTAACTTTTGAAAAATAAAACAAATTGATCAAAAATTGTAAAATAAGAAAATATTTTTCTTTATAGTTTACAATTAAATTAAATTAGACAAAAATAGTAAATATAAATGAGTGTATATAATATTTTTTTTATTTTTAAAATTGAATGACGTGATATTATTTTATTGATGATTAATTATAATATAAATTAGTTCTATATAATATTATTGATCATTTCATTTGTGTACATTTTTAAATTTTAAAATAACATATAATTTTGTTAGAACACTACAAATTAAGCCCAATAAAACAAAATGGGTCTTCTAAATCTATGAACCCATATATGGGTTATCTACAAAGGATCAAAGGACACCCGAGGGCCTGAAACAAGCCCAAACTGAGCTCTCCTTAGTGTGGACACTCGTGCTCACATCACAAAGCTGCAACTCAAAATAGCAGCCGCCGAAAGCTTAAACAATCGTCATCTCTGTAGAAGAGCACACGCCTAAGGCACTCCCTTAAAAGAGAAGATCAACCATTGAATGGTTAGATCCGAGCACCTATCCATCTGCCGGGCAAGCAGACTTTTAGATTATAAATAAGCCACGCACAACCAAATGAAGGTCCTGTCTTTTTTTACTGGGCTATTGGATTTGGGTGACATGCAAGCTATAACAATTAAGTAAAATATGCACGCCATGATCCAATCACTTGGGATAAAAGAGGTAATCAACACTACTGCTTTAACAAAGGATCTACATTAATCCATCTAAGCAGCTCTTTAATCAAAAGACAAAACAAAAGCTAACCCATTCTATCCTGATGCTGCACCTTAAATAACAGAAATTTCTTTTACCCAACCGAAAAAAAAAAAAACACTTTGACCCCTACAAAACACTAGTAACCGAATAATTTGCTAGCCACAAGCCTAAGCATATGTCAATAATAAATGCATGGCTAGCTGCACTGTGGACATTTAAAAAGGCTGCAATGAAAACTAGGATTCAGAAAAGTTCGACATTGGACAAGAACCAGCTTGGCTGGCTATGACAATTCAGTTGAAGTGGCCCTTGGCTCATCTCGCATCTTTTTTGCAGGCTTGGGATCGTTTCCCTGTCCCTTAGGTGAACTTGGGGTTTTCCGCTTCGCAGTTTCCACAACCTCAGCTGAATCAGGTGGGCTCTCTTTTATGCTCTCACTTTCTTTGACCATTGATGAACCAGATTTCAACTTACCAGTACCATTAGTGTCTGGTTTACCATCAGTTTTGAGAGGCTTACCCTTAGAATTGGAGTAAACTTTGGGGGTTTCCTGCTTGGACTCAGTTGTCTTCAATGTGTCTTGTTTCGACTTTGTGGAAGCTTTTGGCGAAACATTGTCATCATCCTTGGACTTAGTAGACTTGGGTGTGTCACCAGCGTCCTCATTTTTCGATTTGTTGCCTACTTTTGAAGCGACATCCTCCTTGGATTTGGTAGACTTGGGTGTGTCACCAGTGTCCTTTTTGGATTTGTTGCCTATTTTTGAAGCGGCAACATCCTTGGATTTGGTAGACTTGGGTCTATCACCAGTGTCCTCATTTTTGGATTTGTTTCCTATTTTTGAAGCGACACCATCCTTGGATTTGATAGACTTGGGTGTATCACTAGTGTCCTCATTTTTGGATTTATTGCCTACTTTTGAAGCGCCATCAACTGATCTACTACCACTTTTAGGGGTATGCTCCTTGGCTTTGGTAACATTTTCTGATTTACCCCCACTCTTGGAGCCATCCTCTTTACCATCTTCCTTAGTTTTGCGACCAGACTTTATGACAGCACCCTTGGATTTTCCAGATGAAGCACCTCCACCTCTGGGACATCCAATTCTGAGATATTCAGAAATCAATAACAAATTGTGGCAAAGGCTTTCATTTGAAAGAATTCAATAACCTTTTTGGCGGAGAATCCATCTTAGCTTTCTTGCTTGGCTGATCAGCTGCTTTTGCTTTCTTCTTTTGAGACCTGTTAATGGAAATGAAAACAAGTAAAAAGAGAAGATAAGCCCAGCCAAGATATTGTGGACTGGAATATACCAGGAAACGAGCAAAGAAAATGCAAAGCTAGTACCAAATATAATAATCTCTAAACCTGGAGTAAAACACTAGCATTCACATGGAATTAGGACTGCTAAAGAACGGAAGATGTATCACAACTTTAAGTGCACAAAAGAACCAAGCAGAGTTTCATCATGCAAGGCTAACATACATAACAGCAACACCTAGAACCATGATTGTAGGTCAATTAACTTTAGCATTAAAGAATAACAATAGGAGCCACCTACATTTCGGATAAACCATCAGTACTTGGATGATCTGCCCCATCTTCCTGTTTCAACAAAGTATTAGCAACCTAGAACATGAATCAAATAAAAGCTAGTTATATAAATTAGGAAACTCCCCACCTTATCTGACGCAGACTCATCATAGATCACTGCCCATTTCTCTCTCTTAAGATTCAAAATTTCTTCATCACCATCATCATAACACACCTTCAAACAAAGGGAAATGAATTCTAATACATTCTAGGATGAACAGTTAAGAGGCAAAACCTCAGATGATACATGCAGGAAAAGGAAAACATAACAGGAAACTTTTATCTTAGTTGAAGTGTCAACCTTGTGCCTCCTTTTAATAGGATCAAATGACTGAATAACACCTTCATAGAATCTGCAAAAGAATAACACCCATAAGGGGAGAAAGAATCTGAACCATAATCAAGTTCCTAAGAAAGAAAATCTGATAAATACATACATTTACACGATGAAGTTCCTTGACCGAAGCTGGTCAAGGCAAAGGCTTAATAAATCTGAATAGAAATATGACTTGATTAAGAAGTAATTAATTCCAGGGAAAAATTCAGGCGGCAAGTAACAATGTGCAGCTTAAGACATCATCTTTCAGAATAACCAAGTAATTTACCCTTTCAGGTGCATGTTATTTACTCTTGCTACTAAGCATCCTACTTAAAACAATTGGTGATGACAGAAGAGACCTGGATTAACTATAAGTCAATAAAAAGCCAATCCGCGATAACCATGTGGTGTAACACCATTTAACACTCCCTTAACGTGTCACTTTGAGATCAGTTGGGAACTCCAATACCATGTTAAGCATTCAGCCTAAAACCAACTAGTAATAAGTAGAGAAGCCCAACTTGAATATAAGACAACACGGAACCTAATCCTTAATTGATGTGGAAGTCCAAATAAGCAAATAAGAATGTTATCATATTCTAGCCCAACTTGAATATAACACAACACTTTCCATAAGTCATTTTGTTTTTCTTGGAGCAAATATATGTCGGGTGTGAGAACATAGCAATAAAGGCTATAAACTTCTATGTGATAGACATTCACATATTAACATGCATACAGAAATATATATACTTACGTACGATCTTTGGGCCACCAGACTTTCACCTTCAAACCAACCAGATTCTCATCATATTCTAGGGTACCAGATGCCTGCCAAAGAATCAATAACTAACATAAATCAACTGTTTTCACAAGTAGGATATGCAATATCATTGATACCACTATGTTCAGATTGTAGCTTGCATGGGCAGAGTAAAACAAAACAATTACAGTACTTCCTATAGAATTATTTAGCCTCTATTCCAATAATGTGTGATAAAAGACATCAGTTATGATTGCAAGAAACAACAAAAGGAAATATGGAAGTTAGCAAATGACAAATAAAACTAGAAGACAAATACAACCTCAGCAATCTTGTACCTACAAACTTACTTTGTTTTTGCTTGCGGTATGCTTTCTCTTGGAATTTGTCTTGGGGGTCTCATCCATCTGAGAATCATGTTTATTTGGCTTCACTGCCTTTGGAGAACCAACCATTTCCTAAATAAAAATAAGACAGCAATGATTTCCTTGATTGAAGTATCCAGAACAGCTAAAATGTAAAATAGTAGTAAATAATAAAGGTTCAAATAAGCAACTTCAATAGAATAGCTAATTTACAAGTTAAAAGCCAGAAAGCAAGCACCTCATCATCATTCCTGGTCGAGATTTTTGTTCCCTCCTCAAGAATAACTTTCCCCCGAGCTTGCCTTTTCTTATCCTCCAGTTTCCTTGAAAAGGACTTCAGTGGTTTTGCCTCTGAATCACTTGCAGTGCCACTTTCTTTCTTAGTTTTATCTACATCAGCTGGAGCACTAACCTCAGAAACTGCAGAAGCAACCTTTTCTTCCGGTCGTTTATTTGTTTTTGCTTTTGAATCACTTGTCACATCAGATGACTTCTTGGAGACATCTTCAACAGGTGTGATCTCCTTACTCAAGCAGTCTTTCCTTTCGGGCAAAGAAGCCTTCTTCAAATGGCTCTCATCATGTACAGCCCCACTTGGTGTCGGGAAAGCAACATCATTGGATTCATTCTCAGTTGCTTTTGTTAGGGAAGGCTGAACATCCATCTCTCTTTTACTTTCCGGTGGATGAGGATCCTTCTTGCTGTCGTCTTTATAGTCAGTCAAGGTCTCAACTTCCCTCGCATCAACATGAGTGCTGTCAGAACGTTTCAATGATTTTGAATGGAATTTCCTCGCTTTTTCCTTGGTGCTTTGCTCTAGCTTAGAATCTAAATTGACAACTTTCTCACCTTCCAATTCATCAGGTTCAGCAACAGTCGATGTATTGGCATTCTCCAACTTATTGGCAAGGTGGTCTTCCTCTTGCTTCTTTAAGGAGCTTGAAGCCACTGAGTTGTTTTCATCAGTTTGAACAATGCCATTGCTAACAACTGATTTGGGAGACTTTTCATTTGCAAGATCAACTTGTTCAGTTAAATTCGATTCTTTAGGAATCTCTTTATCCTCCTGTATAAAATTTGAGCATTCATAAATAATTGTTTCAAGTATCAAATTCTAACAACAACAGTCAAATACAATAAAAAAAAGGAAGCACTTGAATCCACACACACACACACTCATGGGACACTGAAAAATGACAATAAATATAAGAAAGGAACATGCCTGGACTGCATTGGCCAAAGGTGCCTCTGCTGGTTTGCTCTTATCATCCTACAGAAATTAATCCAAAAGGAGGAAAAAAAATTAAGGTGACTAATTCAACTCTATGCTCACCAAATAAGACGTAAAACATATTAGTAAGGTCCCAGAACAAGACAAAAACTATTGAAGGATGTCTTGAACAAAAGAATCGAAAAAGTAGACACAAAAAAGGATCAACAACAGAGTATCATACAAAAACTAAATAAAAAACCTCTAAACCTTATATAATCAAGTAACACCTATCTATCTGCAAAAATGTAGAGCTGAAATACATAGAGAACCCAAGAAAAAAGAATACAATTGCCCTCAAACAAAAAGAATTTATGAAAAATTACAGATGCAAAGGAGATAATTACCACAGGTTTGTCGGTAGCAGCATCATTCTGTGCCACTTGGCATATAGAAGCTACGACACTACTATAATCTTCAAAAGAGTTGCCTGAGTTCTCTACAGCTTGCGTTAGGTAAGGTCTCAGCTTTGATGCACAGTTTTCAAGCACACTCTTTCCCAACCTCCGAGCAATAGGAAGAACTTCCTGAGAGCAAATAGATGCCTTACGTAAAGTAAACAAGAATGCAGAAGAGAACAGGTAGTAAGTGACTCATAGTAACAGACCTCATTATCTCTCTTTACACTAGCTAAGATTGGGGAGAGCAGCTCTATAGATATGTCTTCACTTTCTTCCAACACAAGGGTCATAATTGTCACCATTGATGCAAAGACAGTATGAGCATGATAATCTCTTAAACGCCAAAAAAGAAGAACCACAAGGAAAACAAACGTTCAGAATGTATGCAAAGGATAGCATACCAGACCACCTTTTTATTCTCTTTTACAATAGCAATCTAATCTAGTAAAGTAGCTGCAGAAGGATGAATATAATAACAGCATGAAAACATTTTTTTTTATCTTCAGTCATGCAATAATCTTCCCATAACTCTGAACTTATAAATCACACAGAACTCAATGAGGTATGAAATAATGGCCAAAGATTTATGCATGTGAACAAGAGAATGCATCTCTACAATCAGGGACTACCTTATTGCGTTAAGGAAACGCTGGAACATCTCAATGATTAAAGCATCACATTCAAGATCCAACATCACCACACACGATCTAACTTTGGCAACAGTTTCAAGAATTGAGGTTCTCTTCATATATGAGCGGTTGGACTTGTCAGACAAATTTTTGAACGATGATACAATCAGTTGAAAGACCTCCTGCATACACATTAAGAAGAACCAGTACTTCCAGTGCAGAAAATGGGTTTTAAAATGATCATGGAATCTGCAATAGCATAAAGAAACAATGAACTCAAAGTACCTTCATTTGGTCATCATTATAAGGCGCATCCGGTGCAGTTATCCTTGTTATCTCACTGATGCAAGCAGCAACAGCAACTTTGACATCATCATCAGGATGTCTGAAAAGCTGCTCTGAAATCAACGCTTTAAGTGAAGCAGAGAGTGCATTTTGCATTGATTGGCTTGGTGATTGTTCCACCCTTGAAAGCAAACTCTCAACTTGCTATGTTTACAGAGGATAAAAAAGTGCAAACAACCACCATCAATGTAAAATGTAAAAACGCAAGCATAAGGCACAACCCAAGGAATACTAAAGTGCCTAAAAATTCAGACAATCAATTGATTATCCCAGATTCATTAGAAACTGCTCAAAAACTACCAATACAGAATAAGATTCTACAAAAGAAACAGACCAAAAACATAATACAGCCAACTGCAAGGGTACAGTCAGCAATGAACAAGAACAAAAGCACTCATGCCCTAGTCAAAATGTCAAATAGGGAGAAGAAAAAGGAAAACTACTGGAAATCATTCTAACTCAACTTGACCATAAACCAAAGATAAATTTGAAGGTATCCAACACCCCTATCATCACTAATTTGCTATACAACCAAGACATCAGCATCCAGCAAGCACCCATCTAAGAAATCAATCTGGGATTCCTTCGATATACATATTCCTAAGGAGTCGTTCTACAACAGATTTATACACAGTTTTATTGCAGTCACTTATGCAATAAACAAGTTGTAAAACCCTAATAAACACTGAATTTAAGGAGATAGCTTAAAAGAGACAGATCCCAAACCACAATATACCAAAAGATGATGAACGGTTGCCTGAACTCACCGCTACTTATTTGCATCCACTTCAAAGTTTTCTAGCTTGACATCATGAATACAGATAATCTTCTCCAAAAAGGAGATAGAATCAGATTTCTAAAAATGGGTTTGTTTGTCTTTTTGGTGGGGGGAAGGGGGGACTAAATAGGTTGCAAAGAATTTTATAATAAGGGATCCTACAAAGTTAGGAAATGAATTTCTGTTCATAATATGTGTTCATGGTGGATTCTAGTAGCTGGCACAAAATTGTGTCAGGAGAGAACTTCCTATAGATATAGCAGAAAAACAGTAAAACTGAACAAAGTTCAACACCAATTGCTATGGTTCGCCCCTCCAGGGAAAGACAAGATATTTACAAAAAAGAATATGTGAACTAATCCGAGTTGTAGGCAACAAAATAATAATCTCACATGCTGAAAATTTTGTTCCTTACTAGGAATATTCCAACACGGCATCTAAACAAGCTTTCCATGTTAACCTTCAATGCTTTAGATACAATCACAAATCAGTCACTAAAAATTTTACCTCACTTGTCAGGAGTTAATTACCAAAAGTAGCTCATGCTTAATCAACCAAAAAGAAAAAAAAAATCAAATATTATTGTACCATTTCCTCAAATTTGACAAACTTAAAGCCTAACATGCGATTCCCATTAGGAGGAATCAAGACCGTTACACCGTATATAGACAAAAAACTCGTGCACGTTTAGATAGACACTCACTTAAATGCAGCTCACATGATTCCCTTTAGGAGGAATCAAGACTGTTACGCCACAATTCCCTTTAGAAGGAATCAAGAAAAAAAAACTCACACACGTGTAGATAGAAGCTCACTTAAATATAAATCATGTGATTCACTTTAGGAGGAATCGAGACCGTTACGTCGCAATTCCCTTTAGGAGGAATCAAGACAAAAAAACTCACGCACGTGAAGATAGACACTCACTTAAATGCAAGTCATGCGATTCCCTTTAGGAGGAATCAAGATTGTTCGCCGCAATTCCCTTTAGGAGGAATCAAGACAAAAACTCGCGCACGTGTAGATAGACACTCACTTAAATGCAAATCATGTGATTCCCTTTAGGAGGAATCAAGATCATTTTGCCGCAATTCCCTTTAGGATGAATCAAGACCGTTGCGCTGCAATTCCCTTTAGGAGGAACCAAAACCGTTACGCCACATATAGATAAAAAAAGACTAGCACACGTGTAGATAGACACTCACTTAAATGCAGCTCACGCCATCCTCCTTAAGAGGAATCAAGATCGTTATGCGGCGATTCCCTTTAGGAGGAATCAAGACCGTTACACAGTGATTCCCTTTAGGAGGAATCAGGACTGAACACAACATATATATACACAAAATACACGCGCGCACACTTAACTTTGAAAAACCGTTAAGTACCACTAGCGTGCAATTTTAAATTTTAAAGAAATTTAAGACTTCAAATCATTTCAGCCACATATCTGCTACTGCATAGGATTTGCATTCAAATACATGCAACATTCTAGCACTGAAACCATACTAGAGCAAAATGACTACACATCAGATATTTGGCAAATTCATAGCATATCTTTAAAAAACAGATTGAAAATTGGCAATAGTTAAGAGTGGTCAATAGTACCTACAGACAGAAGCAGAACTGAAAAATGGTTAGCAAAAACTTTTAAACTTATTCAAGATTACAACAGTAACGGCAGAAACATAATTCAACACGAAAATAAAATACAAAACCAAAAACAAAAAAAGACAAAACCTTTAGGACAAAGGAAAACGTAGATCACGATGACGCCAATGCAGCTCACTTTACTTTCAGAAAGCCAATATTCATTCACCAAAAAAACAAAATGAAACCCACATGCATAACATAAAACCAAAAGAACGAAACGGAACTAAGAGAGAAAGATTTAAATAAGATACTAGGGCTCACATCGAGGAGAGTGATGAGCTCATCAACTGAGGAGGAAGGTTCAAGGAGCTTGTTTCCAGCCTCCGTTAACAGCAGCTCCAACTCCTTATCAGATGACGCCATAGCTTTTTTCACTTTATGTACCTAAACATACAGAAACAGATACTTTTAAAATCTTAGTCTAAAGACTCGATTTCACACCACTGAATACCTTTTAACTCGAAAACACAACAGATAAATTCAGCTACAGAGAAGGGAGGATTTTCTGTAGAGAAAGTTAGGGTTTTCGGTTGTTTGGGAGCAAAGAGATACAGTGATGAGTAAGGTTTATGTTTGTGCATCTGTGTGTGTGTGTGTGAATAAAAACTTTTGCAGAGAAAGTACTGTCAGACTAAATTAACATTTTATAATTATAAAAGAGTAGTTTTTTATTTATTTACCTTACTTCCTTATGTCGGATATTTTTGTGCAAGTGTTTTTAGGCTTTTAAAGGACAATCCTAATTGCTTATGCTCGGATTCCGCCTTGCTTTATGAATTGGAGTTAAATTACAGTTTCAAATCCACCCTTGGATTTGCAGGTGTGGGGACCACACAGATTTCCTGAGCCGTTGGATTTGCTTTGCATTTTAGGAAATAAAAGATTTATTTAATAATGAGTAACGCTTCACAATACAACTGAACAATTTTACATACTATACCATTTATTTAAACCACACCCCTCCAACCACCCCCCAAAACACTAAACTTGGATTATTTATTTATATTTTATATTATAATTAAATTAATTAATAATAAATAATAAACAAAGTAGTAACGCATTTTTATATTATATATAAATTATGTTTTACTTGTAATTAAATTAATAATTAAAAATATTGACAAGTGATTAAATATTATAATACATGTTTAATAAAATAACCTACGTTCAAATTCTAAATATAACATTATTGAAAGAAGCATATATGAATTTCAAACATTGACTATTAAAATTTAATAATTTATTTTTTATATTAAAAAAAACTCATCTCACACACCATTATAATTTTTTTATATTTTACAAACAGATTATGGATGTTACATATGCTTCATAGGATATAGTAAAATATAATTTTTTGTTTATAATTTTCATCCACGTGTAGGTGTTTTATAATATTATATATACTGTATAGGCATTGCCTTGATAACTTCAAAAAAATAAAGAAATACTTTCTATTATATTTTTGTGAATGTTTTATCTTTTATTTTGAATTTCTTTTACTTACATTATTGAATTTTTTGACATCCTAATAATCAATACCCAAATTTGTAATTTGAAATTTTACCAAATTTTGTTGATATAATTTCGAAATGCATAATATCAAAAAAAAAATTAATAATCAATGTATTGTTAGTTTGTTTTTATTGTGTTAATACGAAAGGGATAATTTAATTTAGTAATTGAGATTCTAATTAAATGATTAGTTGTCAAATTATTAATAAATACGTTCTAAAATTAAGATAAGTATTGTTCTTATGGCTTGATATTCAGAGTACTTTCTTTTAGTAATGGTTCCATTGTAATTATTACTATAAAGTAATCCTATGTATTTGTGAGTATCAATAATTACTAGAAGATCGGTAATTGCGTACTAGTTAAGGTGTAGAACAATAAATGGTTGTTAAGGTGCATACTGAGTGATTTTAGATTTATATGTTAAAGAATTCGAGAGACTGTTAAATATGTGAGTTAATCAACAATGATCTGTATCAATAAAATCATGAACAATAATAAGATTTATTTTCGATAAATGTAATTCAATAGATTCTTAAAGTATCTATAAATTTATTCGAGATATATGATTTTATTTTTTAAAGCTTAACAATAAAGGATTTCCTATTGTTACAATAACATATAAGGTGTTATTGTCCGTTACACTTTCCGATTGCAATGTTATTGCAACTTAACTTGTGTTTAGAGTATTGTGTAACTTGCCATATATATGTTGGCACCTTTTTTACCGAAAAAAACTTGGATTCTTTAATACATATCCTTGAAGATTTTTAAAAGTAATTTATTAGATTGAAACATGAATAAAATTGAGTCAAGCAAAGATTTTTTTAAAATTTAAATGTGATCGAATTTTTTTAATTGAAGAGATTTATTTTCTAATAATATTGTTTTTAGAATGTCTCTATTATTTTAATAGATTTTTTGTTCATTCATTCTAATTAAATCAATGTTGTATTCTTTTGCTTTTGTTGTGTTAATGTGAAAGGGATGGGTTAATTTAGTAATTGATATTCTAATTAAGTGGTTAGTTGTCTAGCTGTTAGTAAATACATTCTAAATTAAAGACAAACATTATCCTCGAGATTCGAAATTCGATGTAATTTCTCTTGATAACAGTTCCATTTGTAATTATTACTATAAAACAATTGTGTGCATTTGTGAGTATCAATAATTACTAGAAGATTAGTAATTGTATATTGGTTAAGGTGTAGATCGATAAATGATTGCTAAGGTGCATAATGGGTCACTCTAGATTTATACGTGAAGAATTCGAAAGATTTTTAAGTATGTGATTAATCAATAATGACTCGTATCAATGAAACCATAAACAAAAACAATATTTGTTCTCAATAAATGTAGTTCAATAGATTATTAAAGTATCCATAAACATATTCGAGATATATGATTTTATTTTTAGAAATTTGACGATAAAATACTTCATATTGTTACAAGAATATATAAGGTGTTAATGTCAAATACACTTTCCAATTGCAACTTAACTTGCGTTCAGAGAATCATGTAACTTGCCATACATATGTTGGCATCTTTTTTGTCGTAAAAAATTGGACTCTTTAATTCATATCATTGAGGATTTTTGGAGGCAACTTATTGGATTGAAACATGAAGAAATCAAGTCAAGCAAATACTTCTTAAATTTTTTAATGTGATCGAGTTTTCTTAATTGATGAGATTTATTTTTAAAATATTTTTTTAGAATATCTTTGTTATTTGATTCCATATTGAGGTCTCACTCGAGCTAAATTAAAAGAGATTAAAATTCACATTTATCGAAGCTAATAAACATCTTTAAATATATAGTTGGTTGATACTTTAAGAATCATATCTTCGATTTAAGGGAACTCTAATTGCATTGGAAGTTTGAATTCGATTATTGCTTGGCTTGATTCCTCTACATAAACTTTTTACTAAGGATATGTTTGGATAGTACAAAGTAATTTAATAAAAGACATGTTTGGCTAACATAGTGTAATACTGTAATTACAACATAATTCCTTATATAATGTTTGGTAGTATAATTTGTAATTACATAGTTACATAATTTATATGTTTAAAAAAAGATTAATTACTTTAAATTTTTCAGTATGATAAAAATAATTTCTAAACAAGTACCAAAAATTAAAATAAAATCATTGTGTATCATGTTAGTTTAAAAAAGTAGTTAATAATACAATCAATAATAATAATAACAAACATCATATGCAAATTTATCTAATTGTTCTAGTAAATATTTGTTGAGTTTTCCCTTTTTTAATATTTACCCCCTTTCATAATCTTTTGAACATTGATTGATTTTATCATCATCTGAATTTGAATATACATATTTAATATTATAAAGATCTTCATATTCCATGTACTATTTAAAGTATGGATCATCTCAATACCACCTACGATTGATAATACGATATAAGCAACATACTAGTACGATCCAACATTTTTTTATGCTATACTTAGAAGATGTTGTTAATACGAGAAATATTTTTTAGAACAACAAATGTTTCTCAACCATATTTTAAAGCATTGAATGTCTCAAATTAAAAAATCCGCGAGTTGTCTATGATGCTTGTGTTTGATACCGTTATCTAAAATGGTATCATATCCCATGATATGGTATAAAAAAACGTTTAATATTTACATAATTAACATTGACTTTATAATATTTGAGTCAACAATCCAAACGGTTTATTTTTAATTATAATAACTTACATAAATTTAATTTAAACAAATACTTATACTAGGTTATATGTAGAGATGTCCATGAGTCAAGACCTAATTCAAAAAAAAAAATCAAGTCCAAGCCCATTTTCAAACCAACCTAAATTAAAACAAATAAAAAATCAATCAAAAGCACACACATTTAAAATAATTAATTACCTTTTTTTTTAATATTTAAATTGCCCTTAACTTTTAAAAACCCTACTCCTAACTTTTAATACCTAAACTAACCCTATTTACTCCAAATAATTCCCAAAAGAATCAGTTTTATAATACATAGATTACCTAAATATACCATTAATATATAAAAAAATCAGCTAAATCTTTTAACCCAAGACTGGATCGGATCCAAACCCAAATTCGGCCCAAAGGTTCACTAAAGCGGGTAAATTAAAGAAACGTTTTTCCGACCTCAATTAAGTCAATAGTCAACCCTAGTTCCAACCAACAACATTCATCCACATCACCATTTCTCCACATGTCAAATTTTTATTGGTCCATCCAGTGTGACTCCAACGTGTCAAATGCCCTTCCTTCCCTCTCAAAAAGCCATTTTCCATATTACCTACTCTTTCCAGGTTTCAAGCCAGATCCATTAAAAATCCTTCAAAATACGAAACCGTTAGAGACTTTCCGTTAGATCTGAAATAAAGTTCCCTCCACGGTGGCGCCGTCGGGGCCGCAAGCCCTCTCTCGCAGAAAACCACCACCTTCGTCAAGTCCAGGTGCGAGCAGAGAAGATCGAACAGAACCTTCTAGAAAGAGTACGACGGTCGATTATCCATTTTGGCAACAGAATTGGTTTATCGGATTACTATTCCTGATGGCGATGGGATTCTTAGGTTTCGCTTTCTTCCTCTTCCTATCTCTCGATCTCGATCAAGGTTCTCCTTCCTCCGCATCCGCCGCCTCCTCCTCCTCCTCCACCTCCCAGAACGTCGAGGTTTTTAAATTCTATTTTCACTTATTTCTTTATATAATAAAAAGCATCTCTTGCTTCCTAATTTTATTAAATAAAATGAATGGGAGCAGATTACTTATGGGACGGTTCTAAAGCTAATGCACGAGAAAACGAAATTTAGGTTGCATTCACACGATGTGCCGTACGGTTCTGGAAGTGGACAGCAATCTGTTACTGGCTTTCCTAATGTAGATGATTCCAACAGCTACTGGGTATTCTCTGTCTCTCTATCTCTATTATCAGATGTTTTAGAGTAGTTTCCGAATGTTTCATGTAATTGGATTTGGATTTGGATTTGTATTCGGATTCGGTAGGAATGGCTTGTAATTATACGTATCATTGTAATTAGTGAATCTATTAAACTTAATAGTTCTTTAATTCTTAGGGAGGTTGAGATTGAGGTATTACGCTGGTATTTAATTATGATGAATTTTAATTTAAAAAAAAAATTTGTTTGATGCAATTATAGTTTATGAGATGAACTGGAGTTAGAATTTCTTAATATTGCGAATGTTGTGCGTTGCTTTTGTTGATTGCGATTGGACTTTTGTTGATGATTAATCCAGTGGATCAATGAAATTTCCAAGGTAATAGTCTCTTTTGTTTGTTTTGATCACAACCCTGTAAATATATTATTTGCGTCTTTCACTTAGAATTCTTATGATATGGTTCAAGCATGAAATTCTTCCATTGTTTTTGCGATTTCTATGTTTATACTGGCTAGTTTTTTTTTTTCTACATTTCTTTTCTTGTTACTGTTTGAGATCACTTGTTAAAGTTAAATTCAAGTTTGGGCTTTTACTACATTTTGCAGTCAACTTCTCTACTAATTGTGTGATAATAGTATGTTTCATCATCATCCCATTTAATTTGTGACTATGCTTTGCAGATTGTTAGGCCTGAACCTGATACATCTGCTAAACAAGGAGACACCATTCCTAGTGGAACAATTATTAGGTTGCAACACATGAGAACTAGAAAATGGTTGCATAGCCATTTGCATGCATCTCCAATATCAGGAAACCTAGAGGTTAGTATCTTTTACATTTTCTCAAATTTGTCAACTTTTAAGTTAATTTCATTGATGTCTGTAAATGGTGATGTACCTCTAAATTTATTAACAGGTATTTAATAACTTACAAAAGTAAAGCCCATGTTTTCTATTCATTGAATACAAATTTAGTGATGGTAACTTCATCATATGGTGTTGGGTGTAGGTTAGCTGCTTTGGAGGAGAATCAGATTCAGATACAGGTGATTACTGGAGGTGAGACCCAAAATTTTACTTTTACTTAATTTATGCTCATCTTTTTCTGGTTTTCTGTTTTGCTGGTATTTCATTATTGGACAATTCTCATCAGACTCATTATTGAGGGAAGTTGGAAGACTTGGAAGCAAGATCAAAGGATCCGGCTTCAACATGTGGACACTGGTGGTTACCTCCATAGTCATGATAAGAAATATGCCAGAATAGCTGGTGGGCAGCAAGAGGTGAGAATGGAAAAATATTCTAAAATTAATATAATATGAAGCATAAATACAGGTGCCTTTATGATCCATCATAAGTATTAAGTAATGCCCTTCTTAAATTCCACTCTAGGAATATATTTGCCTTCCACTCGTATTTTAATTAGTAATATTTGATACTTGCTAGCTCATCATTGAGTGCAAAAGCTTACTTTTCATCGTTTTTCTAATATAAACACGACTTTCTTTTAATGAACTGTTAATGGTGAAGGCAGTTGGCCAAAATGTGCTTTTCTAAGGCTCTGTTGGCTTTTGCTAGTTGTTTGTATGTTAAACCATTTCAACATTTTGGTTTAGGTTTGTGGTGTTCGAGAAAAACGTGCCGACAATGTATGGTTGGCTGCAGAAGGTGTGTATCTCCCCATTACCAAAAGCAAGTAGTATATATGTTCAACAGATCACTACTTCAGAAAAGCAGGTACATGGGTTTTTGGATTTGTAGGTGGTTGGTGCCTGTTTATTTAGTACCTATAACCATCTTATGAAATCAAGTAGTATATTTGCAGGACAATTTTCTCTGCTAAGTACTTTATAATGCATGTTTATGTAACTTGAGAGTTGAGACTATGTATTCATGAGTTTAATTTTTTCATTAAAAAGCAGCTTTTCCTCTTTTTCCTATGCGTGTGAACAAGGGAAAGAAGGGTTGAGGGTGGTTTGGTTCAGTTTGGTTAAGTTTCCTCAGTTTTGGTTAGGTTTTCTTTTTTCATATTAAGTTTGGGTTTTAGATTTTATTTTGATAAAATTGGTTTTGTTTTATGGTTTTTACAACTATTTGCTTAAGTTTCAGGGTTTACGAACATCTTTAAAAAAAAAATTTTTGAAGTAAATGAAAAATAATTAATTGCTTTTTATAGTACTTTTTAAAATAATGTATTTTTAAGTTATTTTCAATACAAAATTTTATTTTTACATTATAAAAATTAAAATTAACTATAAATTAAATAAAAAGAACATTAGATACTATTCAAGTAATCATTCAAATAACATGACATAGCTTATGAAAGAGACAAAAGCGAAGTCTTTTTTTGCAGGTTCACTAATACGAATACAGTACATGTACAAATATACATTCAACCAATTACTTAGCACCTCTCTCTCTCTCTCTATAAACTAAAAGAACATATTGAAAAATACCAAAAAAATCACAAACTAAACTATATTCTTCAAATATATAGAAAGTACAATCATCGTTAGTATTTATTCTTGGAATGAATAAATGAGAATATCACTGTAGATATTGAAAGAAAATAATCTTAATTTGAGTTTTTGACAAAAAAGTTTCTGTGAAGGAAATCATATTTTTTTGTAAGGGAGAAGGGTTGGATTGTTCATATTCAAATTAGAACTAATATCAATTAAAACTTCAAATTAACAAAAGTTTGTCCAAAAATATTATTTTTGTTATTTCCCAAAATAGGGAAGTTGGGAAATTAATTCCCAATATGTGTTTTTTAAGCACAATCTCAAACTACATTTAAAATATAATGATTATGAGGTCCTTAAGGTACAGAATCAATTTACATACTTGAATGGCCACTTATGAGTAGTGAGGTTCATCTAACAAGTCTCAATTTTTTTAATTTATTTTAGAATCATCCAGCTACCTAAATCAAACAGCAACTTAATTTTATGGCTCCTAAATGGTGAAATCAAGTTAAATGCGGTCAATTGAATTGTTTTCCTCTCCTCCTAATTAAATAAAGCATGCCCAGGAGTGATTTAAAACCTTTAAATTTGTAACTCTCGAATTTTTACATGCCAAAATTTTTATTTGCATATGCTTTGATAAAATGATCATAACATGAGCTCTAAAAATCGAATCAACGTGTTTCAAAATAATTTGGAAAGTTAAAAAGTAGTTATACAAATTTATGTTGATAAACCTAATAAGATATGTTTGAATTGTTGAAATCTAGTCCTTTTAGTACAGTGATTTCGTTTACCTACTTGCAAATTTTTGAATAAATAGGTTTAATATATTTTTTTTGTTTACGCATATTTTAATTATTAAAAATAAATATTCATGATATCATTAAAAATTTTGAAGTATTTAGAATTTTAATGGTTTAAAAAATATAATTAATTAATAATTTAAATATCATTGATGAAAGTTTAACCAAAACAAAATTATTTTTTTTATTTTTTTAATAAACTCGTTATAAGTTCTAAATATATATATTTTTGACACAAAGCATAGAGATAGAATTATTCATAGTCCGTTTTAGACCAATAAATAGGAGGATAATGCGCTTCGACGTATTTGAAATCACGTCATTTTATATTGACAATAATACTCATACTAATCAAACTAAGACTCAATGAATATAATTTTTTTAACTTTCAAGTTGGAACAAATCCATCTATCTATATAATTCCTTAATTCAATGGCTCAACTTAGCCAATCTTATTTAAATAATCTATTTGCATTATATTATTAGGACGTGTGATTCCGATGAAGTTGAGTTGCATGTTATTCATAAATCATGTGAGAATATTAAAAAACTATTACTAGATGATCATAATGTAAATGTTGATATCTGATTGAGATGAAATAAATATATTTTTAATGCCTCTTTTATTATAAAAAGAAAATCAAACAAGAGTTATGGTTTTTTTTACAAAAGGGTTTGGTATTTAATAAGAAATTTGTATATCCATATTATATATTTTTTAATTTAATGTTGAATTGACTCATGACACCAATTTAATTAAGGGCTTAATATATTTTATTATATATATATATATATATATATATATATATATATATAATGGATGGAGATAAAAAAAATTAGACATATTAAAATGAAATTCTGATTGAGTAATAAATCTAATATTTTACTAATTGAACCGACATAAATTTAAATTTTATTAATTTTAAAAAAATAAAAAACCTTCAAATAGTATCACTTAATAATGATATTTTTATTATTTTTTTAACTGAATTGGTAGTGGATTGACTCAACTTTCGCGATAGTAAGTCAGTCAAGTCAAAATCAGATTTAGCAAGCCATGGTTAACTAGGAAAAAATGCAAAGCCGAATACGGCGGCGTATTGGGAACAGCTTGTAAACAGAAACCGTCTATCGCTTTCCCCTTTTAACCACTCTCCCAATTATAGTCATTTAAGATGACACCCATAAGCAAAGGGGGTTCAAACAAGCCAGGCTGCCTTGTCAGCGTTTCCCTTCCTTCCCTTTGCCTCTGATTCGTTTACCCACAATCACTCGCCTGAATCCCCAAACACGATTCACTGTCGCGCAAAAGAGCTCTCTAAGATCTGTTGTTTTTCAACCCCCCGATTCCACAATTCCAAGGTCAAATCTCTACTCCTCCTTCCCTTTCTTCTTTTTCATTTGCTGCTCTGCATTTTGTTTTTTTCAGATCTGCTCTCAAGATCGAAACGACACCATTTTCCAGATCTGGATTTGGTAGTTCTTGTCTGGAAATGTCGGTTTTGCCCAAAGGTGATTCGGTTCAAATTCGAGAAGTTTGGAACGATAATCTAGAAGAAGAGTTTGTTTTGATCCGTGAAATTGTTGATACTTACAATTATGTTGCTATGGATACTGAGTTCCCGGGTGTTGTTCTACGCCCCGTTGGAACTTTCAAGAACATAAGTGATTTTAACTACCAAACTTTGAAAGATAATGTTGATATGTTGAAGTTGATCCAATTGGGTCTCACTTTTTCGGATGCCAACGGGAATCTTCCCACTTGTGGAACCGACAACTTCTGCATTTGGCAATTCAATTTCCGCGAGTTTAATATCAGTGAAGATATCTTCGTCATTGATTCCATCGAGTTGTTGCGTCAGTGTGGGATTGATTTTAAGAAGAACAATGAAAAAGGTATTGATGTGAAACGGTTCGGTGAGCTTTTGATGTCGTCCGGGATTGTGTTGAATGATGATGTGCATTGGGTCACTTTTCACAGCGGATATGATTTCGGGTATTTGCTTAAGCTTTTGACCTGCAGGAGTTTGCCCGATACTCAAACCGGCTTCTTCGATTTGATCAAAATGTATTTTCCGATGGTGTATGATATCAAACATTTGATGAAGTTCTGCAATGGCCTACACGGTGGTTTAAACAAGCTGGCCGAGTTGTTAGAAGTGGAAAGAGTTGGTGTATGCCATCAAGCTGGTTCGGATAGTTTGCTCACATCAGGCACATTCAGGAAGTTGAGGGATAACTTTTTCAAATCAGTAGAGAAATATGCAGGTGTACTGTATGGCTTAGAGGTCGAGGGCGGGCAGAATTCCGATTAAAAGAGAAAATTATTGGGAAAAGGATGTAATGTAGACTACTAAGTGTGTGTGACTTAATTTTATTTGTATACATTGGCTAAAGAAGAAAGATTGTTGATTTAGTTGTGACTTTTTCTCTTTTGCTTGCATTGTAACTAAAGCCTTTAACTGGTGTTCAAGTTGAAGTCCAGTGTAAATTATGCAGTTAGTGTTTCAATAATAGTTGTATCAATTACCATCTTATCATTTTAACAGCTTGTTTAGCCATAGATGGCTTTTGTTGTTGTAAGAGTATTGTTTCTGTATGGCATTATACTTCTCTATGGAAGTCCCAAATTGGAAATTGGTATCTCTTTTGGAGACTTCAGGACTTGAATTTGTTCTGGAAGACGTGGGGAGTTAGAAGTGATGATGGACTCGGATTTCTGCATTCGAGTTCATAGATGTTGCATTGGGTGGTATTGTGTTATATTGTCCTGAAAGTTTTTCTTTTTCTAAGAACTTGTTAATATCCATGTTGTATGATTTGGTTCTTACAGCAGTTATACTTGAAATTGTGTACTCGTTCACGAGTAGACTGTAGACGGACTCGATGTTGGGGTAACCGTTTAAGTGTGTGTTTTACAAGCTTTGTTGCATTGGGTTGGCAGGTTGAGCAAATCAGGCATCTTTACAAGGAAAAGCTTGCAAGGCTTGTACCAGCTCGGAATGCATCATGCAACATAGTTTCTATTGCACCAAATCCAGTAGGTTTAGCATACCAAAGCATGCTTATAAGGAAACACACGCAATGCCTGTACCGTATCGAAATGCCTCATGCAATACAGGCTCTGTTGCGCTGGATCTGGTAAGTTCAGCGAAGATCGGAACGCATTGTGCAATACAGCCTTGGTTGATATGGTGGCTTCTTCTTATCAAAGCATCCATACAAGGAAAAACTTATTGCTGAAGTTATCGAGTGTCGTATCCTTTTGTGCATTTTTCTTACACCTTTTCTTCCTAAAATACTACTAAAATCAATTATGACCTCGAAGTCGAAATATCCAGAGTGATATCTTCTTTAACGTGCATGGAAGGCAAGTGTGCGTCGGTTACATTCCCATATAGGCAAAGGTCTTCAATTCCACCCAACACGTTTCAAATAGATTCTTCACAGCTAACTTTTCCTTAACTATTACACTCAAAATAGTATAGCTACGTTGAACAATGTAACTGAAGTTTTTCAGTTTTTCCTTGAAATATCTGTGCCCGACATTCAGATAAAAGCTCATGATGTATAATGAGATCAGACAAGCATAATGTTTAGCTTAAGTAAAACGAAGAAGTTCATGATGTATAACAATATTAGATAGAGAGAATATCCACTCAAGTAATTTAAAGACATATGCTACAACTTATATTTTGGCTGGTGTAATGCGAAATCTCTCGTATAGTATTAAAATATTCAATGAGATTCTAACAAAAATTATTGAATAACATCAGATGAAGAGACAATTTATTTGTAATGAAACTAACTTATCTTTATGATTGATATTTATAATTCCCTACCAAAAAAAAAAAAAAAACGCAAGCTCAACTCATCCATGGAAATGAAAGGAAATATTTATTACTAATGCTTTTCATTTCAAAAAGTGTTATTTTTATCATTTGTTTTAAAAAAAAACCTATTTAAATATTTTTAAAAGTTCAATATGTGTATATATGTCTCTACATTGTGAAAAGATATATATACATGCATATATAAATTACTTTCAGATTTGTTATATGTATTTAAAAAATATAAATTTTAAATTAAAAAATCTATAAAAAATTGGATTATGCTTCTGAAAAATCATTTATAAATTAATAATTTTTAAAAAATAATTATTAATATTATATTTGTATGTATTTTGTAACAAAACTTAAATAAAATCCAAATAATGAGAAAAAGTACTTTTGACATTAAATTTTGTTTTAAAAAATATAGATCCTCCAGTGAAAAGACTATAATACCCATATCAATTTGTTGCCCTTAATTACCAAAAAAGAAAAACGTAACGAATGCCTGTACAAAAATTGCCAAATACGTCCTCCCAAATGTCATTTACAGCCTGTAAATTGCAAATTAAAGGACAATAATACCCATCCTAATAATCAATATTATCATGCACCTCATAGTAATTACGTCACTTCATGGCCCCAATAAAAACCGGCGGTTCAAGTTAATTTTTTTTGCACTGTATCGGTGATTTTTTTTATCCTTACTTTCCTCTTGCCCCCAACCCCGGTCCACCACCGTCTCTCCGGTTCTCGGGTCTGGCGCTACTTCAACGTACTTGAAGGGAGCTCAGATCCCTTAATTTTCGGTAATTCTCTATTCCTACATTTGTACATTTGTTTTAACGTTTGAAATTTCAGTTCTTAGATTCTAGTGCCGAAGAATGCTGGGATTTGAGGTTTTAATTTTAACTTCCATGAGGTCTGTAAGTGGGGAATGTTTATTTTTGCACGGACTTTTGTGTGTCTATTAAGATATTTTTTTTACTTAGATATGCTTGCTTTAATTTTTGGTATTTTGTTTACTTGCCAGCTTGGAAGTTCATTTTTAGGGTTGATAATTAGGATTCCTTATTTCATTTATTTGTTAAATATATGAATATATGTAAGTGTTTGCCTAGCTTTCTTGTGCTTGGAGCTAAATTTGGTTCAAAGTTATGGATCAGATTAAGAAACAGGTATGGAACCTTTAGTTTATAGTTGTTTGATGGTGGATATGCATTAAGTTTCCGTGCCTAGGGTAAATTTTAACTATAATCTCCCCTTTATGAACATCTATTCGGTGCTCTGAGTTAATCTATGTTGTTGCATGTTGTCACTGTGCATGTTTTCCTTACTTCTCCTGTCCATTTAATTGTTGTTCTCAGTTTTTTATTGCGCCATTATCCAATTAGGTTTTCCAGGGTGTCTTGTCACTTTTGGATTTAAACTACATACCGGTTTGTTGACTTAAACTGTTTTTCATCTTGATCTGAGTGATTCTTCTCCTTGATCATTTCCTTCGTCGTCATGTAGTATTTGCTGCAGAAAGCTCTGCCTGTCAGGTTATTTTATCATTCAATGTTTCCTGTGCTAGGTAAAGGTGGCTGTGATGATTGGACAAACTTGTACAATCATGATCCATTGAGAGATAATACACTTATGAAGTATGGCCCCAACATTTTTGTTTGACGTGCATGCCCATTTTATGCATGGAACACTTTTAATTTAATGAACAATGAGACAAGGAACATGAATGACCGTTTATGTTAATTTGTGGTTTGCCATTTTTTTTTGTATGTGAGTTGGCGGGGAGCAATTACTCCTTTTATCAATTTCATCTTACGCACGTGTTTCATGTTTTACATGAAAGGTTGTGTGCGCTCTTCTTTTTTCTAGCTGGAAGTTTTCCTATTTATGGAAGTACTTAGATCGGTAAAGAAAAATTATATATAGAAGTAGATTTAAAGAAACAATATGCTGCTCAAATCCATGTCGGTTGAATTTATTGACTAAATTGTGTTTCTTCATAGTTTCACCCCTCGCTTTGATAAATATTTGCACTTTTTGCCCCTATGGATTTTTGTCTGCATTGAAATAATTCTTGTGTAAAGCGTGTTAGGATCTTCACTTTGTTTTGCATGTTGTTTGAGATCCATTCATATTATCCCTGCCAGTGCAACTGTAGGGATGGCAGTAGCCAAACGTGTATGTTTCTCACTATGTTGCTCTGGCCCTTCATTTTGCTTGAAGTACTGAATACCCATGTCCGACACATTCCAGGGCATGGTTATGGGGATATGAACCTCCAAAAACATGGAAAGCTGTAGAAAAAACTGAACATATTTGTGCCCGGTGTATACCCATATCGGATACTCAGACTCGAGTTTGAGTAAAGATAGGTCTTTTATGCATTGAAAATGATAATTAAGTTGTATGTAGTTAGTTGCATAATTCCATGTGGATATTAGCACCTCTGTGGTGCACAGGTATCATAATATGAGGACTTTATCAGCCTATTTTTGTCATTTCAAAGATATATCTAAAAAACCACTTCTTTGCATCAACATAATGTCAGATTATCAGAAATTTTTGGCACAAACAGAAGAGTACTTCCAATCTGAAGAAGGCCACTGAGCTTTGAATTTTTGCTGGAAACCTTTTTTCAAAAAAGATTTTGAGTTTCAAAATCTAATTAAATGTGAGTTATCTAATTTTATTCTTGGTGAAAACTTACTGGGAAAGAATTAGTCTGGAAGAATTTTTTGGTATTTAAAAAATCTGGAGGTAGTTTTTTTTTTTTTTAATCTTGGCATATCTTCAATATGGCAGTTCACAATGTTATTTATTTCTTTTTTTTTTAAACTTTTTTTCTGGTCTTTTTTGCAATTGCTCTCTCTTTGAAGTTCATTTGATATGCATGAAGCTATGTTAAATGTGACATGATTGACTAAGATCTTGAAGATTTTGCAGTACCTGTAATGACTAAGGTGCCATGTAAGATACCGCAAGCTGATAATTGTTACTAAAACGTGATTGAGATCATTAGAATGATCTAAGATCATAAAGTATTCATACGCTGAAGAGAGAAAGGATATTCAAGTGACAGCAAGGCTTAGGTTGGCCTTGTGTTATAACTTAAAGTTGCAATTGAGTGTAAATTCTCTGTAAAGAAGGTAGAAACCTAGTTATGCAATGAGTGCAAATTCATTGCAATCAGAATCTTTGACTGCAATTTTGTCGTATTTGGCATTTTGCTTATGGTAAAATTTAGACCTTGATTTGCTTTGGTTACATTGTAAAACTGGGTGCTAGCTTTGGTACCGCAAGGTAAAAGAAGGAAACACAAGAAATAGTTGTTTTGGATATGCTTAAATTAATTGATATTATAACATCTCAATAATAAAATGTGGGGAAAAGACTACAGTCCTATCTCTTATGTAGTTTTTGAATAAGCCCCATGTTTTAGTTTTGCATTGGGTTTGATGCTTTCTTGTGAATTTTAGTAATTTCTGTTTTTATTGTTTAATTCGTTCAACAGCAGTGCACAAGTTATGTAGGTGAACAGTAGTCTTGCTACTTTAAAGTCTTCAAAATACATATATGTTGTCTTTCTTGCAGAAGATGAGTAGCTTGGTTGAGAGGCTCCGGGATAGAACAGATCGAAAGCCAATTTACAATTTGGATGAATCAGATGATGATGCAGATTTTGTGTCCAGAAAATCTGGTAAAACTGAAGAGAAGTTAGAAAGGATAGTCAGGGATGATGCGGTCAGCCTCTTTTTGCTTCTGTGATATTAGCTTTTATGTTTCCAATAAAAGAATTGCCACTAATTAGGATGACTTTTCTTCCTTTCTATATTGTATCAGATTTAAGCTTTATATAGTCTATGTTGTGAAAAGTGCTGATTCTCAATTGCAGAGAACAATATTGACATTCTGTTACTTTCTTTTGTTTATGTTTTTGTTCATTCTAATTTAGATATGGAACATTCAGATGGTTGTTGGTATTATTATGATTTTACTTTCCACTTACCACTTTTAATGTTTAAAATCACAGAAAGAAAACTCGTGCCAAGCTTGTGGAGTGACTGAGAATCTCTTGAGTTGTGCAACATGTACTTATGCATACCACCCAAAGTGTTTACTTCCTCCATTGAAAGCTCCTCCTCTTCCTAACAACTGGAGATGCCCTGAATGTGTATGATTAAATAGTGTTTTCTGATATTGCTACTACCTCTATATATTGGATACACAGCAGCTTAGGATTACCTTTTTTCTCTTGCAGGTTAGCCCTTTGAATGACATTGAAAAAATATTGGATTGCGAAATGCGTCCTACTGTGGCTGATGACAATGATGCTTCCAAGTTGGGTTCAAAGCAAATATTTGTGAAACAGTATCTTGTAAAGTGGAAGGGATTATCTTATTTGCATTGCACTTGGTAATTTTCTGGTTAATTATGTTTATAATAATGTTTTTAGCAAACATTAACTATATATCTACTTGGCTGTGTTAGGGTTCCTGAGAAGGAGTTCCTAAAAGCTTTCAAGTCCAATCCTCGTTTAAGGACTAAGGTGAACAACTTCCATCGACAAATGGCATCAAAGAATAGCTCTGAAGATGACTTTGTTGCCATTAGACCTGAGTGGACAACAGTTGATCGAATTCTTGCTTGCAGGTTCACCTATCTAATAACTTTATTATATGTATTCACACGTGCATATTATAAATTTAAATCATAGTTTTATGTCCTTGAATTTGATACTTTGATTTCAATAATCACCCTCATGTACATTATCATCCAAGTTCTGAATATTGATTTACTTACTGTTTGTGAATCTGGCTTGGTATTTTTGTGTGCTGTTTTGAGCATTGGTTTCTGGTTCAGTAGCTAATGTATGTCTATTACGCATGCTGACTTCTTTAGGGGAGACGAGGATGAGAAGGAGTACCTTGTTAAGTATAAAGAACTATCTTATGATGAATGTTATTGGGAGTTCCAATCAGACATATCTGCATTTCAACCTGAAATTGAGAGATTCAATAAAATTAGGTCCAGATCTCGTAAATCTGCTAAGCAAAAAAGCAGCCTTAGAGATGCTGTTGAGTCCAAGAAAAAATCAAAGGAATTTCAGCAGTTCGAACAAAGTCCTGAATTTCTTACTGGAGGTACATTCTAATGCTTTTTTCCCTGCAATCTGGCACTTGTCTGAGTAGGCTCACACATACTCGGTCATTATTAATTGCTGACAGCATTTTCATGGAATTCTAGGCACGCTGCACCCTTATCAGCTTGAAGGGTTGAACTTCTTGCGATTTTCTTGGTCCAAACAAACACATGTAATTCTTGCTGATGAAATGGGCCTTGGTAAGTCCTGTTTGAAGACAGGTTGCTTTTTGCAGGAATTTGAGTAGCTTATATAATGGGTTGCAAATTTTCTGTCTTGTTTGTGTGCAGGTAAAACAATCCAGAGTATTGCTTTTTTAGCATCTCTTTTTGAAGATAACATTGCTCCTCATTTGGTTGTAGCACCACTATCAACATTACGGAACTGGGAACGGGAGTTTGCAACATGGGCTCCCCAAATGAACGTTGTATGTACATGAAAATATAAAATTACATCTTATGATTCCCAATATATGCTATTTTAATTGTGAATACCATGATGCAGGTTATGTATGCAGGCTCTGCTCAAGCTCGTGCAGTAATAAGGGATTATGAATTTTATCATCCTAAAAAGAGCCATAAGAAGATAAAAAAAAGGAAATCTGGCCATATTGTTAGTGAAAGCAAGCAAGATAGGATAAAATTTGATGTTCTTTTAACATCATATGAGATGATTAACTTGGACACAGCATCATTGAAGCCAATAATGTGGGAGTGCATGGTAAATCTTTTTGCTCATTGAGTCTGTTTGATAGTTCTTGTGTGAGTTTTTGATCATATATGATCCATTGTGTAGATCGTTGATGAAGGACATCGGCTCAAGAATAAGGATTCAAAGTTGTTTCTTTCATTGAAGCAGTATACCACTTACCACCGCACTCTTTTGACTGGAACTCCTCTTCAGGTTTGTTCTTTGTTTTTGGTATTACATTGGAGATCTCGAAAGCTATCACAAATAGCTTTGAAATTTGTCCAATGAGTTATGACGTGCTTTCCAGCAGTGGCGCAATTATTTACATGTTATTCTTTTCATACCATGTTTTGCTACATAATTCTTTTGATATCTCAAGATGAATGCTGCTTTCCAAGCCTTTTATTTATTTATCTCTTTTATTTTCTGATTATCTTCTTATCTAAAAAGCCATTAAATTCTTATCAGAGAAAAATTTCAAATTTAAACATTTGATGTTAAGAAATAAAGTCAGGCTGCATATGCCACTTTTTTAAGAGCTGTTGCTAAATTTTATGATTAAAATACGCCTGCAATGCCTTGTATTTGTTTTTAGATAAATTGATATAAAAGGTACACATTAAGAAGTTCCTTAAATTGCATTGTTTCTGTTTATATTGTACTTGCTCTTCAATTCTTTCTCAAGGATGCAAGAAGCTTACTGAGTTTGTTCTGGTTCTAGCTTTGTGGTTGCTGGTTCTAAACGTTTTATGATTATTTCAGTTTATCTTTGTTTTGTGGTTATCTCAGAATATGCATACACGCATACTTCTGTATGTTTAAATGATTTTATGACTTACTCGTGTAATCTGTTTGGTTTTAGAACAATCTGGATGAACTTTTCATGCTAATGCACTTTCTTGATGCTGGAAAGGTTAGTGTCAATTTTCTTCTATGGAATATGGATTTTTAATAAAGGGGAGTTGCAGGAAGATTTTATAGATTTTTGAGCATTTTCTAAAGCTTTTATTTGGTTCACCTATGTGTAGTTTGGAAGTTTGGAGGAGTTCCAGGAGGAATTTAAGGATATTAGTCAGGAGGAGCAGATTTCCAGGCTTCATACAATGTTGGCGCCACATCTCCTTAGAAGTATATATCTTTAACTATATAGGATCATATGCACTATTCTCTTGCTTAGTTACTTCTTTGTTTTAACTTGTGTGAAGAATGTAGTCTATGTTGTTGTGGCTTTGATTCAATACCCTCGTAGCCTGTGGATAACATTATTGTTTGTTCAACGACTGCTCCTATAAAGCAATGCAGGCTCTCACCTTGGCACATTTTTTAAATTCTTTTTTAACTCAGTTGCTTTGATTTTATAGGGAATAAATATTTTTATTCTTGTGGACTTGCTTTAGCTGATTGTTTATGAATGCAGGAGTGAAGAAGGATGTCATGAAGAAACTTCCTCCGAAAAAAGAACTCATTTTACGTGTTGAATTAAGTAGCAAGCAGAAAGAATATTACAAGGCAATTCTGACTCGCAACTATCAAATACTTACCCGACGTGGTGGTGCACAAGTAGGCTCACTTGTTTTAATGAAATAAGCCTCCACTTTTCCGCATCCCTTTGCTGGTAGGGTGGGTTGCCTTACTACTTAGCTGACATATGTTTTTTCCTGGATTAGATATCTCTAATCAATGTGGTTATGGAGTTGCGGAAGTTATGCTGTCATCCTTATATGTTGGAAGGGGTTGAACCAGTTATCGAAGATGCGAATGAAGCTCACAAGTGAAGTTTTATTCATGTTTTTTGGCTAAAGTTTCTATGTATTATCAATTTTGTCAAGTTTTTTCATCTTAATCTATAATTGAAACTATTCTTCATTATGCTATATCTGTTTTAGACAGTCAAAATATTTTGTATTGATCCATTCAATGCCTATCTTCTGCTTCTACCTTTTCTGTATGGCTTTACAGACAGCTCCTGGAGTCTTCTGGGAAATTGCAACTATTGGACAAGATGATGGTAAAGCTTAAAGAGCAGGGACATAGAGTTCTTATATATTCGCAATTCCAGCACATGTTGGACTTACTAGAGGATTACTGTACTTACAAGGTGTTAATATCTGCATTAGCATGATGTTTTTATGGTTAAACAGTTGGTTTGCTGACAAATTTTACTTATTATCTTGTTGCCCCTTGTATATTTTACAGAACTGGCAATATGAACGGATAGATGGAAAGGTTGGTGGAGCTGAAAGGCAGATACGCATAGACCGGTTTAACGCCAAAAATTCTTCTCGGTTTTGCTTTTTGCTTTCTACTAGAGCTGGTGGCTTGGGTATAAATCTTGCAACTGCCGATACAGTTATCATTTATGACAGGTCAAGCAATTACCCTCTTATATATTCTTTCTGTTTTCTGTTCTGCTTTTTTGTTTATTTGTTTGTTGTGGGAGATTTATACGATGGAAATGCATTTTTCCATAATTGTTGATTGGTTTAGTTTATGCTTTATTTCATTTAAGTAGGGTAAATCTTGACTGCTGGTTAAGATAAACTAGTGTGCGAATTGGGATTTGAGCATAAAGCAGTAAGAAAGTGTTTTCATGGATGATGGATAAAGATTGCGAAGATGAAAACACTTAATTCCAGAACTTGATGTAAAAGTTGTAGCAATTTAGTATGTTGCACATTGTGTTATCACTACCTAAATGGTATAAGGACCAGAAACCTGATATTGTCTATGTGGCAGCATATTAGGTTTCTGGTATTGTAGAGCGAATGATATAGGGAGTATAATATCATGAACTATTACTAGTTCTCTGATATGATGTTGAAACCTCCTTTTGATGACTTCTATTTTTGTTTACCTATTTGTATATTATTTTAAGGTTTAGGTTTAGGGATATTACATGCTCCCTTTGGTATTTGTTCAAGTGAAAAGTGACAATATGGGTCATGCCTCTACAGTGATTGGAATCCTCATGCTGATTTACAAGCAATGGCAAGAGCTCATCGACTCGGCCAAATGAATAAGGTGCAAGTTTATTCCTTGATTTTGTAAGGCAAGCCATTCTCTCTCATTTTTATTTTCTATTTTTTCCTATAAAGAGTTTTATCTGTGTTGTAGGTGATGATTTATCGGCTCATAACTCGAGGATCCATTGAAGAAAGGATGATGCAGATGACTAAGAAGAAAATGGTTTTGGAGCATCTTGTTGTTGGGAGGCTAAAAGCTCAAAATATTAATCAGGTATTTTTTATTTATTACATAGCACTTTATAAAGGGATATAGAAATTAACTAATTTGTGGGCAGGGTATGAGGTTATAATGGTTACATGGTTTAAGAAAGATCTAACTTACCGGGCTCTAAATGGTATTTTCATATATTATTGGAGTAAATCTCAAAATTGCACATGTGCTTGATCCAATGTGATATGGAATATGGGAGCTTTGATTTGATGCAATTGTACACATGAAACTTTGATTTTGATTCAATTCTAAAAATAAACTTCAATTTTGGTTCAACTGTACACAATAGAAAATCGAATATATCCAACTCTTCTCATGTTGCATAAATATTTTTTGTGTATGAAGTAAATTTAAAACTGTGCCTATTAGGTACAGTGTTAGTGGTATATGAAAAATAAATCAAAATCAAAGTTTCAGGTACATAATTGCACCAAACCAGAATTCGTATATTTTGTTGCCTATTGGGTCGAAGTTCATGTGCAGTTTTGGGATTTATCCTTATATTATTTTGTTGGAATAAACTGGGTTTTAGAAGAAAAATTAGAAGAACCCTAAGTGAACAGATTGTTGAAGAATGACAACACGGTTGAAGTTTGATATCCCAACCAATTATGGAAATGCATCTGTCCTTGGCTGCCCTTGCTAATTGTCCGTGTGGAGTGACTTCTTGAAGTTTTAGCCTTCTTGTTTCTCATACTTATTCTATTGAATGGAACTTGGAAGTTTAATTTTTTGGTGTCTATTGGTAGATGTTAGGGTAACGTAGAGTTTATGGTCAGATCTTGCTTCCTCTCTGGAAAGAAAAGGTTACAATTATTTGGCTGAAGTTTTAATTTCTTATTATTTACTTTAGGAAGAGTTAGATGATATCATCAGATATGGTTCAAAGGAACTATTTGCTGATGAAAATGATGAAGCTGGAAAGTCCCGCCAAATTCATTATGATGATGCTGCTATTGATAGGTAACCTATTATTCACTATTGTTGCTACAACTTGATTGATGTATGGGCTCCGCAGATTTAAAGTTAATTTTTTGGTTTTGTTTTTCCCTTCTATAGATTACTTGATCGTGAACAAGTAGGCGATGAAGAGGCCTCAGTGGATGATGAAGAGGAGGATGGATTTTTGAAGGCATTCAAGGTTTTGTCTATTTTTATATATTGTTTTAATTTAGCTGTCACTTATTGGCTATGTATTCTTCTTTTACTGGCTGATGAACTAATATGGCTTACTGCATCTTGAATATCCGACTTTAGGCTTGACACTAATATGATCTGATACATATTGCTAATTGATTTTCGTTTACTAAAATTCTCATCATTAAAATTCCAAATCTAGCACATTTAAAATTACATCTTTTTCGAAGAAAGAATAGAGAATTTTTATCTGTGTGCATCCCTAATATATTGATTGTTTTTTTGGAGTGCCCAAATTTAGTAATTGTGCAGTCTGCCTTTTATAGAGTTTTATTTAGCATAATATCTCGACTAATAGAACATTCAGAGCAATGATAGTAGACTGCTCTCTTGAAGGTTTCAGTGTTGGATTTGAGTGGTTAGATTGGTCAATTAATTGTCGTAGGTATTTTACATTTTTTTGGAAGAAAGAATAGAGAATTTTCATCTGTGTGCATCCCTAATATATTGATTTTTTTTGGAGTGCCCAAATTTAGTAATTGTGGAGTCTGCCTTTTATAGTGTTTTATTTAGCATAATATCTCGACTAATAGAACATTCAGAACAATGAAAATAGACTTAGCTCTTGAAGGTTTCAGTGTTGGATTTGAGTGGTTAGATTGGTCAATTAATTGTCTAAGGTATTTTACTTTGATGAGACTACTTTCGCTTGGAATTAATCAATACCCCATCACAGTCTTTGCCATATAGGTAAGGCTGTTTATTTCTCTATGGGCCCAGTTATGTTAGCGCAATCATCTGTCAGAACTCAATTGCTCCTTTCAAATGTTTGATTTCTTAAATACAGTCAAGTTCAGTAAGTAACACCATAGTCGTGCCATAAATGTAAGGCTTATTTCTCCGTGGGTCCAGTTGTCAGGGTAACCATCTGTCAGTATTTGCGTTACATACTGCATCATTTGAAAAGAGCAATATAGTTTTGAAGGTCAGTTACATGGATTGTTGGGCGTAATCTGTTCCAATGGAAAAATAGAAGCTGATGTAAGAATTGGGTTTTTCTTGTTTGTTCTTTGTATACAGTTCATTACTAAGAAATGGGCGTATCCTGGTTTGGATTTATTTGGATTTTGAGTATCCATTTTTGGCCATTTTCAATGAATGGCATTTAAAACGGGGGTAGGTAAGAAGTAAAAAATGGTAAAGTTCTGGGCAAGTCTGACCTATCGTCAGATAATTGACTTTCTTGGTTTGCATGAATGGACTGCCAAATAGAGAACTTTACCATGTATGCTGCTGACAATATATGGTTAGTGTTTCAAGTTTGTTGAATCAAATGAAGTCACGGCCTTTTAGACTCACATATCTAAATAGTTCACTGCCTTTTGATTTATTAAAGAAAATAACTGCTGTTATTTTCTGCAGGTAGCTAATTTTGAATTTAAGGACGAAGCAGAAACTGTAGCGGAGGAAGAAGCTCAAAAAGTGGCCGTGGAGGATAAAAATACCATGAATAATTCTGAAAGAACAAGTTACTGGGAAGAGTTGTTACGAGACAGATATGAAGTTCATAAAGTTGAGGAGTTCAATGCTCTGGGAAAAGGAAAGAGAAGCCGTAAGCAGGTATGTATTATGCCATAATGGCAAAACTCAAAATTAGATCGAGTCAGATATTGGTTTATTTCCTAGCGTAATATTTCGGAAGATTTATTTCCTATTCTTTTTGCCAAGACTTTTGCTCTCTAAATTTCTACAGATGGTATCTGTTGAAGAAGATGACCTTGCTGGTTTGGAAGATGTAAGCTCTGATGGTGAGGACGATAACTTTGAAGCTGAACTGACTGATGGTGATACAACTTCATCTGGAACTCAATCTGGTAGAAGGCCTTATAGGAAGAGGAATCGTGGTATATTTTGCCTGTCCTCAAAGGGTGTTAATGCTTCAATGGCCATAATTTATTCATATGGTTGTGATAATTTCTCTAATTTCTAATCATTGCAGTGGATAGTACGGAGCCAATTCCTCTAATGGAAGGTGAAGGAAAGTCATTTAGGGTGCTTGGTTTCAATCAGAGTCAGAGGGCTGCATTTGTACAGATATTGATGAGGTCAGTTTTTTGTTGATTGTTTTATGTTCTATTTGATTGAGTTAATTTCCCCTATATTCCATGCCCCATCATGTTATTTTGATCGGTATATTTTATATTGCATCAGGTTTGGGGTTGGGGACTTTGATTGGAAGGAATTTGCACCTCGTTTAAAACAGAAGACATATGAAGAGATAAAAGAGTATGCAAGTGGCTTTTCCTTCTTTGTTTATTTCTTGCCGGAGTATGTATATTTTATATGTTTTAAACATTTGATGGTTAAATGTTAGCTATTATTTTCCTAGTGGTGACATTTTCTGTTCATTTTCTGTTGGGTTTGAATAGTCTGCCTGCATGTGTGATTGGATGCATATAAAATATGGTTGAGGAGTTTTTAATTTCCTATCAGTTGGTGTGCTGTATAATGGGTGGTGGTTTGAATTCATGCTAATGAGAAGACACTTTTTGCCTTCTTGATCTCCTTCTCTTCTAATGCTAGTCTTGATGTCTGTTATTGCAATTTGCTTGTGCAGATTTTATTCTCCTGCTGTGCTTACTGCATGTTGAGAGCACAACAGTATAAAGTGTTCATTTATAGTAATTTTTTTCCTATCTTATTTTCAGTTATGGAGTTCTTTTCTTGTCACATATTTCTGAAGATATGACCGACTCTCCAACATTTTCAGGTGATTGATCAATGCTGCATGGCATTCTTTTTCTTTTTTTCTTTTTTCACTTCAACTTTTGGTTTTGTCCTTGGGTGTTTGGCCTTTGATCTACAACGTATTTCTTTGGCTATAGATGGTGTTCCCAAAGAAGGTCTCAGAATTCAAGATGTACTAGTTAGGATAGCTGTCCTGCTTTTAGTAAGCAATAAGGTGAGCATGCCAATTTGGATTCATGGAGTTTGATTCTTAGAGAGAGATGAATTTTTTAACTCATCATGTTGAATTATAAAATGTCCTCGTGCATTTTTAAGGACACTTTTTAGTGTTTTGGGCAACTAAAACAATATGGAAAATATGAAAGTAATTTTAGTTAAATTACCCATTAGATTGGTCCGTTGAATATTTTATCTTGTTATATTTGAAATAACAGGTGAAGACTGCATCAGAACATCCTGGGACCCGCCTTTTTACCGATGATATTATCATACGCTATCCAACATTAAAGGGTGGGAAATTTTGGAAAGAGGAACATGATTTGTTGTTACTGAGTGCTGTTCTAAAGTACGTATCTCTGAAGTTCTTGGACATACACTGGATGGCTGCACCCATGTTTCCTATGTTCATTTCATTTTCCTTTCTTGTAGTTGATGAAATATCCAGAAGAATTATATTTTTGACTGTCTATATTTCTCAAAGGTCTTTTAATTGTGGAGGTGCAATTTTGAAAGTGTGTCCTTCTCTGGAATAAATCATGCTGTGTTGACAAATTTGTGGCCTGTTTTTGTACTCTTGAAGCTCATGAAATTGGGTACTCTGATGCCTATGACGCCCCAGTAATACCTTTTTTATGACAATCTAACTCCAACCTAGATGATTTTGGAGTTTGGATGGATGTGCTCTATCCGTAGTGAGCCCTCTGCATGGTGACTACACCGTATGTAGTTTATTGTAGGCAAATCTTAGATGTGAAAAAATGTAAAGCATGTGAACAACATTAAGTTAGACATTTCTATGTCCGCATGATAAGATATCTTCGGAGCTACAATTCTTCATTTATCTTGCTGGGACTAGTGGTTTTATGTTTAATTGCTAGTTGCTTCCTCCTTTGTATCTTACTTTTGGTGTACCAAGGTAATCAAGGACATCTGTCCAAGTTATTGAGTGGTAATTTGCATACATTCATGATAAGCATGAGAGCATATCAAATTTATTCATGATATGGTAGGCTCTTGCTTTATCTACTGTAATGTGATTCTTATGAAGCGATGAGTAAAGCTCTGAATTGGCCATCATATTAATGTCTTGTTTCTTACCATTTGCTTATTTGATGGTTAGGCATGGGTATGGCAGATGGCAGGCTATTGTTGATGATAAAGAATTGAGGATTCAGGAGGTCATTTGTCAAGAGCTGAATCTTCCCTTCATAAATCTTCCTGTTCCAGGGCAAGCTGGTTCTCAAGTGCAATATGGTGTTAATGTGACCAATACAGAATCAACTGGAAACCAGACTCGGGGAAATGGATCTGGGAATGATGTAAGAGGTGAGGTAGGCCAGGGAGTTACTGATGCTGCAAACCAAGCACAAATATACCAGGATCCTTCCATTTTGTATCATTTTAGAGATATGCAGAGAAGGCAGGTTGAATATGTCAAGAAAAGGGTGCTTCTCTTGGAAAAAGGGCTCAATGCTGAGTATCAGAAAGAATACTATGTAAGTTGAATGCTTCTCTTGGAACAATGGCATTGTTTGGCTTGAGATATAATACCTGGTTAGAAGTTCTGGCCTAAGCAAGTATTATGAATTTTAAGCTTGTAGTGCATTATATAGTTTTTGACTTAGTTTTAATGAGGAGAAAGGTATATCATATTGCCTTCAAGAGGAAAAGTAAAAAAGGTGGGTGTTTTGGGTGGAGGAACTGTTACACCGTTTTTTTCACTTGAAAAGTCAGAGTGATGACATATTCAAGGATTTTGTTTGGTGCCTTGGCATATTTTCTTATGATAATATGAGCCAAGGAACAAGACCAAATTTTTACTCCAGTAGTGTGTGTAGATTATTTTTCTCACTGTTGAACTGATTGTTGATTTTGAATTTTGTGAAGTCATTTCCGAATGATCATTAAAAAACATGATAAAAAGAGTTTTGTTAGATTTATGGGGTTTTTGGAATGCGACATATATTTGGAGCTTTGAAGTTTGAAAGTGGGATCTTGGCCTCATTTGAAATTGTAATTAAAACTTCGGCATGTCATTCATCAGGTACATTAGTAATCTCTAGTGCTACTTGTACAAGTATGCTGATGCAGTGTGTTCTGGTAAATTATAGTTTGACTTCTTGCACTGCTGTCAGTATTTTAAGATCATTTTACAAGTCCCTTTTATGTGTTGAAAGGTTGCAAGGCTTTTCATAATTTATTTGAAGACAATCCATTTGGTCGTCCAATTGTTGGCTGTGCATTCTATCTACTAGTTTCTTGTACCATGAACTCCAGGTTTCATGTTAAATCTATTATAAACTTCAAGATGATCATGGACTTACAGTATGTTCTCATCCATAATTTTCTCTTAGGGTGAATTAAAAGCAAATGAGGCGACAAGTGAAGAGCCAGACAATGCACAAAAGGTTGCTGGCATGCCAAGTACAAGCTCAAAAGAGAGGCCTTCGAAAGTGATTGACGCGTTACCTTCAATGGAAGTTATTGGTAAGCCATAATTTCTTCAAAAATAAAACTGGTTGAGAAAAATTCTTACCTACATACCATATATCAGAGATTATTATCATATATGAGTACCATTGTCATATACTAGATAAGATGAATTCATCCTGGTGACTATTTCTTCGTTTTCAACTATAGGTAGTTTGGTTTCCATATGATCTGGTGTCTGAGTAAAGAACAATTATATATAGATAGTTAATGCTCTAAAAGTTTAAAAAAAGGTGAAAAAAATAGAATAGGAAAAAAAAGAAAGGGATAGCTAGTCCTCTATCACCCTTACTTCACCCTTATATGCTTGTTTTGTGTTGGTTAAAGAGTTTCTTCCTAGGGTTTTATAATCTTTTCAATGTTCCCAACTCCCCAGTTTGCTTTGGTGATGAATAGAATTATCCTTGTGCAGATTCAGAAGAAATTTCAGCAGCTGCTTGCGATGATGATGCAGATCGATTGGACCTGCCTCAACATTACAATAAGGTACATAATTGTATTTGAAGGGGCTTGAATTTGCAAAGATCAAGTGGAAAGGATGTTGCAATTTGTTCAACATCCTAGAAATGGAAATTGTAGCGAGTGTCTGTTTTGATTAATAGCTTTCTTTATTTTATCCAATTTGTTGCAGATATGCAAGATCTTGGAGGAGAATCCGGGTGAGAATCAATCAAGCATTGATTCGAAGAAGAAACTCCTTTTGTTGGAAGAAATTTGTGGGGGCATATCTCGTATTCTTTCACCCTCGCAGCCGGTAGGTGGCACAGCTGCAGGTTCAGAGAGCACAGCTGCAGTTTCACCACCTAACCAACAGCCTGCTGATGGGACAGAAATTGAGATGGAGGATTCGCCAAGCGAATCTGAACCGGTGAAACCTGCTGGTGGTGGTGGAGAAATTGGAATAGGGTCAATGGGATTGGATCCGGTTAGCAGAGTAGTGGATTCAGATGCGGCAGATTCATCTCAAGTAGACCCAAAAAGTTTGGGAACGACTACTAACACAAATGATGATGTGATAATGGAAGAGACGGCGAATGAAGAGTGCAAAAGTGATGGTGTGGCAACAGAAACTGAAACCGAGAAACCTGAAGCAACAGCTGGGGTTGTTTTTTTGGATGATTAAAAAGCATTGCTGCGTAGAGGTCAGGTGATTTGAGCCTTAACTTTGATTGACCCTCTTTCTTCTTTTTTTAATTATATAATCCGGTTAGACATGATGAAAAGGGTTCTCCCTGGCACTAATCCATTTAGGAAACCCAAAGGATTTAAGCTAATTAGTTAAAAGCTTTGTTCATCTGCATGACATGTAGACATTTGAAGACATCTTATTCATTGCTGAACTGAATATATATATACATATATGTGTGGTCTTCCTTTTCATAATTGTTGATAATCTTTCAAGCAAACCATCCTTTTTGTCTTAAATGTTCTGTTTTCTACTCTTTGGGATCCAACAGTAAACACATATTGGATTGGGAATTAAACTTTCCATTCAATATATAAAATAACGTATACCCCAAGTGTGCGTATGTATGTATCTGACTCCGTGAGCCCATTTAGAAGGATATGTTATGACCTTACCAAAATTTTAGATGTTATTGAAAAGTCGTGGTTATACATCTCCAGAATCGGGATTTCAGTTATATTTTATTTTTTAATTTTTTTTAAAAAATTACGAATTATAATATATTAACAAGTGAAAATTAAAACGCATCTTTAATAAAATTTAAAAATGTAGTTTCATTTGTCAAATATTATTTTGATTTAATGAAATAGGGTGAATATAAAATTTAAATGTTTTGAAATAGTATTTAAACTTCACTTGGGAACAGAAATAATTTTACTGAAAAAAGAGAGCGGAGGCTATACTAGAAAATTGATTCTGTAAGGAGTGTATCTCAGACGTAATGGTGATTGTCATGGATGTGAAGTTATTATAGAGGATAAAAATAAAGCATGAAGAATCCATTCTACAAAAAAAAAACTTTTGATTTTGGGTTAATGTGCCACTTTAGGCATAAATTGAAATATGCCATTATATTTTATTTTAACTGATATTCGTCATTGTGCTTATGAACTAAACTTCAACTTATCACTATACTTTTAACTCTATATTGAAATTTGTCTTTTTATTTTTTCTAGTCATATTTTGCCACTAAAATTAGACCTTTTCGTTTAATTTTAATTTCAAATAATTAGAAGAAAATTTTAATAGTTTTTTTTTTCTGTACTTTATTTTAGTATTTAACAGTGGTAAGTTAAGTAGTATAATATTAAAATCAATAAAATGGTTATTTTTTTAAAAAAAATAAACTTATTTTTTTGATATTATTTTGCAAGTACTTGTTTAATTGAATAAAAATCTAAATTAATTTATAAAAATTTATATTTATAAATTAAATTATTGTTAACTATTTTAAAGGATTCTTTTATTAAATTATGTCTACAAATCATGAGAATTAATATCGAGTAGTAAAATCTAATTAAAAAAAAAAATCAAAATTTAATAAAATTCAATCACTAACAAATATACTCATTTTCAAGCTACAATAATAGGTATCAATGAAAATGAAATATAATGATAAATTTCAATATTGAGATGACAAATTTTCTTAACCCTGTAATTTTAGAATCTAGAGAGAATATAGAGTGATGTGTCCCCTATCATGCCATCTTTAAATGTCGTTTAAAAGTAGTTGATGGATCCCTTTAGAAGTCATGTTGTTAGAAAATGTAGAGTTGGAAAAGCAAATCTAAATAAAGAGATCTGATTACACTATTAATTGCCCATTAACCTTAATTACTGTTGTCCAATTTAGATGCTGCTTTTCTTGCTTCCCCCCCCCCTCCCCCCAAATTAGTTTATTCATTTTTTTTATTCTTAAGGTATTTACGGGAATAATCTCAATAATTAATTCCCTGCATTCTATAAACCCATTAAGAAGTAGACGAATTTTAAAATTATTTCATATCCAAAATTAGAATCGAACTCTGAATCAATGATTAATTTACTAGAAAAAGACATTATATATCCATCCATATGTTGTAGGAATTTTTTAAAATATTTATAGACATCATGTGATTGAGCATTTGAAAGTGTCAAATGCTTTGGATTTATGCAAACATAGGATGACACTGTCATAGCATGAGGGCTCCACATTCTTTGTCGGCCATTTGGAATTGGCCCCAACACCATTAAGTTTCCAACAAAATTAACCTACATTTTGACTTATATAAATGCAAAATTTAAATTTACTCGTATAAACAACGAATAAAAAAATAAAGAAAAGCGAACGTACAAATATTTATATGGAAAACCCTCAATTAAGAGGATAAAAATCATATGAAAAAAATGAATCTTCACCATTAAGAAAGTAATCTGAAAAATAGAGGATGGAGATAATAAAAAATAAATCTTAAATTTCCAAAAATTCCCTTAAATATAACTAAAATATCTTAGATTAATCAGAGTTCGTTTGAGGAAAACAATAAGAGTTTAACTAGGAGAAGCAACCCGGTTTATATGGGAATATGTCATCACATCGTGACATCGTATGTCGTCTCGTTGGGACGTCAAATGCTGTGTCGTCGGGACGTTGGCTTTTCCTCGTGATGATGTTGATTTTGTTTTGTCAGAAAATACGAGGCACACTTGACACTTTCTAGTTTACATATCTTAAATGGACTTACATTTTTTAGCTTTAAAATATCCATTTTCATGAAAATAAATTGATGTACCGAGTTGATCAAATTTTAGTTAAAAAATATAAATAATTATTTATGATTTTACTATCTTATCAATAATTAATAATTTTTCAAAAAACTTATTGCTTGCATACTTTATATATATATATATATTTATTTATTTTTTTCTCTAGCATAGTAAGTGTATTATAAGATTAGTATCTATATAATTATTTAAATGTGTGATTCAGTTCGTGTCACAAGTTAACTCAATATCAATTTAGTCTAAGAAATTATTAAAATAGCTTTACATATTTTAAATATGTTATATTATTATTGGACATTTTTTTTTTAATCTTTTTATGTTATTATTAGTTTCAAATCATATGTTTTATTATTCATTGGATGTTATTTTTTAAAACCTCACACGTATTCTAAACACATTATTTCTTCACGTATATGCACGTGATAGGATTATATTGATAATGTTACACAAAAATTGACTAATTTTTTATTTTAATTTCGTACATATTGCATATGTGTTATTATAATTTGTTTCAAATTTTATGTTTCGTTATTTATTGTATGACATTTTTAAACGTACATTTATATTCTAAATATGTGGTTTTTACAAGCATATGTGTGATAGAATTTCTAGTTATTATAAAATCCTTTGTGCTAATATGTTTTTTTTTTTCCTTTCTAAATAACACTATAATTTCTTTTTAATTTGCTAAATATTACTCATAACTTTATAGATATATGATAATTGGTGAAGGAATTCAAGCTTTATAAATTATTTAGTTAGTGATCTAATTTTTATGTTACTTTTATTTTAAGCGATTAAAATGAAATTTTTGTAATTTTGTCAGTTAATTTTTAAGGACGATTAATTATATATGTCAGATCATGTTTACACTGTCATTTTGTTCACCAAAAAAATATTTTTTTAAAATTTATTGATTGGACTAAAAAAAAATTAAAAAGTGAAAAATATAGAAATTAAAATGATGCATTAAAATTTGTCGAAGTATACTTGTTTGCTCCCTTGCTGACAGTTTTGGAACTTTTTATTAATAAATGTAACTTGTATTTATTTAATTAAAAACAGTTTTGAAAAAAAATTAAAGAAATTTACCAAACAATAAAAATATTTTACATGAAAACATTCATTTTTTTAAAAAGCAATGTCAAAAGTATCACGAAGGATCTTATATTAAAAGTAAGCCTGCATTTTATCTCATTTACTTAAAAAAGTAGTAAACTAGTCCTTGTATGTTAGATCAAAGAACAAACGGATCATTTCTATTAAAAATTTCATCCATTTCTAGTGTTAAAAAAAAAAAGCGTAACTAACAGAATAACTAGACGTCACATGTGCTTTATTCAGACGTACATTAACTGATTTTTAATACTAGAAATGGATAAAATTTTTAACAGGATAACTAGTTTGCTCTTTGATCTAACGTACCATTTTCGAGAAAAGAAGATGAGATATAATCCGGTATTTTTACCCAAATGCAAGGTAAGTAGTGTGTTTGTTTAAAGGGAAGGGATTGGGGGTTGATGAGAAGGCCGCTGATCCCCATATTTGCGCCCACAAAATGCGCCAATCAGCGATTTCAAATCAAATCATTGATTGTGCAGCAAACAGATTTTCTAAGTGTAGCATTCACACATCTGTGTTTCCACCATGATATATGAATAGGGAGAATTACAACTTGAAAGCCCCACACAAGGTGTGGAGGTGCACGCTCGAACTCCAACTAAACTGCCCAGCGACATCTTGCTGTCCTAAGTACTTGCGAGAGTTGTCATCCACGGTACAAAAAGACGTCCCTTTTTTGTCTCCCATGATTGGGGTCAGCTTTAACACTCCCAGAGTAGCTTTTCACTTTCTCTCAACCCTACACCAAACAGATATTATCAAAATCAATTACACTAATTTTATTCAAGGATTAATTCCGTTATACGTCCCCAAACTATGGTCTAGTTTCTTCATTCATCCCCATACCTCGAAATGCTTCCGTTGATTCATCAAAGTATTAGTGGTCCTTCCATTCATTGATGTTAGCTTGGATCTTACATGTAGCATGTTTGCACCTATCGAATGGACAACTCGGATGTAACATGTTAAATGAAAGGACAAAAGAGTCCTCCTACATTTTGATGACGTTGTCTATTTCATTAAAATGTTGGATCCAAGTTATTCATGCGGCGTGTTTTAAATATGCCTCACATCAGTTTTCAATAGGCTAGTGGAAGGACATAATTGATATGATTCTAATGCTTTAAGGACTCAATTTGAAATTTAGGGTTCAACTTAGAATATTCATCATAATTTGGGGACATCTTGTGGAATTAATCCCTTACTTAATAAAGAAAACAAATACTTGCATAATATAGGGTGCATTTGGTATTATTCAAATGTTCCAATATATAGCATAATGTTAACAGGAAACAAAGATTTTGTTATTTTATGATAATCAACAAACCATCTTCATCGTCTATCCAACAAAGATTGAGTGTGTGAGACTCACAAGAACAAAAAACAAAAATCTCTTTTTTAGGATCCAATGGAATCTGTGAGGAAAGAACCTAGTCCCTCTGAGAGTACCTCGTGTGTCATTTCGGCACCAGATGCCCCTTCAATTTCAGATGAACAACTCAAAGAGCCAAAACCCAGACTCCAACTAGATCTAAAGCTATCCACAAGTGATTCTGATGTTCCTGCCTTCAATTTCAACCAAGAACTCAATCTTATTGGTTCTTTGAACACACCAGAAACACCCCAACCTGCAGATTCTGAGCAAAGGGTTTTCTCATGCAACTATTGCCAAAGAAAATTCTACAGTTCTCAAGCTCTTGGGGGACACCAAAATGCCCACAAAAGGGAGAGAACTCTAGCTAAAAGAGCTCAAAGGATAGGAGTTCATGCAGCTTTTGGAGGGCACCCATATTTCCATCACAATCACTACTCTAGCTTGGCTTCTTTTCCACTACAAGGTCCACACAATAGATCTCTGGGAATTGAAGTGCATTCTTCAATGATCCATGAACCTTCTCGTATGATCTCTTCATCAGCTGGGTTTGGAACTGTGTATGGACACCCTAGTTGGAGTAGGCTTCCTATAGACCAACAACCAGCAATAGGGAAGTTGTCAATGGAGAACCCCCATGCAATTTCAAGAGCAGGATCAACCTCTCGAGCAAGTGTCGGCAGGTTCGACAACGTAATGAGGTCAAGAATGATGGGTTTGGGTTCTTCAGCAGATTATGAGGTGATTGGTAATTCTTTGTGGTCAAATGGTGGTGGTGGTGGTGGTGGTCTGAATGGGAAGACGGAGCTGCAAGAGGTACACAAGGTTGACCTTTCCCTCAAGCTCTAATTCACTATGATTTTCTTAAGAACATTTTATTTTATGTTTTTTCTTCTCATTATAGATTTTTGTTTAATCTTATTTTCTTTGGAAGGAATTGTCATGTGTATACATGTGTATATATATATCGATCATATAGACTTGGAAGTTTGTGTATTGCTTGCTTTTTCGAAGGGAACCAAGAACTCTGATTCACTTAAAAAAGCTAGTTATTTTACTTTAATTTATCCCAATTTTGATTCTCCTATTATATACAAATCAAGAAATTAATTTATTCAATAACACTGTTAAACCTTATCATTGATCTAAAAGTAAACAGCTTAGCAAATTATACCTACGGAATTAATAAAAATCAGTTGTTGCATGTCAGAAACAATTGAATTAACTTTTCAATTTACATAGAACACGAAAATCGAATAACTTCTAAAATTTTAATAAAATAAAAGGATTGAAAAGCAGAATTATCCAAATTCATTTCCTAATTAGAAGGAGAGTGGGTATGAATATGATTTTGTCTGTAGGGGAGCAGAGTCGCTTTCACCCGCTGCTACTAAATCTGGGAAAGATTTGGTTTTTATGATAATGTAATCCCATACCATACCTTCAATCAAGTTTTCTATTTTATATAAACTAAATAATCACGAGTAATTTGATTTTTTATTCATCCACTGTTGCTTTCTTGTTCCAATCAAGCGATCTTGTGGCTCGCTGCATAAATATCATGCACCATCAATGAATAATAACACGACACATTATCGTTAAATTAAACCAAAACAAATAAAAAATTTATAAATAAATATTAGTAATTTTATTTAAATGTAAATATTATAAATATATATTAAAAACACTCAAATTTAGAATCTTAGTTTAAGTTTCGAGGATTTAACATTTATTTTTAAAATAAAGTTATTAGTATTTATTTATAAGTCGTCTACTATTTTTATTTTATTTAGTGATGATGTGTCATTTTGTTATTCACTGATGATGATGATGCATATCAAATATTCTCCCATAAAAAATAATTGACAACTTTTATATGGTATGTTCCATTGCAATCCGTAGTGAATAGCCACAAATGGTTATGTAATATACACATGTAAATTGGGTATGTCAGCTGGTTTTTAGATTAATTTGGAGTAAATTTAGGTTTTTTTTTTAGTAATATGTCGATTGAATTTATTAAAAATTAAAATAGAAAAATATTCCAAATGAAATTAAAATATAGCAGAAAAATTTGAGTAAATTTTAGGTTTAGATTTGAATTCAAATAAATTTGGGTTCAGGTGATTTTGGATTCAAATTATTTAAGTTTAAAATTCAATCATTTCGATTATTTATTTGAATTGTTTTGGTTCAAATCATTTCAAATTTAATAATTTGTGATTTAACTTAGGATTAAACATGATATGATTATTGATCTTTTATAATCAAATTAAATCAAAATTTAATTTACAAATAAATATTGTAAAATATTGGGGAGAATAAGCTCTAAGCAAATCAAATAAAATCATTGGCCCATCCTAGAACTTCGGTCGAGCCTGCCAGCTGGTTTAGTACAGAAATTGGGCACCTTGTTTTAGGGTCTAACAGAAAAGTGAAAGTAGCATATTTTTGGTGAAATGTTGGCGTGGCATACGTGCAATGACGAAATTGCGAATGCTGAAATAAAAAAATTAAATTATCTATTTCAAGGTTAAATTAATTATATATATCATTTTTTTAATTGGTCAAATAGGTTTTTTAAGATTTAAGGAAACAAATTGATTTTGAAGAGAGAGTATGAAAAGCACGATCAGTTGGGTGTGCTTTCTACACAGTTGGCAGAAAAGTTCGTTCAGTTAGGCGAGCTTTTCGCATAGTTGTCAAAAAGCTCGTCCAACTGAACAAGCTTTTGCTGATATGTTAGAGAAAGCGTGTCCAACTAGACGCGTTTTCTTTGAAATTTTCAAAAAATGTTTCTAATTAGGGACGCTTTCTTAACATATTAACAAAAGCTCATCTAACTAGAAGCGCTTTTACACACTCTTTTCAAAATCGACTTATTTCCTTAAATTTTTAAAAAAAATCGACATATTTGACCAATTAACAAAAAAATGATGTATATAACATTTAATCTATTTTTAAGACTAAATTAGTGATACATGTTTTTTTTTTTGAAGATTTAGAGAAATAGATCGATTTTGGAGAGAGAATATGAAAAGCGCAACCAACTGGACGTACTTTCTACACAGTTGGCAGAAAAGCTCGTTCAGCTGAACGAGTTTCTGTTGATATGTTAGAGAAAGCGTGCCTAGCTAGGCGTGTTGTTTTTTGGAATTTTCGGAAAACACTTCCAGCTGGAAGGATTTTCTTAACATGTCAACAAAAGCTCGTCTAGCTATACGCGCTTTCACACTTTCTCTCCAAAATCAACATATTTCCATAAATCTTAAAAAAAAAGGTCTATTTGACCAATTAAAAAAAAACATATATGCAACATTTAACCTATTTTTAGTATAAAAGAGTATAATACAATGTAAAATATAATAGAAAAATAGGTAGGACACATTTACACCTTTCCTTCTTCTAAAAGTAAAAGGAAGAAAAAGTTTAAACAAAGGACAGCCTAACAAAATTGTATTTCGTTCCCATTGCCAAATTGTAACGCGCTGAAGTTGAAATTGTAGACGGATTTATGCCCAAGTTTGAGTTCCGACCAAGAAATTGTGTACAATGTTACACTTGAATTGAAAGTGATAGGAATCCTCGATAAGGTTAAAATATAGGGTCAGAGATCCAACACCTCCAGTGCATGGCAGAGAAAGGCATTAAAAAGAAAAACAGTGATGTGGAGGTCAGACATCAACACCGACAAGATTTGGCCATTTCTCACCATCTTCGGGTACATGATTGTCGACCCAGTACGACATCGTTGTGTTCCGTTCCTTCAACACAGACTTACCTTACCTACCGACGATGTAACTTTCAGTTTTAGAGATCCAAGACACTGATCTACCTTCATTTACCTTTTACATGCATCCAACTAAAAAGCTCATGCTAGAGCTAGACCCACCCTGACATCCAATTTGTCCTATCTTGGAGAATTGGCTAATTTCCCATTACGAAACCACCGTTTCAATCCAAATCAAACGGCTAAATCCAGAAATGGCACACAGCAACTAAAGTAGACAAAATTATGGAACAGTTGGTTTTGTTCATTAAATCTGTATGGCAATGGCATCTTCGATTACAAGCAAACTGAGAGATATCAATGAATCAATCAATCTCTCCCTATACTACTATGTTCAATAACAAATGGGTTAGTGATAAAAATAGAAAAATCTTCACTTTTTCCTGGCGTAGACAAGCAAAGAGAAGCCGGTGGGAGCACTCAACTCGCTCTCCTCAACGCTTGCCCATTCCAGCACCGACGAGCTTCCTCCTGATGAAGCTGAAGACGTCGATATTGAAGAAGAGGATGAGCTTCTAGCAGTCGTCCACATGCTTTTCCTCATCTTTTTCCCAATACTACGTGAACATTGTTGACACAAAAACATCCCTTCCTTCTCCTTCAAAGGACTCACTGCTTCTTCATTCTCAAACTTAAACATGAAAACTGCATGCCCATTGTTTAATTCCTGATCAAACAACCAGTTATATACGTCCCACGACACTTGAACTGAGACCCCATCTACTTCAATCCGCTCATTCCCTCTAAATTTCCATTTTAATCGCTTTATTTGTAATACCCTTTGGTTATCAACGCTAAAACAAAGCTCTGCATCCTCCTTCTTGGCCTTACATTCAATGGAGATTTCTTTCCTTTTGCTACCAAATCTGGCTTTTGTGGTGTACAATTTGTTTGCATATAGATGCTCTCTTCTCGAAACAAGAGCTTGGGGTTTCCCAGGCTTTTGAACTCTAGTTCGGGCATAAGCTTCTTTGATAGAATCACCAACAACAAGTACTATTTCCCCGTCAACAACAAGAGCAATATAGAATCCAGATTCGGGTTCAGGGCCGGATCCAAACTTGGCCCTGGAAAGGTCCCAAAAGACATGGACATTAGAGGTAGTATCGCAGCTGAGCTTTTTATTCCCATATTTCTTACAAAAAGTGAAGGGTTTGATATGGAGATGAAAAAGGAGGGTGGAGAAGGAAAGGGAGGTAGGCGAAGAGGGAGAGAAATGAGAGCAAGGATAGAGGTGGAGGAGGAGAGAGTGACCAAGGAAGGTACCGGACCAGGTGAGGGAGAAAAAGCCTAGTTTTGTATGGTAGAAACTTGTAACAAGGTTCGTCTTTCCTGAGGTTTGCGGCGGCGGCAGCGGAGGAGGAGGCGACGGCAGCGTTTTGTGGGTGTTGTCAACGGCGGTGGAGGGGCGGAAGCAAGAAGGGAAGGAGGAGGAATGGTGCTGGCGTTGGAGGGACATTATTATTTGCGGATTTGAGACCGAGAAATACGAGTTTTCGGCTTTCAAAAGTTTTCAAGGCTATATATCAGTTGGGGTTTACAATTTAAAGGACGGCGATTTTTCTTTTTAAATAAAAAATAAAAGACGGCGTTTTTAAGGGGTTGAGACTGAAATTTTAATTTTTCAACCATTTTTTTCACATGAATTTCAGAAATTTTAGTATTTATAAAACCTATTATTTGTTAGGTTGACTAAACATATTAATATTTCGAAACCAAAATTTGATGCACTTTAATCCATTTTATTATTTTAAACAACACTACTAACCGAAGTAATATTTGATACACTTTCACCGAAATTTTTAAATTCTAAAAATACAATTAAAAATTGACAAATGTCCTATAATAATGTAATAAATTATTAAAAATTAAAAAAAAAATATTTCATACTATTAACGAAATTTTAGACTTCAAAAATAGAATCAAAAGATTAACAAATGTACTATAAAAATATACTAAAATATTAAAAAAAATATTTTTTAGAAAAAATATAATTAATTTTAAAAATAATTATAAAATAAAAATACACTATAAATATACCAAATGTTAACTCCTTATATATGCTAGATACTCTTTTATGTCACATTAACTTAATCATAATTTTGTTAAAATATTGATTTATAATTAGAATGATTTTTTTTTTTTCATTTTAAATCAAAGTCCTTCATCAAATTTATAATTAAAAATAAATAATGGAGAACATAATCCAACAATTTTAGGGAAGAGATTGTTTTAGAATTTGGTGTAAATTAAGATATTGTTATTACACTTATATATATATGGAAATGATTATAGATTTTTATTATATTTATACGATGTTTAGAAATTATTTATAGTTTCTCCTCAATCCTTAAGTAGGAGGATAACGCGTTTCAGTCAGGGATGTAGTTAAGGGGTTGGCATGGGTATTGACTCCTCTAAAATAAAATTTTTTTCATTTACGCCTAGTAAAGTTAAAATTGCAATTTGGCTCCTAAAATGATAAAAAAGAATTGATTTGATCTTTTAAAAATTATAAGAACATAAGTTATTAAAATGATGAAATTTTATTTTTACTGTCATAAAAATTACAATTTATTTTCGGTCTCCCCTAAAAAGAATTTCAGGGATCACCTTTGGTTTCAACGCATTCGAATCTACGTCCTCCTGCATTGACAACAATATGGATGCTAATCGAATTAAAACTTAATCAACTATTTGTTTGAATCTCACTAACATTGTTTTAAATATATTTTACTTTTGTATAATATTTTATTATAAACCCAAGTATTGAAATGTACTGTGTTTTTTGTCCTTAAAATGTTTTAAGTAATCATCCACGTGAATCGTTATTTGATTCCTAATTCGTCCGTTATATAGAAAATTCAAAGTAGTATGCTATTTGATTTTGTCAAATACTAGAAAACTACTATTTAAGGTAAAAATACAAGCTCCCTAGACGGAAAATGGATTATTGCATTGCGTGCATGAAGCCAAGTTAGTGGAAGGATTTAATTCTAGTCCCAGTCCTTTTTATTTGCACACTTTTTAAATTTAGTTTTTCTATTTCTATTTTTTTAAGAATTTAGTCTTTTTATTTGTTTAATTTGAAATTTGACATCGTCAATGAATTCCGTTAAATTTGAACGTATCACATTTAAATATTTAAATATTTAATTACAAAATTAAAATTCAATTGATAACTTATTTTTGTATTTAATAAAAGTTTATTATAGCGTTACTAATTAGACTTTAATTTTTGGATAAAACATGTGAAGAAGAGATTAGGAATTAAAAGCAAGAGGACTCATATTTTTTTTTTTGGTGAAAGAAAAATATTACAAAGAACTACTTAGATAAACATTCAAGCCTCCATGGAGGCGTTTCAAAAAATTGAAAGCCACCATTATAATCAACCGTCATTTTCTCTAGTCCATCAATATTCTTATTGAGTTCTCTGGAAACATGATGAATCGACCAATGTACCATCTTAATTAATAACAATCGGATTCTTTCGATCAAAGCTAAATTCGAACCCTTTAAAGACTTTAATTGAGTTCTTTGGAAACATGATGAATCGACCAATGTACCATCTTAATTAATAACAATCGGATTCTTTCGATCAAAGCTAAATTCGAACCCTTTAAAGACTTGCTTTGTAGAACTTGTACTACCTCTTGACTGTCTGAAAAAGTTCTTAGCCTGCCGAATTCTCTATCTAGTGCAGTCATCAGACTTCCAAATGCCCCATAATTCCATGTCTAAGGTAAAGCAGACTCCAATAAACCGACCCGTCTCGTAAAACCCCCCAATCGTGGCAACCCCGGAATAAGAGGACTAAATTTCAATAGTCCGATAAGTACAAAGAACAAAGCATAATTAGACAATTATAAATCGATTATTGTTAATCATTGCTCCTTAGAATTTGAATTTTGAAAAAAGATTTCAACATCCATGAATTTGTCTATTTTGGGCGGCCCCAATAGCAACGAAAACAGCTGGTAACCACCGCTCCTGGCTTTCCACTTGTGCTCGTATTTGGAATGGGCTCGGAGATGATCTGTGTGCGGACTGCACAGAAACTATATAAATAAATGGCTAAAATTTCAAAATAAACCTTCGAAAATAATTTAAAATTAAGTGGATTCATTATTCTTTTGAATTATTATTTGTATCCAATTGAATCCTCGAATTCATTTTTTTAGCACTCGAATTTATTTCTTTTATGACTTAAAGGTTCGAGGTGTTAAAAAATATATATGGCATTATTTTAAGGGTTCAAGAGATTTTTTTTTTGATAAATTATAAGAGATGAGTAAAACTTTAACAGCAATGCAATAATTACAACTCGAATTCAAATCACATTTAAAACGATAAATACGTTAATCATCAAATCAATACATAAAATTCGGCCAAAAAATTATTTTAGTATCATTTGAAATTTCTATTTTAATATGAATAATGATTACTTAAAATACACGCCATCCAATCTTATAATTTTAATATTTATATCGATTTTTATTTATTTAATTTTAAAATATTAATAATTTTAAAATAAATAAATAAATAAATAAAGGAGGAAAAGGATACTTGAGAAGTCAAAAAGTCAAAGTGTGTGGGAGAGGGAGGATATATGACTTCAACCGTTGAGACCGCGTCGTCGTACAACCCAAGATGCTCTCAACCAATACTATTTGTCTGTCTTACGTTCAACTTCAACAATTGAAGCCTTTACTTTTATTTTGCACGACTCTTACTTTTCCAATCTTTTGCTCTCTCTCTTTTTTTTTTTTTTTTTTTTTTTTGTATTATAATTTTTCAATTTTAACATCCACATTCAATCGATTTTTGTTATTTTTTTTACTAGACTTTTGCAATTTGTAAACTACTCTTTTTTATTTTCTTTTCTATTTTTCTAATGGTTGTTAGTCAATGATACTATAACAAAATAACATACATCTGACTCCAGTGAACTATTATTTTAGCTAAATTCTAGCGGTTGAATCTACGATTTTTCTAAGGGAGAAACTGAAAAATAAATTTTAAAGGTTTTCGCAAAGATGAAGTAAAAAAAATAATGCCCATTTATTTTTGGCTCAAGGTCAAGAATCCCGTGACATGATTGAAATTCAAATTGCTTAATAGCTCTAAAAAATTAACAATAGTAAATAATTTTTACAAGAATATTAACATTTCTTTTTATGATGATTTATATAAAACATATATAAAGTGAAAATGATTAGTTATATTCACCGGTCAATAATTCTTGTTAAATCAAGTGGAATAAGGGTTTTTGCAGGAACACAATGTAATTATATGGCCTTACCATTTAATAATAGAATATTAGCAAAACCATTACAAAATAAATAAAAAAATGCTTAGCTCTCACTAGCGAGTTAGGATAAACTTGCAAATCAACTGGGATGTTGTTTGCCAGAGTAGCCAGACCATCACCCGGGCAATTTCCTTCCATATACAAATGTTGTGTTCTCACCACCCAATCCTATTGTGCTAATTCCTTTATAGCCCGAAACACAACATTTCCATGCAAATCTATCCCCTTACCCTCAAGTATCTATATGGTTTCCTTGCTATTCATTACCAAAATATTTCTTCCAAGTCCCCCTTCCCAGGCAATCACCTTACAATTCTGCTTCTACAATGGAGCATGAACCTGTATTCCTTGAGAAACCCAGCAACCATCGTCCAAGACAATCCTTTATAACGCCACTCCTCCATAGAAAGGAACCAGTGATCAGTTTTTACTTTAATCCATCCATTCAGCAAGCATTCCTACTTAACAAAGCTACACAACTGTTGTGTAGAAGTAACCAAACCAATTCCTTCCCCAACCTAAGGCTTTATCAAGGACTCCTCTTATCTTCAAAATTCCCATAATAAATTGTACCAGTCTATCTCTGCCATATATTCCAACGTATCACCGCGAAAAGAATGCCCGTCTTTCACGTCCCTGGAAAAATACTCTTCATCCCTTGGGTTAGTAACAACCCAATTCTTTACATCCATCGACATCAACTCCACAAGCTTACTCGGCTTGACAAGAAGGCGCCACATTGTCAAAGTTGCAGTACATTGGCGCAAACACACGACACATGCTTACGTACTCTTTCAGTATTGGTGAGAATTCTACCGTATTATAGACTAACCCAAGGAAAACTTCGATTCGCTGAGGACCACGAAGTCTCCACACCCATTTCCAGCTCGAGTCCGCCTCCATTACTGCCTTTGCACTTCGTCTTTCATAAGCAAACCTCTGGATGAACTGCCGCTTACTATCCCATCTCCATCTTGGTTGGTAAATCGTCGATGTTTGACACATAAGGCCGTGTTGTGCAAATAGAGTAAATTATTGTACTAGAATATCATACTGGTTCATTTCTCAAGAAAGATTGATAGGATCACATACGATCCCACTTAAAACTCAACTTCCTAAACAGAATCGGTTCAACAAATTATGCCTACGTCCTCAAACACTACAAAAGATACAAGAGGAAAAATTACAAATAGGAAAATAGGAGAAACCATCTCTATTTATATATTCTATGTAGATATTGGAAAATTTTGGAAAGTTAATATAAATAGCTAAAATTCATGCTAGTGAGAAGATAACTTTCTATGATGAAAGCATGTTAGAAAAGTGATTAAAAAAGTTTGAATTTAAACTAGGATCAAATGTGAATTATTTGATTAATTGTGCTTTATTAAGGACTTAAGTGAAAAAGGTGAAAACTTTGGGGTATGTTAATGAATAATAAAAATAGGGAGTCCTTGTAATATATTTATAAAGCGGGATTTAAATTTGATGAGGTAAATTACGAAAAATGAGTGTTTTGGATATTAGAGCATATAGAAATTAAATTAAATAAAATACATGCATGTATATAATGTATTGATTTGTATTTGAATTGTGTGATTAATAAATTTTCTGTATTTGAATTCCGTACGTAGTTAAAGACGATGTCGAGATGTTGAAAAACAAAAGAAAAGGGAAAACAGACGACGAATAGCTAATTTAGTTTACTCCCATAATTTAAGTTTTATATTATAACTTTAAATTTTAAACTTTAACCAGGGTAAAATAACCAATTTAAAACTTAGAAAAATAAATAATTAATAAAGAATTAAAGATTTATATAACAAAAAAACTAAAGAGAAAAATCTGTAAAAGTTTCACGAAGACAACATTATGTATATGTTTTTATCAAACTTTCATTTTATATATTTAGAAGCAGAAGATCTCATTGTATATTTTTTATAATAATGTGTGTAGGATAATTTTTTTCTTCCTTATTTATTTTATATTTACTGAATGATAGTAATTTTATTTGTGAAGTTTATTGATGATTTATTTTAAATAATTGATTGATGTTTTTATATTTAGAATTATTTGATCTAATTCTTTTTATATCATATGTATTAAATTATTTTGAAACAGACGTATTTGCCTAAATTTGGCTCTTTATGGGTCCATCATGTGGCTCAGGTCTGCTTGAGCATCTGATAAGGCTGAGAGGTAATGAGTGTTAGACCTTTTCTGGTCCTGTTTTGATTGATTCTAGGAAGTAGTTTTTCCTCTAAATTTGGTCCTTTTGTATCTCTTTGTAAATATTTTAATGATCCAATCGTTATATTTTATGAAATAAATTGAATTGTTAAAACAGGAAGAAAATAAACTTTCAATTGGTGCAAATAATGTAAATAGAGAAAGTAATATAGCATCGATTTTAACAGTCCAATGAATTAATTGAAAACTTTTGAATGTTTCAATAATCAAATTATAAATTTTTTAATTAAGTGACCAAAACGAAAATTTACTCATAATTTAATAATTAATGGTGTAATTTACTCTGTTTTAAAATATGAGTAATGAAGAGAGAGAGTATATATTTTTTGTGAGTGGAGTTGATGAAATTTGAGTGATAGTGGGATGATGGGTGATGCACAATTTGGTTAAGGGATGGTTTCTAGCTGTATTATTGCATTCATGACGCAGACAGTGATGGCACTAAATGAATGAACTAAATGATATATAGAATTAATCGGTGCATAAATGCAATCAATAAAAAGTATGACCATGACTTGTGAAGGAAAAGAACAAAAGAAAAAGAAGAGGAGAGAAGAAAGTTGAACATGGTTAGATATTTTAAACATGGAACAAAATAAAATAAAATACGAGATAAAAAAAATAACATGACGTAATAATATTTATATACTAATAAATAATTTTTATTATATATGTGATGTTTATATTTTTTTTAATATGAGGCTCTAAAATTACTTTAACTGTTTAAGTACGGATTTCACCTATATAAACTATGTGTAAACGAATTAGCTTGAATTAAGTTAAATTTCCATGTTAACAATAGTTTTTGATATAATCGTATCTTTGTGTGTATATATGTATGTGATAAGATTCAATGGATTGATAGACGAAACCTAGAAAGGATTTGTAATGGGGAAAGTGGTTACCCTTTAACCCTAGTAATTGTAACAAAGTTCAGAAAAGGACCTAAACCATGTGCTTGTGTGTTAGCATTCACATGATCAAACCATGTGGAGAGGGAATGGAACGAAAGAGGAAGAACGTGATGGTAAGTGGTAAGGATATGCCATGCATCGCACCGCCTTGAACCTAATTACAAACAATAACTTGTCAACATCTTTATCTAAAATACTGCCCTACATAAATTTTAAATAATTAGGGTTTGGCCTTTTCAGATGGTGTAGGCCACAAAACCTTTGTTCTAAGCATTCCTGGGGATAAAATGAATAAAGTATTTAGGGTTTTGGATCACTCTATCCAACACATCAAAAACAAACAAGGATCGATCTCCCATTAAGAAGACAATCTCAGCACAAATAATTTTGGGGTTTTTTTTTTTTTTTAAACAGAAAAGGGTTTTGAAGACATGAACACGATTGTCTATTCCCCAACATTTCCACATGAAATTCTATACACCATAATTGGTTTTGACCACTTTTTTTTTTTTTTGTTTGTTTGTTTGCTTCCTATCCAAAGATCTAACCTTTTTGACTCTTGAGTTTTTCCCCTCTTAATTTCACTGAGCTGTGCCATTCAAGGGAAACCCTTTTACTACGACAGTTTGTACGACCAAAGAAAAAAGGTTGCTATATTGACTAGGTTTATCATTTCATTTGATAGACAAGAGAAAGTCTTGTTGTTTTTTCTTTAATGATCCCAGTTCCAGACAGTGTTGCCTCGTGATTAAGTTCAATTTTCAAACGGGTTTCAAGCTTGTCGTATTTGTGACCACCGGGGGGGGGGGGGGGCATTTGTTGTGTAATTGGTGGTAATTAATGTCTTTTTTCTGATAATGTAGCAAAACCAGTTTAGATATTAAAATTGTAAGAGATGATTGAGAAATCAAGGACTAACCAAAGGAAATGATTGGATTAGTAGTGTTACATATATAAGAGCCAAAACTGACCCAATAATTTAGCCATAGGGCTAGCTCTTTGACTTGAATGATTATATATGCATGTGGAACAACTCTTGGAGCTATGTATTCTTTTTAATTATCAAGGGACCTATGATTATTGTTTTAATTAAATCAATCTCCAGTAGGTTAGTGTGACCCGTCTCTCGTCACTTGTTAAAGAAAAATACAGATACAAAATAAAGAGATCTATAGGGGGTGAAATACACTTCTTTTATTTGATATTGATTAGAACAGGGTTTTTCAACTTTAAAATAAATATGTAGTCGAAACTCCTTTTGTATTATTCGTTTTCAACATCAGTGAATTTCTTCTCTTCTGCTATTATCAACATTAATTTTAGTTGTAACGTGCAGTTTTCTTGAGATCTTGAAAGTGATAGATGAAGTTATTGAGTTTATATGTAATGTTAGTGAATTGTGATGAAATAAAATATTTTAAAAAATCATTGAAGTAAAGATAATAATTGTGCATAGATGAACTATAAATTGAAAGATAAAAATAAATAGAGAGGCCAAAGGTAACAAAAAGTTCGAACTATGTAATGATAAACTCACTAACATGACATTATTTAATGAATCAAAAGTAAAACTATATAATGAGATAAAGACATCTTTGTTGTGGGGAACAAAATCAATTTCCAGACACGGCGAAACATCATGGAATTCCTTTGATTGAGACATGACACCCAAAAACCTAAACCCAAACCCAAACATTAATTTAAAACCATGCATGCAAATATTGGTTTGGGATTAAATTGAGGGTTTCAAAACAATGTTTTTCTTACTTTATTAGTTGAAATTTTGTACATTTTAAGTGTTTAAATTTCTTTTTATCAAATCAAGAGAGACCTGTCTCGTGGCTAATTATGTTGTTTTTTTTAAAAAGAAGAGCGAGTTGTTTTCACAACAACGAAACAAATAAACATGAAAAGACAGGTCAAAGTTGTCAAATCTCTTCTAATAAAATCCTTGTGGAAACTTTAGGCAAATGGTAATAAAAGAGAGCAATTTGTTGTCATAAGACGAGCACTAATTGTAGTTAATCAATGTTTTAATTAGGAAATGCCTGAAGATACTCTACTTTTTATTTGTAAAAAAATATTATCATGATGAATGTCACTCAATTATCATTAAAAAATTAATATTTTATTTTATATTTTTATTTAAAATAACTTATTTTTTAATTATTAATAATTAAATTTAAGTAAAAAATAAAAATTAAATTGGCAAAAAGCTGTAGCCTTTAACTTCACTTTTTTGTTTTTGTCAATTTAGTTTTTTTTTTTTTTTTTTAGTTAAACTTGATTCTTAAACTTTTAAAAAGAATTAAATTTGACTTTCAATCTTTTGAAAAAAAGTCGTAATATTTTTTTTTAATGAGAATACTAATTAAAATATTAATTTTTTAAAACAACAGCCTGCATGACAATCTTCGTGTACTCCATACTACTTTTTTATATTTGTAACTTTGATTTCGATTTTATTATTTTTGAATTATTTTTTGAAAAAACATATAAGACAAATGATGTTATGTTAACAGGATGAGCACATTAATTGTCATGTAATTTAACAAGCCAACAACATTAAAAATTAATGTTTTAGTCAATATTTCCATTAAAAAAAAAGTAATTTGACTCTTATCTAAGAGGTTAAGGGTCAAATTTAGCTAAAAAAATGATAAGGTCAAAATTGACAAACAAATGCAAACATTGAAGGTTAAATTTATCGTTAAGCCCTTATAAAAATGAACATGAATTCAATAGCATTTGGAAAGTCACCTAATAGTTGGATTGTGTATAATTACACGTAATTACACATTATCATTATGCTGTTATGAAAATGAACATAATTTAAATTACTTTTTTATTGAATTCAATAGTATTTGTAAAGCCATCTAGTAATTGGATTTTGAGTGTAACTGCATGTAATTACACAATGATGGCATGTTCGAGAAACCATTGTAATTGGTGAGTCCTGTGAGATTGGGTGTAATTGAAGCACCTCAATAACACTTTTCAATTCTTAAGGTTAAAATTGGAGTAATTACATCCAAATCTAATTTTAAAAAATTATTTTTATTCAAGTTAATAAAAATTATATTATAAGTATGAATACCTATGAGTGCTTGGGATTATTATGACAAAAAATTAATTATATTATAATTCTAAAAAATTACATTATAAAATAATTTATTTTTTATAAAATTATAATAAAAAATTTGAAGTTAAGGCTAAAAAGTTTATTATAAAAAATAATTTACATATTATAAAAGCATTATGATATACATATTTATAAAAATTTATGGCCAAAAAGTATGTACATAACTTATTTATGTGTCCATGCTATGTATCATAAAAATAATATACTTATTTACGCGTCTATGCTATGTATCATAAAAATAATATATTTAATTTACTTATTAAAAAAAAAGGGATATGACTTAGGATAAGTCTTTTTTCAAATTAAGTTTATATGAGTTTTTACGATTAAAGCTACAGACTATTTAGGCTATGAATCCAAATATTATTAGGTGAATGCTAATTATGCAAATACAAAACGTTTTTTTTTTTTTTGCACTATAGTATAGAGTATGATACAAATTGAGAAAATGATGTCAGACACAAACATCATAAACAGTTCACGAACTCTTTGAGACATTTAAGGCTTTGAAATGTGGTTGAGAAGACATTTATTGTATTAAAAAAAATCGCATATTAACATCATCACCTTTGGATCGTAGTAGTAAATTGCACGTCTCATAACTTCAATCGTATTATCAATTACTCCTTTAGACTAACATAATACATATGATAGTTGAATTTTAATTTTTGTTATCATATTAATAATTTGTATAATAATTAATATTTTTAAAAAATATATAAATTATATAATTATTAAATTACGTACTACCAAACATCCTCCTATAATTCACCCAAAAACAATAGGTGATCCACAATTTCCTTTATATAGAAACTATTTGGAGTGAAAAGAAAATAATAGGCTTGTCTTGGTAAGTGTGGCCGTGGGTACCGCCTTCACACCCTCCTAAACTATGTCGCCTTATCAAAATGCATCATATAAGTCATATTTTCTCTTCAAAAATATTATGTTTGTGAGGCTTAATTTAGTGAAAAATATTCACGAGAATTCTTAACGGTTACGATTTTAATGATTCAATTGAATTTCTTTAATTCAAAAATTAGATAAAGTGATCCGATTCGATTTCAAATATATTTCTCAAGTGATGATTAGATATCATTTACGTAATCAACACGAGCTATAAATACAGACAGGGTGGGCAATCAATCACATTCAGTGCCCCCTTTTACTTTAATCTTTTTGCAGCGACAATCCCCAACCAAAAAGCCTGCGCTTCGTTGAAAACGGAACCTTAACCCCCTTTCAAACCTACCATCTCAACCCAAGTCGCTAACTTTTACCATCCGTGATCCCCTCACTAAGGAATTTTATCATCATCTAATGTTTTATTTTATTCCATTATGCTGTCCTAAATCATCTTAAGAACTGAGAAATTTGTTTGTTTAAGAAACATATCTGTTTCCACAGAATTCAATTTCCTTGCATCAAAATTCCCATAGTACATACAACTTGCATCAGAAGCAAGGAAATTTGTAAAAGGTGGATCCGCCCATCACGCAAATCCCTGTGATAGACAGTAATAATTTGGTTGATATGTTGTTATATGCTTATATCCCTACAGTTTGAAAATGACAGCCATGACTCTGCCTAGTTCTACACAGCTAGCTTGAATTGTTTAATATTTTGCAATGAAAGTGATTTATTATACAAGATTAAGAACCTTGTAAAGCAAAAAAGTGGAAACAGAAATTCCCACAATTCCTACTCACAATCCATGATTGGAAAGAAAGAAAGAAACAGAGCAGTTGATAAAAATATCATAGTAACATAGATATCTCATAACAGTGCTTACTGTACATTAAACATCATCAAATGGGGTCACCTGATAGGCCTAAATGGAGGGGTTTACATGACTTGTGAAAATAGTGATAAGGTTGTGAAGAATGAGTTAAATTAGCGAATGCCATTAGCATGGAAGAGAGGCTGATAATAATAATAATAATAATAATAATAATATCCTATTGGGAATAGACATTGCATAGTTCAATGGAACCATAGTGAAGCAGTTCCTCAATCATTTGTTCAATATGATCCTCTTCAAGAGGTTTGAACTGCTGGGTGGTTTCAACTTGAGCTTTTTTGGCCCCTGTCTCTGCCAATGGTCTTTTTTCCACTAGCCGAACTCCGGTTCCGCTGTCGTCGTTGTTGTTGTTGCTAATAACAAGTGGAGGGAGCACCTTATTTGGTGGCTCATGCACTGACTTCTGTTTTGTGAGTTGAAGCGAAGCCATGTAGCATTTGTGTAGTTTAGCAGTCAAAGTTGCTGAGAGAAGCTTGGATGACGATGACTGAAGTGCATTGGGATTGTAAGGGAAGTTGGTTCTAGCCCTTGGTCCACACATAAGCCTTGCTGCTTCATCGTAGGCACGGGCCGCATCTTCCGCGGTTTCAAATGTTCCCAACCAAATTCTAGTTTTCCTGCACAAACGCAACATTTTTTTTCATCAAGGACTACAACAAATCATGCTCAAAAACACCGAAGCGTTCATGATTTTTTGAACTTACAACAGAGGGTGGCGAATTTCAGACACCCAAGAACCCCAATGCCTTTGTCGTACACCTCGATATCGTTGTTGTGGTCTTGCCATGTTTGGAACAGGAAAAACTGTTTGCGGAAATGCCTGAATGAACGAATGAAGCAAAGAGAGTGATGCTAGGCAGGGTAGAGAAGAAGAGGGCCTTTTTGTAGTTGATGCTTTGGCAAATTTTCTGTCATCCAACTTGTAGGGTCCCACAAAGAGTTCAAGGGCCTTCAATCTTTTATTTCTATCAAGTGATGAATATTGAAATAATAGTAGACTAGGTGAAGGGGAAATTTCAAACTGACCAAATTCAATTCACATGATAATAATAATAATAATAATAATAATAATAATAATAATAATATATATATATATGGTTTCACAAACAAACAATATTATAATATATTAAAACACTTTTGCTTTATCATTACCCTTCTTTGCTCATCAAAATCTAAGGTCACATTCCAAAAGATTCTTCATGTGAATATGGGTCTTTTGAACTATAAAACAAAGAATAGAAAAAGTTAATACCTTCTTTTCAACTAATAAAAAAACCCATTTTTATTAAGCAATTCTTGTGATTGAATTAAGGATTTGTTTTGGCATGTCTGTTGATGACCAAATTGGCAATCATGTGAGTGGGTTTGAACACAGATTATTTGATATAAAACCAGCAAAGCAAATGGTTCCCTCTATACATCAATTTGCAGAGGGGAAAAAATGATTGAGTCAATCTTGATCTTGGATTGCCATCATCATTTGTTCAAATCCAATTCACTATTGATCACATCAATTTGCCCCCACCGCCACCACAAATCACCTGATCTTTTTGGCAGAAACATCACTAATTAATAATTAATGGAGAAAAAATATGAAGGGTGATGGTGGTTCAACACGGAAGATGGAATTTTTTTTGTATAAAATAACATGCCTTGCTTTACAAGTGGGATATAAATTAATCTTTTCATAAACAATTAATTTTTCATTTAGTTGAGGTGCAATTTGCAGGTTCTATATGTACTTTTCTGATATATTTTCTTCTTTTTTATTATTTTTTTCGCTTTCTTCGTTCTTTACTCTTAAAGATAAACCCGATATATATATATATATATATATATATATAATATTTCATAGGATAAGAATAGAATAGGAACAGACAAAAAAAAAATACGTAAAGATGGTGCAAATTGCAGCAAATTGAAAAAAAAAAACATAAGCATGTGTGAACAGATTGCTATGTTCTGTTTAGGCACGTGCACTAAACAAACCTTCCATGAGCCTCATGTCTTCTCCAGCTTTACCAATCCTCCGTTGTGAAAATGGTAAATACAAACGTCTTGTATATAGTAGTTCTTATACATTCTACACGAATTTAAAAAAAAATTTGGTAGATAAAATACGGGAATCAATTACAAAATTATTTCAATGTCATCACTTATAAGTCGAACATTCAATCATAATTGCTCCACGACATGTCAAATATTAAAGTTTTATGCTAAAGAAATTAAATATACACGGTAATTTTAAAAATATTAAAATTAGGAAGGTATTCTTGAAATTACATTAACCTCAGCTTCTAACTCTGACTTTACTTCATGACAATGACCCCCTCCTTTTGTTAAATTGTTGAGCAAATTGAAGCAATATCATCACTCACCCCCACTTGTTGGGATTTTTTAACCCTAAAATCTCTCGAAAGCTTATAATAACCGTTGCAAGTTCTATCAGCGATGGCGACGAGCGGATATGCAGCAAACAGCAATGAAGTTGGTTTACAGCTAAGTAACCTTTGACTCTCAACAAATATGGAAACAGCTACTGATTAACGCGTTAAAATGGAACTCAAAAGCCCTAACATGGCTCATGAATTCATGATTGCTATATACCTTGTCTTTTCCCATTACCCGACATGTGCCTCTAAGTTCTTTCATTTGGGTTTTCCATTCCTACATAATCAAATATTAGTATGATGAACCAACAAATATTTTAAAAAGTCGATTGAGTCGTAGTTCGGTTGGCATCAACATTGTTGCCAGTGTAGGAAGACGTGGGTTCGAGTGCGTTAAAGCGCGTTATCTTCCCATTAAGATGTTAGAGAGAGATCACGAATAATTTTAGATATTGTGTCAAAAATAAAAAAAAAATACTTTGAAAATTAAATATACAAGTTTCAAAGGTCTATTATTTCCATTGGCTTAAAATCCTACAACCTCACATGCATACAAAGGCCGTTGAACCAATGAGAAGAAAAAGAAGTGGAGAGAAATTAGTGCTGCAATTATGAAAAGAACATATTAACTTGTTAATTTGCATCCGCCTTTGTTTTTAGAATCTAAGATTTTCAAATTATATTTCATGTTTAGATGAATAAAATTAATATAATATTATCAATAGTGGTATTTAATAACATAAGAGTTAATCTCGATACAATAATTTTTGTACACACAATTGTAAATCGAATAATGGCCTTAAAAAATTGGAGCAAATTAAAGAAATTTTATTTATAAAATTTTGAGTTTTAATCTCGAATATAAAGAAGTCATTTGATTCTTCTTTTTAATAGAGCTTCCATCCAAGGGTTATTTAAACTTAATATTAGATAGATGTGGATCGACTTAAGGATCATCAAGGTTTATTCTTGAAATTGGGCTTTGAGGGATGCTCGCTTAAGATTTTGATTTGATTTGGATTCGAGGGTCATCGAAATTTGAACTCTAAGAGTTTTCGAGACTTGATCCTGGATGAATGATTTGGCTTTAAGGATCTTTTAGATTTGATCTTGACAATGAGTTTAATCTCCTTTGTGTTGGTGCAACTAGCTCGAGAAGAGGTTTGATTCAATGGTCCTTAGCTCGATCTTAGATGGATGATTTCACTTAAAGGGTATTCAAGGCATGATATTGAACAACATGTTTTAGCCTGTAGTATCTTTCTTTATAACTAATGTTTAATTGATGTGACATTTTTAGAAATTCATCGGGTTCTTTGATTTTTAAAGATTTATCTAACTTTTAAAATCTTCGATTTAACTTCTAAAGTTATGAAGTCATATTAAATGACTTGGGAATGACTCTTTTTACAGTGTAAACGAAAATTTTTATAGAATATAACCCTTTCATGTAAGTGATTTACAATGAATAAACTCTATTTAATTGTTATTAATCTCATTTTAATTTAAATTAATTAGAGATAGAACTTTTTTTAAAGTTTCAAAAAGGATTTAATTTCTTAATTTATCTGCTAATTAATTTAATTTAATTTAATTTAATCAGTCCTAAATTTTTCCTCCTACAATCTCACAGTACATTAATAGTGTGAGGGGTTCCTTTTACAAATTTACCTAGTTTTTAATAATTTTGGTTTAATGTGCAATGGCTGCATGAACTTTGGTTTGGTGCAATGATATATATATGAAATTCGAATTATGATTCATATGTATATATGAAACTTTTATTTCGATTCAATTATATACATTTAAAGAAATAAATATATACATTAATTTATTTTCATATAAGATTAATATAATTGTTTGTATATGAAACATATCAACAAAAAAGGGTATCAATTCGATAATGTTGTTAGTGATTTGTAAAAATTGAATCAAATAAAAAATGCATGTATAAAGTCGCACAAAATTTGAAGTTCATATATGACATTATACATTGAATCAACGTTAATGTATAGTTTTGATATTTATCCCTTAATTAAATTATCCAATTTTTTTTTTATATATTCTTCAAGTAATAAACAAAAACAACAATAATAAAAAACAAATTTTACGTGAAAAACTTAAATATGTTTTACATTTAATAATTAAACAATAAAAACCTTATATTCCAGCTAATTAAATCAAATATGATTTGTAACATATTTAGTAATATATTAAGTAAATTTACATTCTTATAATTTTAATACTATAGATAACCTTACATTTGGTGAATCAAACATATCTAATTTGTACTATAATATAATGGCATTAAATGTATTTATTATAAAATTTTAATTGGGTTTATATATGTTATCAATGCATTAAAATGTACAGATGTATTTATTTTTTATTTTTTTTAATAATTTCATTATAGATTCTGATCATATATATATATATATATATATATATATATTGACACAATGGTTACAATTAACCATAATCTTTTTCAGCCCATAAATAAGAGGATGATGCACTTCAACGCACTCAAACTCAAAAATTTTCATATCAATCGAGCTAAAACTCAATCGATATAAAAATATATTTATTTAATTGTAAAATGGAGGATGAGCAATATTTTTTTGGTAAAAATGGGAACAGCTCATATAGAGAGGGTAGGGAGAGTGGGATGTTTTGTTGGAATATGAGTTAAGTCAAGGGAAAGGGTATTAAATTGACAACAATCCCACTTTTTTATTAGCCTACGCGGTTTCCTCATTTTACAAGCAAAATCTATACTATACGATGTCTTCTTCAACTACGACTCCGCAGTCTAAGGGATTTGTCCTTTTCAATTTCCCTAACATCTCTTTCATTTATTTATTTTTTAAATATATATTTTCTGAAAATAAATTCAAGTTCGAATCTCATCCTCGATAAATGTGAACTTAAAGATTATATCATTTAACTTACGTTACTATATGGAATACATATTTGAAGCATTGGTTAAATCTTTTGTTGGCATCTGAACCTGTTAATAGGTTGGTCCATTTGTTCAATCTTGAACGTTAGCTCTCAATAAAAATATTAGATCTCAAACAGAAGGTTGGGCTAAAAAAAGTTTGTTTACAATGTAAGTTTGAACTTGAATATTCAAAGCCCATGCCTGACCCGTTTTTTATGTTTCTAATATATTATATCATGTTATATATAAATTTATAACACATCGAAACTAAATCTATAGTTAAAGGTGTAAATGAACAGAACGTTAAATAAATTGTTCGTGAGCTGTTCGTCTACTAAGCTAAATAAACGAGTATGAACAAAATTTTTATGTTCGTTTAATAAAAGAACGAGCACGAACAGAGGTGTGTTCGGTTCGTTTATGTTAACAAACAAACTCGTTTACTTATTAATGATATTTTATTATAAAAATATTAAAATAATATATGTGTTTATGTATTTTTTTATTGTTTGTTTATTTATTATTAACATTATTTATGAACATATTCGATTAAGTTTATTTTTAACAATTATCAAATTGGGATCTTAGGTACCAAAAAAATTATTTTTAGTATTGTCTTTATACAATTTCAAAATTGGTTTATCAGGGCTGATCCAAATTGGGCCATGCTAAACAATATATTTTTTAACTTATATCGATCTGGCCCAATTTTGTTCATTCCATTCACTATTAGATTAAAGCTTTCACGTGTTATGGGAAACGTAAAAAATATCTCTATTTTTTTTTTTCTAGAAAATCTTCTTTTAATTCGACCATCAAATGAAATGTGTATAATTTTGATTCTATCGGTGCTTGAAATAATTTTGTTTTCTTTATATTACTATATCTCTGGAGTCGGTCAATAATTTTATTAGTAATTCAAAAATCAGTTTTTCAATAGTATTTATATAACTGAATTAAAGGATTTAAATGATTAAAAGAGTAAAAATATCTCTTCATAAAAAGAATTAAAAATAGATTCAGTCCTTCAATTATCAAAAATCATCATTGACTGATTTAACTGTTAATAGATTTTCTCGTTCTAATGTATTCCATAAATATATAATATTGGGAAATCTGAACATTAAAATAAAAAATTATACGTAGAAAAGCAGAAAATTGCTGTAGGTGTTTTATTTATTTTGCAATGAGGTGAAGAACCATCTTATGTTTTAAGGTTTTAGCCCCTCAGCCGAAGCCCATCTTTATAATCTCTCTGAAACCAACACTTCCTTCAATCTCCAATCCATGTATGGATTAAAAATTATGATATTATTATTTTCGTACATTTACAACTGATTCACACATCTATGATATGAATAAATTACGGTCAACTAACACACCACAAACATGGTCGTTCTCACAATTTAAATGATTAAATAATTTTTCGAGGTCTACATCTGACAACTATTGTTACATTGGAGCCTAGACTCATGAATTTGATAATTGTTCTCGCGTTAAAATTCGAATCTTTTTGTCCAAATTAAATCTCGAACATGACTTTTTTTTTCCAAACCCTAATATGTTGAAATTCCAAATAATAATTTAAGTCCACCACATGAATTGTTTTTGAAGCAGACGCTAGAGCAAGAAGCGTGAAGTAATATTAAATTGTGCGGATGGAGTGAGTTGTTGAGATAGATCTATGGTAACACATATCACGAGGTCCACATTATGTCGGGGCATTACATCTTTATTTTCCTTAAATGCCTATCTTCAATTCTTTAAATTCAATGTTTCTGACACCAAGGTCATATAAGAGTAGCACATCACTGCCCCATACCCATCTTACTACGTGTTCCCCTTCTTTTGGCACCTTTTATTTCATCTTCCTATTAGACTGTGTACTTCACTCCTGTAATAATTTGTCATTTCATTCTTTGACTACGTGGTCGTGAATGAGAAAATGAAATATATTTTGTGGTCAATCGTTTATCTTTTTTAAAAATTTTTGCGACGAAAAGATTAATCATTATTTCATTTATTTGACTTTTATTCTGCCACTTGAACAAATCCTTTTTATTTTAAAAAGTCACATAATCCATATTATTATTTAAAGGATTGATTAAGTTAATGCCACCCATCAACCGTGTCCCAACTCAATTGTGAAATTACTGAAAACACTCCCCTTTTATAAGATAAGCATTTTTACGAGAGTATTTTTGTCATTTTATATTTTATGCGAAATCTTAAAAAAAAAAAAATGGAGGACATTGAGATATGATGGTAAGGCACCAGGATTTTCAATATTTTAACTCTACCCATTCAACCGAAACCATTGTTTTATAAATGTATTTGTTACATAGTCTAGTCTAATTTAAGGGAGTCCTTTGATGAATTTATCAAATTATACTTTAATTATTAAATCAAAAGAGTAAAAGGACTAAATGGAGTGAAAGCATAATTAAACCAAAGAAAATGGATTGGAAAAGAAAATCAATGCACAAGTAATTTCCTTGAGAATGTAAGGTTTGTCCAAAGTATAACTGTATATGCAAATCAAGATACAATGCAATTTACACAAGATATGAACAATCAGAAATCCTTCTACCCCTCCAATCTTCCTTCCTCCCATAGGTATGAACTATAACCAAATCTTTTCATATGGTTAGCCAGTGGAACTGATGCGGATGTATGATTAATTGATGCAAAACCGAAAATTGCATGGCAGTCATTATAGCAAATACGGTCTTATTTTCGAGTCATGTCAGTGCACCAGAGTCGGTTCATAGGGGTCAAGGGGCTGTAGGTTGTGTTACTCTTAACCCTCCAAGCTCCATAGGAACAAGAGGGATAAGTGAGTGCAGAACATCCGTTATCAATGGACGGTAGCTTGGTTCCGGTTGCACGCATAGCACAGCTACAGCAGCAACCTGCATTTTACAATAACATTTATGCAAGCATTCAAATCTGCAATGCAAAACAAACCGAAATGCTCTCTAAAAGTAAATAAACAAGCTCTCAGCCTCTCTCATTTCAATCTATATGTACCAGTGAGACTCTTGGAAGTGAACTATAGCCAAAACACCAGTAGGCTCAGTTCAAAACAAGTTGCCAACCAAGTAAGCAATGTCAGTCCAAGTGGTTTTAATTTTCTCACTAAAAAAGCTTACATACCTGATATAAATGCTTCAGATCCATGGTATTTCTTATCACAGGATCCACGATGTTTGGGAGTTTAGATCTGTCAGTAAGCTGAGGCATGGCCTGCATTCATAAACAGCAATGAGTTTAGATTTCCAAACTTTTTTTTTTTTTTTTTTGTACTTCAACTAGCATTAAATCAAGGCCTACCCATGTGACAATAGATTGGCATTGAGCTGGTGCTAGTTTTTCTACAGGCTTTCTTCCCAATAGAAGTTCGAGCAGCACAACACCGAATGCATAAACATCACTCTTATCCGTTAATTTACCTAGAAAAAATAGATAAATAATGGATTTTAGCCTTCTAACATGCCATTCCCAGACCTCAGTTTCCTAAAAACTACAGAACATCGTATATAACGCATACTTTGGACCTCATCTTATCATTAGCATGACAACTAAAATGTTTTACACTCATGTGAAGCCAACTTTAGAATAAAAGAGAACAGCATAATTGGTCTAGAAGCCATGGGGTGGCAGCACATGTGCTGAAAGAGTAATTGAATAAAGCATATATTTATTGAGATCAAAACATGTAAGAACCATTATTGAAGTCTTGAGCATCTAGACCAACTTTTTTATTAGTTCCTACATATGGAAGAGAAACACTATCGAATAATACAAACAAAAAGCCTATTGAAACCGGTTGTACATACCATCTAAAAGGTATTCTGGAGCTACATAACCTAAAGTACCCGAAAGCTTCAAGTTATTCTTGTTTGTTGCCGCATCAGTTACCGCAAGACCAAAATCTGAAAGCTGTATCCACAAAGTGAGCTTCAATGGACTTCATACAAAGACAAAAGTTTTAATACTAAAAAAATAGAAGGTGGTCTAATAATTTACATTATAATTATTTACCTTTGCATTGAACTCCAAATCCAAAAGTATATTAGATGATTTCAGATCTCTATGGATGACTGGTGGATTGCAATGCTCATGGAGGTATTCTAATCCTCTGGTCAAAAAGTGGGACTTTTTTTAATCATATTCATTAACTAAGAGCAACAAGTGAAACCATATACAAAAACCTTACCTTGCTGTATCCAAAGCAATCTTCATCCTCCTATGCCAAGTTAATGATGAACCATGAGAAGGTCCTAAAACATCATTTAAAATTTTTCAGAAATAAGATCAATACAGTTTCTCCTGCATTACCATATATAATTCCTCTCTCTTTTCTTAAGTTCTTACCATGTAATTGAGTTTCCAAAGAACCATTTTCCATCAACTCATAAACAATAAACCTTGTATCGTTATCACTGCTATAACCCAACAGAGAAATTATATTGGAATGCTTAAATCTGCATAGCAAACCCACCTCATTCTGCAATTTCAAAACAATAAATCAACAGATCAAACATAAAAAGAAAACCAAGTGTTGCAAATTTTAAGAAATAATACCTCATATTCTTTTTCAGCATCTTGGCTTGCACAGTCCAACTTCTTAACAGCAGCATAAGAACCATCACTGAATTGAGCCTCGTAAACACATCCAAATCCACCCTCACCCAGAATATTACCATGATGGAACTTGTTTGTAGCTTTTTCAAGTATCTTATAGTCCATAAACGAAGCATAACCCTCTTTGGAAACCGTCCTTACAGACTTGAATTTACCCAAATATGGTGCCAAACCATTCCCTTTTTCACCATCTTCAAATTAAAACCAAAAAAACATATCTCAAATTTCCAGAACTAAGAAGTAAAACTAAAGTGGGTTTTGGCTGAAAGGAAGATACCTGAGCTCTTAGCACCATTTTTAGAGGATTTGCTTGAATTCTTCCTGTAATAAATCCATAAACAGAACAAGGAAGAGATAATTGCACCCAATGAAGAACAAGCAAGAATGAGAGCTAATAACATTTTCTTGGTTGGATCCATCTTCTTGTGCTCCTCACCTCCTAGTTGAATCCCAGCTGTTTCATTAACCAAGTTATAGAGTTAAAAGAAGTTCCATTTTTAGCATAACAAAAAGAAATTTCAAGAGATCAAGAAACTTCGGAATTAAGCAAAGAGAGAAAAAACAGGGCAACGTATTCATCACTAAAATAAAATTTAAAAAAATCATAAAGATGGTGCATTAACTAGGATGTTGATTTCCATGAAACAAAAGATTCACGTTCAATTTATTAAATGCACCGAATTATTTGGTTGGTTTTTGAAATTTGAAACTCTCCACATGTAGAACCAAAAGGAAAAGGGCAATGGGGCAGTTTCAGAAGCAAAAGTAGTACCTGAAGAGAAGGCAGGCACTGAAGCAGAGATGGGAGTAGAAATGGGTGATGAAGCAGGGCCCTGTACGGCCAAAACAACAATGTTTTCAAGAGTAGAAACAAGGAAAAGAAGCAGATGCAGCACAAGTTTCTTCTTCAACCCTTTGTTTCTTTCAAACAATGATTCTTTTACAATTCACTATGAATAATAAACTTTCATGTAGGCATGAAGATAGAGAATTCAGAGATATATGAACCAGACCCAGACTTAGAATCGGTGGGTTAAATTCAAAAAATGTAGACTTGACTTTCTAGGCTTTGCCTTTGGGTGTCTCTCCTTGTTTTGGGTTCTCTAAAAAGCCTGAATTTTGTAATGTTTTTTTGCCATCGAAATGCAGAAAAAGCAAGAAGGAAACAAAAGGATGAAGAAGAGGGGAAGCTTTTTTATGTTGGAAATGAGGGAAGCTCACAATAGAATCATGTGGATGTTTGGAAAATATAAATTATCCCAAACAAAATTCAATATTTAACACTCATCTGCTTCCATTATCATCACGCTTAAGAGTAACCAGCTTTTTGTACATCATCTTCAAATTTACTTAATAATGAATTTTTCTCCTTTCTCTATATGGTTTAATAAATGTCAAAAAAGTAAAGAGTTTAATTAATTAATCATGTAAGAAAATGTATTTATTCAATATTTATATAAAAATTAATTGATATTTTAGTTGAAATGGTAAAATTCGAGTGTAGCATTCTAATTTCATGATAAATATTTTTTTATTGATTTATAAAAATAGTAAAAATATACTCATAATATTATAATTAATTTTGTAAAAAAGTTTGTATTTATACTGTTGGTTGAAGTTTTTAAACTTTACAAGTAAAATCAGATCAATGATAGACAAATATTTTATGTGCGTATAGTAAAATATTTAAAAAAATAAATATAATAATTTTTAAGATTATTTGTGGAAAAAATATTATACCACATATTAATTTTTTTAATACAAATGTTTAGAACTACTCATAATCCCTTTCAAAGGTATAGCTAGGGCGCTGGCAAGGGCTTCGACCTCTCCCTAAAATAAAATGACTAAAAATTTTAAATTAATAAAAGTAAAATTACATTTTGACGCTCTTAATCTTTTAAAAATTATAAATATATAAATTATTAAAATGGTGAAATTGCATTTTTACCTTAAAATTTTAATTTAATTTTATCTCCATAAATTTTTTTTTTTACTTTTCTCCTAATCTCTCCTTAATCCTTAAATAAGAAAATAAATGTGCTTCAATATATTCGAGTCTACGTCTTTTTGTGTAAACATCAATATCAATATCAACCAAGTTAAGACTCAATTGATACCAAATACTAATTATTTAATAAATATATTCAAGAAAAAGCTTTCTTAACCATTAAACCAAACCATAAGAAAAATTCTTCATTTTCATGCTACTTTCACTGATAGCTAAAACTTAGCCAAATAAATTTCCTCTCACTTTTAATATTAAGATTTTTTTTAAAAAAAAAATTCATGTCTATTAACTATTGTTATAGAGATGTAATGTGTCGTTCACGAATTGATTTTGGATTTTTTGAAATTTAATCAATTTACTAATGCTTTATCATCATATGTATGAGTTATCATATTTGTGAAATGAATATGTATGATGTATGAATAGCAAATGTTTAATATATGTTAGGCATTTGGTTCCTTCAATTAGGACTCACGAGATATTGTGCTCACAAGATTTTAGGCTTGCGAGTGTTTTATCTTACAAGGTGTTGATTAACGAGATCCCAAGTCTTACGAGGTGAGCTAGTGATGTAAAGGTATAACAATGTGTCAAAAGTTTTATTTTTATTGTTTAATAATATTATTTTACTTATCTTGACTTGTATAGAACGATAATTAAAACTCTTATCAAACACATGTTTAACAGAAATCCAAACTGTTACCCCAACCTCTAATATTGTATAAAAATTATGTCTTTTTTGCCTAATCTAAACATATATTAAATTGAAATCATTATTGCATTTACATTTGTTGGAGTATTTGCAGGGGCGAATCCGGGTGATTGGTAAGAGTTCTGACCGTCTTAAAATGAAAAATTTTTCATTTAGTCTCTTTAAAATTTTAATTATGTAAGGGTAAAATTATACTTTGCCCGCCTAAAATGATAAAAATTTTATTCTGAATATGGTAAGTTATAAAAAAAATTTAATAAAATTTTTTAATTAAATTGATATCCAGTAATTTTGTGATATTAAACTCAAGAAGAGACTGTATTAAAATACAAATAAGTAGAGAGTATCGAATTTTATTTTTTTTTTAATTTTAGTGATGGCTTCAAATTTTAAAGCATTAATTTTTAAATAATAAAAAACATGGCATACATATCAACGAAAATATTTGAAAATGTTTTTCGAAAATGATTATGGTGTAGTTTTCTTTCTTTTCATACCTTATACATCTAAATAAATATCAATTTGAATTTTCAAAGCTGTTTTTTTCCCATCCACTAATACTACTAAATTCTATGGGAAGAAAAATGTCTAGAATACAATGCTTTCAACTTTAAAAATATTTATTTATTGTGAATTAACAACTAATACTTATTATTTAATTATGTTTAGAATTTATGATAGCTTTCACCCAAAATATATTCCAAAATTAATGCTTTACAAAATGACTTAAATCTGCTGACATTTGATTTTTTTTAATTGCTTTTGTGGTTGAGACAGTAGTCACAACTTCCAGTATTATTTTCTTGTTTTAATTATCTATTTGAAGACTTGGCAAATTCTAGAATAAAGCATTTGGACTATTTATTTTGAAATTATTGGATGGATAAAGCTGATAATATGAAGACCAATTGAATTGAAATCGAAGATTTAAAGATTGGTTTCTTGCAAATTAAGATTGGCTACTTGTGGAATAAGTAAATTCAGTTTTTATAGTTGAAGATATTGGATTAAACCGAAACACTTATCGTACGTTGATTTTTAGCCTTCTTTATAGAGAAGTGACTAGATTATTATGACTTTTATGTAAACAAAACTTAGTGCTATATAAACTTAAGTTTTGCCTAGGTTAAGAGATAACCGAGACTTAGAGAGTTTGATAGAGCACCAATTTGTTCAAATTGTTTATGTAAGCAATCAAAAGAGTCTATTGAGTTGCAAAGCTAATCTTTCGATGGGAAAGCTTAGAGGAAGAGTGATCTAATCCTTGTACAATGGTGAGGCAACTAAATCGGTGAATGTTAAGCTAGTGTTAGAACTTAAATCATTGATCCTACTGGGAGAAAAATAACGGATCATTGATCTGGATAAGGCTCTGCATATGTAGACAGAAGTCAAACTAAGTAAACAATCTCTATACATTTTTTATTGTTTTTGTACTTTTTATTTCATGATTGAAACTATAAACCACAATTTCAAACATCATTGCAACCACAATTTTTATTTTACAAAACAACAACCCCTCGTTTCTAAAAACAACATTAATTATTATGTTTGAAATTGTAAATTTAGAGATTAGACTCGTATTATTATCTAAATGTCAAACGAAAATTTTAATTACAGCTCGAAGCAAAATTTTTAACCTACATTAACTTTTATTTTTTTTCGTTGAAATTTGATGGGATGGTATTTCCAATATTATTTAATATATAATAGTAAAGTTGCCATATAAACTCATTTTTTTAATAAATTTATTATAAATTCTAATTTAATCTATTTTTTTTTACACAAAACTTAGAATTATTCATAACTTCTTCTCAACTCATAAATAAGAGAATGATGCGCTTCAACATACTCGAACACATATCTTTCTGCATTGGAAATAACACCCATATCAATCGAATTTTTTTTCTTAATTGGAGTTGCATCATAGACTTTGAATATCAAATCATGGCAAAAGGCACATTGGACCACCAATCATAATAAATTTGCTCACACGAAATATATATTAGCAAACGGTATGGCATAATTGGTTGAAGAGCAAAGAAGGTCATCATCTTCTGAAGCATCTAAGGCGTGAGTTAAGCTAAGACCCCAAAAAGCTTACGTTCCATCATCTTCTTCGTGGCTGTCTTTGCTCTTTCCTTTCCACCCTCACAATCTTAGTCTATTTGATTGCATGAGGTCTATGCATGGGCCCTCTTAAAATTTATTAGTTTGATATGAATTAATTTCAAATAAGGATAAGTTTAATATTTTTTATGGAGTTGTGTACTATAATTTAAGATAATTCTATTCATGGTCATTGTACTTTGATCATTTCAATTTTTTTCTCTCAATTCAGTTACTTTAAATAAGATAATTGTGCGAAATAGTCACTGTCGTTAAAATTTTTGTTTTCTTTTAATGGATTATTGACGTGACACATTAGCTCATTGAGTGACTGATATATCACTTTTTTTGTTGACTTTTGACTAAAGTTTAAGTGAAAAAAATTTTGAACTAAATAGAGGGAGTTTCCTAAACTTTAGTCAAAAATCAATAAAAAAAATACCACGTGTCAATCAATCGGTATGCTAATGTACCACATCCGCAATCCGTTAAAAGAAAACGAAAATTTTAATGACAATGATTAATTCACTCAATTATCTTATCTAGAGTGATTAAATTGAAAAAAAATATTTTGGAGTGATCAAAATAGAACAAACCCTATTTTAGAGTAGCCATGAGTATAATTTACCCTAATATTTAAACTCCTGATTGAGATGGTGCTACTAGTTAACCGAGCACCAACTCAATTAAGGTAATTACTTTAATGTCCTTTCATATTTAAAATGAATTATATTATTAGAGAGTACTTCAATTTGAAAAAATTAAAAATGTACTTATTGTAGTATTTAAGTACATGCCAATTGCATTAATAAAATTTATATCTTTTTATATTTTAATAAATTAAAAAAAATAAGTACAAATAATAAAAATCATAAAATTTAAACCCAAAACATCATGCTTCTCGCTATTTCAAATTTACTATATCCCAAATTAAAATCATCCATATACTTTGCAATAAATTTGACTTTATACAATGAATATGAGCAGATTGCAGATATCTCACCAAACAACAGCATGGTCACGTGTTAGGTGAATAGTGTGTTTGAAAACGAGGCAAGGGACAGTGCTAGCTGTGCCTGCGCACAATCTGCTCCCGCACATGAGTTTTTTTTTTCTCTTTAATAATATCATTATCGATTTTAATCATATTTATTTTTTAACGTAATATCTAAAATGATTCATAGTCATGCATTTCAGCACACTCGAATCTATATTTTTTTACACTAACAATAATGATTATACCAATTGAGCTAAGACTCAATCAACAATAATAAATTGAGTTTTTAAATCAATCTAAATTTGATTGAGATAAGGATTGCATTATTCACAGACTTAATAAAATATATAATTTATGTGAGATATTGGTTCGATTCTTATCTTGAGTATGGAACAATTTAAAAATTTATTATCAATATTTATCTCTTAATGAACTTATAAAATGTGGAAGATTAGTTATTGTACTCGCTTCGATAATTATCTTAAAAAATAAAAAAAAAATATTTTGTCTTGTAATAAAAGAATGAATGTTTTTTGAATTTAAATTTTGTGGATAAAAAAATATTAAAAATTATTTTTTATCTGAGGTTTGGATTTTTTTTAATTTTAATGAAAAGTCAATATATCTACCAAATGTCAAGGGTTTCAGATAAATAAATATATGAAAAATTCTTTGGATTTATTTAATAGACACTTTAAGACATAAAATAATGGTAAGACTAAGACAGGACAAATTACAGTACTCTTCTAAGATGCCATATGATTTGGTTCTTAGATAAATGTCGTTAAAGCTCAGAAACCCAGAATTGAACATTAAGTAATTGCAAATAATTGAATCTTTTTTATTGCAACCTGATGGTAGGATTTCAATGTTAAATGACTTAATTGCAAGGTTTAACAATTCATATGCAAATATTTAATAATAATCAACAACTAACTAATTTTTTATGGTTTTTCTCTCGGTTTTTCATGGAGGCTATTTTTCATATTTATAAGGTATAACTCTTTTATGTAACATGTTAGGACTAACTAGATGATATGCATAATGACACGTTATTCCTTTTTTAAGCTTGACACGTATTCTTAAAGATATCTCTATTGAGATCTCGCAGTGTGTGAAGTGATGTCGCGAGATAACGAGCCACGGAGTGGCAAGCTGGCGAGTTGGAAGGAGAAGCTGGAAGAGAACAAGCTAGCTAGTTGACGAGCTGGAAGGTGAAGCTAGAAGATTGAGTGGTTGATAAGTTGGAAGGTGGCGATGTCATCTTTCTTTGATCGAGTCAGACTACAGGTCACTAGGACAGATCGAATCTCGGATTGGGTTGTGATATATTTTATTACATGATAATTTAAGTTTATATTTTTACTAAGAATTGATTTAACACTATCACTTTTTTTGTAAAGTATGGGATCAAATTCTAACAATCCTCCAGTAAAAGGATGAAATTTATAATTATACTAAATTAATATTATTATATCTAAAAGTATTTTTTTTTTTAATTTATAAATAATTAAAAGAAAAAAAAGACCGGAAAAAGAGAAGAAATGATAAGGATGTAGGAGATGGTAGCTCAAATATTGTAGACAGCACCGACAGGATTGAGAAAGTCAAAATAGCAATCCTGTCCGCAAGTAATTTTTGCAATTTTATTAGTGCACATAATTTCATTCCACCTAATTTTGTGAGGTGAAATCTTAACAATCTTTGGCTTTTATTAAATTCAGGAGGAAATTGGCTTCTTTTTATGCCCAAATGTAAGCAATATCGTCCTCATCAATCCATTTTCTTCCTTTTGGGGTTTAGTGGTTAGGGAGTGATTCACCATTTGTGAAAAATTTATATAGAAAGTAAATGAAGTTGTTGATTGAGGTTGAGTTCGATTGTCATTGTCATTGCTGTCGGTGTAGGAGGATACGAGTTCGAGTGCGTTAAAATGCATTATTCACTTATTTAAGGGTTGGGAAGAAATTATGCCTAATTTTAAGTTCTTATTAAAAAGAACAGATATAATAATGTTTTATAATGAGATTTTGTAAAAAAAAAAACTAAAAGTTAATGATTTTTTTTTTTCAGAGATGATAGAATTTAAAATTTAAAAATTATAAATGTTTTAATTCAAATCTCACAAAGTGTGGGCTTTTATTGATTTTATATGAAAATATAAACACACCTTTATTTATACTTGTTATAAACCCATTGATTAAATCTGAGTCATGAGTTAATTAGCAACCATATCAATCTCATGTGTTTTTCTCTATTAGAATCTTTTAAGGTGGGTAATAGTTTTTATCTTAATTCAATGCCTTTAGAAATCGAGTTTAAGGTTAGTACCAATTCTAAATGCTCGTTAAAGGACTTGCCCTAAATTATGCTCAAAACTTCCAATTGCAAGACGCTTGTCCCTTGGAAGCCCTCTCAGCAATGTTACATTTTACAACTTTATTATCACTTTGTTGCAATGAAGAAGAAACACAAGGATCCTAGGTCTCAATCACTCAATTAGAGAGAACATGAGTGACGACATGAAAGTAACTTTCTCAATTCAGCTAGAATTCGACTTATGTTAACCAAGGAATGATCCTGTTGTCAGGTATTATTGCGAGCTCAAACCACAAGAGAATACTCCAATGTTAACAAAATGTACTCATTCATATCTCAATAAGCCAATGGGCATTACAATATGCTTGAAAATCGGAATTTTAAGATACTTAGGTGTCTAGGCTTCAATATAGTGTAGAAGAGGATTTTATTTGGTTTTCTTTGTGAAAAATTAACAAGTTTAATTGTCTATTTATAGGTTTTAAAATTAGCTCGACACACAAGAGTGTAAATTCCCGTTTAAATTTTCATTAAAATATTTTCAAATTATGTTATACATTTAAAGAAATAATTAGTCATAACTTGACATCAATGGATGTCGAGTTCAAGGTTAAATACTATTCTCAACCTTTCAAAATTAAATTTTAAAAATTCAACTAAGAACTCAATAACACCCATGAATGTCAAGAGATACTATAATCATATAATAATCATAATTACGGTGATTCCAAAATAGCATGAATAACTTGATAATATTGACATCCTCTCTGAACTCGACACCAATAAATATCAAAATATGAAGAAAAAAAAAACTCTAAGAAATAACTTTTTATGAACTTATATTAAAATATATACAAATTATCATAAGAGTACTAACATAATAAGACATGTAGGACAGTCCTAGAAAAGTAAAAAAGGAATATTTATGGACCTACTTTATAATAAAGGGGCTATTGCTAAAAGACATTAACTTTATGGTATTGTTAATAGATTCTCAAGGTATGATGATGACTTTTTATCCTTTTAATTTCTTTCAAATAATATTAAATCTAGAAGAATGAATCATGTGGTAGTTTTAAATTCGCATCAAGTAATTAGAATTTTTGTGCATCATTTTTAAATGAAAACCCACTAATTCTTTGCTTTAGCATGATTAATGAATATTATAATTCGGTGACTTTGATTTGATGATTTATGATATACCAACATCTTATCTGAAAACACCACAAGATTTAAATAAAGTCATTTCTTACTTTTAAATTTATAAGAATTAATTACCATTGGGATTATCAAGAAAATTAAATAATTTACAGTCTTTTTATATAGATGTTTATTTTCAATACGGTATGTTTAATTTGTTTTTATCTCACGTTATAATATCTCTGTAACACCCAAAACTCGTATCTATCATTAGTGTAGAGTTTTGAAGTGTTACCAAATCATTTAATAAATATACCTTCTTAAACAATAACACAACCAAATTTTAATCTTTGACATTTAACTTGAATGAAAGCATTCCTAAATCTACCATTTATATGCTAAGCTCTACCCAACTCAACTACATGAGAAAATAATGCAAAAGATGCATAATTCCAACATCAACAATACCATTAAAGCTAACCTCTTTCAATAACCCATTCAATTCATTCAATTCACCCAATCTCAACATTCAACATATATAACCATGCAAATTTCATTCCAATATATATATATATATCAACATATTTAACAAAAGATAACATGTAAGTCACAACATTTCCAACCAACTTCCCTACAAGTAAGGTTTACAAGCTACTTACATTCTAAATTCACCAGACACCTATACATCTCCTAGGCACATGCCAAAATAACAAAAGAGGTCATCACTGATATTGATTTTTGTCCCGATGCTGAATTGAAATATACTGATAATTTAACCTGAAATCATGAGAATTTACCCACATTAGTAAACTTTTATTCCAAACTAAACATACATATGGATGTATTCAAATTTTCATCTATATGCATTCACTTAACAACTTGAAATCTTAGTTCAAATGCATATTCTAATTCATGTTGTATATCATCAAACCTTTCCAAAGAATTCGTCCATTTCGTCATTAACCAATTTCGTCAATTCATGCCACTCGGTGCCTAGCGGATAAACCGCAATAAATGAACCCAGCTCTAGTTGGTTTAACCAATGATAGTTTCGTCAATTCCTGGCACCTAGTGCCTAACGAATAAACCGCAGAAGTGAGTCCAACTCTAGTTGGATTAACCAACGGTTTGCGCCCAGCGCTAGTCAGATAAACCGATAATCCTGACACCCAGTGCCTGGCAGATAAACCGTGAAAGTGAGCCCAACTCTAGTCGGTTAAATTGACAAATATTCGTTAAATCCTGGCACCCAGTGCCTAGCGGATAAACCGCAAAAATGAGCCCAACTCTAATCAGTTAAACTGACAACATGAATAATTCACACTACCATTTCCTCAATTCACAGTATATATTATCTTTTAATCGTAGCCTTGGGACAATATATGTATCAAGTATTTAGATTGATAATTAAATATAATCGAATCTAAATAAATAAATTGATAGTAAAGTTGAGTTCGAGAAAGCGAACTTATCGGTTACCACTGCTTTTCAAAACCGTGTTTGTTACTTGATGATCTTTTCCTTTCCACGATTAACGTTTTTTCTACTGACCTCTTGATCTGTTTGTAACCAATCAATTCAATTAACCATTTACATTGTCATTTTTGTGCTTAAAAATAGAGAATTATTCTCTCATTCAATTTATGCTTTGTACACTTAACAAATATTTCTTAATCAATTTGGTACTTAAACCAAAAATCATAACAAAATCATATTTTTCTCATGATATACATGCTTATATATTATTTTATTTATTTATTCTCATTTCTAACATTCTCCAACAGCCCACGATTATACCCAATTTCACTAAAAACTCCATATAAACTTTCATTTTCACAACCAAGTCCAAAACTCCATAATTTCTATTCTTGATTAACAATTTTAGTCAATCCAACAACCAAACACAAAACTCCATACAAAAGCATTATTAAACCTTAGAAAATGTTCGTGGCAGTAAGCACTTTTCAGCCACCAAATCCACATACATATATATGTATATTTTCCAAACAGCCCTTCAACAATCTGAAATTTATAACTTAATTCCCATAACATTTTAAATTTATAACATTTACATCTTCAATAATTAATACCATTTCAACTTACTACCAAAATAATTTAAAACTAGACAAACTTGATATCTCACCGCCTGCTCTCCCGAATAACCATGAAAACAGTCCCAAAAGTATCAAAATTTCAATAATTAACACATGATATTTTCAATGCATTTCATTTAAATCCTTTAAAACCAACTCAAACAAAAATTATTAAACAAAACGAGCATTTTTCAAGCCAACAAATTTAATACTACCATCACATTCTAGCACAAAGTTCAGACCAAAATTTCAATCTCAACACTTAACTTAATTTCATAAATTAATCCCTCAACTAGCTTAATTAAGTTGAATAAATTCCAAAAATGTAAAGAATGCTAAGAACAAACCTCAACAACACCTGCATGGAAAGGAAAAAACTCAACCAAAAGTCTTCTTTTCTCTCTAATGGAGTTTCGGCAAAAACAAGAAGAAGAAAGAAAATAATCACCTTTTCTTTATTTTAGTGGATTTTCTCTTAATTTTTACTAACATCTTCTTTTTATTTAATTACATCCATGTCCCTTTATAACTATTATAATCAATAAAATATTTACTCGTCAATATCCACTATCTGAAATTTGGTATATTTTTCCCTTAAGTTCACTAGATAACATTCCTTTCTCGAATTAATCCCTTCAATTTATAATTACTCATTTTTACATTTTCTTCAATTTAATCCTTTTAATTAAATTACCTATCCAAACAGCTATTTTTTTTTTCTTAATTAAATTTTTGCAACTTCTATCAACCCCATAAATACTAACTAATAAGTAAAATATTAACTTATTTACCAATAATTGAAATACTAAACCTTCATTTTAGTTAATACTAAAAACGGGTCGTTACAATTCTCCCCCCTTAATTAATTTTCGTCCCTGAAAATCTTACCAAAATAAAAAGAGGTGAGGGTGTTGAGATTTCATCGTTTCCTCATGCTCCCAAGTCACTTCCTCAACGTTATGATTACGCCAAAGAACTTTCACTAGGACTCTCTTATTACGCAATTCCTTCAGCTCGAGAGCTAAAAGCTCAACTGGTTCTTCCTCATATGTTAGATCAGGTTGAATTTACATTTCTTCCGTCGAACTGACATGATACGGGTTCGATCGATATCTTTTGAGCATCGACACGTGGAATACATCATGCATAACATTATTGCCACCCTTTTTTATAATTAATTATCCCACAGCAGCCTAAACAACATAAATGTACAACTATTGAACATCATTTAACCCAAACATTAACTAACACTTAGACATAAATTCTGCAGCATTTACTTTGCTTTTACTCTCATCCAAAAGTTTCATAAAGGCAACAGTAATCCCTTTAATAATCAAGTTTTAGACATAAAAATTGCAACTAAATAAACGAAATTATTTTGGCACATCATATGACATTTGGTCATACATCTACAGCAATAATTTAATCTTCTTTTACCTTCCTAGTTGCATAAATGGCAACATTAAACACTCCCACTAACAAGTTTCATACATAATAAATACATCACTATTTATTCATTTCCCTCCATATCAGTCGAACCACACAAGAAAGAAGAAAAAAAAACATTATTAGGAGGCCTGCCATTTGCATGTAATACAGTTCATCGATCATCTCATACCAGCCTTACCAGTTTCGACATTTAACAGAGTAGTCAAGAAAATGAAGAGGATGTGAGAAACTCACTTTCAGTCATCATTAACAGCAGCAATTTAATTCATCGAACAAGGATATTTTAAATGTTAACTTAAGCATTTTCGAATCATCATTGACAACAACTCATTTGGTCAATGAAGTCAACATAATCGAACACAATAAAAATGGAAATTTACTAATACAAGGGTTGTTACGAGTATCATACAAAATGTCATAACTTGTGAGATTTAACAAACAACTTTTCACCATTAATGCATCCAAGGACAATTAACATTGAACAAGTAAATGAAAATGGAACTTTACCTTACTTAAAGCATCATGTAAACAACAAAATTTATGAACATATTTTAGATATCAAAGTTGTTGAACCCTCCATATCAATTTATTAATTTAACTCACATAAAAGAAATTTACAAGAACTTAAATAAGCTTTAACACCACTTAAACTACAATAATTATTCGCATCTTGGACAGATTTATTCGATATCAAAAACTATTTTTAACAGTCATTATTTACCATTTGAACAACTTAAATTTCTGTAATAAATCGTCACTGAACAACAACAATTTATACACCCTTATTAACAACTTAATTCTAGTAATAAATAACAATGGACAGCAACTAAACAACCCTTTTGACAGCTTGATTCCAATAGTAATTAACAAATGACAACAACAATTAAACCTTAAATGAAACATGCATTAAAGCTAAGTCGAATGTCGTGAATGTGTCTTATTTTGAGTTGCATTGCAACCTCACTTGAAACATGCATTTATACCACCGAAATGACATGATAATATCCTAAAATTTCAACATTAAACTTCAATTAAAATATGAATTTAATTCAACCGAATGATATGAAATTGTCCAGCATTGGAGAACAACTAACTTCAAATAAAAACATTAGTTTAATCCAAAAGCAACATTTAGTCATTCAAATACCAACTTCAACCGTGAGAATTTTCAGCATCAAAATACCTAAAATTTCAGACATTATAATTTGCAGCATTTAAATGCCTAAAGTTTCAGCATTCAAACCACATGGTTTACAGCATATAACACTCTAAGTTTCCAGCTTTCAAACTTAATAAATTTCAGCATTTGAACATCATTTATTCAATAACATATGCAAAATTTAAATATTTCAACTGACCGGTTTTGCACATCATAGAATTCATTCATTTGAACCAAGTTAATTACCGATAAATCAACTCAATACTACAATATTTAATCATCAATGTAACAACCACAAACATCATAATTCTTTTTTCTTTTTTGCATTTCGCTAGCTAGCAACAGTTTAACTTTTACACCACTTAATTCCTTACTTCCCTTCGACATATATACTCGTTTTGTTTTTGTTTGTTTTTTTTTACAGCATTATGAATCTCATGATAAACTGTGTTAAATCTCCAAATTTAAACTCTTCATCAAGCTCAAATCAAACAACATGCATGTTAACAATTCAACCATCATTTTATTGTGCTAAATACACCGCAATGCAATATATACACGAACCGAATATCGACTCCAATTAAACAACAACATTCAATTTTTTCTCTTTGTCAACCGAATAGCCAAGGTATAGTCCCAATAAACTTCTAGCCAAAATCAACAGTTTTTTTTTTTAATTATTAGAATGCACAAATTTTATTTTTTTTAAAGATTTGGATTCAAGAACTCACCAGAAATTCCAAGCCGAGCCTAGCCTTCAACAAGCTCTTTTCCCATCTTGCTGCTGCCTTTTCCTTTAGACGGCTGGTAGACGGATTTTCCTTCAACAAGCGAATTTATTGAGAAAATCAGCTCCCAGCCGAGCCAAACCAAGTATACAATCAACTCTCCTCTCCCGCTCTATTCGAACAGTAGCCTAAAAACAAGCAGGAATTTCTTTCATTCTAACCAGCCCAAGAAAAATATGAGAGTGGAAGGAAGAAAATAAGAATGGGTTGTTTAACTTTCTCTCTTCCTTGTTATTACCGTCCGACTCCTCCACTCACCATTTATTATTATTTTTATATCTTTACTCATTTATTATATTAACTAATGTTTACTATAATATAAACATACATACATACATAATACTAAATTAACAGACAATATAATCTTATAACCAAGGTATATTTCCCATTTAAACCCCTCACACTAAAATCTTATTATAATCCTTGACAATTCACACTTTTATTACTCCAGCAATTTAGTCCCTATACCTTAATTAATCCCTAATTTCATAAAATTACTTAAACGAAATTCAATTCACTTCTAATATAACTCTATAAATATTTAACAAAAATATTTACGAGCTTGATTTATAGAAATGGGGTTTCAAAACCACACTAACTGACATCACTGACTCTCGGGTCGTTACTATTAAGGCAAGATTTGTCCTTCCATCTTTACTCTCAAGGTTGATTTTGGCCACGATGACTTCAATTTGATTTATTTACATTTCTAACACTATTTGCATTGATTACTAAACACATCTGTGGTCTCACATTACTCTTTTTCATTCTGTCTATGACTTAAAACCCTGATGGCACTGAAATTACTATTCGATTCTTTCACATCTTTAGCGAGAAAATAGAAAACATTACAGATACATTTCATTTATCGAATTCTCAAACTCTTATCTCACTCTGTTTCTTGTGATAACAATTTCCTTTCATTTTCTAACCATTTTCCTCGAAATTCAATTTGAAAGAAATCCCAATATTCAGCTTTAGCCAATTTATTACTCATTTTACTGCTAAACTCTTCGACTCTACACTTTTAGACTTAATTAATAGAATGCATATGAACATTCTGTCGTAGGACTTTGATGACGAGGGGGAGAAAGTCATAGAGCCACAAAATTAATTTTCATATACACAATAAGCATATATATTATTCATTATCAATAAAAGTACTGTGAACCTTTTCTAAAGACTTCTTGAATCTCTGCACAATATGAGCAGCCTTTAGATAGGAGGCTTGAGCATTGCTCTCTTCTTCATCTAATTCCTCAGTAATATCATTATTAGTATGAATCTCTTGATCTACTACACATTAAATTCATTCGACATCTATTAATTATAAAACAAAAACAATTAACATCAACATCCAAATCTCGACTCAATTATGACTCAACAATGGCATGTACTTGTAGACTCATTTATGAGCTTGATTTAGTTCGAGAATTGACTAAATTCGGAAGCTCTGATACCACTAATTGTAACACTCAAAACTCGTATTTGTCATTGGAGTAGAGTTCTGAAATGTTATCAAATCATTTAATAAATATACCTTCTTAAACAATAACACAACCAAATTTTAATCTTTGACATTTAACTTGAATGAAAGCATTCCTAAGTCTACCATTTATATGCTAAGCTCTACTCTACTCAACTCAACTACATGAGAAAATAATGCAAAAGATGCATAATTCCAACATCAATAATACCATTAAAACTAACCAATTTCAATAACCCATTCAATTCATTCAATTCACCCAATCTCAACATTCTAACATATATAACCATGCAAATTCATTCCATAATATATATATATATATATTTAACAAAAGATAACATGTAAGTCACAACATTTCCAACCAACTTATTTTAATTTAATAATATGCACATAACATGTAAGTCACAATATTTTTAAAATCGGTGTAAAAAGTTAAATATTTTTAAAAATCGACATATTTGATTTATTTAGCCAAGGAAAACACGTGGTTGCTTTTTCTGTTTTCGAATTTTTGGAGCTTTAATATTATTTTGATTTTACATTTTACTTGCACACGAAGTGAATTTTTTAAATCAATAATTAAATTTTAAACTTTTTTAATATAATGATATGATAAAACCAAATTATATCGAATGTAATAAATAGTTGCTAAATTGACTTTTTTTTAAATATATTTTAGAATTAGGTTTAAGTTGACAAAATTATAAATATTACGAGTTTAATTTGTTATTATATTAATTAAAATTATGTACAACAAGAAGAAAATAGATTTTTTTTTAAATTAATAATTAAATTTAAACTTTTTTAATACAATGATATGATTAAACTTTTTTAATGCAATTTCTCTAAATTTTTGAATTAAATTATAAATAAAAAATATCTTTAAAAATTTTCTAGAATAATCTTTTTTGAGAATTTTCTTTTTACTAATTATTATTAAACTTAATTATTTTAATATTAAATTAATATGATACTTATCAAGATAAATATTAGATTAAGTTTAATATTAAATGTTATTAAATTAATAGGATATTTATCTTGTAGATAAATATTAGATTAAATTTAATATTAAATGTTATTAAATTAATAGAATATTTATCTACAAGATAAACGTTGAACTAAATTTAATTATCTTAATATTAAATTAATAAAATATTATTCAAATAATTATTTAATTTAATTTAATATTATTAAATTAATTATTTAAAATTAAATTAATTATTTAAATTTGCATATTAAATTAATAAGATAAATATTAAATTAAATTTAATTATTAAATTTGATCTAATATTTATTTTCATTGAATTAAATTTAATTTAATATTAAAATAATCATTTAAATTTTGCATATTAAAAGCTGTCCTTTAAAAGCCATTCATCCTTCCTAGCACTAACTCAGTTATATGCTCCATACATTTTCTCTCCATTTTGTTGATTCCTTTTCGTCTCATCTAATCTTTTACATTCCCATTTTTTTTAGAGGAAATTTGTAAATCCTTCTTGCTGTTTTTTTGCCATGGGTTTTGCAGTTCAAAAACCACGCGAATGTTTAAAGCTCCCTAATCCCATGAAATACCCTCAAAACCCTTGTCATAATCCTAATCCCAAAACTAACCTGACGAACCCTTCACAAGGGAACAGTGAGAAGCATTCTCCCAACACCTCCCCTCCTCCTCGGCCCACCGTCAATCGCCCTAAAGCTCCGACCAAGAATCTCGTCATTGGTCAAGTCGAGATCTTCATACGCGGGGAAGAGAAGCATGTGAGGTTCGGAAAGGAAAACGTTGATGTAAATGTAGGTCCCACCGGCAGTTTGAGTCCAAATCCCGTTTCCGTTTCGACCCAGCTCCAATGCACAGAATCAGAAAACAGCGGAAGTAAGAAGCATTCTCCCAACACCTCCCCGTCGATCGCCCTAAAGCTCCGGCCAAGAATCTCGCCATTGGTCAAATCAAGGTCGTCATAGACAGCGAAGAGAAGTATTTCAGGTTCGAAAAGGATAACGTTGATGTGAATGTAGGTCTCACCGACAGTTTGAGTCCAAATTCCGTTTCCGTTTCGACCCAGCTCCAACGCACCGAATCAGAAAACAGCGGAAGTAAGAAGCATTCTCCCAACACCTCCCCTCCTTCTCGGCCCACCGTCGATCGCCCTAAAGCTCCGGCCAAGAATCTCGCCATTGGTCAAATCAAGGTCGTCATAGACGGCTTCAGGTTCGAAAAGGAAAACGTTGATGTGAATGTAGGTCTGATCGACAGTTTGAGTCCAAATCCCGAGTCCGTTCCGACTCAGATCCAACCCGTCGAGTCAGAAAACAACGGAAGTAAGGTTGTGCCGGTCTCGTTTTACGCTGGGTGCGCCCATTTAACGTCGCCCCCTCCAAGTTCTGTTCCGTTGCCGATGTTTTTAACAAAGAAGATTGGGGTTGCTTTGAAGGATGACGTCGAGCAGGATATAAAGGCTCGATTTGTAGCCATTACGGTGTAGGTGGTGATCGAACTGAATTTGTTGTTAGAGAGGTAATCTCTTGATTGGCTTCTCTAATCTTGGATCGTCCTTTATTTTTTCAAGGGGATTGATCGAAATAGTCATGGGGGTATAAATCTTGTAATTATGTTTGCGCATATTCTTTGTCCATCAAGTATTATATATGACAGTAAAGTTGTTTATGTTTTGTAGCGTCAAAACCTGGTGTTTTATTTTTTAGATGCCATGAAATAGCAGGTTTCAGATTCAAATGCCCAGGAGTATTGTTTTTTGTTCATAAACACATCATATGATTTCAATTTTCAGTTTGAACAAAACTTGAAATCCACTAGAAACTCAAGTGGAAAAGCTTTGTTAGGTCCTAAATGAAACTGTGCCTGATATAAGGTTATTCCATTATAGAGAATTGCTGGTCGTGGACAGAGATTTTATAGGGAGGCGTTGTACGCCGTCGTCTTAGACTGGCCACTTTTCTCAACCGACATTGATCTTTGAAGTCATATGTAAAATCCAAGGCAATTAAACATCTTTTAATAGAACATAGGTAAGAATGCGAATTTTTAGGTAAATCCTGTCAGAAAAGGTAAAACATTATTGAAAAAAATTATTTTTATGTTAAGTTTAAAGGTCATTGGAAGTGAAGGAAATAGTAACCCTAATGTAAATTTAAAAAATAAATTATTAGCATGTTTTTATTTTATAAAATCAATAGCAAGTTGGTTGGTTAATTTTATTAACGATAATTTTTCTCAGAATTGATTATGGGTCACGAATTGAGTCAATGTAAAATTTTAGCTTTGTTCTTTAGGTTCATATTTGACCTAAAAATTAGGTCTAAAATTTTGTTCAAACTCAACGCATGTAAAATTGTTAAACTCGAGCATGATTTGATTAGTTTGCTTTAAAAAAAATTATATTAGTTTTATATAAAAATAAATTTATAAATATGATACATACATTAAAAATGTTAAAATAATTATTTCTCAACAATTTGAAAATACATTTTAAAAAAATTTATACTTAAATAACAATAAGATAATTGTAACTTAACAAGAAAATATCTTTAAAATAGGAACAAAATTGATGATAAACAATAACCCAACAATAAAAACAAAACAGTAACAAAACAACATCAAAATGACAGCAAAACAACCATAAACATCAATGAAATTTTAGGTAATTTCAAGTCGAGTCGAGCTCGGGTCAAAAAAATCTTACTCGATGCTCGGCATGTTTAATAAACGGGCTTTAATTTTTGTCCAAGCTTATTTTTAAACTTATATTTTTGTTCAAACTCTTTTATTTTTCGAAAGAACTTCAAGCCTAAATGGATAAGTGAACTATGATCGATTGTAGTTTTCACCATAAATTTTGTTGATAGTTTATGCAAACAATAAATTATACATAAAAATTGCTAATACATTATATATAAAATAATTTTGGTATTTATTATATGGATTATTTTGAAATTTTAAAAATTCAATGACATATGTTAGAGAGTTTGATGTATCGGATTTGAAAGATCTATTGCTTTAAAATTTAAAATTAAATATATAGCAGCCCTCCAATTAGCCATTTGCCTTTTGTTGGTTATAAAGTAAAAATGTTAGGTTAGATGAAGGAGGTACCACGTGAAGCATAATTTTGAATTTTATTTTTATATATTATATAATTTATAATACATAAAAAATAAGTTTATAGTCAAATGATATTAATATAATTTAAATATTTTAAAAAATATATTAACATGTTTATATATAAAATTTTAATAAAAAATATATATATATATATATATATACATTTTAAATGTGATATGGGTGGGCCTAAAACAAGCTTGTGTTAGTTATTTACAAATATGGGCGGGTTTGGGTAAATTTTTTGCTCATATTCTGGATTTGGAAAAGTTTAAAATATGTTGATATCATACTTAAGCTCGGGCTGAACTCGACATATGAACGCCTCTAATTTATATGTGTTGCATAGATAACTTGGATTTATCATTAAAAAGTAAAAAGTGTCTACAAAATTTAAGAGGGTTGTTTGTTTTCTTAGCACATTAGCTTTAAGTTGCCAATGCAATAAGCATTAGGTGTTTACAATTTGATAAATGTATTTTAAATAATTTCGAAGTCAAATTTGAATTGATATTTAACATTAAAATTAATAACTAGACTAAAGAACTAACTTGATTCATACAATAATGATAGTTTGAGGGCTAAATTAAACGTCTTGCACAACTCTTGCAGATAATAAGAAATTCCACCAACATATTCTACAATGTAACGTTCACCAACTTTGGTGGGAGCTCATAAATTTTTTAAAGTTTAAAGTGTAATCTTATTATACATTAATATATGATTTCATCACTTTTAAAAGGATTAAATATAATTATATTCATTATAGAGGTTAAAGTTGAATTTTTTTCATGCATTAATTTATAATTTCATCATTTATATGTAGACTAAATAGATCTTCTCGTATTTATCTTTGTTTAGTAGTCGAGTGTTTATTCCCTTGATGAGTAAGAGTGTGTTAACAAGAGAGTGAGTGCAAACAATTGTATAAAAGTACGACTATAATTATCTTAAAACGAATTAAATAGATTGAGCTCGAATCACTTGGTGTATTATTATAATTATTTAGTAAATTCATTCTCTAAGTAAAATTTTGCGGACATAAGTGTTGACCGTGATTCTTACACCCCCCACAAAATTTAAATTTTAAATTTTTTTATGTTAAGCCTTGGCAATAAGTTTTAATTTTAATTAATAATTTAAATATAATTTCCGAATGAAAAATTTAAATACTTAAGTGAAAATCTGATATAAGTTGAAGGCCAATTTAGTAATTTTAAATTTAAGCCAAAGTAAAAACTGGGATTTTGTTGCGAGCTAGGAATTGAAACCGCCATATGCCGATAGACACGTGGCCTGCTAAACGTGGACCTTTTGAGTTTAATTCCTCTTAGGTAATGAATTTACGTTGCCTCTTCCTTTAAAAGCCATCCTTCCTTCCTTCCTTCCTTCCCAACACTAACTCAGATATCTGTTCCATGTGTTTTCTTTCCATTTTGTTGATTCATTTTCTTGTCTCATCTAATCTTTTACATTACGATTTTTTTTAGACAAAATTTGTAAATCCTTCTTGCCGTTTTTCTGCCATGGGTGTTGCAGTTCTAAAACCAGACGACTGTTTAAAGCTCCCTAATCCCATGAAACACCCTCAAAACCCTTGCCATAATCCTAATCTCAACACTAACCGGACGAATCATTCACAAGGGAACCGTAAGAAGCATTCTCCCGACACCTCCCCGCCTTCTCGGCCCACCTTCGTTCGCCCTAAAGCTCCGGCCAAGAATCTCGTCATTGGTCAAATCAAGGTCATCATAGGCGGCGAAGAGAAGTATTTCAGGTTCGAAAAGGAAAACGTTGCTGTAAATTTAGGTCCCAACGACAATTTGAGTCCAAATCCCGAGTCCGTCCCGACCCAGATCCAACCCACCGAGTCAGAAAACAATGGAAGTAAGGTTGTTCCGGTCTCGTTTTACGCTGGGTGCGCCTTTTTAACGTCGCCCCCTCCAAGTTCTGTTCCGTTGCCAACATTTTTCACAAAGAAGATTGGGGTTGCTTTGAAGGATGACGTCGCGACGAGTGCCTCGAGCAGGATACGAGGGCTAGATTTGTAGCCATAACGGTGTAGGTGGTGATCGACTGAATTTGGTTTTAGATAGCTAATCTCTAGTTTGGGTTCTCTAATCTTCGATCGTCCCGTATCTTTTCAAGGGGATTGATCGAAATAGCCTACTCAAAAGAGTAGGTTTAGTTTTCCTAAACAAGTTTTCTTTTTACTGCTGTATAGATTTGTAAATGTCTAGTTCGTCCCTGGTGGGGATTATTTCAGTTTCGGTTTAAATTGTTCTTGGATTTAAATTAGAGTTAGTGTGGTAGGTCTTGGGGGTTATAAATCTTGTAATTTTGTTTGTCTATCCTCTTTGTTCACCAAGCAGTATCTATTACAGTAAACTTCTTTATGTTTGGTAGCGTTAAATCCTGGTGTTTTATTTTTTAGATGCCATGAAACAACAGGTTTCAAATTCAAATTCAAATGCCCAGGAGTGTTGTATTTTGTTCATAAACACATCATATGATTTCAATTTTCAATTTCAACAAAGCTCGAAATTCACTGGGAATTTAAGTGGGAAATCTCCGATAGGTCCTGAAAGAAACTGTGCCTGATACGAGGTTATCTCATTATAGATAATTGCTGGTCGTAGACAAACATTCGCCCCCGTCTTAGACTGGTCGCCTTTCTGGACCGGCATTGATCTTTGAAGTCATATGTAAAATCCAAAGTACATATAATTCAAAGTAATTTAACACCTTCGTATTTTTAGGTAAAATCCTGTCAGATAAGGTAAAAACATTATTAAAAAAAATATTTATTTTTATTTGTTAAGTTAAAAATTTATTGGAAGTGAAGGATATAAATTTAAAAAATAAATTATTAGCAAGTTTTTATTTTATAATATTAATAACAAGTTAGTTGTCGGTGAATTTTATTAACGATAATATTTTTTAGAATTGATTATGGGTCAATGTAAAATTTTAGCTTTATTTTTAAGTTCAAGTTTGACCCAAAAAATAGGTTTAAAATTTTGTTCAAACCCGACCCATATAAAAATGTTAAACTCGAGTTTGACTTGATTAGCTAGCTTCAAAATTTTTTTATATTAGTTTTATATAAAAAGAATTTAAAAATATGATACATATGCTAAAAATATTAAAATAAATGTTTCTCAATAAACTAAATACATTTAAAAAAATTTATAATTACAACTTAACAATAAAATACCTTTAAAATAACAATAAAAATGATGATAAACCATAACCCAACAATAAAAATAAAGTAGCAAAAGGTCATCAAAATTACGGCAAAACAACAATAAACATCAGTGAAAAAAATTAGGCAAATTCAAGTCAGATCAGGTCAAGCTCGAATCAAAAAATCTTACTCGAGACTTGATCCATTTAAAAAACGAACCTTAATTTTTTGTCCACTTATTTATAAATTTATATTTTTCACTCAAATTCTCCTATTTTTAGAACAAACCTCAAGCCTGGATAGATGAATGTACCATGATCAGTTCTAATTTTCAGCATAAACTTTGTTGATAGTTTGTGCAAACAATAAATTATACATAAAAATTGCTAATACATTATATATATTAAATAATTTTGGTATTTTTATATATTATTTTTAAATTTTCAAAATTCGACGACGTATATTATATAAGATTTAAAAAATTTATTGCTTTAAATTGAGATTTTAAGAATTTAACGAATAATTTCAATAAAAATAAAAAGATGCTTATTCTAAAAAACTTGAATTCAATAACTTATATGTATTATCAAAAAATTAGAAAAATATAAATAAATATTACCAATAAAGAAAATTGAGAATTGAATATATAGCAGCCCTCCAATTGGGGAATTGCCTTTGGTTGGTAATAAAGTAAAAAGGTATATTAGATAAAGGAGGTCCCACGTGAAGCATAATTTTCGATGTTGGGAATGGAAGAGTTAAAGAATATAAACATCATCGTGCTTCCATGTTTTGGCTGTTTGCCCAACCAAACCTTTCTTGGGATTTTCACTTAATTTTACAACATCTCAATGCTTTGGTTTTGTTTTGCAAGGAGAAAGATGAAGCATGCCACAACCCCCTATTATCCCCCCCTTTAGAAAATAGAGTTAATCCAATACCTTTCAAATTTTAGATTCATATGATGGAGTTTTTAAAGTATTAATATTGCACTCATCTTTTTGTTAATTTAAGTATTGAATATCAATTTAAATTTGATATTGAGTATATTTAAAATATGTAGATCAATTTGTAATATGTTTGTGTTAGATTTATTTATGGTTGAATTACTCGTTCAATTTCGAAGGTTCGCTTGAAATTTAAAAGAGTTTAGATAAAAATATTAGATTTGAAAAATGTGTTTGAGTAAAAAAAATTAACCCCATTTAAAATATGAGTCAAGCTCAGACCCTGAATGCTCAAACCCGAGCCCCACTCGATCTTTATTTTTGTAATATTTTGTATTGTATTATTTTTATATATTATATAATTTATAACACATAAAAAAAACAAGTCTATAGTCGTATATAATACTAATGCAATGTAAAGATTAAATTAATACTAATATAAGTATATATTTTTAAATATAATATGAGTGGGTCTAAAACAAGTTTAGATTAGCTATTTACAAATATGGACCGGTTTGAGCAAATTTTTTGCCCATATTTCAAGTCAAACTGGGATTGGACAATCATAAAGTATGTTGATATCATACCTACACTCTGGTTGAGCCTGACCCATGAATACCATTAGTTTATATCTATCGTATAGATAACTTGGATTTATTATTAAAAAAATATGAAGTGTCAACTAAATTTAGGTGGGTTGTTCGTTTTCTTAGCACATAGCTTTAAGTTGTTGATGCAATAAGTACTACATGTCTACAATTTAGTTCATGTGTTTTGATACTCCAAATCAAATTTAAATTAGCATTTAACACTTAAGCTAACGACTAGATTAAGGAACTGACTTGATTCATACAATATTGATACTTTGAGGGCTTAATAAATATAATTTTATCATGTTAATTTATATGATTTCAATATTTTTAAAAATATTAAATAGAATCATTTTCATTATAAAGACCAAAGTTTAATTTTTCCATACATTAATCTATAATATCATAATCTATATAAGGACTAAATAGACCCCTCAGATTTTCTACTGCTTAGAAGTTGAGTGTTAATTCCCTCAAGGAATAAGAGTGTGTTAACAGGAGAATGAGTGCAAATAATTGTACAAACGTATGGGTATAATAATCTTAAGGCGAGTTAAATAGATTGAGTTTAAATCACTTGTGTATTATGATAATTATTTAATAAATTTATTTTTTAGGTAAAGTTTTGCGAATATAGGTGTGACATCGAATTGTCTAAATAACTTGTGTTTTTACTTGTGCATAATTATATATTATCTCAACTAGCTAAGTATTGTCCTTAAAAGACAATGTTGTAAGCGAATTATCTTTTTAAAGATAACATTTTACACGTTTGAATAAATAATTTGATCCATAAATAAATTTAACGGTGAAGTGACATTATAAACACTGAAATGAACATCATTTTTTTTTTTACCGTTAACATGTGGTCGGTTATTTTCCAAACTATTAAAAAATGCATTTTTATCCAATCTTTAGATATTTGTGTATTTATTTTCTACTGTTTATATCCTAATTATAAATAATGTAAAAGAAATCCTAAAATAAATGAATAAATTAAAAGAATGCAGTTTCTCCAATAATGAAAAAGGCAGGCAAGCTATGAAATACGAAAGAATGGGCGGTCATTAAAAGCCAAATTTACAATCGATATCGGTCAGTGCTACATGGCATCTTTGGACCCTCCGCCCCATTTGTTTCATCTACAAAAATGGTTAATTACAGAATATGTCCTTTAACTATAAGTAAAATTTAAATCAATCAAAACCTTTATATTCAATCTTTACGTCCACATAATCATTCTAATCAAATTCTTCCTTTAATTTAATGGTTAAAGCATTGATTATTAGTTTAGATATAACGTAAATAAATTGAATTAATCTCATGAAAGATCTTAAAACTTTAGGGCAAATTACACATAAATAAAAATTAAATTTAATAATAAAAGAGTGACTCGTTTGGGTCAGTTTAATCTTCATGTAAAATTCATACATGTTTATAGTTGAAACGAATTGTGCTCTTGTTGTTGAGGTCATTTTGGATACATACAATGTAATTCCATATAGAGATTTGGTCCTACGAATTCAAAATTTATGTAGACTAGATAGTACAATAAATTTCAAAGGAGACTAATCTGGTCGCGTATGAATTGGTTGCTTCGACGAGGAATTTTCCTTATGGTCTTATAGTGTTTCAGGAGACTTCAAATCTATTGGTGGAAAAGTTACGTATAGATGCTCAACATGCAATTTCTAATGCTGCAAATAGTTTGTAGTTAATTTACTTTTTTATTTACAAAAAAAATTAAAACCATATATTGAGTTTAAAAATAAATTTTGAAGAATTTGAAGTTTAAAACCAATTTAAAAATGGACTCATAAATTAAGGACTATAAGTGATATTAATCCAAAAGAAAAATATAGAGAAAAAAATAAAGATCAGGGTCAGAGTGTCAGACCCACTGCCACACACATTGCTCTCTTTTTCTCACATCTATCTTGCATTCTCGCCCGACCCTTCTCAAACAACGACAGAGTCCAAGTGAGAGAGAGAGAAAAGATAGGTTGATTATTATATAATATATAAATCGAATAAACTGGCATCAATCTACACACCACAAAAACGAACACTTTCGATTTTATTTTTATTTTAAAATTAAAGAAAAAGCCCCCAAAGAAAGAGTAAAAAAGAGCAAAGAAAAAGCGTCCCTTCTCTATATAACATTGTTCACATCCGTCTGCTTCACTTTCTCTTTTGTAACTTCTTTCTTTTCTCTGCCAAATTCTTCGCTAGCCTTCCCCCACCCCCCCCAAAATCTTTGCTCTTTCTATCTTCTAAACCCAATATATATATTTTTCCCTTTTCCTTCAAATCTATTGCTTTATCAAAATTTGGGTCTCTTTTTTATTATTTTTCTTTTTGCTATCGTTTGCCGGTGGGGGTTATAGCGATGATGGTGAAAGATGAGTGGATTCGGGCGGCGATCATGGACGATAACGTGGTCGTGGAGCTGTTAGTAAGGCTGAAGCAAGCGCAGGCCGCACCACCGGCTCCGAAATCTGCTTTGCCTGCACTTAGATGGGGGATACGTCAGCCGAGGTCTAGACCCATGTTGGTGCGTTGCGACGCTAAGAGAGACGGGGATTTAAACGTCAGCGTTAGAGGTAGCCCCACCACGCCTCTTTGTTGGAGCGGTGGTAGCGGCGACGCCTCTCCTTCCACCGCCGACGGCTTTGAAGAGACCAGTAAACACGTCATCCGCTCCCCACCTGTTGCACCTTCCAGATCCAAGGTTTTCTTCTCACTTATTCTCTCGTTTTCTTCACTTTCTCTGCTATTCCATATTCTGGATTGATGGAGACGTCCCCGTCTGGCATACCAAATTACGTATCGCCACCATTGTTTTTGAATTCGATGAAGCGGTGTCTTCGGCCATGGCTTTCTTTCGTTCCTTTTTTTTTTTTAATGAAAATGACCATCAAACCCCTTTTTAATCTCCTTATTTACTCTGTATCTCTTTTCGCGTTTTCTCGATTGCATGGATTTATCGATTCCCAGCTGACGGAACTGCCCATCTGAGAACTCACCGAGTTCACTCAGATCTGCTATAATTTTACGTTTCTCTTATTCTTCAAACTTTTCAGTCTCGGATCGATCCCTCCGGTCATCGGTTTAACTGTAATATAATAGACAACATTAAAAATAGCAGTGTCCAATTTTCTACTGTTTGGACTAAAAAGCCCTGGTGTTTCAAAGGTTTTTAACATGTTTTTCCCACGCGAGGACGGTTTATCTTTTCATTTTCACCATTTCGTTCGTATCGCCTCTTTACCGGTCCCCTGTCCCTGTTTTGGATTTTTACTGTATCACCCTTTTAAACCGCACCCCTTTTCTTACCAGATCAGACATTTTCAGTAAAGGACAATTCCGTCAGCAGCGAAAATATTTATTCCAGTCCCCGCCGTAAAGAGCCAAGGAACGTCCTTGCAGAGGGAAGGGGGCATTTTGGTCATGATAAAAAAGTATTGATAGGTGGAGTGGGGTCCATTGATCCAATGGCGGAAGGAGCGTTGTCTTTGTTGGTCTCTGTTTTGGGTTTCAATGACAAAGTTATGTTCATGGGGAGAGATTATTATCAGGTGTGACGCAGGTGTAATCGAATTAGGTGGACTCTTCCCATCACCATCTTTGACTGTACTCGTGTATTCTCATAATCTTTCTTCTAAGGATATATATTTAGCGTTGGGGTCCCACGTTCACCTAACTTCACTTGATTGTGGATGGATCGGATGGATTATGGACCGTCCGGTTTGATAAAATTAGTTAATAAAAAAAGAGATATATATATATATATATATTTGATTACACGAACCAATAACCTGGAATTGTAAGCATATGATTACAAGGCAAGTGACTGAATAAGAGCCGGCCATATCAGAAAGGGTTGTGTTGAATGGAGTCACGTGCCACTAATCTTACTAAGTAATGTCTTAGATTAGATTCTTCATGTGCTTAATATAACGTGGCGTGTTATTACTGGTTTATTGTCCTTTTTCATTCTCAATATTCATCACTCTGAATTTGCCAGCTGTCTTGTGACTTTGAGGGTGTCGTCTCATTTTTCTCTTTTATTTTACTTTTTAAATTAATAAATCGATTAAGCTAGAGTCAAAGATTAAGATTTTCGAATTCAGCTCGACAATGATGAAGTTAAATTTAAAAGCTTTTTCTAGCTGAATTTGGATGGATGTCGATGCTTGGTTAAATCATTGATTTATGGTTGGTTGATGGAATTTTGCAGGGCACTGCTTCTAGCGAGTCCAATAGAACAAGTACCAAGAGGTCAAGAAAAAAGAAGGTAATAAAACTAGTTGATTTCTTTTGGTGCATGATTTTCCTGGGAAAAATGTTTCTAAGATCAAGATACTTGGGTTGCTGGGATTTTTTGAGTTGAGCAATTTTATTGTCATGTTCTTTCAGACCTTTGCTGAACTTAAGGAGGAAGAGAATCTTCTTTTGAAGGAAAGGGTTCATTTGAAAAAGGTGAGTTTGAGGGTGTTCTTTAATTTGATCAATGTATTCTTGACTGCAATTACTTAATCTTACTGTCATCTTCTATTCATTCAACAGGAGATAGCGTCGACACGTGCGACTTGTAACGAGCATCGAGCCACAAATGAGAACTTGAAAAGAATTAGGGTTAGTTGAATGTACATAATTTCTTGTTTAGAGGTGGTTGCTATTTTCCCCCCGTGTTTGATGTCAATATCACTTCGTGTTTCAGCTTGATTTGAACATGGACACTGTCAAGAACTCCAGTTTAATCGCTGATGAACCTGAGAAAGTAACTTGTCTGAGAGTACCATCCTCTTCTGACTCGACCTTGCCACCGGAAGCCCTCGATGATGATCGTAAACCGTCATTCGATTCATGCAATGTAGGCAGGGTTAACAGTAGGGAGAAGAGTGCTTTTATGCTACCCGATCTGAATATGATGCCTGCTGAAGATGAAAAGTTATACTGGACTGGCTGAAAAAGAGAAGGGTGGGTTGCATTCAGATTAGAATAGGAGTTGATGGAGTTGATGTATAAATTAGATGTGATTCTTTGTAGGTATGAAACCCGATGGCATATCCTCCTGGTCTGTGTAAGCTTTGTTTAATTCAAACTAATTTTATAATTTGGGTGGGGTGGGTGTGTTTCCCACTTCCCCCTTCTAGTTATTCTTTGTTTTTAACTTCCCCCGGGATTTTTGTTTTGGTCTTTCTTAGATGGACAAATGCTACTGTTACGTTTTGAGTTCTATGGATATGATAAATAGGAAGATGATCTGAACTCTTAACGGGCTGGGCCTTGATTTCTTATGACTTGGGTCCTATCGGTTATTTGATTCGACAAGGCGAAAGAAAAAATGAAACCTCGTAATTTGATTTCAGCTCCAAATCGACTCGAGTGAAAAAGCGGGGCGAACGAAAAGACGGAACCTCGGTCTCAGCTCCAACTATCCCGCACTCTGCTAACCCTATGTAGAATTGGAGCCGCTACTTCAGTTCTAACCATTCTTAATTAAAATTACGTCACACACTGAAGCAGTTTTACCCTGGAGGGGGAAGAACTACGATTGTTAATTAGAGCCGAAATCTTCCTGACCCGAGTCTGATTTAAAAATATAAGGAGTAAATGAGTAATTTATCTAAAGTAAAAGTAAGTGTTCTAAACAAGGAGTGCCGTTTGTAGAAAAAAATATTTACCCAAAATCAGAACAAGTCTTTTAAACAAAACTTATTTATCCAAAATCAAAGTAAGTGCTTTAAAAAAGAAGTGCCACTTACCACCTAGGAATATGCATCTATTGTTGATTAAACGTATCAGTATTTGCATAATGTAAACGGGAAACAATGCTTTAAATTTTTCCTTGTCTCGATCATTTTGTTACAAGGAACAAAAAAGAATTTTACAATGAGATCATTCATAATAAAAAAAAAAATCGAATGTATTCTGATAATATTTACACAATTATTGTGCTTAGTAATATCTCCGTTGATTTACTGTCTATTATATCCTATTTTGGTGTTGGAGAGTCATTTCTTTAGTTCTTCGGTGAGAAGGATTCAAAGATAAAAATAATATTAATTAAATAAGTAAATTTATATTATAATAAAAATAAAAGATATTATCGTTCGAAAGTCTGTCTACAAAAGCAGAAATAGGATCACTATATCTTCATGTCCAACCAACCCAATCTAAAAGGTTAAAACCAAATTGTTGTAGTTATGTAATTAATTTCAACTTCGATAAGGATAGATAAGGAATTCACTATTAAAGATTGACTGCAATACAAAAAAGAAATTTTAAATTAGCATTTTTCAAAAATCTTTAAAAGAGTAAAATGAGTTGAATTTATTCATATCACACAAGCGAGTTACGATTTCGTGCAATTTAGAAGGAAGAGCATGCGCACTGAACGCTTCGTCCAGCATGACATGGATAATGGTGAAGCAACCAAGATAAGCAGACGAGAGAATTTGCAGAATCGCAACACTCATCATAAATGATAAGTTTGATGAATAACGTGTGAATTTTTTTAAATATATTTTAATTTAAATTTATAATGTTTGGACCTCAATCAGATTTATATTGATGTATCAATCCCAGCATGTTTAATATGATTAATTCTAGTTCTGAGTACTTGGTTGTATTGTAATCATGAGCTTTCTTTTTAACTTGTAACTTTAAAAATATTTTGTTAAATCAAGATTTAAGAGTTTGATCTTATATATATGAATTCTATGAGCAAGTATGATGATGAAGCAGTACCCAAGATAAGCACCTGAGAGACCAACAAGGAAACCAGAATGACTATACAGAAAGGGGTAACGGAAGTAACTTCTTATTAACCAACGGATAAACGAACTAACCATATAAACTAACGGATAAACGGACTATCCAACTGTACACTACCAAACAGACTAATCAACAACCAATTAACTAACTCTTGACCAGTCAACATCAGTCAAAATAATATATTTCAAGATTTACTATGTTTGTGGAAGCTCAAACAAGGATGAATTCAACTGCCCAATGGAGTGTAGTCAATGTTCAATCAGAGTAACTATGGTTGATGATGAGAGTCGATTGTTATTTATGCTCCAATTTGAATTGAGGTAAAAATTGCGAATACTAATTTAAACAAAATTTCATGAGTTACTTAAGGTATTAAAGAAAATCAAATTTTAGTTGACTTTTTGGAGCTGTGAAAAAAATTTAAACAAAATTTAGTTGACCATGATCATTCATGGGTACAAGACAAATACTACACAACATCCCACATTGGAACAACAATATTACTGTATAAGCATTGCCTACTTCGCAATAATGGCTTTAGATGTTGTGAGGAATTCCCCAATAAATGGCCTGAGCACCAAATATTCAAGCAGGCTAGGCTAAATGTTTCAAATTTTCTTCAACGAGTTCAATACACCGATACAAAACCAACTCAATTGGATTCAGCGCACATACGGTGTCAACTGCATGTTGATCAATATCATTCTTATTCGCTGCTGCGATGCCTCCCACAAGCATTCGTAGAGGTAGGAGCCATTCATTATATGCCTTCTGCAACTTGTTCTTGGACAGCAATCCAGTGTAGTTGGTTTTTCCTGGTCCATTTGCCACCAGTCAAAACATTAAAGAGCTATATTATGGTAACTCCAACAGGTTACACAGTAAATATCAAACCATAAAATGGACAAATCTTAAATCTTTTGACAGACTAGGATCTGAATTTTGGGACCGAGAGCTATAAGAATAGCATTTATTGCAACAACAATCAGATTTCATTGTTTAAATCATATAGCATTGCTAGTAGTTTGCTGATAAGATGGAGAAAGCTGCAATTAGTGAATGTGTAGCAATTATTTAAAAATCAAACTGCACGGCCACTACTCAAATGGCTACGTAAAGAGGCTAAACTTGGTAACACGGAGATGCTAACTTAATACGAAGACAAGACATACACTACAAGCAAGAAGAGAAGCCTTAAGTTCTCAACTTCAATAAACCAGTAACTTATGCTTTACCTGCTGCTTCTGTCATCAATACAAATCTGTACAGGTTAAGGGCAGATAAAACCTACAGAACATCATAAGAAACTGTTAAACACAGCAAATGCCAAGAGACAAAAGAAATAGCACAATCCAAGCAAGATAATAACACAAATAACCATTCAAATGCTCTAAGAAATATATATAAAATAATTTAAACATAAACAAGCAAAAGATGCAAAGAAATACAGCATCACTATTGTCAGGAAGGATTGGAGGTCCTCCTGCATCAGGCCTCAAAACTGACTCAACCAATTCAAGGATGCTTGTACTCCAAAATAAAGTGCTTTGACTGGTTTTACTGTCAGCCACTAAGGCTTCATTGTTCTGTAGTGATGTTCTCAGGATACGCTCTCTGTGCATTTCCCCTCTAACAAGATCAAGAAGAATTGCAACCTGCATAGAATTATAGGAAACCACTTCAGTTAATATATCCTCAACTAGAATTACATCAAACTATAGAGCATGTACAATGGATTTTACCATAGAGGAAGAGTCACTATTTTTAATTAGAGCTTTTAAAATGTCAAATCTCTGAGAATTTGGAATATCACCCAAAACCTGATAGTTGTAACAAATCAGTAAGGATTTCTAGATACTGAAAATGTGAGCTTGGTAAAATAATACATATTTCAATAATCAAACATATTTATAATTGACTGATCAAGGAACTATAATATATAAAAACCTCACCCTTTTAAGTGCTTCGAAGGCATTTTTCCTTAGCACTGTATCTGATGTATATATGATAATCATTGTAACTGCCTGCAAGGTTCATTTTGGCCATCAGACTGATAGAAGGCAAGAGAGTGTAAAAGGGATGTATAAAAAACAAGAATGAAAGAGACTACCTGCAAAGAAGAAAAAAGGCTAGTCATGTAAAGAGAGCAATCATTATGCTCTAACTTATTGGAGATATCTCCACTTGTTATATAAAGCAAGAAATCGACAGCGTATCTCTTAAATTCCCACGGAAGATCAATAGATGCAAATACGTGCTTTAACATGCCAACTGCTTGCCATCTTTTTGTTGGGTTATTTTGAAGTTCTGTCTTAATAGCACCAAAATCAAACTTTGCAGCTTGAGCAAATTCATCATGCTTTTGTGCCCAAACCACTGCATCAATAAACAAAAATCTATGCAGGTTAAAGAAACAGATAACGTTTTCTATGACTGATTATGAAGAAATTTGTGTCTGCAAAACACAAACCTGAAAGTGATACACCAAGATAAACATGGGATGAAAAGCTCGAACAATCTTCTTCATCCTCTGTGCAACTCAAGATTATGAATTAAATTATAAATGTTAGACATGTTAAGAACAAATAAAGTTGGAGACCTTATGTAATCTTGAAATTGTTTAGAAAACAACAATTATGATGGAATAAATATAGCAACTAATGAACTTTACCTCCAATAACAATGTGAGACATTGTGTCAACACTATATCCAGTTATCAAACCAAGGCCAGATACACCAGAATAAGGAAGGATGCTTGCCAGTTGCAATGCAAAGTGAAGATAATTACAGCTAACTGAAACCAATGCCTGCACATTATGGGTGTATTTTAAGAACAACCAGCATACAAAAATCCCAAAAGTAAAACAAATGTTAATATGGATAATTAAACAACTAAAGTAGAAGTTAGGTTCAACATAAAAGCACCGACCAAGATTTGCAAAACATATAGACCAAGAAGAGCTCGAAGCTTTTCATTTTCTCCATCCTCCTGTTATAAGGAATCACAAAGAATTATCTGGTTCTAATTAGAGAATCAGGTCAATAATCTCAAAATTAGCCTACAATGAAGTCAAGCATCACATACCAATTTTCTACAAACTGTTTGTATAGAGTGAGCATTTACAACAATTCTCTCAAACAAAGTCTCCAGTTCTGTATCTTCATAATCTGATTCGGTAGAAATGGCTTTGACAACTTTCACAACAACTGGCACCGCAACTTTAATTTGTTCAAAATGGCGCCTCTGAAGGGAAATAAACACTGAAACAATAAAATAAAATTCATCAAATATTCAAAAAAATAAGTCATAGAGTAACAAAGAACAATTTCAAAATTTGAAGATGAACAAGGTTGATTACCATCTGAAAGTCCACTTATAAGAGGACAAACATATGTAGCAGCTTGAACTGTCTTATTTGGAGAATCTAATGCCTAATACATTAGAATTAAAAAATTAACAAATAGTTATGATTATCAATTACTAGAAAATAAGTAACTGACCTCGCAAAGAATCGGAAGCATGTCACGAGGACTACATTTTTCTATAAATCGACGAATAATATTATCAGAAATCTCCAAACACTGAGGCGAAACTCCTGCAAATTTTGAAGCTGACTTTGGCAACTCAAAAGAAACCGCATCAATATTCTCCTGAGCAAATAATCCAAAGATTTTACAATTAAGCTTAACAATAAAAACTATTAAATATTAATTAATAAATACAATAATCGACCTGATTTAGGGAAGGCGAACACAAAAATTCATAAATTCCGGAGAGAATTTTGAATGCTTTCTCCTTTGCACCTGGCTCTATCTCTGAAATGGCAGTGTATGACACGGAATCGAGAAAGTTGATGAGCTCTGACACTGAGGTTTGAGATTGAATAAAGGTTCCACCGCTTATAGGCTACAAAAAGAAGTGCCAAAATTAACCTTCTATCTCTTTTGAGGATGTTTAAAGGAGGAAAATGTGAGGCAGGCTTTATTTCTTACCTTGGAGCATAAAGTTAGCAGTTGATGGAGTTGAAGGAGAGTGTTAGCAGAAGATCCGTCAACCGGTGTCTTCTCCGCAGACATGGTATCTTCAAACGTCTCTGCTAAGAGACTCACTGAGTTTGATTGCTACAAAAGCAAAGCCGTTGATGCTACTGGACTCTGTTCTTCGTTACCCGGACTCGGCAATATATGGTGCCGTACCCGAGTCGACACGATCCGACACGGGATATGGGTCAGATCCGGAAAAATCCAGCGGACACGGCGGTGGATGACAACTCAGATGAGAAGAGAAAGAAAAAAAAACCCGATTTGCAGAGACGAGAGAGAAGTTACGGATGATAGTAGGAGGAAGATGATGATCGAAGAAGGAGAGAAGTTTCAAATAAATTAGAAATAAAAGGTAAATTACAAAAATAATCATCAATCACTTAGAAAATTACAAAATCATTCTTCAAATTATTTTTATTTTTTTAGTCTAAAATCGTTAAAACACTAACGGCTGCCGTCAATTTGAATTTTGACAACATGTATTTTGAAGTTTTGACACGTAAAATTTCATTTCATTTTGATATTAAATATGGATTTGGATGAATTGTACGGTGTGATATGTTTAGTTTATTTTTTATATTACATTATAATATTATTATAATATTTAATTTTATTTTTACGATTATTTTTACTTTAAATATAAATAAATGTATCGTCCATTTACACTCACTTTATAAATTAAACAAACAAACAAAACCATGGCAGCTTCACCAGTTCTTTCTGCTTCTACCACCGGCGGCACCATCTAACCCTTTTCTTCCATGACAACTTCACTGATTCTTTTTGGGCTCTTGCATTTTCCATTGCCCTCCTCAACAAGGATTTGAGTTGAATCAATTGATGATTTCTATTTCTCAGTTCCTCCTCAATTGCCATTCTTGTTTGGTTCGAATATAGGAATTCAATCTATTGACTTGTGAGTCGATATAAATCAATTAAATCAAATTAAAAAATTAATTAAACTAGTTGAACTAATTTTTTTTTTCTTTTTTATGAATTTATAATAATTATTAAATATATAAAGAAAATATTTTTTTGCTATGGTAATTTTTAATTGATCATTTTTAAAAGGAAAAAAAAAAAAGATTTAACGATTTGGTTAATGACAGAGATATCAACTTCAAGAAAAAAATTATATAGGTACCATTTTTTGCTAAAAAATGTTTAGGTAATAAAATGAAAAATATATATAATTTAAGTATCAATTCATGGGTTAAGTCTTTTTTTATAAATAGGCTTAATGGTTTCCCGAGGTGTTTTACTAACATGAATATAACTTGAAGAAAAAAGTAAATAAAGTATCGTGACAAAAAAGTAGTTTAAGTATCAAGATGAGAAAAGGAATATAGTTTAGGTATCAAATTATGAGGTAATCATATAATATATACTAGAAAATTTATCACATATGTATGTGTGTGGAAATCACGTATTTAGAACATAAATATGTGTATAAAAATAACATATAATAAATAATAAAATGTGTGATTTTGAACTAATTAATAATAACACAGTAAATGTGAACGCTATTAATAATAACACAATAAATTATACATGAATTTTGATTTAATATGCAAATGTATACATGAACTTTAATTTGATGCAATTATACACATCAAACTCTAATTGTGGTTCAAACGTTTACTTGAAACTTTAATTTTGATTTAATCATACACATTTAAAGAAATGAGTGCATCGATTTATTTTTATATTAATTATTTATGTATGCAATATATAAACATAAAATGATGTTATATCAACAATTGTGTTAATAATTTATAAAAATTGGATCAAATTAAAATTTCATGTGTAAAATTGTACAAAATCAGTATTCATGTATACAATTGCACATTAAACCATAATTCATGTATAATTTTGATATTTATCCCTAAATAAATTATGAGTAAAATGAAATTTAAACACAAAAATACGTAAGATTAAAAATACTAAATAAATACAATTGTTCATCATGTTGTTACCATCAATCTCATGATGGTGTTGATTTAATTTGTTATACTACCTTAATCAAAACATTCTTAATACTAGTATACCTATCACAGACGTATGCCTCTAAAAATATGCATTTAAAACACATGTATGCTTAATTAACAACATTATAAATATATACACGTGATTGAGACAATAAAATATGCTTAATACAATTAAAATGTAAAATGTTTTATTAAAATAGAGTTTTGGTTCAATGGTAAAATTAGTTTTTTTTATTGCTATGTAAATAATATAGATTTAAACCTAATCACATGCAATTTTTTATTGTTTTTAAATTTAAATGTTAAAATACCCTTGAATAATATGATTTATTTAAATTTTAGAATGATATTTTTGTATTTTTTTTGATCGAGTTGATGCTTGATTAACTAGTGACAAAAACACAAATTGGGACTTAAATATAATAGATGGAGATATTCGAGTGTTCATAATAAAATAAAAATGTATAAAAAAATCAAAAGAAATGTCTAGTTAAATGGTAAATTTAATGTTTTACCAATGCAATAGTTGTTGGTAGAGGTGCTTATGGACTAGATCGAGTCTAAGTATGATTTTAACAAATTTTATGTTTGTTCAAGCCCAAAATGATTCGAAATCTGGGCTTAAAATTTTGTCCAAATTCGCTTATATTTATAAAAGATTAACTCAAACTCATTTTAGACATTCACATATTATTTTTAATTTTTTAAAAATATTTATATTATGTTATTTTAATATTTAATAAATTTATACAATTTTTTATTTATTGAAAATTTTTATAATCATTTCAACATTATTTTACTGTTTACATTAGAGCAGTATTATTTATTTAGTGTATGTTTATTTATTTTAAGTGTTTTAAATTATATAATATATAAAAAAAATATAATATAAAGTATTATAAACTTAAAACGGGTCGAGTCGAATTGGACTCGAATATTCAAACCCGAGCTCGACATATATTTTAAATAAGCCTAATTGTTTTACCTAAACTCATTTTCGAACCTAATTTTTTACCCAAATACTCTCAAACTTGGATGAACCTTCGAATTTAGGTAGATAATTCAACCCATAAACAGGTATAATTGTAAGATCAAATAATTATTTTGAGCTTACAATAATTTTACTGTTTTTAATGAATTATTATAATTATGCATATAATATATATACGTAGATGTAATATTAAGAAAATTATCATTTTATGATAATTGAGAATAAAAAATACAGAATAATTTAATGAACTCAACGAAACTCGAAATTACAATCCCATTTCTCAATCTGATTCTTACCCGGCCACTCACCTTCACTGGAACGATTGGAATGCTCCTAATCCGAAACGCCCAACTCCACTCTACTATCCCTACGCTCCGATCTCACAAAAAATGGAACCCGATGTAAGCATCGAGACCTCCTGCATGATCCGGATCGCCGTCCTTCCAATCGGCGATGTACCTTCTACTCTCCTTCGGGACTACCACTCCATGCTGTTGCGTCATTGCACTATCCCTCTCTCTACCATCAGCTCCTTCTACACGGAGCATCAGAAATCCCCTTTCGCTCACCAGCCTTGGGAGACTGGCTCGCTCCGGTTGAAATTTGTGTTGGGCGGTGCGCCGCCCAGCCCATGGGAAGATTTCCAGCCTCATCGTAAGATCCTTGGCGTAATCGGCATCTGCCACTGTCCTTCCTCGCCAGATCTTGATCTCGTCATCGATCAATTCAATGCCGCCTGGAGAGGTTACTCTTCTGTTCTCGTTCAACGCTGCTTCGCTTTTTCTCCTGGCGATTCTCAAGTGAGTTATCTGAATTGGGGTTTTCGTTTACTTAATTATACCATACACTTTTAAGTTCTAATTATTGGTAATTTGCTGAAGGAATGATGTGATTTGTGTTTCTCAAACATTTCATTTTTCGTAATAAACTAAAACAAAATCGAGCTGTTAGTGAATTCAGTGGTCCACTTCTGTTTTCTGCTGCAGCTGGAAGACACTAAGAAGAGAGAAAACTTGGTTTTGTTTCCTCCTTCAGACCGTTCGGCGCAGGAGCTTCACTTACAGACAATGATGCAGGACATCTCTGCTTCATTATTGATGGAATTCGAGAAGTGGGTTCTTCAAGCAGAATCTGCCGGAACTATTTTGAAGACTCCTTTGGATTCTCAAGCAACTCTTAGCTCTGAGGAGGTTTATGTTTAGGTGTCCTAGGCATTTGAATCTGTGCGTTTATATGTTGTTTGTTAGCATGGCTTGGGAACTTTCTTCTTAATGAGTTTGTTTTGATAAAAATAATAATGCAGGTGATCAAGGCCAAAAAACGGAGACTTGCTCGTGCACAGAAGACAATAGGGGATTACTGTTTGTTAGCAGGATCACCTGTCGATGCAAATGCTCATTATTCAACTGCGCTTGAACTCGCAAGGTTGACTTCTGATTACTTCTGGTATGCTGGGGCATTGGAGGGTAGCGTTTGTGCCTTATTGGTAATTTTGGCCTCTGAACCAAACTCATCTGCTATTTGCAATATTTGTATGAATCCTTAAACATGATTGGCTTATTTAAAATTTATAGATGTGCATGAATAGAAACTAATGGATAAGGCCGGTTGCTCTGTTTCTGAAATTCATTATACAATTGTTTGCTCTCTCAAAAAAGTCACTATTAGGAAGTGTGTTTTCAAGTTCAGCTCCTAAAATTTTTCAAAGAGTGATAGGTGTGGAATGTCTCTAAATTCTGTAAGTCAGTATTGGTGCTGCGACTCATGTCCAGTGATCATCTTTAGTTGTAGTTTATCATATTTGAATTGATGATGGATTATTTCCCAATCGAGGGTTTATTGCATGTGTAGGGACCAATTTTTCGTCCTTCATTGCTTCTCTATTTTTTATTTGTCACCAGGGTGGGTGGGGATGGGGTTCAGATGTGTTTGCATGTTATTGGCAAGTTTGCAGGTGATAATATAGAGCAAACATCTATGCATATGGTTTCTTCTTCTACTATGTATTTATTTGTTTTTCTTGTTATCAGGTTGATCGAATGGGCCAGAAGGATATAGCTATAGAAGATGAGGTTAGGTATCGCTATAATAGTGTCATTGTGCATTATAGGAAATCCTTCATTCAAGAGAATGCTCAGAGGTACATGTCCATTTATTCCTCTCATTTCAGTTACAAATATTTCTAGAATGCTTCTTTCCCTATTGCCCTTGTTCTTTATGTTGTAGCCTTTTTATGATGTACCTTAACTTTTTTCAGTCTAATCTTATGAATTGCAGAAGAAAGTATTTAATTTATGAACATTATTTTTTATTTTTTAAAAGGTAAAGTTTTCTGTCTGTCTTTAACCTTTTGAAAACTAACAGTCATAATTTTTTAAATGCAGAGTTTCACCTCTTACCTTTGAACTGGAAGCTACTTTGAAATTGGCCAGGTTTCTATGCAGGTATATTTCAATGCTTAATGCCATTATCATCTCATCGGGCTTGCTTGTAAACAGAACAAGAACTAGTTTCCTCAATACTTGTTAGAATTATATTTTTCTATATATTGGCAATTTGGATGTATCATTATCATTTTCCTCTTATTTACTCTTGTATTATATCTGATAGCCCATGTCTGTGGTGTTCATTAAGAAGGCATAAGATAGAGGCACTTTTAAGTCTGATCCTGTCTAAATTCCTAGATCTTGTAATAGTTTCTAAGTTAAACTCTGTTTGAAATGCTTAAATGTTTCCTTAATGAAGTATTTGACCTTTTTGTGGTTTATTATAGGAGAGAACTGGCTAAGGAGGTTGCAGAGTTGTTAACCAGTGCTGCCGATGGTGCAAAATCTTTGATTGATGCGAGCGACAAACTCATATTATTTGTTGAAATAGCTCGTTTATTTGGTACTCTTGGTTATCAACGAAAAGCTGCCTTTTTCTCAAGGCAGGTAGCTCAGTTGTATCTACAACAAGAAAATAGATTTGCTGCTATTAGTGCCATGCAAGTGTTGGCAATGACCACAAAAGCATATCGTGTTCAGAGTAGAACATCCATCTCAAAACAGTCTCTTTCCGATGTGAGTATAGAAGAATGGAGGAAATTATGTAGCACACATTTTATATGTTAATTATAACATTTTATATAGTTAACGCTGTCTAATTGAAATTGTTCTTTGTAAAGTGTCATATTATAACAGCCTGTGCTATTGTTTCTTTTATTGAAGGAAACTGAATCAGGTCATGTTGATAGTGGAAAAATGCATCATCAATCGGTAGTTTCACTGTTTGAGTCTCAATGGAGCACCTTGCAGATGGTTGTGCTGAGAGAAATATTACTATCCGCTGTTCGTGCAGGAGATCCTCTTGCTGCCTGGAGTGCAGCAGCAAGGCTACTAAGATCTTATTACCCTCTAATCACACCTGCTGGGCAAAATGGCCTTGCTAGGGCGTTGACAAATTCAGCTGAAAGGTTGCCGTCAGGAACTCGATGTGCTGACCCTGCCTTACCCTTCATAAGGTTTGTCTCACTGCTTTAAAGTCATCTAGATTTTGTAGGAGAAATTTATTTCCTTACTCCAGTTGTCAGTTCCTGGGATGCTATGTAGTCTCTTTAATTTTTGCTTAGGCATTTTGCATAGTTTCCCCTTCAATCAAGAAGTTCTTTTACTAAAATCAAAGAAACTGTTAACTCCAACTTTCTTTAATACCTTGGTATTCCGAAATGTTCATGGTTGTATATAAATGCAGGTTATACTCATTTCCTCTTCATCCCTCGCAAATGGATATTGTAAAACGCAATCCAGCAAGAGAAGATTGGTGGGCAGGATCTGCTCCTTCAGGACCTTTTATCTATACACCATTCAGCAAGGGAGAGTCAAATGATAATATCAAGCAAGAGTTGATTTGGATTGTTGGCGAACCTGTCCAGGTCTTTGTGGAGTTAGCTAACCCTTGTGGGTTTGATTTAAGTGTTGATAGCATCTATCTCTCAGTGCAATCAGGGAATTTTGATGCTTTTCCCCTTAGTGTGGATCTCCCACCTAATTCTTCCCAGGTGATCACATTGTCTGGAATCCCAGCATCTATTGGGCCAGTGGTGATTCGAGGATGCACTGTTCACTGTTTTGGTGTAATTACTGAACACCGTTTTAAGGATGTCGATAATTTGCTTCTTGGAGCAGCACAAGGACTAGTTCTTTCTGACCCTTTCCGTTGTTGTGGTTCACCAAGATTGAGAAGTGTATCTGTACCGAGTATTTCTGTAATACCTCCATTGCCGTTATTAGTGTCACATGTTGTAGGTGGTGATGGTGCCATCATTCTATATGAAGGTGAAATTCGAGATGTATGGATAAATCTAGCTAATGCTGGCACAGTTCCAATTGAGCAGGTGCACATTTCACTGTCTGGAAAAAACCAAGATTCTGTAATCTCAATTGCTTATGAAAATTTAAAGTCTGCTCTCCCATTGAAACCGGGAGCAGAAGTAACCATACCTGTGACCTTGAAAGGTTGGCGACTTTTCTTGGGTGAGAGTGATACTGCAGCTGGAAAGAATTCATTCGGAAGCATGGGTAGAACTTTGAAGGATGGAAGCAGCCCCTCATTGTTGATCCATTATGCAGGTATTTGTTGTAAAATTCGTATGGCGCAGCTATTCAATGTCTCGCATAATATTCACTCACATATCTTTCTTATTCCCTTATGTTTTCAATAACCATGTGACATATTAACTGCAATAAATTGTGGGATTTTTGGGTTTCGAAAAGACCTTCTAGGGATTCCTGTTGTGCTGTTGGATCAGATCAATTGATAATTAATGACTTTACTTATAAGGTTAAGGTTCTAGCAGCTATGATACATATCAAAGTCCATCTGCGGTAAATCATACACAGTTATAATTAAAAAAAAAAAAAAAAAGAAAAGAAAAACTGTAGTACTTTCTGAGCTGTCTTTTCCAAGTGATTTTTAGAACTGGTAATTTAGTTTGTGTATTAAGGTGGAAGTATATCCATTAAGTTCAACCCTTTAAGGAATGAACATTGGCAAAACTTTGTTCTGAGTTTCTTGAACTTAATCACTGGAGCAGGTGTTGCCACGTTTGGATGCTTTACATAACAAAGGTCATGCGCCTTTGATGACCAATATCTTCTCTATTACAATTATTATTGAATTGGATGTAACTATGGCATTAGACTCTGAAAGATCTTTATCCACTAAGAATTGCTTAAATTCATCATTATCTTCTCAGGGCCACTAGGAGATGCTCAAGATATTGAAATAAACGAATCCTCTGTGCCTCCGGGAAGGCGCCTCATTGTTCCATTACAAATCTGTGTTCTGCAAGGTTTGTCTTTTGTGAAAGCTCGTCTGCTTTCTATGGAGATTCCTGCACATGTCGGTGAGAGTCCTTCCAGTCTAGCTAACATGGATAGCAAGCCTTTTGGTGAAGCTGTTGGCTATAGTAAGATTGACAGATTGGTGAAGATTGATCCCTTTAGAGGAAGCTGGGGATTACGTTTTCTTGAACTAGAGTTGTCTAATCCAACTGATGTTGTATTTGATATTAGTGTCTCTGTTCAACTGGAAAAGTCAGGCAATGAGGACAGCCTTTCTGTTGACTGTGCTGCTGAATATGGTTATCCTAAAACAAGAATCGACAGGGACCATTTTGCAAGGGTATTAATACCACTTGAGCATTTTAAGTTACCTTTTCTTGATGGTTCAATTTTTTCAAAGGGTTTGCAGTCTGATGGGCCAACTGCTGGTAGAAATTCTAATTTTTCAGAAAGGAATACAAAGGCTGAACTAAATGCTTCGATTAAGAACCTTATTTCCAGAATTAAAGTCCAGTGGCAATCAGGACGCAACAGCTCTGGAGAACTGAATTGCAAGGATGCTATACAGGCTGCTCTTCAGTCTTCTGTCATGGATGTGCTATTGCCAGATCCCCTGACTTTTGGCTTCAGGCTTGCTAGAAATGGTTCTGAAAATGCTGCGAAACTTGATTTACCAAAAGAATCTGATACAAGTATCCAGCACATTGCATCAAAGAATTCTGTAATTGCACATGATATGACTCCCTTTGAAGTCCTGGTCAGGAATAACACCAAGGAAACCATCAAGATGAATCTTAGTGTTACATGCCGAGATGTAGCTGGAGCAAATTGTGTTGAGGGTGCAAAGGCTACCGTCATATGGGCTGGTTAGTTCCTTCTATTTTATGGTGTATCATTCTGTGGCAGTTCCATATCTGATGTATTGATTTCTTTACATGGCAATAATTTGTTATCAGGTGTTCTAAGTGGAATCACCATGGAAGTTCCTCCACTTGAAGAAACCAAACATGGTTTCTCCTTGTACTTTCTTGTCCCAGGTGAGTACACCTTGGTTGCAGCTGCTGTAATTGATGATGCCAATAACGTTTTAAGAGCTAGAGCAAAAAGTGAATCATCTGATGAGCCTATTTTCTGTCGAGGTCCTCCGTTCCATGTCCATGTCAATGGGACTACATGATCAAATATTCCTCGCACACACAAAGTAAACATTGTGCTTAGTTTTACATCTTTGACCGTTTCCCAAACCGACATCCCCTTCCACTCGAATACAAAAAAATTCTTTGGTCTGCTCTACAAAAACTAGGGATTTAGTAGTGCATGTAAATCAAGATAATATGCTTTGTTCTGAGATGATTGCTTATGATCTATCTATTTGCACGTGTTGTGATTGGTGTTATGCATTTGTCTATGTTGTGAAGTTTGTATATGATGTTCCCATTCCAATTCCTTGTGTACTTAACCCTGAAAACTTGGTTTAAAGGTAATGGCATCCATCATATGGTGGGGGAACCCTTGATAAGTTTTAATCAATATCTATAACTTACTTATTTTTTTAAATTACCATTTATTAGTATTTATGCAAGTACTACAACTACGGTTTTACCCACATTATGGGTCTTAGAATCTACTTATGTGTGAAAAGTCCTTGTTCACAAGTTGGATGATTGGGTGCTTTGATTAAAAAAAACTAAAATCAAGAGTTGGATGGATGGAGTAAAAACAAAGAAATTTTTTTTAAATAATTTTAATTTTATTATAAGTTTTGATCATATTTGTTTTGTTTTGTTATAATGTTTAAAATTATTTATAGTTTTTTCCCAACTCATAAATAGGAAAGTAATGCGATTCAGCGCATTCAAACTTACATTTTTTGTATTGATAATAATGTTCATGTTAATCGGTCAAAAAAGTATTTTTTTTAATCCATTTAAAAACCCAGCTATTCTTTTTCATGTTATTTATTAATGAAGGACCTTTCTTTTAATAGTAATTATTGTACGTATAATATAATAGTTAGATATAAAATTAATAATAATTAGTACAAATTTAAACATGCAATTAGAAATACGAGTAAAAATTCTTTTAAAAAAAATAAAATTTCTTTAAAATAAACTAAAATTATTCATTCTCTTTATCACAAAATAAATCATGTGATTAATTTATAGCTAATCAATGATTAAGATGTGGGAGAAAATAGTACTCCATACTTGACTGTAACAAAAACAGACTGTCGAACTTTGTTACATTAAATTATTTGTAATTTCTTAGGTATGAATCATTAAATATAAATACAAATCATCAAATGGAAAAAAAAAAAATTTTAAATAAGGAGAAGGGTTAGAGATTATTGAATTAAAATTTTTGAGATCAACAGAATCAAAATTATAAGCAGAAATAGGCGACGGAGAAGCGGAGTGGAGGGGAATGGGGTCTTAAACTTGTTCTGATTCTCCCACTTGGGAAAGAAAGGAAGGAATCACTGTGGATGAAACTGAAGGTTCAACCAAATGTGAAATTCGCGTGTCTACATGATTCAAACTGATAGGGACTGACAAGTCCCAATAATAACAAAATCTCCAACAACTTACAAACTTATTCATACACTTATATTTTCAGAAATATCATGTTTCAATATGAATTATTTGTATCCACTACCTTTCTTTTATGCCGAATATATACAACAAAAAAAAAAAAAAAAAAAATCTTAAAAAAATATTATAAGATTCCGCTGAAGCAATTTAGCTTCAAGATTCAAAGTTCCAACATTTCTTTTAGTGTTCCCCAGTTGCAGGGAGATCAACCTTGCTATCATTGCAAAGTGCAGAAGGCAAGCAAGTACATGTTTTTTTAATTCATGACTCATGATGTAAGATTAATGTAAGACTGATTGATGATTACTCTATGCTAAAATAGGACAACCGGAGGCTTTTGAAAAATCTTGAAGAAAAACACTTTAAAAAAAAAGATCCGAATTCAAGTGAAGTTGTGAAGGAGTGAACTGCAATGGGTTCTAAGAGCGAGAAGTTGGATGAGAGAGGAGAGAACATGGATGTGGGAGTCTTGGGTGTGTCCACACAGGTTATGAAACAATTTCCCAAACTGTGTTTTTCCAAGCAGAAGAGATTGTTGCTGATGCTAATGAGAGGTCTCAGCAGTTCAAAGGAAGACTGGTGTGCCACTATTGTGGAATTCCAGACACAATGACTGGAAATAGAGGGTGTCTTGAGGATTTTTAGAGAAAACCATGAAGGTAGTGCGACTTCTGGTGATGACAAGAAGGGTAGGATACTTGGCAAATGAGTGCTAAATGTGGATGGTATGCCTAAACTTAAGAATGGGTTCCCTGTAGAAGATTTAAATCAACTTTTTGACCTAGGCATGTTGGTGAAATTTACCAGAGAAAGTTACAAGGTGACCGGCCAATCTAGTATATTGACCATGGAGGGTGCTAGGTCGTTCGATCATTCCTATAGTTTAGTGGAACCTCTCACTTGCTATGTCATGAACAACTTGGCCACACACTATCCCTATCCCTGTTAATACACACATCTATAATACGCATAACATGTAAAAAAAAAAAACGACACAAACCTTAAATAAATGAGAATTTACGTGTTAATCTCTAAGGCTCTTAAGGTATTAAAATTATATACAAGCATGTAATGTTTTAATAAAAAAGTAACATATTAACTATTTGAACTAAATAATAATATAATAAAAAATATAAGTACGAAATTATGTTAGAAATTCAAATCAAAATTAAAATTTAAACATTTATAAGTTTTGTGGTTGGTCTGCCACTTTTCAACAGAAGGAAAGTCACAGTTATTATGGTGGTGAAAAACAAAATTATATAATAAATAAATTTATAAAACATGGATAAAAAGTAACAAATGAGGATTTAGTTAAAATTTCAAAATGCTAAAAATTATAAAAGTTTTGGTTTAAATCTTATTACGTGTACATATTTTTCTATTTTTTTATAAAATATAAGAAAAATCTTTTAAATAATATAATTTATTTCGTAAAGTAAAAATATTTTTATTATTATTTAATTAAATTAATGTCGAATTAATTTCTAATATCAATAAAATCAAATACTTAATCAGGGGTGAATCAGGAAAAAATTTTAGAGTCGAAATTAAATTGTTTATATCTTTATAATTTTTAAAGGATTAAATCAAATTTTTATCATTTTTTAAGAGGACCAAAGTGTAATTTTACCTTTATTAATTTAAAATTTTTAAAAAAATTTAAAACACCACAATGACAAAATTTTTACTTTAGGGGGTTGAGCCCCCTAAACCCACCTTTGTACTTAATATATGATAATATAGATAATCAAAATCTATACAATTGTTGATTGCTTAAATAATAAAAAAAAAAAGTTATTAAAAGTTATTGAAAGTGATCGATTAAATCTTAGCTCGATCGGTATGAGTATTATTGTCAATATAGGAGGATGTGGGTTTGAATACGGTGAAACGCGTTGTCCTTCTATTTATGGATTGAGGAGGGACTATAAATAATTCTAAACATTATGTCCACATTTCAGATAAATAAAATTATGCCTTATTTAGTTGATTAAGTCTTCCACTTCCCCTAATTCACACTTTAATATTAAAAGGATATTTCGCAGCAAATGCAGAGGAGACAACAAAAGCACAAACAAACCTTAGACTACAAGTTTTCAACATTAATTAAATATTCTTCAATTCCATAGTGAAAGTCATGCACCTAAACCGACCCCTCAACTACTATTATTTAATTTCTAATAATAATTATGATAATCTATCATAAAACTATATTTTTAATTATTATTGGTAACGGTAAACTCCATAATTAGTCATTTAATTATGATTATATTTTTGTTTCGGTTATTAAATTATTCGAAAATTTTCATTTAAATTAGTGGATTGTTAATTTTTTTAATAAATTCGTCAGCGAGGTCCAAGCGATTATTTTACGATCAGTACGATGGATCAATTTCCATTGATGAGTAGTACATATCTTAGATCCAAGCCGATCTGGCAGTCAATGTTAGAGATTGGAGAAAAAAGTTGTTTGAATTTTGGTTCGTATATTTGTGACGTCCAAAATTATTTCATGAAAAAAAACTAAATTGTAAAATAGAATGGAAAATAAAATTTTCAATTAGTGTAAGCAGCGTGAACAATACAAACATAAAAAAAAAAAAACCATATAGCATCAATTTTAACAGTCTGGTGACTTGAATGAAAACTTTCGGATAATTTAATGACCAAAACTAAAAATTACCCATAATTTAATAATGAATGTAGTTTACCCTAATACTAATATTTGGTTTAATACTTTAAGAATTCATGAAAATAGAATTATTACGACTATATTTAAGTTAATGTTAAATTAATTTCAATTAAAACTATCCTCAATAGTCATTTTTATCTGATGAATTATCAGTTATTAGTGTAATTCGAACTCAGATTACACTTAGGACGATAAACACCCTTAAACTCAAATCACACCTGAAACGATGAACAAACTTATTCGATACACCAATACATGGGGTTCTATCTTATGAAAAACATTCATTCTAATTTTCTAATATCTCTTAAAAGATATTATTAAAATGAAAAATTGTACTACCCACCAGACAGAATTCAGTTAGAACTGTTTTTTGGGAAATTGGTATTGAAATCTTTTAACTTCATAATTAAAAAATTGGTCCTACGTTTAATTAATTATTTCTTTACTTTTATATACTATTTATTAAGCACTAATTGAGTTGGAATCAACCTCAATTGAGTCATTAATTCAATCAAAAAAATTATGAAAATATCCAATTAAAAATATGCATATCGTGAGATTTGAACCCATACCAATTGAATAATTAAAATTTTAAATTCATCACTCAATCAAAGCTTTATTTTGATGTAATTATACCTATTTGTTTTAATATGCACAATTTATTATCTCCATTAGTTGCATATTTATCTGTACTTACTATCTATTAAATCCTGATTGAGTTGGTATCACTCTCAACCGAGTCACAAATTTGGTCAATAAATTACGAAAATGTTCTTCCTTAATTAATAAAATTATATTATTCGAGAATATTTTAGTCTTCTCATTTTAACAAAAACCATTTAAAACATGAGTTGTATATATTAATAAAATATTATTCATTTAGTTGGTATCACAAATCAACTCGACAATAACTCATAATTGATGATAAAACCATAATAAATAACTGTAGCGCATTTAATATTGCTTATATTATGTATTTATATATTTAGATTTCATTTTACTCATAATTTTATCTAATTTTTTATTTTAATATTATATATATTTCACGTGTTATTATGATTAATTAATTTCAAATTATATGTTTCATTATTTATTACATGTTACTCTTAAATATGCATTTATATACTAAATTTATAATTTTCATGCACATACACGTGTGATAAATTTTTTAATATTATGTAAACAAATAATGGTATTTTAATTTTATTTATAAAATAAAATAATTGTATGGTATATAATTATTAATTGAATTATTGTAAATAATATCTAAGTCGTCATCATCATCTTATCAACCAACATTAACTATTGATTACTGAAAATGTTAATAAATAGGGACACCATTAGGCGAATCCTTGGGTGGCCTGCCTCGTGTTAAACGTGTGGGTCCACGAAACATTTTTAATAAGAGTATCGTGGCAAAACGCCATTGGTTGTTATTAACTGCCAATTGTAAGTTGGCTTACGAACGTATGTAGCAGATGCTTCTCGAAACTTAGGCTTTCTCCCATCTGGTAGACATCTTTCTCCTCTTTTAAAATTTAAAATTTAGTTTTTATATTTTTTATTTAAAAATCGTGTTTTCTCCTAAGTAAAAATAACATACGAATGTGTTTAGTTGTTTCAATATTCGAGTTAATGGTGTTTTGAATTTATCGTGCACAATCTTGATATGATTTGGAAGTGTTTGAAAATAAAATTTTCAAGTTTTTTGTTTTAAATCTTGAGACATACGATATGTGGCTCGAGACATAAAAATTTTGAAAGTAAAAGTGACAGTATCAGGATCTTGTCTCGAGGTATATACTTATTTATCTCGAGACACATAGATTTAGAATTGAAAATTTTTAGTTGAGCCAAAAGAGATTCAAAATGAATTTGAAATGAAATTAAACTTTATTATTAATCTAATTAAGTTCTAAAAAAGAGTAATATGACATTGATAAAGGTCCAAATTATAATTACTTGATATAAAAAAGAATGTTCAATGGTAAACGTAATATTCATTACTCGAGTCTCTCGAGTAAGGGGTGCTACGTAAACAGTAAAATGATCCATTTGGGCAAAATGAACTTGAAGTTAGAAAAAAATTTTGAACTCAATCTTTGACTTGACCTCATCCATGAACACATCCAATAGTATTAAGCTCTCTCCAAAATTTGAACTATTCGTTAAGTTCATATTAAATCATTTTTGAATAAGTATTTTTTTAACTTAATTCAAATAATTTATATATTATAAATAATTATAATTACATTTAAATATAAAGTATATGGAATATCAGTAAAAAATAATTTTTAAATAATGATACAGATTCTAAATCAATTCAAATTAAATTTAAATATATTCTATAAATTTTTATGTTTAAAGTACACTATATAAAAATTTCAAGGCTTAAATTATTAACTTTATATTTGCAATCTAAGAAGTTGCACCGACATTATCGATTATTAATTAATTTTTTATTGAGTTAAAATTTAATCAAATTTATATTTATACTATTAATAAAAAAATTATTGAATTGGAATCACAGTTTAATCAGGTACTTATTCGGTTAGAAAATTACTAAAAAGTTTTTCTATAATTAAAATAAATCATATTATTTTATGGTATTTTTATCTTTTCATTTTAACAAAAAAATTGCGTACAACGGGATTTAAACTTATGTCATTTAGACCAATAAAATCTTAAATTTATCACTCAACCAACATTTTATTTTAATGTTTTTATAAAGTTTTTAAATATGCACAATTTATTATCTCGTCTAGTTTTTTAATGTTTTTAATTAAGTTGGTGACACAGGTAAACTCAACACTAACTCTAACACCAACTCACAATTGATGACAAAACCATTATAAATAAGTGTAATGTATTTAGTATTGTTTACTTGATGTATTTATGTGTTTAAATGCCATTTTACTCATTATTTAATTTAATTTTTATTTTAATTCGTACATATTTCATGTGTTACTACGATTAATTAATTTCAAACAATATATTTTAGTGTTACATTTGTGTTCTAAATATGTGGTTTCTATGCTCATATGCGTGTGATGGAATTTTAAATTTTAATTATTATTTAAACTTTTGGCACCAACTCAATTGAAAATAAACATCTATTAGCAGAAAAGTATTTTTGTATAAAATATTACTATGGTGACCCTCGTGTGGCTTGACAGTTAAAAATGTTCATTGTTCCAGGTGTGACTTAGGTTTACTATGGTAGAATTTTGACTCGGGATACATTATCTTTAAAAGATTATCTTAACCGTTTTAACCAAAATTTCATTAGTTATAATATAATTTTTGTATAAATTATTATTTTTTACATAAGTTATTGCATTTTCCATCCATATTCACATTCAATTTTTTTTTAAATATCATTCATCAAGTAATCGATAAAACCTTAACAAAAATCAAATTTATCCCCAAATTTTGTCGGATTTTAAAAAGATTTTATGAAACATATGAGAGTATATACTTGAAACATAAAAAATAAGAGAACTATTTCTATTTCTCCTATTTAATTAAAAAAATTAAATATGTCTCATAAAGTGAACCGGGGTCCTGTAAATAAACAATTGTGGGGGGGATATTTGGAATAAATCTGAAAATGAAATTAGTTCTTATACATATATTTTAGTTCATATTTGATAAATACAACTGTAAATTCTGCCGAAAAGAGGAGCCGACAAATTAATGTTGGATGTATGATTTAAAAATAATAATAATATCAGACACACACATGCCAGTATACGTTCATATTTATGTGATTTATTTTGTCTGTTTTCCGATTTATTAATTTACTGGTATTATTTATATACATTTAAAAGTATATTTTTATATCATATAATATTTAAATTATAAATTTCAAATAACTGAAATTGATATAAAAATATTAAGGAATCTCATGAAAAAAAAATATGCCTTGTGAATTCGTTAAGGTTTTCCTTAGTAAAGTAGAAAGAAAATTGAAAAATTGAAGGGGTTAGAAATTAGGACGGAAAATATAAAACATAGAAAGAAAAAGCAATATATCATTTGGTAGAGTTGATTTTTATACAATAGAATGGATATGTATAACATTTGAGTGGCAAAAACTCTATTGTGGTCCCAATGGTATAATGCGATGAGGTTTTGAGCTTGCAAGATTGTGGACTCATAAGTCTTCAGCTCGTAAGAGAATTATTTTTAATTAAGAGCGTTAACCTATAAAATCTCAAGATCGCAAAAAAAAAAAATGCATGATATATATAGATATATCAATACCCATATCACATCTACTAACAAAAGATTAAAATACGTAAATTGAATTTATTTCTTCAACATTTAAATAAATTTTGAATTTTGAAATCGATATTTAAATAAATTAATGGTGGTATGTAAGAAATTGATAGTAAAAGGTAAATGTCATAATGGAACAAAATATGGCGAATCATTCAAGTCTTGTGAATGTCAATAACTATACTAACTACTTTTCATAAGATAAACATGCCCTCAAATTTTGATGTGAAATTAGACAACTACATAAATCTTGTTTCAAACAATATTTACTATAATGCTCACGTCACGATGTTTCTCTGCATCTAATTTTTAATTATTTTCCAACCCAACAGTTTTAAAGGTAAAAGAAAACTGAATTATGCGTTGACTTAATGATTAGAGTATTTATCGCTTTAAATATAATTTGAATTTGAGTCGTATTTACCGTGTTGTTATTAAGACTTTACGTTCTTTCTATAATTCACAAAAAAATAAAAGAAAACTCCAACAAATTAATTAATTCTTAAGACTTCTCTTCATAGAAACACATAATAATCAAAATTTCAAAAAAATCTACAACAAAGTATTAATCATTCCTATCGACAATAAATAACTTGATTTGGACAAGATATACATGGTAGTATTTGTTCATATTTTCTTAACCTTTTGACAACATACACGCACCTTACACGTACATGTGCTCGAATTCAAGACTCCTAAAATAGACAACATCCTCTTTTCCATTGAAACCACTCATTAGGTTCAGGTTTTATATTTTTTTAAGAGTTAACATTTAGTACATTAATTGGTAATATTTTTTTTATTTCACAAGCGATTTAAAATTTTATATGTTTATGAGTTAGTATTTAGTATATTGACATTTTATTTTTTTATTCCACAAATAATCTTAAAAATATTGTAATGTGTCTTTTTTTATATTTTATTATACCCTTATAAGATACATGTCAATTCATTATCACTACTTGTGAAATCTAAAAACTCCACTATATATATTCATTTTTTAATATTTTACTATATACTCTATAGCACATTTGTTATCACCTTTATCCTTTTGATGAAGTTTACATTATAACAAATATTCTCTTTTTAAATTTTAAAATAAAAGAAACAAAAGGGGAAAGTAAAAATTTAAGTATTTAAAAAATTGAATTGCACAAATAAATAATATACATGCTATACGATTAGGGTATGTTTATTTTTTTTTCATCCAATTATAAAAATATAAACAATCATCCAACTATTTGATTTTATCTTTTTTAGTCACTACCTTTAAACGGAAAGATGATGTGATAGTTTATAAAATTGACATAACAGTAATTTTAACTTTTAATATATACACATTGGGTAACTTAAACTTTTTGCAACTTTTTCTTTCTGATCCATTCACCTAAAAAAACTAATAAAAAGCAAATAAGAACACAAAAAAAATTCCAAGATAATAATTTATACATTTTCTCATCCTTTTAAAATTAACCCTCAACATCACAAAAAAAAATACAAAAAAAATCAAATTACACAATATGTAACTATTGAGAGTTAATTTTTTTAAATTCAACATTAATTTAATATAATATATAAATATTAAAAATTAAAATTACTATTATACTAATTTTAAAAATTGATAAATTATCTTCCTTTTAATAATTTAACTGTTGATGACAAAAAAATGAAAAAAAACTTACCAACAATTAAGTTATTGTGAATGTACTTTACACAAATTTAAAAAATGAAAGGGTACCTCAAGGAAATAAATAGGATGGGCCTGAGATGGGTGAGGGAGTGACACGCAATCAGACATTTCGAAAGAAATTATGTAAGCCACTCTCTTCCCTGTTTACCCTTATATAGATATTTGTCACCCTGTGACCGCCTTTTGCCAGACGGTAGGTCTTTCTCCCGCCTATCAAAATAAACAAAAACAAACATTACTATATTATGAAAAAACCTGTTTATTTTTATATTTAAATACTAATTATTGCCATCTGCAGATTTATTTTCTTAAATTCAGCTTAAAAACTTTATCATGGATGCATTAAATAATTAAATTTATATCAATAGTTTTTTTAATTTTTCTCATCAAAATCAATTGAATTTTAATTCAGTTGACATCGATGTTATTGTTAATGTAAGAAAATATGAGTATAAATACGTTAAAATACTTCATCTTCTTAATTAAAAATTAAAAAAATTATGAATAATTCTAAACATTTAAAATCACGATATTATACTCATACGAAATGAAATAAATAAAAAAAATCTCCTATCTAAGATCAAATTTTGTTTATATCTAATAGCTTGCATTATATTAATCTTGACATTAATTTGTTATTTGCTCATTTTATATTTTATTTTCATAATTTTATTATATCTATTTTCGTAATTAATATAAAATTTTCGAATTTATTTGTTTTTAGATTAACATAATTAGTTTTAAGACAGAGGAAACAAATAGGTGGGGGGACCATCTTATAGCTGGACAGTTTGCCACATAGAGCAAACAGTACTTCTCCTTTGAGGGCCCCGTTCCTTTTTTTTTCATTTTTATTGTTTGGGACCCGCAGCTTCTATACAGTTGGAATTGATTAAGCCGGCGGCTACCAGAGAAGTCAAAATTCCCGGTGCTTCCCACTCCATGCCAATCTCTCCTCAATCCACGTGTACGGCCCCAATACGCTTCAACCCAAGCGCGTGCTTTTTAGCTGGGGACCATCTTGTGGTCCTAAGTAACATCTTTCGACGCGTGTCCACAGCGTCGTTTTCCCGCGAGTGGCGAAGAGAGAAGCGACGTAATTTATGGTCCCCCCCTCCTTCACCGGCGTTAGCTTCTTCTTCCTCTTCCTTTTTCTATGTCCTTAACCGCGTATCGCCGGTAACAGTCAGTTGAAACTGATAACTTCCACTGCAAGACAATTCAGTTTTTCCAACAGTAATGTCTTTGGTTCACAGTCGGATTTTTTTTTTAATTATTATTATATTACAAACTGCTAAATTTTGTTACGCAAAATCAGGTGACGTGGAAAGCACGCTTACAGTTTTAAGGATTAGGTTATTTACCTTCTGTCCTTCATGCGACAATGTACTTTTTGTTGTTCTAACTTCTAACATGCAGGGTGGCGGTGGTATTCTACGTGAATATTATGTTTTTTCACAGTACAAAAAAACATTACTGCCTTAAATCATCATTTTTTCACTTCATTTATAATAATAAATATATACAGATATTTTTTTATATTTAATTACTAAAACAACTTTAATATTGGTCTGACTGTGAATCCAAGCACAACCCGAATTTCACGTTTCAACTTAAGAGTCTGGTCCCCCACGAGAGAGATTGCCACGGTGACAGATCAGGACCGTCAGATCAAAATCAATCATCAATGCCTTTCCATGTATCAACGCCCCAGGAAGTTCCACGCAATTTTTCCATACCTTTAATTTCTACCCACCTAGTCTTTTCGGATTAGGAAGAAAAAGACAAAACCATACTGTTGGTAGTTTATTTAGCAAAGACTAATATTAAAATTTATTTGTAATTAAAATAAATAAAAAATATCACAATCATGTAAACGCTTGATTTTACACACAAAAAGTCAAAAAGTTTCTATATTGGAAAATCGGTTCTAAATTGTTTAAATTTTACATTTTGGTCTGCAAAAAATAGTCTAATTTTTTGAAAAAGTTAGAATTACAATCAAAATTGTTAATACACATCTCGACCAATAGAAATGATCAAAATAATAATAATAATTAATAGGGGGAGATTAGTTTCCGAATTTTTTTCTTTTCTAAATCTTCCTCATAATTTAATTTGGTTCGATTATTAATTTTTATTTCTAAATTTATTTTGATAAAAATAGTTTTGTTTTATGCTGTTTTTTAATATTATTTAATAAAATTTTAAAGTTTTTCTATAAATATTTTTTAAAAAAGATAATTTTCAATCAAAAATTTTTATATAATATATTTTTAAATAATTTTTATATATAAAATTTGAGTTATTTTTATTTTTTAATATGAAATATTTATTTTTTAAATAAAAAAATTAAAATTAATTATAAATTAAATAAAAAAATAACATTGAATTCAATTTAAATAATCGAAATTTTTTAACATTTACTTCATAAATCATCCAAACACTTCTATTCCAACCCTAATAATAATAATAATAATAATAATAATAATAATGATGGTCCCCCACTCCTCCACATAAACCACCAGCATTTTATTCATGATAATAAACTGATTTCTTCACCTGAAAACCGCTTTTTCTACAAAACAGCTTTTCCTTCTTCCTTATCTCTCAAACTCTCTATAGCACGTTTCTTACAGTAATTTAATACTAATAATAATCATATATTTTCTTCCTTTCTATCCTCTCTCAAATCAAAGCCCTAGCCTTTGTTTTTTTTTTTTGCTACACAAAGAGTGTATCTTTTAACTTAATGATACTGTAAATTAAAAAAAGAAGAAGCTGTCTTTGTCATCGTTTTCTTCGTTTTCTCTCTCTCTCTATCAGACCATGAATTCATAATCATCATCATCGTCGTCGTCTTCATCGATATATCTCTTTCGAATACGTTTAGAGAAAGAAAAGGAAAACGAAAAAGGGTACATACATGGCGTTTCACCATAGCAGCACCCACCTTTCTCAAGACCTTCCTCTCCATCACTTTACCGACCAGCAACAGCAACAACCCAACCAAACCCAGCAAGGCGACCAACTTCCGGAAAGCGCAGCTCCCAATTGGTTAAACTCCGCCCTTCTCCGTCCCCAACAGCCGCAACCACCGCAACCCCACCCGCACTTCTCCGACCCTAACTTTCTTAACCTTCATACTACTACAACTGTTCCCGAATCCACCGCGGCTTCCCAAGCTCCTAACCCGATGCTCTCCCGTTCATCCTCTTCGCTTCTTCATCGAAACCACAGCAACGTCATCGAAGACGCGGCTGCGGCGGCAGCAGCTGCGGTAGGAGGAGGTGTTATGGCCGTGGAATCGGGTGATTTGAAGAACAGCATCGGCGAGACTATGAATAATAATAAGAGCGAAGGCGTGGTGGTGGAGAGTGGAGGCGGATATGGGATTGTGAATTGGCAGAATGCGAGATACAAGGCAGAGATTCTAGCTCACCCATTTTACGAGCAACTATTGTCAGCACACGTGGCGTGCCTTAGGATCGCCACGCCAGTGGATCAGCTTCCGAGGATCGACGCTCAGCTGGCTCAGTCGCAGCATGTGGTGGCTAAATACTCAGCTCTCGGTGGAGGGTCGCAGGGCTTGGTTAGTGACGAGAAAGAACTCGATCAGTTCATGGTATGCCGCCACTATTATTCAAACTCCTTCCTTTCCATTATTATTCCCTCTTCTGGTTTTGGTTTTTATTTGAAATTTAATTCACCTCTACCCTTGGTGGCAATCAATAACTCATTAACTCCATGCCAGGAGAAAAAACACAGACAATTAACGGTGTCCACTGATTGTAGTTGTTTTTAAGGCTGTCTGAATATTTTAGCCCTTTGTGTTCTTGATTCAACTGATGATGACACTCGTTTTAGCAATTCTGTTGACATTAATGGCGATTGATTCATTGGATTGGGATGCACCGACAATTCCTTTTTGTGATAAACAGGACATTTCTTAAAATTTTTCTCTTCCTTGGTAATGCAGACGCATTATGTTCTGTTGTTATGTTCGTTTAAAGAACAATTACAACAACATGTTCGTGTCCATGCGATGGAAGCAGTGATGGCTTGCTGGGAGATTGAACAATCCTTACAAAGCTTAACAGGCAAATATGCATTTATGTCTATAATCCTCTGCTTTCATAATTAAATTAAAAACGTGAAACGCTGAATCATGTTATATATAATCTCCGCTGTGGTTACGTAAAACAGGTGTTTCCCCAGGGGAAGGAACAGGTGCTACAATGTCTGATGATGATGATGACCAAGTCGACAGTGATGCCAACTTGTTCGATACAAGTTTGGATGGTCCAGATTCAATGGGGTTTGGACCTTTGATCCCGACCGAGAGTGAAAGGTCTTTGATGGAGCGTGTAAGGCATGAACTCAAACATGAACTCAAACAGGGTTACAAGGAGAAGATCGTGGACATAAGGGAGGAAATTTTGCGAAAAAGAAGGGCCGGAAAACTTCCCGGCGACACAACATCGGTTTTAAAAGCTTGGTGGCAGTCACATTCCAAGTGGCCTTACCCTACTGTAAGTTCCACTTCACCATGATCTCTTCAATTAAACTCAAAATGTTAACTAAATCTTCTTTTGCAGGAGGAAGATAAGGCCAGGTTGGTTCAAGAAACAGGTTTACAATTAAAACAGATAAACAATTGGTTCATCAATCAAAGGAAGAGGAACTGGCATAGCAATCCATCGACTTCCACCGTCTCCAAGAGCAAACGTAAAAGGTAAAATGCTCAACAATGCACATCCTGGTTTTGAAAGCTTTCGCAACACCCTAAATTTGGAAACGAAAGTAATGCAGGTGAAAACATAGGGTGATCGGTTCGTGTCATGTCTCAATGATTAAACCCAACATTACTTCTTATATGAATCACAAGATATATAGGCTTTTAGTGGAACTGCAGCAGGGGCTTACAAGGTGAGGATCAGAATTTGCTGCAACATCAGAAACCGGCTAACAGGGGCGATGAATCTGATATTAGGCCATTTTGCAGGTGAAAATTATATTTAGTGTTAACTTTGAGTTGGATGAAATTGTAGTTGCGTTGGTAGGTTATGATTTTTGGTATTGGCGTCTCTTCCATATAGATGTGAATAAATTGGGAGTGTACAGTGTACTAAACTTTATACTTGGTTACAGTCGTGGTAGATCATTGTAGCCTTTTTGACATTGTAATGCAGAGTAAAATTAGCAGCAGAAAATGGCTTTCAGTCTTTGCTCTTTCTCTTTTACTACATCCCCTTTTGGCTTTTAGGGTGTAGCAGACTGTGCATGATGATGGCTTATAACCTTTTTTCATCAATTTTCAAAAATTAATCCTTTCGGGTTCATGGTTTCCGCTATCAATAATGTAGTCTCTGAAGTTCGAGCACAAGTACGATGTGTCTTACTATTTACTGCGGCCTCTCTACCTTTAGTCTCGGGAATTTAATCTCTCCACCATTTAGCAAATAAAAATGTTGAATACGAGATTTCAAGGTTTTTGACTTTTGAGGCTGTAAAATTCTCCAACACTGTTTTAGAGAAACAAAGTGAATGTTGATACGTTCATCCGGATGGCTTCAATGCGATTTGAATTAAACACACAAGCCATTCTCTTTAATTTTAAAAATATCACTAATTTAATTTAACAGAAGTTTTTTATTATATCATTTGGGGTAAACTACACCAAAAATCACCAATACTATTTACAAGTTTATATTTTGCTCACTCAATTTCAAAAAGTTACAAAGTGATCACTAAATTATTCAAAGATTTTCATTTAAGTCATTCAACTATTCAATGATTTTTAGTCAAGTCATTGAACGGTTACGTTTGTTTTATTTATAAAATTCAGTTAGCAAACTCTAAGCGACGATTCAACGATCAATAAAGTGGATTAGTACCCATGAGTAGAATAACATGCCTTAGATCCCAATTTATTTGATGGTTAGTGTTAGAGATTAAAGAAGAAAGCTATTTGGATTCTTGGTTCGTAAGTTCATGATATTCAAAGTTTTTTCATGAAGAAAACAAAACCGTAGAAGAGAAGGAAAAGAATAGCTTTTGGTTTATACAAGTAGCACGAACAAAGAAGATCATATAGCATCGATTTTAACAACGTAGTGACTTAAATGAAAAATTTTGAATAGTTCAATGATTATTTTATAATTTTTTGAAATTAAATGACCAAAACATAAACTTATTAATAGTTTAATGACTTTGAATGTAGTTTATCTTATTATTAGTTTAACTTGAATTATTAAATTAAAAAATAAAATAAAAATTAAATTCATGTATAAATTTTTATTATTTTTATTTTTTATGTAATGCCTAGAATTATTTATAATCCCTTTCCAACCCTTAAATAAAAAGATAATGCATTTCTGTGCACTCAAACTCACGTATTTCTGCACTAATAACAATGTCGATGTGAATTAAACTAAAAATCAATCCATAATAAAATAAATTTTAATTGTACTAAGAATATAAAATATTGAAATACCTTAATAACTAATAAATTTAAATAAATGGAGTGAAGTATATATTATAATAAAAAAATAAAGATATTCCCTGTTTATTACAAGCTTTTAATTCAAATTTATTTGGAAAGATTTGGGGAACAAAAAGTCGTCTACTTCAGGTGATTCGAGTTTGGAGATGTGGCATCTTCCTCTTCGGCTTTGATTTCGATTTGGGCCTATTGGACTTTATGAAACAATTTTCTACAGTTTTGGGCCTATTGGACTTTATAAAACTATTTTTTTCTACATTTTGGGCTTTAAACATATAAACAGGCATGGATTATATCACCCTTTTATAACAATTATCATTTATTGCGAGTACAGAAATGATAAAATATTTTTTGATTGGACCAAATAAAGATAATTATGAGTCTTCAATAGAGACGAAAGACGATAAATAAACAAAAAAATAAGTAAAGATTTTTCAATATAAGAATCTGTATTTATATATACTAAATTAAATGGTTTCGCATAAAAAATAAATAAATAAATAAACAAATGAAAGAAGGGGAAAGAGGGAAAAAAAAGGGAAGGAGGGGCATCTTAATGGGATCCTAATCTCAAGACATAAAAGGGGATATGACGAAATTGGTAAACGTTACGGGCTTAATTAGATTGAGTTTTGGTATAAAAATTTACTAAGTGATAATTTTCAAATTCAAAGAAATCTTGAAATAAAAAATAAACAATCCTGAACCAAATTCTATTTTGTTATTATTAATACGAATTTCATTATAATAGTTAAATTTATTATAAAATCAAACCCTTATCTTAAATATTTGTAACAACATTACAGTGTTCATGGAAGAGGTCAAATTAAAACTTTATTTTAAAATTTTTTTAGCTTTGAGTTTCGTTTCGTTGAAATAAACCATCTCATTATTTAAAAAATAATAATAAATTGTTTTGTATTTAAATTTAATTATAAAAATGATATTTGATATATTTTTAACTTTTTATTATTTAAAACATTAAAATGGGCGAAGCCAAGCCTGATCAATGGTTGTGGGTTCAGGGGTGAAGTGTTAAATGAGAAAATATCCGTTCAAATTATGTCCTTTAGCTTTTGAATAAATAAAAATTTTGCATTTTGCAGAAGGGAAAATCAAAAGGATGAAACGATGGCTTTTACTCTTAAAAGAAAAAAAAAAATAAAGGAACTACAGCTCACAGCACCCAAGGGAAAGAAAGTCGTGATTTCTTCTTCTTTTTTCTTTTTGGCTATTAAGCCCTTGGGTTAATAGCTTCATAAAGACTCTAAATTTTCTTCTTCTTTCAATTAAGTCCTAGACTTAGACTTTCTCAAATTTCCCTTTTTTTCTATTCAATCCTTGGCCCAACGATACCCATTATCAGACACCATGGAATGGAATCTCATAAGCTTGCCAAATATTCTATTTCTTTTGATAATATTCAGGTTTGGATTCTAGTCCAAGTTGTATTTATGGTTAATAAAATACAGAAAGCCACGTATGGTATCAAACTCGGATCCAAAGATAGTGCTAAGGTTCAAACTTTCATTCTACCATTTTCCTTTAAACTTCAATAAGCCGTAGAAACTTCACATTTTAATCTTAAAATCTCTGTACATAAAATTGCAGGACGAATTTGGTCACCCTACCGTACTTTACAATCTCTAAAATATCACACAGTTAACAATAGAAATTAGAAATCCAATCTAATCCAGTTACAATTCTTGTATCGGTTTTCCTCAACTGTACGCACACACTTCCCTCCTTACCGGCACCTGCGTTTCACCTAAGTGCTTGATCGCCGGTGACCGGTCGGGCGTAGATCGGAGCCGGGACGAGAAGTTGACGAAAGGAAGCTCGTCAGCTCGACTCGACTCGTCCTCGAAATTTAGCGCGTAGCTCATGGGATCGTAACTGAAATCAGAGGAGGCGTAGTGCTTGTGCCCTCCTTTCCCGATCCAAGCCATTAGGATCCTGCACTTTTCCTTAATCAAGTAAGGCGATCTGGGCGTCGACCTCGACGACTTCACCTCCTCCAACTGCTCAAATTCATCAACGTCTTCGGTATCCCGCACCGTCGAACAAAAGCAACAGATCGACGATCTCATCTTCTCTTTCAATCTCTCTCTTGGCGATGTTGAAATGCAGTTTTCGTTGTACACTTTACACTAGATTTGTTTTGCTGGTTTGATCTGATAAATTTGGAAATGGTGATGGGAGGAATGGGGGCGGGGAAGGTGAGTATATATAGGTTGAGCGGAAAAGTAAAGAAATAAATAGACGGATAAGACTCGACTTTGGTGGCGAGTATAAAGTAAAAGCAGTTAGCTGGAGAGTGTGACCAAAAAGTAAAAAAAAAGCCGTGGGTGGAGCGTGGTACCACTGCCTAGTGGTTTTTTATTTTAGGTATTAAAAGTTAAAACCGCGTGAGATTTTCCCGAGGATAAATTGGTAATTATATATTGATCAAATTGTGCATTTAAACTTAAAAATCAAATGCTGAAAGAAAACAAGTTAAAAAAAAACGAGTATTCAAAACTAAATGTAAAATTATATGCTTTTACAAATGTACTATCTTATTATACCACTAAAATTGTAGATGTCTTTCGTATTTATCGCATAATTTACAGGTATTTTAGAAAAAAATTTTGTTTTCGAATTAGGACATTTTATTTGAGGTTAGGGTTTGTAATTTAATACATTTAGGTTTATTTTTTCATTAGTAAAAATATAAAACGTTCTTTATATGTGATTTTTATCTTTTTTAAAAGCGATTTTTACGTAAATATTTGTATGTCTATTTTTTTTTTTTTTTTCGTTGTTTATACATATCAATCTCCAATAAAAAAAAATAATTCCTTGATGTTGTAATTTTATTGGAGTATTCCCCAGTCTCAACTTCATTAATAAATATAGAAATTAAATTAAATTATAGGATTTGAACAAACACCTGAAGTTTTAATGGTTGAATGTCAAATGTGCCCTTAAAATGTCCTCGGCTGAGCCCAGCAATGGGTTAGAAAAAGGAGTCAAAATAGTAAAGTGAAGGAGGAGGTGCTTTTTGAGTAATTTACATCCAAGTACTGACTCAAATGAAGAAAAGAGGACGTGGGCAGTGCGTGGATTGAGGATAAGGATGCAAAGGCAATGCGTGGACCGCTGATTTTCCTCTCTTTACACCTCATTTAATAAACTAAGGGAAGATATAAAAGTGAAAGGTGACTGGATTCTTCGACGGCAATCAAAAAAGGCGAATAGATTCGGGCTTTTTGGATTTTGGTGCCCTTTTTAAGATCAGGAGTTTGGGTAGGGTGGGGAACGTGGCATATGGTCGGGGAATTTGGCATGGATAATGGATCCGTTGTGAAATAACAGTTACGGTTGAGGTGTGGATGCATGCACACGGCATAGTCCAGGAAGCAGGCCGTACGTGGGGACTCAATGCCCGCCGTCCACCGATGCTCTATCTCCTTTTCTGTTTGCTTATACATCACTCACCAGTCACCGCTTTTCTTCTTCCAATATTTCCTCCCTCTTTTTTCTCGGATAAGGTAGGAGCAGCTGGAAAAGAAAAAAGAAAATGACAAAAGGGAGATATGATTACTCCTGTAACCTTAAATTTACTAATTAAATTATCGATTTATTATCTGTTTAGTCTAAATCAAATAAATTATTAAAATTTTATAATAATTATAAAATTATAAAACTCTATTCAACCGATAATTGAATCATCTGATTAATTTTTTGTCTAATCGATATGATCAATTGATCAAAATCATATCTCTATATCTATATTTCATTCATGCAATCAATTCTTTTATAACAATATCGTTTATTCTTATACACCCATAAAATTAAAATTTTATTTGATTTTTTTATTTCCAAATTAAAAAACTGTAATATATTAATAAATTAATTAGTGGACATAGATAGTAATTTTAATAAATTTAAAAATGTATTTTTATTTAACAAAATATGATTAATATATTTTTATATAAAATTTAATATTTTGTTTAAATAATATATTAAGTAAAATTCGTTATTTTTATTCCATTTCATAATAGAATTAATTTTAATTAAAAAATTATAAGTGATTGTTATAAATAATTTATTTAGTAAATAGTGCATTTTTAATTTATGGTTGTTGTTATAAGTGAAAAATTGTATAAAATATAAGAATAAAACATAAAAATTTAATTCTACAATAAATTTGGATTTGTAGTGAAATGTTATTTTAAAGAATCACTGTTATATATTTAAATTATAAAATTAAGAAATTACAATTAATAAATATAAAAAATAATTATAAAATTAAAAGAGGGGCATTATAATAATTATATTGAAGTGAGTAGAACAAATTTTATTTAAATTAACTCTCGATTCGACGATAAATTTTAACGAAAAAACTACCCACTCATCTAAAAGGTCAAATTTCTTTTCTTTTTTCTTTTAAAATAAAAAGCAAAATTTGTTATCCAAAAATTGAAAAAATGAAGGGGTTGAGCGGAAAATGGGCATCAAAGTTCATATTGAGTAGAGCAGAACAATGGTTAGATACCATAGGAGATAAGATTTCAACACATGAATGAGCAGTTGATGTGCCGATGCTCATTCATCAACGCCCTGTCAACAGACCTTTCTACGTTATGATTTTACCAATTGAATAATGGCATGACCCAAGACAAAGACCTCCTCAAATCATAACACTCTTGCAAATTTGTTGTAAATTGAAGTCTCCTATATAAGTACTCGATTAGGGTATTCATCATTTCAAGTGTGATTTAAATTTTATCGTATTAATCATGTTATTATTAGAGTTTTGTCTTCCTCTTATAACTCATAAAAAAAGAAAAGAAAAGAATAATGAATAAATAATAATAATAATAAAGCAATATTAAAAAAAGAAGAAAGGAAAGTAAAGAAAAATAATTCTAACCTCTTTTTTTTAAATAATTTTTCTTATTTTGGTAAAGTGTGATAAGGGAAGGAAATGAATTATTTTATATGCATTTTTCAATTTTAATCTTTACATAAATAATTTATAAACGCAAAATTAAATTAAATTAAAAGTTATATGTAACATGCATGATTTTACGTGAGACATGGTAAATAAATTTGAAATGTGATTGAATAACAAAAATAAAAATGAAATGCTGCCGTGATTAGAGTGAACAAATCCTTTGGATTGGGATTAGCAGGGAAAGATTAGGGTTGGATCCAATTGTAATACATGAGAAAACTTGGATTGAAATGCTGAAAGGGCCCAAAAGTAAGCACTCCTGTTCCGGAACTGTGCTACCTGCGCCTCTCGCTGCTGGTTTGGGCCTTTCTAGAAACCAAAACTAAAACCTTGCAACAGAGAGACGCCTCCAAAACAATAATTAATACCAATTATTTTTATTTTATTTATTTAATAAATAAACATAACAATTCTCGTGAAAATTTAATTCAACGACAGCATAGCACAGCATACTCAAAATTCGATACACTACAAAAGAAAACCTAAAACAAATATCAAATGCATACATAAATTTGTTTTCATTAGACCTATTACGGTCAGATTCATCTAAAAATAAAAGGGTTTAAAAAGAATATAGGTTCGAAAAATAGATTTAGATAATAAAATAAAACTCGTTTTTTAAATGGATCGAGTCTTGAGTAAGTTTTTTTTGCCCAAGCTCGAACTTGACCCAAATTTGCAAAAAAATTATTTTTGTTTTGTTGTCATTTTGCTATTATATTGTAACTATTTTGTGGTTATTGTTTGGATATTGTATAGCTCTTGTTTATTGTTAATTTTACTATTATTTTAGAGATATTTGCTATCTGAGTTTTACCTATCTTAGTGTTATTTAATTATAAATATTTTTTAATTTGTTGGAAAATATTTATTTTAATTTTTTGTGTGTATTTGATGTATTATATTTTTTAAATTTATTTTTATATAAAAATAATAATATAAAAAATTAATACGGGTGGGCTGGACTCTAATATTAACTTTTTATCCATACTAATTTTGAGCAAAATATTAGGCCCAATTTTCAGATCAAGTTGAACGTAAATTTAAAAAGCGAACTTAAAATTTTATCTTGACTCAACCTGTGAACAGCCTGAATTTTCTTCTTTTTTTTTTTCAGCAATTTATTTCCCACTTCTAATAGTTTTATTTTAGTTTTATTATCCCTTCCTTTTTTTTTTTTTTTTTTCTTTAATCACCAATTTTAATAAAAAAACACTTATAAATATTTAAGGTTAGTATGTGCACTGATGGGGCTGTTTCTACTTCATCTGGTCACGCGGTAGGTGGTGGAGTGGTACGGGATGACCAAAGAAACTGAATATTGGGCTATAACAGATTTTTAGGGTATTGTACACCTTTTGAAGTTGAATTATAGGGTGTTTTAAACCGAGTGTTAATTCTATTCAGTAAAAGTTATAAGGAAACTTCTATCTAATTTGATAATTTGGAGGTCATTAAAGCTCATTCTGATAAATGGATTGAAGATTCAAGCATAACCGTACTTATTAGACGAGTGCAAAAACTACTACATACGTTAGGTCACTAGAGACTTAGACGAAATTGAGATTATAATAATATTGCGGATCATTTAACAAAATTGAGACCCACATGAAAAACAAGTCTCTAAATACTTAATGGTATTTCCTATGATTTTTTAAACCTACTCCAACTTGATAAAAAAAGGATTACTTTTAATTAGTAGACTGACGTAATTTTCTTTTACTCACTAAAAAAAATGGGTGAGATTTGACTATTCATTTAATGACTCCATTTTATTTTATTCATCATACGAGTTTGGCTATTTTTTAAAAAATAAATAAATAATATTTAATGAATATAATATATTAATGATAAACTAAGAAAATAGAAGTGTATGGATAAACACTGAAAATACCCTATAGATATATGAAAGAATCAAAATAAAATATCTATCAAATAGTTTAATGTGCACTATAGTTGGGAATTTGACTTCATTATTTTTATTTTATTTAAGAGTTGGCATGTGAATTGATTCCTTTACCAAAACCCTATCTGAAATTTTCCAATCTATACTACGTTTTCCCCTCCACATTTATTTATAATTAATTTCAAAGCTGTCAAAATTATGTTTTTTTTTATCTCTTTCGTATGTTTTGATTTAAGATTAAGTCCTTAAACTTTAATTTAATAAAATTTAATCGTATATTACCAATTCGTAAATTATTTTAATTAAAATGTTGTAAATTATGAGAGACTGAAATCATAATTAATTAATTGCTACTGTTTCGTTCACATGACAACTTAAATGTATGTCCCGACCAAATTTTAATTAATTAATCGTATATTTCTATTTAATTATAATTATAAATATATAAATTTTAAATTCAAAAAATTGGATTGATAGATATGTCCAGACCAAACAATGTAAAACTATACAAAATAAAATAAATATTAATATTAATAAGATTAGATTAAATTTAAGAAATAAATAATCTAATAAAATAAGATTAATTTTATCAAACAATGTAATTTTATCAATATATCAAAAAACTTTTTAATATAAATTTAATACAAAAACTTCAACGCTTATTTTTTTAGCACTTAATTTTTATCAATTAACATCTTAAGTTATGTACTTTAATTTGGTTATTTTCGGTTGGTTAAATCCTTAAATTAGTGCCCAACTTTTTAGGAGTTGCTCACTTAAGCACCAAACCTTTGTGAAAGTAATCAGCTAAGGGCTTTACACACACTTCAACCCAATCTTGTAAAAATTAGATAATTGATGGCGAATTTAGAATAGAAGATATGACATTACTTGAAATAGAAAAAAAAAAAAAAAAAAAAGAAGAAGAGAAAATCATAATTTAAAAATTGATAACGACATTTGAAAAAGTCTTATTTGATTATTTTAAAAGGTTTTGTTATTGTTCCGACATTATCGTAAAAATTTGGTTTGATATGACCATTTTTAATAATTAATTAAAGGTTAAAATATCATGTTAACCTCTATACCTTGACAAAATTTGAGATTTTGTCTTTTTACTTAAAAATTAAAAAATTAAATTCTTTTTTTTTTTAATTTAAAAATCTCAATCCAATCACTAACATTGTTAATATTTACGGTCAAAATTTATTAGTTTGGCACATCGATTGGGCTATCTTTATATTGCATGACATATAATTGATAGAAAATAAATATGTTAAGTTGGTAAAATTTGACAAAAACTATCAACGATGATGATGATGATTGGACTGATGTTTTGAAATTAAAAAAACGGAGTGTAGAAACTAAATCTCAAATTTTACAGAAGTATAAGGACTAATGGCAAATTTTGACCATAAATAAAATTTAAGTCAAAATTTATAACGAAATCCATAAAAAGAAATTAAAAAAATGGAAGCAAATTGAGCTTAAAAGTATAGAGAAAGGCTGAACATTTCTTCAACAACTCTACTCTGGCTGGCGGCTTTCAGTAGTCGACACGGTGACTTTCTTCACCAACTCTCTCCCGTGACAGTCTGTCACCTTCCCAAATACCGCCGCTCGACTTACCGAAGCCAATCTTCTCCAAGTACCATAAACAAAAGAGAGAGGTCATCAAGTAAATAGAGTGAGAAATGGGGTGTGGGAATGTGTTCTTCACGTTGATCATAACATTGTCAGTAGCTCTAATCACCTACAACATCCTCATCTCAGCCAATGCTTCTTTAAAGCAAGAGCTTCCTGGGCCTTTAACCTCATCAATCATCGACCCCATAATCCAGATGCCGGTAGAAAAGTCCAGAAAGTATGGGTCAAATGCAGAGAAAAGGTTGTTCCACACGGCAGTGACAGCTTCTGACTCGGTTTACAACACTTGGCAGTGTCGAGTTATGTATTATTGGTTCAAGAAGCATAAGAATGGACCCAATTCGCATATGGGTGGGTTTACTAGGATCTTGCACTCTGGTAAACCTGACAACTACATGAATGAGATTCCCACTTTCATTGCTCAGCCTTTACCAGCTGGAATGGATCAGGTATTTCTTTTTGAGGGGCTTAGCTAGTTGACTTTATTCAATTTGTGAAAAGGGCATCTAAGTTTGGAAATTCTTGAGGTTAATCTTCATTCATTGGATTTCTGCTATGCTGATTGAACATTAATTGAACCAATCAAAGTTGTTTTAAATCCAACAAGTATCAGTAAAGTTGATGATTCTTGTTTCTGTATGTATGTATAACTTGTTAATGGCAGGGTTATATAGTCCTGAACAGACCCTGGGCATTTGTGCAATGGCTTCAAAAAGCAGACATCAAAGAAGAGTATGAGATCCTTGATTTCCTTATTTTGTATTTGATTCAGTTTAACTCCATATTTGGTTGATTTTATATATCCCATCTGTATTATGTATATGCAGTTACATACTGATGGCAGAGCCAGACCATATTATTGTGAAGCCTATACCAAACTTATCAAAAGATGGGTTAGGTGCTGCATTTCCTTTCTTTTATATAGAACCTAAAAAGTACGAGTCAGTTCTGAGAAAGTACTTCCCTGAGGAAAAGGGTCCAATAACCAACATTGACCCTATAGGAAATTCTCCTGTTATTGTTGGGAAAGTAAGCATTTTGGTGTTTGTTTGGTTTACTATAGCAGCAACAGCTATTTTGGTTTTGCCTTGTCTTGATCTTTTCGTTGATTGTTTAGGATTCTCTCAAAAAAATTGCTCCGACTTGGATGAATGTGTCATTGGCAATGAAGAAAGATCCTGAAACAGATAAAGCTTTTGGTTGGGTGCTTGAAATGTGAGTTTTATCCTGTTTCCTCCATACTTTTACAATGGTTCCTTAGGTGTTGTTGACCTTGAGTTTGGCTTCTTGTTCCATAACTGTAGGTACGCTTACGCTGTTTCATCTGCCTTGCATGGTGTGGGTAACATCCTGTACAAAGATTTCATGATCCAGGTTTGATGAGATTGTCCATTGTTTCCCATAATTTCTTCTTTATAGACAATAAAAGATGCCACATTTGAGAATTTAGGGATGCTAGTTTAAACCCAAGCTTTCGTGCCATTCAAGCATCTTTTCATTTGGCCAAGAGGCTGTTGGTGGGGATAAGCTTTAGTTTAGGACCCACCTCTGCTATGCTTCTAAGAGCAAAAACCAAACTGAATAAGCTTTATTTGTCAGTAGAACAGATAGGCAATTTACAACTTGTCTGTTATATAACCATAATTTCTAGTAGTTCGTGGATAGTGACTTTTCTTCTCCATTCTTATGTATCATATTCCTTAGTTCTTATTATTTTAAGAAAACAAGGGGTAATCAGTCCTGAATTCTCTTTACTAAACACTTGCTTTGTTTTGGGATACTTATCAGCCTCCTTGGGATACAGAAATAGGTAACAAGTTCATCATTCATTACACATATGGATGCGACTATGATTTGAAGGTAATCTATTGTACTAAAACCTTAATCATTTTGTTGTAGGAAAATGCTTCTTGGTTATGAACTTTCCAATTATGATCCAATATATCTGTCACCTTTTTACTCAATAGCTGTAAATTTTCTGTCCCGTTTCAGGGTAAGTTAACCTATGGAAAGATTGGAGAATGGAGGTTCGATAAAAGATCGTTTGATGCTGTAGCACCGCCAAGAAACCTTCCCCTGCCTCCTCCTGGTGTTCCGGAAAGTGTGGTAAGTTTAACAAGCACCCTTCTATACGCACGCACAAAAAGCAAAAGGAGCATGTCTCCCCATATGAAATTTTAGACCATGCAGTACAATTTGGGAGTATGTTAGGTTAAAATTTCAAAGCAGTCCTCCCTACACTATAATCAAAAGTTGCATCTTAGTTTGGTTCCTTAGAACTGAATAAGTTAATTAATCCTTTGTATGTTCGATATTAAATATTAACGGAAAAACTATCTAATGCTGACATAGAGTTCAAAACTTTAGATAGAAGTAAAAGCAGCAGAAGAATTCATTGTATTAAGAACATATCAATTCATACAAGGATTTAGTTTTTCATTAACAATGTAATCAATTTTACTTGTTTGCAATGACTACCAAGATAGTGTTGTAATAAAATAGAATGTAATTGTGGCAGGTGACACTGGTGAAAATGGTCAATGAAGCCACCTCAAACATTCCAAATTGGGGTTCATAGGAAGGTTAGGGGTGCAATTGCAAGATATAGGCAAAAAGGGCTCCCTTCAATTCAGTTGTCAGCAGCAGATATTGGGTTGGTCATGGTGGGGAAGAAAGAGAGGGAGTGTTTGGTTATATGTTGGTGTTTATTCTATGCTGGTAGTTTAGATTGGGATTAAGATACACCCTGAGCCGGAGGAGAGTAGAGATAAAATAAAAAAAACCGAAGTTATATATACAGGTGGTTCCTTGTGAGCCCATTTGCTTGTTTTAATTAACATATATAAACTTGTTGCTCTTTATCTACGTGTATAACTTTCGTCTTTGGAAATAATTGGCCTTATTTGTGATTTCATCTTTGGTTTTGTGGAAATTAGAAGAATAAAAAGAAAATGGCCCCAATGTAAAATGGCATTTTTCAAACGAGAGTCGTATGTGCTTATTTTCAATATGATTGTATTTTGTGATAAGCTAAACAAATTTAAATCTCAAGTGAATTTCATTTCAGACGGTAAATCATTAGTAGTGACTTTTAAAATCATTTTAGTTTAGGTAGAAGGCTTTTTGGGTAAAAATTAATGCAGTTAAAAAAATTATCATCTCACCAACAAGTAATTGAGTACAATGATAAAATAAGTTACACTCTCGAAAAAAAAACCTGAATTCGAATTTTAAAGACGACATTGTTAAAAAAAACAATCACGTACTCCGAATATGAACCGTAAAATAAACATAAATAACATAAAAAAAAATAATTTGAATTTGAATTAATTTAACGAACCATGCTAAGCTGTGCTTAAAAGGTTTTTAAGATTTCAGCCATAAGTCAAGCCCAACCCATGAACTCCTAATAAATTTTTTGTTCGATTGATTATTTGTACTTTATGTTAAATTTAATTTTACATGGCTGAATTTGTACTTGTAACGGTATTCAAATTTAGAGGTTTGATAAAAAAAAAAATTCAGTTAACCTTATGCTTTCTTTTGAGAACTATTGAAACTTACGAAAAAATGCACTAACCCCTGGATTTCAAAGTAATTAAATTTCCCTTGTTTTATAATAAAAGATAGAAAAAAATAACAAAAATTACATGAGAATAATAATTATTATTATACAAAATTCATTTAGTAAACAAAATCTCGTGAGAATTGAGTGAATTTCAAATCGCCATGGAAGGACAAACACCAAACCTGAAAGGGGCAAATCTCTGTAACCCTTCAATTAATTCATGTATAAGATTTGTGTATTCTACATTTGGTGCTCCTTCAGTGGTTTTCCTTTTGTCGTTGTCAAGAGCTAGAAATAACTTTGGATGTATCAAAACATATGAAAGACACCAAACACGAGCACAGGAAATCTGTACAATCACCACTAAAATAACATCCTCTCACATTTGCAACCGATTTTTTCTCCCATATTATGAATTTTATTTATACTAAAAAAGTAAAAAAAAAAAAAAAAAAAAACTTGAGCAAAGAGGACAGTACCAGAGGAAACCCATCAGGAATGACTAATATAATATAATTAAATTAGTATTACAATAAGAAGAAGGGAGTAAGGGTAGTGTGATAGAATCAGTTGAGGAAACGCTTACAATTTTTGGAATTACAGAAGCAAGGGATCTTCTTACCTTCATCCTCATGGTTAAAATGGTAGTCATATGTTATCTCTTCTCCTGGATATACGTCTCTCTCTGCAAAAAACACTACCTGCCACCCAACAAACAACAACACTCACTCACTTCGCCATTTCCATCGCAGTTATATTACCTACAACTTTTTGGACAAACTCTAAGCCCCCATGTTTTAACTTGCAATAAATGCAAGTTGATTCCTTGTCAACAAAATTATTTAGATCAACCATGTTTTCCAAACATTCGATGCAAGTAATGCAGCAGCTTGTGATTGAGATTCCTACTGCCATCACAACCTAAATGATATTATCAACACTCTATTCTACACAGTGCATATATTTACATATGGATGCATTTGTTTCCGTGCACGCACGTGGTGTCATGTCGCATGTGTTTAAATCTTATTTGCATGTACTCAGTATCAGAATTTGGAATTACCTTCTTTTCATTCTTCACAGAAATCACTTTGGCAACAGAATTAGGCTGTCAAAGACATTAAGTATGATATCAGAAACGTGGGTAATAAAATAGAATGATAATAGAAAAAGAAAAGGTTGAGAAAAAATCCAGTAAGCTCAAGTGCAATAGGGGTAGCCAGAAAAGAAATACAGAAATGTCAGACATATGTAATGACTTAACACATTCATATTTTGTTTCTAAGCTTTTCAGTAACTGCAATTGAATCACTAAGTCAAATACATTTTTTCCAACATTCATTAGTCTTCAAGAAGGGTTCCATCAATTCTAATAATCAAAGTGACCCCAGTTCTTAAAATAAATAACATTTAAACGAATTTAAGCAGAATTCTAGGAGATATAACTACCAGACATGAATGGTTGACAAAACGGGCAATCCCCCCTTTGCGAGTAGCGTCAATGATATGCTCTTTATCTATCCTGAAGAAGTAGCATGCGCTTTTGTACTGAACTTTTCTGCCAGACAGGTATTCAAGTTCCCTTTTATCAGCCACATGTTGTCCCACAATCTCACCGACATACTCAACCACCTAGTAACACCATGATCAATGTCAGGTTTTGCAATTATGAAGAGAATTAGGTTTACTTGATAGGTGAGGAGAACAAACCATTTCACCACGGGAAATGAATCTAGATGTGTAAAGACCAAGTGCATGTATGCCAGATTTATAAACTACCAAATGCTTCCAACCCTTTGCTTGCTTGTAGCGAGCATATTCTTTCTGTATGTAATAGGAAAGGCAGAACAGTTAGGCTTACAAGGACTAATTATGGTATAATCATCTAAAATTATACAGTTAAGCTTGCATATGGAAAAAGTACTATGAATAGATGTCATGGGCACTGGGAAAAACAGAAGTAATCCGTCCACTGCTTGTTAAAGAAAAATCTGACAGTGCTAATTACTAGAACCCAACAGAGTAGCGCAAACTGAATCCAAATAAAGGCAACTGTTGAATAAGCAACTTTAATGTACCCGGCAATCATTTTCAATATCTGATTTTGACAGCTTTGTAAGCCTCTGCATGTATGGCTTCTGCCCGTTAATGTGAATCCAAGCGTTTAACTGCTCTTGAGGAACAAAGCATCCACTCTTTCTTCTTGACTGGCCATAGAGATTGTGCCAAAAGCCATCTTGTTTGCGGCCTTTGAAACCCTACCAGAGTTGCAATCAGATAATAATACGAGTGTCCCATGCTGAGGTAACTCAATTAATTCACCCACACAGAATATGGAAAAAGTACCTCTGTTCGAGCACAGGTTGATTCCCTTTTCCTAGGAAAACTCAGTTTACCAATGGTGGGATCACTATCAGACTCACATGTGGGGTGTAAGGCGTGAAGCATACATCTTCCATAGAAACCAACACTTTCATTATCAAGCCCCTCAACCTCACTTTGTAACAGACCCTGCAGGCAATATAACAAAGTAATTAGAAAAAACCAAAACCCCTATTAGACAATCAGCAAAATCCATATCCATGATTAGCAACCTTCCCTTACACATTTAATTGAGGAAACACATAGAGATAGAGTTAGGAAAAGTGCTATGAGATGTGTTATTACTTATAAGCACAACAAATTATGACATTCAGGACATTTTGAAAACACTAGGTTGTGACCTGCTCAAAGCCTAGAATATAGAAGGGAAACTTTTGATTGCTTCAGAAACAGGAGAAATTAAACCTAAGATAAAAACAGATTGCCCGTAGAATATAACAGTAGCGCAATTGAATTCAGGTTCTTGAGTAGAAACCTTTTGGTGAGCACACCAAGGATGAAACCGAACTGAACAATCCACAAGCCTGCATTGTATGCATGAGCCACCTGATCGGTTACATATAGAGCAAACCTGGAAGAAATAAATTTATGGTCACTTCAAGGAGAAGTTTATCCAAAAAAAATGTAAGCCTCCTCACACAAAATCATCTTTGGATGAAAAGGTACGCAAGAACCTCTTTTTTTGACAAAATAAAAGGCAAATATGCAAAAGGAAACATAAACAGTTACAGAACATCTAGAAAACAAGAAACAAATCTTCCATGGGACATGCATGACCAAAGATACACGTCAAATTTGCAAGCGAAGGCCTGTTCAGGGTATTCTATATTTGCTCAATCATTAAACTTACCACGTTTTCTCTTCCACGAGAAACACCAGATACATCAAAAGCACTCATGGTGTTGACATTTGGGCAACGAGTTCCAGGAGTCCAGAGCCCACAGACCATATGAACCCACTGTTTTACAGATGGATCAAGCACTCCTGCTATTACACTATTGTACACATTTAACTTGCTAACAGAGCAAGGCGAGTTTTGAATATTGTTTAAACTATTCTGCATATCCATTTTCCAAACAGCAGTTCGTGACAACCCGAGATCTTTACATTGCAAGTTACATAATTCCTTACCAACAACTAGACTTTGGTCATCAACCATAGTTTCAGCAGAAGAACCTCTGTCCTTAGGCCTACACTCTGCTTCAATGTTCCAAGCTTTTAGAAGGCCTTTTACAAATGTATGACTTTGTAAAGCCCGAGTCATGGCACCACCACCATATCCACAGAGAACACACACCTAAGAGATGATAAGAACGAGTGACTATGACAAACTGAACCACAAGAGAGATATGGAACAACAAGAATGCCAGATAATTATGCACACAAGTACATGACACATTAAAACACAAAAAAGAAAGATTAGCAACTAACCAAGGTTGAAACTGAAATGAAATAGCATCGTATGTTGAATACTTAAAGAGTAAAAACTTCTTACAATATCTTTAGAATTTGTTCTGCATGGTCTGCAATACCACTGGCCCTTTGGGACTTTTGAAACACCATAGCAGGCTTGATGCACCTGTGTATCATGAAAACAGAGTTAGAGAATGATACTCCAGCAAGTCAAGCACAAACCTGAGATGAGTAAAATACTTTGATTGAACATTGACTACACTCCAATAGGCAATTGAATTCATCCTTGTTTGAGCTTCCACAAACACAGCAGAATGCATCTGAATCAGCGCTGGACGAGCACCTAAGCTCTTCGATAGCTCTGTAACATAATTTATAATAGCATTGCAGTTAGCCTTAACCTTTTTCTTGTAATTTTAAAGCTGTACAAATATCTATAAAAATATTAGTGAAATTATCCATAGAAAATGAGAACTAATTCACAAGCTTACTTTTCAGGATGAATGTCGTATGATCTATGTCCATGACATTCAACATCATCAGCTTTGTTTAAACCTTTCCCTACTTTCATCTTAGGCATGCACTTTGAGATCTCCACAAGGGGATAACTGTCAGAACGAGACTCTTTACCTGATAATTGAAGGAGGGAAATCAATGATCCTCAATAAAATCAAACATCACAAGTAAAAATATTGCCAGGCATGTAGATAAACCAGATTCATTGCAGCATGTTCACTTGCTGCATATCCAATATTATTCAATTAAATGCTAAATAGAGATTCTATGATGCTCCATGAAGATTCACCACTAGTAGCATATGCAAATTTTATTAAGCACACCAATTGTAACATACTACATATCATGAACGGAGCACCTCCTGATACACAAAGACATGTGAACTTGGCCTCTCCAGCTAGAAGTTCAAATTCTAAGGTGTTTCCATGATTGTCAACTGTTACGAATGACAGAAACAACACCAAATGCAGTGTCCACAAACAAGGAAGAAATAGAATTAGTTCACTCAAATTTATTAATAAAGATGGTAGACATAGAGATGTAACCACAGTGAAAAAGCAAGGAGAGAAGGAAAAAGAAGAGAGGACAGGATAGATCCAGGTAAGTTATAATTCCATCAAAACAATATAAATAAGTCTATTGCAACTTGCATCTAAGTTGAAATATACAAATAAGAGTAGAAAATGCAAAACCACTACAATTGGCATAACAAGTGTACATGTATGCTGAGGGCTAGGTGTTATGGGCACGCAGTGCAAGATAAATGTATTAGTTCTAGCTGAGAGCTTTTGCTTTCCTAAAAATGCCTTGCATTAAAAAAAAACACTAATCAAGTTCACATTCTAAAGACATGTTTGGACCCATCCTTATTAACACCCATGATATCCTTCCATCAAAATAAAGGAAAGGTATTATTTTGATGCAACTATTACAAAATAATTATTAAAATTTACCTTTTCCTGTTAGCTCATAAAGGCTACGCTTACGACTTTCCTTACACCTTGCATTTGACCCATTACAAGTAACGGCATCAGGAACACAAATTTTCTCACTTCCATCAGCATTCCCTTTTTCCAAGATGAATGACTTGTTATGGAATTGTTTAATTTCTTCCAGACATGTCTTCTTGCCTTCTTCAGCAAGACAACCACTTACTTCATCAAAGAATGAAACATGATGTGCTCCATTTTCTTCCTCTTTTTCCAAATCAGAAGATAAATCAAAGTACCCTGTGGTGCTGACTGTTCTTTTCTTATTTGACATCCTTGAAGTAATTTTGGGTTTACAGCTCTTTTGAAGGTTACGTCGGTCCAAGCTTTTAATAACCCTGCTCAGAGGAACAATTTTTGGAGGCTTCAGTTCAGATGCGGCAGACTTGCAACTGCATATTTCACCATATTCTCCATATACAATGGGCCTAACTTTCTTATCACAAACAGTCTCAAAACACGAAAATGCATTTGTGCAATATACAGAATCACTATTAAAAGTATTTTCAACAGTTCTAAGAGGCTTGGGTGACCCTAACAAAGTCTGCTTTAACCTTTTTCTACCTGAAACTTCAAGGATATTGTCAAACCTATCATCACCTTTCAGTTTAACCTGATAATCTTCACCATCCTGATCATTGTACACATCAGCCAAATCTCTTTTCCGACATACTATTTTAGCTGAAGCCAACTCTCCTGGTCGAATCAGATGAGTGGGTTCATATGATTCTAAAACTGATGGAATGAGGGTCTGCCGATCCTTGGAAGAACGAGAGGACATGTGATGACTGCCATTACCTTTGGGGCAATGCTGTAAGGAAAGTTTAGGAGCAAAGGACATATCCAGCATCCTAAATTTAGTTGCTCTCTTTCTCTTGCCACCTTTCAAGCCTTTCCTTATTTTCTTCAAATGATTGGTCCTCTCACTACCAGCAAGGCTCATATAACTTTGATTTTGACCTTTTTTCCATGTCAATGAATCTAGGAGTTTAAGCTCATCAAGCAGACTAAGAGAGGACTGCCCATTCAGAATTTTGGATGATCTGTTATTCCTTATCTTATTCCTGCAAGAAACACCGATAAACTCAGCACTTCTTTCACTTTCAAGTTCATCATTTGATGAACATTTATCAATACCAGATCCCTCGTCAACTACAAGACCATTTCTAAATTCATTGTCCCCAGCATCGATGGTAGAAGAATCCACATTGTTAACCTCAGTTGATGCCTGAGTGACAGCAGCACCAGAACATCCAGAAGAAATATTAGACATGCACTGCCATTTAAGTGAGTCAGCTTCGTTTATAGTAGAACCAATACCATGCACACCTGCAGCAGCTCCAAACTGATCTCCAGCACATCCACTAGCATCTAACACCTCAGCTGATGAATTAATTTGTGTCATTTTACAAGCCTCCTTTTGCTTGCTTGGAACATCTCTCCACTGAGAGGCATGACAGGCAATTCTCATAGGAAGTTGCCCATTCACTTTACCCCCTTGATCTAATAAATTAGTTCTGTCATTCGGATTGATATGCTCTTTAACAAATTCAGAAGAAGCTGGATTACGTGCTTCACAACATACACCAGCTTGTTCCTTGGAGACAACACAAGATCCTTCAAACCTACACTTGGAATATCCTTCTAAGCACTTTGTATGGACTGAGCAGATGCAGTCACCCTGAGAATACGTACAAGGTACTCTCTGACAGCAATTCGCATGCCCACTTGATTGTGTGATACTCTCACCTCTGATGAGCCTAAAACATTGAATGATGAAATTAAAGCTCATCACTGACTTTGTTGCAATACACACCTAACCAACCAACATGTACTAAATATAATATATTAAGATGTTTGTGTCTAGCAGTGAGCAGATTCATTAATTAGTAAGGGAAAGAAGAGGAGCAAAAGAATAGGGCTAGGAAAGGGATATGACACCTCATTAGTCATTAATTAAACTTGAAAGCTTCAAATTACTGCAAGCTTTATATTCATCTAGCATATTAAAAACTAACCTCAATGTAGATTGATCAAAAAAAGGGTCATTAGAAAATTGGCATGGCATGTCAATTCTAGAATGTAATTGAAGCCCTTGTGTCAATTGTGAGAAATCACAGCAACTGCTTAACCCTGGATGATGAAAACAATCAGTATGAAAATATATAATCTAGAGGAAAACCAGGAAACATGAGCAAGTTACATAGAAATTCTTCAACATTATCACTTGCCTGTCATTGGGATTGATTTTTCGGCAGCAGATGGAAATGATGATGAAGCACCTTCAAAAACATCTTGCCTGCTGGGAAGAATAGATCCACACCTTCCTTCCCTAGATTTTGATGATTCAAGGAGAGAATGCTGTATATTAGTATTAGAAGTTCTATCCAATCTTCCTAGCTCATGATTCATTCCAACTGAAGAAATTGCATGTCGCTTTGACAACTCTGAAATCTGGCTCAACGCAAGCAGTCTCATACTATCATCAAGCAAACAAGGTGGAAATGATGATGAAGCACCTTCAAAAACATCTTGCCTGCTGGGAAGAATAGATCCACACCTTCCTTCCCTAGATTTTGATGATTCAAGAAGAGAATGCTGTATATTAGTATTAGAAGTTCTATCCAATCTTCCTAGCTCATGGCTCATTCCAACTGAAGAAATTGCATGTCGCTTTGACAACTCTGAAATCTGGCTCAACGCAAGCAGTCTCATACTATCATCAAGCAAACAAGGGCCCTCTTGTTTTGAGGTGGTAGAAGTTGAACCTGGTACAAAAGTTGAAGTAGCTAACAGAAAGCCCGTTGAAGCAGCAGAGGGTTGAGAAATATGTCGGGAGCCCAAATATGAACTACTCATTGTAAGAAAAGCTTGATCAGTATGTGCATTATTTCCAACAAAGGAAGAGTTCCCAGGAAGGTTCAGACAGCTTCTCTCATCAAATCTACCTGAAGGAATATTAGATGACTGACACGAGTTCATGTCGTGCACTGATGAAAAACCAGGTATCATGCCAATGGCAATTCTAGAACTTTCCACCAGCTTATGGATTCTCAATGCTGGATCAATTGCATCAGAAAAGCCAACAGGAAGACATCCCAGTCCTGCACCTTTGCCCTTTTCTGTCAATCTGCCGAAACCCAACTCAGGCATATTCAACTGCCTCTGTAAACTATTTCCAATTTTCAGGGGTGTATTTAGTGGGTCACACTTGGTAGTACTAGATCCACAATGAAATATCTTTGGCATGCTAAATTCACTGACTGTATTATTAGTACCTTTAGAGCATGCACTCCCTTCCAGTGGTAGTGGTGAACGTGCGGGAACTACTAAATTTTTTGTGGCATCAATTTGGCTTTCAGGTTTGGTAGCATCCACAAAACTGCTGGCAGCAAATGCATGCTTACTAAAGTTCAATAGGCTCTGTTGACTTCTTGCCATAGGGTTAGAAGAGTCTGCCTCCTGATGAAAATATTGCCTAGTTTCCTCCTTCTCGCAAAACGTAGCTGCGTTATTCCAGAATCAATAATAATACAATTCTTAGCCACGGTACAAAAACCCAAAAATATACAAACAAAATAACCTATAACATGTATGCAATGAAAAAAGGGCAGACAGATCTACCCACCTCGATCAACCATCTTCTCAGAATAGTATGACTTCGGAGGATCAACAACTGTCTTAAAATGTTTGGGTGCAATAACTGGTAGAGCAGAGTTTCCTATAGGATGACTTGGCTGATAAGGTTGCCCAAGCTTTAACTCCACATTAGAGGAAGCAGCATCTCGGTCAGAAATTACAATATCACCTGTGATTTTAGCTGCAGTTGCATCATAATTTCGACCCAGGGTTCTTAAATTTTGCAAACTAGAGGGGGCAAGGGATGGGTTTCTAGTCTTCAATATAGAATCAATCCAGGTGGACACGGACTGACAATCATTAGCTGAATCCCTACCACCAAACGTTGACATCGTTGAACTCTTAGAGAAAGCACACTCCATTCTTCGGCCATCAGCAACATCAAGCAAACTGCTTTAGGAAGCACCAAAAAAGCGCTTGAGAAGAAAGTTATTATTACCCTCATTCTTTTGCTCTTGTTTGTTATACAAGAGACTGATAGCAGAACTTTGTTCTGTGTGAACATTACTCAGAATCATGGAACTATTATCCACGCACCTTGACAAAGCTTGCAATGAACAAATTGGATTAGCCACGTGAGAAGTAATAGATATTTTGGGCACGGTTGAACTAGATTTCACCAAACCAGTAGTTGGTAACAATCCTTCAGGCCAGTCCCATCCACTCTGATCTTCAGGAACCCTGATCTAAAGCATCATAAAAACATCACCATCCAGTGTTCTCGTTGCTTCAAAGACATGCCAATAAGAAATAAAGTTTTCAATCCCAAAGGTTAAGAATGTGAAAATCGACAAGATAATTGATAATAGTGGTAGTAAGGTCTATAATACCATTGCAATAAGAAACCCAGTACGAGTTTGCTTTTATGTGCCTTGACCCCCCTTCCCCCCTTTTCCAGAAGCATGCAACTTTCACAACATATTAGCACAAGATTTGCAGAAAACCATGAAAACTAATACATGGAAGCCATGAAGCATAACCTCCTATGGCCTAAGGGCCACACTATAAAGAAGTTTGATTAATCATCTTAAAGAGGTACTATTGATTTTTTAAATTAGTCATATTCTATAAATATCAAATAGTCCTCAAAGGACAAGGACTAGCTTAAATTCTAACTAACAAACTATTCATACATGAAAAGATAAGCATGAAACACACATATCTATGACAATGAAGCAAAAAATCAGGAAATCATTTGAAGTAAACATTGGGAATAAGGGCAATGTAACTCTTACCCCAAACTTCCCAAAGTAGAGTTTCCGCCATCGTGCAATGGTCCCTCCACTTTCCATGTGAACAGCATCCCCAGGGTTCATATCACATAATCCTGCATGCTGCAACATGACAGCAAGTTGTAAGCATGAACCAACTCCAAATGGGTAATGCAAACATGCATTAGGGCACAAAACACAGTGAACATAACAGACATGAGCAAGTTACCTCGCAAAATTTGGAAACAGATGTGTGAAAAAAATGACAGGAGCAAACAATACTGAGAAGTCCTGTATTGCTGAGAAGCAGATACCCACCTTTTCCGTCAAAGTAAAAAGTCAAAACATGTTAGGCCACATCCAATATGGATTAACAATTAACCAAAGGCAAGAATTACAATCATCAATTAACCTTTACTAGAACAGAATACGCGGGGACACCCACTTAAAATAGTTGATGACTGATCAGATATAGAAGAGTTTGATTCCTCGGATATCTTCATTGACATCTGTATATTTTTGCTATGGGGATTACCAGCTTTTGCAGAGCCAGTATCCCCTTTGAGGGTAGCAAAGTCCGTTACTTTCTCAGTACCAGGAACCATGTGACGATTGACTACTTCAGCCAGATCTGAAGTCTGAATATTTACGTTAGACGCATGAAAGTTAGAAGGCAAAACTGAAACACCACTACTGCTGCAACTCAATTCCAATCTAGATGGAACAGCAGAACAATTTCCACCATTTTCTGTGTTTTGTTTGCTCTGGTTTTCTGACAGCAATGTCCCATAGGCTCGTGGAGTTTCACTTGCAAAATCATTAATATTGCCATATCTAGAGGCATTGAATACTTTTCGACTTGACAATTCCTGAAAGTCACACTGTAGAAGAGATGGTGGCCCGGATGGAAGATCTAGAAACGAATTTGCCAGCTCAGAATGACTTGACTTATGGGAAAATAAGTTTGAATCGTTGGGACGCATGGGATCATGCACTCTTTCATGCAATGTCGAACTTAAATCCTGTGTAGCATGTTGGCGAAAATACTGGCCATAATTCATCTCCATCTGAATTTAATTAAAACAAGAAGTATGAAGTGAGGGAAGAATCCAAACGCACAAGTCAAATGTAACAACACATAAATTAGTTCTGTTTATCAATGATGACTGAATCAGAAAGTAAAATCAGAAATGACATTTGATAATTTTGCAAACCGTATGTTTTGAATAAATAATACCGAAAAAAGGAAAAAAATAAGAAATCATTCTTCTAGAAATAAACATGGTTGCAGTATTCAGCGTGCAATTTTCCTACTCTACATTGTACATTCATCCATTCAACATATCTCCCTCCAAACAAAATTGGACACTGAGGGCATCCCTGCTTCTCTCATACCCTTACGTTGTGACAAGGTGCTTAATGAGACTCCTTAAAGTTTTCTACCAGCGGAAAACTTTCAAATACTTCAGAGCAGCAACATGCGATTGATAGAGTGTTCCTTCCAAATACTAATTCTTTTCCTCTCTCCACCGATTTCCACACACAGACAGACCTCAGAAATTGTTAAACAACCACCATACGTTTCAATGACAGAGCTTGAAACATCAAAAAGAAATACTGGCCCTCCAGGAATATCATATTCCGGATTCAAGTATCCTATTCCGCTGTAGAATCGTCTCAGACACCTAATAGAAACGCTCAAACCCCAAGCAGAGGAAAAAACAACTAACATCACGATTACCTTCACAACGGATCCTTTTTACTGGCAAAAAAAAAAATCGACGGCTCTTAACCTTGATTTTGAAACATATATATAAATAGAAGCGTTAATTACCTGATCTCGAGGCTCCTGCGATGCCGATGAAGCCATTGAAAGCATCGATGACTGCAATGTAGAATCAAATTTGATCCGCCAAGGGTTATCCATCTCTCAATACTCTATTATCCTAACCCTTCTACATCAAATCATCAATAAAACCCAAAAGAACACAAGAAACGACTGTCAGCGGCCGAAGAAGTCTACACTGTTCCTTCTCAAAACAGCTTTACAGCAACCAAACAGTATAAAGCGAACGAAAATCACATGCACAATAAAAAAAAAAAACAACAATAATAATAATAACCTAAAAGAAGAGAGTATTAATGGAGCTCAGAAACTGAGAAAGAACAGGGAAAAAGAGGGATTACTTTACAGATAGAGAAACAGAGGGAGATGCATCTGAAATGTATTCGTTCGAGACAAGTTTGACTGGACACTGGCATAGTGACGAGTGTAACGCGTGAAATGAATATGGACCGTCGGATATTCAAGTTTGTGATTGGATGCTTGATAGGTGGTGCATATGGGAGATTGTGGGCCGTCGATAGAGAATACAGCTGGGTTGGGATTTGTTGAGGGAGAGGGAGAGACTGTTATGATGGGGGCATGCGCGCCAAAGTTTGGAGTGGGACCCACCTAAATATTGGGCCAAGGGGATAAGAGATGGAAAAGAAACTGTGGGGCCAATACGGAGGAGGATAGGGCTGACATAGAAACAGTGAAAAATATAGTTTTTAATTCGGTCTCCGTTTATTTAAGCGTAACTTTAATTGAGTAACATTTATTTTAGAAAATATTATTTAACAAAATGTTTTAACACTTTTTACAGAGTGTTTTTGATATAAAAATGCTTTGTAAAATATTTTTTAAACAAAAATAAAAAAAATTAATTTTTACTTAAAAGTAATTTTTTTCCTAAAAATACTAATACTAATACTAAATTGACCCTTAGTAAAGGAGAAGTCAACGTCTATTTCGGAATTGCTAAATAACAGCAAATAATCCATTATCCAACCTTTGTGGAGAAGTGAACCTTTTCCTTGTTAGATGAATGCCCCTTTTGTGAGTTTTATTTTTCCCTTTTTGAGTCCAAAATCATAAATCAAAATATATTGTTATATTTTTATTGATATGACTAAAATGCTTCTTTTTATTAATCATATTATATCATTACAAAATTTCAAACTTACAACTAACGTGAATTGTATATTTTATTACTGCATGGACTATTTAATTTATTAATATGTGAAATTAATTTTTTATGTAAATTTGATTTTAAAAAATAATAAAGAAGATATAATCGTATAGGAGTTTATAAATTATAGTTTTTAACCATTTTAAATTTAAATAAATAAAACTAAAACAATTAGTAAATACTTTAATTTTTAAAATTCAATTTTTTTTATTTTACATGATAACTATTTTCTTCTTGAAATTTATTTTTTGGGGAAGCAACTTTACTGGCCTAAATCAAAAGGCATCCGATAAGCACAATTATTGAACAAAGCCCTACTTTGCAAACAAGTGTGGAAGATCCCCTCACACACTAGCACACTCACTGTTACTAACAAAATATTGGTCGTCCACAAATTTTTTACAGGTTCAGGCACGCTCAAATGATTCATGAGAATGGAAGAGCATTCTCAATTTGACGGGACATCTACCTACAGAGGGCCTTGACGTTCAGATTTGGGATGGGCACAATGTTTCGATAGTTAATAGCAAATTATCACTTCGACACCACCCAGATTAACGACTACTGGGGATTAAAGCCGAAGGTGTTGCTGACCAGACATGTGGATAGTGGAAAGCGGAAGTCGTCCAGAATCAATTGGGCAATGTCTGGACAAGGGAGCTGAGTACTCGAGAGTTTTCCATAAATCCAGGATTCGACAAATATGTATGGAAACATCACTTTTTAGGGAGATTATCGGTTAAAGGGGTGTACCAAATGCTACTGCTCCGTCAACAGCAACACCAAACCTTTTGGAAAATACCTCTTCCCTCTAAGATTCTCATTTTCTTATGGAAGCTATGTTCCAACGCACTGCCCTTTCGAGTCGAACTCCAGGTTAGACATATTCTTTTGCAATCAAGAAACCTCAAATCACCTATTCCGCTCGCGCTCCATCACCAGGGCAGTGTGGTTTGCCATCCCATGGGCCATGGCCGTTACGTTTGGAAATAAGGGCGAATGCGAACATACATGCATGGATTACAGCCTGGATACAGGACTTCCCTAATGCTCCCCCAGACTACAGAACTACCATGTTTGGGTGGTTCATCACACTCTGGTAGATATTGAAGCATAGAAACGAAATCCTGTTCGCCGAAGCTTCCCCAAACCCCATTGCAGTAGCCCAAAAAATACAATATTCCCATCGCAGATATTGTCTCACAGTTGATAAAATGCACACATCCATTACGCCAAAATCCCACAGATTGGCTCAGTCAAGTCTCAACTCCTCAACCCATAACCATATCTTACTACTTCTCTCCTCACTCCTTTCATAATCCTCATTGCCCTGGCATACAACAACGAAATGCAAAATTTTGTGGGGCTGCAGTGGCACCGGAGGGCCACATCAACTAACCCGTCTTTAAAATCAGACACTACAAAAGCCTTTCCGCAATCCATAGCAAAAAAACTCTTAACTCGCTCGATCTTACGTAAACTGCATTCCTTACGAATGCAACATGCTTGCTTCATACAACATAATCAGCAATGGAACTCAATCGTAGCAAGCGAGGCCAGGGTCCACTGGAAACTAGCACCTATCCCTGCAAACATTCAGAAGTTGGGTGCTGCACTATAAATTTCTGTTGTGCAACATCCACGCCATGCAAAACTAAGAAATTTTTTAGGGCCGACATTATATTTTGATTTTTAGGATAGTAAAAATATAATTTCACCGTTTTAATAGTTTATATTTTTGTAATTTTAAAAAATTAAATCAAATTTTTATATTTTTAGGAAGTTAAAATATAATTTTTTTTTTTACTAATTTAAATTTTCAAAAATTTTAAAAGAGTAAATGAAAAAAAAATTATTTGAGGGCCTTGACAATCCTTCTAATTTCGTCCCTGATCTCACTCATACAGCAAGAGAAAGGATTGGATGAAACAGTTACTCCACATCATTCATATTCATTTCCAATCATTTAATGACACGTGGATTAATTTTTACATGTCATTCACACATCATTTAAATTATTTTTTTAACCATAAATCCCTTAAATTCCTAAAATTTCTCCTTTCCCTCTCCTCCTCTCCTTCTATTTTATTCTTTTTGCTAATTTCATCGTTACTTTGGAAAAAATTTACAGAAATTTCAAGTATGAATTCATCCCATTTTTATTTTTTTTTAGCAAGCATGATATTTGATTTTTATTTTTTGAAATTTCTCCATTCTCCATTCTCTATTCATCCCATTGTTTGGGCCAATTATATTCGAGGCATCAAAGTTAAAAGTTCTGTTTTTAAGAGTGGATGAGAAGAAGCATCCAGGGAAGCTTCCCAGAACTTATACACTTACACATAGTGATATAACATCAAAACTTATTTTAGCAATCTCATAAACCATTAACATTAAAAAAATAATTTAAATGATGTGTGAATGATATGTAAAAATTAGTCTACATGTCGTTAAATGATTGGAAAGCAATATGGATGATATGACGTAATTGTTTCATCCAATCCTTTCTTTGAATTGTTTCTAAAAATAAAATGTTGAAGTGCCGTGTTCTAATAGTATCATGTGGTAGCCTTTATTTTTATTTTTTAACGTAGTGGGCTAATTTAAATAATGGAAGATAGTTTAATTATTAAATTGAGATGAAAAGAAGTTTAAGGATCAAAATGAAAAAACATGTATAGTTTAGGGGCCAGATTTAGCATTAAGCCATTGAGTAAATATTATTGTCATTAGAGATCACATAGTTCACGGATAAAGACAAACCTAACAAATCAGACGGCGTGCATTCTAACTGTCATCCGTTCCCCCAAAACCGACGGTCACATTATCTCTGACATCAAACCTTCTTTTGATATTTTCTTCTACGACCAAAGTGCTTCAGCGATACCTACTGATTATAGCATCTTCAAAGCCTAACATAAAACCCTAATTCTCAATCTTTAACGTTCTCTCTTCAATTTGGTTCCCTTTTCTTTTGCTACTTACCCCTCCCTTGATTTTCCGCTCCTTTCCTGTCTAAGCTCTGTCATAAGCAACGAAAATGGAAATTCCACTTCCAAACGGTGTCGTGTTGGACAGTTCCTTGGGCTTTGCACTGCAAGCTATGGTTGTCGAGACCTCCATTGTTGTTACAAATTCACTCGCTTGGTTGCTGATGATGGTATAATTTTCTTTCCTTTTTTGCCTTTTAGTTCTCCTTGGACCACTGGTTTCTTCTGCTCTTTGTTTTATGAGGGTTCTCTCTCTCTCTCTTTAATTTAGTGTGAAATTGCCAAATTTTCTGTGAAGATTTGATTACATTGTTCTAGAATCTCGAAGTTTGAAATTTTGCTAAATTTTTGTTTCTATTTTTTTATGCTAGGGATTTTGTTGCTTTGCCTAATAGGTTGTCTAGAATATTTAATTTTCATAGAATTTAGTAGGACTAAGTTACTCAGACTTGGGTATGATTGTGGGATAGAGTATGCATCCTTGTATCCATGTGTCGTACATGAGTGTTTAAAGAAAAATGAGGAGTCCGAGTACTAGGATGTCAAGGAAGAACTTAATTAAGATGTTACATGAGTGTTTAAAGAAAAATGAGGAGTCCGAGTACTAGGATGTCAAGGAAGAACTTAATTAAGATGTTTAGTTGCATTGTTTGATTCAACCCCTTACTTTTAGGATTTAAGAACAGTTTTATTTTGTTGATTGTCTTATTTTTCTGTGATTTGCTGTAAATGCTTCTTTGTTTCTTTGTTATTTGCTCTACAATACTATTTTTCACTCCCATGACAACAAATAATTTCGAGTTCTCCTGGTCCTAACGTTGCGTCGTTTGATTCGGCGAAATGCTTGCTTATTTATTTGTTACACATTGCTCACAAACTGCACTTGGAAGAACACTTGTTTTATCCTCAGCATGAGTTTGGTGTTTTTCCAGATGGGAACTATGCCTAATGGAATTGATGTCCTCATCAAAGAGCCTGAAGCATATGCAGGGTTAGTTTCATAGATCATTTTGCCTAACTTGTTCTTTTTCTTCTTCCATGGAATGGGGAAAACCGTTTGATTTGCTTTTGCAGGTTTCTGCTTGCTCTTCTTGCAGTGAGAAAGCCTGGTCCTGAGAACAAGGATGCCGGTGACACCGAGGATGATGACAATGATGATGAGGAAGATGAAGCAGCAGGTGATCAAGATGAAGATGCAGGTGAGGAGGAAGATGGATCAGGTGAAGACGGTGAAGATGAAGGGGATCCAGAGGATGAACCTGATGCCAATGGAGATGGGGCCAGTGGAGAAGAGGACGAAGATGATGACGACAACGAAGATGATGACGATGATGATGATGATGATGATGATGGGGAGGAAGGTGAAGAAGAAGAGGAAGAGGAGGAAGAAGATGAAGAAGAGGAAGAGCTTCAGCCACCGGCTAAAAAGCGAAAATGAGCTAAGATGTTTCTTGTTTAGTCTTTGCTGAGTTTGGGGGTATGGATGTTAGAGATTGTGACAATTTGGAAATCAGACATGTTTGGTATTTCCTAACATACACTCATTGTATCATTATATAACTTCTGCTTCACTCTTCACTCATCTACTCCTTTGTATGACTTTCTCCTTTGAGGGTTAATGTATCACAACCTTTAAAACAGATTGCTCTGTCCTTTCTCCTTTGAGGTTTTGGATTAGTTTGAAAACCGTAATCTGGGTTTTTGTTCATGTAGAGGGACTGAAATGCAATCTTTAAGTTTTATTGATTAAACTCAGGTAGGATATAAGAGCCTCATATTTAAGCATTTATTGTTCTAGCTACAAACTAAAAGGAATTGTTTTCAACAGGGGTCAACTATGGATCCAGAAGGAAACATAATAAAAGGAGGATCCCAGGCATAGGCGAAACTGACTGAAGTGAAACCGTTCAAAGCATGGCTGTCGATAACAAGGCAATTGTTGCCTTGTTTCTGAAAAATATTAGGATCTACAGTTTCTCGATATTGGAATCCCTCCGCAAGAAAGCGTTAGTTTATGTTGAGAGCATTTGCAGTTGTTGGTAATTGTCACTTTCCATTGAGCCATACCTTGTATCTCTACTCCTGTTCTCACTTTACCAACAATGATGTCGTTCAAGGAGCAAACACAAAACCCTGCATTTATATTACAAAAAAAAAAAAAAAAAGAACCCTTGAGACCAACTTGTCTGAAACAATCTTGACCGCTACATGAACAAAATCTTGGTAACTTACCTTGGCCGACAAGACCCAGAATAAGAATTACTACAAAAGCCCTACTGGAAGAAGCCATTGTTTTGATCAAGGTTTGTGATGTTGGTAGGGGTACATCTGTGTCGACTTATATAATTTTGGAGCAAACCATGGCTTTAAATTTCATTCCTTGGCGATGCATCTCCTATTTAATGTTTTCTTTTAACAATTGGATCAATTATTCGAACTTTGTTGAGATGGGAAGATTTTGCAATCTTCAATCTGTAAAGGCAAGTCGACCAGTATTAAGAGCAGAATCTGCACATTGAAAGCCATTTAATTTGAGATTTTGTAGCATCTTTTATATATATGAATACATTTGTCATAATGTTCTAAATTAATATAAAAAATAGAAGGTACTTTGGTATAGTGAGAGACTGCAAATAAGTAAATTCGGGCGTTATTGAGAGACCGTGAAAAGGAAAATCAAAGTCGTCTTGAAGAAGACGACTGTGGTGAAAGTGGTAAGTGGCTAAAGGTGTTGAAGGTTGCTGTGGTGGCACTAATTGTAGATGAGCAAATTTTAGAGAGTTTAATTTGCTCAAACGATGTTATAAAATGGAAGAAGTGGAATATTCATAAATAATGGGACAGAGTGATGTTATTCTCATGTGAACGTGCTGCATGTAAAATTGATATAGTGGGAGTAGGGTTAACGTTTCATTGAATTTAGTGGTAATTTATACTCGTTTTAGGTTCTTAAAATTATTATTTAAAAATTTTATGTGTTGATGTGATAATTAAGATATTTTCAAATTTCAAATGTAGTCCGAATTTAAATCGTGTTAATTGCGTTGATGTGATATTATCTTATTGTAATTCACAAAAAAAAAATTCATTATTTAGAAATTTTTTAAAAAATATATACTTTTTTATATATATTCTTCACAAATTTTCCTAGATTTTTTTTTTATAATTTTTAAAATTTTTAATGAAATTTTATAATATACTCATTTTCGATTTCAAAATTGACAAGGACAAAAAAAATATATTTACATCAATTTGTTATTTAAATTGTAAAATTCAATTTAACTTGAACTTGAAAAATCAAATTACTTATTCAAATCAATTCAGAAGAATTGAATAATTCGATTCAATTAACTTTAAATTCAAAAAACAAATTGTTTTTTTTTTTAATAGAATCAAGATTTACTTACCCTAATTGGGATTAATAAGAGAAATTGGCAAAGATAGTATACACATTACACAGTGAAAGGAAAGGTTAGGTGATCGTAACATTTGCAAAGAGTGTTACATATCCAAGTGCACTATTTGTTCAATGGGATGATGGAACTCGTGTTATAATGCGGACTTCTTAACAGATGGATAATGTCTATAACAATAATTTTTCAACTCTTCTTTGTTTATGACATCAAAGCATCACAACAATGAATAAATCCCATGATGAGTTCTGCAAATCTGCAACTATTAAGTAAAACACTACATAACCTTTGAGATGAACCCAGGATCTCAAAAGGTACCATCCCTTCTTTCCGCAATCTAATGATGAATATCAGGGTAGAAGACCAATCCAGCTTGACATTTGAACCGCCCCTTGATTTTGCCAAACCATTATCTCGGAGTTCCTGCTCCTCGATCAAACACTTAATTCCTCCCACCTCCTGGTAACAAACTAGCTAAGGAGGGAACTCCTTGGTTTCTCATTTCTTCTTGTGCTCGTCTCATTTCTTCAGGATCTGTTGCAACAGATAGCAGATTGATGAAATTAGCAAAAACGAAATTCCTAGCCATCCTTTATATATATCATCTCATATGTGGAGAGGGGCAAGAGCATGTAGAAGCACATGAACGAGAAAGTTGTTTCTGTAAAACTAAGGATAAAAGGTTGCCAAAATTGTAGAATATGTTCGGGAAAAATGAATAGCAGCTCAACTATTATGCATACGATTAAAGAATAGGCAACATAGAAGATTTTATCCTGATCAAGAAAGAACAAGTGCAAGCAAGTAATTAAATTGCGTATTTTCCACGAAAATCAACTCTTTAAAATCTACTGCAAGTCAGAACTTCGAGAAAACTACCAAGTTATGAACTAGTAGTAGAGTACTTTACCCATGTTTTCGACTAATTTGGGCATTAAAAACACTACCACCAGCATAAATCCCACCATGAGACCCATTGGGCTTTTCACAACCGACATTATGGAGAAAGATTCCCTGATCTGCAAAAAAGTGGGATAAACATGAAACAAAAGAAAGATGATAACTGAAAGCAAAAGGAAACATAAAAACAAATAGAATAAGGTTCCTTAACCTCGTAATATTGTTCATCTCTCAACGGCTCTAAAACCAATTCACTGAGACCCTTCCTGTTCTCTGTCAATGCCGCCTGTACCTTGCCTGGGTTTCTAGCACTAACATCAACTCTAACCTAAGCAAGTTCGAAAGTCATTATTGTTAATTACAAAAAATCAAATTCATTTACTGACTAAAAGTCAAGAGACTCAGGCAAGAAATAAAAATCTTACAGGAGAAAAGAAATAGCCAATAGCAGCCACTTCAATCAAATGAGTCCCTGCTGGTATGTTCTGACTGTAGGCAATTTATATTAAGGAATTATAACACTCCAATGTGAGGTTTACTCCCACCCATTTTATAAAGTATCACATTTTTTACTAACAGAAAAACAGTCTACAAAGAACAAAAGAAAAGGATAAATAACTAAAATATTTGGATTTTCAACCAGAAATATGCATAAGAAATGCCAACAACTTCTTGGCCTAAATGACCGGAGGTTTGTGAAGAATGAAAGCTTCGGGTTCAAACCTTAGCAACCCTACCCTCAATATTTTTTAACAAATGATAAATAGTAGGATACAATGAAAAATATCCATCAGGTCTCAGATAAGTAACAATTTGGCCACCATTGAGTATAACTTTGACATCTGATATTTTTCTGGGCAAAGCAAACCCTTTTGTACCCAGACCTGCCAAATAAAGTCATCAATCATCTATATCAAATTAAATAAAAGATAAAACAACACAAAAGAACATGAACCAATATATATTCTGCACTGATGTTTAAAGATTCAATTGGATGAATTCATGTTTTTCCAAAACCTATAACGGGATTGTGTAATGATTTGAAGATCTTGCTTGTCCAAAGCCTTACACAAGTAGCCCTAATCAAAATTCAAAAAACAAATTCACAAATATCTAATCATTTATAGGAAGACTGCTTTGCTTAATAAATCACCATATATTTACACAATGGAAATCAGCATAAAGACCAATAGTATATACTTTAATTTTAAAAATGAGATAAAAACACTAAATTTGAATGTGGCAAAGATCCAGAACAACCGAAATCACTAGATAACAGTATAATTTGCAAAATACCAGTACAAATCTAATCAAATACAAAAACTAAAAAAAGGGGGGAGGGGGAATTACCTTGGGGGATCTTCACTCGACCATTGATGGTGTACCCATCCCCATACCTGACAAAACAGGTAAATAAACAAGTTGAAAATCTAATAAAAGATCCAAATACGATAGAGCAATTAATTAAGAAACAAAAACAAATTTGCTTGACGCTAGGTTGAGATGAACCAGGTGAATACAGTGATAAAGTCAGTAAACTAAATTTCTAAGTTAAAACAAAAAAATCTAAACTTCAAAAGAATTCAATGGCGTTGGGTTTTTTTTTTTTTAAAGCGATCTAAAAAGAGAACTAGAGAGTATGAAAGAGAAGGGAGATGACCCTGATGAAATCGTGAGTGCCGTTGAGAGAAGCGCGAGCAAAAGTAACCGTGCGATGGGTGCCATAGCAGCTGAGATTTGAGACCTTCCACAGTTGATGAAAACTAGAAAGAGTAGAGTTCTTGGTTTTTCCAGCTTTGTAGAATTTGTTGAACTTTTATTTGTATGCTTCTCACTTGAATCTGGGCCTTTCATCGACGATCAGTGGGCCTTGAATTGGGCTTATTTGGAAATAATAAAGAAAATTTTCATTCTTACTATATAATACACACTTAAACCTGTCCAAACTTGTTAGTTTCTCTCGGTTTTGAGAGTCTTCATTTTCTTTGGGTGTTTTGTGACTGAGTCGGAAGGTATTTAAACAGTCGGTTAGATTTTTAATTGAACTAAATTATTATTAATTGATTTATTTGAAATATAAAAATTTTTAATTGTTAATCAAATAGAAAATTTTTTTAAATATATAAATCAGATTGAAATTTATATGTTTTTTTATAATTAAAATAAGTATAAAACATATAAAAATACATTGATTAAAATTTATATATTCGTCAACTCTTTGCTAAGAGAAGTAAATGTTAATTTGCTTCCACCAGAATTGAGTACCTTGGTCATGTCATTTCCCAAGGTAATACAGCCATGGACCACTCTAAAGTGGAGGTGTGATGTCTTGGCCTATTCCACAGACAGTAAAGGAGCTTAGGGGCTTCCTTGGCCCCTCGGGGTATTATAGGAGGTTCGTCAGGAACTATGGAACTATAGCCAAACCACTGACTGACCTGCTGAAAAAGAATGAGTGGGGTTGGACATCACAGGCTGGTGAAGTCTTTCAGGCACTGAAACATTCCTTAAGCACCGCTCTTGTTCTCATTCTGTCTGACTTCCACATTGAATTCTACATAGAAACAGATGCAAGTAGCCTAGGTGTGGGAGCTGTCCTCCAACAACAAGGGCATCCAATTGCCTTCTTCAGCAAGGCCTTTGGGGTGAGACACTAAGCCTTGTCCATTTATGAAAAGGAGATGCGGGTAGGCCTTGTTGTCAAGAAGTGGCATCACTACTTGATTGGACGCCATTTCCGAATCAGGACTGACCACCGAAGCCTCAGATTTCTCTCTAACCAACAGGCTATCACCCATTTCCAGCAGAGATGGGTAGCTAAAATGTTAAGCTATGATTTTGATGTGGTCTACAGGAAGAGTAGTAGGCAATGTGGTGGCAGACGCCCTTTCTAGGCAACCTTCAAGCTCAACTGGCCAGCTACTTCAAATGATTGGCAGTTCACTTATTTCTAAGCTGCTACCTAAAGAACAACACTCTTGGAAAGACGATTCCAAGCTGAGGAAGCTTTGTTTTGAGTTGCAGCAACAACCATCTTCTCATCCGAAGTACTCTTGGATGGCAAATTCTTAAGGAGGAAAGGGAAACTGGCAGTGGGAACTAACCAAGAACTTCAACAGGAGTTGTTTCAATATTTCCATGAGAGTGCTGTGGGAAGGTATTTTTATTTTTTAAATATATATTTTAATTTAAACTTAAATGAAATGTTTAATTAATTAAAAAGTAAATTCCAATCTATTATCAAATTAGAATGAGATATTATATTTTTTTTTTCAATTTTATTAAAGTGAGTTTTATTTTATCATAAAAATTGACATCTCTCGTTTTTTAAAATATTTATTTTTAATATTTTACTACACTCGTATAAAACACTTATCAACCTTTAAATCTACTTTAAATAAATAAATAGCAAGTGCTTTTCTTTTTTACAATGCATAAAAAGCTTTAAATAAATAAATCGTTCAGATTTTATAAAAGATTTATTGAAAGTAACCATCATAATAATATAATTTATTTTGTAATCTTAAAATTATTTCATTTATTTTATAAAAACAACTATTTCAAATAATTTCTCAACTAAATTTGACATCTAACTTGATATAATAATAATATAGACAGTTAACTATGTAACAATGATGATTTTTTTATCATTTCTCAACATAACATCAATTCGAAGTTTTTTTAATTACAATAATAATGTAAAATTTGATCAACAAACATGATTAACACGATTCAAATTCAAATCACATTTGAAGTGATAAATACCCTAACTATCAAACCAATCAATCCGGAGTAAATTTAAATAATAGTATAAATCAATTGGTCTAAAGAAAACTATAGAAAGCCGTTTCGAATCTACCAAATGAAGGGAGAAAACACATCTTTTCATTAAAGATAAAATATCTTACAATTAAGGCTCAATGAAAAAACAAATCCCAAATTAAAAGGAAATAATGAGATTTTTTTTTTTCAAAAGCAAGAAAAAAGAAGTATATCATTTACAAGATCGAGCACAGGATAAGATTACTTTCATCAATTTCGCAAACAAACCATAGTTCAGTAAAGTTTATACAACAAATGGAGGAGATAATGAGCTCCTGCAAAGAATGAAGACGTTCTAATTAAGCTATATGATTTTGATAATTTGATTTCCCCAAATGCTACAATCCCAACTTTCTTGACAACCAATCTGAAAGATTTGCTATTACAAATCCAGCAAACACCTGCATTTCACCATCATAAAAATACAGTAAAAAGATAGCAACAGAGTGTTCTTACAAAAATCTAATATACCGATATTGTCTTCATCAGTGGAATTTACCTGAGCTGAGCCAAGAATGTAAATTGCCGAGTAATGACGGCCGTGAATGAGCATATCAGCCATCATTGCGAGAGGGATGGTAAGTGACATGCCTAATGTGGCTACTAGAGGAGTCGTCCACACAACACATAAGGCCCTAGAGAAGAGACGAATTCGAACAAAGATTAAGAATGTGTCAAACAAGAAAACTGCAACGGCATGGAGCTGGAAGCAATCAGGAAAAGGGTGCATACCAAAAATAGTCAGAGAGGACACTTCCAACAAGGCCATTTGCGAGGACTACTTCATCCAATTTAGCAGAGTGTGGAATTGTAAATTTGGGTTCTATTCCCAAGGCTGTCAAAGGCCAAACTAAAACAATATTTATAGGAATGATTAATATGATGGTTAAACCACGGGAAAGCAGGATACACTCGAGTAGAAAGTCCACTAATTGCTACAATGATTTAGAAACCGACAATGACATAGATTACCAAATCAAACAACTCTTACCAAGCCACCATAGTGCTACAAGTGTAAAGAGTCCGATGTATCCAAACAATTTTTGAACATCAACCCTTTCTCCTTCCTCGCCTGCAAACTTCTTAAGCAGAACTGCAACATAATGGAGAAATGGAAGAGAATATCACAATTTGCCTTTAGAATGGATAATAGTGAATGAATTAAAACAAGATATGCAGACCTGTAAATAACCCATATGACATGGCTGATAGGAGGCCAAAAAGATCGCCAACAAGAGAGCGTTTCCCATTGCTAAACACAAACATTAACTGTCAATGTTAAAAACATACATCACAAAGAGCAAGGTAATAAATAAAAAACCCCTAAGCACTAATAGCATATCCAATGAAACATATAACAACCGAACTGAACACTCAAACTACAAGCATGATACTGCGACAGTTATAGCCAAATGGAAGTACCATTAATAACAATATCAAAATGCTTTTAGTGAAAGTAATTTACTTTCATCTGACTTTTTGGACAAGTGAAAGAGATCTTCTACAGGATGAAATTTAATTATCACTTTTCATTTGATAATAAAAAAAGCCCTGCAATTCATCAAAGCAAGCAAGAAAAATTTCAATTATAGAAGAAAGCCATCCCAATCACTAATAAGCTTTTCTTTACCACAATCGAGAACACTGTTGCAGAAAGATGTAATGACTAACTAAACTGCTTTAAAAGAAACCAAAGCTACACTTGCAAAAAGAACTTCCGTGGCTGTGAAGAATCCACTAACTCTCTTCTTCAAAATATAGAGGCTTTGGCAGCAGTATTACTTACATGAAAGCAGCAGTACCGACTATAAATCATATGTGCATATGCATATAGCATGTATATCAGGTATACATGAATGGATATTTATGATAAATGGCATAGAGTTCTAGCAAGACAGCATAATCTTGAATAACAAGCACCAAGGTTATACATGCTAAGAAATTAAAGATGCGAGGAACTTACGCAGAACCTATAGAATCGTCAGCAGCCCAAGTTTTTCCAAGAGTGGTCATGACAACACCAGCCATGCTGACAAATACAGCAACCACCTTTGCAACATTTAATGAATCTTGACCCAGAAAAGCACCAATAAAAAGTGTAAAAAGTCCTGAAGTAGAGGACAGCACTGTTGTACTTGCAACACTTGTACGTGCAAGAGCAGCATTTGATAAATACTGCAACAACCAAACACCATTATCATCAATAACTCTTTTAGTTCCTTTTTTCATATGATTCATATCCAAAACTAGTGCAGAATCTTTCCCGGTACAACTCTGGAGAATCCTTTGCTTAATTTCCAAACGTACAGCGCCAAACTTAACTTGAGGCTAAATTTTAACAGAAAAAAGAAAGCGAAAAAGAAAAAGACAGATACAAAGACAATTGCTTTGCAATTATTACCTCTGTTACAAACCAGATAGGAGCAATATAAAATCCAATGGTAGCAACCTCCCTTGTAGTAAGCTGTTTGTCCTGTTTCAGAAACTGCACTTCATCTTTTTGTTTAGGAACCAACGGCTTACCCTCTATGTGAGGTGAAAAATCTGCATCACTGTCCTTCCTAACCAAAGTCCCTTGAAGTTCCATTTCATATATTTTGTGCCTTAGAGGAGAACTAAGTTCGATGGAAGTCTCATCTGTTCTTTCTATATCTTTAACAGTTTTAGAAGAACGACGTCTTAGCAAGTTACATATCCAATCCTTTATAAACGCTATTGGAAGGTAAATTACCATAAGAGAAGCTCCAAGATATGTAACCGCAAATGGTTGCTTATAGTCAGCAAAGATATCCTGTACACAAGATATCAGTTAGTCTGAATTGACTTAGCTTTGAAATTGCGCAATGCATTCTAGAAACATGATAATATGCAAGAATTTGGAGTTCGAAAAATAACACAAAGCCCCAAAATGTTCTAATCAATATAAAGCCCTCAAAATTGCTTTTAGATATTATAAATGCATGAATTCTTCATTTTGATAGCTAAATAGAACTGAATTTTTACAAGTTTCAATCATTCATTGGCATTAAGTAATCATTGCATCTATGAGCTTGGAATAGCTGACATTGTGAAATACCATTAAACGCTATTCTTTCCTGAAAAGCATTTAGAAACGTATTCCACCATATAAAAAATAAATAAATAAACAGAGCCAATCAACAATGAACAATGCAAACATATGACTAAGACTAATTAGAAATTAAATTAAACCCAATTAATTAATTAACAATCAATATGAAAACATACGATGGGGTAATGAAATTATATATGAAAACATACGACTGGTTAATGGAATTAAATCGAAATACTATAACCAAAATTAATCAATACAAACACAATCGTAGAGAAAATCGAAATATATTCGAAACTAGACCAAAAAAATTCTTACAGGAGGCAAAAATAACGAGACTTAAACTAGAACAGAATACGAATAGAAGCCATAGATGATTCCCACATGATGGGACTTGAAACTGGAGGCTCAAGCGCCCAGGTCGGCAAAACAGCCAAGCCTCATTGGCTTAAGGAAAGAACTCTCAAACGTTGAATTGTACATGAAATGTTAATAATTGCAGCAACCTAACCCGAACCAATTCATAAATAGAAGTTGAACTAATTGATCAAAGACGCGCACAAATGCATAGTTATGGATAAATCAATTAAAATTAACAACTGAAATTCGGAGAAAATTAAAAAAAAACAGAAGAAAAGAAAACCAACCTGGGTTACTTCTGCAGAAGTTACCCAAATAACAACAACGGTACCTATCAAGAACAAGCCAGCCTTATACCTCAAACCCATTACAGATCAGAGAAAGACCTAGATTCAGAAAAAAAAAAAAAAAAAGAGAACACAGGGATTTCAAAGATCTAACAGCTACAGCTAGATCTTTAAGCAAATTTTTGGGTTTTTTGATCCGCCACCTACAAGTAAATGTAAGATCCAAGATGGCACAGGCTTCAATGTTGAAGCTTTAAGAAAAGGGAGATAGAATTGTAGGAGGCGGCAGGTATGGAGTAGCCAAAAAAGGAGGGAAGACTCTTGCGAAGACTACCCCAAAACAAAGAGTCTTATTAACTAAAACAAGAGAGAGAAGATTCAATTGCAAATCAATTTCCCCTTTGCGTCAATTCTAACTTTTCTTTTTTTGTTTTGTTCGTGGGTCAAAATGACATATAATTATTTAAAAATAAAATGTCTTATCCTAAATTTAGTCCTTTATATTTAATTTACAAAAATTAAGGATAATTTCAGTTATTAGTAAACACATTTTAAAGACAATTTAACAGTGTTAGTTAATTAGGCCAACTTAAATTAAAGATTAGTTTCTCAATTTTTATAAAAAAAAAGATGATGGATAAAAGTAACATATTGATGTTTATATTAAGAATTTAATTGCATTTCGCTCTTTTTATTAAAAAATAAATAAATTAATCCATGTATATTAGATTAAAAAGTAAATTTGATTAAAATTGGTTCTTGTGCATCAAAACGAGGTACATGTGACACATCACGTTCACTGTTTTGTTATTCTATCAGTCATATCAATTTTTAACAATAGAATTTGATAAAAATTTTAACAGAAAATATTAATTTACTCATTGATCTAATATACATGAATTAATTTGTTCATTTTTTAATAGAGAGACAAAATGTAATCTCACACTAAATATAAAAACCTCAATGATAATTTTATCAAAATAATAAATTTAGAAATATACTAAAATAAATATATTAATTTTATATTTTTGGTTTATTTACTCTTTAAAAAGAATCCAGCCAGCTAATTAGAACTTCTTAATCAAATAATTTCCCAAATATAACTTTCCCTAATCTACCGTCCATAGAAATCAAAGTATATACCAATGGAATATAATTCAATAAATATTATATAGTCTAAAATTATTCGTAATTTTTTTATCTTTTAAATAAAAAGATAATATACTTCAATGTATTTAAATTCACGTTCTTCTATATTAACAATAATATTTATATTAATCGAATTAAAATTTAATCGACTCGATTCGAGAAAGTAAAAAAGCAGGTGAATTAATTCCTTTTTTATAGGATAAATTGTTTTCTTGCATGTGATTTCTTTTCAGTTAGACGTTTATTTTATGTTAGATATGGACAAAAAAGAATTATTTGTCGGTTAGACGTTTTAATTTATTTTAATGTCTCGTCTTCAATTAATGTCGGTTTGATCCTTTTCTCTTTCTTTGTCACCGCTTCAATTCTGTAATTAATTAAATCATAATCATATTTATTTAGTGATTAATAACGTCATCTCCGAAATTAAATTCGAAATGAATTTTTTTTGGTGTCTGTTCAACATCACCTGCTGTTTCCGAAATACATTTTTTGACACGAAGTTTTTTCTTCTGAGGTCAAGAGTCAAGCACTGCTCTCTGCAGGCCAGCCATAAATTCACCTCAACGTTGCAATTAAATCCAAAATGTTCTAGAAAGGTTAAATTTTGCAAATCATCCCTCCAGTATTCATTTTATGCATATTTAGTTCATCTACTTTCACTTCATCAAAATGTTCTAGAAAGGTTAAATTTTGCAAATCATCCCTCTACTAATACAATGACAGCCTTTTACATCACATTAAAGTGAATGTTACCGACATTTAAAAGAAATTATTTCACTTGCATTGCATTCGTTTGGGAAACCAAAATAAACATAAAGAAGAGAGAGAAAGAGAATGCATCATCTTCTTTAAGTGACATCTTCAAGAAACGCTATTAAATCTTCTCCTCCACTTAGATTCCTATTCATAAGCTTTTATGATAAAGTGAAAAAGAAAATTGTTGAGGCTCAATTCATTCGAGAGAAATTTTTAAAGTATTATTTGTTAGATAATTGATTTATTTTACAATAATTGAAGGTATAGTTTCTTGGTGGGGGTTTTACCTCCCATGCTCTGCCGAAGAGATCAGTTCACAGAGTCAAGAGCACTTCAATTGGTGGTATTTGCAAGACTCACGAGATATATGTTAGTATAGGACAGAGACAAAGCCATAAGGTTATCTTTAGGGGGCAAAATTAAATTATAAAATTTTAAATGAGTCAAAGTACAATTCTATCTTTACATATGCTTGTTATTTTAGAATTTTTGAAGAGATTAAACTTAATCGGTTACATAATTAATATCTTACAGCAATCTCCTCTGAGTCCTCCAGTAGAAATTATCAACGCTATTTTATTTCTTTTATTTTTCTTAAATAGATTTTTGTTTTTTTATTTTCAATGTATTTATCGGAGTGAACTCAATAATTAATTATCTATATTTTATAAGTCTTGGTCACGAGTTTTAAAGTTGTTGCATGCCCAGGATAAAAATCGAACTCTCGACTACTGATTAAGATAGGAAAGACTCTTACCATCTCATCTAATTCCCGTAATTATTTTTAATTGCTTTTTGTTGTTGTTAGGAGCCAAAGGACTTTGATCATTTGTACAAACCAGCTAAGCTAAAAATAATAATAATATGAGAATTCCGAAAATTTCATGTAAATTAACGGATTTGACGGAGGTATTAGATTGACTAATAAATTCGTGCCGTCTGAAGAATAAAAAGATCAATATTAATAAAACAAAACACAACTTGAAGAATACGAGGATGATTTACAAAATTTTACCTTCTACAAAACAAAACTCATTCACATTTACACCATTTTCCTGCCCACAATTCATTTTAGTTACACAAGTTTTTCAAAATTGGATTCAAACCACTTTTTCTCAATACTATCAGTTTATTTGGTTCAATCGATTAAATTAAAAAATGTATAAAAAATAAATAAAAACATAGGAAAAAACTAATTTAATCGGATTTTTTTAATTTGATTCAATTGGTCTATATTACTCGATCAATTTTTGGTCCAATCAATTCGATTAATCGATCCAATCCGATTTTTTTGAAAACAATGAAACGAGTAGTAGAATTTAGTACATAGGCTTGATTTTTGTTTTTGTTTAAAATTAGCATATAAACTCGGATTACTATTTTTTTTTTAATATTTTCATGTTCGAGAAAAAAAAAATTTAAAAATAGATGTCTTTTTTCCATCATATTAAATAAATAAAAAACAATCATCCATTTTTTACAGTACCAAGTAAATGCTGATTGAATATTAGCTTGATCGGTATGACATTGTTGCCAGTGCAAAAGGATATGGGTTTGAGTATGCCGAAGCGCATTATCTTCTTATTTAAGGGTTAGGAACGGACATGTAGTTCTAAGAATTGTATAGAAAAATAGCAGATATGATAAGGATTTGTTAAAAAATAATTAAAATGAAATGGGTTTATTGATATACCTGAGCATAAGGCATACTGTAGAGAGCTGTTTATATCATTTGATTTATTAGAGTAATTTATGGAACTACATTTGAGTCATGCTTTTTTGGAGGAAGATACTAAAATAAAACTAAACTATATATGCCAAAGATGAGATTGTTGTTTAAGCATCATGGAAAGTGTGACAAAACATATGTCTCCTTGTTCTCTTTTTTGATAATTCATTAGGATTTATTATCATACATGAATTTCTAATATACATAAAAAATTATTTTTTACATAATAAAATATGTTTTTATGTATTTGGAATCGGTCTTTTTATTTATATTTTTGGAAATTTAATCTCTCCATTTTTCAGATTTAAAAATGCATGTTCAATTGTTAACTTTGTTAATTTTTTTTTTGTTAAATTCGGTGGTGTATCTTAAAATAAGAAAAATACTCACTTGGTAGTGGGGTGAAGTCGATTTTTCTTCTCGAGAGGAAACAAAATTAAATTATAAATTTTAATGAGAATTAAGATACAATTTTATCACTACTTTTATAAGGACTAAATCATAATTTTATCATTCTTGGGATCAAAATACAATTTCACTATATATTAACTTATAACTTTATAAATATCAGAGGATTTGAAGAACAATTCTTCCATTTTTAGGAGGATGAATCCTTGCAGTCTATCGATATCCCCCCTGCCTAGTAGCCATATAACAAAAAGGAAATAACATTGTAATTAGGGGTAAAGGCAAAAAAAAAAAAAAAATTTAGGGGGTCGAAATTAAGTTGTATATTTTTATAATAGTAAAAATGTAATTTCACTATTTTTAATAGATTATATATTTATTATTTTAAATAATTAAATCAATTTTTTATCATTTTAAGATAAAAATAAAAGTTTATAAAAAAAAAAACTTTAAAAAAATTGCCATTTCAACAGCAATAGTATCAACTACCTAACTTTATCCCTAATTGAAATAATTTTATCGTAATTAGTATTAAATTTAAAATTTTAATTTTAAAAATAGATAGAGAAACTAAATTCCAATAATGATATTATTTTATATGACCTAAATGTGTCGAAGGAAAAAATTATTAATTGCTTATCTTCATGGTTGGTGTATGACATCAAAGGGCACTCAGCTGGAATGTGGTTACCAAATGGCATTGCATAATGTGGTAGGTGGCTATTAACTTTTCCAGTTACAAGTTGCAATTATTTTATTATTCTTTTATAGGAATTTGCAAAATAATTCTCTTTAGTATTCCTATTTTATGGGATAAATATAAGCTAATTGTACCAAACATCTTCAATTTATGGATTCAATCTTAAATTATTGCTTCGATGATTTTTAAATGTTTCAATTGAACCCTCAAATAAAAGTGCCATTCGAATTAAATCCTACTATCAATTTAGTCATAAGCTTTGGTGTTGATTGCTAATATGGATCTAACGTGATTAAAAATATTTTATTTATGTATTTGAAAAGAGGTCACATCGAACCCGGTGTATTGGCATGATGGTCAAGGGTATTCATCGTTTCAAATGTGAGTTGGATTCGAGTCGCACTAATCGCTGTTTGTAATTCACCTAAACAAAGGAGGCCACGGCATTTAACGCTAACTTTTATAACTAGCCTAATGAAAGGACTTAAGTGGTACGATAATTTTGTCTGAGGATTCAATTGGAAAGTTTTGAAGTTTAGGAATGCTTGATAACCGATCCCATCTTTATTATGTATCAATTTGGTGAAAGTATCTATTAAGCCCCTCTATTACAAGGATTAAATTAAATTAGTCCATATGCTATTAAATGGATCAGTTCAGTTCTCATGCTATAAAAAATAATCAAATAGAATTATATTTTAATAGGGTTAATAATTATTGTTTAAAAAAGGACATGAAATTTTTTTTTTTTTCATTTATAATCCAATTCCAAACAAAAAATTTCATTTACAAAAACTATAAAATCTCTAAACATTTAATCTTATTTAAATTTTTTTTATGATATAGAAACTAAATTAATTAATTTAATAATCCTTATAATAGATGAAATTGTCAGGCGTTTTCACCATATTAAATTTGATGGTTTTTGGCCAAAGTTAAAAAAATTCATGCCGATCACGCTACTAACTTAATGGCAAAACTTATGTAGCTTTCAAATTAATTGATATGAAATTTAGGTTTCAATTCTAGGTTTATAATTGTATTCCTCCTCTCCCGTTATAATGTAATTATTTACTTGTTTATACTATTTGTTAAGTCTTATTTGAATTTTATTAACCGAATCGATTTACAAAAAAAAAAAACTAATCGAATCGAAATATTTCGATTGATTCAATCGGTTAACCGAATTAACCAAAATTTATATGTTTTTGTTTTTTTGTTAAAACAAGTATAAAATATATAACAAATACATTTAAATTAATCGAAATATATGTTTTTATCTCGAAAGTTAACCGAATTAACCAAAATTTTATGTCTTGAAACACTACATAAGTCTTGAAATTAATATATAATTAACACATAATATTAATTCTTAAGTTCGAATAATTCGGTTAATTATTTGATTTCGAACGAATTAACCAATAATCGAAATTATAAAAAATCATTAATCGACTTCCGACCGAACTAAATTCGATCACTGACCAATTAATCGAATTAGATCAATCCGAGTAATTAATTCAATTTTAATCACAACTTAATTCGCAAGTTAACAAATGACTAACTTTTAAAACAAATGTAAAGTAATTCAATTTATTTAAAAAAATAAAATAAAAATTCACTTGCACAAAAATTTAAACTATTAACATTACCAACTCAGGAAAATTTAATTAACGATTTGTTTTTTTATCACTTTATCAATAATTATAATTTAAAAAAATAATTTCTTAAATATTTAAGTTTTTAGTATATATATATATATATTCAGATAGAAAAAGTGTTCACGTAGAATGGATCACATAAAGCTCATAATAAAGACAACATACCTTGAAATAATTAATATATTGTTCGGTATTTGAATTTAATTTTAATGTTTAATTTGATACTCAGATCGAACGATATCATATGATCTTATGAATATTTCGCATGTATTGAAAATTAAAATCAAACTCAAATGTTTAAATGGAACAAAGAAAAATTCAAGTAGTATCAAATTGAAAAAAGTTTTTGATACTAAATTAAACTTAAATAATAAATTAAATATTAAAATCAAATTTAAATATATTAATCCTTTTAAAAATATAATATTTGGAAGAAGTCAAACTAGCAACGTATATTGGTTTGCTTGCCAGACATTTTATTTCGAAGTTGTCTGCTGAATGTGTAACATTCGATCCTAAAATTGGGTCATGAATATAATATTTTTTTTATTGTTGATTGGTTTCGAAGAAATGAGATTAGGTTATTTATGCATGTATTCTTATTTTTTCAAATGATTTTAAAAATTGTTTTGTCGTTATCCTTTTCAATTAGGTGCGTTTCCGGTTTTTTTTTTTTTTTTTTTTATAATTTTATCATCATTTTGAGCTATTTAGGTTAATTTTTTTTATCATGATAGATGCTTACAATTATTTCGGATATGTTATGCTCGAATATGATAATAGCAATGTCGTCCACATGCTTAATGGTAGGGAAGAGGGGGTTTCCAATTTTTCCGTAGCAAGAAGTATACATGAGCTTAGAAAGAGGCAATGGAGTAAAAATTTCAAAAAAAGAGATTAATTTATTTCAATTTTGTTCAGAGGAATAAATATATTAAATATCAAAATTGAGAGAAATTGAAAATATTTGATTAAGGAGTTTTTTATTTATTTTAAAGTTTAATTTTATACACAGCATTACAATATATGTTATATGAACAAATTTGAATCCTTAGCTTTACATATTTACAATATTCCTAGGAGCGATTTCTATGGTTATTCACAAACGAACCCTGTTTTTATTTTATTTTATTCTATTTACAATCCCACTCCCTCCATCCAAGTGATTTTATTTAAATGAACATCACTAATTGATAGGGATAAAATTATCAGAAAAGCGTTGGATTTGAGACTTAAGAACGTCTCCAAGAGAGAAGAGTCCCGGCGACCTTTGCGAAGCCGAGCTTGACAGGCACCGACCTTGCTGACTGCTGCTGCCACCACTATCGTTCTTCACTTCAAAGTCTATAACGTCGTCCATCTCTTTCTTCACCGACTCCACCACATCTGTGTCGACTTCATTCCCCAAACTGTCTTTCAAGTAGAAAGCATTCACCGCCTTTTCTCCTTGGGTTTTCACATCTGCTCTTACTACACTCAGGCCGTTTTCCCTTAGAACCCTAGTTATGTCCGACAATAACCCGACCCGATTCTCTGCACTCAGCTCTAGCCGAACCCCCTGGTTATGATTCATTTGTCATGAGAGAAAACAATAAAATAAATCAACATGGAGTGAAGAATGTAGCATTATACCTCGCAAACCCGTCGCTCAATAGCTGCTTCCAAGCATTTTATAACCTTCTCTTTCTCATTTTCAATACTCAAAGCGTATCCGTCTACATGTCTTATGAAGTATTCCTTTATTTCATAACAAAGGGTAATGCAAATAAGAGCGTTTAAAAGAAATGAAGCAAAAGTTGAAGAGAAAACTATTAATATACCTGCAAGGATCTGCCATAGTGGGAACTGATTGATGCATGGAAAATCACGTATTGCATATCAGTAAGCGTACACACTGTATCAAACATGAGCCTGGGTCTATCTTTACATTCAATGTTGACGATGGAGTACCATTTTTCGCGACAGTTCTCAATTGATACAACCGTTTTTCTTCCTTCTTCATCACCATCTGATCTTGGTGATGGTGGTGGTGTCATCGCCTCGAATTCCGGCCTATGGAAATCACCTGCTGATAGCATAAGTTGGTGTAACCTGCGTTCCACATGGGTCATATTGGTCCCTTCACCAAACTCAGCTGTCTTCACTTCTTGTGGGCTGACTATTTCCAACTCACTTTGGGTAGGTGTAGTTGTGGCTCGTAGTACAGTGGTGAGGTGGTCCTCGATGGTGGCAAGGCGGTGGGGATCGTCGATTGGGGTGTGGGTAGATTGATCGGAAATGTAGGCCACGCAAGCCAAACGAGCATTGTGGCTCCATGCATGTGCCTCCACAATGTTACAGTGGAGATCAGCTAAGGCTGCTGATATCTCCGAAAATAGACCCGGTCGATCGGTTCCTTTCATTTCTATTGCGGTGTGCTCGCTCAGTTGATCGGAGTTATTGAATGCGTCATTGCGATAGGCCACGGCCTTCACCGTGTTTTCTATCTCTCTAACTGTACCTATGGCCTGTGTCATTAAAATTTTACGGGAAAACTCTCTTTACGTAGCATGCATACATGCCCATAGCCTATACATGTCAAATTAGTTCTAAACTTCAAAATGTTATAATTGAATCTTTAAAATGTGTTTTAAATAATATTTGAGTTAGCATTCAATTATCAAACTGTTGATTAGTTTGACGGAAGGACCTAATTGATATAATAATGATATTTTGAGGTTAATTGATGTTTGGGACCAAATTAAAATCTCAGTTATAGTTTAGGGACGTTTGTTGGAATTAGTCCTATCAAATAATTAATAAAAATGCGGGCATCGAGCTGCTTCCATATTCACCTGCTGGATATAGTTAATTACATTTTGATCTCTGATTTTGTTGCCGTGCTCATCTTTAACATGAAAGACTGCAAATAACAGACACCAAAATAAGCCCCCAATAGATTGTATAAATGGATTAAATCAAAGAGAGGATTAATATATGTATACCATCCATGAACCATCCAGCGTCAGAGGAAATGTAGCTTTTTAAGATGGTAAGATTAATATTTGTCAACACCTGCACCACTTCCAGGAGGATCCCTTGCTTGTTCACGCTATCTACCTGCGCATACCATCCATGATCACAATACATACACACATACATACATGCATGCATGCAGGCTTACCTTTATCACCGTGCATTCCTCCATGCTGTCGTTGTCAATGCAAACTCTACATCTGCAAGGCAGCCAAGAGGTATATATATAGGTTCATAAGATGGGCATGAGTCAAATAATAGTGTAAAAGTGGTTATATTAAAGGTATAGATTGCTTACGGGGGACCATATAGTCTCTCTGGGAGATTATCAAACTCAGGATCAAAGTAAGGCCAACAAACCATCATGCTGCAAATTTATCAAAAAACTAAGCAACTAAAAACAGCATTCGACACAAACAAACATGTAAGAAAAGCAAGAACAACTTACAGTATAAATGTAGTTTATAAATGACAGTGGAAAAAGGAAAGAAAAACCCAAGCTGATAAACCAACCCAGTAATGGCGCAGAAGATCAGAGAAAAGGAATCGAAGGTGATTTCTTTCAGTCTCTCTTTTTTATTTTTGGTCTTGTCTCTTTCTCTTTGAAGAAGAAACAAGGAAGAAGAGCACCACGAGAAGAGAGAAAAGACAGCTTCGGTGTTCCAAATAAAAGGGAGGAGAAATAGGGGTGGTTGTTTTTACTATTATGAGGGTGGTGATTGGCTTATGGTATTAGTAGCTTAGCTTAAATAGAAACAATGTGGAAACTCTAAAACCGGGTGGAGGAGATTGGTTTGAATGAATGCTTTGTGGAAACGGGTGTGTCTGAGAAAGGACACATACGAAAGTCATGTTTTTTTTTATATAATTTAAGGGTCGTAATTCTCCCTCCCAATAATATTATCTTTAAAATTTGGATTTGAATTTTTCTCTTAAAAGTATAATATATCTTACCATTACACTTATCACCTATATTTAAAGTCAAATATATTTGTTTTTTTTTTTTATTGTATTGGTTTCTTGTTTGTTTTCTTGCAAGGTCTTATTCTCCCAGATATCTCTGCCTTCCTAGTTCCCAGGCTTTTGAATGATGGAACCCCATCTTGTTAGAATTTATTAGGGTTAATTTACGATTTAACTTATTTAAGTACATTTAATTTTTATTTTAATACTTAAAAGTATAATTTTCTTTATTTTTTATTATTTGTAATGGATATCAATGAAAAAGCGTTACGTGACATATTTTGATTAATAATTTTTTTTTTATAAAAATATATGTTGAAAATTCGTGAATATATCAATTTGTTCATAGGATCCTTCAAAGTTGGATTCCAAATTAATCGGCGAATGCATTTTGAGTTGGTCAAAGCAAATTTAAGTACATCCATTCCAATTTTGATGGATAAGCTCTGAACCATATCAATTTTCCATCTCATATAAAAGAAATATGAAAGGAAAAGCAAAATGCAATTGAGCGATTATTCAAAGAGTGAGATAAATTCCATAACGACATGCTTTGTCAAGAATATGCTTCCAACATGGTTGTTGAAATGGAAATGCTTATTACATATTTCAGCCCTCATTCACTGTACAAGTCCAGTATGTGGCTGAAGATTAACATTGATTACAAAAATTCTTTCCTTCTGTCTTTGACATTGTTCATTTGAATGGCTCCCGTGTCCATTAATAAGTTGTTACATCTTCAGAGCATTGCTTAAATTCATGCTACGAAGCCCACCACAAGTTAGTGTTACAGATCAGTGCAAACCATTGCAAATTGCTGTATCAGAGGTTTGGGGAATTTAATGGATCCGAAGAAATTAAAAGAAGTAGAACAAAGTTGTCGAGCAACCTGAGGGAAGCTCTTCACATGAAACACCTGAGGGAAGCTGTCGCATTTCGAACTGAAAACACGATGTAAATTCGAGGTGATTGTTCTTGATTAACATCAAAGAAATCCCCTCGCGATACATACTACCTCCAGTGGTGTACAGATTTCAAGCGCAGGCATGTCGACTGACGGACCAATGGCATTCATGTGTATAACCCAGTTTATTGCTAGGAACACTTGAAGCTTGTGAGTCTCAATGTAATCGCTTAAAACTTATTGGATAAAAGTATCACGAAAATTTTTATATTAAGAATCAGATTGTATTTTACTTTTTCTACTAAAAGAACGAGCAAAAAAATCAAAGTGCAAACTAATCTTTTTACTAAAAATTCCATCCATTTCTGTTGTTACAAATTGATTTATGAACATTGGCATAAGATACATGTGACACGTAAAATACCTTCGTCCAGTTATTTTGTCTATCACGTCAATTTTTAACAGTACAAATAAATGAAAATTTTAATAGAAAGAATCAATTTACTCTTTGACCTAATATATTGAGAGTAATTTACATGTTTTTTGAATAAAAAGAGCAAAATATAATCCAACTTATAGTACAGGAACTCCAAGGAAGAATGTTTAGTTTAGGGAAGCTCTTTTCAGTTAAGTTATTTCTGTAAAGAGGGAGACAACCTTTATATATAAAGGATGAGGGTAAAGAAGTATCTAGGAATAAAACCCAAAGCTGATGTCAACTAAAAACTTGAATACAAATATTTTTGCCACTCCATTTAGTCAACGAGACAGCCTTTTTAGTTTAACTGATCATTGATTGCAGGTAAGCTTGAAGCTTTGAGACAGTCAAACTTTGAGAAACACCACATTTACCCCTTGGACAAGTAATTTCATAATTCATTTTCATTATTTGAAAAACCGCGGCTGCCCTTTCATGAGAATGAATGTTTAAAGATCATGAAGAAAAATAAAAGGACATGTCAAAATTTAAATATCAAACTTGTTACATTTTTACAATCTACAGCTTTTTTGAGTGAGCTTCCATGATGTTTGTAATGCATGTAACCAAAGGGCATACCTCGATAACAAGCAGTTGAGTTCGCATAAACATTTGTAAACAACTTGCACATCAGTCTAATGCTGTTTGTATAACTAAAAAACCTTTAAAAGCATACAAAATAGGAGTAGCAATGAAGACATATATAGACTTTTAACCCCAAAAGTACACACACACACACACCCCATAAAATTTGAGTAATCGAGCCATGTCTTCAAAAGAAAACCAAACAATTTCAAATTCCTAAAAGAAACATGGAACACAGGAACAAGCATGACATTTCTAGTTCTTCACATTGAATAAATAAACAATAAAATCATCTCAACTCAACATAAACATTATATATAACTAAAAACAAACAAATAAAACTATAAGCCAAGGAAAGGGGGCAAGTACCGAAGGAGTTTGAATCTCAAGCTCTTGACCTCATTTTAGGCATGAAGGTAGTGTGATCCCATGGCAAACGAAAGCCAGCACAACATAAATAATTATTAGGAGGAGGATTATTAGAGCAACCCTGCAATGTGCAAAGCAAGTTAGTGAGAGGTAATTCATCTAATCCTAGTATCTCTTCTATTTCAAGGAGCAAATTTACAAAGAATGCTAACTGTTCATGTAGACATAAAAAAGTGAGGTTAAATGGTTCAGAAAGCATACGTAAGTTTGACGTTTCTCCACCATACTGTATTTCTAAAACGGCGAGTTTGCTTTCGGAAGCGAAAGGTATTTCCTTGCATGTTGGCAGTTTTGTCAACCAGCAATTCTAACCGGTCGCCTCTCTCCAAAACTTTATCAATATTCTCTATCATTACGTTTCTCACCTATTTGAGTACAATAAACATCATGAGAGCATGGTCTCGAAAGAAAAAGAAAACAAAACATGTAAGTTGAATGCCCTTGATTGAAAAGGAAATAACTGCAGGTGACAATTAAATCTAGGGATCACCTTAAATGTAACATGTTAAATGGTCTGTAATAGATCAAAAAGGAAAATTGATATTCCATGCGATGCAAACAACAATATGGTTAATCCTTGAAGTAGGTAAAAGTTCATCCTTGTGCATTCAAATGAACATCACTGTTCTGGGATTGAACAAGAAAAAGAATCTTTTAATGAGAATCTAGTAATCAAAGAATTGATAATCAGCTTCAAAGAATTTAAAACCTACCTGACTCATTTCACCTTTTAGTCGATTTATCCTATCAACATTAGGGTCACTCGAGTAATATTCCATTTGTTGACTCAAAACCCTTGAAAATTCATCATTCATGCCATAAGGAAGGGCTGAAAAGACAGCTCGGCCATAAGTCCTCACAAATCTCTGATGAATGTCTTCAAGAAATGCAAAAGGAATGCGCCCTGCAAAAGATACAATAAACACATCCGCCATAGTCAAACAATTTATTATCAGAAAAGTTTGGACCAAAGATTTCTTAGCAAGAAGAGATAAAAAGAAAAGCACTCGCAAATCATGCTTCTCCGACTTTTCATTTTCTTGACTTTCTTTAACACTAGTTCCAAGACATATCCAGACATGAGGGGATATGATACATAAAAAGAAAAGTAGAGAAAAACTGAATATATCCGTATCCGACACTCACAGCAGTCTAAGTAACTTAGCTTACAAACCAAAATAAATTCTAGCTATAAATTCTCAACATGATTAGTAGAAAATCATAAGACTGTTCTGAAGAGCATAAATATTCTGTTTGCAACTCAGCAATAAACACCAGAAGGGATCCTTGAAAATCAGAAGATAAGCAACAATTGCTTGGAACATAGCATTACACATTGCTATTATTGCTGAAAAGACATGATCAGGAGGAAAAATCCCTTTTTTACCAATTTTCAACTTCTAGAAAATTTAGTTTGCACTTTTGAACTTCTAATCAAACCCTAGATTGTCAACCAAGCATTCAATTTCACTTTCTTCTCAATTACATAGTATTTATCTCCAATTTCCCTTTAGTTCAGAACTTGAAACAAATAAATAGTACTTAGAAAAGTAATTGAAACCGAAATACAAGCGCATCGCATCAATCTAATATAACTTCACTTTCAGTAGAAAAGAATGGAAACTAACTTCCACAATGATTTCCATTAGAAAAAAAAAAGAAGTGAGAGAGGTTATTGACATACTTCCGGCACTTTCGTCAGCCATACAAAGAACGGTGAGTCCATCGGTGCGTTTGACATGGAAGATGTACCGATCTTGTGAATACGAAACGTGAGAGTCGTTTTCTCCACGTATTTTCTCTAGAATCTGCCTGGCAATCGCGCTAGCGTTCGTAGACGCCGCCGTAAACTCCGCCAGCCCCACCGACCCACGCGCAACCAGCGCGTATAGTATCGCCATCTAAAAATTCAAAACCTCGACTGATATATCAAAAAGACAGCGGCTCTTTTCAAGCTAGCTGCTTCTCTCCCACCTAAGAATTAAATTCTTTCCTTCCTTATTTTTTATTTGATTGATTTTGATAATGATTGAGCTGTTAGGAATTAGATAATCCTAAAAAAACCTCTCTTTTAAAAAAAAAAGAAGCTTTCTTTTTCGTTGTCATTCAAGTTTTGAATTAACTGGCTGATAAAAGTAAGGTTTAAAATATGCCTCCAATACTGATTTTTGAAATTTAACTTTTATTTATTTAATTTAAAAATTAAAATTTAATTGATAATATTTTGATATATATTTTAGTTAAATTTGAATATATGGTATTTAGAGTTTTAATTTTAAATTGAAATTTAATTAATAATATATGACAAAAATTAATTAGCACTTAATTATGTTATTAATTGGATTTTGGTTTTTAAATTAAAAAATAAAAATATAGAAATTAGCTGTAATTTTTGGCGGAAAAAAGAAAAGGTGAAAACGGAGACTGACTTGACCGATTCCGTTTTCCAACGAGAAGGAAATAACCCACGTTTGGCGCTTTATCATTTGTTTTCTCCTTTTAAATTATACAATAACTCATAAAAAGTATGGGTAAATTCCCGGGGGTGGTCAACCCAAGTTTTGGGTAGATTCTATTTTAGTCACTAAACTTAAAAACTCGAGAACTTTCAATTTCATCACCAACATTTTCAAAATTTAAAATTTTAGTCAACCTGAAATACTTTACAAATTTTATCACTTTGATCTAGGGGTGTTCAAGCGGTTGGTTCGATTATTAATCGAATCGAACCAACATTAATTGAATTAATCGAACTATACAAACTGTTAATCGTCAACCGAACAAAAATTTATATATTTTTGTTTTTGGTTAAAACAAGTATAAAATATATAATAAAAAAAAGACACTGATAATGTTCATTTTTTCTTGAAAGTTAACCGAAATTTTGAGTCTTGAAACACTAGATAATTATCAAGTTTGTTTAATTCAGTTAATTACCTGATTTCGAACCAAATTAACCGATAATTGAAATTACAAAAAAATCATTAACCGACCTCCGACCGAACTAAGTTTGACCATCAACCGATTAACTGAATTAGATCAGTTCAGTCGGTCAATTCGATTTTAACCGAAGTTTGAACACCCTACTTTAATCCTAAATCTAAAAATTCAATAAATTTAACTCTCGATGTTTTACAAAATTAGTCATCTAGTCCTAATTCTAAAAAAATTCAATAAATTTAGTGTCGACTAGTTACAAAATTTTTTAATTTAATTCTAATTCTAAAAGTTAAAAAAAAGTTAGATAAAAAATTATTTTAAAAAAATTCTAAAAAGCCGTGTCGAAGAGGAACTTGGTCTATAGGGGAAAACTCTCTCCTAATTCATTATATAGCTCGCCGTGGCGAAGGCTACTAGAATTTGCTTGCAAAACGAGTAGGTAACTTAAACCCGTAATCACCAATCATCCATCAGAAGAAAATAAAGTCTATTAAGTTCAACCATATACATGTTAATAAGATGTTTCTTAATATTTCTGCTATTATGGATTAGAGTTGAGGAGAAGTGGAAAGAGTTGCAGGCTGGGATGATTAAAGTATCTAAAACTTTACCAACAACGTATCAAATAATTACCTATAAAAAATACAAATAATGAAAATGACAAACAAAATTGAGTTTTATATAAATAGTGAACGATTACACATTAATTTATATATCTCTTGATACGTACATATCTTTTTTCATAAGCTCAAGATCTCTAGGTTGAGCTTAACTCAATGCTTCGGTTGATGTTATTCTAGGACTGCTTCCATTGGTGTGTTGAGGGACTCTAACTCACATTGGTTAGTTGGCTTAGCAGGACGACTCGGAATTTCAGGCGTATTTCAAGCAAAGGCAAGAGCGCTTCTTCTGGGACTGTTATTAGCTTCGGATAGAGGGTTCCGACAGATAGAAGTTGAGTCGGATAATGCACTGCTGATTGATTTAGTACAGGGTGGATAGGTTGACCCTCATGTACTAAAGGAGGTGCGGCAGATATGTGACCTTTCTAAGAGGAACTGGAAGCTACAATTGAGTCATGCGAAGAGGGAGATGAATAGTTGCCCGGATCAATTGGCTAGAATAGGCATGAGCTTGGGAACTGACTCGGCGTTGTACCAGCAACCACCAGTGGGGATGCTGCATTATTTTAAACAAGACAGTAGAGGGAACCGCACCAGCTCGAGTGAACAACATCGACAAGCTTCCTTTGAATCTCATTTTCTTGTATCAAAAAGAAAAACCCCTAAAACCTCAAGAATCCCAAGTGACACTAGGCGAAAAATAGCTTTTAGCAACCAAATTTTGTAATTGTCGTTATGAAATGACTTTACAAGTGGTTATGTAAAATTTGAATATTTGCAACCACTTTTAAATGCAATTATTGGTTTAATTTTCTACAAATTAACTGTCACTTTGCTTGGAGTCTTTGTTGTGTCATTCTACCTACGACTTCTAATCTTGCGAGACGTTTAAATAGTCCAGACACTTGCTGTAAACGATGTGGTACTAGTAATGAAACTGAGATGCTTGCTTTGGAGGACTGTAGTAATGCTAAGTTAGCATTGCTATCTTGCAGGCTTTTTATCGAGGTTATGGAATCTGAAACCAGTAATGGTGTGGATTGGCTGGAATTAACGACCAACTCCATTGACAAGGAGCAATTCCATCTTTTTTTATGATGGATTGGGGGTTTATGGAATGCAAGGAACAAGGAGATTAATGGTTTAAAGAAGCAAACGGTCGGCAATCTCATGAACTCCATCAAAAGCTACTGGAATAAATTTAGAAAAGTGAATAGCTATTAGTCAGCGCTCTACTCCGCAAAAATGGAAGCCTCCCCCTCCGGACTTCGTTAAAGTAAACTTCGATGGGAGTTTTGATGGTGAACTAAAGGCTGGTGGAGGAGGCATTTTGATAAGAGACTGATGGATTTGTGTTGGCTTGCGCAGTTGTTAAACATGGAACAGTCACTAAACTTGAGTCAGCAGAGGTTTTGACAGCAAAAAAAAAAAAAAGGCTCTTGAATTTACTCTACGAATTAGGTATCCAAGAATTTGTTGGAAGGAGATGCACTGCAGATTATCAACAAGCTGCACGAACTAGGGAGGACTTTTTAAGTGTAAGAGTTAGGGTGTGCATTTGGTTGGTTGGGTTATTTTATGGCATTAAAATCGAATCCAATTAAAATCTAAAATTTATAATTTTTCATAATAATTTCATCCAGAAATTTAATGTCCGTATCCTAAACAAATGTACATTACACTAGTGTTTTGAGCCCAATGCGCAAGTATACCCTCTCAACTTAATTCTTACTAACCCAATGAAGGATAATAATGATTTATAAACAAAGGTCTCAAGATATTTTTTTAAAAATGTAAGATTTGATTCTTTTGAAATATCTCAAAATTTTCAACAGATAATACAATTTGTATAAGTCAATTGAAAGGCATCGTCAAGTGCAACATTTGAAGGACTAATATACAATATTGGAACGCACTGAGTTTTCCTGCTAAAGGTTTTCAATGGTTCAGCTTGTAGTGAAAGATTCGATAAAATTACTCGACCAACCTTTAATATTTTTTATATTACTTTCATAAATATTTATTTATAATATTTATGAACTCGATTTATGAAATTGGGATTTTGAAACTGTATTTTTCAAAACCAATAAAAATCGAGTCGTTACAATGCTCACGATTGTATAGACTCTGTCCGGATGGTGTTGAATTGGGGGACTCTACTGCACGGGTCCTGATTGACGAGGGGGTCCTACAGTATTAACCGCCTACCTGCCCCTTTGCTGCAGGAGGTTATACTATCGGAACCATTCGTCACCTACTTGAGGGCGAGTCCTATGCTGGGGTTGATATTGGTGTGGCGGGGATGATTGCTTGGAAAATTAGGACACATGGGTTGCAAGAATTGAAGGTTTAGCCTGATCCATGTCCATCTAGTCACCCTCCGTGAAGCGATGAACTATCCCATAAAACTGTGACAATTTCTCCTGAGGGTTGCTAATGATGTGAAACGGGAGAAATTGAGGGGTGGTTTCAGACATAAAAGCTTGAATGGCAAGGACATTAGAGACACCCTTTGTGATCATTGTTGCAGCATTAAACTCTTGAAGGCGGGTGGTTAAGAGAAGCACATACTCAAGCGAGATCAATAGGAAGTCAACGTTGCTTGGTCTGATGGCACATGTCTCAGGGGTGGAGGGATATAACAATAAAAATTTAAAAGAACAAAAAATCATATTCACTAAAATTTCATTGCTATATTTATTTTAAAAAAGAGAATAATTTACTAAAATTTAAAATCTACAAGAGCCTAAAGAATATTTATACCATAATCCATGTACATATATGACATACATACATACATTGGTTATCTAACAGTTGTGGGTCTGAAAATGGCTTCACATTGATCAGCTTAGAAGAAGGCACCACCACTAAAGTAAAATGGTTTGGGTCCTCACAAAAAAAAAAAAAAAATCATTTTCTTCCTTTATTTATTTATTTATTTGGACAATAGAATATAAGAGAAGGTATTCACATTCAGAAAAAAAAAAAAAAAAAAAAAAGGGGAAAAATGTTGTTGCTGAACTGGTGCTTAGATATGGTCCTTATGTCCTTAAGCGAGAAAAAGAAGATATGATCCTTAGGTTCAAATGGGTCACACGTCTCAATCCATAGCCACCCAATATCCCTATTAATATTATCCTTTTACCACCACCTTATTTTACTGAGAACTATCATTAAAAAGTAGAGAACGAAACCTAATTCTACGTATACATATGATTCATGATATATTCACATCAAAGCAAAACGATGGAAGATTTAGGGTGGATTTGGATCGCGATGTTTTTATCTGTTGTTAATGTAAAAATAGCAATAGCAGTGAAATTAGATATTATAACGATACTGTAACGTGAGATAAAAAATAAACTAAACATACCGCACCGCACCGCACCGCCATTCCAAACCTACACTTAACTTTGGTAAATAGACAAACTGGATTTATACATGCCAAGTAAGGTGGAAACAAAGCGAAACAATGAATTTTTCTCGTGAGATCGATATTGAGTTATATATTTTTATGAGAGTTAAAATGGAATTTTAGCACTATCAAGATATAGTTTTTAGAATGACAACTTAAAATTTTATCAATTTTGAAAGATCAGCCTAAAATTTTACTCTTTATTAATTTAAATTTTTATAAAATTTCAAGAGTTGAAAAGCATAATTTTTCGTTTTAGGGTCCTTCACCCCTAGGTGTAAAAGTGGTAGTTAAGGTTGAGGGAAAAAAAATTGAGGAATCAAAATTTGACTCAAATCGTGGTACTTGGACGCTTTTTGATTCATAAGTTAAAAAAATTGCGATTACTTGAATTGAATCAAATTCATTTTTTTTAAAATTTATAATTAACTTTAATTTTTATGAGGTGAAATAAATATTTACATTTAAAATAGTAAAAATAACTTAAATTATATACAATATGTCAAGGTACTGTAAGGTTTTCGAGAATTTATACTCAAATAAATTTGTAAATAGGATTGAGTAGGGTTGAATTCACAAAGATCGATGATAATTCTACTTCTTCAACAAAAATAAATAAAATAAAGATGAATGGGGTTTTTTAAGAAAACTTAAGGTTGAAACTAAATTTAAAGAAAATTTATTTTAAAACTTAGTAAATGAAACAATAATTAAAAGTTGAGAGAAAATCAATATGATAAAGCTCTAGTCAAAGGTAAAATTTCCGTTTGATTCGTGAGTTTTATCAACGATGCAAAGATAGTTTTCAGTGTTCTTCAATAAATTAGTTATAATTATTATCATCATGCCTAGCAACCAATCTCTCTTTACCGTCTTGATAACTGAGGGACAATCCATTTAAAATTATATTGTCTTTACTAATAAACAACCTTATAACTTTGCGCTTAGGATTTAATTTCATCTTTTGTTAGTGAAGTTCTAATAATTCATATTTTTGAGAAGAATCAACATCACATGCATTTGTTACAAATAAAATATATCAATTTTTAAAATTTGCACAAATGAAAATTTCCTTTATATAGATATATATGCAAAATTAAGTAAAGATCTTAATCATTTCATAATATGAAACTATATAATATGAATTTCAACATTAATCTTATTATCAATTTTTATATTATCTTCATTTTTTCACTTCTCGTGATGAGAATAATTATTATGACTATCACTTTTGTAATACCCTTATACCCAGTTCACACGTATAAATCCGATATAGAAGCATTACATACAGTATCAGAGATTTTAACACAAGTATAACAAAATTTTTTTTAAACGATGTGTTTTAAGTTATTCTATTCAAAATACATCATTTCAAATCATTAACTCGTAGTAATCCAAAACAATATTTATAACCACCCACTGAAGACACATAATAGTATCATTTGTACATGCCATTTTTACCAAAAGTAATGTACCTAAACTGAAGTTTTCCAATAGTGATGTGATGTGATGAGAGGTCCCCTAGTTTGATTTCCACTTCTCGTAGCTTTTGTACCTATGCGTTAAAATAAACGCGTTAAGCCGGTGAAGGCTTAGTAAGCACTACAAAAGTAATGAATGATCATTTAAGTACTCATGCATATAAACTTCTTGTCTTACTTACATGTAACCTGTAACTTACTACAATGACATAATTTACACTTTTATCCACTTTCTGTAACTTAACCCATAGTAGACTATCATAGAACCGTTAGGATATACGGAACAAACAGAGAGTACCAAAGTACTAACAAGAGCACATAAGTGCTGGGCAATAGAGAGCACACACAGTGCTAAACAGAGAGTACACAAAGTACTAATAAGAGAGCACACAATGTGCTAATCAGAGAGCACACACAGTGCTAATAACAGAGAGCACGAGACGTGCTAAACATAGAGCGCGCTAGTGTTCCTTAATGGCATGCCACTAATATCACAATGGTTCTAATTTGTCTACTTAGGCACAATCTCAATTAGCATCATTTCTCATAAATGATATATCTCACATAAATACATCATCAAATACTTCACATTTATATTTTCAAAGTCGTTCACTTGCATCACAGTCACTAAATTATTCATATATTGAGCTACAGAATTCGAAATCATAATCTGCTTGATGTTTATGAAACTAGACTCAATCATATTTTTACCATAAAATTTCCAGAATTTTTACTTCAGCCAATTTGTACAGTAAATTCTTTCAATTTACCCCTTCGCTGCTGCCTGACAGTTTCGACCTTTCTTCACTAAAAATTATCTATCTTTTAGTAAAGAGATCAAATAATGTTCCCGTTTGTTTCTATTGAAAATAGACTCATTAAGGATTCGGCCATATAGATTTCAGTCTCTAATAATTTTTATATATTTTTCTATGATTTTTCAAAGTCAAAACAGGGGAACTCGAATCTACTCTGACCTTGTTACACAAAAACTAGTATATCTCAAAATATACAATTCCTTTTAATTCACTGTTTATTCCATATGAAACTACACTCAATAAGATTTAATTATATATATAATTTGACCCTTAACTCATTATATAATATTTTTGATGAATTTTCGAAGTTAATCCTTTGTTCTGTCCAAACTGTTTTACTAAATCACACATTAATCCTTTCATTTTATCATTGTAAACATTCAAATTATGTACCTATCTAACAGTTTCTATGCTAATAATTCATATACCATTCGAGAAATTAAGCTATAATTCAAAACTCTTGTAGTCCTTACAACAAAAAGGCTGATTTTCTTCTCTTTTCACTCTTTGCTCTTCTCTTTTCCTTTCTCTTCAATTTGATCCTTGCCTCTCTTCTCTTTCTCTTCAATTTCACATAAACACATATAAGCTATAAGCTATAATTCAATAATTTTCATGCTAAATAACAGTAAAATACATGTATGTCATGAGAATTTAACCATTTATTACCTTAACCCTTGAATTCAAAATTTCTCAATTTAATCCCTATGCTCTCTAACACCTCAAAATGAATTCTATAAGAAGTTTAAGGTGTCTACTAACCCCCTTCTATACTTTTCTTTCAGAAATTTCAAAGAAAATAGGAGATTTTGGAGCTTGGAGGGCTTAAAAATGATGGAAGGACCTATATCTTCCACCGAATTACTCTTTTGTCCCTCCTCAATCAATCAAATTCCCATGATGACTCAAAATTCAATTTGGATAATTCGCTGTTTAGTCCCCCATATTTTCTCTCCTTTACTATTTAATCCTTAAAATTTTCTAACCTTCCTTACTCCAACTAAACATTTCTAATTCTCAATTCTATTTTATCACTCAAATCCGGTTCAAGAACACGAATGTTACAACTTTTTACTATTATAGAGCAATTTACCACATCCACATCCAAGATTATGTTTTTCAAATTTATTATGTATTGTAACATTCACTTCGGAGAATGAAATAGATTCAATGGGACGTTCTTCATGATTTTTTATTTAATAGCTTGTTATTTATTCAATCACGAGTAATCAAGGTAGTAATCTGGAATATCTTTTAAAACATTTTTCACAATATTACTACTATAGTCGCATATTTGAAGTATGAAGAGTTGAAAATGTTTTCTCTAACAAGTTCTCATTAGTAATATTATTCTCACATAATTTTATCTGAAAACTCGTCCTAAATACTATAGAGTTATCCTCACTCCCATTTTTAAATCCTTACAATTTTAGGTGCATCCAATCATAACGAGATTTAAATGGAATTATCATATTTCGTTACTCATATATTTCTTTTAAATAATTCCGTAATTCAAGTGGATTTTTCATAATCAAATATTCTACTTTTGATCTTTCATGAAATGATGATTCAGGAATACCAGTGAGATAATCACAGCCAATTCATTTAATAACAAGGATGATAAATATAATTCAATAATCGAATCTTCCTCATCCTTTTCAAAATCAAAACATATAGATATTTATAACAAAAGTTATTCATACCGAATATAATTCTCGATACTCAAATGTATAAATATGATCTGAATTTTTTTATAAATGTCTCGGGGCATATGGATTATAAGTTTAGAATGATTGAGTGGTTGAAGACAATGAAAGCTTTCATAAGACACAAGTTCAATTTCTGCTTTTGGAAATTTTAGAATTCTTTTCTATTCTGGCAGCAATCATTTATATAAATACTTGGGATAAATCTCGAATGTTTGTAGGGTAGGTGGATTGTTGAGGGAAAGGGATGAAAATCGATTTTTGAAATTTTAAGGGTTATTTTGGATCGATAGTGTGTTTATTTGTGATTAGTATAAAAATAACGGTGATGATGAGATTAGATATTGTAGTAATATTGTAGCGTAAAACAAAAAAAAAACTAAACACACTGTACTGAAGGGAAACGTCCATCCAAAGAGATCCTAAGTGGATTAAGCAAATATTTTTATTTTCAAAATTTTATCCAGTGGATTTAGAGAATTTTTTTTCCAAAATTTTGTTTGAGCTACGGAGTTTAGAAGAGAACCGGACTGATAACATGTTATGAATAAATGATAAAAAAATACTTATTTTTATTGATCAATAAGATATATTTTTCTAAAATCTATATTTATAAATATAAGAAATATAAATAATATAAAACTTTACTTCTAATGAACGCAAAAGTCTTAATATATACCAAACTTCCGGAAAAAAAATCCACTTCTATAATAATAAAATGTTTATAACACTATTAATATACATAGCCAACAAAATTTTTTATAACATTTTACATCATAAGGGTTCCGAGTGCGTGTACCTGTGTGTGTATTGTCAAAGAGTTAAAAAAGAATAAACATATACTACCATGTAATCACACCAGTATATTAAAAAAAAAAATTCATTTTTTATCATATGTTCAATATTTAATTTATTATCTTATGACTTCAAAACATTCTTTTTAATATAATATAAAAGTTAATAAATTAATATAAAATATAAATAATTATATTAAAATTTAAATATATTTTGATAATTAAACTAATTTGAAATCATACCTATTTTTATTGAATATAATAATTTACAATTAAAGTTTTAAAAAGTATTATTCAAAATTTTTTATAAAATTAAATAATTTTATTTATTATTTATGATTTATTTAAAATTTAATATTAAGTCATATTTTAAATATTTTAAAATTTAATAATATTCATAATATTTTTTTGTTATACTATATTGTAATATAATATAATATTTTATTTTAAAGCTTTTCAATAAAAAGCTTCAAAGGATATATATATATATATAAAGGAACGAAGGAAACCAATATCTAAAGAACAAACTTTTATCGCATAGTGGAGTGGAAAAATAAAACTTTTCCTTATTGCAGGGCTTTGTAGTCTCTTGGACCAATGAATATATTATTTTTAGGTTAGGTTTTGTTTTTCGTCTTTTTTTTGAGAGAATTTAGAGAAATTCACGGGGTTTAGTAAAAGATCAAAGGTCATGTGTTCGAATTTCATTGAGGTTAAAATGTTAAAAATATTTCCTTGATTAATTAGGTGCTGTTATTAAATTTTATGAATCCCTTAAGACTCTCGTTGGAGTAAAAGAGATAAAAAATCGAATATAAACATTTCGAAAGTAATATTTTAAACAATTCAATCAATTATTGAGAGAATAACATTTTAATGACTTTCCCGACCCCTCCTCAAGCAGCTTAAAATAGAGACGTCTTAGGCACGGAAACAGGGGCTTAAACGTTCAGTCAAAGGTGGAGGCACCCACCATTTCAATCAACATCCTCTGGTCCGGCAGTGATATTTGATTGCATGTGATGCTCTCTCTGGATACAACAAACGCCATCAATAATTATTCGAAAATTGTATATGAATCAATAGTGGACAAAACACGACAGGTTGACAAGCAACGTTTCCAGTTTATTTTCGCAAGCTGGAATCCATTTGATAGGGGAAAAATCACAGCACCTCTTCTTCGTTATCTATCTCTACACACCGTATTTTTCTTTTAGATCACGCGTTGTTTCTTTAAAAATGTGAACGAAATTGAATGTTAGTGGGTTATGTTATTCGTTTAGATCTGGAGTTTCATTTAAAATTTGTAATTGTATGGATAAAAATATTAAATTTAAAAAATTGAGTTTGGATAAAAATTTAGGATCGTTTAAAATATGAGTTAAGTTTGAGTTTGAACACTCAAGACCCGATTTAACTCAGCTCGATCCGGCCCGTTTTTAAATTTATAATATTTTATGTTATATTATTTTTATATATTATGTAATTTAGAACACATTAAAAAAATAAATTTATATTCAAAATATATAATATTACTTTAATGTAAAGTTTAAAATAAAGTTAAGATGAATATATAAAAAAAAAATTTAATAACTAAAAAATATATAAAATTGAATCCCGTGTATTGATTTGATGGTCAAGAGTGTTCACCGTTTCAGGTGTGACTCGGGTTCGAGTCGTGCTAGTCGTTGTTTATAATTCATCAAAAAATGTATAAAATTATAAAATTTTGAAATAATATAATATAGATATTTTAAAAATATATATATGAATGAACTTAAAATGAACTTGAGTTAATTTTTTTGCAAATATGAGCGGATTTGAGTAAAATTTTAAAATCATATTTCGGATTCAACCCGAACCCATCTTAGCCCAGCCCCTGAATACCTATACTACAATGTTTGTTTATTTATTTATTTAATGTACGAAGTTGACTTATTTTAGATACAATCGAGTATGTTACTTTATTTTATTTTATTTATTTGGTTGATAGAATTTAAGATTACTTAAAAGGTATATTGTTTGAGTCAATTGTATGGGTAAGATGTAATTATAATTGTAATTTAATTTGTAAGTGACAAACCGATAAATTTATCATATTTGTTCAGTATATTTTGATAAAAATGGTTGGATTTTGAATCCAACGAGTGGTTCTAGTAAAAAAGAAAATGATGTTTATCCTAGGAGATTCCGGTTCGAGCACCTGTGTGTGCAAGGTGTTTGTGCGTTGTCAAAGGATTAAGAAAGTATAAATAGACACTACAATGTACTCACACCGGTATATTTAAAAAAAATTGTTAGATCTTTTATTAACACATCGTTGAATTCTTTTAACAATACTTTACTCAGGGGCGAATCCAAGGGGTTGGCAGGGACCCGGTCCTCCTAAAATGGAAAAAATTCTATTTAGGCTATTGAAAATTTTAAAAATTTTAAATTAGTAAAGGTAAAATTACATTTTTGTCCTCTCTAAAAATGATAAAATTTTAATTTAATCTTTTAAAATTACATTTTTACTATCGTAAAATTTACAATTTAATTTTACCCCTCCTAAAATAAATTTCTAGCTTTGCTCCTGACTTTACTGAAGACAAAAATATAAAAAATCAAGTCAAACAAAGAAGTTACGCAAACTTTCAATGTGATTGAAGTTTCCAAATTTGAAGAGATTTGAACTCTAAGGATGTTCATATCAGGATCTCTATCACTTTATTTTATATTGAAAGTTTAACTGCAGGATTTTTTCAAGGAATTAGTTATTCACACTGATTAAAAAATAAACATTTAAAGCTTGAATCTGGTTTGATCCGATTTTAAGTTTATAATACTTTATATTTATGTTATTTATTTATTTATATATATGTTGTGTAATTTAGAAAATATTAAAAAATAAATTTATATTAAATATATAATACTACGTACTCTAATGTAAAATAGTGTTAAGATGATTATATAGAAAATTTCAATAAATAAAAAGTATATAAAATTATAAAATATTAAAATAATATAGTATTAATTTTTTTAAATAAAAATAAAAATAATATGGACGAATCTAAAATAAGCTTAAATTAATCTTTGACAAATATGAATAAATTTAAATAAAATTTTAAACTAATATTTTGAGCCAAATTGATCTTAAACAAGAATAGAGTAAATTAATATCACGCTCACTCCAACCCGACCCTAACATGTAAAAGTAGCCATCAAAATTCCACAACAATCCAAACTGTACACTGCTGAATACACGGAATAGAGAATCCCGCAATTTATTTTACACTTTGGATTTCTCACCAATTTGGTATATAAAGACGATGAACATAAAAGAAAGAAAGAGTAAAATCTACAGTACAGTATTTGCCTCCACTTATTCAAGAAATTCTGGATTCATTAGAGCACCGCTAATGAACGCATATTTTTCCTTTTGACTGAAAACCTGTACATATATTTCATTACCCAGAAGCTTACAAAAAAAAATATCCAACTGCTACATCATATCATCCATCTTCACTCTCTTCCACTCAATCAGATTCCCTTAAACATCCACCTCAGAAATTTCCTTTAAAAAAGCTACTTCTGGTGCTGCATTTACCCACTCACTCCTTCCATATCTACAGTTCACTCCTGCTTCTGCCTGCCTGCAATGGCTTCCTACAAACTCTGTGCCCTCTTTCTGCTCTTCACTCTTCTTTTCCACTCAACATTCACCACTGCTTGCAATTCATGCAAACCCAAACCTTCACCATGCCTTCCACCAGCAACCCCTGCTTCTTGCCCTAAGGACACGTTGAAGCTCGGTGTTTGTGCTGACGTGCTTGGACTTGTCAACGTGATTGTTGGAACCCCTCCTTCCAGCAAATGCTGTGCTTTGCTTCAAGGGTTGGCTGATTTGGAAGCTGCACTTTGCCTTTGCACTGCCATTAAAGCCAATGTACTTGGAATCAACCTCAACATCCCAGTTTCTCTTAGTCTAATCCTTAGTGCATGTCAGAAGGAGGTTCCTGCAGGCTTCAAATGTGAATAGAAAAAAACATTATCACGTTGTTGGCTAAAGTTTGGTCTAAGTTACTTTCATTTCTAGTGTTGCGAAACTAATGTGTGTTTGGTTCATGTTGGATATTAGGGTTTTTGTTTTGCCATACAACAATTGTCCTCACATTTTTATCAGCCATTTCTGTAATATTTGTTCTAGTTCAATAACTAGGCATGTCGGTTCAATTATCCCAGCGTGTAATGTTTGATTAATGTTGTTTGTTCTCAATTAATGTCAAGTTTGATTTTGCTTAATTATTATCATTTCTTGAGGCAGAATTTCATGTTTGCCAAAACACAGTTAATTGATTATCAAATTGGGGGGAGACATTGACTATAGCATAAAGCTAATTAGGATCTCATTATCAATATAAATACAAATAATATCTTCTTTTGAAGCTACATAATCAACTTGTAACATGCTTTTACAGTTTGAGGTCCAGCAACAAATAATTTAATTGAAATTGTTGTCCCCACTGTAAATAATTTGTGGTACAAATAACATAAAGGCTCTTGTACTGAGGGTCAGATTGCATCTTATCCTTTCTATTAAAAAAATCGACAAATTAATCTTGTACGTTAGATCAAAGAGCAAATTGATAGTTTTTGTTAAAAAATTCATCCATTTGTACTGCTATAAAAACTAAAAGTAAATAATTTTTTAACAAAAATATCAAGCTACTTATTTTTTAATAAAGAAAGAAAAATGCAATCCAACTTCCGGTATAAAAATCTTCATGGTACTTTTACCCATAGTTCGCACAACAATGAAATTGTGGTCTGAAAATTAAATTATATAATTTAGAGTTGATTATTTTGGATTTTCTAAACATTTTTATAAGTAAGCAATTTTTAATGGCTTGATAAAAAAGGAAAGACTCTATATTTTTGTCTAATATATTTAGGTTTTTTTTATTTACTTCTTTTCATATTAGTGTAGTATTACGATTTTTAGTCTTTGTTTTGGATATAATGCTTAAAATTACTTGTAGTCTTTCCTCAACTTTTAAATAGAAGGATAATTCACTTCAACGTATTTGAACTCATACATTCCTACACTTTTAACAATACTAATATCAACTGAATTAAAATTCAATCGATAATTGCAAATCTTAAATGGGTAAGAATTGATGGTTATGTGACCATTCAACTTGACAATGAAAGGAAGCTATTGAGTGGTGGGTTATACAGTTTGGAGAGATGCATGTCGATCATAGGTTTTCCGAATACATGTGATATATATGTAACCTTTGTTTCATTATATTAATGTTATATAATGAAATTTATTTTAAATTTTTATAAAATTAATATCTAAAAATGGAAATAAGAAAGCATATTTACATTATAGTTACATAAGCGAGCATAATCATATTCAGGCAGAGGGTGGTATTTTGGTAAAATTCTTTCAACAATGTTGATTTCAAGATTCCAACTTGATTCAAATGCTTGGAGAAGAAATTCACTTCCATTTTTTTCAACTACTTGTTGGTAGTGACTTAATTATTTTACAAGATTTCTTTTGATAATTAAGCCTTTGTTTTTTAAAGTGTATTAATAGATATTTATATATTTAATTAGGCTGTATTTGATAAACTGCAAATTTTAATACTGAAAAATTAAGTACTGAATTTTATTGCTAAATTTTATAAATACTGAATTTATATTAAAAAATTATTTGGTAAATTAATAAATATAAGTAATGCATATAATTATATTGTTTGATAAAAATAAATATTGATTTTTTTTAGTTTTAATCTTATTAATATAATATTTTATATTATTTTAAATAATTTTGGATGAAAGACAAATATTTTAATTTGAACATTTTTTAAATAATTTATTTTAATTTTTTAATAAAATAAAATCAGCTTAATACATTAGTATTATGGTAAAAACTTTAACCAAACGTGGTAAAATACATGTATTACATTAATTCTAAATGTCTAAGTAATCAGAAAATTTTATATTAAGTAAAAAATTTAAAATGATTATTAAATACATTGAAAAAAATTAAATGTTCATTTTCAATGAAATAAAAAAAATCAGTGATTTATCAAACACATCTTTATTGTTATTGGATTAAGTAACATTTAATTCAATAAATAAATATAATTATAAGGGCTTAGTTAGGGGAGCTGATAAGGGACTCGGTCTCTTCTAAAATACAAATTTTTTCATTTAGACTTTAAAAATAATAAAAATTTGATTTAATCATTTTAAATTATAAAGACATATGCTATTAAAATTATAAATTACATTTTTAATATCGTAAAATTTATAATTTAATTTTAATCCCTTAAAAAAATGTTTGACTTCGACCGTGTAATTATATTATAGATACTTATAGAAATAGATATAGATAAAGATATAAAAAAAATTTGCCTTCACATTTACATAAATGTCTTGTTTTGATGACATAATAATATGGTAGTATAGTAATAATTAAAAAAAAAAACATGATCTATACCATTAGTCTAAAATGCGGTTGATGATTGAACGGTCAAGTACATGAATAATGGTCTCTCGAATTTGATATTGTTTGAGGATCCCTGATTTTAGTACAAAAGGTTTTGCTGTTTAATAATAATATTTTTAAACAAATTTAATTAATTTTGATATATTATTTTTTCTAAAAAGAAAATAAAAAGCAAAAAGTATGGGGGAAAGGTGAAGAAGGGTTTGATGGTTTTCATAAATGGGTTATGAGAGGTGACAACAAGTCCACATGCAGTACTACGTCATGGGCTCAGAGCAGTTATACATATGTCTATTTTCCCCACCCATCTGCCCACACGTACCGAGGGACCTTCTGATGCAAACCGCAACGCACGCTCTTTTTGCATGTTAAATGTTTATATTTTATTGTGTATTATGATTGAGGTTTTATTAATTTATCATGAGTCGAGTCTGTATTTAATTGATTCGTAACGTTAATTTAATCAAAAATTTAATAAATATGTATAGAGTAAATGATTTAACATGATTGACTATAAGTTCAATATTTATAATAAGAGGTATAATAACAAATAATATAGTTAGGATAAACTATAATTAGAATCAAATCAATACAAAGTACAATTAGATTGAATCCAAAATTGTAATCTATTGACCGGTTGTTCGTCTGCTTTATGAATCTGAGTTTGAACTTCAAATCATCATTGTATAAAAAAAAAAAGCACAATACCAAAATATAAATGAAACTAGATCATAACAAATCTAGATATTTCTAACATTTGGTGGGCATTAAAAAAATAAGAGAAAATATTTAGGGATAAATCTTAAAATTATACGTAAATTTTTATTTAATGTGTAATTTGATACATGAACTTTGATTTGGTACAATTGTGCAAATGAAACTTTGATCGTAGTGCAAATATATACATGAAACTTTAATTTTAATTCAATCGTACACATTTATAAATAAATACATTGATTTGTTTTTATATTGGATAAATATAATTATTTGTATATCCAATATATAAACATAAAATGATGTGATATCAATAATTGTGTTAATACTTTGTGAGAATTGGATCAAATTAAAATTTCATGCATGAAATTGCATATTAGGCAAAAATTCATGTATAGTTTTTTTTATATTTATCCCAAACATTTATTAATAAGTCATAGCCAAGAAATCCCAATATATCTATGGTGGGACTTAAACTCAAAATATATTTTTTTGTATAATCAAGGTATCCTTCATGTTCGTTTTACAATCCATAAAGACTAATCCTTTCTGAGTTTATGGTTGTCCTTCTCAATAATGTCATTTCCAGATAGGGGCAAAACTAGAAAAAAATTTTGGAGGCCAAAATTGAATTATAAATTTTTTAGATGTCAAAATATTAATTTACGATTTCATTATTTTTGAAGAGACTAAATATTTTTTTTTTTTTCATTTTTGGGAGAGAAGTGCAATTTTAACTTGTATTAATTTATAATTAAATCATTTATAAGGGACTAGAACTTCAATTTTCTATTTTTGGGAACAAGGACTCTACCTACAGCTTGTATTCACCCTTTTTTTCTAGAGTTCAAACTGAAGTTTTTATTTAGAAATACAATTTCATTTCTCATTGACAAAATTAGAAGAAAAAAAAAATTAACTGTAGGTTTGGATGGGTGGTGCTTGCTTGCGGTTAGTGTAAATACAGCGGTAGTGATGAGATTAAATACTATAACGATATTGTAGCATAAGATAAAAAGTAAGTTAAACGCACTACACCAAATTTGATATAATGTAAACATATCTAATCTAAAATCAATAACAAAATCAAAAAAATTACCTAAAAATCACATCATTTTACAATTTTAAGCCCCAAAAGTTAAAGCCATTAATGTTGCATCTCATACGTAACTGTAAGTATAAGACAAATGGAATAGCCTTTGAAAAAGAAGGGTTCTCTTTATATATGTGTGTATGTGTGTGTATATATATATATTCAGTTTTCACATCACAATAATACTAGTTCGCTAGCCCCAAAAGCTTTTCATTTCTCCCACTTGCACTTCTTTTCTCTTCTCTTTCCTTTCATCTGCCAAATTCTTCTGAATCTGAGATACGGTTGGGTGGTCAGATGCTTGCATGCAGCAGCTATGGTTCTCTTTGTGGTTTTCCACAGCTTTCTTGAACTGTATCAAGAAAAAAAAAAAGCTAAAGCATTTCACCATGCAAAATTACTGACAGTTCAAAAAATCTGTGGAAAATTACTGAGAGGATCTTCTTCTGATTCATCAGTATTCCTTCATACAATTACTTATTCTTATAATTCTACAACCAAAATGATTTTATTTATATTTTAAGCTTTTATTATGGAGTTGTGTTGTTTCAAGTTTGGGAGAGCATATCGAGATGAAACTTTGATTATTTTTTTTTTCTTTTTATATTTTTTTGTTTCCGAATTTATGATTTTTTATGTTGTTTGATCGGTGGAGAAAGTGAAACTTCTTACAACAATAGGTTTAAGATTGAAAAAGGTATGTGAAGACAAAAGATATTAAAAGGAATCCGAGTTAAATTTTTGAAACGTGTTCTCTGATAAATAAATTTTCAGATAATAAAATTACGTTGCATGCAAGGATCATACATGTTAATATGAGTGCAATTAGAAAGCAAAACTCCATGATAGAAATAAAAGTATAGGATATAAAGGGTAAAAACATTGGTTATTTAGATATGCGGTGCGTTTAACTTACTTTCCATTTTACGTTATAGTATTGTTACAATACTTAATTTTATAACCACAGTTATTTTTACCAAATATGGTATAATTGAGAAACACATATATGAATGTAGATGCAGAGTGAAAAATCTAAATTGGCATAGGTAGAGGAGACATAGGAGGGGTCTTGACGTCTTGTCCTTCTGATTGAAACAACCGACTCTCTTTCTCCGCATGCAGACATTGTTGAAACAAACGTGATCTTCATGATTGACTTGTCTCATCTCTCTCACTCTCTTGCTTTTACTTTGAACCCAATTCAAGAAGTGTGTTAATAGAAAATTGGGAGGGTGTAATGAAAATATTATCCACAAAATGATTTAATATCATGCTTGAGTTCGGCTTGAACTTAATTCATGAACACTTTTAAACGGAATCGAAATAAAATTAAAAAAATAAGATTGAAGTTAAAATTTTGTATTAAGTTGACTTCAATAGAATTTTTAATATTTGAAAGGAGCTGAAAATGGAAAAAAAAAAATCATTTAACAAAAAATATAAAAGAGTAAATCAAATTATTAATATTTGAAAGGGACTAAAATTGCAATTGTGTCATTTAACCAAAAGGGCCGAACTTAATTTTACTATCAGCGGCGTAGCTAGGAGAATAACACATTTCTTTAATTGGTCTCAAGAGCGTAGCCAAAGAGGTAGGGACCTTGACCCCTAATTAAATGAAAAATTGTCATATAAGTCCCCCCAAAAAATATTCTTCTCTTCACCCTAATTGGTTTCCTTGGTTAATTTTCACACTGCCACAACTTCGATTAGATTTAATAGTGGCAAGACCAATGGATCAAGAATTTAGATCCTATCCAATATCTTTTCATCCATTTCATTTCAATCTACTAATCAATAATAGATAAGAAAATAATGAATGCCAGTGAAAGCAATACCAATGTGTTGAATCTTATGGGCTTAGTGAAAACTGAAGCCCAATCATGCACAACACAGGGCTGCCTACACACAAGATTATGCTTTATAAGCCCAAAAGATTAAATTATTTTGGTCCATTTGAGTTTCTAAAACTAGATATAATAACTGTCGATTAAGTATTAACTCGATTGTTATAGGTATTATTGTCAATGTAAGAGGACGTGAGTTAAGTGGGTTGAAGCCTATTATCCTCCTATTTATGAGTGGGGAATGTGTTATAAGTAATTCTAAACATTATGTAAAAAAGAAAAAAATATGATCAGAATCTATAATGAAATTATTCAAAAAATATATATAGTGATAGAAACAAGATTAGCGAATATTTTATCCTTCATTTTAATCCCACTTGATTTTTATATATCTTGTTGCCAAACTCCATTTATTTAAAGTTATATTATTTGAATTTGATTCCTTAAAACAAAAATACCTCCACTTTTATCCGGTATTTTTTTATATTATGTTAATGTTGACAAGTTTAAATAAAATAAATACTATGAAATCTTATAAAATTTAAAATATTTTATTAAATTACATAAAAAATAGCTAAATCCTAAATACAATTCCAATTCAAAATTGAATCAAACAAACATGAACAATGACAAAAGGATGATATTACAGAATACTTAATTTCTTGACGGGGGCAAAGCACGAATATGATAGTGGGGTGGGGGCAAAATAAAGTTTTAAATTTGAGGGTCAAAAAAAAAAAAAAAAAACCTTAAAAAAGGCTTAATTGAATAATTTATCACTAAAATGGACTAAAATAATATATTAAGTAACGTTGTCTTTTATCCTAAATTAGTTATTAAATAAAGCTCTCATGTATTAAATAATCCATTCTTGTTTTATGAAATATTTAATTTCTTATAAACCTTTTCATGTTTTGAGGTACCATTTCATTTATTAAATAGTTCTTTCACGATTGCATATTATTGATTTTTTTAAAGAAAATCAATTTTGTATTTTAAGTAATAGTTTCATATTTAAAGTAATTCTTCCATATTTTACACGTCACTTAATTTTTTAAAAACATTTTTATATTTTAAATACTTTAATAAGACCTATTTATAGGTAGGGTCACTCGTTTAAAAATTAGGAGGGTTTGTTAAAAAAATATAAATTCGAAAAATGAGCTTAAATAAAAAAAATACCCATTAAAAAATGAGTCGAACCTCGAGTAAGATTTTTTTTTTCTCGAGCCTAACCTGACTCAAATTAACAAAAAGACAAAAAACTGTTTTTTTTTTTGCTGCTATTTTCTTAGTGTTTTCTCATTGTTTGGTTATAATTTTATTATTATGTTACTACTATTTTATTGTTATTTTTTGGATACGGTATAATTTTTATTTTATTGTTAATTTTGTTACTATTTAGAGGTATTTGCTCGTTAAGTTACACATATCTTAATATTATTTAAGCATGAATATTTTCTTAAATTTATTTTTAATTTGCTGAGAAAATTTATTTAATGTCTTTAGTATTTGTGATGTGTTATATTTTTTTATTTTTTATACAAAAAATAATATTAAAAAATAATTTGGGCGGACTGGACCAGGCTTGAGTTTTAGCATTTTTATCGGAATCGAGTTAGAGTAAAATTTTAGGCTCATTTTCCAGGTCAGGTTGAGCTTTACTAGCAAACGAGGTTAAAATTTTGGCAATACCCATCTCAAACCCGACTTTTTTTCTTGTGAATTACAAGGAAGAGAACAAACTTCTAACAACAGCGCGACTAACTCGAACCCAAACCACACCTGAAACGATGAACACTATAACCATCAAACTAACACATGGATTTATAAGTGTTTGTTTTGAATGGACAAAATTAATAAAGAATGAACGTGTGGATGCAAAAGATGGATCGTAAAGTTAGTCAAAATCATGGTTTTGATTTAAGACTCTAAAACGTTCAGGAAAGAACTTAGATTGTGAAACAATCTTAAACGCACTCAAATCCAAGTTAAATAAAATAATTAAAATAACTAAGATAAATCAAATTGAACAATAGAACAATAAAACAATAAAAAAAAACACTAAAGAAGATAGATAAAAAATATGAAACGTGACGTGTAAAAATCCTAAAAAGTATTGGGAACAAGAGTAATCTACAACTCCCTTAAAGCAACTTTAATTTTTCCTCCAATAAATAAAACTTAATAAGAAAAAGTTTGAAGATTATTTTAGTAATTTGAAAAGATTATTAATTATCTTTTTGAAATAACTTAATAAACAAACATATCCATTCAAAACATGCAATATTGGTTGTCAAATTTGTCATTAAGTCAATAAAATTTAAATAATAATCAATTGAATAATGAATTGTGTATAATACCAAGATTTATATATAAATTAGTTAAATAAATCCAAATAAAATTATTTAAATAAACTAGAATTTTAATTCATCTAAACAAGAATTAATTTTAAACTATTTTTTTAACATAAAAATTTTAAATAATTTAAATAATTTAATAATTATTAAAAATAAAATATTATAAAATAAAAAATTAAAATATCCAAATATATGTATTTTTACATAATGGTTGGCGTGAAATTTAATGCAAGTGCAGAACAAGAGAATTGGGTAAGACAGTTCATTCTTAGGTAACTACAAGTGTCCCGAATTTTATAAAATAAAATAAAATGAAAAAACCCACAAAAAATAATGATTGAATAAATTAAATAAAAAATAGAAAAGTGTGGGATGGAAATTTTAACATCCACTTGAGAGAGACGACCAAAAAGAGGCGGAAGAAGAAACTTCGGAATATAGAAGCAAGGATACGCTACGCTAGCGGCTCAATTTAGCGCGCTCCTTTTCTTTTCGCTTTTAAAATGCGCTCTATCTTCTTCTTTTCTTTTTGAACTCCGAATTGTTATTATAATACTAATAGTGGAAAAAAGAGAGGCAAAATCGGTCTCCGATCATTGAAATTTCCACGCCAAAGGCCCAGCTTGCCTACTTTCCTCCCTCTGATCCATTCAATTAAACCCTAAAGCTCTTCGCCCCTTGATTTTAATGTTCTATTTCGGTTCCACGAGAGAGAGATCGGCGTCGTTTTCGTAGTGAATAATTGAAAAAGAGAAATAGATGATGCGGAGACGGAGTCCACCGAAGCACAGGCACGATGGGACTTCGCCGCTGCCTCTCGGGATGGATTGGAGTCCGCCTCCTCGTAAATGGGTCAGCTTTCCCTCCAATTTTATCTCTCTTTCCTCTCTTTTCTTTTTTCTTATTTGAAGTTTGTTTGGAATCTGAATTATCGCTCAATAGTGTTTTGAGTGATCTTATGGTGGATCGAGAAAACAGAAAGTCGATCAATTTTGCACAGACTTGATTGCTAGATTGTTTCAGTAACTTAGTTTACCTTGATCTTAAATGGAAAAGACAGTGCGTTTATTGCTTTATATTGTTTTAACCTGCTTTTTTAATACATTAATCTAGTAAACTTTAGAATTTAGGTTATTTTGCTCCCCAAGTTTCAGTGTTAATATGAAATCTCTTGATATGGTTCTTAAGAATTTACGGTGCTCCTATTGATTTATAAGCACATTCAGCCGTGATGTGGTTTAGGGGAGAAAACAGCAGCAATATAAAGAATTAGGGCTGAACAAATGAGTAAGAAAGTTAGAAATCTAGAAAACTCAAGGGCTATAGAAAACCTTTAGCTTTTTATGTTAATTCAAAGAAAATAAAAAGAATAACAATATTGGCTGTAAAGCTTACAACTTCTTTATATAAGCTTTCTTTCTTGCAAGTAAAGTTACTAAGCTTTCTTGCAAATAAAGTTTTAACCCATTTAAACCTAATAACCTTAGCTGCCCAAAATATATCTAATACTTAAACTAAATACTATAAAATAAAATATTATAAAATTAAGCTCCTGCATCATTCTCCCTGGCTTGGAAAACTCGACTCCAGTGAGACAATTTCCACCATGTCAGCATAATTTTCTAGATCAGCTCTTTTTAGGCAATTCTTCATGTAGTTTTCCTGATTCATATCACTGGTTTGAAAAACTTCTGCATCGGTAAAAATTAAAGTATCTAACTGATTCGACTTTATCAAGGGTCATGCCGAACATCTTAGGAACCTCAAATATGTTTGGGCCAAAATATGAGTCACTTTCCTGTTGATCCCTGACTTCTTCAAAACCCTTCACTTGAGCACTCAACGCCTTTAGTACTGAAGATTATCAGCTAAGTGCGTCTACCACAATGCTAGTCTCCTTTCCTTCTTTAGTTGTTGTTGGCTACACATCACGAACAATCAAGGATTCTTCCTCAATTTCTTCCGGATACTCATCATAAATAGGATCTAACAAATCATAGTCTTGCTCTTCCATATACATCTTTCCAAAAAAATCAACAACTTCAACTTTGATTCAATTATCATTTAATTCAAGGGCACACACTAACCATTCCTCCAGTCCACCTCGTATTGCACAGTTTGCAGGTCCAACATCATGAAAGGGGTTTTCTTCCTCATCGAATTAGATTTATCAGCAAGGCTACCTTTAGGTATGTCAAACTGGCTGGGGATAGCTTCCTGAATCTCTGTTTGGGTTCCCACTTTGATGTGGATTGGGGAAGAAAACAGTAGCAATTAAAAAGAATTAGAGCTAAACAAACGAATAGGAAAGAAGATGGAACTCTAGAAAACTTAGGTTATAGAAAACCTCTAGTTTTTCTATTAATTCAAAGGAAATAATCAGAATAATTATTATGGCTGTAAAGTCTATAACTTATTTATATAGGGTTTTTTTCTTGCAAGTAAAGTTTCTAGGCTTTCTTGCAAAAAGTTTAATTAATAATCCTATACTTAACCCCCAAGTGGTAATAATCCAAGCTGTCAAAAAAAAAAATCTAATACTTTAAATAATTTAAACTGAAATAATCCAAGATCCTGCGTCACACTTGTTCTTGTGGAAACAACCATGTATTTCAGCCAATCTCGTTTTTTGACACTGATTTCCTCTTTCTCAATCTCTAATGTGTCCAACCATGGGCTAAAAGCAAACTCTTGTGGATATGGTTTAGGGGAGAAAATAGCAATAATAGAAAGAATTAGGATTGAACAAACGAGCAAGAAAGAAGTTGGAACTCTAGAAAATTTGGGGTTATAGAAAATCTCTAGTTTCTTTATATTAATTCAAAGAAAATAGTAAGAATAACAATGTTGGCTGTAAAGCTTACAACTTACTTATATAGGCTTTCTTTCTTGCAAGTAAAGTTATAAAAGTTTCAATCCTAACCCTAGATTTAAACCTAATGATAACTAATAAAATTGGCTGCCCAAAATATATCTAATGCATAAAATAAATATTATAAACTAAATCTGAAATAATAAAATGAAATATTATAAAATTAAGCTTCTGCATCAAGTTGAATTGTATTAGTTTTTTTGGTTAAGCTGGATGATCTGAGAACTCGAGAAAGAAACTAGAAATCATCTTAAAATAAGGATTGATTTTGATGCATTTTCAATACCATTGTTTATGGTTCTTTTTAGCATGAAAAAAGAAATGATTTTCTTTTCCTTAGTTTATTTTCTGATTCTTGTAGTAAGAGCCTATACTCATTATACATATACGTGCAGAATGGGAGGGAAACTGTTTGGCCACATGATCCTCAAACAGGATGGAGTTACACTGTTACAATACCATCTTGGGTTGTCCTTCCCAAAGCAAGAGATTCAGATCCCGTTGTGGTAACCACCATTGTCTATGCCTATGATAGATGTAATCCAATTCTGCTTTGTAGTTTGTAATATTCTTAGTGATGTGTTGAATTCTCTTTCACAATACAAAATTCGGCCTCTCTGTTTATTAATAATCTAGTACTTTTCTATTTAGTAAAAAAAATCTAATACTTTTCTAATGGATTGTTATATTACAAATCAGAAAACTTTCAACATGTAAAGGGGCTTAAATTCTCTTTGTTGGCAATCTAACACTCTTAAGAGTTATTTTCAGTTTTTAAACTGACACATTGGCATTCTTTTGTAATCATCAATCAAATAGATATAGTCATTTTAGTCATACTAATATAATTTTTACAGTTCTCTGTTAACATTCTTAGGGTGTCAGTTTTACAGGGTACAGGTTGGGTTACAGTCACCAGAGGGGGTTACAGCAACACGTGGAGTATTAAGAAGATTTAATGATTTTTTGAAGCTATTTACTGAAGTAAGTCCTGGGAGTTTGCTTTAGTTGCAGCAAGAACTCCATATTTAGAGTGTAATGTTATGTAATTGAAGATGATATGCATTCTGACTAAAATATTCAAATACAATTCATTTAGGACCTCACGTCTTAAATTGTTATTTGACTTCTGTCTACAGCTAAAAACGGCATTTCCCAAGAAAAGTCTTCCCCCTGCACCGCCCAAGGGATTGTTGCGTATGAAAAGCAGGGTTTTGTTGGAAGAGGTAGGCAATAAGCTTTCCACTTTGGGGTGTCTCTGTGTGTTTTAATTTTTTATGGTTTTAATAGAATTGCTGTAGTGTCTTCTTTCTCTTTATCATCTGGAAAATGTGCCATAACTCTATTTCATTTCCCATTGTTCTCTTCTCTGATGATCAGTACTAGCTTTTTGGCTTCCCCTTATAGTTGCTAATACAATTCATCCTTGATAGCAAACTTAGAACTTCTCAGATCTTTGTGCCACAAAACTTTGTTTTTTATGGACATTTTCCCTGCATTATTTTGTCCTAGAAACAGTGTGCGCAAATTGGGGCATGTCTTTGTGATAGGCTATATTGATTGAAGCATGTCAAAGTTCTCTACGTAACTTGGCACTGGATAATTCAGAACTGAAGCCCATAAAGGTGTTTTCCTTCAGTTGTCTGATGTAACTAAAAGAATCCTGAAAATGGAAATCAGCACTATTGATTTCCAAGGTTCAAATCATGTGTTTTCTATACAGACATACAAACATAGTTTGAACTACAGTTTTTATTTGACAAACCTTTTTTCTTTAATAAAAAATTTGAACTTCAAGAATTATAGATAGCTAAAGGAGCAGATTATTAAGTTGCAACGGTAGCAATTAACTGTTTATGCGATGCGAGTTGGTATGTTTGGGAAAAACCAAAGAGAGAGAAAAAAAGGGAAGCTTCTGATTAAATGTTTGTCATGTCTATTATCTGAGTGACTAATGTCCTAAAAAGTCTTAGTTTTGTTGCAGAGAAGGTGTTCATTGGAGGAGTGGATGAAAAGGCTGTTATCAGACATTGATTTGTCGAGAAGTGTCACAGTGGCGTCCTTTCTTGAACTAGAAGCTGCTGCGAGATCTGGTATGTCCAATCCTACTTCGTTAACAGGACTTTAAGATGTAGTTATCTTATCTTTTACAATTTTCCTGTAAAAGTGGGTATCTGATAGAATCTAAGCAATAGTGGATGTCTATTAGAAGATATGTAGTATATCTATGATCCAGATTATTTTTACCATTAACTTAGACTTTTTACATATATATTCTTTTCAGCATTCCAAGAGGTAAATGAATGCTCCTCAGAACCGAATGTTGCTGGAAATAGCACAATTTCATCAAATGAGATTCATCCCAGTTCAAACACATCTCATATTGCTGGTTGTTCATCAGTGACATCAGATTATGGTAGTGATACTGCTTATGAGACATCTGAGCTTGGATCACCTAGGTTAGGGAGAGATAACAGCTCTGACATTGGTTTGGGAGATCTGACATTGGATGAAGATTTGTCAGGTTCAATAGAAAAATTTGTGAAGTATGGTATGTCCAACATTGATGAGGGACTATCTATGGGACAGACAATTTTGGAGCAGCTAGAAGATTTTCCTAGGCATAAAACACATAACAGAAACATCAATACAACTTTGGCGAAAGATACTTATAATGGAAATGGCTCTAGAGCTTCATTTCTTGGCGCTGATGGATTGGAACTCTTTTCCGAACCAGAGCCTGGTAAGACGGCTGGTCATGCTCGAAAGCTATCAACTGAAAGTGTTGGGGGTGATGTAACTTCTTTGAGAGGTAGTGATATGTGCAACTTTAGAATTTCAAATTCATCTTATGACCTTCCTGGAACTTCTGAAGTATTGAGTACCATGGGAACTCTTGGAAAATCAGATTTGCAGTTTTCTGGTGCTACACAAATAATTCTTCCATTGGATCAGCGTCACAAGATGAACAGGTTTCTTTTGACAATGCAGCAGAGACTAATCACTGCAAAAACTGACATGGAGGATCTTATAGCAAGACTAAATCAAGAAATAGCTGTGAAAGGTTATCTTACAACAAAGGTTTGTAGAAGCAGTTCAATGTGGCTTTTGAGATTTTGATTTTGGAAGTTATCATAATATAAATTGTTTAGTATCAATACAATTGAGATATTCTCATTATTCAGGGGGTTATTTGAAGTGACAGTACATAGTTTTGATGCTGACTTTTGATATTTCACTGTATCGGTCTCTTTTTTCTTTCAATAACGTGTTTTATTTGATCTACACTTAGATGAATTGTGCGTGCAAAACAGAAATTTTTTATAGGTTTTTTGTGCATCAGTTTTTTTTTTTTAAATTTATTTTTTGCCCCTTTTTGGTCAAGGATTTTCAGACCTGTGTCCGTTCCAACAAATTTTGACCAGAATCCTATATAGCTTTTCTAATTCTGTTTTCAAATGGTTTTTGTCTTTGGGTGTTTTATATTGCAATAGAGGCTGAATAAGCTTTCTTTTTAGTAAAATATTAGCAATTTGAGTTTAATTAACATATTGGAGATTCTCAGGTTAATGATTTGGAAGTGGAACTTGAAAGCACCAAACAGAAAAGTAAAGAGAACCTGCAGCAAGCTCTCCTGATTGAAAGAGAAAGGTTTACTCAAATGCAGTGGGAAATGGAAGAACTTCGGCGTAAATTATTGGAAATGGAGTTTAAGTTGAATCCTAAACAGGTAAAGCGTTTGACTTCTTTTAATCTTGAAATATGTTTTTCTTTATAACTACCACACGAGTGCACATGCATGATATTGGTGCTTTGTGCAGGTATTTTTGTTAGGTATATGATGAACTTAGCCTTATAAACTATGCATGGAGTGGAATTGCTTAAAATTGGTGATTATATGTCTCTAAATGTTTAATGTCTTATTTCCAATATGTCTATCTCCAGCCCTCTGCCTCTCACCCTGCAGGATAAAGCCAATCTAATCTCCTGATAGGAATGTTATAGAACCTGATTGTTGATACTTTCTGCTGTTACTTGAGAAATTTGTTTGAAAAATTAACTGTCATTGCTTTTTGAGTGCCTAAGATGCATTTTGAGGCAATTTCTTTGCCCCTTAAAGTAAAATATACTTGCCGATGTTTTAGTATTCACTGATAAAAATAAAACTTGAGACAGGATGAGATGCAAATAACAGAGACAACTAATCATTCTGCTGCTAAGGAGAAAGATGCAATGTTGCAAGAGTTAAATGCAAGTAAGGAGCAACTGAAGATTATCTCAAAGCAATATGAAGAGCTAGAGACTAAATCAAAAGCCGATATTAAAGTTCTTGTTAAAGAGGTCAAGTCTCTTAGGAAATCTGAAAAGGAACTGAAGCAGGAGGTTGATCAATCACTATCAAAGATATCCGAGGTGGAGGTAATAATCTGTACTAAAGCATTTCCATAACACCCCACTCCCCAAATTTACCGAGATTTTTACATTCTTTGTGGTCAAAGCAAATCGTCGCTAATGGATTTAGTCCTTGGATTTTGCAGGTACAACTAGAGCACGAAAGACAAATCAGCAAGCATGTAAGAACTGCCAGAGAAAAGCTGCTAAATGAATGCCAACTTCTTCGCAATCATCTTCTTGAGTGCAATGTGAATTTGTCCATAGATGATGATGAAAATTTAATCAAGGATTCTTCTTTAGTTGAAGAAGCATTGGATTTGTTGACTACATCTGATGATAAAATCACTGTCCTACTTGCAGAGGTACCTTGCTTTTTGGCTAGTTCCAGCACTGTGAAAATTATTGCCCCTTGAGTTGATCTTTAGATATTCATTTTTATTGGAAATATTCAATAGAAAATGAAAGGCTTTGTCACACCATTAAGTATAAACCATAAAATGGATTCCGAACTTTTGTCCTCTCTATCTCTCATTCTTTCTTCCCCATCCTGCCCCTTGCGTTTTGGCCACTTTGTAATATAATTTTCCATTATTTTATTGTTTCATATTCCCTGACCTTTGCCTTTGTCTAATCTTTTTCCTGCATAATATGATTTAGGTGCAACTATTAGCGAAGGAAGATAGCAGTGCCATTGGGAATACCGATAATCTACATGACAACCACTACGATACTAGAATAGATGATGAGTTAAGGAAGATCATAGCAGACATCTTCACCGACAATGCTAAATTAAGAAAGCAGGTGAATTCTCAACTACAGCATAGACTCAAATGTGATATCATGTCAAAGAATGATGATAAGGAATTAGAAAAATCTTAGAAAAGTTGAAATGATGTTTGAATATTGTAGTTTTTGATACTATAGAGTATGATAAGTCAAGCCCCCCACAATCTCCATTACAGTTCCAGTAATCAATCGCATGCTGCTTTTATTGCATGATCTTAACAATTATAGTTGTGAATTTTGCGGTTACATGTATATCAGTGATGATGAGAAGATGCCCTTTTATGACACTGCTGTATACTTTTTTTTTTTGGTCTAGTCACTTGAATAAATAGAAAGATGAAAGCAAAAAGCATGTGTTAGATGTGTCCCTCTACCCCGGGGTTTTTTTTTTTTTTTTTTTTTTGGGGGGGGGGGTAGTTAAACTTGTTTCTGCATTTGATAACTCTGTAGAGAGATCATTGTTCCAATAGCAGCAATTTTCAAGCATTAAAAGTTACCATGTTGTGTAAAAGAATGATAAACTATTCATTGTAAGTGTAGTTTGGTTGAGTGTAAGCTCACGGCATCTTCTCTGCAAGACAGAAAAATATGAAACATAAAATCAAACTGCAAGGTAATCGGATAATAACTTTATGAAATGAAATAAATAGCATTATCTTCAAATTTTTTTGGTAGTAACATTATCTTCAATTTTAACACACATATAAAATCATTTAATATAAGTTTAAGGGTGTAAAAAGTGCTTAAATTTTTTTTAAAAAAATAATTAAGGTTTTTTTTTTTTTTTTTTTTGTACTCAATTGAATACTTGAACTTTCGCATAAAAATGATTTTCAAACTTTTTCAAAAAAAGTAAATAAGATTTTTTTTTTCATTCAATTGAATATTTAAACTTTTAAAATGTATTAAAAAAATGATTTCTCAAAAAAGCAATTAAGCTTATGCTCTTATTAAAAATTAGAAAAACAATTTATAAATAATAACAAATAATAAATTTTAGAAAATTTATTAAATTTTAATAAAAATATTAAAAATAAAAAATTTATTAAAAATTAGATTTTTTTTTATAAAAATTGTAAAAAGAAATTGTAAAATTTTATAAAAATCATAAAAAAAAGTTAATGACTCCTAGTTTTTTTTCAATTAAAGTCATCACGTGTTGCAACACAGTGTGACATGTGAAAAATAATAAAAAATAAAAATCAATAAAATTTATAGAAAAATTATAAAATGTTTCTTTTGGTACGATAATTTTTATAATTTTTTTTACGAAATTTATATTTTTTTACATTTTGTATAATTTTCTTACGACTTTATAAAATTTTATAATTTTTGTATATTTTTATATATTTTTACGATTTTATATTTTTTTAATTTTAATAAATTTGTAATATTTAAAATTTTTTATTAAAATTTAATAATATTTATAGCTTTTATTGGTTTAATTTTTTTATAATTTTTAATAAAAGCAAGGGCTTAATTTTTTTTGAAGTTTGAGGGTTTTTTTCGTTATTTTGAAAGTTCAAGTACCTAATTGACTATTGAGTGTAAAAAGGAGTAGGGGCTTAATTGTTTTTTTTTTTTAATATTTGAGGGTCTTTTGATGCATTTCAAAAGTTTAAGTGCTCAATTAAGTGCAAAAAAAAAAAAAAAAAAAGAAACGTAATTATTTTTTTGAAAAAATTTGAAGGCTTTTTACATCCTTAAACTTTTAATATAAACTTTTAAATCTTCCTAATAATTATCTTTAAATTTTACAGTTATTTTATTTTAAAAAACTACATATTTCATATATATTTTTTCACTTTTTTTTTTTGTCTTTTCATTTTTAGTTTTTCACTCTTGTGGGATATATTGAAAATTAGTAAAATTAATATACCAACTGCATAATCCTAACGTAAAGGTGAATTAATTAATCTCCATCCATGTGCTTATCGGAATACATAGCCATTAATGTACATATTTTTTTTCAAAACATTAATGTACATATTTATATAGTTTATCATTATCCTATATTGTATTAAAATGTAATAATGGTTTTTTTTTTAAATCATTCTAAATGAAAATTCTTGTAAAATGTTATACAAAAAGGGTAATAATGTAAGAATACATTAATTAATTCCATCACAGTTATAGTCGTTTGGGCATGTTTCGACAAGAATATAAAGTGGTTTTCCGTTAAGCTTTTGTTGTCCCTATTAAAAAGGATAAATATCAATTAAGATGAGTTGCATAATTATAAAATTTTAGTTTTAATTTAATTCTACATATTTATAAAATAATTTAATCTATTTATTTTTAATTTGAATAAATATAATTGTTTGTATAGTTGATATTTATACTTAAAATGGTGTCACATTATATTTCTAAAGAGAATGTAGATTTGAATATTAAAAATCACATTATTAAGAGGAACAATCAAGAATTCTGCATATAGATACATGAAAGATACAAAAAAAAAATAGTATCACATTAATAATATTGTTAATGGCATGAGAAAATGAAATTGAATTAAAATTTCATATATATATAGAGAGAGAGAGAGAAATGAATGAAGAAGTGGAATATGAAAGAGAATACAAAGAAATAAATGAAAGGGGATCGGATTTTATTTGTACTGTAGCTGAGATGAGTCTTGATTATTTTTATCCTTGAACTCCTCTAGACCCGACTTTTTATTGAGTCTTTCAACCAATTATTTTAATCTTTTAATTAAATATGTATGAAGTATTAACATTCTTTTTGAATGTGAGAAACCGTAGTGTGAACAAATAAAAAAGAAGAGGAACGATAAGCAAATTTTGTCATTTACTACATTATAAAAGACACATTAGAATAGACCCTTTGTTCATTTTAAAAAGAGAAAAAAATACAAAATAAAATAAATAAAGAGAGGGTTTACTCTCAGATACCTAGCTAGATAAATATGTATTATGTCGATCCATATCAATTAATTTGTAGAGTAGATACTCATACAAATTAATCATATGCCAGGAACTAGATTTGAACTGGTGATACGAGGATTTTCAATCCTCTGCTCTACCAACTGAGCTATCCCGACCATTACCGACGCATTATCCTCATAATATTAGATGACTTCGGTCTATGTCAATTAAAAATGAAAGCAAAAAAAAAAATGAAAAAGTATTAAATTAAAAGTCTCAAACAAGAATTTCTTGGATCTTCAAAAGGAAGACTTTGTAAATTTTTATACGAGTAATCATATGTATTATGAATCATTCAGATAGGTATACCTTGCTCAAGAGATTTCTACATATATATATATATATCAATATATCACAAGACTTCTGATAAGAGAACGAAACTCCTCTACTTCTATGAATTGTTCTAGATACTCTTTTCTTAAATATCATTCAAAAAAGTTTTGAATTGTCTAGTATTTCATCCATTAGTAATCCAAGATTTTAGACTTTTATTAAATGAAAGAGAGATTCACCAGGATAAAAATACTATAGATGCAAGATATAGAAGGGGAGTGAATGCTTTCTTTTTTGCCATTTTTTCATCCGTGAGTTGTTAATGAACCCACCTCATTCGTTGACTTTATGTCATGCCTTTCATTATATTATAAAGTAAGGGCTCATGAATCTTTTCTCTGTTTTTTTATTCAGTGCTTAGCCTTTGAATTTAATTGAATCTAAAAAAAATACAGAATATAAAAAATAAGGATCCACTTTGAATTCGAATGAAATATATATATATATATATATTATTGTTATATTGATATTATTATTATTTTCAGATATCTCAATTGATGAAATTCGAAATAATTATCTTCTTTTGATAACTGCTCGAAAGAACCGCTTCAAATAATAAAGATTGTTCTATTTAAATTTTAAGACGAAGTAACGTCCAGTTTATATCAAGATTGAAATCAAACATAATATAATTAAAAAAATTAAATATTTTGAAATTTTATAAGTTTAGAATTATTGGATACAAATTTATGTTAAATTTCCTATTTTTGTTTCCTCCAACTCCTTATGTTGAAATATCTTGGTGGGTTCCAAGAGTGTGGACATCACTTTTTCTCCCTCAATTAATTAGTGGCATCACGCGATTCACATAAAATTGGAGAACAGCTACCTTTCATCAAACCAAACTGTAATCATCACGCAACACCTTTGCAGTTTACGGTCATCAGTTTGCCACATTCCTACTGCCCCAACCAACTACTTTATTAATCAAATTATTAATAAAACAATCTAAATGAGTTGGAATTTTTGAAATGCAATTTTTTTTTTATCGATTGAAAAATTATAAATAATTTTAGATATCATATTAAAAAAAGAATAGGGAAAACGATACGAATTTAAATTATTTTAAAATGTAGACTTAATATTTAAAAAAAGAAACAAACTTTGGAGTATAGGAGTGAATATGAGGGCAGAATGGCCGGGACTCCAATCAGTTTTCAGTTGAATCTATTCGATTAAGATAATAAAACAATGTTTTCCATCGTCGTCTACATCCCCTGGTCAAATATATTACACGTGGCATCTCCTCAGAATCCTCCAGCCACTTAAACGACTCGGTTATGACACATGGCGTGTAGAATTCGTGGTATCAAAAGCACCTAGCACGTAGGCCTTCATTATCCTAATCCCAAAATTTCATCTTCATTGGGCTTTGGCGAGTGGCGTAGAATTGCGATTCTTTCTCTGCTGAAGCGAACTCCTTGTCTTCCTTTATGTTTTGGTTTTCAGTTTCTAATCCCTTGCTCCATCTTCAAGCAACATTTCATTCCAGCTAAAAACTCCGTAGGAAATCGATGTTGAGAATCAAAGGGATGAAAGGATGGGCTTTTGTTGAAGTAAATTAGTGTGATTAGGGGATGTGCTCAAGAGCTAAAAAACATGGGCTTCGCTGCTGCTCTTCGCCCTAATCTTCCAGCTACTTCTCCTCTTCGTTTTCGCGAGGTGTTTTCTCTGTCTCTGCATTTCTTTTTCCTTTTTCTTTGGTTGGATTTATTTCAGCCCAAATAGTTTGTTTGTTTTGGTGCCAATCTTCTGTAATCTACATGCTAACTTTTATGTTTATTTTTAGTCAGGATTCCTGAATCCACTGTTTTAATTCTTTCCAAGCTCAATTCATGCTTCTTTGGTGCTAGAGATAATGAAAAATCTTTAGCAAGTACTTAGTAAAGTCGGTGAGTTGACCAAATGGAATCTGGCTAGTAAAAAACTGGATTTATGAACATTATTTGTTGGATTTGTAACTTTTGGATTCTGATAATTTTCGGATTAGGATATTAGATTTACTATCTGTAGCCTATATGGATAGTAACTCTCGGATATTTGATACCGTTGATGTGCGAAATATCATATCAATTGGGAGTGAGCACTGAAGAGCGGTGCTTCCTCTTGATGCCTGAATAGGCCAAACCATAGCTGCTAAAGAGCTTTGTCCATTGGGGATTTGAACCCATGACCTCTAAGATATAGAAGTGATAATGAGTGCAAGGATGGTACCATTTGGACAGCTCGTGGGTTCAAATGCCCCAAAATCTTTTCAGAGTCAATGACAAAACTTTGAGGATGTACGGCTCTTCAGTCCAACGACACCCAAAAGAAAAATACGTGATTTATGTGATGTTTCACCATCAACATATACCAAACCTCCTGTCCTTTTGATTCGAATGTACTGCATATTCAAATCTATTATCCTAATTTGTTTTATTTGTACATATATATTATCCAATAAATTGTTATCTAGTTCATAATTGGATATATTGTGTAAATTATTGGGATTCTGACTGAGATATTTTAGAACTTATCCCAGATTACTTTTTTACAAGTGTAGTAGTTATTTATGGTTGAGCAATATCTTGTGCAGTTATATACTCTGAGGCACAGTTGGAAACAGAAAACACTACCTTTTGTGGCAGTAACAAGAGGGAAAGGCCATTCTCTTCTTATTGTCAAATCTGTCTTGAATAACAGTAAGTCAAGCATCAATGACAATGGGGCAGCTGAATCTGCAAAAGTTCTTCTTGAGAGATTGTTTGTGCAGACCCAGAAACTCGAACAAGGAATAAGCCGAGATGGTGAACCACTTCAGGATTTTCACCTTGCTCTTGACCTTCAGACTCTTGAGTCTGATCTGCTTGCTGCTTTGACAGCGTTGAAGCAGAAGGAAGATGATCTACAGGATGCGGAGAAAATGGTTGTGTTGGAGCAAAGTGAGTTAAGCCGAGCGAAGGATGAGTTGGAGCAACGGGAGAAAGAAATTGCCGCTGCATCTTCTAAGCATGAAAAACTGGAAGAGAAGCTAAAGCAGGCAAATCTTGCATTTGCTTCTCAAGCTAGTCAGATAGAAGATTTGAAGCTTCAACTCAAAGACCGAGACCAGAAGGTCGCTGCTGCACAATTTTCGCTGTCTGCAAAAGAAGATGAAATGGATAAAATGAGGCATGAATTGGTAAAGAAGACTGAGGAAGCTGAGAAGATTCGTTCTGAACTTACATCGAAGTCTCAGCTCCTGAATGAAGCCAATGAAGTTATGAAGAAACAAGAAATTGAGCTTCAAGAACTCCGAGAAGCAATTCGGGAGAGAGAAGAGGAGTTGGAAACTTCTCTGACTCAAAGGAAACTTGAAGAGGAGAGGCTGAAAGTTGCTGAGGCTAAATTGAATCAGCAGACCATGGAGTGGTTATTAGCCCAAGAAGAACTGAAGAAACTTGCAGAACAAGCATCTAGACACATGGGAGAAGCTAATGAGACCTTCAAAGATTTCACAAGAGTGAAGCAGCTACTTTCTGATGTTAGGTCTGAGTTGGTTTCTTCTCAGAAATCTCTGGCATCATCAAGACGTCAAATGGAACAACAAGAACAGTTATTGAAAACGCAACTCGAAGAGCTTGAAGAACAGAAGACAAGTGTTGCATCCTACATGGAAAGTTTGAAAAATGCCCAGATAGAAGTAGAGAGTGAACGAGTGAAGCTTAGGGTCGTAGAGGCTCGAAACAAGGATCTTGAATGGGATTTATCTGTGGAGAGGGAACTAATAAAAGAGTTACAAGAGGAGCTGAAGAAAGAGAAATATTCACTTCAGCTGGCTGTCCAGGATTCCTCTTTTCTTCGAAAGCAGTTAGGGCAGAAGCATACTGAATTTGTTGAAATGAGCAATGTTCTGCAAAATAAAGAAGCAGAGCTGGTGGAGGCTAAACTCGAAATCCAGCATCTGAAATCTGAGATAGCTTCTCTTCAGCTTATATTGGAGGAGAAAGACCAGGAACTCTCTGATGCCAAAAAGAATTTAGAGCAATTAAACCAAGAGATTGTAGAGCTGAAGATGCTTATGAGCAGTAAAGAAAATCAGCTCATTCAAGCTACTACTTTATTAAAGGAGAAAGATGAATATGCTCTGAAAGTACAAGATGAGTTGAATGACACAAAGATGAAGTTCTCTGAAGCTGAAACTGTCATAGAACGAATTGCAGAACTCACAAACCGACTAGTTATCTCAGTCAAGGATGAAGACAATAATGTGTTGAGGCCTGTTGATGATGTGAGCAGCGAATTAATGCATCAGCTGGTAGATAGGCCCTTTAATGATTTTGGATTGCAGAAAAAACAGCTTGAAACTGAACTCAGATTCACTAAAGAGAGCTTAAAAGATAAAGAAATGGAAGTTCTTGCTGCACAGAGGGCTCTTGCAATAAAAGATGAAGAGCTCAAAATGGTTCTTGGAAGGTTGGAGGCAAGAGAAAAAGAACTACAAAGGATGAAGGAAGAAATGATTGAAGATGCTAATGATATGAAGAAGCTTTATGCTTTGGCACAAGAGAGAATTGGGGAGAAAAGTATAGGTGACTTGGCCATTGAGAAGCTTCAGCTCGAGGCAGCTCAACTGGAAGTTGAAGCTGCCACGAGTGCTCTTCAAAAACTGGCTGAAATGAGCCATGAACTTTTGATTAAAGCTAGCACTAGTATTGAGGCTGATTCTGATACCAGTATCTTCCTGCAAATTGGTTCTGATCCAATGATTAGCATGATGAAGAACGATGAAAGTTTCACTGAGGTTACAACAGGAGTAGCCAGGCTTTCAGCTTTGACAGAGCGGCTAGTGAAAGATGCTGGAATTGTTGGTGCACACCTGCAAAGTTAAAGCTCCTGACTTGATGTTGTAGATAAATATCTGACTGTTTTTGCTCGCAGTGAAAGGCCGGCATTGGGGAAGTGGCATGTTCAGCTCAGCAGAATTTTGGGTCGTAGGTTAGTTGCCTGCTTCTTGATTATTAATCATGTTCTCATCGATCGTGCAGATGTCAAAACGTATAATATTATTTAGTTTGATGCTGAGCAAAACTCTACCAACTATTTATCCCTTGCTCTGAAGTAGAGACTTAAACCTTCTGTGTACTTGTATCATGTTCATGTATTTTATCATGTTACAATCTGTGTTGAAGTTATTTTATATTTATATAAATTTTGTTATTTTAATAATTCGTTTTAGACAGATTTTTAAGCATTCATGTATCCAGATTTGGGTTCTTTAGGTGTCTAATATTACCAAATCTACTCAGAAGCCCCGGTTCTTTTGCTCACTATATTCTGCTCTATTTATTGAAAAAGCAACTGTTCCTAATATCAATTGAATTCTTACAATTTAACCACTTATTGATATATTCTTCATTTATTCATTTATTTTCCTTTAGATAGAAATTACATGTGTAACTCTATAAATATGTTTAACAGCAATATTTACGTTAAACGTACTAGTTCTGAATCAGAAGGAAGTTGTGAATAAACACAGATTAAACTTGTGCCGTGAATTTTATTTCATTGTTTTGTGCTGTAAATTTATTGTGGCGGTTTGGGACTATGGGCAAATTGTGAAGACGATGTGATTTTAATCAAGTTGGTGGCCAGGATAGAAAGCATAAGATATCCATAATGAGATTTATATAAACCTAGGCTTCGTTTTGTGTTACTTGTGCAGAGGTTGGTTCTGGAGTTGTTTTTCTGTTCTTGAAACGAGGTATTTTCGAGTGGCCTTTGTGATATCAAGTAATAGCAGAGTTTGAGAAGCTTTGAAAATGAGGGTATAGGAAAGAAGTGAAACACTGATACAATGAATGAGCTTTGTTTAATAACTACGAGTGCTGATGTTGTGAAAGAGCCTTTGTGCAGGAAAAAATGAAGTTTTAGGGAATAGGGATGGTGCTGTGGTGGAGGTTAGCGACAGATTGTCTGTGGGAATGAGTGGCGTCGATTCAACGTGCTCCATCAGCGTGTAATTCTTCTCTACTTTGTACCACTGCTGGTGATTAAAAAGCTCCTTTTATCCACCAAAAGATAAGGAGTTTGAAAACAACTGCCAGCTTTTGGCATTTGGCTTGGGCATTATACGAGCATCCGAGCTTAGTTGAGAATTGGGAACTAACCATATTATCAATTAAAAGGGGTCTCATCCCAATTTGTAGCAATAACGTCTTCTGCTTCGGACATCTCGATCCATTAAAAAACCTGAACTATTTCCACCCCCAATACACATCATCAGCTCTGAGCTATTTCGTACATGTACTGCCCATATCATCAATGTGGGTATTATCAACGAGCCCAAAGTCTTCATGATGATTTTCAAGATCCATTAACTCAATTATTAGAGCCTCAAAACTCCGTTTCTTCAACATGATCCATTGGAGCCACCAAAGTATCCCTTTCCATATCATTAGCTAAAATATAATCGCCTATACCACTACCCCATACCATACGTGATCACAATCACAGAGCAAGCATTGAGCAAACCTTGTCCCAACATTAGGATAAAACTCCACCTTCTCCACCCGAATTGAATACCATAATTTCCGAGTTGGCTTTATTATATTTTTCAAAAATTATACGTCAGCATTAAAAAAAAAAACCATTTTAGCTTCACAAATGCAGCTCATGTATGAACTACAAAAGTCTAGAAATATCCTTATTTTAACACATTTTATTTAATCATTACCCTTGTGCGGGTAACCTTCGGCTCAATTTGAGCATTTAACCAACCAAATTGTGCAAACTTTAGGCAAATCATTTTCATTCGAGGCAGCAAGAACAGTATCGGCTCTGAAACTGTTCTTTTCTCCCACAGATTCATTGGGTGATATTTGTTTGTCATTGGCTAACGTTCCGTTTTCATCAAGTCCAAGCGGCCATTCCAAGGAACCAATTTCTCTTGCTCCAACGTGGCTGATTGTAGTAGTCAAAGCATCCTAAATCCTTTGGCTTCCTTGATGAATACTTAAACTATTAACCCCCCCCCCCCCCCCCAAAAAAAAAAAAAAAAAAACCAAATTGATTATCACTTGATGAAAAACTAGTTCATAGATGAATTTAAATCAGAACATAAAGCAACCATACGAGCATAGCCCCATCTAAGTTTCTAAAGTTGCTGACTTGAGTAACTGGTGCATTTGGCAGATAAATTAAAATCCATAAATAAAAAATAAAGGGTTCAGATTTCATTGGAGTACAGAAAGTTGTCCCTTGTTCTACAATTCAAATTCATATTAAATACATAGATGGTTGTTGTAGTTCAAAACTATATAAACATTGACTCAAAATTAAACCAAATATGAAGTGGGATTTTAGAGAGGAAGCACCTTCTTGACAATATCCTGACTGAGAGCAGCAATCTGTGAATCAAGTGACTTGATAGTCTCTTCTTTTTGATTCTCCAAATTAGCCAAAGCCTCCTGCAATTCAGCCTCAACTTTCTTCCTCCCTTCAGCCAATTTCTCCTCAACTTCCAACTGAGTCTCCTTCTTCATCTTGTTCAAGGCCGCTGCAATCTCAGCCCTTGCAGCTCTCATAATAGCCGCTGCTTGTTCTTCAAGCTGCTTCACTTCCTCAGACGTGTCCTTCACACTCGCAAGTTTCTCCTTTATGGCAGCATCTCTCTCATCCATGAATTTCCCGAGTGGGGTAAAGTAGACCTTGTCAAGAGCAAACATGAGGAACAAGAACTGGACCATCATGATGGGGAGGGTTAAGTTGAAATCGAAAAGAGCAGCCTTTTCTATTTCCACAGCAAGAGAAGGTGGGGCAAAGGATAAAGAGGTGACTGTGAAGAGGGAGATAGATTTGAGAGTGGCGGAACAGAGTGAGGGGATTTGTTGGGTTTTCAAGAACTTTGGAGTGGGGAGTTTTGGGAGGGAAAGTTGTGGGATTTGTTTGAGTTTGGGTTTGGAAAAGGATGATGAAGCAGAAATGGAGATTACAGGCTTTGAGGAAGCCATTATCATGCTGGCCATGGCTTCTGGTTTGAGGAAATAAGGGAAATGACACTCTTTTGAGTTTTAGATGTAGATACGATGTGAGATTGTGTTGTGCAAATTGAAAGGAAAAAAGGGGTTTTTTTTTTTTTCCAATTTTTTGTGGAGATGGTGAGCATGAAGTTTTGCAGAAAGTTATCTCATTCTTTGCCACACAAATTGATGAGGTTATGGTGGACTGAATGGGGATGGTGGGCTTTGGATCAGATAATGGGTCAAATGGCACTTTTTCATCGACCCAATAGAAAATTTGGGATTCTTTGTTCCTTCATAGTTGGGTACACCAAAGACTCAAAGGGCTAAAAAAATTGGAAATTTAATTGAAAATCAAAGTTAAAAATCCTACCCTAAATCAAAATACAGATGCTGATGATGCTAACAAAATTTGTATTCAATTTTTCTGTAAGATGTGACAGCATGTTAAGAACTAAAAGAGCAGGAAAAGCCTATATAAGTGTTAAATCAAATCTGACTTGAACCGAACCTAACTGAATCGAATATGCCATTACCCTAAAGCTGTAAAGATTTTTCATTGAACTTTTCACAAGGAAGCACACATACTACGGCAACCTCGGTTTTTGAAAGTTCCTGCTCTTTTAAGGGATGGAAGCTTTGAACATGTGGACCATAAGCGTTCATCCTCATATCCTTCTTCGTTATTAAGTTCACCCTCCACAGAGCTTGATAATGGCCTGCATATTTCGAATAAGATGACAGGATTATAGCACACTATGGATGATATATATAACCTACATGGATTGCATTCCTAATATAAATAGCAATTCTTTCATTGATGTAAAGAGCCTTACATGTATGAATGATCATGAGGAACAGTCTGTTTAACTTTTTGAACCCTTGTCGATATATGCCTAGTGAAATGAAGCTGAAGAGGAAAAAAAGAACAGAGGTTAGCACATTTAATTGTGGGACAAAAATATGATATCAAACAATGTTGTAAGAGCAGAGGAAACATGGGACAAACCTGATCATCATCCTTGATGCCATACTTTTTGATAAGATCAGTGTCTGTGATCAACTTCACATCACCATAAGACAAGCAAAAGTGCCCCCAAACACGTCCCCTCCATGATGCATTATGCAGATTCATATCACAGAAAAGCAATACAATGTCAATAACACAGATCAATTGGCCATAGGTAGAGTAGCCAAACTTGAATATTAGGCATCATGTGCGGGCAGGGTAACATGCAATAACAACAAAACGAATTGGCTATGATACTACTTTAAGAATCTGGCCTAGAACCAATTTGCATGCATGAGAGGCCAAACTTGAATAGGGAAGGGATTTTCAGACACTGAAATAAGTGAAGTTACCATGAAATCTTGTCAGGACCTTCACGACGAAAGACATTCTGGACCCCCAGCTTGACATCTGCAATGGTAGCCGACTTTAAAACTTCAATAACTGCAAGAAAAACAGATGTTAGTGGAACACAAAAACAAGTGAAATGTAATTATGGCATTTGGGATGGGAAAAGAAAGGAGAGAAAAAAGCACCAAAGGAAGAGCCATCCAATTTGCGAATGGAGAGATTGAGGGTCTCTTCAGGAAGCTTAGAATAAGAGAAAGTTTCGTGAGTTGAACCATCGGCGGCAACCGCAGGGGGTGATGAGGTTGACTTCCCTGGAAGCTTCTCCAAAGAAGCTGTTGAGGTAGAGATTTCCTCCACTTCGAGTCCCGACATGCTGTCAATATGTCAGAAAGAAAACAGAAAGAAACAAAAACAAAAAAGAAAGCAAAACAAATATAGGAAAAGATATAGAAAAGGACCAGGAGAATAAATCGGGTGGGGTCCCTGAACACACCAGATGTCAAAGGCTCAACCCATTTTAGGGAGAGAAACTTTGATTCTTTGGCGACATGGGACGACCTTTGTGTGTCGTTGGAGATTCAGAGAGAGGAGGAGGGCATGGGCGTTTCTCGTTACTTCCTATATTTGCTATATTTGGAAGGCTTTTCAGGGGCCAAATGGAACTGAGAGGAGATTGACAGTTTGAGAATCTCAAGGGTCAGGTTCTCATTAATTACAAGCGCCCCCATTTTTTTTCTTTTACAATATACATATATTTGGTATAAATGCTTCTTCAGTTCACCTGTTAGGCCAATTGGATGCCGAGAAAAACCAGAGAATTACTCAAAGAAAGAAAATGAGTTTGTCGATGTGACTCGCTCTGCCAAGAGCCCTACAACTTCACAGGCTGAGGGTTACATTACACATGTCCGGTATTGTCTCCTTACATTGCCGAGAGCTTTGGCGAGTTCACGAAGTGTTTGATCAGGTGAAAACATGACAACTGAAGAGTACCATGAGATTTAAGTCATGAATTTAAGGGAAGATGCCACCACTTGCCATAAGCCATGAGGTCAAATCCAACCGCGCGCAGACTCTTCAATTGGCACATGGTTCCACCTATTTAGGCACGACCAGGCACCCCACTCTATGAACCCATCATGACTTTCTACAAAGTAAAAAAACAAAACCCTGACCAACAATAGTATCAAACTAGTTGAAGATTCGTAACCCTCGAAAGAGTTCAATATGCAATCTAAAAAAGAACATTTGAATATTCCAGTTATAAAACTACATATCCATTTTTAGTTGCAGCCTTTCAGGTGTAAATAGAATCAAAAAGCTTCTGGCATATAATCAGTCCAAATATAGAACGAAATGAATAAGGGAACTTGAATATTTTCCTTTACATTTGAAGAATTTGACAGAAAGAACAAGAAAGAAAGGAAGTAAGAAAAATGGGCACCGAAAAGAGATATACAGTAGGAATAGTTGTAAACTATCCTAACTCTTCACTATTACAAAGTTTCACCAAATTTAGTAATCTTGTGACCCCGAGGGAGGGAAAAAGAGAAGACAAAAAATGGTGAGATGATCAGATTGCAGAGAGTCATCAGCAATGTTGGCTCTAACCACAAGAGGACGTAAAAAATTTGGATAAATCTCCATTCCTTTTAGAAGGCTATCTTACTTCCAACAGCTAATAAGCACTTTGATCGAACAAAGGTAAAGCAGAAACCAGCAAACTACGACTAGACATTTTTGTTAGCCTGAAGTCGGTTATTTCCCCACAAGCTTGTAGTAGGCATACAAACCAGAACCAACAAACCCCAGCAATTGCCCGATAACATTTAGCTGTAACAAAAATAAATAGAGTTCCTTTACAAAGTGCAACTTAAAAGGAGAGAGACAAATTTACATTTATGCCAAATGTTAACTAGCAGTAACAATAAAGTAGTGCACTTACAATATCAAAGGGAAGCCCACCAAAAAGCATCCAGCCAAGTCCAATGGTAAAGAGATCCTACAACCACAAATTAATTAGCAAACCAGAGAACAATTTTGGAAATATGCGCCTTTTTTTTTTCTAACAAAGGAAAATATGTACTTGTATGTTCTGCATGACAGTAAATGAGGCCAAGCAAGATATCTAGAAAATTCGTTTATACATGGAGATGAGAAATGCATCATTATACCCTAACAGTCAAATCAAATGCAAAGTCAGACAGCTCAAAATTTTTAATAAATAATGCATTTAAAAGGAGTTCAGTGCTTGGAACATTTTGGGGGGCCAGCATTTAGTGGAACTTCATTCTGAAGATCCCTCAATTAAACACAATTAGCAACAGTGAATAAAATTGCAGATCATTATGCATGATTGCCAGATTGTAGGGAGAAGAATGCATGAATCATGATTGGAGACGAGAGTAAGCATACCTTCAGATTCCCACAAATGGTTTGTGTAACTGCCGAATTGAGAGTTGTGTTCAAGAATATAGTGTAATTCAAGAAGAAAGCTAGCACACATGAAAGAACCAATACAGCCTGTCCAGAAAGAAGGGGGTAAATGTATCACCATTGTAAGAACCATATTGGGTTATTTGAAGTGAAGCTAAAAGGCACTGCAACAAGAGGTAAACTGGACAGTGTTTCAAGATTTCTGAACTTCAAGAGGCTACATATCAAAAGTCAATAATCCTTCAAATGATAGAAAAGAGAATGGTTATAAAGCAAATCATTGTGGACAATGCATTAATATATGCAACTGCCGTTTATAAAAGAGTTCAATTACCAACAAACAGGCAATCCCCAAAGATAAATATAAATATTCATATTGATACAGCAGCTTGCATGAGAGGGCAAAACATACCAAAAAACCAGGAGAAAAGAGGTGAGGGAAATTCATTGTAGTCTTCAAATCACCATGAAGAAATGTCCACACTAACAAAATCGGTCCACATATTATACCTATTATAAAAAATTCAGTTAATCATAAGATAGCTCTTAACTGAGACCAAAAGTTATGTGACCATGGAATAAAAGAATATGTAATTCAAGCTGGAGTTATAAGTTACCATTACACCACATAAGCCCAAAGCTATTAAGCCCACTAGATTTCCCTGAAAAAGAGAAAAATAGGCAAGCACACAATAATTATGCCAAAACAGAGAAGGGGAAATGTAGTTAAAAGAATAAAAGAAAGAAAATGGAGAGAATGCTACCAATTCGGGCTATGGTTGCAAGATACATAGCTGTAGACATGTTGGCCAAGAAAACAACAGCATATCCATAAAAGTCAAATGACAAGTCACGAGCTCCCGCAACAAATGCACCAATAACAATCAATCCAACACTGATAAGATCTTTAAATTTTTTCAGTTAAAGGAAGAAATCAGAAACATGGCTATTCAAGCAAAAGGTCTTTCAATATTTCCCATTAAAAAGTACAAATTTTATGCACCTAACGTTTTAAAAACCACTTAGTTGAACTCTCACAATAGAACGCTTGTATAACTAGAAGTTATGTAAAGTAACAGTAGAAGGAAGAATTCCCATCACAGCCACGATCTTACAACTGGGAACACATTTTACTAACATCTGCAATGACCATAGAAGAAATGGAACAGAAAAGCCAAAGATTGGGCTTGAGTACAACTCCAATGGGAGCACATCAAAACTATGATAAGCCCTTTTATTGGTCAGCTTAAAATTTTGTATTAGCACTCTCATCAATGAAAAACAACCAAACAAAACCTATGTTTCAAAATCATATTCTAGCGGCAACTCAGTCAAACACAATGTAAGATGCTCTAAATAAATTTCAGAACAACCTGAGCTACAGACATAACTAATCATCTTCCCTAGATTTTCTTACTTTCAACAAGATCACATCTCCTAGAGAAGCAACAGAAAGAAAGGGATCGAAGCAGCAGTTACCTTCCAACTATAGATGATGTATACTTCTGTCCTGCGAGGAGAAACTCCACAATCATCGTAAAAACAACAGTGGTTCGCCTAAGAGTAGTGTACATGGGAACATTTACTCCACGAATAGACTCAACAGTGATTAGCTTTCAAGAGAAAGAGAAAGAACCCATAAATTTTTTTATCAGCCAAATATTTTATAAAAAATTAAGTAAACAATTATCCAATGGGTCGAAACATAATAATACCATGTAAAGCAAATAAGTTCCTGCAAGAGGAAGGGTATGAATCAAAGTCTTCAAGGGAACCAAACTCGTGTTGCTATCAGAAATGGTTGAAGATTCATTGTTTGCGAAGGATATCATCTTCCACCGTCTCAGTGCATAGAGAAAGGTACAGGAACTTATCATCTACCGAAGAAAGGATACAAGATAATTCCAAAACAATTATGCAAAAAACATGTACGAATAATATAATTGAAGTTATGAAATTCTTTATTTTTACCTGAAAGAGTGTAATTACATTGGCACAGGGGAAACCATAAGAAGATAAAGCTGCTTTATTGAAGAGTATCAAAAGCACTGCAACAAAACAAAAAAAAAACAATTTAACCATTAAAAAATGCGATCAGAGAACTGAAAATTATAAAATGAAACAAAGAAGAGGGAAAATAGAACGAACCAGCGCAAGACATGTAACAGATGGCGGCGTAGGCTCCTCTTTTGGTCATGGCGGATCCTTTGAAAATCCTGTCATCTCCTCTTTTGAGAATCCTTTCTTTTTCTTCTTCTTTGTCTATCGGCGGATCCGAAACCGGAAGAATCGGGTTCTTGAAGGAATTCGTCGCCATTATCGACATTTCTTTGCTCTTTCGTTCTCCTTTTTTTTTTAACTTCTTTTTTTGTGAGTTTTGGAAGACGACGACTTCAAGCGATGGTAGTTAAGAGTGACGAGAGACAACCTTCGTAGCACGGCAACGACAAGTAAGATGGCTAAGTCACTGAGTCAGGAACTCGAACAGGAACCTAGTTACCAATTCGGCCCATTCATTTGAATATTCCATGTCTTTCCTCTGATCTTATCAACTTTTAGAAACAATTAATTGGGCCCAAATGCAAATCCGGGGCCTTTTTAAGTGATCTAGTCCATCTATATAAAGTCTAGCTCAACGAGATTAATACACTATTTTAAATTCCAAAACAATAAGTAACTCATTTCTATCACATCCTGATATAATAATCTCATTTTCTGTATCTAAAACTTAGATCTTTCATCTCTAAATTGTCTCTCTAAGAATTTAGGCAATAATCAAAGTTTAACTCACTCAAATACGCTCTAACAAAAATGTTCTTTAATAAGCAAATAAGTACTCTCAATATATTAGAAATTAATTGCAATCCAATCTCTTATTCTAAGTGGTTAAAATTGCATAAATATAGTATAACAATAAAAAACAATGTAGAATTAGATTGTTGGAGATAAATCTATAAAGTTTATTTCGGTTCGACATTTTAAATCTAAAAGATTTGATTTGTAATATCCAACCAAATCCTCCAGATGAGTTTCTCTAATTAGATTATCTTTTATTGATGGATTTAAATAAATCCATAATATTAGAATCAATCATAGTCTAAAATTTTGTTTCAAAAATTACCAATTCTCAAATATGAAAAATAAACTCTATGTTATAGTGATAATCGTAATCAACACAACATATAAACAATCACTTTGCCCAACATATTGGCCACCCATAGATGTTCAGTTTCTCAAATCAGCTCTCTAATATTCAACGTCCAAGCTCTTTGATACCTTCAAAAACACCCCAGAATTCCACTTCCATCGCAGAGCATATGCCAATACGTTTGACAAACCCATCAATCCAGCGCCCATTCTCGTCTTGAAGAACACCTCCAGGCTCCAGCAGCCGCCATACTGTCCGATCGGCTCAAAGCCAGCCAACAGGAGGAGGGGACCAGCAGACCCACGTTGGAATTCTGCTGTTGTTTCCAACAGCAGACCCGTTTCTATTCATTGCTGGAAGGAGAAGAGAACATTGCTGGTGGCTCCAAAGTCCCCAACATATAAACCCGAATAATAGATCCCAATCCGAAATGGTCGAAAACCGCTGTGAGCTGCCAATATTACTCAAAATCCATTCGCTAATATCAGCTTCAACTATCGACGATCATAAACCTAAAGTTATTTAACCAAAAGAAAAGAAATTAAAGTCATTGTGGTAGAGTCCATATTAGCTTAATAATTCACCCTGCAACACTACAATTTTTGTGGAATTGGAGATTTACAATGATTTTCTTTCAACAAGCCATAGTGTACTTATTTATGGGACAGTTTTTCTAGGTTTCATGTACTTGAGAAGACAGCACTTATATTTGGTCATTACCGGATTGTTTTAAGTGTATATTTGTCTAAGTAAACTATATTAATCATCAACTTACAACTAAGCTTTCAGGGGAAGATTTAGTGAAGGAGTGATTTAGATTAAAGTACAGGATTGAGGTTGTAATTTGGTGATTGAGTTGAACTTAAATTTCAGCTTACACTTCTTGATTTTATAGTGGACTACTCTCTCGAAATGATCTTATAAATGTAAAAATATTTCAAATTGTCCAAACAACTTTTGATATCTTTTTTTTTTATCTAGTAGTAACTTCGTACAATTGTAACCGAATCAATATATGACAGGGAAAACCAATGAACATTTAGTTGGTGTAAAAGCAAGCCACATCACGTCGTTGATCTGCAAACCATGCCTATGGAAAAGTCAAGATGAGAGTTTTTAAAAAAGTCTATGGATGAAAAAGCTTTGCACTCAAATCTAACTAGCCGGAAACTTCCAACAATTGATGTATCTAGTGTAAAAACTCCGACCCTAAACTTTAGTAAAAAAAAAAAAAATTGAAAAATACAAACTCCAAGGATCTTAATACAATTTTCTACTGTATTGATTCTCAATAATTCAAGCGAATCTTTAAATACAATACTATAAAAAAAAAACTTGGACTATCTTTGGAACTACCTATGATGAATCAATATAATGAAACAGTCCAAATTTCAGATGTTAACTAGGATGCAAGACAAGAAAACCTTGAATAAATTCAATGCAAAGCTTTGTCACATCTCAAATCAAGCTTTTGCACTAGAAGAAGAATACTCAAACTCCAAGATTATTTGATAACCTTGTGTATAATGGCTAAAACATTAAAATTAAATTAATGTACACAATGGTCGAACATTAACTCTTAAGATTTTTAAATTTTAATTTTGTACAATGCTCAAACATTCACTCGTAGGATTTGAATTTTAATTTTATACAATTTTAATTTAATGTACTTAATGATAATTTTTCATTTTTCATTAATTTATCAGTATCTTTAAATTTATTGTTACAGAGATGTTTGAATCCAAATACATGTTTCACTATTTTTTTTTTTTAATTTCACCAATACAATTTTTTTATTAACTTATCATTATCCCTAGACTTGCGTTATGTTTAAATCCAAACAAATATTTTATCGTTAATTTCATCCTTACAGTAATTAATTTCATTGTTACCATTATTTTTAAGATTTTTTTGGATGAAAAATATTTTTAATAATTTATTATAAACGTGTATTTTAATTTGATATTCATTTTAATGTTGATCTCACTGCTACATTTAAATTCAAACGCATGCCTCAAACTTATACAACCAACCCAAAGTCTAAGTCGAAAGTGATAAAGAAAAGGTTAGTTATTATGTTAGCGTCAAAGAACATAAAACAAGCAGTAAAATACGAGCATTAGCTTTTTTCCATGGAAAAATATCAACAAGATTTTTCGATTGACTCTGTTATGGTCTTCGTCTTCCTATAATACAATAATACTGTTTAATCAAGGCAGTCAAGAAAAGCCTCCTCAACTCATGGCTCTGCCTAATCTTCTTTGTCCTTGTTCCTACACAATTTTATGAATCTTAGTTATCCATCCTTTTCTCCTCCTTTCACTTGTAAATATTGTATGGCCGGCCTTACCCTTCTTTATTAATTTTTGAAAACCAATCTGATATGAGTTGAAGTTAAATATCAGATTATAGAAAATCCGAGGCACACAGAGAAAAAAACCCAAAGCTTTGACGTGGGACAACCCCACTTTAAAATAGTGAGTGTATATATATACACCATAGTTCTTTCATGTTTTCTATAGCTATTATATTATGGGGTTCCTTAGCTTTAGTTTGCTGATCCTTGGTTTGTTTCAGCTTGTTTCTGCACAACAAAACACTGATCCAAATGAAGGTCTATAAGCAAAAACCATTACTTTTTATAGATGTTATGATTATATTTCAACTGGTACTTGCCATTCTAACTTGCACGTCAGTGTTTGTAGTTTGCCAATGTTTATGGAAGAATCTGAATCTTCTTATATGCTTTTATCTTTCTCAGTGGCTGCCCTTAGAACGATCATAAATTACTGGAACTTGGGAAGTAAGATAAATCTTACCATTGACCCTTGCAACCAAAATGCATCATGGACCTCTGAGGATTCAAATCCTCGTGTTGCTTGTGACTGCTCCAGCAATATTTGTCACATCACTCATTTGTCAGCACCACCATGGATAATTTTTTTATTCACCATTTCACTTCTGTTAGTTTTATTAACCTGAACTGGTTTTAAACATTTGCAGGAAGATTTATGCTTTGGATATCAAGGGTGAGATACCCAAAGAATTGTTTGAGCTTAAGGAGCTGATGGACTTGTATGAGACTAAACATTTTTGAACTTTGGTCCCCTTTTTTTAGCCTTTGTTTGAAATTCATTAATCTGATATCTTAAATTTGACACAGGAACCTCGGTCAGAACGTGTTAAATGGTTCCATTCCGGCTGAAATCGGACAACTATCGAAGATGCAATACCTGTAACTGTCACAACTTGCTAATTTGAAGTTTACTGATGAGCTCATGGATAGGATGGACTAATGCATTTTTATGATCCAAATCTGTGTTATGTGTAAAGGAACTTGATTGATCACTTACATCCTTTTGTTTGAACAATTCAACAGAAGTTTAGGCGTAAACAATCTAACAGGTGCAGTGCCCACAGAGCTTGGCAATTTAACCCAATTGCATTCCCTGTTAAGTTCATATCTATCTGCAATTTCTTGATTGTTTTTCATATTTTTGGTTTGTTTTAAAATTGACCAATTTAACCAAGTTCATTGTTACAGGAGTTTTAGCTCAAACAACTTCTTTGGACCATTACCCAAAGAGCTTGGAAATTTGACATCATTGCAACAGCTGTAAGTAGCCTAAAATTTGATCTGTTTGACAATATCTATTGAGTGCTTGTGCATGCTATGTCTATGTTACTCGGATTCGGGTCTGAATCTCACTTGCACATAAGTGAAAACTGAATTAAGCATTGATATAACAACTTAAAATGTACCCCGAATTTTAAGAGCTATCATTAACTTATCATGTTTCGATTTGCCTTTAGGTATATTGATAGCAGTGGAGTGAGTGGAGCAATACCTGAAGAGTTTGCAAATTTGAAATCCCTTCAGATTCTGTACTTATCTATTGATTATTGAAAGCAGTCTTTAAAATATATCTTCCTTATAGTACAAATACAGAAGGAACTTGTTGGAAAGCTTAGTTTTTATGTTGACATGTCAGCTGGGCTTCTGATAATCGTTTAACTGGGAAATTGCCTGAATATTTTGGTACCTTCACAGAATTCATAGACATGTATGAATTTGGCTTTCATTTTAACTATATGATTCTATCTTCAGAAATTACAGTAGACAACAGTTTTTTATAGTTTCTTTTCATTGACAGGCGACTTCAAGGAACATCTCTTGAAGGTCCGATACCGAGCAGCTATTTGGCTCTAACGAAATTGGAAGATTTGTAAGGCCTATTTGATTGCCTTTTTTGTAGTGATTTTAACTATATGATTCATTGCATGTTTGATTCATATTTGTAATTTATAGGAGAATTGGTGATCTAAGAGGGGAAGCTTCATCTCTTGATTTTTTGGATAGCCAGACAAGTTTGTCCACACTGTAAGAGTCCTTCTGTTTTTTCAGCTGTTGTAATTGCTGTCATATATTAATGTTACTTGCAATGTTAAATGCAGATCTTTGAGAAATTGTCGATTGTCGGGACAAATTCCAGAACGTATTGGCAGATTCACCAACTTGAAATACCTGTAAGCCTTATTTAGTTAAGCTATGCACTGAAAGTGATTTAATTGTTCAGTCATTACATGACATCCATATTTATCTGGGCAAAATCATGACCTCAGGGACCTTAGTTTCAACAACTTGACAGGCCAAATACCTACCTCTTTCCAGGGATTCTCTTCATTACGGTTCTTGTAAGTCATCTAAAAGCTTCATGTCATGAATAACTCGATCCTTAAGTGACTTGGGGGAATAATGAGCAATACAGGTGCAGCATCAATTCATCTGATTATACATATATTGCAGGTATCTTGGAAACAACAGCTTGAGTGGGGAGTTGCCTGAAGACATGATAACTCCAGAGCTCATTGCACTGTAAGTGTCGTTTTGAGTTATGTCAACGGTTTTCAAGTTGCTTCACATGGTCTTCAGCTTAATTCTCATGTCACTGAGTGATTGTTTTTCATTGCAGGGATGTTTCATTCAATCCCCTTTCCGGAAATTTACCGACACAATTCGCTAAGATGGAATCAATGTAAGTTTCATCTTTCCATTTCAACCATATGGGATACCCCTAGTGCTAGCCAAATGCTCACTGATGTTCTCTTGTTGCTCATATTCAGCAATGTTGTTGGAACTTCTATCAATCCAAATGGATTACAGGGCAAGTAAGCAAATAATTCCATGCAAATTTGGAGTTGCATTTAATGATTTCTTATGATATTTTAACTAGCTTTGGCTAATATATGTCAATGGTGATGAATACAGTAAGGTTTCTGGGATGTTGAACTGCATCCAAGGCAAAACCAAGTGCCAAAACAAGGGCTCATCCAGTGAGTGTAGCCTTCCATGTTCTCCTTTATGTTCTTTTATCATTCTTCAGCATTGAATAATGAGAATCGACCAATATGTGCAGCTTCATTTTCTATCAAGTGTGGGGGCACTGCTCAAAAGTCTGCATCTGGAATTGAATTTGATGACGACTCCGGAGCTCTCGGAGCTGCCGCATTGTATACAAGCACGGACGAACAATGGGCAGTAAGTAATGCCGGAAATTTCATTTCGAACCCAAAGGGAAATACATATGTAGCAATGACAGATTCTCAGATAACAGAAACTTTAGAATCAGAGCTGTATAAGACCTCGAGGATCTCACCTAGTTCCTTGAGGTACTATGGCCTTGATCTAAAGAATGGAAAATACAGTGTTGAGCTTCATTTCGCAGAGATAGAAATGGAGGACTCTTTGTCCTGGAAAGGTCTCGGGAGACGCTTATTTGATGTTTTCATTCAGGTATGTTGGCAAAAACTAAAAAAGGAAGAAAGCTCCATTTCAAGTTGCAGATTCTTGATTACTTGATAAATTTGTTTTCAGGGTGAGAAAGTTCTTGAAGATTTCAATATCCAAAAAGAGGCTGGTGGATCCAAAAAAGCCTTGGTAAAAACATTTGAGGCAAATGTGACCAACACAATCATGGAAATTCACTTCTTCTGGGCAGGAAAAGGCACTTGCTGTATTCCATATCAAAGCACATATGGTCCCTTAGTATCAGCAATCCATGCATCTCAAGGTTAATTCTTTTGTTTCCCCCTTCATAATCATTCAATTTAGCTGCACACTAATAAAATTTTTTTGCAGTATCTGGAGCTGCCGATGCCTCTTCGAGCCACAAACGTGTTGGTCGAATAGCCGGAATAGTAATCGGAGCTGTTGCGGGCGTTGTGATACTGTCTTACGTAGTCTACTTATGGTGGAAGAAGAATCCACAGGGTCATATGAGAATTTTCACAGACTCACCAAAAAAACCGTTAAAATAGTTCCATTGTATAAATAAATGCACCATGCTCGTATACATATATGGACGGTTGAAAACTATAATGTAAAGGCATTTTGCTTGATGTGGGTATCCCAAGGTGGGATCATATATTAAATTATGTAATCGCTATCTTTGGCTTCCTTAGCCCCACTATTGTGTAATTTTATGAATAAAAGTTGGGGTTTCTAGTGGCATTCGCATTATTACTGTTTTTCATTGTTTTTGTTTCTTTCTTGGTGTCCGGATGTTGGTGAATAAAAGTAGGACCATCTTTGTTTTGTCCAATAATGGACCAGCCAACATGTCTTTTCTGATAAAAGTGCCTATAGGGTTAAAATTATTTGACTTCAAAACTTAAGTAAAATGATATGATTTAAAATGGCTCGAATTTAATTGACTTAAACAAAAAAAAAAACTCAAATCTTCAATTGCTCAGCCAGTTTTTAATGTAGCTATTCTTACCTTGGGAACACCTTGGTTCCCAAAGAGCCTACTCCCTCTCAAAAGACGACTAATAGACCAATTTCTTCTTGTTCTATAGTTCATAAATGTGTTACAAAGATCATTGTAGAGAGAATGAAGGAATGTCTTCCTATCGTCATTCATAACAATCAAAATGGTTTTATAGAGAAGAGCGACTTAGTTGATTATCTTTTATTTGCGTATGAGTCGATGAATGAGTATAAATGTAGGGGGATATGACTAAGATAAGATTTGTCTCTCCTACATAATAAAAATAATATCTTAATCCTCTTGATTGAATGCGACTAAAAATACATGATCATACTCAAAAGAGTTAATATGAGATATCATATACATTTGCTTATCTTAGTCTACTCGGGAATCAAGAAACAATCGAATGGACTATACAAGTGTGGTTGTTTCATGACTTGTATTCAATCTAGAGATCAATGATAAAGGAATATACTACATGATAATATTATCCGAGAAAGTTATGTCAAACCACGACTTATTGCAACTTAGGTAGCAATGATGCATTACTAGATGTCATTCACTATTTATAAAATTAGAATTGTTTTTTAACGTTACTATCAATGTTGTAGGATCCTATAAAGTCACATCCTATGGTTGGAGCATTCAGAATTTAAAGAAAATTGAGATTATATTTAACTATCACCTAAGTTAAATTAATTATAAAAAAATACATGGTAATTCTCCAAAATGGTATTAGACATTTTTACTTAGATTAAATTCATAGTTAAAATATATCGTGTAATGTTGTTGTTAATACTTCAAATGTTTATAAGGGTTGGGAGTAGTTTTTTTTTTTTTTCCTTTGATTATACAAGGGAGTTATATATATTACAGATATTTGGATTCATAGTAGGGAAGATTTTTTTATTTTTATTTTTATGATTAATTATTTATCCCTATGAATAATATCTACGCCCATTATAGATATTTTGATTTCAAAAATAAAAATAAAAACAAAAATTATATAAAATTAATTTAATAAAAATTAACCCAACCCATTATCAGTGTAATATTTCACCCTCCTCCATCGTCAAGTCATTTCACTTTAAAATTAGTGTTTTCCCTTTAAATCCCTTATACTTTTTAAAGAGCATTAACTGGAAACTTCTGTCCTCCACTTTCTATATTTTTTTTCTTTAATTTTATTGCATAACATGCTTCTTGTTTTCCTCTAAGCCCTCACACAAACAAGCTTTTGCTCACAATTTGAATTGATCGTACATGTGTGTTTTTATTATTATTGTTTAATTTAGTATTTATATTCGATAAAAGTTATAATTATTTATAATTCTTTTTTAATTTTTAAATAAAAAAATAATACATTTTAATACATTGAAATTCACGTCTTTTTGTAATAATAATAATGCTGATATCAATCGAATTAAGACTTAATTAACAAAGAAAATAATTTTTAAATCCTAACTAACCATCACATTAAGAAATGATTTTGTTGAATTGTTTAGCCATTGTGTGTCATTAAAAAATATATATTTTAATATGAGCACTATGTAATGGGTAAGTTAAGCATCTACTTTCTTTGTTACAAAGTTTTATTCTCGTATATTATATAACAGTGCCATCGATTTCTCTAGAATTCCCGACTGATCAAGAAAGCATTTCAATGACACTCTCTTTTACCTCAAAATTTGGTTCCAATAAGTATCACCATTTATGTATATTTATATCGTAACAGGGTAGGCGATGGATTTACAAAATTAAATAAAATACATATCATAAATTGTTATAAAAGATCTAATTAAAAGTATATAAAAATAATAATTTAACTTTAAAGGTTGTAAAGTCTTATACACAATAAAAATATATAAAATTAAGAAGGAACCTTAAATTTTTTAATAAATTACTCATTTCATCCAATCGTTCAAATTAAAAAAACTTGATCCCATCGAAGTAAAACACATTAAATTTACATTATTTTATCATATTTTTATTCGGAAGACTTTAAGTCCGAATCAATCCGTGAGATTTCACCAAAAAGGGAAAGAAAAATGAAAAAGTTGACTAGTTGATTATTAGTAGCTGTAAAATTTGGATAACTCAACAATTTTAGGGTTTAGATTCAACGAATGTGGGGCAGCTAAACTGTGGAATATAATATCACTCTCTACATTAACTAAAAATAGTCTACGTGTCAAACTTTTTTAATGCAAATCCCAATTTGATAATACAATAAAATATAAGTGGAAAAAAAGTTTACCACTTGGTTTTGAAAATAATAATAATTTAATTAAGCTGGCTATGGATATATGTTTTTGGAAACTTTCTATTTATTTTTAAAATTACTTTTTTTAAATACTGTTAGTCTTACTATATTTGCTCTTCACATGGATGACATAAATTGTCTGAAATATATTTATGTTTTTTTGTTTATCAAAATCATATACAAAATTATTAAATTATATATTTTAAATTATTCTTAAAAGTCACTAAATTATTTTCAAAGGTTATTAAAATTATGTTGGGTATTATAAAAATCATATCCAAGATCGTCGAAACCTTTCCAAAATTAATAAAATTATTTCCAAACTTATCAAAATTGTATTAAACTTACTAAGATTACAAAGGGTCACTAAATTTATATCAACATGAAATTACATAAAAATTATCAAACTGTTAATACGATAATAAAAAAGAGAAATTTGGAAAGAGAAGTTATTGATGTGGATGTCAATTGACCCGTTAAAATAAAGATTCAGAAATTATGAAAAATAACGGTGAAAGAAACTTGAAGATCGAGAACTAAAAGAGTGTTAGTAGAATGTAATTTAGTACTCTTGAACAATCAATTTTTTTTTATCGTTCTTGAAAATATTTATACGCAATGATCCCTTGTAATATATCATTACTTATCATTTAACAATTATTATGAAGCTGTGTAAGAAAAATATCTTCAATGTGATGAAAATATCTATAACAAAATATATCATTTTATTCATTCTGATTTTGATGAAATAAAACAATCGACAAAATATTTGATCACCAATAACTTTATTTCCCCAATGAAAAATTAGGCCATCGTCTTCCTAACTTGCTACGGTCCTAACACAAATGGGTATAAAAAATTATTAAAGAAAGTACGTAAATTTCATTTTGCAACTATGTCGGTGATTGCAAAAGTTAATAATAGTCGCAAAGCATCTAATCAAAACCCCATCTGTATCTCTCCTTTTTTACTCCAGCACACATGAGAGACGTTACTTCGTTATTCATATTTTCGGACAATAATCACACGCCCCTCCGACACCTCCGCTAAAAACAGCTACTTCTCACCAGATCTCTTACATCCAACCTAATCCAACGGCCTTGATATCTCCACGTCTTCGTAACCCAATCCATTATTTGAATCTAGCTCTTTATTTCTCCTCCACATCCTCCGTCCTTTCCTCCACTCTCTATCTTACACGAAGAGAAAGAATCAACCGGCGCCGCTGCGATTGACCGCGTCTTTCGCCGCCGCCGAACGCTGTAAGTCTAGAAGGTAATCTAAAACAGCAATTCTTCCTCTCTGTTTTTCTTTTGAAAGCTTTGTCCTCGTTTATAGTTGGAGTTCATTAATGGTTCAATTTATCTTAATTAGAGTTAGTTAATTAAACTTTGTTAGATTTCTACTTTGGAGTTGGAACATTTAAAATTTAAAGTGAAATTACCGTTACAAAATTTCCAAACAAAAACAAAAGGAGGAGATTTTGGTTTGAAATCAGACGGTCGAGATGCCGAGCACGATTCAAAAAGCGATCGGGGCCGTTAAGGACCAAACCAGCATAGGACTAGCGAAGGTGGCTAGCAACATGGCGCCGGACCTTGAGGTGGCGATTGTGAAAGCGACGAGCCACCACGACGACCCTGCCGGCGAGAAGTACATACGGGAGATCCTGAATTTGACCTCGTACTCGCGCGGGTACGTTCACGCGTGTGTGACGGCAGTGTCCAAACGGCTGGGGAAGACTCGTAACTGGATCGTGGCGCTCAAAGCACTGGTGCTTGTTCATAGGCTGTTGAATGAGGGAGATCCGGTGTTTCAACAAGAGATCTTGTATGCTACGAGGAGAGGTACGAGGTTGTTGAATATGTCGGATTTTAGAGATGAGGCTCACTCGAGCTCATGGGATCACTCCGCGTTTATAAGAACCTATGCTATGTATTTGGATCAAAGACTTGAATTGATGCTTTTCGACAGGAAAAGCGGTGGAGGCAGTGGCGCTGGGGGAAGTAGTCATGGAAGTGCTGATGATAGATATGGTGGGCGAGATAATTTTCGGTCACCGCCACCGAGGCCATACGAATATGATTATGCGGATTTCAGAGGTGATAATGGATATGGAAATTATGGGATGACAAGGAGAACGAGGTCTTATGGTGATATGAGTGAGGCAGTGGGGAGAGATGGAAGAGAGGAGAAGAAAGCAGTGACACCATTGAGGGAAATGACACCAGAGAGGATTTTCGGGAAGATGGGTCACTTGCAAAGGTTGTTAGATCGGTTCTTGTCATGTCGGCCTACAGGATTGGCAAAGAATTGTAGGATTATCTTGATTGCTTTATATCCTGTTGTGAAAGAGAGTTTTCAATTATATGCGGATATTTGCGAGGTTTTGGCTGTGCTGCTTGATAAGTTTTTCGATATGGAGTACCCAGATTGTGTCAAGGCATTTGATGCATATGCAAGTGCAGCGAAGCAGATAGATGAGTTGATTGCATTTTATAATTGGTGTAAGGATACGGGTGTGGCTAGATCATCGGAGTATCCCGAGGTGCAAAGGATCACTAGTAAGTTATTGGAGACATTGGAGGAGTTTGTGAGGGATAGAGCTAAAAGGCCAAAGAGTCCAGAGAGGAAAGAGCTCCCTCCTCCGCCTAAAGAGGAAGAGCCTGCACCAGATATGAATGAAATAAAGGCACTTCCTGCTCCAGAAGATTATACTCCTCCGCCACCACCAGAGCCTGAGCCTGTTAAACCCCCAGAGCCACAGGAGGATTTAGTGAATTTGAGGGATGATACTGTCTCAGCTGATGATCAGGGGAACAAATTGGCTTTGGCTTTATTTAATGGTCCTCCGGCTAATAATGGTAATGGATCATGGGAAGCTTTCCCATCAAATGGACCTGAAGTGACATCTGCTTGGCAAACCCCAGCTGCTGAGCCAGGGAAGGAAGACTGGGAGTTGGCTTTGGTTGAGAGCGCTAGTAACTTGTCAAGGCAAAAGGCAGCTTTGGGGGGTGGTCTAGACCCATTGCTGTTGAATGGCATGTATGATCAAGGAATGGTAAGGCAGCATGTTAGCACTGCACAGTTAAGTGGGGGGAGTGCGAGTAGCGTGGCATTGCCAGGCCCAGGGAAGACCACAACACGAGTCTTAGCTCTTCCAGCACCAGATGGAACAGTTCAGAATGTCAATCAGGACCCATTTGCCGCATGTTTGAGCATTCCTCCTCCTTCCTATGTTCAAATGGCTGACATGGAGAAGAAACAAACTCTGCTTGTCCAGGAGCAGCAGGTGTGGCAGCAATATGCCAGGGATGGAATGCAAGGTCAAACTAGTTTGGCCAAAATTAATAACCCTGGATACTATGGACCTGGACCTATGCCAGTGATGCCTTACGGGATGCCCCCGGTGAATGGGATGGGGCCACCAGCCGGGAATTACTATACTCCATATTGATTTTTCCACATATAAAATAGATCTTTTCTTTGCTTTCCTTCTGCATTATCTTTTTCAAGTTTTCTTTCCCTTTTTATCATTTCCTTTGAGATGATATGATGTTGTGAAATATGTTCACGAAAGACTTGCTCATTCTGTGGATTTTTTTTGTGCTGGGAGGTTCATGATCTGGTTGTGATGTCTATTTGTGCTTTTGTAATATTAGAATTTTATTTACATTCTTATTTTCATTGTGTGATCCTCTCCTTAACATCCATTGAATTAGCTTTGCAGTGAGTAAATTGTGATTGATTATCCAAAAAATTATATATTTATCATAATTTGTAGATTTTCTGTCAACTTTTAACATCTCACACTGTTAGGTCTTCTATTAGTTTCAATTTAGTTGGTGAAGCACCTCCTTATGGCCCCTTTGTAATTATGTTGTTTAGAAAGAACTATGTTATGTTGCTTTGATATGCAATCACTTCTTGTATTTGTCGGCTCCGCATGGATACTCGTACCCATACTTAAAAAGTGTTTGTTGCTTTGATCTCTCATGGTTCTGTCCCATAAGAAGCACTTTTTATGGGTCAAAACCGTGAGACTTTCGAGTCGAAGTTGACGAATGCTTTGCAGGTTGGGTGCAAATCTTTTCAACTGCTCAGCTTTGATGTTTCATATAAGCTATGCTGGTAGAAATGTTGACTGATGGTTATAGTTCACCATATAGGTCCCTTCTTGTTCAATGTTTCTATTATCTAATTTAGATAAGACCTTTTTTTTGGACATGAATTCATATTGACATAAGATTTATACTTGTGGTAATAATCCGGTGGTAACCGACTGTGAAGCGGTGAAAGGCCTAGAGAATTGTCACTAAACTGCCATATATAGTAGATTCTACATAGGAGCTTGAGGATTTCTTGAAGCATTAGATGCCTATGCCTTCGGCCCCATTGACACACAACATTCTTTTTAGTGTGTAAAAACTTCCTGGTTCCTGGTTTAACACCGAGAAGAATCAGAACCTGAAACTGAAAGTGGTGGTCCATGTCGAGAATTAAACCTCCCAAAGCAAAGAATCATGATGTTAACAGCTTTGAAAAAGAAATCTGTTGTCTTCTTGTTTGGTGGTGGGTTCGGCTGAGAACAGCCGCCAAATGAACCAGGCCATGGATTCTGTCCTAAATGGCTAAACCCTCCCCCTATTGAAAGGATCACGACCCACTTTCTTTTTTGATTTCCTATTCTCGTCCACATGATCCAAAATAGAGCCATCTTGAAGACCTGATCCCTTTTTTATTTATTAATCTTTTAATTGAGAAATGAAGTTATAAGGTGGTGTTTCCTCATTTTGGTTGGCCATTACGTACGTTTCATGCACGAAATTTGAAGGCAAAGTTGGATAAAAAAGCAAATTAGAAGTCAATACAGATTGGTACCACTGGTGGAATAATTGAATCATCTATAATTTACTAATATATCTGTCTTAATCTGGTATTGAAAGGCCAAGCTCAGCATCAGCTGTGCCTATATGTGGTGTGGGTCCTTCGGGGGGTGGGGTGTTTAGGCGGTTGAGCTGTCCCACCACCTCTCGTGATGTTGGGCTGGCTACCAATTTTTTTTTAATGAACAAATTTATATATTTTAATTAAATTTAATAAAGCTTTAATAATTTTTGAGCTTAGGTTGGATTTATGGTCAAAAGTAGAACAGAGGCTAGTTTTTTTAGATCAGATGGACCATTCTATTCATGTAAAGAACTCTACTATTCATCGGCCGCTAACACAAGGGTGGTTAAGGTTTCTTCTTTGGCATTTTAAAGATTGAGATTCAAACCCTGGAATTTTCCTTTTCTTTTATCAGTGGCCCAATCAAAGGTACATCCGAAAATTAAAAGAGTTTAGATAAAAATATAGACTTAAAAAATGAGTTTAGATAAAAATAAATGAGACTTACTTTTAAATGGATTGGGCTTTTGGGTAAGCTTTTTTAGCTCGAATCTTGTCCAAATTTGCAAAAAAAAAAAAAAATCATTATTGTTTTGTTATTGTTTTAGTGTTATTTCGTTACTATATTATTATTATTTTGTTGTTGTAATTGTTTATTTAAATTGTACTTATCTTGATGTTATTTATGTAATAAATTTTTTAATTTATTTGTAATTTGTTAGAAAACATTTATTTTAAAGTTTTTAGTGTATTTGATGTATTATATTTTTTAAATTTGTTTTCATATAAAAATCATAATATAAAAAAAATTAATACGGACAGATCGGATCAAATTCTAGTCTTAACATTTTTACTTAAATCGAATTTAAGAAAAATTTTAAGTTCATTTTTTCGAATTGAGCTCATATCTAAAAAAAAAAAAAGAATTTAAATTTTATCGAGGCTTGGCTCAATCCGAATTCCGCCCATGATGCATGCAAAATACGATTAAAGATTTGCCTCGCCTTATTAAGGATCCAATATATCCTCCAAGATTTGCCCCACCTTATTGGGAACAAGGGTATACGAAGGCCCTCCTACAATTGTTTTCTAATGTCAGCGTTTCAACTCATCTCACCCATTCAGTTTGGTTAAGGTGTACCGAGGTAGTAGAGATTGTTAATCGGATAGAATCACTATAAATTGAGTTGTTCAAATTATTATTTATTTTTGGATAGTTTATAATAATTTTTATACACGTTTTAATTTTTTTTAATTGAAAAAATAAATTTTTTGCGTCTGTGTTAGCATATTGTCGTGTGACAATTTATGATGATTTTTATTACTCATGTGAGTGAGGTCAACGGTCAAATCGATTGATTGACGATTTTCATTAACGAAAAGAGACTAATTAATTTTTTTAAGTAACTAAGAATTCAAATAAATGCATTTTTTTTTACAATGATTCAATTTTTTTTGGTAACAAAAAAATGGATTATTCAACTAACAGTTTTTAGAATGAATCAAAAGCACAAACATGCTATCCATTATTGACTGATGAAGGACCAAAGAGAGAGTTAAATGGAAATTTTTCAGTGCCAACCGAGAAATCTTTCATCATTTCAATCAATAAGTGAACACTATAATTCATCTTCCTTGTAATCTGTTTAAAAAATCAACCTTCCGTTCACAACTACATAACTCCCGAGTTTTAAGAACCAAATCCCTATGTAAATGACCTCTCAAACCATTATTGATACATTTGATAGTAAGTGCACAATCCGCTTCAACAACATCTTTTCATATAACATTCCACGTCATAATAAGGGTTTTTTACCCAAATATTACAAAAAAAATTATTAATGACCAAAATGATACCCCCAAATTATTATTTACCAGAATAGTATGTTTAGTTAAGTGAAGGGGCTCTAAGTGGCGGCACTAAAGGGTATTTATGACACGTGTTTTTTTTAAATTTTTTATTATTTTTATATATTTAAAAATAAAAAATATTATTTTATTAGTGGAGGGATTTAAAGTGACGGCACTCAGGGTTTTTTTTTAGAAAAATAAAAGAAAAATACGACAAAAAAATATCTGACACCCAGTGGAGGAACACGAAGTGACGGCACCAATGGAGGGTTTTTAAGTGGCGGCATTAAGAAGTGTTTTGCCACTTGACAGCACCCCATTGTGTCGTGTGTGTGTGTTTATTTTATTTTAATTGTGAAAATTAATTTGGGTGGTTAAGAATTTTTAGGGTTTGTGATAAAAATTAAATGAAATAAAATTTTTGTTATAAAATAGGAAAGGGGGGGAGCAAATAAACGGGAAAGAAAGAAAGAAAAGAAGGAAAGAAAGGAAGAAGGAGAAGAAAGAAAGAAGAAGGAAAGAAATGTAATGTGTTTATTTTTAAATTTATTTCAGTATGATATATTTTTAAAATCGTATTTTATTTATTAAATTTTATTTCATTTTTAACAGATTTATTAAAGATGGATAATCAATTTTTTGTATGCATTTATTTTGATGGAGTAATTTTGAGAACATCGGTTGGATGTACATTTGATTGTCGGGAACAAATAGGAATGAGATTTCATCGAAATATCTCGGTTGATGATATGAAAGCAAGGATCAATGCAAAAATTTTTAGACGTTGTGGGAGAAGGATCTCGAAACTTTTCTACAAGTTTCCAGTTTCGATAGATCCCATTAAATTCACCGAGATGGAACTTGTAGACGATGAAGACGTGGAGACAATGATCGCTCTTTATTGTTCGAATCAAAGTGACCCAAATGCACCGGTTCAATTGTTTGCTGAGTTAGTTGATATGGAACCTGTACAAAATGAAGATCCAACTCCATTAGAAAATGAAGATTCAACTCAGTGTATGGTGGTTCTAGTATCGTACATTGAAAGTCAATCAATCGTACGTGGGCTAGACATCGATCTTAATGCTGCTTTGCCCGAGAATGATGCAGATCAAGATGATGGATATGATAGTAGTATTCCTTCTGATAATGAAGTCGATATTGATAGTGATTCGGATGTGGATGAGGTCCTAAATGATATTGACGATGAAAGGGCGAATGACGATGAAAATCCAGTTGGAAATCCAGTTACACATATTGTGATGCACAATAATCCTCCTAGGGCACACATGTCGCTTATAAACCCCAATATGACACATGTCGAGTTCGCGGAATAACCTGAAATAGTACCTGCTCACCGATTGGCCGTAGCAGCAGATTGTGAAGAGTTGTTTGTGGGCCAAAATTTTGAATACAGGGAAGAATGCTTATTTGCTATTAAACTGCTATTAAACGATATAGCATGAATGTATCGATAGACTACAAAGTCGCAGTGTCTAAACTGACATTGTATATTAAGGAGTGCTGGAAGTTGACGAAAGGTTGCAAGTGGCGGGTGCGAGCTGCATTTATCCAGAAGTCGCAGATATGGGAGATAAGAAAAATTGATGGGCCTCACACATGCAGTTCAACACGTTTGTCAGAAGACCACCGGAAACTTGATTTCAGAATCATCTACACACATATCATGCCAATGGTTAAGGACGACACGACTATCAAGGTTTCTACATTGATTGTGGACATGCAATCACGATTCCATTATCGGGTTTCATATCGAAAAGCGTGGATTACGAAACAGATGGTAATGGAACAATTGTTCGGTGATTGGGATGCATCATATAATGAGCAGCAAAGATGGATAGTTGCAATGCGACAGTACGTGCCGGGGACTGCGATTGAGTTGGTGACACGACCTTATTATGGCTCAGATAACTATATACAACCAAGAAGAATAATTTTTCAGTATATATTTTGGACGTTTGATCCCTGCGTTCGAGCATTTCCTCACTGCAAGCCATTTGTCGAGGTAGATGGAACGTGGCTATACGAGAAATATACGCAAATCCTACTAATTGCGGTGGCTCAAGACGAGAATCAAAACGTGCTCCAATAGCATTCGCTATTGTGGACAAAGAAGACATGGAATCTTGGGAATTCTTCTTGAGAAACCTGCGGAGGCATATGATTCATAACGATAATATTTACATCATCTCTGATAGAAGGAAGGGTATTATTACGGCCATTAGACGTACTGGTGTACCATGGAAATCGGTTTACTGCAGCCGACACATTACGACTAACTTCCAACGAGAATATAATAATGCAAACTGGCGGAGACAACTTGTGAAAATGGGTAAAAAAATTAAGTTCCAAATTATATTTTTAAGGTTTTAATTTTAGACTATAACTTATGTTTTCTTAATATTCCTAGAGCGTACGAGCTAAAGCCATACAGATTCCGGCAAAGAATGACCAGACTTGAGCGTGACATGGAAGGTCAAACGAACAAGCCTCTACGCGAGTAGTTGGGTACCATGGAATCGTGACAATGGTCTTAAAGTTTTGATGAGGGGTATCGATATGGTCAAATGACGACCAACCTAGCAAAATCGATTAACGGCGTGTTCAAGAGAATACGACATCTTCCGATTTCATCCGTGTTCTCCGCTACGTTATATAGGCTAGCTACCTTGATGCCAGTAATGGGGATGCGACAAATCGATTAAATGAACGCCGGTCACGTGTTTGTCAAAGCTGTCAGGAATGCAATGGATGCAAACCGTCAGAGTGCGAGGACGATGAACGTTGAAATATATTCACGACAGTTTCAACGATTTCAAGTTACTGAGACCATTGGGCGTCGACCTGGTATCCCACCTAGGTCATAAGGGATTGATCTCCAAAACAGACACTGCGATTGCAAGAGGTTTGATACACTTCGTTATCCCTGTACGCATGTCGTTGCAGCTTGTGCTAAAGTGTCGCTCAGTGTTGAACAGTTCATCGACCCCGTTTACACTCTCCAACGTACGTTACGTATTTGGGAAAATAAACTCCCCGTCTTGCCTGACTTGTCCACATAGGAGATACCTCCGACGATTTTTGAGCTTATCCCGAACAAAGGTTTACGAAGAAATCCGAAAGGTCGCCTCCATATCACCAGAATCAGCAACGAAATAGACATTATGAAGAAAACAGACGGTGGCAAACTGTATGGACTGTGTAGGCTAGCTGGGCATACTCCGCGTAATTTCCCTCAACGAACCTATTATATTGGTCAGTCATCCGGATCGAGTAGGACCTAAACCCGGTTCATCATCATATACCTCTTACTTTTATTTTTACATTAATTTTCAAAGTTGTCCACTTGCGTCATAGTCACTAAATTATTTATATCTTGAGGTAAAGAATTCAAAATTATAATTCATTTGATGTTTTTGAAATTAGACTCAAATATCTTTTTACCATAAAAATTTTAGAATTTTTACTTTAGCCAATTTGTACAGTAAATTCTTCCAATTTACCTCTTCTTTGTTGCCTGACAGTTTCGACCTTTCTTCACTAAAAATTATCTATCTTCCAATTTTTCATCTCTCAAATTCTCTACACTTTTCTTCAAAAATATCTCACTTAATAAAAATGATAAATTTACGCTTTAAGTCCTTAAGCTTTTTAACTTTACGATTTAGGGTTTTAAGTTTAGGGTTTATAATTTAAGTTTTAGGGTTTAATGTTATGAAATTTAAATAAATTATCAAATAGGTTAAAATATATGTACATTATGGAGAAAAAATTCATCATTATAATTCATTAACAGTCAAATTTAAACACTATTAGATACAACCCTAGTATCCATGATTAGATGGTATAGTTCTCGGGGTATATCTTCGTGGTGGTCGGCGTCTACGTCGAGGTTGCTCGTCAAGTTCATCATCATCATTAGGGTCCATTTGCCCCAGAGGAGTAGAGTCTTACTCGGGAAGAATAGAATATCGCGATGACTCGTCAAACTCAGCCTGATATCTTTCCCTTGAGTATTGCGGTGACTCGTCAAATTGAGGCTGATATCCTTGGCTTGAGTATTGCGGTGGCTCGTCAAACTGAGGCTAATATCCTTGGCTTGATGAGCTATGCATATGTGATGATCCCGTAAAATCAGGACGTCATCCAATGCCTCTTCATCCTCCTTTTCTTATTGCTCTGGCACTGGTTGTGGCTCTGGGGCAGGAGCTACATGATAGAGGCGATCTTGTCGAGACATGTATGGGGGAATTATCGTCGATGAAGCACCAAGTAAATATGGTTTCCCAACCTCAATGAACCACTACATGTACTGCACCGATGGCTGTAAATTCGGAGTGTACTTTATCGAAGGCATTCGCATCATTCTGTTGTTCCACACATAAACATATTGTCCATGCATACTCCCCAAATCATAATTTGCTTTTCCCTTCTTATCCATCCCATGGATAGACCTTAATTGGAATGGCGGTTGCGGGATAGGCTGTTTACAACCAAACTGCCGGAGTACTCGATCCTTGGCATACCACTCAACTGTTTGAAAATTGATTATCGGTGCGTTAATGCACCATTGGTCTGAGTGGAAGAATGTCGAGGCGGGAATAACAGCGGTAATTTTTGGTTGTATATATGGGGTCCAGATAAACTGCACAATTAATAACATGTCAAGATATTAATAAGAGTAAAGTAATATAATTTAGAAACATGCAACCATATTAACACGAGTCAAGTAATATAATTTAACATGTTAATGAATAACATACCCCTTCCTCGTCATATTGCTCTAGCATCAAACGATACATGGGAACTGTGTACTGCCTCCCGATCCCCAGTTTTGTTTTCCACCTAAGAAAACAAAAAATAACTTGTTAGAATAATATAATTAATAAAATATGTCAAATAATTAAAATTTAGGGTATATGGTAATCACCTGTTAACGAGTGGAAAAACATATGTTTGGTGCCTAACGGATGCTAAGAATGGCATCTGATATAGTGCCCAAGATTGCAATAGCACTAGGCATCCACCTATATTCCGGGAATAAGAGTTTGTGGCGCGACAAAGTTCTCGATATAGCATGGCAAGCACCGCAGATCCCCAACTATATTCATGAATCTTTCGTAAATCTCTTAGTCAGGGCAAATATATCAAGTGGATCTTATTGTTATTTGCGTCCGGCATGAGTATGTCCCCTATCATTAGCAAAATATAGGCTTGAACGGCCCAAGAAACCTCCATTTCAGTTGTGTGTTCGGGTAAGTACTGAAAATTGCTCTTCAACCATGTAAATAGCAACGACGTGAAGTCAATGTTATTACTAGGTGAGCGACCTAGTAACTGGATGCACATCATTGCCGGCTCTTGAAACGAACTAATACCGGTGACTGGTACATCATTGATTGGTAGCCCTAGTTGGACCGCAACATCCTCCAATGTCACAGTGCACTCCTCACAAGGCAGATGAAATGTGTGCGTCTCCGAGCGCCAACACTCCACCAATGCACTGATTAAATCATATCTTAACTCAAATTTTTGGATCAATGCCGCTAATCCAAATCCGGCATCCCGCAAGTACGGAAGCAGACGTTCATGAGGGGGAAATTTAAGGCCTTGTGCCTGACCCCTTAATTAACGATACGCGAGCTCTTCTTGTTAATTTACAAAAATAGTTAGTATAACCAAAATTAATTTTGTAAACAAATAATAATATCGTGAATGACATAATGAACGAATAATAATTTTTTTACATTCATATTGGCTTGGTGTGTATTCGCATTCACTGATTTCGCTATGTTAGGACGTTCCGAGTTAATTAATTAAGTTATTCTGCAACTTGAAAAAAAATTATCAATTAGTTCAATACATAAGTTTACCAATATAATACAAAAATAATAATTAAATACCAAAATGTGTTTTTTATTAAAATTATACAAAATATATATTTATAAACCAAAATAGTATCCACACACCATTATTTACTAAAATGGTACAAAATAAAAAATAAATATGATGGGGATATTATTTTAATAATTAATTATTTTTTATATTATATTTAGGTAATTAATTAGCTAGGTTTAACATTTTGTGAATTATTAAAACTCTCTTATTTTTATAAAATAATAATTTTTTTAATTTCATACTTATAACTAATTTTAATTATAACTTAAAAATGGATTGTTGTTTATTTTATTAAACACTTGTAATAGTTTTTTTTTCACGTTTTATTAAACAATCTTATGACTTGTATAATAAAATTACTAACTAACAAAATTTTAATATTATTAAATTTTAAATCAATAAATATGAACAATATTTTTTACTTACTACTACTAACAACAAAATAAAATTACTAACTAGCAAAATTAAATTAAAGTAAATTAATTATAACATAATAACTAAACTTACATTTCTTCTTCTCCTCTTAATTTACTCACCAACTATAATAACATTAAATAACAAATCAATTAAAAATTAAATTAAAGAAAATAAAAAACTTAAAATAATCAAATTAACTAACAAATTAAAATATTTTAAAATTAATCATACTTAAAATATTAACTAAACTTACTTTTCTTTCACTTATCTTAATTTACTCTTTTAATCAACTTATTAAATAAATAAAATTATAATAACAAATCAATCACATTACTACTACTAATTAATAAATTAAAATATTTTAAAATTAAATTTAAAAATAAACACATTATCTTTTTTTTTTTTTTCCTTCTTCCCATTTTTCTCCTTCTTCCTTCTTCTTTCTTTCTTTCTTTTCTCCTTCAATTTTCGTTGGTCTCCCCCTCCCCACCTATTTTATAACAAAAAAAAATATTTTATTTAATTTTTATCACCTACCAAAAATCTCCAATCACTCAAATTAATTTTCACCTCTTAAAAAACCCACACAAACACACACACACGGCACAATGGTGTGCTGTCAAGTGGCAAAACACCCCTTAGTGCCGCCACTTAAAAACCCTCCATTAGTGCCGCCACTTCGTGTTTCTCCACTGGGTGTCAGGTATTTTTTTGTCGTATTTTTCTTGTATTTTTCTGAAAAAACCCTGAATACTGTCACTTTAAGTCCCTCCACTAATAAAATAATATTTTTTTTATTTTAAATATATAAAAATAATAAAAAAAATTAAAAAAACACGTGTCAGAAATATCCCTTAGTGTCGCCACTTAGAGTCCCTCCACTTAACTAAACATACCATTTTGGTAAATAATAATTTGGGGGTACCATTTTGGTCATTAATAATTTTTTTTTGTAATATTTGGATAAAAAACCCGAAAATTTTGGGTGCCAACCGAGAAATCTTTCATCATTCCAATCAATAAGTGAACGCTATAATTCATCTTCCTTGTAATCTGTTTAAAAATCAATTCTCCGTTCACAACTACATAACTCCCGAATTTTAAGAACCAAATCTCTATGTAAATGAGCTCTCAAACCATTATTGATACATTTGATAGTAAGTGCACAATCTGCTTCAACAACATCATCTTTTCATTTAACATCCCACGTCATAATAAGCCCATCATAAATTATCCATAACATCGACTACTCAACATTGCATCTATCGTTATTTCTATTTATCCCACATACCTAATTATCAAATTTATCTCTCGTAAGGTAAACTTGAAATCGAACTATGAACACCGTCAATATTCAGTTTAATGAATCTCGAAAGAGGTGAAACCCACTATTTACAGTATTCAATTAATATTTTAATATTTTGCTCAACCAGCCATAGAACCCTTGAGTTGTGTTTTAACTTTTGAGGCTTATTCACGCTCCCGTAAGCAAAAATGAGTAAAGGTGTGAAAAAAGACAAGAAGGAAAGAGCATGAAAGTTGCAGTAAAAGTAAGTCCGGTTGACAATGCGAGGGACCTAAAGAAAAAGGAGGAAGCTACTTGTTGGGCTCAACCAAACCGACAAAACAGAGCCCCTACAACTATGTCTAATCCCCCATATGATGGACACGTAGCAAATATCTGACCAACTCCCACTTTGTAATAGTTTCATCAAACGTCAATAACAGAAGATGCTTGATTCGCATTCGCATCTGACAATCTCCATAAATAATCGGCACAGATTTCGAGGGTTGCATACACTGCATCCATTTTGGAATGGATGGCCTCGGGATAATTAGCACAGGTGAAGTTGAGATATTTTGGATTTTAGACGAGATAAATTAAAGTGTGATTAAAATTTATGTTTTTTTAAATTCCTAGGATTTGTTTTTTTGTATAAAATTTTCTAATTATTGATTCAAAAAAAATCGTTCAAAGGTAAACCCGTCTATATAATAATTTTGTTATGTTATATGAAATTTAATAAATAGTTAATTATGATTTAAACAAAATTCTTTTTATCTATTTATCTACAAGTCTTTTCTTATTTATTTAATAATAAGACGATGCATAAAATTAAACTATACATTACTTAATTTGAGATTAAAAGGAAAAGCTAAAACTTAACGCAGTAGTTTGAAACCACTTCTAAGATTTGTTAAATTTCTGTTTTCAATGAATATCTTAGCTCGGTGGTTTGAAAACCACTCAGTCTTTTTAGGTAAAGTCTTAGGTTAGGTTATAGGGATCTTACCATAAAATATGGGGCATAGGAATTTAGTATGAATATCGCTGTTAACTCGACATTAATTTAATATAACGAAAGTTTATTTTATTTTATTTATTATTTTATTCATAATTAAAATTTTTATAAGTTGATTTTTTTTATCATCATGATAACATTTTAATAACATGTTAAATAATATTTTTTAATGTGATGATATTTTAACATATTTTAGAATAATGATAATATGAGCTAGAAAGCAATTAAAATATATTTTATATTTTTAATCACGTGGATTTACTTATTTAAATTTATTTTTTTTACTCATAACTTAAACTAATTTACTTTATTACATGTTATTTTTGAAAATATGTCTTCCAATTGCATAATTTTCACACGCACCCGATAAAATTACTAATTAGAATTCAAATTTTTAATTAAAGAAATTTAATTTTTTATTACTTGATAAAGCTTTTGTAATATTAACTTTTTTTATTCACAAAGTTTGAATCCAAAATCTTACTTAAATATAACAAATTTTTTATTATTATATTTGTTGGAACTAGATCAAATTAGTTGGTCTGATTTATTGGATCGAAAATTGATCGATCGGTGTCCATCAAATTTTGAACGAATTGTTCGAAATCAATTAAATCAACTAAATTGACTACCAATCAAATTGAAAATTAATGATGTAATTGAGTGTGGGTTTGAATAGGTAGTGTAGGAGTGACGAAGTCAAGGGGTTAGCAGAGCCTCCGATTCCCCTTAAAATAGAAAAGTTTTTATTTAGGTTGTTCATAATTTATAAAATTCTCCACCCTAAATAATAAAAATTTAATTTAATCTTTTAAAAATTATAAATATATAAATTATTAAAATAATAAAATTATATTTTTATTATTGTAAAATTATATAATTTAATTTTCTCCTAAACAATTTCTAACTCCGTCACTATCGTGCAATACATTTAGTTTATATTTTATCTTACCTTGTAATATTTAATCTCATTCTTATTTAGTTTGAATTGATTTTAAAAACCTGGTTACAATAATCCATGTCGGAGTACATATCTAACTTTTATTATTAATAAATCTTTGTGACATTAAGCAAAAGGATGGGATTAGTAGTAGTGAGCTATTTTGAGGGAGACTGATGGGGGTAGGGGAAGCAGGCATGTGGATGAGTGGGGGAGGCACCAAACTCATCGATTAACCCTCTTTCAAGTTTTTTGTAAAGCAAAAAAGTAAGAACCAGTCACTCCCCCCCAGTCTTTTCCCTCATTTTTTTTTGTTTGTTTTTATTTCACTTCTTACAGTTTGCTTCGTACAGTAATGCATTTTGTTGTTTTGGGGCGACAGAAAGGAAAACCCCCAAAGCTTAAGCTTACCCTTAAGTTTCTACACAGCCTGGCCTTTGTTTCCCTTTGAAGAAACCAAAGAATCATTGAAGATGCCCAGACCAGGTCCAAGGCCTTATGTCTTTGAGAAAAAATCTTGGCACAGTGATAGACACCAACCCATCAGAGGTTCTCTTGTTCAAGAAATTTTCAGGTTTTCTGTTTCTACTCTGTTTATTTGTTTGTCAGTCTTTTTCTTTCCCCCCTCTCTCTTTTTATGTGTTTGATTTTGTTTTTAGAGTTGTAAATGAGATTCATAGCTCAGCAACAAAGAAGAACAAGGAATGGCAAGAGAAGCTCCCTGTTGTTGTCTTGAAAGCTGAAGAAATTATGTATTCCAAAGCAAATTCTGAGGTAAAAAAAATGTTTCTCTACATTGGGTAATCGCTTATGAATTGTGTAATTAAAAACCCAAACATTTGATCACAACATTTCCCAACTTTGTTAGTAATATAAATATATTGGGCACTAGTGATATATAAAGCTCATATTTTGTATTTACAGGCTGAGTACATGGACCTTAAAACCCTCAGGGATCGAACAAATGATGCCATTAACACAATCATTAGACGAAATGAGAGTACTGAAACTGGAAAGCTTCTTCAACCTTGTATTGAAGGTACCCTTTCTCTTTTCTTTGAATTTGAATCCACATATGCATATTTGCAGTGGGATCTTTCTGGGAATTTTCTGTCTTGATTCTATATACATTTGTTTGTTGGTTAGCTGCTCTCAATTTGGGTTGCACAGCGAGGAGAACCTCGAGGAGCCAACGAAATTGTAGCCCAAGGTGTTACCTTAGCCCAGGTTCTCAAGAAACAGAGAATACCACTCGAGGAAATCCCATGACCAACCCGCATTGCTTGGCTAGCTATTCTAGCTTTGAATCTGAGAAACACGCTGGTTGGAACAGTTATTTCACTGCTAACAAGTTTCATATTGCATCTGAGAATGGTTCTCTTCCTATTAGTAAAAAATGCTTACCCTCACAAAAGTATTCAGTTTATCCTCTTTACTACGGTAACGATCTTAAAACCGAAGAACTGCAGCATGGTTTTGGGATCATCCATAAGATGATTTCTGATACAGTAGAGCCTGCTAAGATGGTTGCCATTCATAAGCTCCTTTCTTTGGATGTGGAGTCTTCAAATGGGATGAACCAAATAGATGCTAGAAATACTTGTAAAAGTGCCTGTGATCTATCGTTGCGGTTGGGCCCTCTTTCAACACCTTGCCTGAGTGTTGGAAACTATCGGCCAGCAATTGATAAAAGTTTGTCTTCCTTTCATTGGAGGAACAGAAATGACCCCCTGAACTCATCTTCAAAGCCGAACAACCGGAGCGTTGAAGGGGAACATATGTATGTGGATGCATCAATGAGAAAGAGAAAGACAGTTAATGATCCTAAAATGGATCGACAACTTTGTTTGTCCTCCGAAGCTTCCGTACAGCCATTCAACTGGAAGCATGAAAAGTGCAGGATCCTAGACTCAGCCCCTTTAGACCATTGACATGAAGTTGGTGAGTATGTGCGGCTGTTTTGTTTGTGTTTTGTAGTGTTTTTGTAGTAATTAAAATGTTGCAAGAATGAGTAAATAATTGAGTAGGTTTCAGTCCAAATGTCGCGATCAACAACGAACTAACGGGACAGACTCTTGATCCGCAATGTATAAAGAATGTTGTCCTTTCCATGTTGCTGCTTGTACAACTTATAACTTAGGGTCGAAAATGGATGGTAAATTTTGGATCGGTGATTTCCTGAAGTTAGGACCTCCTTGGATGGGTGTTTATCTTTAGTGTTGTGGGTTTAGTTTTTTTTTTGTTTTACTTTAGAGTATTGTTATAATATCATTGTTTTTACACTAATCGCAATTAAATGCACTCGATCAAAGGGGACTTTAATCTCTAAATATTAAAACCTAAACAAACTGTACAATATATGGAGCCCAGGTGAGGAAAAAAGAACTCTTTAACTCGTTCATTGCCTTAAAAACTGAAGTCAGATGAAGAAGTTGCAGAAGAAAAAGAGCTATAATGAAAATCAATTTGCAATCTCTGGTAGAGAGTGAAAGTAGAAACTCTGCCCTTTTTCTGTTCTTCCTCAAGCTCGTCAACTGCAATGGCCGCTAGGAATCTTTTTATATATTCCCTGCAACATTCTTTCCCGCTGCATATTACCATCTCATCATCCTTCTTCTTCTTCTTCTTATTCCCGAACATCAAACTTGAATCATCGAACTTCAACATGTATGCCTGTTTGCACCCCTCGAATAGCCGCTCACCCAAAGTATCGATGATGTAATATGCCTCCGATTCAACCTTCAACACGAAGAAATGATCATTCCAGCTGATGATATACACCCTCGGCTTATGATCACCGCAGTTGCTTTTTATTTCGTTCCATATCTCATCGAAAGACATGACTCCCTTCAAGCACTCGAATTTATCAGGGCTGAAAAACCCTGTGAATGATTTTTCAAGGGAGACGGTGATGGGCCTGACATTGGCTTTTAGGACGGTCTGGAGATCGAAATGTTTGTCGGGGAAGGCATTGGTGTAAGCTGTGTTGGAGCAGAGCTTACGCCATTCTGAGGAACCTTGTGTTATGAGGTTATCGAATTCAGGTCTCGTTGGCATGGAGGCATGGTTTGAATGGAGCCGGTGAGCGATGACGGCGACCAGAGCAGTGCAGGCACTCTCCCCAGCGGCTCTTTCGCTTCGTTGGTCAAACGAAGCAAAGAACACTTGAGCTTTCAGCCTTGCTCGTCCATTTCTGCTCACTAATTCTTTCACTTCCCACCAATATTCTCCCTTCTGCACAAGGTTGAAATGTTAGGCAGCGTGAATAATGAATATTGAACTCCTTAAAATATTATTTAACATATTTTTTTTTTCGTCTGCGGTCAGATCGGTTCTCTGTTTTTTATTTTTTAATAATTTATTCAAATGGGACAAATCCACATTTTCATAAATAAAAATATTTTCCTTGTTTAACATTGTAATTTGCGGTAAAAATAAACTAAAATTTGATCAGACAAGACAATACGAACCTGGGAGTCAACGACAGAACCGGTTTGCGGGTGTCGGTCAATGTCAAAACCCCAGAGCTCTGCTTTCTTTGTGGACGATCTCAAACTTAATCGTCTTTTCTTCCACGACAACATCCTTACCATGTAGTTCTGAGCCGGTACCAACTGAGTTTCCAAATTTCGGGACGATTCCGACTCAGGTCCTAAACTCAGCTCGCCGCTGCTGCTTTCACTCGTGGTGGAAAAGTCATTTCCATTCAAACCATCCGAGTCAAATACCAGGGACTCATCAGAGTCTAAGGAATTCAGTTGATAGTTATTCTTTTTTTCCTTCCGGCGGGTTAACCTCTTCACCATTTTGAAGAACCCATCTTCCTTGTTTGACTCGGCTGAGTTTTGGGCACCTCCTGTCGTGTCTCTCACCTCCGCAAAACTCACCAAAATCTTAACAAAGAACAGAAATGAAATCTAGATAAAGTCAAGCGGAATTCTCAAGAATATATATATTTGAAAAACAGAGAGAAGCCACTGCAGAATTAATTTGGGTAATTCTAAGGTAGCGAATTCGAATGTTGATAAACCGGTGGAACTTACGTAAAGAGTAGCTTCGATGAACACACCATTAACGTTCAACGTGATGGGAAGCTTTCTTTCAATCTTGGAACACTCCATTTCTGCAACCAGCTTTGCCAAATCCAAAGAAACTTTCCCCGCCACCGCCAGTTTACTTTTTTCATCGCAATTCTTTCCCTATATTAATAAAAGAAATCAATACCAAAACGAAACCCTTCCCCCCAAAAAAACTGGGTTTTAGTAATTACTTACAAGCAAGACATTGAACAAAACATCCCAGGAACCGTGACCAAGATCTTTGGAAACAACTGGGAAATCACACAAGTTGTCAAATTCATCATCGCCCCATTCAATTGATTCCCCATTTCCTAAAATTTTCTCACTGCTGCGATTCCTTTTATGCCTTGAAGACGACGGTATTTGAAACGAAACCAATCTAGGCTTGGGTCCTCTCCACACCATTTCAACCAACACGATTTTCTTGTCATCTTCTTCCTCACTTCTAGTTAACCCTTCAAGCTTCAATGGCTTCACTTTCACGTGCAATCTCTTCAATGGAGACCTCAGCCGCCACTTCATCATTTTGATAAAAAAGGATATGGAAATCGTTTGAAGTTGGTATTTTCAGACTCCTAATTTGGGTTGTCTTCAATTTGTAGAAGACAGCGAAGCAAAGGACCGAGTTAAAGAGAGATGGCGTGCGTAAAAAAAAAAATCACGTTTAGTCATCGCGTTCTGGTTCTTATTTATTGCGTGGCGAGTTTTGCTTGGGAGGATGACAAGAGACTGTAGGAAACTGCCACGTCAAACGCGGACAGGAAATCCGACACATGAGCTACGCGCAGGTTAAACTAAACGAAAACATATCCGTAAACGTTTTTTATAATTTTATTATTTATTTTGTGTAGAGTAGACCGATTAAAATACGTGTGGATTTGTTCGTAATCTTTCAAGTAACTCAAAACCAGTTCGAGGAAATCCTAGCTTGACCTCTAAAAATAGTGGAGGAAAGAGTGCGATCCACGTGTGACGTGCCCCAATAAAAATAGCTGTTTTTCACACGTGATAAATTGAAGATCTCGGGCCATCACGTGCTTTAATTTTGGTTATGGTGAGCCGTTTTCCCGGTTCAACTTTTATTTTGGGGATAAACTCGCATTTGGATTTGGTGGCATCGACTGAAATTCCATTTGGTTTAGTATAAAAATATTCTAATTTTATGTGTGTTTTTTAAATCAATTTAAATAAATAATTTAATTTTTCAATTTTTATAATTAAATAGATGGAATAATAAATTGGTGTAAGACAGTAGGAGTATCACTGCCTTCTCACTGTCCGATAATTCTTACTTTTTCTTTAATTAAATATAAATATGAAATACTAAAATTTTGACACTATATAATAAACACATATTAATTTAAATTTTAAATCCTAAATATTAATATTCAGCCTTTAAAAAATTAAAATTTAAACCCTAAATACTAATGCTAAATCTTAAAAAAGCATAATGATTTATTTGGTCTGAATTTGAATCACAATTTTACAAAAACAAATCCTTTAACTCGACTAATTTAAAAAAAAAAAATTTCACTCAAATCGATTGAATGCTCACATTTATTTCTAACCGAACAGTTGAGAAATCGTTATACTACAAATTAATAGACAAATTTATCACCACATATAAATTTTGAAACTTTTTTTGTGATTGATGTTTGGACATGATAACTGGTGAAGAATTCTATTCACCATCTCTATGAATCTCAACATTAAGTATGACCCTAATTTTGATGGAGCAACAAACTCTAAATGCAGACAGCTGGACGTTCCGATCTCGTACTAAAAAAAGATTGTGTGTCTATTATGGTATATTTGAAGGCTTAAACAAGACATTATTGTTTTGTTGACATAAGATTTTATAGTGGAAGCAGATGGAAAGGATACATCATACGGGAGGGCAGATCTCCACACACTACTGATATGTACCCAACAATTTATGGATGCTTTCGGCTTACACCACTCTTTTCAATGAGACGCAGCTCTTAACTCTGTTTGGTAGTCTCCATTAATATAGAACCCCCAAAATGAAAGCCATGGGTCCAACTGATCGCAAACATTCATTGGATGTTTGCATGGCATAAGTGGACTGGGTCTGAAGAACTCAACCTTCCCTGCCACGGAGAGTTTTTTCACCACCTTCCAAGTTTCCTGCACCTTTTCCACCGAGTCGGCTGCTCTACCATGCAACACAGGCAGTTGTGTTTTCTAATCTGGGAATTAGAGAATAAAATTAACTTATCCTCGAAGAAGAGATGAATCTCCTTGACTTGCCCCAATACAAAAAGGTAGGGTAATAATAGCTCACCTTACATTGAATCAAAATTCATCTAAAAAATTGATCCGATAGTCAAAGTGTTCACTATCCTGAATGTAACTTAAATTCGAATTACGTTAATTGTATTATTATTAAGGTCTTGTCTTGTTCTTGTAATTAAAAAAAAAAAAAAAAAACACCCTCGAGAGTACAACTTTCTCATATTATTATTATTAATTTTTAGTACAAACCCAGTGTTGTCATCTGCTATTTGTTTATCATCTCCCACAATTAATTCAATAAATGTATTTATTATTCTATCTGGTGCTGTAAAAAAAACTCGATTTTTAAAAATCACGCCATCAAATCTAATTTGTTTTAATTAAGGTCGTTTAAAACGTTTGGTAAATTTTTAACCCAAAAAATAACGTTTAATATATTTTTGTTCATAAAACGTTTCGAGACGTTTGGTATACTCATAATCTATTTATGTTTTGTTTAATTTATTCCATTTATTTTTTTATAAGGCCTATAATAAGGGTATCTAGAATCCAAATTCTGATATCAACAAATAATTTTGTTTTAATCAATTAATACACGTTGGTAAAATAATTTCAAAAAATAAAAAAGATAAATTGACAATAATTGCAACGTTGGAATTATTCATAAATAAACTAGAGATGAATCAATTTGACAAAATCGCTGAAATTTGCGTCTTAGTCTTACCATCATTAAATCAACTTGACAATAAATACCGATCAATTAAGAAAAATTGTCAAAAACCCCAAAAGACCTACCACATTAATAACGCATAAAAGATAAAGTCTCAAATGGCGTATCTTTTTTTTCATTATCTCGAATCTATCATCATCACTATGATTTATTATGATAAATCCTTTCAATAATGATTCTTAACAGATCTGGTAGCACTCTTACATTAGAAAATCTCCCATATATGCCAAAACATGATTAAAAATTAAAAGTAAAAAAATTACAACTGTTTTTAGAGAAAACAAACTAAACAAAACAACAACCATGAAAAAGATCAACAAAATAAAATCACGAAATTGTGAATAAAACCACAATAATGTGGACTAAAATTAAAAACAAAATAAAACTAGGAATAAAATAAAATGTTGAAAAATCGTGATCAGCAACTAGCTCGAAGACTTGTATCATCACGGACTATGAACTTACATCAAGTATCAAAAACATAAATCAAAACTGAGATTTTACCTTTGACTAGATTCTCGTCATATTAATTTTCTTATATTTTATTTTGTGATCTTTGATTACGTCGTTTAATTTTTAATTTTATTTTTTCAAAACCCCCTTAATATATGTTTTACTTGTTTTTGTAAATGAATAAAATTATCACTAGTCTTTGAGGATTCAACCCTAGTTACTACTATATACTAATATTTATATTTTTTGGTAAGATTTTATATTTGTAGTCTTGAGAACCGTATGAAACCCTTGACAATTGTATGATATAAACAAAATCTACGTTTACCATATCTTAGCCCTACTTGAAATATAAACCTAAAATTTTGTCCAAAACTAATGACATTTTAGGTCCATCCGTATTTTCTAAAAGAAAAAAAAAACTAATTTATGCTATTTTTAATTTATCATTTAATAAAAGTATACGTTTTTTTTTTCTTTTATTAAAATATTAAATACTTTTAATGTTAACACTATATTATTATAGAATTAATTATTATGTGATTAAATGACATGATATATTAAAAATTTAAAAATAAGTAAGATCGAGCTGGATTCTAACCTTAAATATTAAAATTCAAACTCAATCTATATTTTAAATAAACTTAATTATTTTATCCAAATCTTCTCATATCTCACCGTATCGTGCGGAGTTTCAAACTTAAACAATTAGCCCAATTTATATCTAATATTAGCTTTAAAAATTTCATTATCGGAAATCACTCTACCTTCACACCCAGTCTATTGCTTCTAGAGTAAGCGAGAGAATTCTGAAGGAAACTGTTTTCCAGTCTTCCCATCATTTTCCTTCTTGCTTAATATTATTTACTAATAATTGTTATATACTTCCTTGATTTCATACACATCCGTATAACAAACTTTTTAGCCGGCAAAAGCTTTATTTCTTGATGATAAAGACAATGACTTTATGATATTAATTCTCCTATTTTTTGCAGCTTTCATGCATTGCTAATCAAAGATACCCTTACCATTAAAAAAGGATGGCCCCATAACACTTGCCCATTTCTATTTCATGGATTGATTTTTATTTTATTTATTTAGTTTTCGATGTAAAACATATTTTTTCACAATAGCAACGAATAGAGATTATTTAAGGATTGAATTTGAAACAGGTGTGAATTAAAGACCACTGGATTAATCATTCAATAAAGATGCAACGAAATGTTAATTTGCAAGCAGGTGAGCAGTGGTTACGTTAGGGTTGCGAGTGGATGAAGGCAGCATGAAAAACACATGACGTGGTGGCGGCAGGCATGAATGCGTGGCAGCAAGAACTGGGCCATCATCACTCGTGCAACTGCTAAGGAAATGTACCCAATAAGGAAGGGCAACCTAACATGCCCATTTATTACTTCTTTTATCTTACCATTCATTTATATTTCTTCGCGATTGAATTTTAGTTTGATTATTGTTAATTTATAACGTATTATCTTTTTATTTATATTAATATTTGTAATTACAATTTAAGTTTTCAGAATTTTACAAATTTAAAAACATACTATAGAAAATATTCAATATTACAATTTTTTACCATATTATTTAACTTTTAATAATTGATGCATTAGTCCCAGTAAATCACATACCATTCAGATTTTTAAAAATAAATTTAATTAATTTTATTTTAAAGTTCATTCTCTGAACTAAGATGGTTTTACACTGCATGGGTTCGAATATTTAATTAATTTTGCAATTTAGCTTGAGTTGCATTTGAAAATTTTAAAAAATAGATTAAAAAAATGTCCCGCCACTTTCAAATTTATTAAGGGCTCCAGTCAAAACATGAAATTAACTTAGCTCACCGTGACGCCAACCTCGCGCTTGCCCTTCCTTAGGCTGCAATTCTAAAACCTCTAATTTTAGTTTTAATCCCTACAACATTTTGTTAGCCTCGCTTTTGGTAAAAAACTTCAGTTATTACGGTTAAGAGATTATATGATTTGGTCTTTTAATTATATGGTCGAGGTTTGATTCCCGCTCATGAGGATAAAACATATTTTATGGTCCATCATTTATTTTTTCGAGAAATTCTTATGATAATAAAATTAATCATTATTGTTGATAGTGAATATCTTAATTTTTATAAAAGAAAAAAAATGTTTTTACTGTTATCTGATCGCGTAATCAATATCATATAAAAATTTAATAATAATATTTAGCCAATAATAATTTTATATGTCAATGATTTTAGAATGATATTGTTATTTTAACTCTTATAAAAACATAGGGATTAAATTTTAAATCTGAGCATAATAAAATGATTAAAACAAAGATTAGACCAAATTTTGCAGAACTCACTGACAAAATTTAAATTTTCAAAACTTGTTTTTAAACTGGAACATTCACTGCTGATACTTACTTTTAGTAGTGGGAGGAGAGTTATATAATTTTGAATTTTAACTGTATTTAAAATATTATATTATTTTAGATATTAAATAATCCGTCGTTTTCCTTTGAAAGAGAGTTATGGATTTGAAAGCCTCTGGTATAAAAGACCTTTCATACCCCCAAAAAAAAGAGTTCAAATTCCAAATATTTTATTTATTTTTATTTAATTATCTTTGAAGATTCTTCCTGGTTTGGGCCCTAGACTCTCTAATCTTCGCTGTTTATCTTACTCTCTTCATCTTTTTCTCGGATCCTTTCGTTTTTCTTCACTGATTTCTGTCATTAATATTCGTATTGGGTTTTATGGTGATTTGATTTAGCTCACACCTTACGAGGTAAGAAAAAGAAAGAAAAATAAGTACTAATTTTCTTTTAGTTTTCTGAAAATTTCTCGTTTGTTTGCTTCCTGAGAAAACCAATGGATTTCATGTTTGTTTTTTAGCTAAGAGTAGATCAATGTGAAGCGAAATGTGTTAGTTGTTTGGTGGCGTTAAAGATCTATGTACTTTCTGGAGCTTTGCTCTACTCAAAGCATTCATTTTTTACTCGGTTTTTCACTGATTTAATTGATTATTTTTTTGAAATTTTAAGCTACTGCTGAGATTATGAAATCGACTTCTGTTTATTGTTTATCTGCAAATATAAGATCTAATTTAGCGTGTCTTTTGCTATTTTTTCCTCAAATTTTATTGCTGCAAAAAAAAAATTAGAGAGCCGATGAATAATTTTTGGAAATCAAAATTTGAACGCGAATAGAAATGGACCTATGGAAGTTAGTAAGCATTATGTGAATTTATAATTGTTTTTGGGGTTTGAGAATTTCGAAATAGTGGAAAATGCTATATATGTTGTAATTGGGCTTAAACTTTTGTTTTTTTTTATTAGTGTTGCAGTGTGTGATGGATTCGGATAATCTCTTGTCTGCGGGTGGCCTTGAGGTTGCCCATCAAAATGGTGTTTATCCGCAACTTCGGGTGTCTGGGGACGGCAGTGGTATTTTGAATAATGTTAATGGAAATGCTGAGGAAACTGTCGGGACTTGTTCGCAGAATGGAATGGATGACAATGGAGCAACTGCAGAAGCTAGAGAACGATTGAATGACTTAGTCGATAACAATGGATTGATTGGTTCTAAGGTAGTAGGTCTTCCATTTTATTTGAGTGCTTTAATTGAATTGCCATTTACCATAGTGCGTGTGCTTGTCTTCGTAGGAAGGGGAAGTAAGTGATCATGTGAATGTGAAGCAATCCAAACCTCAGAAGGTTCAAAGCAAGACCAAGAATGAGAAGCCCTCTGGTATCAGAAATGCTTCTTCAGCTTTAATGAAGAAAACTAAAGATGGAAAAACTGCAGAGGTGAGGTTGACAGCATCGAATGGCAGATCTGTGGCTACAAATTCACATCTGAAACAGCCTCTGAAAAATAGATCATGTAACGAAAGACAAGCCAATGCATCCAAGGTGAGAGTTTGTGGAATTACTGGTTTCCTTTTATTTGCATTTTCCATTGATCTTTTACTCATTGATCCTGCCATTCTGATTATTGCTTTTCTTCACTCTCTATTTCTGACAGGGTTCTGAAAAACTGGATGCAGCCTTCTCTGAAGACCCTATGTACGTACTACTTGTGCTCATGTTTGAGTTTCTTTTCCTTCTCTTTTTTAATGCACCCTTCTACCTTTGGTGTTCATTTTGTTATGCAACCAGGGAAAGCTCTTAGTGGCTACCTTTCATCAATTTATTTATCCCTGAAATTAACTTTATGTGCTAGATGATGGCAGATGTTTTCACCTGCCATGTCTAAGCTGTTTTGTTGTTTATTCCAGGGAGAAACCCAAGCTGAAGCCTCTTAAGAAGGGGCCTCCTGATAAAGCTGAAGGAGACACAGAGTCCTCGTATCCTTTTTGTTTTGAACTTTTTGTTATTTCTTTCTGTCTGGGACTATGGGTTGAAAAGGTTGCTATTTGGGCACTGTTGTCTTTCTATTTTTTAATGACCTATTTATGTTTATCCTTATTGCTTCATTGAAGCCCCATGGCAGCTGATGCCAAACCCTGTAAGGTTGGTAGTCTTCCAAATTATGGTTTCAGTTTCAAGTGTGATGAACGAGCTGAGAAAAGGAAAGAGGTTGGTGCTTTATATCATATTTATGAGATTTTAAGTTATTTCTCATTGCAGCACTTTTATTTTACTTATGCCTTCACCATTATGTTGTACAGTTCTACACCAAACTTGAGGAAAAGATTCAGGCAATGGAAGTAGAAAAGAGCAACTTGCAAGCCAAATCGAAGGTGTTATTTCATAAATTTGATGGGTTGTCATCCTCAAATGCTTCTTTCTTGTCATAATAATGTTTCAATTTTCTGCCAGGAAACTCAAGAAGCAGAGATCAAAATGTTTAGGAAGAGCTTGAACTTTAAAGCAACTCCAATGCCAAGCTTCTATCAGGAGCCTCCACCCCCTAAAGTGGAATTAAAGAAGGTTAGTTTAATGTTCTAATGTATAAAAAGCTAGATGATCTGTTAAATATAAAATTTTTATAGGTGATATTTACTTCAGTTTGAACTACAATGACATGCTTATTCAATTTCTTTCTTTTTTCTTTTGGTCCCCCTTCTTTCCCCTTTTCTTTAGGGTGGGGGTGGGGGGGGGGGGAGGGGAGGACTGAATTCTTAACATCTATGCCCCCAAGGTTTTCTTATCGTTTGGTTTGCCAACTTTTTCTTACTTGTATGCATTTGTATTCAGGCATTTACATGTTTCTATTCATCATTCTACAAGAGCCATTTTCTTTTCTGCAAAATGCTTCAGATTGTTCAGTGGGAGGACTGAAATTTTTAACATCTATTCCACAAGTTTAATTTCCAAGGTTTTCTTATCATTTGGTTTGCCACCTTTTTCTACTTGTACGCATTTTTGTCTGGATTTATTTCTACTCATCCTAGAAGAGCCATTTTCTTTTTAGCAAAATGCTTTTGATTGTTCAGTCGGAAACCGTACCTCTGCAACTTTCTTTTTTAGTTGTAGTTATACGATTAACATATAACTTGAACCGGTTAACAATTAAATCTATGTTGTGATAGTTAAGAAAAACCATTCTGAATGAACCTGAGAGCATATAAAATTGATATTGCAAATGCAAGGTTGGCTTTGAAGGAAAAGTTTTTCTAGTCTTTCAGACTCATATCATGTCATCCCAATGTTTTCCATTGCATATTTGATACTGTGCTGAACTTGGTCGATCTCTGTTAGACTAGGTCATGAGAATTGCTTCTTACTTTCCATGGAGCTACCTTGTACTAGTCACTGTACCTCTTAGTGTCAAGTAATATCAAAGCTACTTTAGGATAAACATTTTAATCTGTCTTAACATGTCCTAGTTTTGGCATGATGAGCTAACATTTATATGCTTTGGTTCAACATCTTGAATTGATAACTTTGAATGGAACTATCAGAAACCATTTTATTTTTTTCTTTCTTGAATGTGTTGACAGATGTAGCATTTTATAGTTTTATAATATGTTTCTTGCATATGCAATTCTGTTTCCATCACCAGATTTTATTGCTTTCTTTTTCCTCTGCTGCAACATTGATATTTTAAAATTCCATGGATGCAGATACCACCAACAAGAGCTAAATCTCCAAAGCTTGGTAGAAGAAAAAGCTCAACTCCTTCGGATTCTGATGGTAACAGCAATAGTGGTCACCAATCAGTCCAGCTAAGTCTGGATGAGAAAGCATTTCAGAGCACCTCTTCTAAAGTAAATTCTCCTATCAATGCAAAGAAGCCACAGCGGAAATCACTTCCCAAACTGCCTTCTCAGAAGACTAGTCTGCCTGGTGCAACAAATGATGGAAAGACATCTAATACGTCCAGTCAGAAAAAGGTAAATGCACCTAAAGCATCTACCGAGGGAAAGATAGCCTTGCCCAAAGCAACAAATGACGAGAATAACACTTTATCTGATGTGACAAATGAAGAATTATCTCCAACCCAACAGCAGCCAGCAGTTTCTTCTGCTGATTCAGGTGAAACTCAGCCGATTGCACTGGAGCATTAAACATGGCAATGGTTTCAAGTGGATGTTCATATACAAAGTTCTTGACCTGAATTTGCCTAAATAAGGACGTCTAAGACTGAATTATTTGATGATCAAGGCATAAAAAAGATTATACATTACCGGTTATGATGTTGTCTTCTCCAATATCAGCACCCTTGGTTATTTCGTGTGTTGCTTGCAAAGTTTGCTGGGTTTGTTGTTAGGATTCTGCATTCCTGTTTGCAGCACTGTATCTCAATTGTTTACTAAGTTGATCTAATTTATGTTGTTTAAGGATGACCTATTGAACATAATTTGGAAAATTTTGGAGTCATCTGTTGTTGCTGTTAGATATTCCATGATCAAATCGGGGGTTTGCCTGAACCTGCTGAACAACTTAATATTGTGAAATAAGTCCACTCTGTTTCTGGGTCTGCCATAGCTTTGAAATTATCCCTTTGTAGGGTATGCTTTTCAAAGTGGGGTGGAATTCTTGATAAAATCTGAAAAAAGATTACAAGTAGATTTGTGAATTTAATTCATCGATTTCATTAGTTGAGTGTAGATCATTCAAATTTACAGTTTAAATTTTTTGTGGTTCAAATTTTTACATAATTTGAACATGTTAGATTTAAGTCACTTCAGATTTGGATGTTTTGAGTTATGTCCCTTTTTAGGTTTGGATTTGCTTCTGGTTTAGGTGTGTCTAGGTTAAGGTTAAATATGGATTTGGATTCGATGCAGTTTATTTTTCTTGAAATTTAGAATATTAAATTAATTTAAATTTTATTACAATAAATCGATTGATATTATCAATGGATAATTTTTTTAACAATTTATTTAATTGATTTTGATATTTTAAATTTTCAAAATTTAATATTAGAAAAGAAATTTCAAATTTTAAAAAATGAAATAAAGAAGTACAATTTGATATTTTTTTAATTTATTTTTTAATTTCTACTCTTTTTTTTCACTTTAATCTTTTTTTCCTTAGATCAATACTTTAAAAGAAATATTTTTTTGGATGATCAAAATGAAAAGAATCTAGAAGTTTAGTGATCAAAATGAAAATATAAACATGATGTAGCATGTACAGTTAATAATTGCTGTTAAAGATTTAACGCTTTGGTTACTAAAATGAAAGTGTCCTAAAAGTTGGATAACCAATTATGTAGTTTGTCCTATTATTTTTATTTAGTAAGGGTAATTTTACAAAACAACTTTACATTCTTATGAAAGTGTTGAATATACCAAATATATTAATATAACTTTCTCAAGATTTTAATCAATATTTTCTTGTATATATTAAACGTTGTAGAGTAACTTTCTAAACAAAAAAATTTTCGTCAATCACATTTCATTAAAAATATTAGCATGAGAAAATATTAAATGCAATCTAAATTCACTTAATTAAAATGAATATAAGTAAAATATGAAAGGATATGAAAGGAAAAAAAAATCTAAAATTACATGTGATAACTTTTTAAATATGTGTAACTCTAAATTTTTTTTCCTTTCATAATCATTTAATTAAATCTCGAAAAGTCACGTAATTTTTCGAAGAAATTTTGATCTTTGTGTAGTCATTGAGGAAGTGAATTTGAATGCGTTAAAATGTATTATTCTCTTATTTATTAAGATTATTCAATAAAAAAATACAATATAATTTTATTGTATATCATTAATACAAAATAACATTTTTCAAAATAATAACTAATTAAGATAATTAACTTTAATATTAATTAAGTGATAATTAAAATGCTTAAGTCTCTCTTTAAGTAATAACTTTATTTTAAAATAATCACAACTTTTTAACTAATAATTATATTTAAATGTAGAATTATTATAACTTTTATTAAATTATAATTATTTTTAAATTTACATTTATCACAACCTCATTTCATATTAATTTTTAATTGATAATTTTAAATTAAATATTATAATTATTTTTAAATATAAATTTAATAATGTGATAGGAAAATAAATGATATTCTAATGCTCGTGCTTATATATCATATTTAACACTGTACAGGTGAAGAAAATTTCATTTAAGAAATTTCAGATTACTGTGAACAAATAGCATACATGTCTTTGATATAATATATGCTAATATACAACCACCATTTGATATTCGATGTTTAGTCTTTCTGCAAATCTTACCCTTTCCTTCATTCTTAATCATCATCTTTCTCAGCAGCCCACAGATATCGAGCATATGATGCAAGGACATGGCTGCCATTCACAATCACAAGCATCCATTTAAAACGAAGAAACTGGAATTAGGTGATTCAAGGACCAAGTCAAGAATTTTTTTACTAAGGGATGAAAAGAAATTATGATACCAATTATTTGGAGAAGCCTTAACAGCTCGATCAAAATAAGATTGAGCAAGAGCTTCATCGCCATGGTTAATCCATATTAAATCTCCATACAATGAAAGAATTTCCCCATCGTCTGGTTTCACGATAATTGCTTTCCCGCAATATTCTTCAGCTTTCAGAAAGTCACCTTGTTCCTAATCAAATCCAAAAAAGAGAGAGAAATAAACTTGCAAAAAAAGAAAGGATTCAAACAATCAGATGAACAGGAAAAAAAGGGTTTAGATTCTTTCTTTCGTTTCATTTTCTGGGTCTGATTTGATCACCTCTTTTAAGAATTTAGCGTAGTTTGTGAGAACAATAGTCTCTCCAGGGTAAGTTTTGATCATATTCTGGTAATACTCATCCAATCTTTTTTTCCCTTGACCCCAATCTGCAAACCTATCTACTCCGCCGGCGCCGCCGCCATCATCAACGTCACCGAGAAGGGAGAGTGGTGGGAAAGTGGAATTTTCTTCTTTGACCGTATTGGGAGACCCCATTGAACTTGTAGGTAGCTTTTGCCTATTGGAAATAACAATCTGCCTCATGTTCCCATCCGACGACGCTCGTTGGATTTTGTTGATGGGGGAGTGCGTCAGAGAAATGGGTTTTGATGGGATCCGGTGACAGGAGTCAACCGCCGGCGAACTCTGAGGCATATACGTTTTGAGGATAGGTGTGGATGAGCTTCGTAGAAGCATTTCTTAGCTTGTTTTGACGGTGTTTGCGTCTCTGGGAGCCCTTTTCCAGGGAGTGTTTGTGTTTTTCTGTTCAAGGTTGAGGAGAGGAGACAGACAGGGAAATGCATGAACTAAAGGTTGTGTGAAGTCTGATATAGACATATTCCATGGTAAGATTGGAAGGTGAGGGAAATGGAAAAACAGGCAAAACTGTAAAAACGGCGGAGAAGAGTCTAAACCATTGACTTTTGGCTCGTGCTTCTTATGCCACATGTCTTCCATGTAAACTACCACTACTTTTGTCTTATGGAGGACGGGTCGAATTTTCAATTTTCATATTGGCAGAATAGCTTATTTCATCCTCCAACTTTATAAAAGAAAAATTATTTCAGCTATTTATTTATTTATTTTTATTAAATCTTTTTTAATCCTTAATCTTGTATTGGTTCATATGGAAAAGTAAACATTTTTAACTTTGATAACGTGATATATACGTGAATTGCTACGTGAATGACACATCAACATTTAATTAATTTTTTTAATTTTAAAAATTCAAAAAATAAAAAAATCATATAAAGTATTTTTAAAATTTTAAAAAATTAATTAAATATTGGCATGTCATTCATGTATATGCCACAGTATCCATTTTGGGATGATTTAATAAAAAATACAAGTTCAAAGGTAAAATGACATTTTCTTTAAGTTGGAGGGTCCAGAAAAATCATTATATCAAGCCTATGCTATTTTGTTCTTGTCGTGACAAAGAAGGCAGATATGGTGATGTGAGCATTCTAAAACTCAGGCGGAAGGCAGTGGGTGTAATTGCAAAAGTTGAGGACAGATATGAAAATAGTGAGTAGCAGCAGGTTTTGGGAACGCTATCCGACAAGAAGATAAGATGGCACAAATTGGTTTGGTTAATTGCAATATTGTTCCTTTGTAAAGGAGAAAAGGAATGCAGGATGTGGTTCTTGGATTTTGGAGGGAGGAGTTTGCATGCATGGTCACTTTTCAGCGTGAAAGAAAAGGCTTTGAGATCTACGATTTTATGTGTTACTTAGAGACGAAGCAAGAGGGACTGAAATTAAATTTTAATCTTTATGATAGTTAAAATATAATTTTGTAATTTTAATAGTTTATATCTTTATAATATTTAAAAGATTAAATCAAATTTTTTATATTTTTAGGAGGGCTCAACATATAATTTTAATTTTATTAATTTAAAATTTTAAAAAAGATTAAATAAAAAAAAATTTTATTTTAAGAGAATTAGGATCCTACAAGCCTCCTGGATTGGCACTGCATTTATGCTGCTTTATGCTTAAATTAACCCTTAAGTTATATTATTTTTTCTTATTTAAATCATTTTATATTAAATTTAATATTTAAACTATTAATCCCATCTGATTTTACCGAAAATTGCATGTCCATTCATTAAGAAAAACTAACATGGCACATTATTAGTGGTTGGTATTGTGTTTTGAGGTAAAATGAGACAAACTTTTTCAAGTAGCGGAATCATAAAATCATAAAGGTGATGAGTGATATTTTTTTCTTTTTCAATTATGGTGGTAAAAGCATACATGACCTTCAAGGGCAGCTTTAAAATTTCCATTACATGGTTGACTGGTTACAGAGTACAGTTGAAGGCAAAATTCAACCAGCAAAACTTAGTCATGGCAGACTATATAAACTGCAGCCATGGCCAATGCCCCTGAAAGCTGCTGACCATATAAACTTAGTCATGGCAGACTATATAAACTGCAACCAAAACTACGATGACTCGAGACTTTCAATCCACCATTAGTTCAGAAAAGGATATTACATCTCCATAACTGCTGCACAAGCAGGTCAATTGCACTGCGGCTGATTGCCTTGCATTGCTGTAGGTTTAACCCCAATAGGGTCTTACCCAAATTCCTGAGTGAGGGCAAGCTCTTGTCCGAGACCATAGAGCATCCAGACACAGAGAGGATCTGCACATTGATCAGATCAGAATGAGCCAGGGCTGCAATTCCAGAATCAGTGATAGCACACTTGGAGACATCAAGATCACCGAGTAACCGACAGTTCTCTGCAATTGCAAACAAACTAGCATCACTGATCTTACAACCGTCAAGATTCAGCGTTTCCAGAGACCACCTGTGCAAGTTTGTCAACCTACAAACACCTTTGTCACTCAAATTTACACAATCTTTTAGGTTAACCTTAACAAGACCAGCATTACAACTCTTAAGCAATTGGAGAAACCCTGCATCTGTTATTCCATGAAGCCCTCTCAACTCCACATGCTGCAGTTGAGGGCACAACTTCCCCAACACAGCCAAGCTAGAATCACTAATACCAGGGCAGTTACGGATGGAAAGTGATTGAAGGGATTCACAAGGGGATAGAGGAGGCAATCCTGTGGTTAGGTCCATAACACCTAAGCAGTTCACAAGACAAATAGCTTTCAACTTTGCACTGCAGTTGAGAAGAGAACAAAAGAGCCCAATTTGGGTAATTCTGTGACAGTCCTCCAGCTGCAAGCTTTCTAGTGAACCAGCTACTTTGGCAAAAGACACCAACCCCTTATCCGACAACAAATCACATTTAAAGAGATAGAACTGCTTCAAATTCACACAACCCTTTCCAACAGCTTCAAGTCCACGATCAGTCAAACCAAGGCAGGATGCAATTGTGAAAGACTTCAATTTTTGTAGTCCTTGACTACTTCCCATTATCCAGAAGCCGTTGTCACTCACATTTGGAAGGCTAGTGAGAGAAAGGTCTGTCACTGACTTGCCATAGTGTCCAATAACAGAAAACATCTCATCAGTGATATTCAAGGCCTGTAGCTTTAATTTTGTGAGGGAATATGAGGCTGAATACAACAAGCTTGCAACTCCTTGATCTCCAACAAGGGGGCAGTTTTTTATTGAAACAGATTTTAAATTGGGACAGCAGCATGCTAAAGCTAGGAGACCTTCATTTCCAACGTTGGCACAACTCTCAATGGTCAGATCAGTCAATTTAGGACAGCCCTTCCCAATGGCGAGCAAAGACTTGTCAGTAACTGCAGGACAGTGGCAAAGGTCAAGCGTTACTAGCCGGTGACACTCATTGGCAATCTCACACAGACCTTCATCTCCAATAGAAGACAAGTTCCACAAGCAAAGAACTCTTAAAGAAGGGCATCCACGGGAAATCGCCCTGAGGCCAACAGTAGTTACTCTATTCCAGGAATTGCTACCTCGAATAAAAAGCTTGCCTAATCCTCCACGGCTAGCAGTTCCGACGGCAATAGCAGCAAGTCCGCCGTCTGTTGCTTTCTTCCCTTCCAAACTCCTTGTGAAGTATCCATCACCGTCAACATCATGATGTTCAACCTCAGAAACAATTCCACCCTTCTTATTAGTACTCTCATCCTTGGGATTCAAAGCTTGGATGATGTTGTCACGGATTTCATATTTGCAGATGTTACTCACAAGTGTAAGCCAACGCTTGGAAACACAAGCGCAGGAACTCCTCTCTCGGCTACCACGTAACCATCTGAAGATTTCAAATAAGCATTCATCAGGGAGTACCTCAATTGATGGTTTCTTCTGCTCAAACCTCTCTCCAGAGGCACTGGTGCGAGACCTCTTGCCAAGAGGAAAATAGACATCCATATGATGTCGAAGGAACAAAAAGAGAAGCGCCTCCTACGTTCTATTTTGCAATATTAATAAAAATCAGTAACCCAAGTTGCTTCAAAAATAATCTCAGAAACCTAAGATTTGTCTGTATAATATAAATGCATATAACTGAATCTTATCTCATCTATAAAGCCAAGTTCAACAAATCAAAGATACACAGATAGGAAAACAATATATACTCATAAGGCAATGACGAAAACTTGCAAACATGAACAGCTTACCACCTCCAAAGAGAGAAAAAAGAAGAGAGACCCAACAAAGAAGAAGGCTTAAACGTCACCATATGTAGCTTGAAAACATGAAAGAGGATTGAAGCTGGAAACTGGGGTGAAGGATATGAAAGATGGATGGCAATGAACAAGGGTTAGCTTTATGAGGAAGGGAGAAGATGCAATGTACCTTAATTCTCTCCCACCATTTCAATTACGCTTACCGCCTTTTCTCGGGTTTATTACTATTATTATTAGCATTATCGATATTCGTATGATCGGTTGGTAAAATATTAACATTAATTATAATAATTTTATCAAAAAAACATTGATTATAATCATCATATATATCATACGAGAAATCAGGCTCGGCCCTAGGATGGTATGCAGGTGCAGCCATCTAGGGTCCACGATTGAAAGAGGTTAAAAATATTATTTTTTAATTTCAAAGAGGTCTCAAAAAAATATTTTTAATTTTTAAGGGTTCAAAATTTTTTTTTTATCAACTTTTAAGTTATTTAAACAAATTTTTTTTCAACTTTCAAAAAACTTAAAACTCCATTTTATTGTTTTGATTAGGATTCAAAAATATCAAGAACGGGAATACAACAAGTGGCACTAGTGGAGAAGAGAATGTTGTTTATCCTAGAGGTCTTGAGTTCGAGCGCCTGTGTGTGTAAAATGTGTTGTCAAAAGGTTAAAAAAATATGAACAAAAAAAAATTATCAATAACGGGCCTGCAAGAAAGGATTGTATAGTATAGTTCTAGACACCAAAGAAATGCAACAAGAGATGAATTTTGGATTCAACAATAGCATAATAAAATTTCTAAACTTTTATTTGGACAGCTTTTGCAAGGATTAACAATTATTTTCATTATTACAAGTTGATATGTATGAAACCAGCTAGGTGGTTAAGAGAGTAAGAACGTAATCAGATTTGGTGCCTAGGATACGAGCTTTCGTGTCCGGAAAACACTCCATGTTCGGCAACGCCGTAATGGCTCCGGTGTTGCTTATTTCGATCGGATATCGAAGCAGGTGACCAGGCATATCTAGAACCACCGTATCTCTTGAATACTCATTCCATAGCTCCTCCGCTAAGGAATTGACAGTCTGAACACATTGTAGACTCTCTGGATACTCGAAAATGTCTGGTCTTAGTCCAAGGTGCTCCCTCCACAATGCCATTCGGAAACCATAGATTTGACCCATGGCTTGTAGCCGATCGGTTGCTATATGAAACGGTTGAAATGCTCCCATGGCAATCTCAGTGTCTCTCCCACCATCCATTGATCTCTGGTTGATGTTGGCTGATCCAATTATGATGTATTCATCATCCACTGCAACAACAAAAATTGAACACAACTACAAGTTTAATGGTAAGCAAAAGCTTTATTTTACATCAATGATTAGCATGATTCATGGCGTTACCAATCATCATCTTCGCGTGAACGTAGATCATGAAACGTCGCGACTGCTGAGCTCTAGCGTAATCTGAATTAGGATCCGGTTTCTCAGGAGGTACATATTCTCTGGACTTTGTGGTCTCCCTGTTTCCAAGGCAGAAAAATGTCAAATAGTCCCTGGGATTTGCATTCAGTCCCTTTTTTTTAAGAGCTTCAGTAATATCAGTGTACATCATCTCCATTGTTCTCCTTTGCCAATCTAGAATTGCTTGAACGGATTCACTCTCAGGTATACCTTCAGGCCACATTGGGATCACTATGTAGACAGTGAACCTTTCTCCAGCTTCAATTTTGCTCACAATTTTCAGTGAAAGCTCCTTTGGTATGAGATGCAAAGCACCAATGTCCTCCACCTTGATACCTTGTGTTTTCCAGGCAAATGAGCTTCCCAAGAAATACTGATTCTCGATATAAATGAACTTCTTTGCCCTTCGGATAGCATTGATATAAGCATCCTGGATGCTTCGATCAATGGTTACGTTTTTTCCGCTTACGAGACCGAAGTTGGCGGCTGTATTCGGTTCTTCAGGGAATCCAGCAGCTGCCCCACCATCAATGGATCTGAATATCTGAACGTTCCATGTTTCAAGGTCGTCCCATGATGTCAACGGCGACGGTTGAATCACCATTTCATCGAGCTTGCTTCGCGGAATCAGGAAATTGGGCCCAACTTGCTTTTGCCATCGCTGCTCGAAATTATACAACACGTCCCAAGCAACTGGACCTTCTAGCTTGCAATGGATATCATGCCACGGTTCCCTCGGACCACCTTTCTTGATCGAAGAACCAGCAAAATTCGGCTGATGGAAATCGTCACGATGGACCGTCCCTAGAGTACTAAACAGGGGATGCTTTTGTGTATCATATCTCCCATCACAAAGATCAATGCCACCAACAAAACTAACTACCGTCCGCTTTCCGGACCTTTCGCTTGGAAAATCGCCGTCGACGACCACCGTCTTCTGATGGTGAGTAAACATGGTATTTATATCAATTTCCTGAACAATACTTTCATCACCGTCAGGTTTCCGAGGACATAAAACACAATGCACATTAGTATCCTTGAAGAAATTAGCGGTTTCTTCATCATGAGTTGCCATTAAACCATCCTTCTTCAGCTCCTTAACCGAAGTTCTATCATCCCAAACAAGCATAAGAACCGTCACACCTTGATTAGCCTTTTCTTTGAGAAGCTCTCCGAGTATTTTGTCGCCACCGGGCTTCCCCCGTCTCGGGTCCCGTATCAAGGTTATCTTGGTGTCTAAAGACCACCCGGTTATATATATAAAATGTTTGGCATTGTATATTGCATCAAAGATGTCTTCCCAGCATCTATGGCGCTCACCTCCAGCCAAAAACACGGATTGGAAATCATCTTCAGTATGAGCATCTTTGTAAAGTGTAACTTTGCAGCCTTGTCGTTGAGCAAAGAAAGTGTAGGGAACTCCATTAAAATCTGGGTTTTTGATCCCTCGAGACCAATGAGGATCTTGGGTGACATTGAAGAACTCGAGGTGAACATGGATCTTGGAATCTCCATCAATGGGAACATGGTTTTGGTCCAAGATGTTAACCCACCGGTCCACTTTGTTCCCGTTAATGATATCTTGAACTGGAACGTAAGCTCTGCCAATGAGTGTTGCACCAATAGGGTCAACATATTTGACTGTGAAGATGATGTGTGAGATTAAGTGTCCACAATAGATGTGGAAACTCTCGTTCCATAGAGGTGCTTCGCCCTCTTTTTTTACCGCTCTGGTCCTTGCCACCCTTGCCTTGTCTAGATCCACTGTTGCATATATGTTTGAACGAGTGATCTGCAACACAATTCGGAGATATTAAGAGGGAAAAAGATCAACGAAGTTTCATAACTCAATATATACATATATAAAGGTTGAGACTGTATAGGATAGGTACTGATTGGCATAGCACGAGTCTCTTAAGCTGGGCTAGCAATATTTTCCCTTTCTCCAATAATCCAACATCCTTCAAAATCCAAGAAATACAAAAACATTATATGTTTAGAATTTACTAAATGGAAATAAATTTTAAAATTACACTATGGATAATTGTATATACGAAATTCGATTTTGTGCAATTTTATACAAGATTTTTTTTATGTTATTCAATTCTCATACATTATTAACACAATTATTGATATAGCACCCTTTTATATTCATATATTGCATATATATAATTATATTTCCCCAATATAAAAATAAGTTGATGTATTTATTTATTTAAATGAGCATGGTTGAATCAAAATTAAAGTTTCATATGTACATTTGAACCGCTAGTGGCAGAGCCAGAAAATTTTTTCTGGGGTTTTTGGGGGGACCGGAATTAAAATGTATATTTTTACGATAGTACAAATGTAATTTCATCATTTTAATAGCCTATATCTTTATTATATTTAAAGGGTTAAATTAAATTTTTATCATTTTTCAGGGGGTCAAAGTGTAATTTTACCATTACTAATTTAAAATTTTATTAATTATAAAGGGCCTAAATTAAAATTTTACCATTTTAAGGGGCTATAATATATATATATAAATGGAAAAATTGCAAAAAACTTAAACCTTGGGGGGCCTATTTATATTTTTGAGAAGACCATAGTGTAAATCTACGAAAGACTAAATTGAAAAAATTTAAACTTGGGGGGGGGGGGGCATGGCCCTCCTGGGCCCTAATGTGGCTCCTCCACTGTGAACCACAATCCAGAGTTTCATGTATAGAACCCAACAAGTGGCTCTAGTGGAAAAGAGGATGATGTTCATCCTAGAAGACTCGGGCTCGAGCATTTGTATGTACAAGGTGTGTGTGCGTTGTCAAAAGATTAAGAAAGTATGAACAGATATTACCATGTAATCACATCTAATATATTCAAAAAAAGAGTTTCATGTATATAATTACACCAATTTAAAGTAAATGTATCAAAAAATGAGACAAAAAAATTAAGTATTAAAATGAGAAATTTCGATATAATTCAAAGGTCAAATTATAAATAAAACCTTCAATTTAAAATATAAAAATTATAAATTGATTTAGGTATAAAAATCAATATTTTAAAAATCGAGCTAAGGGTCCCTTTGGATGCGTGTTTACCTCTAATGTGTTGCGTTTAGCTTTTTTTTTTTTGTCTCGTGCTACAATATCGTTATAATATCTAATCTCACCGTAATCATTATTTTTACACAAACCGCAAGTAAACGCATCGCCCATTCAAAGGGCCCTAAATCAATCTAGTTTGGATGGGTTTAATCAATCTAGTTATACTAAACACGTAACAATCACAATAATATGGAAAAAAGGGGATAAAGCAAAGTTGGAGACATGAGAATGGAAAAAGGAGGTGCTATAAGAGAAGCATAACCTCATGGAATTCTCACCATCTAAATGCATGCAATGAACAAGTTATATTGTGAGCAAACGCAGAGATATCAATGTATATTTATGCAATTGTGACCATACTTAAAAGGGTCGTTATCATTTACCTTGCTGAGCAATCCTCGATAGATCTTCAGTCTATCAATCTCATATATGGTCGCTTTAAGTGTGCCATGCAGCAAATGTTGCTCCATTGTTGGCCTGCAAATCTAGCTCTTAGGATACTGCTTACGACTCTAATGAAAAGTTACTTGCAGACAATCTTGGGGGAAGAAGAAAGATGGTACGAAACATATTTATAGTTAAAAAATAAAGTGGGTTTTCCATAAGAAATGTTTCTTGTTGAATATTGCATTACACGCAAGGGGAGTTTGGAAGTTAGAATAAGTTCCTGCCTTTGTTTCAGGCAACTTTGGCATGGGGGAAGTGGCCAGCTTGACTAGGTAAAGATTCTCAATTATACGACAGTAATGTAATAATAATTTATAGATTAGAATCAGACATTGGGTAAGTCATCCTTTGCTTGACCGGAGAAAAGCTATGGTTGTCGCTTTGAATCGAAGGCAGTACAATTGATCGACATTGGACATATAAATGTTTTATTTCACAAACCCTAAAAATGTATGTTTCAAAGATAAATATAAATTAAGTAGGACTGTCGATTGCGTCGCATTGGCATTGTTGTCAGTGCAAGAGGACGTAGGTTCGAGTGTGCTGAAGCGCACTATCCTCTTATTTAAGGGCTGAGGAGAGATTATGATAGTTATAGGCGTTGTATATAATAAGAATTTATAATAATCGACGGAGATTTTTACTTTTAGATACGAAATATTTATAATAAAATTATTGCAGTTCATATTTGTAATAGATGGATGCAAAATAATGTTTATTTTATCAAACCTGTGATGTACTCAATGCTAGAAATCGGATTAGTGAATAAGAAACTTAAAATTTCTTACTCTAATGAGACAATTTTTCGTCATTTAAGACTTGATCATATTGATCAAGATAGAATCATTGGGCTTATGAAAGAAGAGACTTTAAGTTCCCTTAAAGAGGTATATCTTCCACAATATAAATATTACTTAAGAAGTAAAAATGATCTAAGAAATCTTTTAATGCAACAGATACAAAGATCTTTCACATCTTAGAACTTGTACACACTAATGTATGCGAAATGTACAAAACTGTTTTTCTCCCTCTTTTATTATTTATTATTTTATTAGATTAACGATAGAAAAATATCTTATTTTTATTTTTGAAATTTAAATATTAGAAAAAATACCACTTTGATAAATTTTTTATATAAAAGAATAAGAGATAAAGTTGATCAGAAATGGAATTAAGCTGAATTAAATATGAACCAATTTATGGATCCATCCATCCGAATTACTTTCATCCGTGCCTGGTTGTAAAAGGCAGCCAAGAAATGACTTTTTGCCATAAAAAAATCACAGAGTTGGATTGTAATCAACTAAATCAGCTATCCCATTTTGCATTTCCTATTAATATGCCAACCCAAAAGTTGAAAAATCCCCCCCGTCATCCCCAATCATAATTAATTCTCTCACCCTCCCCTCATCAAAATCAACTAAACCTTCCATCAAATATATGCGATAGAGTTGTGTGATCCGAATCTCGTTTGGTTCGACTTAAAAAATTTGATATGTAACTCATTTGTTAAAGAAATAAAATAGGATGAAATTGAGAATTTTGCCGCACAAGTTCTATTAGAGGTTGATTATAAAAGGATTGTTTAACGTTTAAAACGTGTGTAGTCAAAAACCTTTTTTATTATTGTTTCTTCAACGTTAGTGAATTTTTTCTTTTCTGCCCTTGGTTTTTTTCGGGTAAAAGTTTTTTTACGTAAAATCTGCATGTTTTTACAAGGGTGAAACTATAGGGGGCTGGCAGAGCCCTGCCCTCACCCTAAATTGATTTTTTTTTATTTAAACCCTTTACAATTTTTAAAATTTTAAATTAGTAAAAAGTAAAATTGTACTTTGGCCCCTTAAAATATAAAAATTTGATTTAATTCTTTAAAAATTATAAAAATATAGGCTATTAAAATGATAAAATTGTATTTTTGTTATAGTAAAAATTACAATTTAATTTTGCCCCTCTTAAAAATATAAAAATTTGATTTAATCCTTTAAAAATTATAAAAATATATGCTATTAAAATGATAAAATTATATTTTTACTATTATAAAAATTATAATTTAATTTCGACCCTTAAAAATTTTTGTGATTTCGCACCTATGTTTTTATTGCTTTGCAATCAATCTTAATGTCATTATCGACGTATAATGTAATAATATGTATAAGTTAAAAAGTAATAAATAAACCTAATTTTTTTGGGTAATTTATATCTCATAAAAAGTTTCATCTCTTCGGTTACAAACTCACGTCAACTTTTCATCCATCTTTCAATAGAAAAGACTTCATGTTGTTGTTTGATTTGCTAGTTCCTTTTTTGTGGATTGAGACAAGTGGTGAGGATTGCTTTTATTTTTGGTGGTTTGGATTAAATTTAAAGTTGAGTGAGATGAAAGCTACTTCAAAGGGAGGAAATTGTCAAACAGTGTTCTTCATTTATTCTTGGAGTTGTATGATGGATGCGTAGGTTAAAATCTTTATTGCAGCAAAGCACTACTGACTTGGACGACTTTCAAGACTTCCCAATCAATCCACCGACAGCCTCATATAATTTCATTCGCATAGAGAGAGAGAGAGACCTCTCCATTATTATTTTTATTTCATCCCCTCTTAAAAGCGACACACCTGATCTCTGAACTTCTCTTAAGTGTTTGTTTCTCAAGAAAATTAAAAACATGGTACAAACAAAGAAATTCAGGGGTGTCCGCCAGCGTCAGTGGGGCTCTTGGGTTTCTGAGATTCGCCATCCTTTACTGTAAGCTCACCCACGCACCATTATTTCCATTATTAATTACAACGCACACATATAAATTCTGGGTTTTAATTTTGTAGGAAAAGAAGGGTATGGTTGGGCACATTTGAGACGGCTGAGGCGGCGGCAAGGGCATATGACCAGGCTGCCATTTTGATGAACGGGCAAAATGCGAAGACCAATTTCCCGGTACCCAACAGTGGTGGTGATGATAACGGGTCTTCTCCGTTGCCTGCCAAGGCTTTGTCTGAGCTTTTGGGTGCTAAGCTAAGGAAGTGCTGCAAAGACCAATCTCCATCACTAACTTGTCTCAGGCTGGACACCGATAATGCTCATATTGGGGTGTGGCAAAAACGAGCGGGGAGTCGTTCAAGCTCCAATTGGGTGATGAGAGTTGAGCTGGGGAATAAGAAGACAACAATGGAAGATGCAGCAGCTTCGTCTTCGTCAGAGTTATCACATATGGTTGAGGAGACTGAAGCAGTGGGAGAAGAAGATACGGTTGCAATGCAGATGATTGAAGAATTACTCAATTGGAATTGTCCTATGAACTCAACTTCAGCAGGAGTTTAGAAATAATATATATATATATATATATATATATATATATATATATATATATGATGTACATCCTCTGCAAAATTTATCTGCCATACATACATGCATGTAAAACTAGGGCACTATATGCAGTATCTTACTTTCGTATTAGTGAAAATTACCGTATGAAAATGTTCAGGTTCTGGAGCTTGAATTAGCTATTATATGTTTGATGTATGCAAATTCATTAACATATAGTGCATTGGAAAGAAAATCAGGTATAATTACTTATAAATATATAAATTATTATATTTTTTCTCGTATCGATCGTACTAAGATTGAATCGATTAAAATTTATAATTTTAACACATGATTGGTTTTGGAAAACACCTAAAAATGAAATCAAAATTTTGGTGGTTAAACTTGACGTGGATGAACGCATTTAGCACAAAATAAATGCAAATTTGGTTGAAAGCAAAGTAGATGGAATAAAAACTTAAGTAAAGCATGAATGGAAAAACAAATTCGATTCTGTTTCTTTTTCAAATGAGAATGATGTTTTAAGAATTAAGAAGTAAAACTCCCTTTTACCAAAGTGTATATACCTCTTTAATTTCAACCATATCACATATTTTTAACAATAATACTATATATATTACAATGTACTAATAAAATTATTTTCGTTTTATCTATGCATTAATATTTCTTATAATAAATAATTGGGTGTTTTTTTTTAAACTATGGTTGTGTGATATGATTTAAATTAAATGATTGGAATAAATATTTCATAATTTTTTATACTTAAATAAGATAGTTACAACTTAGCAAGAAAATGCTTCTAAAATAGTACTAAAATTAACAATGAAATAAGAGTTATACAATATCTAAATAATAACAACAAAATAATAACAATATAATAGTGAAATGATTGCAAAACAACAATAAAATAACAGCAAAACAATTGATTTTGGTGGGCTAAACTCGGGCCAAACAAATCTTACCTAAGGCTCGATCCATTTAAAAAATAGACCTTATTTTTTGTCCAACACCCCACTTTTTGAGCAGACTTTCGAGCCTAGATCAGTAACTCATTCCATAATAAGGGTTAATTTAGCATTGCTTTTGAAAAGTGCTTTGAAAAAGTGATTTTGAAAAGCTTGGTTTAATATTTAAGTGTTTAATATAACTGTCAAAAAGTGTTTTTGAGAAATAAAATGTCCATTTTAGACATGTGTTATAAAGTAATAAATAAACATTTAAATAATGTTCAAATTATTTAGTATTATGATATTTTAATAAGAATATCGAAAATAATTTATTATATTTTTTCTTAAAATTTTAATATAAAAAATATAAATTTTAAATATTTTTAAGCAATTAATCAAAGAAGGGAATTGGAGAGGTAAAAACGTAATTGAGCTGTCAAAAGTGTTTTTGGGATGGAAAATGTAAAAATTTTAATTTCTCCATACGAGGAAAAATGTCTTTGAAAAGCAATAAATTTCCTTCAAAAGTTATTTGTTTAACATTATTTTTTATTCAAAAATAATTTTTATGTCGAAAGTGCTTTTAAAAGGTACTACCAAACAAAACCTAAGTGTACCTACTAATGTATCAAAATTTAGTTAGATATATATAAAACATATATCAATATAAAATATATATAATAACAATTTTTCTAAAAAATATATATAAGAATGATCATGTTTATACCAACTCGCATTGATATATGTATAATTTTACGATACCATGACTTGTTAATGTATCAAACTTATATAGATATGTAGGGTCAAATTATTTTTGCTAATTAGTGTAGTATGCTTGTGGATTTAATGTATGTATTTTAATTTGGTTAAATTTAATTTTTACATTTTTATATTTTGAAATTTTAGTCTTAACACAAACGTGAGCTAGGAGTGTGATAGATCAAGTTCACAGAGGTGAATTTGGTGATAAGAGTACCGGTCTTTTAGGATACAAAAGTGAGGAAATTGTTATTGGGGGTGTGATGGATCAGGTTCATCTGTTGTAAAAATAAAAGATAATGGATACTTTTCATTAAGTTAAGTTCCGTAGACGTAAGAAAATCGGATTGCATAAATAATTTTTACGTCTCTATTTTTGTGCATTATTTCGTAGTGCTTAAAAAAGTGTCAACTTTCCAATCACTTCTTTCAAGCATTTAACTTATTAAATATATTAAACGATTCATGATCATATCAATTTATATATGGCCCTCTAGTTTTTACAAGCTCAACCATATAATATAAGACCCACACTCTTTTCTTTTTTAATTAATTTGCTTATAAAAATCTGATGGTTTTCGAGTTTTGACCTTTGCAATGAACATGGGTCCCTTCCCCATACCCCCACATCCACTCAAGTCTACCACTATTGTAACATGTAGTGATCAATTTTTGGAGCTGCAAACACTTTTAATGGAAAGTCTAGGTGACAAAGTTGCAGTTGGCATACCCCCATTAATTAGCTATTTGTTGGACAATTTCTCAATGCAAAGATCTGTAACATCTAAGTCTTTGACTCTCCACCTACTTAAATCGTGTATGGCCTAGGATCGATGCATCTTCAATTATGGATGACACAACGTCTTTATGCTACCCATTTGACTTTTTTCCTTTGTTTGACTTTTGAGGTCACTTTTACATTGTTTTGAGATATGAGAGGTGTTTAAATATACGCATTCCAACATTGGATGCGATGCGTTTAGTTTGTTTTTTGTCTTACGTTATAATATCGTTACGGTATTTAATTTCATCGTCATCATTATTTTTACACCAATCGTAGGTAAATGCACCGCCATCCAAACTTACCCTTAATTGATTTATGTAATACATTGTCGATGTTTCCTCTATCATCATTCTGCAGCTTTGTGGCCAAAGCATCATCAAGGCTTTTGTATTAGAAATTAGTTGTATTTTGTTCCCTCTACTCAAAGAATATAAAAATTAGTCCATGTATGTTATATTAAAAAGCAAATTAATTATTTCTGTTAAATTTCATCCCTTTCCAGAGACGAATCTAGGAGACTACCAAAGGCTCTGTCCTATCATAAAATTTTGAAATATTCATTTTAATCCCTTATGATATTTTTAAAATTTTATTTTAAAATTATAATTAATGTCTAAAAATATGATCATTTGTGTGTGCCCCAAGTTTTTTAAAGCTTGATTTCTTTAATATAGTTTATAAATTTTTATGTTACAATTGATACTTTTTAATTTAATGATAAACTAATACAAAATAGTATTCAAATATTAATTTGATAAAAAAATATTTGATAATATTTTTACATTTGATAAATTAATACAAAGTAATATCGAAATATTAATTTCGTAAGTAAATAATGTTAAATAATAACAGTATCTAAATAAAAAAAAGTAGTATTTAAATATTAATTTGATTAAAAAACAAATTTAAATAATTGTGGTATCTAGTACAAATTGAACATTTGACCTGTTTTGTTTTTTTTTAAATTTAATTTGGGTGACTAACTCAAACTTAAAAACACCTTGTTCAAAATAGGCCCGGCTCATAAGGGCAAGGCTTATTTTAAAAATGTCTACTTTATATAGATATCTCAATCCCCTTATAAATATTTTCACAGAATAATTGGGTAGTGACATATGATGTACCACGTGTGTCTTATGCTGACGCACAAAGATTAGTTTTTAATAATAAAAATTGATGAAATTTTTAATAAAAAAATATGCTTGATTCTTAATTTAACGTACAAAGTTTAACTTGCACATCTTTGGAGTAGATGGATCAAAATGCAACCCGACTCATAGTATAAAATCCTCTATGATACTTTTACTAATTTCGTTTGTAAGAAAATTGTGTGGTTAAGTTGGAGGATCAAAACTTGAATAATTCAAAAGAAAATTAAATAAAATATAACTGATAAGTTGGAATTAGACATTGATGTTTGTAAATAACCTATTCATTTAAGTATAAGGTCTGTCGAAACCATCTTTTTGAAAAACGTGTTTCGAAAATTATTTTCAAATTGGAAAATAGGAGTCGTCATCGATCCTTTTATATGGTGTGATTGGATTACCTCAAAACGTTTAAAATTCATTTTGAAAAATATTTTGGTTTTCGCAATCTAGAAAACAAGTTCGGGATTCGATTACGCATGAGGAAGAGTTAGTACCCTCATACGCACAAAATTGGTACCACATTGATTATCTTAGGGTCTTGTTTGTAAAATTTTGAAAACTCAAATAAAGTTTAAAATATGATCATTGAATGCATGAGTTACGTTTAAAAGAAATCGATTTTATTTGGAAGTCCCACTATTTCAGAGTGATCGAGATAGAAAGTCCCTTCCAGTGAGTTAGGACATAACATTTCGAGATCCAGAAATAATGAGCTTTCCTTTGTTGTAAACTTTTTAAACTTTGGAAAAGGATGTTCGATTATCTCGATTTGAAGAAAAGTTGCACCTAGTAAGTTAAGGTACAAATTTCCAGAATCAGAGATAAAGAAACATTGCCTCGATTTAAGGGTATTCGATTATTTCGATTTGAGGAAAAATTTCACCTAGTAAGTTAAGGCACAGATTTTCAAAATTCAAAATAAAAGAATATTACCTCGATTTTAAAGTTTTATGAAAATAATTTTGAAAACAAATATGTGAGTTTAACATAATGAGCAGTTAATATTGGATTTAGATAACAAGAAGCAAAATAATTAAGCAGATACATGTTATACAAAAATTAAAAATATAAAATACGAATGCATAATAATTAAAATTTAAATACGAATATTGAAGAGGAAGAAAAATAAAATAATCAAGGTTTGAAGATGTGATTTTTGGATGCCCGGGGGTAAAATGGTAATTTTGGACACTCGGGGGAAAAATGGTATTTTTGGAAAGTTCGAGGGTAAAAATGTAATTTTTGGAAAATCGGGGTCAAAAATTGAATTTTTAATCACAAATTCCTTACTAGATTCTGGTTGTATTAACACCGGAGCTTCAGTCAATGCTGTTTTTAATCCTTCAAAACTTTGTTGACACTTCTCATTCCATTCAAACTTCACATCTTTTTGCAATAACCTTGTTAATGACAATGCAATCATAGAAAATCCCTGAACAAATCTTCTGTAATAACCAGCTAACCCAAGGAAACTCCTCATCTCTGTCACATTCTTCGGTGGTTTCCATTCAAGTATAGCTTCAACCTTTTTCGGATCAACACATATATCATCACCTGATACAATATGACTCAGAAAAGTAATTTCTTTCAACCAAAATTCACATTTGCTCAACTTGACATATAGTTGTTTTTTTCTCTCAGAATTTGTAATACAATTCGAAGGTGTCTTTCATGTTCTTCTTCACTTTTTGAATACACTAGAATATGATTAATGAATACCACCACGAACTAATCCAGATACAGTTGAAAAATTCTATTCATGAGATCCATGAAAGTAGCTAAAGTATTAGTCAATCCAAATGGCATAACCAAGAACTCATAATGTCCATGTCGAGTCCTAAAAGTACAAATAAATCATCAATCCTGGGCAGTGAATATTTATTCTTTATCGAGTCCATATCTTTGATACATTCGACTCTTTTACCCTCAACTGATAATATCCCGATCTGAAATCAATTTCAGAAAACATACTAGCTCCCTTCAACTGATCAAATAAATCATCAATCCTGGGCAGTGAATATTTATTCTTTATCGTCACTCTATTTAGCTGACGGTAATCTATACAAAGTCTTAAAAATCCATTTCTTTTTTTCACAAATAATATCGGAGCTCCCCATGGCGATACCTTGGGATGTATAAATCCTTTATCTAATAACTCTTGTAGCTGAGTCTTCAGTTCTTTCAACTCCGCAGGTGCTATTCTGTATGGTGCTATCGAAATCGGTGTAGTTCTCGAAATCAATTCAATTCCAAATTCAACTTCTCTTTCAAAAGGTAAACCCGACAACTTTTTAGAACCATATCAGAAAATTCTCATACCACCAGTATCTTTTCTATAACATCCGTGTGTTTGAACCGGATTTGGAATAGTGATAAAATAGAATAGAGAATTAGAAATGTTTAGTTGAAGTAAGGAAGGTTAGAAAAATTTAAGGATTAAATAGTAAAGGAGAGAAAATATGATGGACTAAATAGAGAATTATCCAAATTGAATTTTGAGTCATCATGGGAATTAGATTGATTGAGAAAGGGCAAAAGATTAATTTGGTGGAAGATATATTTGGAGGCAAAGTTTTGGGCTAAAGTGTAAAGTTGGAAGGCTCAAGGACTAAGAGTGAAATTTTATCATTTTTATTAAGTGAGATATTTTAAGTGAGATTTCTAAAGAATTTGAGAAAGGTTAAAAATCAATTAAAAGTAAAAAATATCAGCTCTTTTCATAGTTCAGCCGTCCATGCCCTTTTCTTCCATTTCCAACTTTTGATTTTATTCCAAATAGGTCCTTCCATCATTTTTAAGCCCTCCAAGCTCCAAAATCTCCTATTTTCTTTGAAATTTCTGAAAGAAAAGTATAAAAGGAGGTTAGAAGACACCTCAAACTTCTTATAGAATTCATTTTGAGGTGTTAGAGAGCATAGGGATTAAATTGAGAAATTTTGAATTCAAGGGTTAAGGTAAGAAATGATTAAATTCTCATGGCATACATGTATTTTACCGTTATTTAGCATAAAAATTATTGAATTATAGCTTATAGCTTATATGTGTTTATGTGAAATTGAAGAGAAAGAGAAGAGAGGCAAGGATCAAATTGAAGGGAAAGAAAAAAAGAAGAGCAAAGAGTGAAAAGAGAAGGAAATCAACCTTTTTGTTGTAAGTACTACAATATTTTGAAATTATAGTTTAATTTCTCTAATGGTATGTGAATTATTAGCATAAAAATTGTTATATAGGTACCTAATTTGAATGTTTACAATGATAAAATGAAGGGATTAATGTGTGATTTAGTAAAACAGTTTGGACAGAACAAAGGATTAACTTCAAAAATTCACCAAAAATTGTATATAATGAGTTAAGGGTCAAATTATATATGTAATTAAATCTTATTGAGTTTAGTTTTATATGGAAGAAACGGTGATGGAAATGGATTTTTATATTCTGAGATATAACTAATTTTGTGTAACAAGGTCAGGGTAGGTTCGAGTTCCCCTGTTCTGGTTTTGAAAAATCATATAAAAATATAGAAAAATTATTAGAGATATAAATTTATATGGCTAAATCCTTAATGAGTCTATTTTCAATAGAAACAAACGGGAACATTATTTGATCTCTGTACTAAAAGATAGATAATTTTTAGTGAAGAAAGGTCGAAACTGTCAGGCAGTAGCGAAAGGGTAAATTGAAAGAATTTACTGTATAAATTGGCTAAATTAAAAATTCTTGAAATTTTATGGTAAAAATATGATTGAGTCTAGTTTCAGAAACAAGAAGCGGATTATAATTTCGAATTCTTTAGCTCGAGATATAAATAATTTAGTGACTATGTCGCAAGTGAACAGCTTTGAAAATATAAATGTGAAGTATTTGATGATGTATTTATGTGAGATATATTATTTATTAGAAATGATGCTAATTGAGATTGTGCCCAAGTAGACAAATTAGAACCATTGTGATATTAGTGGCATGTCATTAAGGAACACTAGCGCGTTCTGTTTAGCACGTCTCGTGCTCTCTGTTATTAGCACTGTGTGTGCTCTCTGATTAGCACTTTGTGTGCTCTCTGATTAGTATTTTGTGTACTCTCTGTTATTAGCACTGTGTGTGCTCTCTGATTAGCACTTTATGTGTTCTCTGATTTGTACTTTGTGTACTCTCTGTTTAGGACTGTGTGTGCTCTCTGTTGCCCAGCACTTATGTGCTCTCTGTTAGTATTTTGGTACTCTTTGTTTGTTCCGTATATCCTAACGGTTCTATGAAAGTTTACTATGGGCTAAACTACAGAAACTGAATAAAAGTGTAAGTTGTGCCATTGTGGTAAGTTACAGGTTACATGTAAGTAAAGCAAGAAGTTTATATGCATGAGTACTTAAATGATCATTCATTACTTTTGTAGTGCTTACTAAGCCTTCACCGGCTTAACGCGTAGGTACAAAAGCTACAATAAGTGGAAGTCAAGCTAGGGGACCTCTCATCACATCACATCACTATTGGAAGACTTCAGTTTAGGTACATTACTTTTGGTAAAAATGACATGTACAAATGATACTATTATGTGTCTTCAGTGGATGGTTATAAATATTGTTTTGGATTACTACGAGTTGATAATTTGAAATGATGTATTTTGAATAGAATAACTTAAAACACGTCGTTTGAAAAAAAAAATTTCTATACTCGTGTTAATATCTCCGATACTGTATGTAATGCTTCTATATCGGGTTCATACGTGTGAACCGGGTATAGGGGTGTTACATTTTCAATCTCATTATCTTCTACCAGAGTATCTAAAACATAAGCTAGAAAAGCATCATGCCCTTTCTTAATCATCTTAGAAGCCTTAATCGCAGAAATCACATTCGATAAAGTACTGAATTTCTCACCATCACAATTACCTCTTTCCCGTCATAAGTTCAATAAGAAATTCTTTTCTTTTGCAATCAACCACAGCTCCATATTCAGATAACCAATCCATTCCCAGTATCACATCAAACTCATGAAATGTAAGAGCCACGAGATTTGCTGAAAATTCACAATCCTAAATCTTTAAAGGACACATCGTACACACTTTATTAACTCTCTCTCACTTTGCCCGAAAGGATTAGTAACAACCACTTCATGTTCAGTGAGTTCTACTACTAATTCTCTTTCTTTCACTAATGAGTTTCATATATATAACCAGGATCAATTAATGCAACTACAGGAGAATCAATTAAAAAAAATTTACCGGTGATTACATCAGGAGCATCTTCCTCTACTCTAATAGAATTTGAGGTCCTACTATCAACTTCATCTTCAAACTTTTCACGAGTCCTATTTGACATTATTCTTTCTACAATATTCACTATTTTAACAATTAAATAACTGAACATCCTCTCACCACATCAACATATAAAATGGCATGTATACGTGGACTCATTTCCCGACCCTAAATATCAAAAAATCTTCGCTCTGATACCAACAAATGTAACACCCCTATACTTGATTCATATGTATAAAACCAGTATAGAAGTATTACATTAAAGTTCAGTATAGAAAAAAAAAATCGAGTCATGTAAGAATTTTTTTATCAAACGACGCATTTTTAGGCTTCTTGATTCAAAATATCTTAAATTAATAATGTATAATTAAAATCGAGACTTAAAACCAATTTTTAAAAAAATAAAATATGATTTTTAGTCCAAAACACAATTTCAACTAAAATTCATCATTTCATTTCATCAACTCAAAGCATCCCAAATCAACATTTTTCCTTCCATTAAGGTCACATGTAAGTACCATTTGTACATGCCTTTTTTTTTTCAAAGTAAATTACCTAAACTTGAGCTTCAAAAGTGATGTGATGTGATGAGAGGTCCTTTGCTCGACTCTAGCTTTCCGTTGCTTTTGTACCTTCACGTTAAAATAAACGCGTTAAGCCGGTGAAGGCTTAGTAAGCACTACAAGCATAATAGATGATTATTTATTTATTCCTTAATTTTATCAAACATTTAATTACTAATGCGTATAAAATATTTAACCTTTCTTGCATGTAACATTTAACTTACCATAATGTCACCATAACACACATTCATCCTCATATTCCAACTTACCTCAATGGTAGATTTTACATTTTCATCCATTTTTCACAACTTGTCATTTCAATCATATTAGTTCATTTAATTATTAATATTTAATTACACATACACATATAGTATTTATCTTTCATGTATTCATCATTTCACTTACCTCAATGTCATAATTCGCACATTCTTTCACTTTTCACAATTTAGCCATCATAGTTTTCTTAACCATAGCTAACTTGGCTTATTTATCCACTTGGCCCATAGTAGACTTCTATAAAACCCCTCAGATAAACGGAACAGAAAGTACCGAAGTACTTAACAGTAAGCACACAAGTGCTGGGAAACAGTAAGCACACAAAGTGCAATCCAGTATGCACACACAGTGCAATCAGTAAGCACACGAAGTGCGAAACAGTAAGCACACACAGTGCTGAACAGTAAGCGCGCTAGCGTTCCTTAATGACATGCCACTATTATCACAATGGTTCTAACATGTCTACATGGGCATAATCTTTCATATTCATCATTTCTCATAATTTCATATATCACATTTACATTTCTCTTCACATATACATAATCATGTATTTTTCACCTTTATTTACTCAAAGGCTTACACAATATCACCATTTTATCATATAATCAATATTCATAATTAAACACATAATATTTCACATATACATTGTTCATCACATATATATCATCATATACCTCTTTACTTTTATTTTCACATTAATTTTTAAAGCAGTTCACTTGCGTCACAGTAACTAAATTATTTATATCTTGAACTACAGAATTAGAAATTATAAAGCGCTTGATGTTTCCGAAATTAGACTCAAATATATTTTTACCATAAAATTTTCAGAATTTTTACTTTAGTCAATTTGTACAGTCAATTCTTTCAATTTACCCCTTCTCTGCAGCTTGACAGTTTTGACCTTTCTTCACTAACAATTATTTATCTTTTTTTACAGAGATCAAATGATGTCCCTATCTGTTTCTTTTGAAAATATACTCATTAAGGATTCAGCCATATAAATTTCAGTCTCTAATAATTTTTCTACATTTTTCTATAATTTTTCAAAGTCAGAACAGGGGAACTCGAATCTACTCTGACCTTATTACACTAAAACTAGTATATCTCGAAATATACAGTTCCTTTTCTTTCACTGTTTCTTCCATATGAAACTAAACTCAATAAGCTTTAATTACATATATAATTCAACCCTTAACTCATTATATACAATTTTTGGTGAATTTTAGAAATTAGTCCCCTATTACCGTCCAAACTGTTTTGAAGAGAATTTTTCCCTTCTCATATTTCCTTTGCACTAAATTTCATTTAATTACACCTAATCACCATATTTATAACTAAACATATCATTTTACTCATTTTTATCACAATTAATCATATACTTTAAAGAGAATAAATTTTTAATTTAAAATCTTGTAGTACTTACAACAAAAAGATTGATTTTCTCCTTTTTTTACTCCTTGCTCTTCTCTTTTCCTTTGTCTTCAATTTGGTCCATTTCCTTCTTTCCTTTCTCTTCAATTTCACATAAACACATGTAAGCTAAATGCTATAATTCAATGATTTTCATACTAAATTACAGAAAAATACATGTATATCATGAAAATTGAACCATCTCTTACCTTATTTCATGAAAACTCAAAATTCTAATTCAATCCCTTAACTCTTTAACACCTCAAAAGAGACTCTATATGAGAATCGAAGTGCCTACTAACTCTATTCTATTCTTTTCTTTCAGAAATTTCCAAAAAAAATGAAGGTTTTTGAAGCTTGGAAGGTTTAATAATGGTGGAAGGACTTAATTGCAATAAAGGAAAAGTTGGGTGGAAGGAGGCATGCATGTGACTGTTGTGAAATGAGAAGAAAAGATGATATTTTCATCTTTTAATTCTTTTCCCTTTCTCTAATTCTCTAGATTTTTCCACTAAAAATATCTCTCTTTAATAAAATGGTAAAATTGCACTTTTAGTCCTTGGGCCTTCCAACTTTACACTTTGGCCCAAATCATTACCTCCAAAAATATATCTTCCACCAAATTACTCTTTTTCCCCTCCTTAATCAATCTAGTCCCCATGATGATTCATAATTTAATTTGGACAAATTACTATTTAGTCCTTCCTCCTTTCTCACAATTACTAATTAATTCTTAATTTTCTAACTTTTTTCTTATTTTAGCTATATAGTCTAATTCTCAATTCTACTCTATTACTATTCCAACTCCGGTTCAAGAACGCGGATGTTACAAGTACAGAAAGGATCTTATTGAAAACTTGAAAAAAACGGAACGACCAACTGCATAAATATACCATCCTTTGAAAACACGCGGATCCTAGGTCGGTTCGGGTCGGGTCGGATCAAGCCAGCTAGGTATGTCTTAAAACGGTGCCGTTTTGGCACCAAGTGTTTAACCCAAAACGACAGCGTTTTAGTACTGCTATAAATAACCCCCTTTTTCTTCAAAAAAAATCATTTTTACCCTAATTTAGAAAAAAAAATATTTTTCTCTTCTTTTTTCTCTCAAAGGCTCAAGGGCTGGCCAGTTTGCCGTCGGCAGTTAGCTGCCATGCGCGCCACGCACTACCGCCCCAAGTCATCGCCGTCCTCTGTGCGTCGATTTTCACGTGCACGCGCCGTCATTGAAAGGTAGTTCTCCTGTAAAAGCTTCCTATTTCTTTTATTCTTCTTTTAAAACAACAGATCTAGGTCTAGATCGAACCCGATCCAGCCTAGATCTAAAGGGTTTTGCCCTATTTTATTTAAAAAGAAGTCCCCTTTTTTTTAAATGAAAATTCCAGATCTGTTCTTTGCCCTTGTTCTTTTAAAACTGTGTTTGATTTCTTAACCTTTTCATTTTATTTTCAAATCTGTTTTTGGTTTTTCATTTCCTTTTTTGTTCGAAACATGCCATCCTTTTTAGTGTTCTTTGCAGATCCGAGGAGGACGAGGCACGGGCGACGTTCGGTGGCGACCCTTTGACGTTCTCAGGCGACGACGGCATCCAAAGAGGTGTAACATTTCCGACCTCTCACTTTCTTTTCATTATTATTAATATTAATTAATATTATTATTAATTATTATACCAATTATTTATTATTATTATTATTATTATTATTATTATTATTATTATTATTATTATTATTAAAGCTATTTAATACTTAATGTATATTTAATGCGGTTTTGGGAAAGGATAACTGAAATTAATACAATAGGTAATAGTTTTATATATGTATATATGCTTAGAATGTTTGAGGTAATTAAAACAATAAATGACACTAAATACAAGTTAACAGTACCTGGGTAACTTAATGCTTTGAACTTTGAATTTGTTCTGCTGCTTGGTGCCTATTCGAATACTGTCTGCTATTAACTGCCTCTGTTTGGATTCATAAAACACTTTGAAAGTCTGTTTTTGATTTTGTAATTTTTAAAAGAACCCAAAAAAGTCAGTAACCTATTTACAAATGTTTGAATCTGGCTTTATAGCCAATTTTACAAATGATTACAAATCTGTCTTTGCATTTAATCCTTGTCCTTTCTTCCTTTTGCAGGTTGCAATGGTAGCCGTAGCAGTGACGGTGGTGCAGTTCAAGTTGAAGCTGGTCAATGCTGATGTGGCGGCCTTCGGTTGGTTGAGATAGAGGCAACAGTGCAAGTAGGGGTGACAGCAGTTCAGCTATCAAATTAGGGTTAGGCTAGTTGGGTTCAATGTAATGGGTCAAGGGTTTGGGCTTGTAGTTTGGGTAGTGTTAAGGTCTTTTGGTGATTTGGGCTTTGACCTTTGGACATTTTAATTTGGACTTTGTAAATGGATATTATTTAAATAAATTTAAATTTAATATTTATAATAAATTTAAATTCCAAATGAATTTAAATTTAATATAATCTTAAATTTAAAATAAATTTAAATTTGTTGGGCCCGGTCAAAATTGGGCTTCAACAAAGTCGAAAATCTCATAGGGAATACTGTTCCTCAATAAGAAAATATTTGTGGGCTTATTGTTACATTGCAACTTAAAGGATTCTCCGAGCAGAGTAACCTTTGCGGGCTCAATAATAAGGGATTGAATTTGAGTCTTACATTTGTCTATTTAGTTTTAATTCAGTTGGTATTGATATTATTGTCAGTGCAATAGGACGTGGGTTCGAGTGCTTTGAAACGTATTATTCTCTTATTTAAGAGTTGAGAGGAGCTATGGATAATTCTCAGAATTGTATCAAAATCAAAGACTAAAGATTTGATAACGCTAAACTCATATGAAAGAAAATAAATTTAAAAAAAAAAAATTGGGTCTTACATTTTGGTTTCGTTAGTAAATTTGGGTCGAATCATTTATTTAATTAAAGGTTTATAATAATTGATTTTAATTAATATGGGTGTTTATAAAAAAATTCAAACTCAAACTTAAAATAACTGCCGTCAACTTGCCCAATTGCCACATCTAATTATCATTAAAACTGGCGAGTATACTAGTGAAACCGTCAAAGGAAGCATCAGTAGAAATAACAAAATAAAATAAAATAAAATAATTTTATAAATTCTTTAATTATTTGTTTAATTCAAATAATAAAACAATTAGAAAAATATATGCACTAAAAAACTATATTCCAATTTAAACTTTTGTGTTATCAAAAAGAAAAAAAAATAAAGCTTAAACTTTTATCCATTCTAATAAATAATTTTTTGTAGTTAACAAAAGTTTAATTTTAAATTTTTATACTTAAAACATAAAATTTATGTCACAAATATTAATATTAATATATATATATATATATATATGAAACTATCATTTATTTTAATTTTTTAAATAGTTATTATATTTAATTATTTAGTATTATAACTTCTCTAAATTTTATATGAATTCCAATTATAATTTATTTATTAAAAATAGAATGTGAATTTTCTTTTGTAGTTTTTCGATTATGCAAATATATAAAAAGAACTTATTTTATTTGATAAAAGTTACTTATTTCATACTAAATAATAATATAAAATATAATGTATTATTTAATAATCAAGTTCATTTAATTAATTATTTTAAGATTCTATATAATTAACTTGTAATATGTCATATCTTTATAATAAAATTATCAAACGAAATTGATTATATAATTTTTCTGCTAACAAGTAATAATAACAAATTTTAATTGTAATTAAAATATAATTAAGAGTATTTTAATACAATAAAAATTCACTTAAAATATAATAAATTAATACTTTATATTAAGATGTAAAAATCTAAATTGTATAATTATATAATTACATTGAATATAAAACAAATATAAATCGAATGCAAGAACAAACTCAAGAGTTCAAACTTCAAAAAATAAAATTCAAACTCAATCGTAAAAGGGTAAACTATAAAAATAGTCATTTTTGTTTGTTTCGGGTTACATTTTAATCACTTATGCTTGAAATATTACGTTTTAGTCACATATGTTAGTATTTTGTTATGAAGTGATCACTGCGCCGTTAAGTTTCGTTATCTCCCTAACGGTAATCCTACGTGACAGTCTAACTAGATTTTAAGTGTCAACTTGGATTTCCAAATGGGATGAGAATAGATTTTTAATTAAATAAATTTACTTAATTAAAATTTTTAAACCTAAATCTTAACTGAAAAATCCTAAATTCATTTCCACTCATTTGTCTTCTTCATCTTCATCTTCTTCCCTTTTGATTCCAACATTTTTAATTACAAATCTATCTTAAAACTTGAATATTTGAAACCCATGTTTCAAATAACAAAATACTAACATATGTGACTAAAATATAACTTGAAATAAATAGAAGTAATTATATTGATAGTTTACCCATCCTAAAATAACTGCCCACAACTTGCCCAATTTCCACATCAAATTAATTATCATTAAAACTGACCAGTATAGCAGTGAAACTGTCAAAGGAAGCATCAGTAGAAATAACAAAACCAGTACTTTTGGCGTGAATTCTTTTTGGCCTAATCTAAATGTTTATCGTGTAGTAATGATTAATCATCCATATTAAAAGTTACATAAATATTGTCTATTGTTCTCTAGGTTTTACTTGAAAATCGTTCCAGTTCAATAAAAATTATGTTCAAACGGTAAAACGGATGAAGACAATTATGATTTATATGGAAAATATAAATATAAATGTAAATGTTTATTATTCTCTAAGAAATATTTATCGTGAATTATTGTGTACATGTAATCTATATTAAAGGATTGGTTAGTTTCGAACCTGACAAACCAAGGGAGAATCGGGGATAATGAGAAGGAATGGCCGACCCTATTTGCAATAATATATTGGTTGACATGAAAAAATCGCAATGGTTTTATTTTCAAAAACAGCCATAACAATATTACTGATGTTGTCAGAATAGGTGTAGCTTGGGCCATAAGTTTTGAGAATTCAAAGTCGAGTAAAATTTATAAGAGTGGGAGACAGAACGTTGGATGATACTAGAAAGAGAGTAGATTCAGCTAAATATTGACGGAGCAATCTCGATCTCTAATGGGTCTGCTTCGATTGGAGGGGTATTCCGGGATCACTGTGCTAAATAGATTTATGATCATACTATGCGAATTGGAGTAGAATCAGTGTTCAGCGTCGAGGTAAGAACCATTTTAAAATGTCTAAAAATAGCATAGGATCCCGACTTTAGGCAGTTAGAGGTGAAGTGTGATAATACTCTGATTGTGGAAACTATTTTAGTTGGTGGTGAGGCAGATGTTGGACCTGCAACTGATTCGTTATTTCTTAAGTCGTGATTGGGGAGTATGTTTTCGACATATTTCTAGGGACAAGGGTGAAGCCAGAATTTTTTTTTAGGGGAGGTCAAAATTAAATTGTAATTTTTACGATAGTAAAAATATAATTTTTAAAGGATTAATCAAAATTTTATCATTTTAAGGGGGATCAAAATGTAATTTTACTTTTGCAAATTTAATTTTTTTTTAAAGTTTTAAATACCTAAATGGAAAATATTCCATTTTAGGAGGTCGGAGTTTAGGAATTAGAGTTTAAGATTTTAACTCGAGCCCCGATTTCGATAGAAGAATTACTCAAATCGAATATTGAATACACAATTGATATCATTTAATAGTAATTTTATTTTAATGTAATCACTTTTACTAAATTCAGGTACGTAATCGGAAAAGTGACCGGGCATAAGGATGTGAACAATTTGTGGAGGTTTTTGCCATTCATTAAACGAGTCAAAATTGGTCAATTTTCAGACGTAAAACAAGTTAGAAGTACTGAACGTACAAGGTTTAAGATGAAGAAGGTGCTTGTTGGAGGGGGCATTTTTGTAATAAAGAATGAGGCTTAAGGACATTAATTCTTATTTAATGTAATGTTCAAATGTCCAGCTCAGCACATTTATGGCATTCAAAGAAGTTGATGTGGAAGAACAAAAAAATACAAGGAAAGCTTATAACAGCGCCAGCAAAGCATTTTGCCACTTGTCATTCCTCTTATTTTCAATTTTATCAACACCCACTAAGTATATGATTTTCAGTTCTAATTTACCGTTCATACTGCACCAGCAGATTCTCTTACACTTGGACCAATAACTGATAAAATCAGTCTGCAACTTACCATATATGCAAAATGCTTGTAATATATAATGTGATAACTTGCGAAATGATCTTTTCAAGTTTTTTCTCTAGAATTCCATCCTTTTTTCACATATTTCATAATGGCCTCAATCACTCTTGAGGAGCTCCACGCATATCATGCCGTTGATCGCTCGGTATTCTCTCGACTGGTGATAACACTTCGAAGGAATCCAGCTGAATCTCTGTTGGTTATGGCGACGTGGTTATGGTTGGAAGAGAAGGGTTATCCCAACATAATAGCCAAAATGGTGAACCTATCAGATCCATTGCTGGAAGCACTAGCCGGTGAAGCGGTTTTGTGCTTGAATTGTCTCGGATCCAAGAATCCTACCATTCCACCTAATAGCATTCTCCCTTTTACTGCAAGGATCATGGAGAGAGATGTTTCTTTGCACATGTTCTATCAGAACAAATTCAGTACCATCAGTGGGATCAAAAGTTTTTTGAATACTGTTTGTTCTCGGATTTTTACTGATATCTTGCAACATGTGGCTGGGAGCACATCACAAGTGACTCCAAGTCAGCCTCTTGTCATCCTTGGTTTCCCTCACTCAGTATTTGGCAGCGTCACTATAGTGCCAAGAGCCATGGACCATGATTTTCCTATTGGGGGCTTATGGGGATGGAATCCTTCCAACAACGTTTCCGAGGACGATCGGACCTTGTTTCTGACGTTCTCGCGGGGTTTTCCGGTTACGGAAGATGAAATAAGAGAACTGTTCACAAAGATAGGCGTTGGTGTTGAGACTGTACGTATGCAGGATAATGTACCCTATGGTGAACAACCTTTGTTTGCAAAAATGGTGCTACGATCCGTTGCGAACGTCGATCAGATTTTGACCGGGAGGCCTATAGCTAAGTTCCGGATCAACGGTAAACACATATGGGCGCGGAAGTATGAACCAAGAGAGTAGATACACCGAGGAAGGCTGATGCTGGAATTTTTATAGATAAGACATATATACACCTTTAGTACTTAAAAGCTTTTGTCTTCTATATATGCACTAATATTCATAAATATTTACCAAATATGTATTACCTTATCTGAATCAAAACTAGTACAGTAAGCATTATCACCCTTACTTTTTATCTCCATAGACACAGTTCTAACCCTGTGGTTTAATTTTACATGTAGAAGGTTCTTTTTTGTTTCTGGGGTTCTAAAAATCGACCTAAAACATTGATAAAAAACACTTGCGTTTGCCGGGAGTCGAACCCGGGTCTATTGCTTGGAAGGCAATTATCCTAACCGTTGGACTACAAACGCTTAATTACTTTGCAGCTGGTTTCCGTTTAATCTGGCACAGTAGCCGAAGCTAGGTATAATATTTGAAGTGTAGAAGCGTGATTATAACTACACATATTCAGAAGAAAAGAAAATTTTAAATTTGATTTATAAACATTTGATGTTTAAAATTATTTTATAAAAAATTAAATTGTAAAAAAAAAAAAGAGAAAGAAAGTTTTTATTGGATCAAAAAGTGGAAATAAAGAAAGTTATATAATATTAATTTTAACAACCTAATAATTTAAATAAAAAATTTAAATAATTTAACAATTAATTTGTATATTTTTTTAATTAAGTCCCTCAAAGGAAAACTTACTCCTAATTTAAAAAGTAGTTTGCCTTAAATTGTGAAGTTTTTTTTACAAATTGCATAAAAACCGCATTTATGTCTACGTCCTCGAAAGAACAAAACAGCAATACTGATGTTGATTGTTACTTCCTTTTCTTTGAGGTTTTCTTGGACCATAAAGTGGTAGACGTGAAGTGAAGCTTCCCGTATATAATTGCTACCATTTTCCAGGCGTTGTCTTCGGGGAGGAAGGGCGTTAACTGATGTGATTTTACTTTTATTTTTTTTCTTAATTTTAAGGTTGAGTGGTATTTAAATTATTATTTTGGGGGTTTTTACCTAAAAAAATATAAAAAATTATTTACTAAAATGAGATTTTTTATTCATTATTTATAAAAATAGGCAAATAAAACAGTAATTTCACGGCGTCACCAGAGTAATCGACGGCATCACTCTCATTTGACAATCATCATTATGTCAACGATTAATATTTAAAAAATTAATAATTTTTTTACGTCGCCTGAATAATCGACGGTACCGATATGTTTTTTTTCCTTACAATACAGACTAATTACAACTGGTGTTGTTGATTGCTCAAACGACATCAATTCTTTTTTAAATACTAATCATTAACATAATGATGACTGCCAGATGAGGGTGGTGTCGTCGATTACTCACTCAGGCGACACCGTAAATTCATTGTTGCATCTGCCTATTTTTGTAAATAATAGGAAAATAAACCCATTTCAATAAATAATTTTTTAATATTTTTTAGGTAAAAAAAACCCATTAATTTTGTCTAATTTATCCTAAAATCTAAATTGTCCTTATCTTATTTTTTCTCAAAATATAAATAAAAAGGTATCATATCACGTTTTATTTATCAGGCTTTGGATAAAAAAATAAATTTGATAATTTGGATATTATTTCTAATTAAAAATTTTACGTACTTAAGTAATAAAAATAGTATAATTTTTTTTGAATATATTGATGTTATCTGTTCATACTTTTTTATATTAACCAGGCACATACTTTGTGCACACAGATGCTCGAATTTGGATTTTTTAAGATAAATAACATCTTTTTTTTCACTGAAATCACCCGTTGGATTCTGAAAATCAATTTTAAATGTAAATTTTTCCTTAAGATGTGTTTGAATAAAAAAATTAAAATACATTAATTTAAATATTAGTATTTGTGATTTTTTTTGATAAATATTTTTTTAAAAATAAATTATTTGAATTTTACAAATTTAAAAATAGTTATAAAAGAAAAATAAGGTTTTTTTAATATAGAAAGAAATAAGTTAATTCTTAGAATAATTCTTTTTAGGAGTGATGAGGTTAATGCATTGCCAAATTCTCACAAAATTCATGAAGTACAATGCAAAAATCTTGACACCCATGATTGTCAAGTTCATATTAGTCAATATTGATTGTATAGGTGTCGGGGTCCTCTCCTATAAATACTTATCCCATTTTCTTATATTTCATCGAAAATTGCTTTTTAAAGATCTCTCAAACTCTCTCCCACCTATTAAAAAAATTCTAAAATTTGTAATTTTTCTCCAAAAATGATTGCTATATAACTTGTTATGCTATCCATATGGTAAAATTAGTTACTTGGTTTTTTAATTACATTATGATGAAACTTTGTAAATGTTTTATGAAATTATATATTATTTTTGTAGTACTTTGAAAATAGAGAGATCAAAATTCTTCGTGACTGACATAATTTAAATATTCAGAGTTAGATAGATATGTATAAAACCACTTAAAGAGTATTAAATTATTTGCAGCGTTTATAATAATAAAATTTGAAATGATACCAAAATTAATTATTGCCTTGCTAAAAAGATTGAGTTTGAAAACCTTTACTTCACATTTTCCATGTATGAATGCAACTATAACATTAAAAGATATCGTTTAACAAGTAATTTTTCAAACGATTAACAGGTGATGATCGAAGATAGTAACATTAAACACAGAGTTGTAATGTTATCTAATGATGCGTTTTGTGCTGCCTAAGAAAAAAGAAATTAGATGAGAATCGAGTGAAACACACGTTATTAAAGGGATTTATCAAATCAGCCCCTTCACTATATGCAAATGTGGAAGAGATAGATTAATATGCTGGAGATTCCATGCTTTAGATGATAGAAGGAATGTTTCTTCTAGACAAATCTGGCAATAATGTCCATGCCATGTATTTTCTGAAACATAAAGTATTTTGGTGGTACCCGATCGGAGCTCTGACGATTGTAGAAGGTGGTGAACAACGGCTGTGATATTCAATATTTAACAAAACCTTCTCTTTTTTTTTCTCACTTTAATCCAATGAATGAGATAATTTCAATATGCACGATTCGCATGAGAAATGTTTGACACCTATTTCCATGGGTAAGAAAATAAGAGATTCATAGTTGCATGTGATTTTAAACATGATTAGTTGATTACAATTTCGCTGCCAGTTCGAAAAACATGAACTATGGCACTCACCAACCGAATTGTTTGGCCGCCCTGTCCGAATATATCGCACCACCAACGATGGGGCTCTTAGAAAACCTTTGTTGGTCATTTTATCGAACACTTCCCGACCAACATTCCTCCATTGCAACTACAAATACATGAAGTTAAATTATAATCAACTTTGATAAACGTTGTTAAATTATAATCAAATCCTTCTCAGAAACACAAAACAGGGAGGACCCAGAGTTCCCTTAATCCAACAGTCAACCACCGCTCCACGTCAGTATTGCCTTTTGGTCCCACGTGGCTGGTTGATAGTTGGCCACGTCACCTTTCTGTTCAACTATAGAACAGAACTTCATTTCTCATCTTCCTACCAATTCGCTGGTCTAGAACAACGATCGGAAATATGAGAAGAATTTTTTCGATATATTCGCTTCTGAATAAGGGATTTATTCAACGAAGAGTTTCAAATAAGTATCTTATCAATGCAATTCGTCCATATTCTGAGGATCTATCTTCCCCGAAATCTCCAGGTTTGTTCTTATACTTGATGTTTTCGTTTTTCATTTGTTTTTATGATCTTCTTCGTGCTATATCCGGTTAATAACTTGAACTGGGTATTCCCCAAAATTTAGTATTTCTGTCAACTAAGACATGAATTTAGGATTTTGAACCTTGAAGTATGAACAGGATTGTGCTAGTTTGTTTCTTCTAGGAAAAATAAATCATAAAAAAAAAAAAGCCTAACCTTCTTTGGGTTACTTTCTTTTTATTGGAAGGTTGGAACTTGTTGGGAATGGAAAAGTATTTTTTTTAACTGACAGATAGGAACTTTAACCACTGTTTCAACCAAATCTCGGCAACTAAAATATCATTCTTTTATCACTTTTACATTACATCAAGAACATTTCATTTAACCTATGATGCTCTTATTCTTTAATTTTCTGGATATTGGACACTTGTATTTTATGCATATTAGGATTCAAATATATGAAAAAATTACCCATATCGCTTATATAATCTGGAATTAAGCAAGCTAATGCTTTCAGGGCCTCAATTGCAATATCGGAAGTTAGTGGAGCAAGGAAGGCTGCAGCATGATCCTTACCAAGAAAGGGTTGCTTTGGCATTGGAAAATTTGCTTGGGAGGTTGGAACAGTATGAAAACGAGATGGAGGAATATCATGTATTTTTTGAACTCTAATCTAGTGTTGTACCATGTATATATTTGTTGTGATTCAATTGCCTTGACATTTTGTTTGTATGATGTGGTGTTTAAACTTTTCTTCTATTTGTAGATTAAGCTAGCTGAGTGGGAGAAAAACAGGGAGAATGAGCGTCGGAAGCTTTTGATGGAGGAAGCTGAGCTCAATCAGCGTGGGGACCTTTGGACATCGGTTAATAAGCGGAAGAGTGAACTTTTAGAAAGATGGTCATTCAGGTGAGGAATGCTAGTTCTGTTTTTATTCAACAAAATACTTTTCAAACATTTGGATGGCAATTCAGATATGTTCATATTTTGGTTCTTTTGGTATTAATGAAGTTCCATTTGATTCAGGAGAAAATCTGAAGATATAGAACCTGGAGTTGGTAAGTGGGTTTCATACCTCAATCGTGAGAAGAAGTTGGATTCACTTGTTGGTCGTCGTCCTATTGCTCCTCCAGCCCCAAAAGGACTCTATATATATGGGAACATTGGAAGTGGTATTTTGCCAAATTTTATCTACATGGTAACTGAGGTTTTTTGTCCCAATAATCAAACCAGAAAAAAGAAATGGAAATTTGATTTCCCATTTTATTCGGTTTCATCTCCTTTATGTTCTTTTCCTTGATTCTTCCAGGGTGAACAGACTGATTGCACAAATTTATTAACTTAAGATCTTTTTTTTTTTTTTTTTTGTAGGAAAGACAATGCTTATGGATATGTTTTATAGCGCCACTGAGGGAATAGTTAAACATAGACAAAGGTTCCATTTTCATGAGGTGAGCCTTTTCTTGTGTAATCTCTGGTTCTGTCTGTAATGATCCTATTTTTATAAGTGAAAGCTTACCGTTTCCAAAGACACACAAAACAACATTAGTATTACCTATCTTTCCTAGTATCCACAATCCTCCCTTTCCTAGAATAAGCTCTTTCTCGTGCAAACGGTCACCAGCTTCTCAATATAAGTATGTGTTAATAGGGAATGGCTTTATGGTAATGAGTAGTTTGCACTCTTTTTATTTATATATATAAAGAAAAAAAAAAAGGAAGTTACAATCGCTTTGGCAGGCAATGCTCAAAATAAATGAAGCTATGCATAAATTGTGGAAAAATCGAGTTGAGGAAAAGTCTATTCAGTCAAGCATATATTCTTGGATTATGAATCTTCCCTTTGATATGAAAGCCAAGGAGTGGTTAGCTGCTGAAGAAAGATATAAACAAGAGGTTCAGATGAAAAATATTCTTCCGGCAGTAGCGGATAAGTTTCTTGTTGACAGGCAAGCGGGTGAAAGAGGAGCTAGTATTCTTTGCTTTGATGAGATACAGGTAGCTTTTTTATCCAAATCATGACCATTACTTAAGTCTCAGATACTGAGATATCGGTGTCTGACATGAACATTAGATCTCTAACTGACTAGAGAACTGTTTCCCAACTTTATAGGCATAATATGATAGTTTCTTAGAATCAGGGAAAAGAAAGAACGACTATTTTCGTATTGTTTTAGCAGTGGCTGAGTTCCCTGTCTATCACTTTGTTGACTGTTCTTCACTGCACTCTAATGTTGCTAAAAAAAGGAACAGTTTTCAGAATGCGCAGCTCGCGTTATATCTCGATCTGTCTTGCTTTTTGTTACAGACAGTTGATGTGTTTGCTATTGTGGCCTTATCTGGAATTGTAAGCAGATTGCTTAGTACTGGAACCATTCTAGTTTCTACCAGTAATCGAGCACCAAAGGATTTAAATCAGGTGTTTTTGGAAAATTCAATTCCTTTCCTGTCAATTGGATGTTTACGACTTCAACTATTACTTGTTTAACAATTGATGTCGCTTCTCACTTCTTTTTTTCCCCTCTATAATTTTCTTATGCAGGATGGTATGCAGCGAGAGATCTTCCTAAAATTTGTAAATAAGTTGGAAAAACACTGTGAGATAATTTTGGTTGGAAGTGAGATCGATTATCGCCGACAAATAGCACGGAGGTCTGTAGATAAGGTGATATTTCGTTCTTCTCTACGTGGATACTGATTTGTTTTCACCTTTCTTTCCTTGAGATAAACAATGTTTTTCGTTCTATATTTCAAACTGTACATAACCATTCTCTTTTCCTACTTTATATGAACCTGAAAATCTATTTAGTGATTGAAATTTGAATTTTTGCATGCAGGTTCATTATTTTTGGCCTCTCGATGGAACTGCTTTAAAGGAATTTGAGAAAATGTGGTGTCAGGTTATAAATCAGGCTGGAGGAGAAGTCACATCCAGTACTGTTCCAGTGATGTTTGGAAGGTACTTGTTAATTTAAGGGCATCAGTTTTAGATCTATCAAATTCTAAATCTGAGGACTTTTTTCACAAACAGGACACTGGAGGTTCCTCAGAGCTGTAACGGAGTAGCACGGTTCACATTTGACTATTTATGTGGCCGGCCGGTATTATTCTTTGCTTATTATTAATTGATACATTATTATTCCTGTTTATATTTCTCTCTGTGCTTCTTTAAGGGGAATAGGAATAGCTGCAAAATCAGAGACTTGTTTATATTTCTAACCTGTAATTCATATGTTAATTCACTGTTATTCTCTGGATATACGCTCTCTCAATCTTGTTTAGACTTATTAACAGCTTATGACTTTTCCAACATCTATAAAACATGAACTTCATGGTTCTTTACTGCCACTTTCTCACTTACAATTTATCTACAGGTAGGTGCTGCAGATTATATCGCTGTTGCTAAAAACCACCATACGGTCTTTATCTCTGATATTCCAGTTATGAGCATGCGTATCCGTGACAAGGTACAATTTCTATAGAAATAGAAAATAATGCGTAAGAGAAAACGGAAATTGAATTGCCGATAGCTTTAGGTGCTGCATTTCCTTACCCTACAATAAGTATTGTCTTTCCACATTTCAGGCACGTAGATTTATTACTCTCATCGATGAACTATACAACCATCATTGCTGCCTATTTTGTTCAGCGGCTACTTCAATTGATGACTTATTTCAAGGAACTGAAGAGGGTACACTTTTTGATCTCGAAAGGTAAGCTTTTTCATTGCGGTTTCTATGAGAGCTTTTCCATTGTCGGTTATCTGATGATCTGGTTAGAAAGATCTGGTATGCAATTAATTGAAAACATCAACCTTCTTTGTATCCAGTTTCCAGTTCGAAACTGAGAGTGAAGGTGCAAAACTTCGGCGAGATGTTTTGGCGGAAGGGAGTGTGAGTTCAGGAGGTGCACCAGCTGGTATAACATCCATGCTATCTGGTCAAGAAGAGATGTTTTCCTTCCGCCGAGCAGTAAGTTGCCTTCTGCTTTCCTTTTTCTGATGTAATATCCTATTTGTCTTATGCTAGGAAAGCATATTTGAAGACAAACTGAGGAGATAGTTACTAGCTCAGCAGAATTACTATGGATACAATAATATAATCTACTTTTGTAGGTATCTCGCTTGATCGAAATGCAGACACCATTATATCTAGAAGGAGTTCGTTCCCTTCATCCTTACTTCCAGAGGAAGCACCAAAGCTTCAAAAATCGTAGGTATCGTGCAAGCACAGTGCACCACCAAGTATCCCATTGAACAGTAAGTTTATATAGTGATTGGATTCTATGCATTTGTATTCAACTCAATTATTTCTTATTAACAGAAGTAATGAAATGATATAATAAATTCAATCAAGTTGCCAGCGGCCTTTCTTCTTCGAGAATTAACATGAGCTATAGTTGAACTGAAAATCCGAAGCTAAGAGCTCGGATTTGATCTCCTTATGGTATCCTCCTTTTTGAAGGGTATTTCAACATTGTTGTGGTAATGGCTGTAAGGGGGATGTTCAAATATTCTCTCTGAAGTTTTCTTTTTGTGGAATTGATTCACCATCTTATTCAGTGGTATTCAATCATCTTATCCAGCTTGATTCTCTATCTGATGATGGTTGCTTTATTCCATGTGATTTAGGACCTGCTTTAATTTTATATCGACATCTCTCGACACAGTTACTATCATCTGCTTCCATTGAAGGAAAGCTACTTCTTCTGTTGCTGCTTGTATTAAAAAGTTTAAGGACACTTAACCTTCCCTTTCTCTCAATAGAAGGAAAAGCCAAATAGGTAGAGCATATATGTGGTCACTTCTTTTCAAGTCAAGACATGATAACCCCGAAGACGATCCATAAAGATTAATATTTTTAGGGATCGTATTTGACTCTTCCAATAATATTACTTGAACTTGAGTTCTTTTCATATGTTCATCTCATAATTTTTGCATCACTAAGAGAATGTGATTTATTTTATGGTGTTTATATAAATTAATGTTTTTTTTTTTTTTTCATTTTCATGACCTTTTACAGCATTTTGGTAATCTTTATTAATAATTTTGATAACTTTTTTTTTTTATATAATTTCGATAATAATTAATACAATTTGCAACGTTTTGATAATGTTTTTGTTCTAATTGATATAATTTTGATGAAGTTCGTAATAATTTTAATAATCTTTGTACTAGTTTTGATTGTTTTGACCGAAAATAATTTTGATATCTCAAAGGTTTGTGCGTGTATATTAGTATGTATATTAGCGGGGGTGAAACCAAAAAAAAATTAAGAGATTGAGAAATTAAATTGTAATTTTTATATTTCCAAGAGAATCAAAGTATAATTTTATATTTATTAATTTAAATTTATAAAAAAAAATTATTTTAAGGGGTTGGAAATTCTGTTAGCCTCTAGTTTTGCCGCAACGAGGAATTATATTATAATTTTGTTTTAAAACCTCGAATTTTTTTAAAATTTTTTATTTATTTATCTAGGTGAGCCCTACAATAACAAATTTGAGCAGTAGAATATTTTGATCAATGTTGTTCATTAAGGGCAACACTTGATTGTTGAGTTAGTTATGACAATACACATCAATAAAAAAAAATTCAAACTTTTAAAAATAATAAAAATCAAAGAGAATGAATTTGGATATATAGTATTTCAAATTCATTTAAATTTGGGAACTTAACTGTTTAGATTCATTTCGAAATTATAAAAAAAAAACCATCAAAATTATAATAATAAAAAAGTAAAGAATATTAAAAATAAAAAAATTATAAAATAGAAAAAAAACCATTGAGGGTGAGAGGGGGGTTAAGATTAAATCTTGAAGAAGCAACAATGCAAAGTTAAAACCATTCATGCCCAGAAGAAATAATGAAAACATTATGGCTTAATGCACGTTTTAAACCTTGAAGCACACTGCTTTTCTTATTTTGATCTTTAAAGTTTTTTGCCCTCTTTAGTCCCTAATTTTATAAAATATTCAATTGAGTCCCTAATATTATCAGACGGTATGAGAGGATTTTCTTATTTAATATTAATATAATTATTTTTATTTAATATTAAATTATTATTATTATTATATTTTTTGAAAATATTTATGTATTTTTTATATAATTCTTTGAATTTTTAGAATTAGGATCAAGTTAGTAATGTTTATAAAATTTGAGGATTAATTTTTTAAAATTATGACTAATTTAAGATAATTTGTAAAAATTGAAAATTAAATTTATTATTATATCTATTTTTTTAAATGGTCGTTTCAGCAGGAGTCGTTAAAAGTAGGTGTGTAAATTATTTATTTTGAATGGTTAAAATAATTTTTTTTTTATAGTTCAATGCTTAAAATGGTAAATAGAATTAGTATTAAAATAAATATAATTTAATGACTAAAACGTGGCATACTTAATCGGGTAATTTAATTCTTTCACGTGCCTAGAGTTCCCAGTTTACAACACAGTACTCAGTATCGTACAATTTCATATCAATCATATCGATTGCTAATTTTTTAATTTTAGGTATAATACGTTATTCGGTCCTCCATTTTTTACATCACCTCACTCCCTGCTCTCTGCCCCGTCAATACAACCCAACGCCCATATTTGGTGTCTTAAACCATCCTTCCACAGCACACCCCTCTGCAAAAGCATCACTTCAAAACAACAAACTCAAATCTTTCAGACTAATGGAATTCAAATACAGAGCGGTTGATGAACGGCCGCCGAAGGATATCCCTCCACCCTCCTCAACTTTCAATCCTTTACTACCTCAAGGATTTCTACCCCACCCTGTCAACCTGGAATTAGAGAAGGTCCGACTCCGAGAAGCGATCATCGCCTCGGAAATCGCTCGTCAGAGAGCCTTAGAAGCCCAAGTCAGAAGCGAGTTAGAAACGGGTTTACCTTTAGACCAAAGGTTCACATTGCACCTCCACTCTCGCTCTACCCTTCCTTTCATGCATCACCTTAATAACTATAATCGCTGCCCCTCGGAGTCGCCTTTCATCTTGTTTCCACCGTCACTGCCCCCGTCGCCGATCTTGTTGCCCTCACCTCTGACACAGGTTTTGGACAATGAAGTTGAAAATACTACGGAGAAAAAGAAGTTGATTATGTTGGTAAGTACCTTTTAATTATTTGTTTTACTCGATAAAATATTTCAGTGTCAGAAAGGCATAGTTTTTTTTTTTTTTTTTTGTGCTTGAACGAACTTCATATACACGCTATTTTCTCATGTAAGAATCTTATGCACAATGGCATTGAAGGCATGATCCCTTTTGAATTTATGGGTTGGGTCGTTTAAGTAGAAAATCGAAGACAAACCTTTGAAATCATAATTTAATGTTGCCGTAGTAACGTATATGTGCTTGTACGTTAGTTTAATGGCGATTTAGTTCTGTTTCTTGTGTTTGATGATGTTGCAATTGGAACAAGACATGCATCTAGAGTTTGATGTCTGATCATATAGGGTAACCCTTTCTCTTTTCAACTGGACATTCAGAAATTAGTCCTATTGGGTCATTGATGGATCAATCAGGAAGGCATTTTTCCTAATTGCTATAGCTGCTTTTACTCTGTGTTATCGTGGTCTGTTGTAGAATAGTATAGATTGATGATGAATTTTCTATTCCATTTGGAACAGCTTTTCCATTTGTTTTGGATTTGTTCATGCATATGCATCTATGTTTCTACAAACTTTATTTATCATTTCCTTTGGGATCTCAATGCAACTTCATCTGATCTTTGATAATCTGTTGGCTGCTTCAAAAGTTTCTTATGACAGTTGAGACACCAAACCAATATGGTTATAATAATTGAATCCATCTAATGTTACTTGGATTTTGTTTATGTTTATATGTATAAATTAATTGATTTTACTTTCATCATTAGCATACATTTATACAGATCTTGGTCTGTATGTGTGCCCCTAAATTTCTTAATAGACTATATAAATATCATTAGAAGTGCCAGATTTTGAATAGAAGTAATCTCTGGTGCTTTGAATCTTGTTGTAAAGTTCTTAAAAGTTTTCGTTGGCTCCACTTGTGCTGAGAAAGAAAGTATATTGGCTCAAATGATTGATGACTTACTTTTGAGGTCTATGCTGCATTTTTTGACCGATCCGGTTACATTTAAGATGCTAGGAAAGGCAGAAGGTAGAGAGATTGACCATTGTTTAATTGATTATCATCACAACTTTCTGGTTACGTATTCTTCTCTGAGTGTTGTATTGCAGGAAAAGCCTGATCCTAATCGTGTTGTTGGAGTAAAGTGGAAAACACCACCTCTAGAAGGAACTGGTGAACTGCCTCTGCCTTCAATTAGCTCGAAGGGGAAACAGCATGATGAGTGGAGTTGTGCTATTTGTCGAGTCAGCACCACAAGTGAGAAAGGTTTCACTGAACACCTTGGAGGTAAGAAGCACAAGGCTAATGAAGCAAGGCTAAGAGCTAACATACTGGAGAAGAGTTCCAACACCAGTACCAAGACCATAACATTGCAAAAGAAACTCGGACTCTCAAATCAGAATGAAAAGGTTGAGCTGCTGAATAAGGGAGAGAAGGCAGAAGAAAGGTTTACAGAGAAGAAATATGCAGATTCCTTCGAGAAAAACCAAACGGATGAGGTGGAGATGACACCAGAACTTGGCAAAAAGAAGAAATTTAAGTTTTGGTGTGACATCTGTTTAGTTGGTGTGCATTCTGAGGTGGTAATGGAAACTCATAAGAAGGGGAAGAAGCACATTGCTGGGCTCCTGAAACTTGACAAAAAATAGCTGCCCTTGCTACCACCACCGCCACCACCAAGCAGGCAAGATCAAGAGTTACCGATGTGGTCTCTGACAAAGCAAAACTAATGGGTGTTCCTAAGGTTGATAGAGTTATAAACTACCAGCCATGTAAATTGATTGAATGTATTGGGAGTTCTAAAAATTGCACTCTCTACATCTTATTACTATCTGAGACTTGATTAGATGTTGGTATTACTTAGGTTCATCCAAGATTGATTTATTGCTTACATGCCTAGGGTGTTGGGAGTAAACTTGCCATTGGTTTGGCCTTACTGTACCAGTGGCAGTGCAGATAACTTGGCTGGAGGGTGCATGAATTGATACTTAACCTTACATCCAAACTCTGTTTGATGACGTTTGAACTAACTTCACCCTGCACTTCAGCATCATTTGGTGTTTGCTTTTGCTTTGGGCCCTTGGTTTTGGTGGGTCCAAACCAAAACCACGGAATTTTGATTGTTTGTGGTTGCATCCTAATGGAAAGTGACAACAACTTCCAGCCTACTCCAAATACCAATTTTCAAAAGTAACAAGATGGAACAGGCCGCACCTTCCATTGCTTAGCAAAATCTAAACTATGGATGCTCAACGACAAGGTTTGGTATCTTTCAACAACCATTCCCACCAGAGATAATTCCAAGGCAAGGCAAGGCAGCAATTTAATATATGCCAACTATATTTTTCTTTACAAAAGGAGGAAATGAGAAAAGAACATAGCGCAATTAAAGGAGGGGGAGGGAGGCTATAGCTAAACTCACTTAGTCCTCAACCCCTCCAACTAAGCACTTCTATTACAAGTAATAACACTTAAACCCTCAATACCACCTGATCTTGCCATGAGATCTTTCTTTTCCTGACTCTGTTTGGTCCGTTCCCGGTGTTCCGGCAGGCTGATATTTTGATATCATTGTGCTGCTCATCACTTGCCATTCGGATTGAACTTTTCTTGAATTCCTCTATTCTCATTGAATTGTCCATAGCTTGTAGTTCTTCCTCCTCTCTCTACAATGGAAGACAACGCATATCACATTAGCTTTGTTGTAGAAGATTATAGTATGCAAACTGCAATGAAAAACACTTGTAATAGTTACAAACAGACTACCGAAATCTGGTTTAAATCGAAAACCGGCGTCATGGTTCGAGCAGTAGCCTCCTTTCCACTGTAAAGCCTTTCCCTCTGGTTTAAGTCAAGAATTGGTGAAGAACTTCGCAGAATAACTTCCTCGCCATTGATATTTTTGAGCTGCTTCTGATTTAAGTCAAATATCATTGAAGGACGAGTGAAAGTGGTTTCCTTTTCAGTATAAGTCTTTCCCTTTTGGTTCAGATCGAACCCCATAGCTAGATGTCGCAAACTGTGTTCCTTTCCAGTTGATTTCTTTTCCTTCACATTTGATTTGCTTCTTTTAACCACCGTACTCTGTGGTTGCAGAAAGTTTCGGCCGGCTACGGTGTTGGAAGATCGGTTTTGCATCAAGAACTTGTGCCTCCGTTTCAAAAACCTAAGAACAAATATATGGTCAAAAGTCGAAAAATCGAAATATCAGCTCTAGATTGACAATTGTGATTCTAAAGCTTGTGAATCCTAAAATGTTACGGAGGAACAATATATCATACCGAACTTCGGCCAAAAGGGTTAATTTTCGCTCTTTCATAATCTGCAATTTCATTCTCATGGCTTCTGTTTCCTGGAAAACACAAAAGCACATATTAGGACTATACTAAGGCCTTAACACAAGTGTATAAACAAGCCAATAAATTTGACATCATAAAAGGCAAAGGAACCCCAATATTTTGGACCCTCAATTTTTTTTGGAGGGGGGTTTGAACATATTGCCCTTATAGTTTGTGAGAATCCTTGATAAGTCCTTAAACTACTAAAAGCATTCCCTATAGTAAAAGTTAAGGATTTGTGTGGGAAACAATCAACAATCGTATCATCAAACATTCCAATGAATTGAAAACAAATACATATAATCACCTTCATCAATAAATATCAATGGATCAAAAGACTATATTCCATCATATTTTAACCCAAATAACAAAGGCCTTAACATGATCCCATATAACAACAATCAAAAGTTTTCATTTCCTCATATTTTAACCCATAAAAAACAGATACATGAAGGGATCATTTTGGATGAGGCAAGATCTCCATCAACAGAGACGAAGACATAAGATCCAAACAATCAACATACCCCAATCTTAAAGATTGAAAAACAATAACGTAAGCCCCAGAGAATAACAGAAACCGGATCTAATAAAATATGAAAAAAAAGTTGTTACCTTGTGCAAGTCTTCAAAGTCTTGCATAAGGCTCTGGTGCTTGAACCTGGTCCTTTGGTCCTCATACATAGGATAAGGAGAATACCCCATGGAAGCAGCAACCCGTTTCATCTTTTTCATGTTTCCAGATCAGAGGGATGAGAAAAAGAGAAGAACCCAAAAGGCCAAAATAAGGAAATATGGAGGAGGCGGAGAAGAAAGAGAGAAAGAAGGGTATTTGATGAAAAAGGGGAAGAAAGAAAGAGATATGGGCAAGAAATAACAAAAGGAATAGGGAATAAGTGTAGAGAGAGAGGATAGGAAGGTTCTCGTTTTGCTGTTCAGTATAGGGAAAAACTCTGACCGAGACATAGAAAACCCAATGAAGCCCACATAATAACTCGGTGAAAAACATGTTTCTTTTGAGAGTTGAGACAGTGAAGAAGATGGGATTTTTTTTCTTGGGTGGGTTGCAGAAGGGTATTTCAGGTAAAAACGATTTTATAAAAATGGTTTCTTTGAGGTGGGTTTTGGTTGGAGGACATTTCAAGACATTCCTCCCATCTTCTATTTACATAAATTTTGGTCCAGCTGGGCCATTGAAGAAAGAGAGGGTTAGGTACCCTTTCTTTCTTTGATTTCGAAGAGGGTGCGTGGAGTTTCCATGTTTCTTTCTTTTCTTGGTCTTTTGTTTGTTTCGTTTTCAATTTCCCCCCCAGCAAAGTAAGGGTTTTTTTTTTCTTAAGAGAGAGAAAAGGTAAAGGCTTTTGATGCGAGAAGGGTTGGCTGAAAAACAGCAGCAAAGGATAAAAATAATATAAGCTGATGCTGTTTTTTCTGATGTTGTTGAGTGCTGGCCTGCCTGGGTGTTTTCACCTGTTTGAGGGTCACCCTTATTTTCCGTGGATCAGTCCCTGATCCTGAATACATTAAAATTTCTATCAGAAAGAGATGCTTTTTCTCGTTTCACATTATTAGGTCCCATTCCTTATAAATTTCCCATCATACCCTTCCCTTCATTCATGAAAATGCTTCCTTTTTACCTCCTTCCAACAATGAATACTGATGTGAATCCAGCAAATCTTCTATTAGAAAACCCCTCTTTGAATAGCTTAAAAAGCAAGCTAAAAAGCTGCCTGTGGCTTGAAGATTTGGAGCTGATTCATAAAGGAAAAAAGATACAAATCACATGTATGCATATGAATGTATTTAAAGAGAAGGATGGTTTGGCATCTGGTCTCTGTGTCATCATGTTAGCAAACCTAATAAGCCTTTAATTTTTAAGTGGTAAAGGGCTGTGATTTATTTACTCTGTAGTTCCAAAATCCAGATGTACATGTGAAAGTGAAAACAATCGGTCCCTTCGAATTATGTCAAAAGTTAGACAGTGGAGGACCAAAAAAGGTTGAAAGCAAAGAAAAATTGTACTTTTTGTTCATCTAATCTAATGGTCTCAACTGTATTAAACAGATGTTGTTTTGCTTTTCTTCTTTTCAACAGTTTAAAGCACCCTCTCTAGGCTAGCAAGCATGCACTTTCTCCAAAACCCCTTTTCTTTGATTATGAGTTAAGACAAGCGAACCATTAAATGATAGAAACAGAACCAAAGTGGACACTTCCACCGTTGATGACTTTTGGAAAGAAATTATGGTGGGAACTGAGAAGAGAGAGACTGAAATTGGCATTGCGTAGAAAGTTGACCATAAAAAAAAGGGGGAATGCAATGGTAATTTCATGGAGGGGGGGGCATATTATGGAGGGTTTCAAATTTTAACACCACCATGACTCTGGGGTTTGAAACTTGTTTGCAGGGTTTGGAACAAGACAAGGACGTAGCCGGCTTTTGTTTAATGTTCAGTGCATCATTTTTGACGATACTGTTTGGTTCCAACCAAAAAGCTATGGCACCTGATACTAAGTACGTTGCATGTACCCTTCTAAAAAGATTAGATTAGATATTTAAAATCAACATTGAAGAAAACCGACTACCAATGCCAACTCTTTTTTTTTATGATTCCATATGAACAGATACCAGTGTTTTTGTATGTTAGCTCCCATCTAAAAATGGAGTGACAATTGGTTTTTGGGCCTTTTGAAGTTGGGTCTGAAACTATGAAATTTCACAAGCATAAGCAACAAAAATTGGGCCTGAGAATATCATTATAAACCCTAAATGCAAAAAAGAAAGGGAAAAAAACCTTATCTTGTTCTGAAATCTCTGTTTGTTTTTAGTCTACACAAATATCTGAATTTTCTGGGGGAAGAGAACCACCTTCGTAGGCAATGGCTTCGTCAAGTGTTGTGACTACTCAGATATCAAATCAACTTGGAACCACTGATTGGAAGAAGTCCATCCCTTCACGCTCCCTTGGTAACTCTCTTTGTTTGGTTGCTGAGAAAATAGAGGATCAGAATAGACTATGGAAAAGTTTTTATTTTTATTGATGGGTTTGTTCTAGTGATTATTTTTTAGTGTACGAACATGACTGAAATTGTTTTGTTGGATCCCATTTAATATTCTTTTTAATTAATAAAAAATGTTTGAACTTCTAATTCACTTTTATTTTTTTCAAATGATAGAAATTTTCTCAGTAACCAAACCGATGACTGTTCCAATTGCATCAATTATTCCCAACTGATGTTTTTAAAGAGTGAAGTTTAATATTTTTTTTCTACCGACGGTTTTCAGGTAACTTAAACTTGAATAAAAATCTAGCTGGTAAGCAGTTTTTATCATTGTCGGCTCCTCAAATATCTGGGCTGAACTATAAATCCCTACGTGTAAATGGTCTGTTCGGAGGGAAAAAGGAAAATGGTGAGAAGGGTGATGATGCACCTTCCAAGGTAAACTATGGTAGCATTCGTTTCTGCTGTATATTTGGATTATAGCCTCTTTACCATTGCTAAATTCTGATCCTTATTCCAATATTATGGTGACATTTTTGGTTATAATTAATGCCCCTCTCTTTAAAGTAGTAGTAAATACTAGTTGTGTTGTGTCCCAGCCTTGTCTATAATTGAAAATGATGCTTCAAGTTATGCCTTAGCCTTTAGGTGATTTATGTCAAGCATTTATTGCTGGCATTTGATTCTGGTAGTTTGGGAGATCAGTCTACGAACTGCATGCCTTATGTTATGATAAGCTGTATTTGCAATCCATGCTAATTTGATGAATGTTTTATCAAGGGTAATGATAATGAGAAAGGAAAGAGCTTCTGCATATACATAGGCCACTTTTGTGTCCATGAATAACAAAAGTTCCATGTGTGAAACATATCCGATGAGGCTGTGAACAAAACTAAGGGAGTCTATGTCAATATGCTATGGTTCATTGTGTTTTTTCCCTTGCTTTATCAGACATATTCATATCCATGGTGAGAGATTATGGCTCTAATCCACTGTCTTATCATTAGATTTACAGCCTGTTAAATAATCACTAATCCATTTCAATGTGTCAAATTTGATTGATTGCTCGATTTGACTATGCACCATGCTCCGCTTGAGTGCTACACGAGCTGCATCATCATTCACAATTAGAAGACTGAACCATGGTTGACTCTCTACCTCCTTTAAAACTAATGCTGCTTGCCTTCCTACTAATTTGATTTTAGGCAGGAATTCTTGGGAACATGCAAAACCTCTATGAGACAGTAAAGAAAGCACAAATGGTTGTCCAGGTTGAGGCTGTGCGAGTACAAAAGGAACTTGCCGCGTATGGATCTTTTAGTACACTTACTATTACTTTCATTATCTTAAACTTTTAATTTCTCTGTTTGTGAGTTTCATTTGGTTTGCATTATGTTATGCAGAGCAGAGTTCGATGGCTACTGTGAAGGTGAGCTGATTAAGGTATGTTATTACAGATTACCATCCTCTTTCTATCCCTTCTACCAATGTCATGTACTGCTTCACATAGCAAACTATGGAAATGAAAATAGTTCAAGTTAGACATATCAATCTATACTTCTTAGATATAGATTATAATTCCGTCTACACCGTATTGTTCGATTGAATAACTTTCCACTTATTTTGTGTCAATTGAATCATTCAATTTTTATGGGTGGAAAGATTGTTTGCTTGTCAAAGTTCAAATGAATAACTAGATTGGTTATAAATCTATTTGTGATCTGGGAGATTAGGGGTAGATAGAATGATATAAGAGGCCTTGGATTAAATGTAGTTCCATTTCAGTTCCCCCAAATAACTTTTGATGCTTTACACTCAAGCCAACTGTATGGCGTATCTCTCTATTATGTTTTACAGACTTTTGACTCCCAATATATTCTCTTTTTTAGGCAACTTTATCTGGAAATCAGCAACCTGTACGCATAGAGATCACTGAGGCAGCAATGGATTTGGGTGCAGAAGTGAGTATGGTTATTAACTATTTTTCCTCGAGACCATTCGAGATTAGTCCTCTATTATGGTCGCATCTTAGGTTCTTTTTGCTTTCAAATTCCTTCTACGGAATGTTCCAGGAAAGGATCAATTTTCTAAACTTCCACCTGGTTTAGCTGGGCTGCCATTATAAGGCATTAAGAAGTAAAAACACTGTTGTGTGCAAGAAGTTGCTAATTTTTTATGCTTAATTCATGCAGAAGCTGTCTCTTTTAGTTAATGAAGCATACAAGGATGCACACCAAAAAAGTGTCCAGGTGATATTCTCATGATTTTTCGTAATTCATAGAGACGGAAACGAGAAATCTTTTCCAGGTTCACTTTTACTGATGATTTTTTTTTCGGTTTGCACAGGCCATGAAGGAAAGAATGAGTGACCTTGCACAAAGCTTAGGTATGCCACAAGGTCTCAGTGAGGGATTAAAACAACAATGATCTCTCAACTAGCACCTGGATGGAGCTTAGTGAGGGATTGAAGCAACAATGATCTCTTGACTGGCATCAGGATTAGCTTCAGTTTTGCATACAAACCAATGGTAGAAATTTTCATTTGTACTTTTTCCGTTTCTGCATAGAATTGGCACACTCTGTTCTATAACTCCTTCATAGTTACATCCGTTCTCATTTCTTTTTTGAGTCAAATTCTTTGCCTTTTGTAGTCATGCTCTACACCCCTCTTCCACGGATTACCCGAAACAGTAACAGCAGTATCCTTAGATAATTTTACTACTTTCCAGATATTGTGTACAAGGAAGAAGGCGATGTTTTAACACTGCCATGTTACTTGAAAATAACAATGAAGCTCGAGTTAAAATCCCATTATCCAGGCAACAGCATTTTCCCATTGTTCAAGGTGAAATGTAGAAATATTAAGAGCTTGCGCTCAGTAAATTAACAATTTTAGTTCAGATCATTACGGAATGGAGTAGAACTAACAGGTCTTTTAAGTGAATCCTAATTCAAATGAATCATTCTTAACTTTAGAAACCACGCATAAAACTAATTAAGTGGGGGATTTTGGCTGTAGCTGGTAGGATCTGCATTGTGTTCATCTAGAGTTTGGCAATTTTTCCCCTCTCAAGAAGGACCTGAAAATAATGAAACCTCTCCTAGGTTGAAATAGTGGAACTTCATGGCCAGCTCCCCTCACTGTTGCAAAAGTTAGCCCTTCATAAACCTCTGTCCAACCTCCAACCTGGTCAAAAATCATTTCAAATTGAATTCATAACACGTTTTTTAGAAATGCAAATGGGGTTTTGGAATCAAACATGGTGTGTGAGATTTGAATACCTGATTGCCAGAATACCAAGGATACCATGGTGTTTTGATATGGAGGTTGAGATGGCTAAGGGAAAACCTGGTGGCTGTCACCGGTACTACTGAATCTGTGTCTCCACTACATCAACAATGAGTACTTATTATGGCTCATTACTTTCTGTCAGTTTTTAGTTACTGGGGGGAAAAACCAGTTCTGCAGCAGATTAAAATCATCAAGTGCAGTCAAACACTCAACCTCTAAACCCTATTTTCCTATTGTCATTCATATGATTTGACGCATCTTGAGCTAAGTTATTTCAGCTAGAGAATAGTAAATTGTCAAATAAAACTCACCTGAAAAACCATATCCTTAGACCTGCCGCAATGAGCTCTTTGTATATTGGTAGCATTGAATTTTCAGAATCATTCCAGTTTTTTATGAGAACATCACTGTCCAACGACAAAAAAAAAAAAAAACATTTTTCAATTGAAAAAAATCCCCTCCATTTCAACAAAGAGTTCAAGTAAATAATAAAACTAAAGTAAAACCTGCAAGCAGTCCATTCATAAGGAATTCCAGTAGTATTTGCATGCATAGCCTTCTGCACATCTGGTCGATTATAGTACTTCTCGGCATAGTTCTCGGTACACGGATCGTAGCCCGAGATCTGTCGGTGCAAAAGAGTGTTTCCAAACCTAATATGCCTGGCTGAATTGTTTGTTAACGCCGAGCAAGACGGCGTATAAATGCTGTATTGATCGATGCCTCCAAACTCGTGGTTAATGGCATAACTCACAGCATCATCACATTTTGTAGAGCTTTTTTCTGCAGTGAAATTGCAGTGTTTCATGATGGATTTGTATGTTCTATCTGATATCATGGAATGGCTCCACCAAAATGTAACTGTTCCAATACTGTCATAGTAATTGTCTGTCACAGCATTTCCTACCTGTATATATGATCAAACAAATTTGAAAATTCCATTAACATGTAATGAAGCTTTTTGGTTGATTGTTTCTGATGTTTTATCAATGCTTTATTTACTTACCATAAATCCTTTAAGATTGATGATTGTATTTGAGAGAGCTTTATTGTAATCATGGATTTTCTTGGCCAACTGGGGAACATAATGCCCTATGCAAACATTGACAAAAAACTTACATATAACATGTTGCAGGGCTGGGTTTAAGAATAGTTTTGCTATCGAAAGCACTTTTGGGCCATTTTGTACCTGCATAACTTTCTCCAGCAATGTAAAATTCTCGGTGCTTGTAGGCCGGAAACCTTGACATCCATCTGGTGAGAAATATAAGAGCATCCTGAGCTGTGTCATGAACAAATTTACTGTCATTAGAATTAAGGAATGATATACATCAATAATAAGTTCTCGAAAAAGCTATGGATCGCCGCAAAATCGAAAACATTGAAACACCTGTCCGGCCGTCACTGGAGTCTTTAAGATCAGAGCTCGTATTTGTGTAGGAGAATCCAACTCCAGCAGGTGATTCCAGGAACAGAATGTTTGCTTCTGTAAACCATATGAAGATATCGAATTTGTTTAATGAACATTACTATTAACTTAATACAGCTTTCATATGATTATCATATTTACCCAGATTCCATGAATATTTGTTAAGGTAAAGGGATGAGCCAGTTTTATTAATCCGAAATGGTCCAATTTCCTCTGATGCTCCATATGCCACTGATGAGCAACCTGGTCCTGCCCACAGTGAACCAAAGACAAAAACAAAAACCATCAAATCACTGGTTTGTAATTAGAACAACAAGGCTTTTACTGAATTCATGTACCCCAAAGTGCTTGTTTCAAACCAATTAATCCAAAGAAATCATTTGATTGTTCTTACTGCTTGTTAGTAATTTGATGAGAAGTTCATATAGGAAAATGTGGAAATAAAGTGATACAAAAATTGAGGAAGAGATGTGACGGTTGAAATGAGAGGTTTGAACGGTAAAGAAGATAACGAAAAATGAATGATGTGAAGCAGGAAAAAGAAAAGAGGGGAAGGCAAGACAACATGGAAGAGTGGTCCAGTTTCAGTTTCCACTATGTAAAACGTGATGCTTCTATTCCTGTCTACCTATCTTACAACTTGCAGTAGGGTCAACGTTGTGTGAACTGCACAAATTGGGGCTCCATCAAATCACCCTTCCATTTTTTATTTAGTAAACTAGTACCCGTGATTAAAAAATAAAATTTTTTTATTAATAATTTCATTTATTTTTATTTTCATTTATTTTTATTGTTAAAAACTATCGTAGCTAAAAAAATTATCCATATTCTAGGGCCAAAAAATCTATTACATGAAATGCATCAAAGCTAAGCAAGCCACTCCTAAGAGAAATAAATGAATTTAAAAAATCTTGAGCAAACAATTACACGTAACGTATCATGTGTAATTTCTGCTAACGTACATTGACTAATTTTTAACCGTGAAAATAACTGAAATTTTTAACAAAAAGATCAATTTGCTCTTTAATCTAATGTATATAGATTAATTTATTAAATTTTTAATAAAATAAACAAAATGCAATTCAACTCTTAATATAAAAAACTTTACAATACTTTTACCCAAAATATAAATATTGTACTAATTATTATTATTTTTAGATTAATCCTTAATTTAAAGGTTAAAATCCCAATTCAAATCTCGTAAACAATTTGCATTTAACTTGCTAAAAGAACATATAATATTAATAAATGTAAGCTATCCTAGATATCTTCTTACAATTTGATTTAGGTTATATTTTAGTGAACCATCAACTCTTCTTTCAGAGCTAAACCTAAATTCAAGCTTATTTGCTTATATGAGATTATTAATTTAATATTCAGAACAAACTAGAAACACACATGCAAGGGGAGAAAATGTTGCTTTCCTTGAACTATATTCAAAGTTTAGTAAACCCTAAACCAGTAGGTAAGATTGTGACTATTTTTATTATACATAAATTATAAATTGTGTGTGTATATATATATATATATATATTTTTTTTTTTTTTCAGGGAAAAAAAACAATAAATTGTGTCACTGGAATAACCTGAGAAGGAACACCTACCTTCATTGCACTTAATAAAATAGCTAAGCTAAGAGTGTTCTGATATGTCAGCTTCTGTTATTAATATGCTAAGATAGGGACCCCCATGTTTTTTATATTTACTATGCTTCAGTTTTTATGAAATTTTCTAAATAAATAAAATACTGGTTAAATCCCTCCCCCCACATCATCATCATCATCACCATCACTGAATGCGCGTGCTTCAAAGAAACAAAAGCAAACAGTTGTGAGAGTTGTTCCATGGCTGCCTTGTGTCTCAAGTCAACTCAAACAAACTACAAGATAGAGAGAAAGGGGGAGCATCTTTGCAGAAACATGGAAAACTTTTGGACGGTTCTACTGGGAAAGAAAAGTTGGTTCACTTTGTGGGTTTCTTTTCTTTTTTGCCTTTGAGAAAAAAGTCTACCGAATACAAACACATGGCATAAGAAAATGACAAAAGAATTGGGCAGAGGGCGAAGCTTTTTTGAGGGAATTATAATGGGGTTTATTCAGAAAAACAGGCATAAACGTCAGTTTGTAGAAGGAATAAATCAAAACCCTAAATGGATACAGATACTGAAAGATGACGAGGTCCCACTTGTGGCAACTTATTCAGATAAAAAATGGGGTTCAACTGCCATTGCTTAGAAGGTGCATTGTAGCTATGGTTAAGGGAAGTTTACTAACAAATTCTTGGATTTGATAGCATCAAACATGAACTGGGACATTAACATCTACGATGCTCTCCATTTATGGAGAGCCATAGATATTTTTATTTTGGCTCACAATTTAGGAATCATTGCAATAAATTTCGAGCACTGAACCAAATAAGAAGGCTTTAATTGCAGTGAAAATGAAATGCTCAAATATCAGTTTATGGCATTGTGATTGCATGCAAGGTGAAAGCTAGAAGATCGATAACAAAGACTTACTGACCTCCATTGAGCCAAAGAAGAAGAGGTTTCTTCTCAGGAACTGTAGTAGCTTCAGTGAACCAGTAAAATAGAGCTCGTCCATGTTTTTCATTCACAGTAACATAGCCTGAAAACTGTGAAAACCCCACCGGTGGTTGCCCTGGAAGTGATGAAATTCGATCCAGTTCCTGTTGTTTTGGTACAGCATTAGCAGCAACAATGCCAAATAAGAAAAGACCATAACATACAGAGATGACAAAGCCTTTGCTTTGAACGGCTGCTACCATTTTTGCAACCACCCTTCTGAAAATGAAGCCTAAGGCTAAAACCATAGAGTTATATGGTGATGAATACATACATATATATAATATGAGTGTGATGTTGCTGAATTACTTACTACACCATTGCAGGTTAGGCAGGTTAGCTATATGTGGTGTGGACCTCTCACTCGAGAATCAGATGAGAGAGGGTCCTACACGAGAGCTGGATCAGAACTTTGGTTTTAAACCCATAAACCACATCATAAATGCCTCACAACACACACACTGTCTCTCTCTTGCCATACTGTAAAATGTAAAAATACCAATAAGGCAAATAACCCAGAAAACTATTTGGTTTCAAAAGGAAAGCCATGCACTAACTTTCTGTATCTGTAATATCTTAGCTAAGCAGTTTTGGTTCTTACAATAATGAATATTCAACTTGTTAAATATCTAATCCCATTCATGGAGAGTAGTAGACGTGTGAACTTGAGTTTTTGAATTAGTTTTTGCATAAGGGATATTCCAAGATCATCAAACTCGAAAACTCGATCATAATTTTATTCACATTTTTGTTATATTTAAGTACTAATTTGAGAATGGAATTTGATGAGTGTTGTAACCATCTTTGACTTGTTTAGTTTGATATCTGACAAGCAGATATCACAGCTAGCTTTAATTACCAACTCTTTTGTCAAATTTAAGTCTTCAAAGTAGTAAATAAGCTGGTCTCAAGTAAAAAAAAAACAGTGAAATTGCTGCCATTTACCTACTTTTTCATTTATTTCTTGGTCTAATTTTGTTTTGATCCATCTACTTGCCGAAATTTTACATCATTTAAGCTTTCCACTTCAGTTTCTCATCATTTGATCTCTTCAATTTTTGTATTGTTGTTAATCCAAGGACAAATTCAAGTTGTGACTTATTCTCATGAATAGTTTAAGTTCAAATTATAATTGTTCCAAAAATATTAAACGAAAAATTCCATTTTTAATCCTTTTCAAATACTAATAACTCAATCTAAGCCTTTTGGTCTGTTGGGTAAACAAAAATTTTGTACTTTTACCCTCTTAAAAATTAATTATTTAAGTTTATTTAAAATATAACTTTTCTCTTTTCCCACCTCAAAATTTTATAATTTTATATCATTACAAAATTCTTAAATTTATTTTTGTCACTTACATGAAAATCTAATCAATTATGTTCAACCAATAATAAATTCATTATCAACCGAATGCTTAAGCTTGTTTAAGAAAAAAATTCACGTCGTTAATAGTAATGAGTAGGGTGTTATCTGTTTGAATCTACTACTAAAAACAAAGGAACCGAATTATATCAAATTAAAGTAGGGGAAATAAATCCAAAATTTTGAGGGACTAAAATTAGAACATAAACCTTTTATTTTCTTCTCAACCAATTTGATATTCTACTCATTTAAAATCAACAAGTAGTTGGAAGAACTTGAAGTAGGTTTCTTCCCCAATTATTTGGATCAAAATCGAATTTTGGAGTCATCATGATCAGAGGGCTTTACTTGAATAAAACCTCGACCTAAATAGAATTATCTCCTTTTATAAAACGAATAACGACATATGTGATTATTATTGAAGAAAAGGGAAGTTTATAATATGACTTCACTTGATTTATTAATAGAAACCTCTATTAATAAAAATAAATAATTATATTTAAAATAAAAATAAGATAAAATAATAATTCGATAAAAATGATAATAAATTTGTTTGAATTTTTCAACTCTTAATGATAATTTAATTAGTAATAAAAAAATCTAAAAGGTAAAGTATCTGACGGTGGATTTGGATGGACGATGCATTTACTTGCAATTAATGTAAAAACAACGGTGATAATAAGATTAGATACTGTAACGATATTGTAGTGTGAGACAAAATAAACTAAACTTCCTAACCTACAAACTCAATGAGAGCTGGTTTTAAGCACAAAGCAAGGCAAAAGGAATGCTCCCTCTACATCACTGCCTTTTGGTGGTCCAGAATGTGACCATTCAAAAGGGCTGTAGCGTTTATATTACTTTCTGAAAGTGGTACAACTTCAACTGCAATGATTGGCTACATGAGAGAATATACTGTTTTACTATAAGCAAGCCTGAAGCAGAAAAAAGAAACATGCTTTATCATCATCAAATCCCCAAGGAGTCCTTATCACCTCTCTTTTGATGGAGGTATCACCCATGCATCAATCTTTCCCCCAATGCCTTCTTTTCTTTTCAATGGAGTTGTGGATTATGGTTTAAAAGCATGCAATGGCAAAGTGGTTTGAGATTTTTTTTTTTTTTGCGGTTTACTTCTTTTCATATTGTTGTAGTATCACGATTTTTAGTCTTTGTTTTTTTTATACAATATTTAGAACTATTTATAGCCCCTCCTCAATCCTTAAATAGAAGGATAACGCACTTCAGCGCACTTGAATCCACGTCCTTCAACACTAGCAACAATGCCAATACCAACTGAGCGAAGACCAGGGACGAAACAAAAAAAAATAGAAATTTAGGGGGCTGAAGTTAAATTGTAATTTTTATGACAGTAAAAATGCAATTTTTAAATGATTAAATAAAAAAATTATCATTTTTAGGGGGTCAAAGTGTAATTTTACTTTTATTAATTTAAAATATTAAAAAATTTCAAGGGTCTAAAGAAAAAAATTTCTATTTTAGGGGGGTTGGAGCCCCTACCAACCCCCTGGATTTACATCTGGCTAAGACTTAATCGGCATATCGATAAGTTTGAGATTGAATATGGTAAGAAATTTGATGTTTTTAAATAATGTCTTAGATAGAGGTGGAGGCAAAAAAAAAAAAAAACTTTTTTTTGAGATGTTAGATTTAAATTATAAATATTCGAGTGAATTATAATGTATTTTTTATAAATAATATTTTACAGTTTCTCAAGAAATTACACTATGAACTTTTTATTTTTCAAAGGGGCTGGAATTGAATTTTAAAATCTAACGGTCAAAATGTAATTTTAGCAACGAATTAACTCAAATTTTTGTAATTCTTAAAGGGACTTAGGGCTACATGTCCCCCTAACTCCATCCTTGTCTTGAGTTGAATTTTAGTGGCTGGAGAAAACATTGCAGGGAGATGTTACCTATTAGGATAACAAAAAATAAAAATATAATAATCCATCCTAATAAACTAAAGGGGTGAGAAATTTTGAATCAAGTTTATGGTTGAGGTAAGATAGGTTTTGAATTAAAAAAATTCGAGGTCGTGTTTACGTAGTAAAATTTTAAATAAAAATTAGACTTCGAGTTGACTCAAGAGATGAAGGTATAAAAACTGAGTTAGGATCGAGGCAAGCAAAAGACTATTCTCAAACTCCAAATTTAATCGAATCGGATACCGAAAAATAAAGAAAATGTAGAATTATTGGGTTGGTCAACCTTCCAATTATTTGTAGCATCTTCCTTTTAACACCCCCATTACATTGTCAATGCAAGTTGGTGAAAGTCCCTCATTATATAATATATTCTTACCCACCAAACTTTGCCTAATTTATATTCAGTCCTCCTCTTTTTAACTTCCTACCCTACCATTGATTTTCTTTTATCTATTAAAGAAAATGCAAGCATCACTCATGATTTTTCTTTTATATGCTCCTTTTAACACAATATTTAGAATTATTCATAACCTATAAATAGGAGGATAGTGCGTCTTAACACATTTGAAAGAAGTGTTTTTTTAATTAATATTAATCTCAGATTCAATCTTCTTTAAAAAAAATTTTATAAAAAAAAATAATAATAAAAACTCCAGCGGTGAAACAGATAGAGAATTAATTTCACAGCTCAAATCAGTGAGACTTACAATATTTGAGATCTGCCCATGATTTCCGAGATGTTGCCTCTACAGTCCTTACTCCATGTATTAATATATATAGGTCTACTTGTGGTTTTAGTACTTTCACTATGCTGATATTTTGTGATTTAATCCCTTTAATTTGGTATAATTTGATTTTTTATTTCTATAATATTATTGTCGTTATTTGCTATTGCTAAAGTGTTGATGTGAATTTTTTTTTCTTTTCAAATATTTGACTGACATGTAAATTTATTATTGATTTAATATAAGTAATTGGATTTTCGTATAGCCCTATCTATGTAATCGTTTAACACTAAAAAAATAAAATCATGCCATCACTTTAAGTGCAACAACTATTGGTGTTATCAATTTAGGGATTTTTTAAAATTATATGATTTTTATTTGTTTAATCTAATTATTTTTATGGTCAAATTTTGCTGTTAATTCATGTACTTTGCAAAAGTTGTGAATTTAGTCTTTATACTTTAATTTGATTAATTTTAGTCGTTCTACTTTTCGAATTGGTCAATTTTGAAACTCTCGGTACCCAAACAATAGCAATCAAATTGTTTGGTCAAATTCAATCATTAGTCTTATACTATTCGTACAGTTGTAGGTTTAAGTCATATTCTCCAATTAGATCATTTTAAGTCTTTATACTTTTCAAATTTTGAAATTTCACTTTTGATGTAAACTACATTCGTTAATCTATTATTGAATTTTTAGTAAGCAATAGGTGGAAATAACAAACCGACATGGTATTACATATGTTGCCTTAATATGCTTCCTGCATTGAATTTTGGAAATGGCAAAACTTAGCTTAATCAATTTAGAAGTTATCATTTGAGAAAAGTGAAATTTTAAATTTTAAAAAATATAAGACTAAAATTAATTAAATTAAAATATATTAATTAAACTCACAATTTTCACAAAATACGAAAATTAATAGCAAAATTTAACCTATTATTATTCATCCATAGATAAAAATCCAGCAAATCAAAATGTTCAAAACTTTGAACAAAAGGATTCTTGATCTTTATATATATGGACGGATTGGGAATTTTATTTACATCAAATCTACAAATATAATCATATTATCGAACTTGATAACTAATTTTTTAAAGTAATCAATCGGGTAAATTATATTAGTAGTCACTTAATTATTTAATTTTATTTTTCCTGACCACTAGTCAACCCAAAAATTCAATGTAGTTGGGTGATCAAAAAAAACAAATTTAAATAGTTGAGTGATAAGTTATAAATTTTAATAATTGAGTGACTATTTTGTTAACTTTTCATAATTAAATGACCAATATATATAACCAGATGACTAGTAACGTAATGGTGTGATTACATAGTAGTATCTGTTCATACTTCTTTTTAACCCTTTGACAACGCACATACCTTGCACACACAGGTGCTCAAACTCGGGTCTCCTAGGATGAAACATCATCCGCTTTACTACTGGAGCCACTCGTTGGGTTCATATCTATTCGTTTTAAGACAATGCTTAGAATTATCCATAGGATCATAGCCCCTCCCCAACCCATAAATAGGTCAATAATGCATTTCAAAACACACTCGAACTCGGGTCCTCTTGTATCGACAGCAATACTTAAATCAAATTAAGGCTCAATCAACAAAGAAAATCATAATTTTGGATAATATTATTTGCATGTGTAAAACACAAAACCCCATGTGCATGCTTAACATCTCTACTAAAGACTAACTCGATCCAATGTGGGATCTCTCATGGATCCCACAATTTTTTTAATCCCACCAATAACATATCTGTCTCTTTGATTTAATCCACCACTTTATATATGCACTTGATCAACTCAACATTTTAATAATACATAGAGAGAGTCAAAGTCAAAGTTTGATTATAGTAGTAATTTATAAGGGGAAAGTTACTTCTTTTAAAGGTCATGCATTCTCAGTTCTTGCCATCTCATATAAGTTAAAACAATAACAGCGTATCTTAAAAGTTAGGAAAAAATTATAATCGAATTTTAGTAATGAAAACATGAGGTTGGGCTGGAAATACTGAAATATAAAGTGGAAAAGAACGTGGGTAGCTGGGGAGACATTTGCCCATAGATCCTCCTTAAATATCTAAAATTAAGGTTGGAGGCGTAGATGTATAGAACGTATACATGCAGAGGGTGGAATATATATATATATATATATATATATAGAAAGAGATGTCCCATCGGCTATGGCACCGCCGTTTGACCCCATTTTGTCGCCTTAATAAAATCATTCATATGAAAATGAATGTCAGAATTTTCTCTCCCCTCTCACTTCCACATTTATGAAGCCAGCAGACACATACGATCCGATCACATTAAAGACCATTTATATGAGAAGATTATGCGGAGGAAAAACAAAAACTCGTACAGTTTCTCTCATGCTGGTTCAATCAAATCATATTATGAATTTTTTATTTCATTGATTTATTCATAAAAGTAAATTTTTTTTTTTTTTAATAATTTCGTTAGAGCTTCTAATCATATCTGTTTTTTTTTTTATACAATGTTTAGAATTATCCATAATCTCTTCTAGTCTATAAGTAAAAAAATAATGCACTTCAACGTACTCAAACCCATAAATTTAAAATGTTTGAATGAATGTTTAGGTGGAAAATAGAAACCTCCTGAGGGTTAGTAGGAGGAAATGAAAGGCAAACAAAAGAGAACCTACCAGTGCAACCATGGCTTCAAATAGAGTTATGAAGGCAGGCTGAAAAACAGAAGACCAAATAAAGCTGGGGCTCCATAATTATGGGTTCCCAAAGCCCTACTTCATACTTGCACTTCCATGGTACAAAAATTCAGTCAGATCCTAATAGGAGTTAGGGCTTCTACTTCCTCAAAAGTTCTAATGTTTTTTTTTTTTTTTTAATTTCTCATTCAACTTTTAAAATTTTTAATTTAAGTTCTTGAATTTAACAATTTTTCTTAATTTGATCTTTAATTTTCTTTTTGTTCACGTTAATTTTTAAATTTGGTATTTTTTTTTTAATTTTGAAATATGTGATGATGTGACACTTTAATATTGTACCACATCATCATCTAATTTTTTTAGAAAAATATTTTTTATGTGATGATTTGACATAATATCATAGTGTCGCGTTATCACATGGATTAAAATTGAAAAATTTTGCTTAATTCCAAAACTAACGTGGAAAAATTGTCAAATCCCATCCCAAGACTAAAAAGGGCCTAAAAAATGTTCAAAGACCAAATTGAAAGAAATTAATATATATAAGTAAAATTTGATATTAATCGAAATGATTCGAAACAAATTAAAATGATCACCGAATATTGAAATTTTGATTGAAACGAAATTTAGACTAATTATTGAAACAGTAGTACCGATGGCGATGCAACTTCTTTTTTCCTTTTGAAAAGTGAAGTAGTCCTATTTACTCTAGCTTTAGGCAATCTATCCACTGTCGAATTCGCTTCAATCGCGACATATGCAACAGACCAGTTCAAATCTTGAAGAAATAACGATGTCCAGCACATAGCATTATTACAATCACTTTCTGAACTATTTGGGTGTTACATCTTACTTGGTTCAGTTGCGTCTTGCTTAATAAACTATATTTGCAATTAATGTAAAAAAAAAAAAAATGAATAAGATTAAATAGTACAGCGAAAAAAAAAAAAAGAATTAAACGTACCGTACTAATAGCAAACATCTATCTAAATGGTCTCAACTAAAACAAGATCCACAACCCCAATGGCCTTGGAGAAGAGAACTAAAAATGACCCTAGGTGATTACATAAAATACCATCTATACCTGCCGAACCAAAACTACCCAAACCAGATGCATCCACGTTAAACTTAAGAAGGACCCAAATGGTGGAGGTCTCCAACTCACAGTAGGCATATTGTCAACACTCTTCTTAGGAGGACCCAAAAAGAAATCATTCAAAGTTGGCCTTAAAGCCTTGCACCACAAACCCAATCTTAAACAACTGAATAATATCTAATATCTTCCCATTATAAACCATGCCATTGCGCCACAACCAAATGTACCAGATGGTAGCAAAGAAAGCCATGCTTCCCACTAGTTGAAGTATTAATTTAAAAAATTAATTAAGTCTTTATATTAACAAAATTGGATGTTGATCGGTTTGAACATTAATGAATGTTGACATAGTTGGCAGAAGTTAATACATGGCATGTCACAAACGTGCCACATCAAATATATACTTTAAAAGAATTAAAAATCCTAAAAATATGCAACTTTAAAATAAATCTAGATAAATGAACATCTAAATTTTATTTGAGTCTAGACACCCATTTTGAATATGGCTTAGAATACTATAAAAATTATTAAAATTATTAAGAATGTTAAAATTAAAAAATATTTTAAAAAGGTAAAAATTATAATTATTTATAAAATATAAAAAAATATTTAGAAAAAAAATATAAAAACACTTAAATTTTCAATCACAAATAATAGGATAAAAATGAGGACTAATATATATACACGTTGACAAAAGGGACAAGTTAATAATTTTCGTTAACGGGAAAAATAGTTTTTCCTCTTGTCATTGACTGCTGAATAATGGGAAAATTTTAGTGTTAATTGATTTTTTTATATTGGTACAGTTGAATTTTAAAGCACCAAAAGTGCTTTTGGCTTTTGGTGGAGGAAAAATTAAAAATTTTAATTTTTTTTAGAAGTGTTTTTTTGAAAAGCAAAAATTTCAGTCTGAAAGTAATTTGTTTAGTACAAGTTTTCTAAAAAAAAAATGTTCTTCAAGTTGAAAGTATTTTTTTTAAATAATACTAAACAAGACTTAAATACCTTTTGGATGAGGTGGAATAAAATTTTTTATTTCACAATTACAATAAATAATTTTACTATCGGTGTTGTTTTTAATATTATCAAATATAAACATACTATTCATCTGAAGATACCTTAAGATTGGAACCGTAAATTTGAGACATATCTCTTAAAAAAAAAAAATAGAATAAAAAACATGTTAAAATTCCAAGCCCTATGAATTTGGGTTTAAATGACAGAAGTCGTGAAAGTGGAGGTAAGTGATCGAGACATGGAATCCTTGTTGAACCGCATTTTTATTTTGTTTTCAAAGAATACACTTCTTGTCTCCTGTGTTCTGAAACGCATATTTTCATTACTTTCACAAATATTAAAATAAATATTTTTTATTAAATTAAAAATAAATAAAAAAATTATTTCAACATAAAAAACACTAAAACATATGTAATTTAGTAAAAATTAAAAACAAAATAAAAATTATATAATATCAGAAAAGTTCGGGTCGGAAATAAAAATCTTACTGAAGATACTAAAACGTTATTAAAGAAAAGACCTATATAAACCCCTACTATAAGTTTCTCAATTCGATTTTTTTCTCCCTTTTTCAAATTAACCTTTTTGCTTTCTCTTTATTTTGCGTAGGATTTGTTAGATTTAGAAGGAAAATTCAGGTATTCTTTTTTTCATTTTTATTAACTTTCAATGTTTACGAGAATTTCCTAGGTTTCGGTTTATAATAATTATAGTCTTTGATTTGTTGGCTAGAGGTTTTGATTTGATTGTGATTCTTGCTGATCTACTTAACAGGTCTCAAATTTAAATCTTTGTTTCGTTTTGTTTGGTATCTGAGAAAATTGTAGACTTTAGGTTGGCATTTTAATTGAGGATCTTGAATTTTGTTCTTGATTCTTTTATTTTATTCCTTCCATATAAGATAAATATCATTTCTTTTAGAAAAAACCTATTTCATATTATAGGAAAGGGCAGATAAATTTGAATTTGTAGCTCAACGGTTTCTTTCTTGCACAGTTGTGTATTATATTGCTTGGGTATTTGAATTTTGAGTTTTGATTTGATTGTATTGCAGGAGAGTTATTGAAATCATTTTG